>OW569397.1:35420704-36839243 GCA_937620795.1 Thecophora atra | reverse complement strand
TGCTATAATATTTATTATATTAAACGGTATTAAATATAGTTGCTTTATATTTTTAATCAATTTTACCACTAATTTCTCGACACCTAAAATACTGAGAATTGCCGAGACTGCAAGCATCCATGTATGTATTTGTATAATTTTGATAATATCTGCACTATTGAATTGTATCGCTTTTAAAGTGATTTTAATCAATATTACATGCAAATAATAACAATTCATCATTTATTAAACTATATTAAAAATAATTATTGCATCCACCATCTCTTTCACTACACTCCTTCACCAATATTCCACTATATAAATACGTAAACAAGTAATCATTTAGATTACAAAAATGATTTCTTCAAATTCTTCTTCCAAGCAACTTTATAAATCATTACTATTACAATATTTTTCTCGCCAATAGTCTATCCGTTGATTTATTAATGCTACAAAGAATGTCTTTTACACATAACACAACACTATATTATGCCTTTTAGCAAACTTAAACATTGCATTAAATTCACCCAACGTATTATCGTCGAAATAAATACCTTGCTGCCGACAACATTTATCGCTACAATTTACTATTTCCAACTATTATTTTCCATAATTATCACTCTCTCCACTATTTCACAACCAATTTAATCTATATTAATCTATATTAATGAATATTAAACACTAAATGCAGTCGAAATGCTAAAACAACTCCTCACTATTGTCACTCCAACCGTCAATGCATTCAACTTCTTAAAAACTTTCATATCAGCCTAACGATTCTTTAACGATTCTCCGACAAATATAACTTTATTAACACAATTTTCCATCAAAAACAATAAACAATCGAATTCTATGCCCTGTCTAATATCTAAACTATCATTTACACCCAATAATACACCATATTCCATCAATAATTCATCAACTTTCAACAAAATAATACTTTAGATTCAAAAAATTCATATTTATACTAAATTATTAATTAATTAATTATTAGTAAATAAGTTTAATTAATCTCTTTAATTCATTCATTTGTGGTCCTTAAAAGGACCGATTAAACAAATACCAAACATCTTAAGCACGTTCACCACGGATACGACGAGCCAATTGAATATCTTTTGGCATTATTGTTACACGTTTAGCATGAATTGCACACAAGTTTGTATCTTCGAAAAGACCAACCAAATATGCTTCACTTGCTTCTTGTAATGCCATAACAGCTGAACTTTGAAAACGTAAATCAGTTTTAAAATCCTGAGCTATTTCACGTACCAAACGTTGAAATGGCAATTTACGTATTAACAATTCAGTACTTTTCTGATAGCGACGAATTTCACGCAATGCAACTGTACCTGGACGATAACGATGTGGCTTTTTAACACCACCAGTTGCTGGTGCACTTTTACGTGCTGCCTTTGTTGCCAATTGCTTACGTGGAGCTTTACCACCAGTCGATTTACGAGCAGTCTGCTTAGTACGAGCCATTTTAATTACTTGAATTTAGTATCTATGCGATACTTTTCAATCTATAAGATAGTTTATTTTACTAAATATGTTTCAATCGTACATGTGTCTTACGACTAAAATTACAATTAAACCATATTGCCATCCCATTCATGTATTAAGGAATAGTACAAGGTTTTTATCTATAAATAACTTTACGATTCATCCCAAAGCATTCATTTAGCTTCTTGTGCTCGTATCATATCAACGTATCAAAATGACTGGACGCGGTAAAGGCGGAAAAGGTTTAGGCAAAGGTGGAGCTAAACGTCATCGCAAAGTACTTCGTGATAATATCCAAGGTATTACTAAGCCAGCTATACGTCGTTTAGCTCGTCGTGGCGGAGTTAAACGTATCTCTGGATTGATATACGAAGAGACACGCGGTGTTCTGAAAGTATTTTTGGAAAATGTTATTCGCGATGCTGTAACATATACTGAACATGCCAAAAGGAAGACAGTAACAGCAATGGATGTTGTTTATGCATTGAAACGTCAAGGCAGAACCCTTTATGGTTTCGGCGGTTAAATACCAACTTATTCATTAATCGGTCCTTTTCAGGACCACAAAATAAATAAATAAAGTGATAAAAATTTCTATTCTAATTATCTATTAGTAATTATTATTAGTTAGTTGAAATACATATAAGCATTTTAGTTGGCTGAGGCGAAAGCCTTAAGCACAGCGAAAGAAAAAGCGGGTCAAAAATATACAAAAAAAGCAAAAAGCCCGACGGCAACAACAAAACTCCTTGAAAGTTCGACTCTATACATTTTCTATACATCCGCTCTACTCAGAATACCGTTACCGCTGTCGGGGCGTAACTCCATTTTTCAATTCTATTTGCCGTCCACAAATTCCTTTACCTATGTATGTTTGTGTGTGCGTGTGTGTGTGTGTTTCTCATAGAATCATTTCTAGGAGAGAATAGGACATTCATTTCAGAGAGAGAAAGAGACAGCCACTGCTGCGTTTCGTTTCCTTTTTTCATAGGAATATCATGGTATTATGGAATATTTATTCGAATGGAAATTAGCTACCATGGAATATAGTAGCGAATTATTATTAATTTAAGAAAATAGCTATTTAATCTCAATATTTTAATAAAATTTGTCGTCCTTAAAAGGACGGTTGTTTTATTTTTGCCAGAGAAATCTGTTTATGCCTTCTTTTCTGTTTTCTTCGGCAACAATACTGCTTGGATGTTGGGCAACACACCGCCTTGTGCGATTGTTACGCCAGACAATAGTTTATTCAATTCTTCATCGTTGCGAATGGCCAATTGCAAGTGACGAGGAATGATTCTGGTCTTCTTATTATCTCGTGCAGCATTACCAGCCAATTCCAAAACTTCAGCAGCCAAATATTCCATTACAGCTGCGAGATAAACTGGAGCACCGGCACCAACACGTTCAGCATAATTGCCTTTACGCAACAAACGATGAATTCTGCCAACAGGAAACTGAAGACCAGCTCGGTTTGAGCGTGACTTTGCCTTTCCCTTAACTTTGCCACCTTTTCCACGTCCAGACATGTTTTAAATTATATTTATACTAGTTCACAACACAAATCTCTAACTAAGAGTGCGACTAAAAATTCCAAATTTTTTCCTTATATTATTTTTAGTATTTAATCTAACTAAGTTAGTATACATGAAAAGTACGTTAATCAAAAGGCAGATATGAACTACACTAATTTCTCGAAACTGGAATTTAGTAATTGTGATTAAATTATTCTAAAATGCCACCTAAAACTAGTGGAAAGGCTGCTAAAAAAGCTGGAAAGGCTCAGAAGAACATCACCAAGAACGATAAGAAGAAGAAGCGCAAGAGGAAGGAAAGCTATGCTATCTACATTTACAAAGTTCTGAAGCAAGTTCATCCCGACACTGGAATTTCTTCGAAAGCGATGAGCATCATGAACAGTTTCGTCAATGACATCTTCGAAAGAATTGCTGCTGAAGCATCTCGCTTGGCACACTACAACAAAAGATCAACAATAACAAGTCGCGAAATCCAAACTGCTGTTCGTCTTCTGTTGCCCGGTGAATTGGCTAAGCATGCTGTAAGCGAAGGAACTAAAGCTGTTACTAAATATACCAGCTCCAAGTAATTCGCTCATCTTTACTCAGACTTTACACCGTTTAAAGGCCCTTTTCAGGGCCACAAAATAATTATTTTAAAAAGATGAAAAATTTATTTACTTTCAACACAATAAGAAATATTATTTATCGATTTTAATTTTTTTTTAAAAAAAAATAAATTTCTAATTGAAAACTCAAGTAAAGTAAAGAATACCCGCTAAATCGGCATTAGTCAGGGTTGCCATCTACGTATTTTTCTTTGTTTTTCAATTTATTATATTTTGCAATTTCAACTTTGACATTTTCAAAGAAATTGTTGTTAATTATAAAAAAAAGCAAGAAGTAAGTAACATTTAAGTAGCTTAATAAATATTTACAAAAAATACATTTATTCAAAAATCAATATAATCTACTCAAGTTATAAGAAAGTCTATATCTCTTTAATAAGTCAATTTGTAGCCCTGAAAAGGGCTTTTAACATGATTGCCATCTTCATAACTATACATGTTTTAGCTTTATTTTTTGGCTGCAGGTTTCTTCACAGCTTTCTTTGTAGTTGCAAGTCTTCCTGGTCCATTTTTGGTGGATTTCGCCAGTTTCGCCTTCGCTGAAATGGTCGATGTGCTTTTCGCTTTAATAGTTTTCGATTTCGCCATCTCAGTTTTTGCTACTTTTGGTTTCGGTTTCGCCGCAACACTCTTCTTTACTGCCAACTTCTTACCAGCAACAAGCTTCTTCGCTTTCTTATCTCCACTTGCCACTTTCTTACTCAAAGTCTCCTTCTTTGCGACAACCTTTGCAGTTTTCTTCTTACTTTCAACTGGTTTAGCTGCTTTTACTTTATTAGCAGCAACTGACAATTTAAATGATCCAGATGCTCCCTTTCCCTTCGTCTGGATAAGTTTGCCATTGGCAACTGCAGATTTCAAATATTTCTTAATAAATGGTGCCAATTTCTGTGCATCGCATTTGTACGTAGCAGCAATATACTTTTTGATTGCCAACAATGAAGATCCACCGCGTTCCTTCAAGTTCTTTATTGAGGCGTCTACCATTTGTTGTGTTGGCGGATGAGTAGACGCTGCCGACGGCTTCTTAGCTACTTTCTTAGTAGCCTTCTTTTCAATAGCTGCAGCAATGGGTGCTGCTGCAGTAACAGGCGCTTCTGACATCTTTGCTATAATATTTATTATATTAAACGGTATTAAATATAGTTGCTTTATATTTTTAATCAATTTTACCACTAATTTCTCGACACCTAAAATACTGAGAATTGCCGAGACTGCAAGCATCCATGTATGTATTTGTATAATTTTGATAATATCTGCACTATTGAATTGTATCGCTTTTAAAGTGATTTTAATCAATATTACATGCAAATAATAACAATTCATCATTTATTAAACTATATTAAAAATAATTATTGCATCCACCATCTCTTTCACTACACTCCTTCACCAATATTCCACTATATAAATACGTAAACAAGTAATCATTTAGATTACAAAAATGATTTCTTCAAATTCTTCTTCCAAGCAACTTTATAAATCATTACTATTACAATATTTTTCTCGCCAATAGTCTATCCGTTGATTTATTAATGCTACAAAGAATGTCTTTTACACATAACACAACACTATATTATGCCTTTTAGCAAACTTAAACATTGCATTAAATTCACCCAACGTATTATCGTCGAAATAAATACCTTGCTGCCGACAACATTTATCGCTACAATTTACTATTTCCAACTATTATTTTCCATAATTATCACTCTCTCCACTATTTCACAACCAATTTAATCTATATTAATCTATATTAATGAATATTAAACACTAAATGCAGTCGAAATGCTAAAACAACTCCTCACTATTGTCACTCCAACCGTCAATGCATTCAACTTCTTAAAAACTTTCATATCAGCCTAACGATTCTTTAACGATTCTCCGACAAATATAACTTTATTAACACAATTTTCCATCAAAAACAATAAACAATCGAATTCTATGCCCTGTCTAATATCTAAACTATCATTTACACCCAATAATACACCATATTCCATCAATAATTCATCAACTTTCAACAAAATAATACTTTAGATTCAAAAAATTCATATTTATACTAAATTATTAATTAATTAATTATTAGTAAATAAGTTTAATTAATCTCTTTAATTCATTCATTTGTGGTCCTTAAAAGGACCGATTAAACAAATACCAAACATCTTAAGCACGTTCACCACGGATACGACGAGCCAATTGAATATCTTTTGGCATTATTGTTACACGTTTAGCATGAATTGCACACAAGTTTGTATCTTCGAAAAGACCAACCAAATATGCTTCACTTGCTTCTTGTAATGCCATAACAGCTGAACTTTGAAAACGTAAATCAGTTTTAAAATCCTGAGCTATTTCACGTACCAAACGTTGAAATGGCAATTTACGTATTAACAATTCAGTACTTTTCTGATAGCGACGAATTTCACGCAATGCAACTGTACCTGGACGATAACGATGTGGCTTTTTAACACCACCAGTTGCTGGTGCACTTTTACGTGCTGCCTTTGTTGCCAATTGCTTACGTGGAGCTTTACCACCAGTCGATTTACGAGCAGTCTGCTTAGTACGAGCCATTTTAATTACTTGAATTTAGTATCTATGCGATACTTTTCAATCTATAAGATAGTTTATTTTACTAAATATGTTTCAATCGTACATGTGTCTTACGACTAAAATTACAATTAAACCATATTGCCATCCCATTCATGTATTAAGGAATAGTACAAGGTTTTTATCTATAAATAACTTTACGATTCATCCCAAAGCATTCATTTAGCTTCTTGTGCTCGTATCATATCAACGTATCAAAATGACTGGACGCGGTAAAGGCGGAAAAGGTTTAGGCAAAGGTGGAGCTAAACGTCATCGCAAAGTACTTCGTGATAATATCCAAGGTATTACTAAGCCAGCTATACGTCGTTTAGCTCGTCGTGGCGGAGTTAAACGTATCTCTGGATTGATATACGAAGAGACACGCGGTGTTCTGAAAGTATTTTTGGAAAATGTTATTCGCGATGCTGTAACATATACTGAACATGCCAAAAGGAAGACAGTAACAGCAATGGATGTTGTTTATGCATTGAAACGTCAAGGCAGAACCCTTTATGGTTTCGGCGGTTAAATACCAACTTATTCATTAATCGGTCCTTTTCAGGACCACAAAATAAATAAATAAAGTGATAAAAATTTCTATTCTAATTATCTATTAGTAATTATTATTAGTTAGTTGAAATACATATAAGCATTTTAGTTGGCTGAGGCGAAAGCCTTAAGCACAGCGAAAGAAAAAGCGGGTCAAAAATATACAAAAAAAGCAAAAAGCCCGACGGCAACAACAAAACTCCTTGAAAGTTCGACTCTATACATTTTCTATACATCCGCTCTACTCAGAATACCGTTACCGCTGTCGGGGCGTAACTCCATTTTTCAATTCTATTTGCCGTCCACAAATTCCTTTACCTATGTATGTTTGTGTGTGCGTGTGTGTGTGTGTTTCTCATAGAATCATTTCTAGGAGAGAATAGGACATTCATTTCAGAGAGAGAAAGAGACAGCCACTGCTGCGTTTCGTTTCCTTTTTTCATAGGAATATCATGGTATTATGGAATATTTATTCGAATGGAAATTAGCTACCATGGAATATAGTAGCGAATTATTATTAATTTAAGAAAATAGCTATTTAATCTCAATATTTTAATAAAATTTGTCGTCCTTAAAAGGACGGTTGTTTTATTTTTGCCAGAGAAATCTGTTTATGCCTTCTTTTCTGTTTTCTTCGGCAACAATACTGCTTGGATGTTGGGCAACACACCGCCTTGTGCGATTGTTACGCCAGACAATAGTTTATTCAATTCTTCATCGTTGCGAATGGCCAATTGCAAGTGACGAGGAATGATTCTGGTCTTCTTATTATCTCGTGCAGCATTACCAGCCAATTCCAAAACTTCAGCAGCCAAATATTCCATTACAGCTGCGAGATAAACTGGAGCACCGGCACCAACACGTTCAGCATAATTGCCTTTACGCAACAAACGATGAATTCTGCCAACAGGAAACTGAAGACCAGCTCGGTTTGAGCGTGACTTTGCCTTTCCCTTAACTTTGCCACCTTTTCCACGTCCAGACATGTTTTAAATTATATTTATACTAGTTCACAACACAAATCTCTAACTAAGAGTGCGACTAAAAATTCCAAATTTTTTCCTTATATTATTTTTAGTATTTAATCTAACTAAGTTAGTATACATGAAAAGTACGTTAATCAAAAGGCAGATATGAACTACACTAATTTCTCGAAACTGGAATTTAGTAATTGTGATTAAATTATTCTAAAATGCCACCTAAAACTAGTGGAAAGGCTGCTAAAAAAGCTGGAAAGGCTCAGAAGAACATCACCAAGAACGATAAGAAGAAGAAGCGCAAGAGGAAGGAAAGCTATGCTATCTACATTTACAAAGTTCTGAAGCAAGTTCATCCCGACACTGGAATTTCTTCGAAAGCGATGAGCATCATGAACAGTTTCGTCAATGACATCTTCGAAAGAATTGCTGCTGAAGCATCTCGCTTGGCACACTACAACAAAAGATCAACAATAACAAGTCGCGAAATCCAAACTGCTGTTCGTCTTCTGTTGCCCGGTGAATTGGCTAAGCATGCTGTAAGCGAAGGAACTAAAGCTGTTACTAAATATACCAGCTCCAAGTAATTCGCTCATCTTTACTCAGACTTTACACCGTTTAAAGGCCCTTTTCAGGGCCACAAAATAATTATTTTAAAAAGATGAAAAATTTATTTACTTTCAACACAATAAGAAATATTATTTATCGATTTTAATTTTTTTTTAAAAAAAAATAAATTTCTAATTGAAAACTCAAGTAAAGTAAAGAATACCCGCTAAATCGGCATTAGTCAGGGTTGCCATCTACGTATTTTTCTTTGTTTTTCAATTTATTATATTTTGCAATTTCAACTTTGACATTTTCAAAGAAATTGTTGTTAATTATAAAAAAAAGCAAGAAGTAAGTAACATTTAAGTAGCTTAATAAATATTTACAAAAAATACATTTATTCAAAAATCAATATAATCTACTCAAGTTATAAGAAAGTCTATATCTCTTTAATAAGTCAATTTGTAGCCCTGAAAAGGGCTTTTAACATGATTGCCATCTTCATAACTATACATGTTTTAGCTTTATTTTTTGGCTGCAGGTTTCTTCACAGCTTTCTTTGTAGTTGCAAGTCTTCCTGGTCCATTTTTGGTGGATTTCGCCAGTTTCGCCTTCGCTGAAATGGTCGATGTGCTTTTCGCTTTAATAGTTTTCGATTTCGCCATCTCAGTTTTTGCTACTTTTGGTTTCGGTTTCGCCGCAACACTCTTCTTTACTGCCAACTTCTTACCAGCAACAAGCTTCTTCGCTTTCTTATCTCCACTTGCCACTTTCTTACTCAAAGTCTCCTTCTTTGCGACAACCTTTGCAGTTTTCTTCTTACTTTCAACTGGTTTAGCTGCTTTTACTTTATTAGCAGCAACTGACAATTTAAATGATCCAGATGCTCCCTTTCCCTTCGTCTGGATAAGTTTGCCATTGGCAACTGCAGATTTCAAATATTTCTTAATAAATGGTGCCAATTTCTGTGCATCGCATTTGTACGTAGCAGCAATATACTTTTTGATTGCCAACAATGAAGATCCACCGCGTTCCTTCAAGTTCTTTATTGAGGCGTCTACCATTTGTTGTGTTGGCGGATGAGTAGACGCTGCCGACGGCTTCTTAGCTACTTTCTTAGTAGCCTTCTTTTCAATAGCTGCAGCAATGGGTGCTGCTGCAGTAACAGGCGCTTCTGACATCTTTGCTATAATATTTATTATATTAAACGGTATTAAATATAGTTGCTTTATATTTTTAATCAATTTTACCACTAATTTCTCGACACCTAAAATACTGAGAATTGCCGAGACTGCAAGCATCCATGTATGTATTTGTATAATTTTGATAATATCTGCACTATTGAATTGTATCGCTTTTAAAGTGATTTTAATCAATATTACATGCAAATAATAACAATTCATCATTTATTAAACTATATTAAAAATAATTATTGCATCCACCATCTCTTTCACTACACTCCTTCACCAATATTCCACTATATAAATACGTAAACAAGTAATCATTTAGATTACAAAAATGATTTCTTCAAATTCTTCTTCCAAGCAACTTTATAAATCATTACTATTACAATATTTTTCTCGCCAATAGTCTATCCGTTGATTTATTAATGCTACAAAGAATGTCTTTTACACATAACACAACACTATATTATGCCTTTTAGCAAACTTAAACATTGCATTAAATTCACCCAACGTATTATCGTCGAAATAAATACCTTGCTGCCGACAACATTTATCGCTACAATTTACTATTTCCAACTATTATTTTCCATAATTATCACTCTCTCCACTATTTCACAACCAATTTAATCTATATTAATCTATATTAATGAATATTAAACACTAAATGCAGTCGAAATGCTAAAACAACTCCTCACTATTGTCACTCCAACCGTCAATGCATTCAACTTCTTAAAAACTTTCATATCAGCCTAACGATTCTTTAACGATTCTCCGACAAATATAACTTTATTAACACAATTTTCCATCAAAAACAATAAACAATCGAATTCTATGCCCTGTCTAATATCTAAACTATCATTTACACCCAATAATACACCATATTCCATCAATAATTCATCAACTTTCAACAAAATAATACTTTAGATTCAAAAAATTCATATTTATACTAAATTATTAATTAATTAATTATTAGTAAATAAGTTTAATTAATCTCTTTAATTCATTCATTTGTGGTCCTTAAAAGGACCGATTAAACAAATACCAAACATCTTAAGCACGTTCACCACGGATACGACGAGCCAATTGAATATCTTTTGGCATTATTGTTACACGTTTAGCATGAATTGCACACAAGTTTGTATCTTCGAAAAGACCAACCAAATATGCTTCACTTGCTTCTTGTAATGCCATAACAGCTGAACTTTGAAAACGTAAATCAGTTTTAAAATCCTGAGCTATTTCACGTACCAAACGTTGAAATGGCAATTTACGTATTAACAATTCAGTACTTTTCTGATAGCGACGAATTTCACGCAATGCAACTGTACCTGGACGATAACGATGTGGCTTTTTAACACCACCAGTTGCTGGTGCACTTTTACGTGCTGCCTTTGTTGCCAATTGCTTACGTGGAGCTTTACCACCAGTCGATTTACGAGCAGTCTGCTTAGTACGAGCCATTTTAATTACTTGAATTTAGTATCTATGCGATACTTTTCAATCTATAAGATAGTTTATTTTACTAAATATGTTTCAATCGTACATGTGTCTTACGACTAAAATTACAATTAAACCATATTGCCATCCCATTCATGTATTAAGGAATAGTACAAGGTTTTTATCTATAAATAACTTTACGATTCATCCCAAAGCATTCATTTAGCTTCTTGTGCTCGTATCATATCAACGTATCAAAATGACTGGACGCGGTAAAGGCGGAAAAGGTTTAGGCAAAGGTGGAGCTAAACGTCATCGCAAAGTACTTCGTGATAATATCCAAGGTATTACTAAGCCAGCTATACGTCGTTTAGCTCGTCGTGGCGGAGTTAAACGTATCTCTGGATTGATATACGAAGAGACACGCGGTGTTCTGAAAGTATTTTTGGAAAATGTTATTCGCGATGCTGTAACATATACTGAACATGCCAAAAGGAAGACAGTAACAGCAATGGATGTTGTTTATGCATTGAAACGTCAAGGCAGAACCCTTTATGGTTTCGGCGGTTAAATACCAACTTATTCATTAATCGGTCCTTTTCAGGACCACAAAATAAATAAATAAAGTGATAAAAATTTCTATTCTAATTATCTATTAGTAATTATTATTAGTTAGTTGAAATACATATAAGCATTTTAGTTGGCTGAGGCGAAAGCCTTAAGCACAGCGAAAGAAAAAGCGGGTCAAAAATATACAAAAAAAGCAAAAAGCCCGACGGCAACAACAAAACTCCTTGAAAGTTCGACTCTATACATTTTCTATACATCCGCTCTACTCAGAATACCGTTACCGCTGTCGGGGCGTAACTCCATTTTTCAATTCTATTTGCCGTCCACAAATTCCTTTACCTATGTATGTTTGTGTGTGCGTGTGTGTGTGTGTTTCTCATAGAATCATTTCTAGGAGAGAATAGGACATTCATTTCAGAGAGAGAAAGAGACAGCCACTGCTGCGTTTCGTTTCCTTTTTTCATAGGAATATCATGGTATTATGGAATATTTATTCGAATGGAAATTAGCTACCATGGAATATAGTAGCGAATTATTATTAATTTAAGAAAATAGCTATTTAATCTCAATATTTTAATAAAATTTGTCGTCCTTAAAAGGACGGTTGTTTTATTTTTGCCAGAGAAATCTGTTTATGCCTTCTTTTCTGTTTTCTTCGGCAACAATACTGCTTGGATGTTGGGCAACACACCGCCTTGTGCGATTGTTACGCCAGACAATAGTTTATTCAATTCTTCATCGTTGCGAATGGCCAATTGCAAGTGACGAGGAATGATTCTGGTCTTCTTATTATCTCGTGCAGCATTACCAGCCAATTCCAAAACTTCAGCAGCCAAATATTCCATTACAGCTGCGAGATAAACTGGAGCACCGGCACCAACACGTTCAGCATAATTGCCTTTACGCAACAAACGATGAATTCTGCCAACAGGAAACTGAAGACCAGCTCGGTTTGAGCGTGACTTTGCCTTTCCCTTAACTTTGCCACCTTTTCCACGTCCAGACATGTTTTAAATTATATTTATACTAGTTCACAACACAAATCTCTAACTAAGAGTGCGACTAAAAATTCCAAATTTTTTCCTTATATTATTTTTAGTATTTAATCTAACTAAGTTAGTATACATGAAAAGTACGTTAATCAAAAGGCAGATATGAACTACACTAATTTCTCGAAACTGGAATTTAGTAATTGTGATTAAATTATTCTAAAATGCCACCTAAAACTAGTGGAAAGGCTGCTAAAAAAGCTGGAAAGGCTCAGAAGAACATCACCAAGAACGATAAGAAGAAGAAGCGCAAGAGGAAGGAAAGCTATGCTATCTACATTTACAAAGTTCTGAAGCAAGTTCATCCCGACACTGGAATTTCTTCGAAAGCGATGAGCATCATGAACAGTTTCGTCAATGACATCTTCGAAAGAATTGCTGCTGAAGCATCTCGCTTGGCACACTACAACAAAAGATCAACAATAACAAGTCGCGAAATCCAAACTGCTGTTCGTCTTCTGTTGCCCGGTGAATTGGCTAAGCATGCTGTAAGCGAAGGAACTAAAGCTGTTACTAAATATACCAGCTCCAAGTAATTCGCTCATCTTTACTCAGACTTTACACCGTTTAAAGGCCCTTTTCAGGGCCACAAAATAATTATTTTAAAAAGATGAAAAATTTATTTACTTTCAACACAATAAGAAATATTATTTATCGATTTTAATTTTTTTTTAAAAAAAAATAAATTTCTAATTGAAAACTCAAGTAAAGTAAAGAATACCCGCTAAATCGGCATTAGTCAGGGTTGCCATCTACGTATTTTTCTTTGTTTTTCAATTTATTATATTTTGCAATTTCAACTTTGACATTTTCAAAGAAATTGTTGTTAATTATAAAAAAAAGCAAGAAGTAAGTAACATTTAAGTAGCTTAATAAATATTTACAAAAAATACATTTATTCAAAAATCAATATAATCTACTCAAGTTATAAGAAAGTCTATATCTCTTTAATAAGTCAATTTGTAGCCCTGAAAAGGGCTTTTAACATGATTGCCATCTTCATAACTATACATGTTTTAGCTTTATTTTTTGGCTGCAGGTTTCTTCACAGCTTTCTTTGTAGTTGCAAGTCTTCCTGGTCCATTTTTGGTGGATTTCGCCAGTTTCGCCTTCGCTGAAATGGTCGATGTGCTTTTCGCTTTAATAGTTTTCGATTTCGCCATCTCAGTTTTTGCTACTTTTGGTTTCGGTTTCGCCGCAACACTCTTCTTTACTGCCAACTTCTTACCAGCAACAAGCTTCTTCGCTTTCTTATCTCCACTTGCCACTTTCTTACTCAAAGTCTCCTTCTTTGCGACAACCTTTGCAGTTTTCTTCTTACTTTCAACTGGTTTAGCTGCTTTTACTTTATTAGCAGCAACTGACAATTTAAATGATCCAGATGCTCCCTTTCCCTTCGTCTGGATAAGTTTGCCATTGGCAACTGCAGATTTCAAATATTTCTTAATAAATGGTGCCAATTTCTGTGCATCGCATTTGTACGTAGCAGCAATATACTTTTTGATTGCCAACAATGAAGATCCACCGCGTTCCTTCAAGTTCTTTATTGAGGCGTCTACCATTTGTTGTGTTGGCGGATGAGTAGACGCTGCCGACGGCTTCTTAGCTACTTTCTTAGTAGCCTTCTTTTCAATAGCTGCAGCAATGGGTGCTGCTGCAGTAACAGGCGCTTCTGACATCTTTGCTATAATATTTATTATATTAAACGGTATTAAATATAGTTGCTTTATATTTTTAATCAATTTTACCACTAATTTCTCGACACCTAAAATACTGAGAATTGCCGAGACTGCAAGCATCCATGTATGTATTTGTATAATTTTGATAATATCTGCACTATTGAATTGTATCGCTTTTAAAGTGATTTTAATCAATATTACATGCAAATAATAACAATTCATCATTTATTAAACTATATTAAAAATAATTATTGCATCCACCATCTCTTTCACTACACTCCTTCACCAATATTCCACTATATAAATACGTAAACAAGTAATCATTTAGATTACAAAAATGATTTCTTCAAATTCTTCTTCCAAGCAACTTTATAAATCATTACTATTACAATATTTTTCTCGCCAATAGTCTATCCGTTGATTTATTAATGCTACAAAGAATGTCTTTTACACATAACACAACACTATATTATGCCTTTTAGCAAACTTAAACATTGCATTAAATTCACCCAACGTATTATCGTCGAAATAAATACCTTGCTGCCGACAACATTTATCGCTACAATTTACTATTTCCAACTATTATTTTCCATAATTATCACTCTCTCCACTATTTCACAACCAATTTAATCTATATTAATCTATATTAATGAATATTAAACACTAAATGCAGTCGAAATGCTAAAACAACTCCTCACTATTGTCACTCCAACCGTCAATGCATTCAACTTCTTAAAAACTTTCATATCAGCCTAACGATTCTTTAACGATTCTCCGACAAATATAACTTTATTAACACAATTTTCCATCAAAAACAATAAACAATCGAATTCTATGCCCTGTCTAATATCTAAACTATCATTTACACCCAATAATACACCATATTCCATCAATAATTCATCAACTTTCAACAAAATAATACTTTAGATTCAAAAAATTCATATTTATACTAAATTATTAATTAATTAATTATTAGTAAATAAGTTTAATTAATCTCTTTAATTCATTCATTTGTGGTCCTTAAAAGGACCGATTAAACAAATACCAAACATCTTAAGCACGTTCACCACGGATACGACGAGCCAATTGAATATCTTTTGGCATTATTGTTACACGTTTAGCATGAATTGCACACAAGTTTGTATCTTCGAAAAGACCAACCAAATATGCTTCACTTGCTTCTTGTAATGCCATAACAGCTGAACTTTGAAAACGTAAATCAGTTTTAAAATCCTGAGCTATTTCACGTACCAAACGTTGAAATGGCAATTTACGTATTAACAATTCAGTACTTTTCTGATAGCGACGAATTTCACGCAATGCAACTGTACCTGGACGATAACGATGTGGCTTTTTAACACCACCAGTTGCTGGTGCACTTTTACGTGCTGCCTTTGTTGCCAATTGCTTACGTGGAGCTTTACCACCAGTCGATTTACGAGCAGTCTGCTTAGTACGAGCCATTTTAATTACTTGAATTTAGTATCTATGCGATACTTTTCAATCTATAAGATAGTTTATTTTACTAAATATGTTTCAATCGTACATGTGTCTTACGACTAAAATTACAATTAAACCATATTGCCATCCCATTCATGTATTAAGGAATAGTACAAGGTTTTTATCTATAAATAACTTTACGATTCATCCCAAAGCATTCATTTAGCTTCTTGTGCTCGTATCATATCAACGTATCAAAATGACTGGACGCGGTAAAGGCGGAAAAGGTTTAGGCAAAGGTGGAGCTAAACGTCATCGCAAAGTACTTCGTGATAATATCCAAGGTATTACTAAGCCAGCTATACGTCGTTTAGCTCGTCGTGGCGGAGTTAAACGTATCTCTGGATTGATATACGAAGAGACACGCGGTGTTCTGAAAGTATTTTTGGAAAATGTTATTCGCGATGCTGTAACATATACTGAACATGCCAAAAGGAAGACAGTAACAGCAATGGATGTTGTTTATGCATTGAAACGTCAAGGCAGAACCCTTTATGGTTTCGGCGGTTAAATACCAACTTATTCATTAATCGGTCCTTTTCAGGACCACAAAATAAATAAATAAAGTGATAAAAATTTCTATTCTAATTATCTATTAGTAATTATTATTAGTTAGTTGAAATACATATAAGCATTTTAGTTGGCTGAGGCGAAAGCCTTAAGCACAGCGAAAGAAAAAGCGGGTCAAAAATATACAAAAAAAGCAAAAAGCCCGACGGCAACAACAAAACTCCTTGAAAGTTCGACTCTATACATTTTCTATACATCCGCTCTACTCAGAATACCGTTACCGCTGTCGGGGCGTAACTCCATTTTTCAATTCTATTTGCCGTCCACAAATTCCTTTACCTATGTATGTTTGTGTGTGCGTGTGTGTGTGTGTTTCTCATAGAATCATTTCTAGGAGAGAATAGGACATTCATTTCAGAGAGAGAAAGAGACAGCCACTGCTGCGTTTCGTTTCCTTTTTTCATAGGAATATCATGGTATTATGGAATATTTATTCGAATGGAAATTAGCTACCATGGAATATAGTAGCGAATTATTATTAATTTAAGAAAATAGCTATTTAATCTCAATATTTTAATAAAATTTGTCGTCCTTAAAAGGACGGTTGTTTTATTTTTGCCAGAGAAATCTGTTTATGCCTTCTTTTCTGTTTTCTTCGGCAACAATACTGCTTGGATGTTGGGCAACACACCGCCTTGTGCGATTGTTACGCCAGACAATAGTTTATTCAATTCTTCATCGTTGCGAATGGCCAATTGCAAGTGACGAGGAATGATTCTGGTCTTCTTATTATCTCGTGCAGCATTACCAGCCAATTCCAAAACTTCAGCAGCCAAATATTCCATTACAGCTGCGAGATAAACTGGAGCACCGGCACCAACACGTTCAGCATAATTGCCTTTACGCAACAAACGATGAATTCTGCCAACAGGAAACTGAAGACCAGCTCGGTTTGAGCGTGACTTTGCCTTTCCCTTAACTTTGCCACCTTTTCCACGTCCAGACATGTTTTAAATTATATTTATACTAGTTCACAACACAAATCTCTAACTAAGAGTGCGACTAAAAATTCCAAATTTTTTCCTTATATTATTTTTAGTATTTAATCTAACTAAGTTAGTATACATGAAAAGTACGTTAATCAAAAGGCAGATATGAACTACACTAATTTCTCGAAACTGGAATTTAGTAATTGTGATTAAATTATTCTAAAATGCCACCTAAAACTAGTGGAAAGGCTGCTAAAAAAGCTGGAAAGGCTCAGAAGAACATCACCAAGAACGATAAGAAGAAGAAGCGCAAGAGGAAGGAAAGCTATGCTATCTACATTTACAAAGTTCTGAAGCAAGTTCATCCCGACACTGGAATTTCTTCGAAAGCGATGAGCATCATGAACAGTTTCGTCAATGACATCTTCGAAAGAATTGCTGCTGAAGCATCTCGCTTGGCACACTACAACAAAAGATCAACAATAACAAGTCGCGAAATCCAAACTGCTGTTCGTCTTCTGTTGCCCGGTGAATTGGCTAAGCATGCTGTAAGCGAAGGAACTAAAGCTGTTACTAAATATACCAGCTCCAAGTAATTCGCTCATCTTTACTCAGACTTTACACCGTTTAAAGGCCCTTTTCAGGGCCACAAAATAATTATTTTAAAAAGATGAAAAATTTATTTACTTTCAACACAATAAGAAATATTATTTATCGATTTTAATTTTTTTTTAAAAAAAAATAAATTTCTAATTGAAAACTCAAGTAAAGTAAAGAATACCCGCTAAATCGGCATTAGTCAGGGTTGCCATCTACGTATTTTTCTTTGTTTTTCAATTTATTATATTTTGCAATTTCAACTTTGACATTTTCAAAGAAATTGTTGTTAATTATAAAAAAAAGCAAGAAGTAAGTAACATTTAAGTAGCTTAATAAATATTTACAAAAAATACATTTATTCAAAAATCAATATAATCTACTCAAGTTATAAGAAAGTCTATATCTCTTTAATAAGTCAATTTGTAGCCCTGAAAAGGGCTTTTAACATGATTGCCATCTTCATAACTATACATGTTTTAGCTTTATTTTTTGGCTGCAGGTTTCTTCACAGCTTTCTTTGTAGTTGCAAGTCTTCCTGGTCCATTTTTGGTGGATTTCGCCAGTTTCGCCTTCGCTGAAATGGTCGATGTGCTTTTCGCTTTAATAGTTTTCGATTTCGCCATCTCAGTTTTTGCTACTTTTGGTTTCGGTTTCGCCGCAACACTCTTCTTTACTGCCAACTTCTTACCAGCAACAAGCTTCTTCGCTTTCTTATCTCCACTTGCCACTTTCTTACTCAAAGTCTCCTTCTTTGCGACAACCTTTGCAGTTTTCTTCTTACTTTCAACTGGTTTAGCTGCTTTTACTTTATTAGCAGCAACTGACAATTTAAATGATCCAGATGCTCCCTTTCCCTTCGTCTGGATAAGTTTGCCATTGGCAACTGCAGATTTCAAATATTTCTTAATAAATGGTGCCAATTTCTGTGCATCGCATTTGTACGTAGCAGCAATATACTTTTTGATTGCCAACAATGAAGATCCACCGCGTTCCTTCAAGTTCTTTATTGAGGCGTCTACCATTTGTTGTGTTGGCGGATGAGTAGACGCTGCCGACGGCTTCTTAGCTACTTTCTTAGTAGCCTTCTTTTCAATAGCTGCAGCAATGGGTGCTGCTGCAGTAACAGGCGCTTCTGACATCTTTGCTATAATATTTATTATATTAAACGGTATTAAATATAGTTGCTTTATATTTTTAATCAATTTTACCACTAATTTCTCGACACCTAAAATACTGAGAATTGCCGAGACTGCAAGCATCCATGTATGTATTTGTATAATTTTGATAATATCTGCACTATTGAATTGTATCGCTTTTAAAGTGATTTTAATCAATATTACATGCAAATAATAACAATTCATCATTTATTAAACTATATTAAAAATAATTATTGCATCCACCATCTCTTTCACTACACTCCTTCACCAATATTCCACTATATAAATACGTAAACAAGTAATCATTTAGATTACAAAAATGATTTCTTCAAATTCTTCTTCCAAGCAACTTTATAAATCATTACTATTACAATATTTTTCTCGCCAATAGTCTATCCGTTGATTTATTAATGCTACAAAGAATGTCTTTTACACATAACACAACACTATATTATGCCTTTTAGCAAACTTAAACATTGCATTAAATTCACCCAACGTATTATCGTCGAAATAAATACCTTGCTGCCGACAACATTTATCGCTACAATTTACTATTTCCAACTATTATTTTCCATAATTATCACTCTCTCCACTATTTCACAACCAATTTAATCTATATTAATCTATATTAATGAATATTAAACACTAAATGCAGTCGAAATGCTAAAACAACTCCTCACTATTGTCACTCCAACCGTCAATGCATTCAACTTCTTAAAAACTTTCATATCAGCCTAACGATTCTTTAACGATTCTCCGACAAATATAACTTTATTAACACAATTTTCCATCAAAAACAATAAACAATCGAATTCTATGCCCTGTCTAATATCTAAACTATCATTTACACCCAATAATACACCATATTCCATCAATAATTCATCAACTTTCAACAAAATAATACTTTAGATTCAAAAAATTCATATTTATACTAAATTATTAATTAATTAATTATTAGTAAATAAGTTTAATTAATCTCTTTAATTCATTCATTTGTGGTCCTTAAAAGGACCGATTAAACAAATACCAAACATCTTAAGCACGTTCACCACGGATACGACGAGCCAATTGAATATCTTTTGGCATTATTGTTACACGTTTAGCATGAATTGCACACAAGTTTGTATCTTCGAAAAGACCAACCAAATATGCTTCACTTGCTTCTTGTAATGCCATAACAGCTGAACTTTGAAAACGTAAATCAGTTTTAAAATCCTGAGCTATTTCACGTACCAAACGTTGAAATGGCAATTTACGTATTAACAATTCAGTACTTTTCTGATAGCGACGAATTTCACGCAATGCAACTGTACCTGGACGATAACGATGTGGCTTTTTAACACCACCAGTTGCTGGTGCACTTTTACGTGCTGCCTTTGTTGCCAATTGCTTACGTGGAGCTTTACCACCAGTCGATTTACGAGCAGTCTGCTTAGTACGAGCCATTTTAATTACTTGAATTTAGTATCTATGCAATCAATTCAATTTCAATTTATAATTTTATTAACGAAAATTTGTTATATACAATTTGTCTTACAAATAATCTTAAGCATAAAATAAAATATATACAAGAGGCGCAATACACGAGGGCCCACTAAAACTAGGAGATTAAAAAAATTAGAATTACTAATAACAATGTTAAAAAATGGCTTAATCTAGGAGTTGCGCAAGCAGCGCTCTACCCGCGGTAGTGCTGGTTGTTGGCTTTGCAAGTATCTATGCGATACTTTTCAATCTATAAGATAGTTTATTTTACTAAATATGTTTCAATCGTACATGTGTCTTACGACTAAAATTACAATTAAACCATATTGCCATCCCATTCATGTATTAAGGAATAGTACAAGGTTTTTATCTATAAATAACTTTACGATTCATCCCAAAGCATTCATTTAGCTTCTTGTGCTCGTATCATATCAACGTATCAAAATGACTGGACGCGGTAAAGGCGGAAAAGGTTTAGGCAAAGGTGGAGCTAAACGTCATCGCAAAGTACTTCGTGATAATATCCAAGGTATTACTAAGCCAGCTATACGTCGTTTAGCTCGTCGTGGCGGAGTTAAACGTATCTCTGGATTGATATACGAAGAGACACGCGGTGTTCTGAAAGTATTTTTGGAAAATGTTATTCGCGATGCTGTAACATATACTGAACATGCCAAAAGGAAGACAGTAACAGCAATGGATGTTGTTTATGCATTGAAACGTCAAGGCAGAACCCTTTATGGTTTCGGCGGTTAAATACCAACTTATTCATTAATCGGTCCTTTTCAGGACCACAAAATAAATAAATAAAGTGATAAAAATTTCTATTCTAATTATCTATTAGTAATTATTATTAGTTAGTTGAAATACATATAAGCATTTTAGTTGGCTGAGGCGAAAGCCTTAAGCACAGCGAAAGAAAAAGCGGGTCAAAAATATACAAAAAAAGCAAAAAGCCCGACGGCAACAACAAAACTCCTTGAAAGTTCGACTCTATACATTTTCTATACATCCGCTCTACTCAGAATACCGTTACCGCTGTCGGGGCGTAACTCCATTTTTCAATTCTATTTGCCGTCCACAAATTCCTTTACCTATGTATGTTTGTGTGTGCGTGTGTGTGTGTGTTTCTCATAGAATCATTTCTAGGAGAGAATAGGACATTCATTTCAGAGAGAGAAAGAGACAGCCACTGCTGCGTTTCGTTTCCTTTTTTCATAGGAATATCATGGTATTATGGAATATTTATTCGAATGGAAATTAGCTACCATGGAATATAGTAGCGAATTATTATTAATTTAAGAAAATAGCTATTTAATCTCAATATTTTAATAAAATTTGTCGTCCTTAAAAGGACGGTTGTTTTATTTTTGCCAGAGAAATCTGTTTATGCCTTCTTTTCTGTTTTCTTCGGCAACAATACTGCTTGGATGTTGGGCAACACACCGCCTTGTGCGATTGTTACGCCAGACAATAGTTTATTCAATTCTTCATCGTTGCGAATGGCCAATTGCAAGTGACGAGGAATGATTCTGGTCTTCTTATTATCTCGTGCAGCATTACCAGCCAATTCCAAAACTTCAGCAGCCAAATATTCCATTACAGCTGCGAGATAAACTGGAGCACCGGCACCAACACGTTCAGCATAATTGCCTTTACGCAACAAACGATGAATTCTGCCAACAGGAAACTGAAGACCAGCTCGGTTTGAGCGTGACTTTGCCTTTCCCTTAACTTTGCCACCTTTTCCACGTCCAGACATGTTTTAAATTATATTTATACTAGTTCACAACACAAATCTCTAACTAAGAGTGCGACTAAAAATTCCAAATTTTTTCCTTATATTATTTTTAGTATTTAATCTAACTAAGTTAGTATACATGAAAAGTACGTTAATCAAAAGGCAGATATGAACTACACTAATTTCTCGAAACTGGAATTTAGTAATTGTGATTAAATTATTCTAAAATGCCACCTAAAACTAGTGGAAAGGCTGCTAAAAAAGCTGGAAAGGCTCAGAAGAACATCACCAAGAACGATAAGAAGAAGAAGCGCAAGAGGAAGGAAAGCTATGCTATCTACATTTACAAAGTTCTGAAGCAAGTTCATCCCGACACTGGAATTTCTTCGAAAGCGATGAGCATCATGAACAGTTTCGTCAATGACATCTTCGAAAGAATTGCTGCTGAAGCATCTCGCTTGGCACACTACAACAAAAGATCAACAATAACAAGTCGCGAAATCCAAACTGCTGTTCGTCTTCTGTTGCCCGGTGAATTGGCTAAGCATGCTGTAAGCGAAGGAACTAAAGCTGTTACTAAATATACCAGCTCCAAGTAATTCGCTCATCTTTACTCAGACTTTACACCGTTTAAAGGCCCTTTTCAGGGCCACAAAATAATTATTTTAAAAAGATGAAAAATTTATTTACTTTCAACACAATAAGAAATATTATTTATCGATTTTAATTTTTTTTTAAAAAAAAATAAATTTCTAATTGAAAACTCAAGTAAAGTAAAGAATACCCGCTAAATCGGCATTAGTCAGGGTTGCCATCTACGTATTTTTCTTTGTTTTTCAATTTATTATATTTTGCAATTTCAACTTTGACATTTTCAAAGAAATTGTTGTTAATTATAAAAAAAAGCAAGAAGTAAGTAACATTTAAGTAGCTTAATAAATATTTACAAAAAATACATTTATTCAAAAATCAATATAATCTACTCAAGTTATAAGAAAGTCTATATCTCTTTAATAAGTCAATTTGTAGCCCTGAAAAGGGCTTTTAACATGATTGCCATCTTCATAACTATACATGTTTTAGCTTTATTTTTTGGCTGCAGGTTTCTTCACAGCTTTCTTTGTAGTTGCAAGTCTTCCTGGTCCATTTTTGGTGGATTTCGCCAGTTTCGCCTTCGCTGAAATGGTCGATGTGCTTTTCGCTTTAATAGTTTTCGATTTCGCCATCTCAGTTTTTGCTACTTTTGGTTTCGGTTTCGCCGCAACACTCTTCTTTACTGCCAACTTCTTACCAGCAACAAGCTTCTTCGCTTTCTTATCTCCACTTGCCACTTTCTTACTCAAAGTCTCCTTCTTTGCGACAACCTTTGCAGTTTTCTTCTTACTTTCAACTGGTTTAGCTGCTTTTACTTTATTAGCAGCAACTGACAATTTAAATGATCCAGATGCTCCCTTTCCCTTCGTCTGGATAAGTTTGCCATTGGCAACTGCAGATTTCAAATATTTCTTAATAAATGGTGCCAATTTCTGTGCATCGCATTTGTACGTAGCAGCAATATACTTTTTGATTGCCAACAATGAAGATCCACCGCGTTCCTTCAAGTTCTTTATTGAGGCGTCTACCATTTGTTGTGTTGGCGGATGAGTAGACGCTGCCGACGGCTTCTTAGCTACTTTCTTAGTAGCCTTCTTTTCAATAGCTGCAGCAATGGGTGCTGCTGCAGTAACAGGCGCTTCTGACATCTTTGCTATAATATTTATTATATTAAACGGTATTAAATATAGTTGCTTTATATTTTTAATCAATTTTACCACTAATTTCTCGACACCTAAAATACTGAGAATTGCCGAGACTGCAAGCATCCATGTATGTATTTGTATAATTTTGATAATATCTGCACTATTGAATTGTATCGCTTTTAAAGTGATTTTAATCAATATTACATGCAAATAATAACAATTCATCATTTATTAAACTATATTAAAAATAATTATTGCATCCACCATCTCTTTCACTACACTCCTTCACCAATATTCCACTATATAAATACGTAAACAAGTAATCATTTAGATTACAAAAATGATTTCTTCAAATTCTTCTTCCAAGCAACTTTATAAATCATTACTATTACAATATTTTTCTCGCCAATAGTCTATCCGTTGATTTATTAATGCTACAAAGAATGTCTTTTACACATAACACAACACTATATTATGCCTTTTAGCAAACTTAAACATTGCATTAAATTCACCCAACGTATTATCGTCGAAATAAATACCTTGCTGCCGACAACATTTATCGCTACAATTTACTATTTCCAACTATTATTTTCCATAATTATCACTCTCTCCACTATTTCACAACCAATTTAATCTATATTAATCTATATTAATGAATATTAAACACTAAATGCAGTCGAAATGCTAAAACAACTCCTCACTATTGTCACTCCAACCGTCAATGCATTCAACTTCTTAAAAACTTTCATATCAGCCTAACGATTCTTTAACGATTCTCCGACAAATATAACTTTATTAACACAATTTTCCATCAAAAACAATAAACAATCGAATTCTATGCCCTGTCTAATATCTAAACTATCATTTACACCCAATAATACACCATATTCCATCAATAATTCATCAACTTTCAACAAAATAATACTTTAGATTCAAAAAATTCATATTTATACTAAATTATTAATTAATTAATTATTAGTAAATAAGTTTAATTAATCTCTTTAATTCATTCATTTGTGGTCCTTAAAAGGACCGATTAAACAAATACCAAACATCTTAAGCACGTTCACCACGGATACGACGAGCCAATTGAATATCTTTTGGCATTATTGTTACACGTTTAGCATGAATTGCACACAAGTTTGTATCTTCGAAAAGACCAACCAAATATGCTTCACTTGCTTCTTGTAATGCCATAACAGCTGAACTTTGAAAACGTAAATCAGTTTTAAAATCCTGAGCTATTTCACGTACCAAACGTTGAAATGGCAATTTACGTATTAACAATTCAGTACTTTTCTGATAGCGACGAATTTCACGCAATGCAACTGTACCTGGACGATAACGATGTGGCTTTTTAACACCACCAGTTGCTGGTGCACTTTTACGTGCTGCCTTTGTTGCCAATTGCTTACGTGGAGCTTTACCACCAGTCGATTTACGAGCAGTCTGCTTAGTACGAGCCATTTTAATTACTTGAATTTAGTATCTATGCGATACTTTTCAATCTATAAGATAGTTTATTTTACTAAATATGTTTCAATCGTACATGTGTCTTACGACTAAAATTACAATTAAACCATATTGCCATCCCATTCATGTATTAAGGAATAGTACAAGGTTTTTATCTATAAATAACTTTACGATTCATCCCAAAGCATTCATTTAGCTTCTTGTGCTCGTATCATATCAACGTATCAAAATGACTGGACGCGGTAAAGGCGGAAAAGGTTTAGGCAAAGGTGGAGCTAAACGTCATCGCAAAGTACTTCGTGATAATATCCAAGGTATTACTAAGCCAGCTATACGTCGTTTAGCTCGTCGTGGCGGAGTTAAACGTATCTCTGGATTGATATACGAAGAGACACGCGGTGTTCTGAAAGTATTTTTGGAAAATGTTATTCGCGATGCTGTAACATATACTGAACATGCCAAAAGGAAGACAGTAACAGCAATGGATGTTGTTTATGCATTGAAACGTCAAGGCAGAACCCTTTATGGTTTCGGCGGTTAAATACCAACTTATTCATTAATCGGTCCTTTTCAGGACCACAAAATAAATAAATAAAGTGATAAAAATTTCTATTCTAATTATCTATTAGTAATTATTATTAGTTAGTTGAAATACATATAAGCATTTTAGTTGGCTGAGGCGAAAGCCTTAAGCACAGCGAAAGAAAAAGCGGGTCAAAAATATACAAAAAAAGCAAAAAGCCCGACGGCAACAACAAAACTCCTTGAAAGTTCGACTCTATACATTTTCTATACATCCGCTCTACTCAGAATACCGTTACCGCTGTCGGGGCGTAACTCCATTTTTCAATTCTATTTGCCGTCCACAAATTCCTTTACCTATGTATGTTTGTGTGTGCGTGTGTGTGTGTGTTTCTCATAGAATCATTTCTAGGAGAGAATAGGACATTCATTTCAGAGAGAGAAAGAGACAGCCACTGCTGCGTTTCGTTTCCTTTTTTCATAGGAATATCATGGTATTATGGAATATTTATTCGAATGGAAATTAGCTACCATGGAATATAGTAGCGAATTATTATTAATTTAAGAAAATAGCTATTTAATCTCAATATTTTAATAAAATTTGTCGTCCTTAAAAGGACGGTTGTTTTATTTTTGCCAGAGAAATCTGTTTATGCCTTCTTTTCTGTTTTCTTCGGCAACAATACTGCTTGGATGTTGGGCAACACACCGCCTTGTGCGATTGTTACGCCAGACAATAGTTTATTCAATTCTTCATCGTTGCGAATGGCCAATTGCAAGTGACGAGGAATGATTCTGGTCTTCTTATTATCTCGTGCAGCATTACCAGCCAATTCCAAAACTTCAGCAGCCAAATATTCCATTACAGCTGCGAGATAAACTGGAGCACCGGCACCAACACGTTCAGCATAATTGCCTTTACGCAACAAACGATGAATTCTGCCAACAGGAAACTGAAGACCAGCTCGGTTTGAGCGTGACTTTGCCTTTCCCTTAACTTTGCCACCTTTTCCACGTCCAGACATGTTTTAAATTATATTTATACTAGTTCACAACACAAATCTCTAACTAAGAGTGCGACTAAAAATTCCAAATTTTTTCCTTATATTATTTTTAGTATTTAATCTAACTAAGTTAGTATACATGAAAAGTACGTTAATCAAAAGGCAGATATGAACTACACTAATTTCTCGAAACTGGAATTTAGTAATTGTGATTAAATTATTCTAAAATGCCACCTAAAACTAGTGGAAAGGCTGCTAAAAAAGCTGGAAAGGCTCAGAAGAACATCACCAAGAACGATAAGAAGAAGAAGCGCAAGAGGAAGGAAAGCTATGCTATCTACATTTACAAAGTTCTGAAGCAAGTTCATCCCGACACTGGAATTTCTTCGAAAGCGATGAGCATCATGAACAGTTTCGTCAATGACATCTTCGAAAGAATTGCTGCTGAAGCATCTCGCTTGGCACACTACAACAAAAGATCAACAATAACAAGTCGCGAAATCCAAACTGCTGTTCGTCTTCTGTTGCCCGGTGAATTGGCTAAGCATGCTGTAAGCGAAGGAACTAAAGCTGTTACTAAATATACCAGCTCCAAGTAATTCGCTCATCTTTACTCAGACTTTACACCGTTTAAAGGCCCTTTTCAGGGCCACAAAATAATTATTTTAAAAAGATGAAAAATTTATTTACTTTCAACACAATAAGAAATATTATTTATCGATTTTAATTTTTTTTTAAAAAAAAATAAATTTCTAATTGAAAACTCAAGTAAAGTAAAGAATACCCGCTAAATCGGCATTAGTCAGGGTTGCCATCTACGTATTTTTCTTTGTTTTTCAATTTATTATATTTTGCAATTTCAACTTTGACATTTTCAAAGAAATTGTTGTTAATTATAAAAAAAAGCAAGAAGTAAGTAACATTTAAGTAGCTTAATAAATATTTACAAAAAATACATTTATTCAAAAATCAATATAATCTACTCAAGTTATAAGAAAGTCTATATCTCTTTAATAAGTCAATTTGTAGCCCTGAAAAGGGCTTTTAACATGATTGCCATCTTCATAACTATACATGTTTTAGCTTTATTTTTTGGCTGCAGGTTTCTTCACAGCTTTCTTTGTAGTTGCAAGTCTTCCTGGTCCATTTTTGGTGGATTTCGCCAGTTTCGCCTTCGCTGAAATGGTCGATGTGCTTTTCGCTTTAATAGTTTTCGATTTCGCCATCTCAGTTTTTGCTACTTTTGGTTTCGGTTTCGCCGCAACACTCTTCTTTACTGCCAACTTCTTACCAGCAACAAGCTTCTTCGCTTTCTTATCTCCACTTGCCACTTTCTTACTCAAAGTCTCCTTCTTTGCGACAACCTTTGCAGTTTTCTTCTTACTTTCAACTGGTTTAGCTGCTTTTACTTTATTAGCAGCAACTGACAATTTAAATGATCCAGATGCTCCCTTTCCCTTCGTCTGGATAAGTTTGCCATTGGCAACTGCAGATTTCAAATATTTCTTAATAAATGGTGCCAATTTCTGTGCATCGCATTTGTACGTAGCAGCAATATACTTTTTGATTGCCAACAATGAAGATCCACCGCGTTCCTTCAAGTTCTTTATTGAGGCGTCTACCATTTGTTGTGTTGGCGGATGAGTAGACGCTGCCGACGGCTTCTTAGCTACTTTCTTAGTAGCCTTCTTTTCAATAGCTGCAGCAATGGGTGCTGCTGCAGTAACAGGCGCTTCTGACATCTTTGCTATAATATTTATTATATTAAACGGTATTAAATATAGTTGCTTTATATTTTTAATCAATTTTACCACTAATTTCTCGACACCTAAAATACTGAGAATTGCCGAGACTGCAAGCATCCATGTATGTATTTGTATAATTTTGATAATATCTGCACTATTGAATTGTATCGCTTTTAAAGTGATTTTAATCAATATTACATGCAAATAATAACAATTCATCATTTATTAAACTATATTAAAAATAATTATTGCATCCACCATCTCTTTCACTACACTCCTTCACCAATATTCCACTATATAAATACGTAAACAAGTAATCATTTAGATTACAAAAATGATTTCTTCAAATAAAGTTTCGCCTTCGCTGAAATGGTCGATGTGCTTTTCGCTTTAATAGTTTTCGATTTCGCCATCTCAGTTTTTGCTACTTTTGGTTTCGGTTTCGCCGCAACACTCTTCTTTACTGCCAACTTCTTACCAGCAACAAGCTTCTTCGCTTTCTTATCTCCACTTGCCACTTTCTTACTCAAAGTCTCCTTCTTTGCGACAACCTTTGCAGTTTTCTTCTTACTTTCAACTGGTTTAGCTGCTTTTACTTTATTAGCAGCAACTGACAATTTAAATGATCCAGATGCTCCCTTTCCCTTCGTCTGGATAAGTTTGCCATTGGCAACTGCAGATTTCAAATATTTCTTAATAAATGGTGCCAATTTCTGTGCATCGCATTTGTACGTAGCAGCAATATACTTTTTGATTGCCAACAATGAAGATCCACCGCGTTCCTTCAAGTTCTTTATTGAGGCGTCTACCATTTGTTGTGTTGGCGGATGAGTAGACGCTGCCGACGGCTTCTTAGCTACTTTCTTAGTAGCCTTCTTTTCAATAGCTGCAGCAATGGGTGCTGCTGCAGTAACAGGCGCTTCTGACATCTTTGCTATAATATTTATTATATTAAACGGTATTAAATATAGTTGCTTTATATTTTTAATCAATTTTACCACTAATTTCTCGACACCTAAAATACTGAGAATTGCCGAGACTGCAAGCATCCATGTATGTATTTGTATAATTTTGATAATATCTGCACTATTGAATTGTATCGCTTTTAAAGTGATTTTAATCAATATTACATGCAAATAATAACAATTCATCATTTATTAAACTATATTAAAAATAATTATTGCATCCACCATCTCTTTCACTACACTCCTTCACCAATATTCCACTATATAAATACGTAAACAAGTAATCATTTAGATTACAAAAATGATTTCTTCAAATTCTTCTTCCAAGCAACTTTATAAATCATTACTATTACAATATTTTTCTCGCCAATAGTCTATCCGTTGATTTATTAATGCTACAAAGAATGTCTTTTACACATAACACAACACTATATTATGCCTTTTAGCAAACTTAAACATTGCATTAAATTCACCCAACGTATTATCGTCGAAATAAATACCTTGCTGCCGACAACATTTATCGCTACAATTTACTATTTCCAACTATTATTTTCCATAATTATCACTCTCTCCACTATTTCACAACCAATTTAATCTATATTAATCTATATTAATGAATATTAAACACTAAATGCAGTCGAAATGCTAAAACAACTCCTCACTATTGTCACTCCAACCGTCAATGCATTCAACTTCTTAAAAACTTTCATATCAGCCTAACGATTCTTTAACGATTCTCCGACAAATATAACTTTATTAACACAATTTTCCATCAAAAACAATAAACAATCGAATTCTATGCCCTGTCTAATATCTAAACTATCATTTACACCCAATAATACACCATATTCCATCAATAATTCATCAACTTTCAACAAAATAATACTTTAGATTCAAAAAATTCATATTTATACTAAATTATTAATTAATTAATTATTAGTAAATAAGTTTAATTAATCTCTTTAATTCATTCATTTGTGGTCCTTAAAAGGACCGATTAAACAAATACCAAACATCTTAAGCACGTTCACCACGGATACGACGAGCCAATTGAATATCTTTTGGCATTATTGTTACACGTTTAGCATGAATTGCACACAAGTTTGTATCTTCGAAAAGACCAACCAAATATGCTTCACTTGCTTCTTGTAATGCCATAACAGCTGAACTTTGAAAACGTAAATCAGTTTTAAAATCCTGAGCTATTTCACGTACCAAACGTTGAAATGGCAATTTACGTATTAACAATTCAGTACTTTTCTGATAGCGACGAATTTCACGCAATGCAACTGTACCTGGACGATAACGATGTGGCTTTTTAACACCACCAGTTGCTGGTGCACTTTTACGTGCTGCCTTTGTTGCCAATTGCTTACGTGGAGCTTTACCACCAGTCGATTTACGAGCAGTCTGCTTAGTACGAGCCATTTTAATTACTTGAATTTAGTATCTATGCGATACTTTTCAATCTATAAGATAGTTTATTTTACTAAATATGTTTCAATCGTACATGTGTCTTACGACTAAAATTACAATTAAACCATATTGCCATCCCATTCATGTATTAAGGAATAGTACAAGGTTTTTATCTATAAATAACTTTACGATTCATCCCAAAGCATTCATTTAGCTTCTTGTGCTCGTATCATATCAACGTATCAAAATGACTGGACGCGGTAAAGGCGGAAAAGGTTTAGGCAAAGGTGGAGCTAAACGTCATCGCAAAGTACTTCGTGATAATATCCAAGGTATTACTAAGCCAGCTATACGTCGTTTAGCTCGTCGTGGCGGAGTTAAACGTATCTCTGGATTGATATACGAAGAGACACGCGGTGTTCTGAAAGTATTTTTGGAAAATGTTATTCGCGATGCTGTAACATATACTGAACATGCCAAAAGGAAGACAGTAACAGCAATGGATGTTGTTTATGCATTGAAACGTCAAGGCAGAACCCTTTATGGTTTCGGCGGTTAAATACCAACTTATTCATTAATCGGTCCTTTTCAGGACCACAAAATAAATAAATAAAGTGATAAAAATTTCTATTCTAATTATCTATTAGTAATTATTATTAGTTAGTTGAAATACATATAAGCATTTTAGTTGGCTGAGGCGAAAGCCTTAAGCACAGCGAAAGAAAAAGCGGGTCAAAAATATACAAAAAAAGCAAAAAGCCCGACGGCAACAACAAAACTCCTTGAAAGTTCGACTCTATACATTTTCTATACATCCGCTCTACTCAGAATACCGTTACCGCTGTCGGGGCGTAACTCCATTTTTCAATTCTATTTGCCGTCCACAAATTCCTTTACCTATGTATGTTTGTGTGTGCGTGTGTGTGTGTGTTTCTCATAGAATCATTTCTAGGAGAGAATAGGACATTCATTTCAGAGAGAGAAAGAGACAGCCACTGCTGCGTTTCGTTTCCTTTTTTCATAGGAATATCATGGTATTATGGAATATTTATTCGAATGGAAATTAGCTACCATGGAATATAGTAGCGAATTATTATTAATTTAAGAAAATAGCTATTTAATCTCAATATTTTAATAAAATTTGTCGTCCTTAAAAGGACGGTTGTTTTATTTTTGCCAGAGAAATCTGTTTATGCCTTCTTTTCTGTTTTCTTCGGCAACAATACTGCTTGGATGTTGGGCAACACACCGCCTTGTGCGATTGTTACGCCAGACAATAGTTTATTCAATTCTTCATCGTTGCGAATGGCCAATTGCAAGTGACGAGGAATGATTCTGGTCTTCTTATTATCTCGTGCAGCATTACCAGCCAATTCCAAAACTTCAGCAGCCAAATATTCCATTACAGCTGCGAGATAAACTGGAGCACCGGCACCAACACGTTCAGCATAATTGCCTTTACGCAACAAACGATGAATTCTGCCAACAGGAAACTGAAGACCAGCTCGGTTTGAGCGTGACTTTGCCTTTCCCTTAACTTTGCCACCTTTTCCACGTCCAGACATGTTTTAAATTATATTTATACTAGTTCACAACACAAATCTCTAACTAAGAGTGCGACTAAAAATTCCAAATTTTTTCCTTATATTATTTTTAGTATTTAATCTAACTAAGTTAGTATACATGAAAAGTACGTTAATCAAAAGGCAGATATGAACTACACTAATTTCTCGAAACTGGAATTTAGTAATTGTGATTAAATTATTCTAAAATGCCACCTAAAACTAGTGGAAAGGCTGCTAAAAAAGCTGGAAAGGCTCAGAAGAACATCACCAAGAACGATAAGAAGAAGAAGCGCAAGAGGAAGGAAAGCTATGCTATCTACATTTACAAAGTTCTGAAGCAAGTTCATCCCGACACTGGAATTTCTTCGAAAGCGATGAGCATCATGAACAGTTTCGTCAATGACATCTTCGAAAGAATTGCTGCTGAAGCATCTCGCTTGGCACACTACAACAAAAGATCAACAATAACAAGTCGCGAAATCCAAACTGCTGTTCGTCTTCTGTTGCCCGGTGAATTGGCTAAGCATGCTGTAAGCGAAGGAACTAAAGCTGTTACTAAATATACCAGCTCCAAGTAATTCGCTCATCTTTACTCAGACTTTACACCGTTTAAAGGCCCTTTTCAGGGCCACAAAATAATTATTTTAAAAAGATGAAAAATTTATTTACTTTCAACACAATAAGAAATATTATTTATCGATTTTAATTTTTTTTTAAAAAAAAATAAATTTCTAATTGAAAACTCAAGTAAAGTAAAGAATACCCGCTAAATCGGCATTAGTCAGGGTTGCCATCTACGTATTTTTCTTTGTTTTTCAATTTATTATATTTTGCAATTTCAACTTTGACATTTTCAAAGAAATTGTTGTTAATTATAAAAAAAAGCAAGAAGTAAGTAACATTTAAGTAGCTTAATAAATATTTACAAAAAATACATTTATTCAAAAATCAATATAATCTACTCAAGTTATAAGAAAGTCTATATCTCTTTAATAAGTCAATTTGTAGCCCTGAAAAGGGCTTTTAACATGATTGCCATCTTCATAACTATACATGTTTTAGCTTTATTTTTTGGCTGCAGGTTTCTTCACAGCTTTCTTTGTAGTTGCAAGTCTTCCTGGTCCATTTTTGGTGGATTTCGCCAGTTTCGCCTTCGCTGAAATGGTCGATGTGCTTTTCGCTTTAATAGTTTTCGATTTCGCCATCTCAGTTTTTGCTACTTTTGGTTTCGGTTTCGCCGCAACACTCTTCTTTACTGCCAACTTCTTACCAGCAACAAGCTTCTTCGCTTTCTTATCTCCACTTGCCACTTTCTTACTCAAAGTCTCCTTCTTTGCGACAACCTTTGCAGTTTTCTTCTTACTTTCAACTGGTTTAGCTGCTTTTACTTTATTAGCAGCAACTGACAATTTAAATGATCCAGATGCTCCCTTTCCCTTCGTCTGGATAAGTTTGCCATTGGCAACTGCAGATTTCAAATATTTCTTAATAAATGGTGCCAATTTCTGTGCATCGCATTTGTACGTAGCAGCAATATACTTTTTGATTGCCAACAATGAAGATCCACCGCGTTCCTTCAAGTTCTTTATTGAGGCGTCTACCATTTGTTGTGTTGGCGGATGAGTAGACGCTGCCGACGGCTTCTTAGCTACTTTCTTAGTAGCCTTCTTTTCAATAGCTGCAGCAATGGGTGCTGCTGCAGTAACAGGCGCTTCTGACATCTTTGCTATAATATTTATTATATTAAACGGTATTAAATATAGTTGCTTTATATTTTTAATCAATTTTACCACTAATTTCTCGACACCTAAAATACTGAGAATTGCCGAGACTGCAAGCATCCATGTATGTATTTGTATAATTTTGATAATATCTGCACTATTGAATTGTATCGCTTTTAAAGTGATTTTAATCAATATTACATGCAAATAATAACAATTCATCATTTATTAAACTATATTAAAAATAATTATTGCATCCACCATCTCTTTCACTACACTCCTTCACCAATATTCCACTATATAAATACGTAAACAAGTAATCATTTAGATTACAAAAATGATTTCTTCAAATTCTTCTTCCAAGCAACTTTATAAATCATTACTATTACAATATTTTTCTCGCCAATAGTCTATCCGTTGATTTATTAATGCTACAAAGAATGTCTTTTACACATAACACAACACTATATTATGCCTTTTAGCAAACTTAAACATTGCATTAAATTCACCCAACGTATTATCGTCGAAATAAATACCTTGCTGCCGACAACATTTATCGCTACAATTTACTATTTCCAACTATTATTTTCCATAATTATCACTCTCTCCACTATTTCACAACCAATTTAATCTATATTAATCTATATTAATGAATATTAAACACTAAATGCAGTCGAAATGCTAAAACAACTCCTCACTATTGTCACTCCAACCGTCAATGCATTCAACTTCTTAAAAACTTTCATATCAGCCTAACGATTCTTTAACGATTCTCCGACAAATATAACTTTATTAACACAATTTTCCATCAAAAACAATAAACAATCGAATTCTATGCCCTGTCTAATATCTAAACTATCATTTACACCCAATAATACACCATATTCCATCAATAATTCATCAACTTTCAACAAAATAATACTTTAGATTCAAAAAATTCATATTTATACTAAATTATTAATTAATTAATTATTAGTAAATAAGTTTAATTAATCTCTTTAATTCATTCATTTGTGGTCCTTAAAAGGACCGATTAAACAAATACCAAACATCTTAAGCACGTTCACCACGGATACGACGAGCCAATTGAATATCTTTTGGCATTATTGTTACACGTTTAGCATGAATTGCACACAAGTTTGTATCTTCGAAAAGACCAACCAAATATGCTTCACTTGCTTCTTGTAATGCCATAACAGCTGAACTTTGAAAACGTAAATCAGTTTTAAAATCCTGAGCTATTTCACGTACCAAACGTTGAAATGGCAATTTACGTATTAACAATTCAGTACTTTTCTGATAGCGACGAATTTCACGCAATGCAACTGTACCTGGACGATAACGATGTGGCTTTTTAACACCACCAGTTGCTGGTGCACTTTTACGTGCTGCCTTTGTTGCCAATTGCTTACGTGGAGCTTTACCACCAGTCGATTTACGAGCAGTCTGCTTAGTACGAGCCATTTTAATTACTTGAATTTAGTATCTATGCGATACTTTTCAATCTATAAGATAGTTTATTTTACTAAATATGTTTCAATCGTACATGTGTCTTACGACTAAAATTACAATTAAACCATATTGCCATCCCATTCATGTATTAAGGAATAGTACAAGGTTTTTATCTATAAATAACTTTACGATTCATCCCAAAGCATTCATCATTTTCATTTCATTCACTCCTCGTCATTCGATAGTGGATGACGTATTTTTCTTGCGCTCGCAGCCGTCTTTTTTAAGACGTTTTTATAAAGAGATTTTATATTTCTATTTATCGAAAGCTTCACAGCCGTCTTTTTCAAGACGTCGATAAGGAGATAAAACATCTCTATTTACTTAATTCGCGTCAAATTAACCAAATTTAATCGTCTTTTTAAAGACGTTAAATTAAAGGGTTAAAATTTTCATTTGCTTGCTTTTTCAAGCATTTACGCACTTTTCAGGTTGCCTTCCGCAATCCTGCGTGCATTATTTCAATACCCCAATTTTTTGGTACATTCTAATTCTTCCCGTATTTTTCAGGTGAATTTCCCGGGAGGATTCTGCAAGCCCTGAGCCTTTTGCTTGCCATGAGCGGTGAGGGCAACATGGGAGAAATGGAGCGCGCTGTCCAGGAGGCGATGGCGCGTTTCAAGACGGCTTTAGCGGACGGCGCTGATAGCCACGGTCGGCCATTCCTCGATGGCATTTATGCTCAGCTTGGATGCATCGAGGAATTTTACGACACCATGCCTGGCTCTGATCCTCCGATGTCAGGCGAATCCGAAGATGACATCATGTCAGTCGACAGCGAAGTTGACGCCGCTGCTGCAGCTGACGCTGCTGCCACCGCCGCTGCTGACGCCTCTACTGCTGCTGCTGCTGACGCCTCTAATGCTGCCACCGCTGCTGCTGCTGTCACCAACACTTGCAACAAGCGCAAGCCTGAGCCGGTAAGTGTCAGCGCGGATGCTCCGCCGCCAAAAATTCCTTCCATTAAGGACATATTCCCTCCCCTCCCTCCTTCCTCAGCCCGTCCTTCTTCAACTGCTACTGCAGTTCCCCAGTTGAGCAAATTTCTCACTGCTCACCGCAAGGCCGCTTCCGCAGCCACTGCCACTGCCAAACAGCCGTCAGTCGTGGGCACTCAGCCCAAGAAGACTTATCTTCCGCCCATTTACTGTTTCGACGTAAATGTGGCCGCCTTCAATGCGTTTGCAAAGAAGAATAATATTGCGTACAAGATACGCAATATTAATAAGTCTAGATCAGTGATCTCCACTGAGTCTAAAATTGGATTCTGTCAGACCAAAGATTGGTTGAAAGCGCAGAAATGCCAATTTAATTCCTTCACTTTGAAGGAAGATCGAAAGTCGCTCTTGCTTCTCAAGGGCGTTCATCACACATACGAGCCTAACGACGTTAAGGTTGCCTTGGAGGACCTTAACTTCCAAATCGTTAAGGTTTCGTTATTCAAATCCAAGGTTTCTTCGCGGCAGAGCAATTTCCTTGTTGAGGTCAGCAAGGATTGCGACATTTCTGCCGTGTTCAGCTGCACGCTGCTCCTTCACCAGAAGGTTATTTGGGAGAAACTCCGCCCCAGCGGCGTAACCCAGTGCCGAAATTGCCAAAATTTTGGCCATATCGCCACAAATTGCGGCATGCATTTTCGCTGCGTTAAATGCAGCCAGCAGCACGCTCCTGGCCAATGCCAACGTGTCGCCGTTGACAAGCCTGACGGCAAAGTCTTCTGCGTGAACTGCAAGCAGGAAGGCCACCCTGCCAATTTCCGCGGCTGCCCCGTCTATAAGAAGGTGGCAGACTCCCGCAAAAAAGCCGCTGCCAAATCCCAACAGCAGCAGAAATTTGCTCTTGAGTCAGCTAAACGCGCCACCAAGAGCAACATTTCTTACGCCCAAGCCGCTGCTTCGAGTTTAAAAACTCAAAAACCTTCCCCGAAGGTTTCTCCCAAGGCCACTCCCCGGCCAAACCCCCCACCCAAGGCTGCTTCCAAGCCAACACCCCCTCCCCGCCCCTCCCATGATAACACTTTTAATCTATTTTCAGATGCCGAGCGATTACTAGGAAGTGATCTGCTGACGTTGCTTGAGAAAGCACGGAAGATTGTTCCTGCAGGCTATGCAAAGCTGCAGGACAAAGAAAAGGTTATGGTTTTGGGGAAGTTTATATTTGAATTATGTTTAAATTAAACAACCTCAAAACCATTACCTACAACGTCAATTCTGTGTTGACTCTGCACAGAAGGGCGTTGCTCGCTCTTTTTGCAAAACAGTATAATCCAGATATTCTTCTTTTGCAGGAAACCAACTTGGCGAAACGGAATCGTTTGGAAGTGGCTGGCTACACAGTCTTTCAAACGCCGAAAGCGGAAGGATACAGAGGGACTGCAGTTTTATTGAAAAAGCCGCTCCAGGGCAAGCAACTCAACATCACAGAACTGAAGACATCAGAAGCCACCGCAGCCGTAATCCAGCTGACCAATGGTGAGACATTACTAATGATTTCAATTTATTTCAGGTGTCAGAGCGGATTGGAAGATATAAGTCATGACTTGTCCCTTCTCAATTCGCTTTGTGCACAGCACACTTACTGCCTTATTGGTGGAGACTTTAACGCACGGCATCATCTATGGTTTGATGATGTCTGCTCTCCACAAGGCACTGCAATTACTGATTGGCTGAACAGTAATTGCAACGACCATTCTTTCGTGGTGGTGTCGCAGCCTGAGCGCACCTACCCCAATACCCCCTCCACTCTTGACTTCTTCCTCTGCTCTTCAACGTTGGTTAACATTCTGCCGGAGTTGAAAAACTTCCGCTGCAAGGCGCATTTCGCTGATTCTGACCACCTTTCGGTTGAGATCGATATTCGGCTCAATCAGAGACTCTTCACCTCGAAGGCTCCGGTCAGGCGCGGAATCGTCTACAGCAAAATAAATTGGAACACATTTAGGAGGCAGGTGGTTGATGAAATCACTTGCCCTCCTACGGACCGAAATCTTCTCAACTCTGAGATAGATGAAGCTATCTGCAACTTCGAAGTGTCCGTTAGCAATGCGCTAAATTCACAATCCTCAGTTCCTACTAGCAGAGACCGATTCGCTGATTTGCCTGCCAATATTCAGGCGATACAGGCTCATCGACAAGTGCTTCGGAAGAAACTTCAGCGGATTCTACACCGCACTTACAACACCTCAACGCAGGAGTATAAAAGTGTATTTGCTGAGTTACGCTGCACTAATACTCTCTTCAGCCAAGCGATGAGGCAACATAGGAACGACGAGCTCACAAAGAGACTCGAAAAAATCGTTCCAGGCCCTGATGCCTTTAAACAGATTGGCTATATCGTTGGGAAGAATAACCGTCTTCCTGACGTTATTTCCAGTGGTGATACACGAGCAACTGATGCACAGGATAAAGCTGAGCTGCTCGCTGAGCACTTTGAGCAAAGCTTCACAGACAGCCCTCCCACTGATCTGCCTGTTTTCCTCAGCCGTGTCGCCTTGAACTCTTCTGAAGTGTCTAATTTCGACACATGCTTAACGCAATTCTCCGACGACAACCCCTCCGACGCTCCGTCGGATTCGTCCGTCTTCACCTCCTCCACTGATGTTCAAGATTTAGTGCTTCTCGCAAAACCCAAAAAATCTTGTGGCAGAGATGGAATCTCTAATTTCGTCCTTAAGCGACTTCCCGTTCTTGCTTACTGGTTATTGGCAGTTATTTTCAACAACTGCATCAATAACAGCTACTTCCCGAATGGCTGGAAGGAAGCAAGAATCGTCCCTGTTCCCAAAAAGTCTGATAGGTCCTTGGTTTCTGGCTATCGCCCAATTTCACTGCTCTGCTGCGTGAGCAAAATTTTCGAAGCTCTTCTCTTTCGACAGGTGGAGTTTCATTGTGCAGATCAGAAGCTCATTCCGAGCAGCCAATACGGTTTCAGAAAGGGCCGCTCCACTCTTCACTCTATGATGCATCTGCACAATGAAGTCACCATTGGCCTGAACAAAAAAGAATGCACCCTCGCCTGCTTCCTGGATATTCAGAAAGCCTTCGATAGCGTTTGGATTGACGCTCTAATTTTCAAATTATCCAACTTCAATTTCAACAGACATCTCGTCAAACTTTTGTACAACTTTCTGTCTGGCAGAAAGTTTTGTGTACGTGTTGAAGATTGTTTTTCTACCTTTAGGAAAATTGGCGCTGGTGTCCCGCAAGGTTCAAAATTAGGCCCTATTTTGTTTAATATTTTCACCTCTGACCAGCCGCCAAATTCGCCTCGCACAACTACCTTGCTTTACGCAGATGACTCCATCACCTTCACTACTTCTTTATCTCCCGAAGTTGCCGCTGGCCGCCTCGGCCAGCACATCAACTTACTTTGTGACTTCTACCACAAGTGGGGTCTCAAAGTTAACTGCGCGAAGTCAGAACTCATCTGCTTCCGCCCCCCCTCTACAGTGCTCAAATCAAGACGTCACTTCGCCGTTAGGTGTAGAGAAGTCGAGCTTGATATGCCTGATGGCAGCGTCATTAAGACCAAAGAGAATGTTAAGTACCTTGGTGTACTTTTCTCTGAACGCTTTCGGTTTAAAGCGCACGTTTCTCAGGTTCTCCAGAGAGCAAACTTCGCTCTCCATTTGGTCAACCCGCTTCTGAGACGGCAATGTGGTCTCAACATGGCAACTAAATTGCTCATCTATAAGCAACTTATCAGGCCGATAATTGCTTATGGATACCCCATTTGGTTTTCTATTAATCCCACAGCAATGAGGAGGCTGACGCTTTTTGAGAGGAAGATTCTCCGCTCCTGCACCGGTCTCCACAGAAGAGTGAACAGCTACAAGTTCCATTCGAACGAGAAGCTCTATGATGCCGCAAACATCCCTTCGATCGACGACTTCCTGATCAACATCGCCAGACGATTCGTTGTGAACATCGACTCCCACGAAGAAGATGACATCCGTGCGCTGCTTCGGTATCCACCCGCTCCGAGATACTTGTTCCTGAGCTCGTTCCTGCATCCAGGAGTGAGCTCCGATTTCTACGCCCTGGCTGACCAACTCTACTACCGTGGGTAGTGCGGCTTCCGCCGCCATTCATTGCTGACTTCTGTCATTTTCTTTCACTTTTTTAAAATTTTCTTATTTTAATTCTTTCGCAACTTCATTGCTCCAGTGGCCCCTGTATCTGCGCCACTTGTAAATATTATATGTATATATTTATTTATTTATCTGTATGCATGTTAATTTTAAGAATATTTGTAAGTCAAATTGTATATACAAAATTCGAATAATAAAGTTTATAATGTTAATGTTAAAAAGCATTCATTTAGCTTCTTGTGCTCGTATCATATCAACGTATCAAAATGACTGGACGCGGTAAAGGCGGAAAAGGTTTAGGCAAAGGTGGAGCTAAACGTCATCGCAAAGTACTTCGTGATAATATCCAAGGTATTACTAAGCCAGCTATACGTCGTTTAGCTCGTCGTGGCGGAGTTAAACGTATCTCTGGATTGATATACGAAGAGACACGCGGTGTTCTGAAAGTATTTTTGGAAAATGTTATTCGCGATGCTGTAACATATACTGAACATGCCAAAAGGAAGACAGTAACAGCAATGGATGTTGTTTATGCATTGAAACGTCAAGGCAGAACCCTTTATGGTTTCGGCGGTTAAATACCAACTTATTCATTAATCGGTCCTTTTCAGGACCACAAAATAAATAAATAAAGTGATAAAAATTTCTATTCTAATTATCTATTAGTAATTATTATTAGTTAGTTGAAATACATATAAGCATTTTAGTTGGCTGAGGCGAAAGCCTTAAGCACAGCGAAAGAAAAAGCGGGTCAAAAATATACAAAAAAAGCAAAAAGCCCGACGGCAACAACAAAACTCCTTGAAAGTTCGACTCTATACATTTTCTATACATCCGCTCTACTCAGAATACCGTTACCGCTGTCGGGGCGTAACTCCATTTTTCAATTCTATTTGCCGTCCACAAATTCCTTTACCTATGTATGTTTGTGTGTGCGTGTGTGTGTGTGTTTCTCATAGAATCATTTCTAGGAGAGAATAGGACATTCATTTCAGAGAGAGAAAGAGACAGCCACTGCTGCGTTTCGTTTCCTTTTTTCATAGGAATATCATGGTATTATGGAATATTTATTCGAATGGAAATTAGCTACCATGGAATATAGTAGCGAATTATTATTAATTTAAGAAAATAGCTATTTAATCTCAATATTTTAATAAAATTTGTCGTCCTTAAAAGGACGGTTGTTTTATTTTTGCCAGAGAAATCTGTTTATGCCTTCTTTTCTGTTTTCTTCGGCAACAATACTGCTTGGATGTTGGGCAACACACCGCCTTGTGCGATTGTTACGCCAGACAATAGTTTATTCAATTCTTCATCGTTGCGAATGGCCAATTGCAAGTGACGAGGAATGATTCTGGTCTTCTTATTATCTCGTGCAGCATTACCAGCCAATTCCAAAACTTCAGCAGCCAAATATTCCATTACAGCTGCGAGATAAACTGGAGCACCGGCACCAACACGTTCAGCATAATTGCCTTTACGCAACAAACGATGAATTCTGCCAACAGGAAACTGAAGACCAGCTCGGTTTGAGCGTGACTTTGCCTTTCCCTTAACTTTGCCACCTTTTCCACGTCCAGACATGTTTTAAATTATATTTATACTAGTTCACAACACAAATCTCTAACTAAGAGTGCGACTAAAAATTCCAAATTTTTTCCTTATATTATTTTTAGTATTTAATCTAACTAAGTTAGTATACATGAAAAGTACGTTAATCAAAAGGCAGATATGAACTACACTAATTTCTCGAAACTGGAATTTAGTAATTGTGATTAAATTATTCTAAAATGCCACCTAAAACTAGTGGAAAGGCTGCTAAAAAAGCTGGAAAGGCTCAGAAGAACATCACCAAGAACGATAAGAAGAAGAAGCGCAAGAGGAAGGAAAGCTATGCTATCTACATTTACAAAGTTCTGAAGCAAGTTCATCCCGACACTGGAATTTCTTCGAAAGCGATGAGCATCATGAACAGTTTCGTCAATGACATCTTCGAAAGAATTGCTGCTGAAGCATCTCGCTTGGCACACTACAACAAAAGATCAACAATAACAAGTCGCGAAATCCAAACTGCTGTTCGTCTTCTGTTGCCCGGTGAATTGGCTAAGCATGCTGTAAGCGAAGGAACTAAAGCTGTTACTAAATATACCAGCTCCAAGTAATTCGCTCATCTTTACTCAGACTTTACACCGTTTAAAGGCCCTTTTCAGGGCCACAAAATAATTATTTTAAAAAGATGAAAAATTTATTTACTTTCAACACAATAAGAAATATTATTTATCGATTTTAATTTTTTTTTAAAAAAAAATAAATTTCTAATTGAAAACTCAAGTAAAGTAAAGAATACCCGCTAAATCGGCATTAGTCAGGGTTGCCATCTACGTATTTTTCTTTGTTTTTCAATTTATTATATTTTGCAATTTCAACTTTGACATTTTCAAAGAAATTGTTGTTAATTATAAAAAAAAGCAAGAAGTAAGTAACATTTAAGTAGCTTAATAAATATTTACAAAAAATACATTTATTCAAAAATCAATATAATCTACTCAAGTTATAAGAAAGTCTATATCTCTTTAATAAGTCAATTTGTAGCCCTGAAAAGGGCTTTTAACATGATTGCCATCTTCATAACTATACATGTTTTAGCTTTATTTTTTGGCTGCAGGTTTCTTCACAGCTTTCTTTGTAGTTGCAAGTCTTCCTGGTCCATTTTTGGTGGATTTCGCCAGTTTCGCCTTCGCTGAAATGGTCGATGTGCTTTTCGCTTTAATAGTTTTCGATTTCGCCATCTCAGTTTTTGCTACTTTTGGTTTCGGTTTCGCCGCAACACTCTTCTTTACTGCCAACTTCTTACCAGCAACAAGCTTCTTCGCTTTCTTATCTCCACTTGCCACTTTCTTACTCAAAGTCTCCTTCTTTGCGACAACCTTTGCAGTTTTCTTCTTACTTTCAACTGGTTTAGCTGCTTTTACTTTATTAGCAGCAACTGACAATTTAAATGATCCAGATGCTCCCTTTCCCTTCGTCTGGATAAGTTTGCCATTGGCAACTGCAGATTTCAAATATTTCTTAATAAATGGTGCCAATTTCTGTGCATCGCATTTGTACGTAGCAGCAATATACTTTTTGATTGCCAACAATGAAGATCCACCGCGTTCCTTCAAGTTCTTTATTGAGGCGTCTACCATTTGTTGTGTTGGCGGATGAGTAGACGCTGCCGACGGCTTCTTAGCTACTTTCTTAGTAGCCTTCTTTTCAATAGCTGCAGCAATGGGTGCTGCTGCAGTAACAGGCGCTTCTGACATCTTTGCTATAATATTTATTATATTAAACGGTATTAAATATAGTTGCTTTATATTTTTAATCAATTTTACCACTAATTTCTCGACACCTAAAATACTGAGAATTGCCGAGACTGCAAGCATCCATGTATGTATTTGTATAATTTTGATAATATCTGCACTATTGAATTGTATCGCTTTTAAAGTGATTTTAATCAATATTACATGCAAATAATAACAATTCATCATTTATTAAACTATATTAAAAATAATTATTGCATCCACCATCTCTTTCACTACACTCCTTCACCAATATTCCACTATATAAATACGTAAACAAGTAATCATTTAGATTACAAAAATGATTTCTTCAAATTCTTCTTCCAAGCAACTTTATAAATCATTACTATTACAATATTTTTCTCGCCAATAGTCTATCCGTTGATTTATTAATGCTACAAAGAATGTCTTTTACACATAACACAACACTATATTATGCCTTTTAGCAAACTTAAACATTGCATTAAATTCACCCAACGTATTATCGTCGAAATAAATACCTTGCTGCCGACAACATTTATCGCTACAATTTACTATTTCCAACTATTATTTTCCATAATTATCACTCTCTCCACTATTTCACAACCAATTTAATCTATATTAATCTATATTAATGAATATTAAACACTAAATGCAGTCGAAATGCTAAAACAACTCCTCACTATTGTCACTCCAACCGTCAATGCATTCAACTTCTTAAAAACTTTCATATCAGCCTAACGATTCTTTAACGATTCTCCGACAAATATAACTTTATTAACACAATTTTCCATCAAAAACAATAAACAATCGAATTCTATGCCCTGTCTAATATCTAAACTATCATTTACACCCAATAATACACCATATTCCATCAATAATTCATCAACTTTCAACAAAATAATACTTTAGATTCAAAAAATTCATATTTATACTAAATTATTAATTAATTAATTATTAGTAAATAAGTTTAATTAATCTCTTTAATTCATTCATTTGTGGTCCTTAAAAGGACCGATTAAACAAATACCAAACATCTTAAGCACGTTCACCACGGATACGACGAGCCAATTGAATATCTTTTGGCATTATTGTTACACGTTTAGCATGAATTGCACACAAGTTTGTATCTTCGAAAAGACCAACCAAATATGCTTCACTTGCTTCTTGTAATGCCATAACAGCTGAACTTTGAAAACGTAAATCAGTTTTAAAATCCTGAGCTATTTCACGTACCAAACGTTGAAATGGCAATTTACGTATTAACAATTCAGTACTTTTCTGATAGCGACGAATTTCACGCAATGCAACTGTACCTGGACGATAACGATGTGGCTTTTTAACACCACCAGTTGCTGGTGCACTTTTACGTGCTGCCTTTGTTGCCAATTGCTTACGTGGAGCTTTACCACCAGTCGATTTACGAGCAGTCTGCTTAGTACGAGCCATTTTAATTACTTGAATTTAGTATCTATGCGATACTTTTCAATCTATAAGATAGTTTATTTTACTAAATATGTTTCAATCGTACATGTGTCTTACGACTAAAATTACAATTAAACCATATTGCCATCCCATTCATGTATTAAGGAATAGTACAAGGTTTTTATCTATAAATAACTTTACGATTCATCCCAAAGCATTCATTTAGCTTCTTGTGCTCGTATCATATCAACGTATCAAAATGACTGGACGCGGTAAAGGCGGAAAAGGTTTAGGCAAAGGTGGAGCTAAACGTCATCGCAAAGTACTTCGTGATAATATCCAAGGTATTACTAAGCCAGCTATACGTCGTTTAGCTCGTCGTGGCGGAGTTAAACGTATCTCTGGATTGATATACGAAGAGACACGCGGTGTTCTGAAAGTATTTTTGGAAAATGTTATTCGCGATGCTGTAACATATACTGAACATGCCAAAAGGAAGACAGTAACAGCAATGGATGTTGTTTATGCATTGAAACGTCAAGGCAGAACCCTTTATGGTTTCGGCGGTTAAATACCAACTTATTCATTAATCGGTCCTTTTCAGGACCACAAAATAAATAAATAAAGTGATAAAAATTTCTATTCTAATTATCTATTAGTAATTATTATTAGTTAGTTGAAATACATATAAGCATTTTAGTTGGCTGAGGCGAAAGCCTTAAGCACAGCGAAAGAAAAAGCGGGTCAAAAATATACAAAAAAAGCAAAAAGCCCGACGGCAACAACAAAACTCCTTGAAAGTTCGACTCTATACATTTTCTATACATCCGCTCTACTCAGAATACCGTTACCGCTGTCGGGGCGTAACTCCATTTTTCAATTCTATTTGCCGTCCACAAATTCCTTTACCTATGTATGTTTGTGTGTGCGTGTGTGTGTGTGTTTCTCATAGAATCATTTCTAGGAGAGAATAGGACATTCATTTCAGAGAGAGAAAGAGACAGCCACTGCTGCGTTTCGTTTCCTTTTTTCATAGGAATATCATGGTATTATGGAATATTTATTCGAATGGAAATTAGCTACCATGGAATATAGTAGCGAATTATTATTAATTTAAGAAAATAGCTATTTAATCTCAATATTTTAATAAAATTTGTCGTCCTTAAAAGGACGGTTGTTTTATTTTTGCCAGAGAAATCTGTTTATGCCTTCTTTTCTGTTTTCTTCGGCAACAATACTGCTTGGATGTTGGGCAACACACCGCCTTGTGCGATTGTTACGCCAGACAATAGTTTATTCAATTCTTCATCGTTGCGAATGGCCAATTGCAAGTGACGAGGAATGATTCTGGTCTTCTTATTATCTCGTGCAGCATTACCAGCCAATTCCAAAACTTCAGCAGCCAAATATTCCATTACAGCTGCGAGATAAACTGGAGCACCGGCACCAACACGTTCAGCATAATTGCCTTTACGCAACAAACGATGAATTCTGCCAACAGGAAACTGAAGACCAGCTCGGTTTGAGCGTGACTTTGCCTTTCCCTTAACTTTGCCACCTTTTCCACGTCCAGACATGTTTTAAATTATATTTATACTAGTTCACAACACAAATCTCTAACTAAGAGTGCGACTAAAAATTCCAAATTTTTTCCTTATATTATTTTTAGTATTTAATCTAACTAAGTTAGTATACATGAAAAGTACGTTAATCAAAAGGCAGATATGAACTACACTAATTTCTCGAAACTGGAATTTAGTAATTGTGATTAAATTATTCTAAAATGCCACCTAAAACTAGTGGAAAGGCTGCTAAAAAAGCTGGAAAGGCTCAGAAGAACATCACCAAGAACGATAAGAAGAAGAAGCGCAAGAGGAAGGAAAGCTATGCTATCTACATTTACAAAGTTCTGAAGCAAGTTCATCCCGACACTGGAATTTCTTCGAAAGCGATGAGCATCATGAACAGTTTCGTCAATGACATCTTCGAAAGAATTGCTGCTGAAGCATCTCGCTTGGCACACTACAACAAAAGATCAACAATAACAAGTCGCGAAATCCAAACTGCTGTTCGTCTTCTGTTGCCCGGTGAATTGGCTAAGCATGCTGTAAGCGAAGGAACTAAAGCTGTTACTAAATATACCAGCTCCAAGTAATTCGCTCATCTTTACTCAGACTTTACACCGTTTAAAGGCCCTTTTCAGGGCCACAAAATAATTATTTTAAAAAGATGAAAAATTTATTTACTTTCAACACAATAAGAAATATTATTTATCGATTTTAATTTTTTTTTAAAAAAAAATAAATTTCTAATTGAAAACTCAAGTAAAGTAAAGAATACCCGCTAAATCGGCATTAGTCAGGGTTGCCATCTACGTATTTTTCTTTGTTTTTCAATTTATTATATTTTGCAATTTCAACTTTGACATTTTCAAAGAAATTGTTGTTAATTATAAAAAAAAGCAAGAAGTAAGTAACATTTAAGTAGCTTAATAAATATTTACAAAAAATACATTTATTCAAAAATCAATATAATCTACTCAAGTTATAAGAAAGTCTATATCTCTTTAATAAGTCAATTTGTAGCCCTGAAAAGGGCTTTTAACATGATTGCCATCTTCATAACTATACATGTTTTAGCTTTATTTTTTGGCTGCAGGTTTCTTCACAGCTTTCTTTGTAGTTGCAAGTCTTCCTGGTCCATTTTTGGTGGATTTCGCCAGTTTCGCCTTCGCTGAAATGGTCGATGTGCTTTTCGCTTTAATAGTTTTCGATTTCGCCATCTCAGTTTTTGCTACTTTTGGTTTCGGTTTCGCCGCAACACTCTTCTTTACTGCCAACTTCTTACCAGCAACAAGCTTCTTCGCTTTCTTATCTCCACTTGCCACTTTCTTACTCAAAGTCTCCTTCTTTGCGACAACCTTTGCAGTTTTCTTCTTACTTTCAACTGGTTTAGCTGCTTTTACTTTATTAGCAGCAACTGACAATTTAAATGATCCAGATGCTCCCTTTCCCTTCGTCTGGATAAGTTTGCCATTGGCAACTGCAGATTTCAAATATTTCTTAATAAATGGTGCCAATTTCTGTGCATCGCATTTGTACGTAGCAGCAATATACTTTTTGATTGCCAACAATGAAGATCCACCGCGTTCCTTCAAGTTCTTTATTGAGGCGTCTACCATTTGTTGTGTTGGCGGATGAGTAGACGCTGCCGACGGCTTCTTAGCTACTTTCTTAGTAGCCTTCTTTTCAATAGCTGCAGCAATGGGTGCTGCTGCAGTAACAGGCGCTTCTGACATCTTTGCTATAATATTTATTATATTAAACGGTATTAAATATAGTTGCTTTATATTTTTAATCAATTTTACCACTAATTTCTCGACACCTAAAATACTGAGAATTGCCGAGACTGCAAGCATCCATGTATGTATTTGTATAATTTTGATAATATCTGCACTATTGAATTGTATCGCTTTTAAAGTGATTTTAATCAATATTACATGCAAATAATAACAATTCATCATTTATTAAACTATATTAAAAATAATTATTGCATCCACCATCTCTTTCACTACACTCCTTCACCAATATTCCACTATATAAATACGTAAACAAGTAATCATTTAGATTACAAAAATGATTTCTTCAAATTCTTCTTCCAAGCAACTTTATAAATCATTACTATTACAATATTTTTCTCGCCAATAGTCTATCCGTTGATTTATTAATGCTACAAAGAATGTCTTTTACACATAACACAACACTATATTATGCCTTTTAGCAAACTTAAACATTGCATTAAATTCACCCAACGTATTATCGTCGAAATAAATACCTTGCTGCCGACAACATTTATCGCTACAATTTACTATTTCCAACTATTATTTTCCATAATTATCACTCTCTCCACTATTTCACAACCAATTTAATCTATATTAATCTATATTAATGAATATTAAACACTAAATGCAGTCGAAATGCTAAAACAACTCCTCACTATTGTCACTCCAACCGTCAATGCATTCAACTTCTTAAAAACTTTCATATCAGCCTAACGATTCTTTAACGATTCTCCGACAAATATAACTTTATTAACACAATTTTCCATCAAAAACAATAAACAATCGAATTCTATGCCCTGTCTAATATCTAAACTATCATTTACACCCAATAATACACCATATTCCATCAATAATTCATCAACTTTCAACAAAATAATACTTTAGATTCAAAAAATTCATATTTATACTAAATTATTAATTAATTAATTATTAGTAAATAAGTTTAATTAATCTCTTTAATTCATTCATTTGTGGTCCTTAAAAGGACCGATTAAACAAATACCAAACATCTTAAGCACGTTCACCACGGATACGACGAGCCAATTGAATATCTTTTGGCATTATTGTTACACGTTTAGCATGAATTGCACACAAGTTTGTATCTTCGAAAAGACCAACCAAATATGCTTCACTTGCTTCTTGTAATGCCATAACAGCTGAACTTTGAAAACGTAAATCAGTTTTAAAATCCTGAGCTATTTCACGTACCAAACGTTGAAATGGCAATTTACGTATTAACAATTCAGTACTTTTCTGATAGCGACGAATTTCACGCAATGCAACTGTACCTGGACGATAACGATGTGGCTTTTTAACACCACCAGTTGCTGGTGCACTTTTACGTGCTGCCTTTGTTGCCAATTGCTTACGTGGAGCTTTACCACCAGTCGATTTACGAGCAGTCTGCTTAGTACGAGCCATTTTAATTACTTGAATTTAGTATCTATCAATTCAATTCAATTCAATTTATAATTTTATTAACGAAAATTTGTTATATACAATTTGTCTTACAAATAATCTTAAGCATAAAATAAAATATATACAAGAGGCACAATACACGAGGGCCCACTAAAACTAGGAGATTAAAAAATTAGAATTACTAATAACAATGTTAAAAAAAAGGCTTAATCTAGGAGTTGCGCAAGCAGCGCTCTACCCGCGGTAGTGCTGGTTGTTGGCTTTGCTGTAGAAGTCCTCAGGGATCCCGCGATGCAGGAGCGAGCTAATAAATAGGTACCGAAATTCCGGTACCAACAAGTGACGAAGAAGAAGACGCATGTCGTCTTCTGGGTGAAGTTGAAGTCGAACGACGAATCTATTGGCAAGACCAGTCAAAAATTGGTCGATAGGCGGGAATTTTGCCAATTCGTAAAGATGACTGTTGGGGAAGAACTTGACGCTGTCAATTCGTCTGTGGATGCCGGTGCAGCTGCGGAGAACTTTCCTCTCGAATAGTTGGATCCTCTTCATCGCAGTTGGATTGATGGTAAACCATATGGGATAGCCATAGGAGATTACTGGTCTGATAAGCTGCTTATAAATAAGCAGCTTCGTGGCCACGCTGAGGCCGCATTGCCGCCTCAGAAGTGGATTAACGAGGTGAAGAGCATAACTAGCTCTCTTCAGGACCAGTTGGATGTGCGCTTTGAACCTGAAGCGTTCACTAAAGAGTACACCGAGATATTTGCAGTGTTCTTTGGTTTTGATGATGCTGCCGTCGGGCATCAGAAGCTCCACAACTCTGCATCTAGCAACATAGCCAGCTTTCGACTTGAACGCTGTTGACGGAGGACGAAAACAGATTAATTCCGATTTCGCGCAGTTGATCTTCAGGCCCCACTTATGGTAGTAGTCCCAAAGCGAGTCGATGTGAAGGCTAAGGCGACCAAGAGCCGTCTCGGGAGCCATGGACGAACTGTACGTGATGGAATCATCAGCGTACAGAAGCGAGGTAGTGCCCGGAGGATTGGGCGGCTGGTCGGCAGTAAAAATGTTGAAAAGCACAGGCCCCAGCTTGGAGCCCTGCGGTACTCCTGCAGCAATGTTCCTTAGAGACGACGAGCACTCTGCGATGCTGACAAGGAACTTCCTTCCAGAGAGAAAGCTAAGCAGCAATTTGACAAGATGCATGTCAAACTGAAATGTGCAGAGCTTGTGGATAAGGGCAGAGATCCAGACGCTGTCGAACGCTTTTTCCAAATCCAGCAGGCAGGCAAGCGTACATTCTTTTTTGTTGAGTCCAGCGGTGACGTCGTTATGAAGCTGGACCAGGGGGTGAAGTGTGCTGTGGCCTTTCCGGAATCCGTGCTGATTTTTCGGTATGACATTGTTCACCTCACAATGGAAGTTGACACGCCGCAAGACCAACGCCTCGAAGATTTTGCTCACACAGCAGAGCAGCGATATCGGGCGGTAACCAGCCACCGAAGACCTATCCGACTTTTTTGGAACCGGAACGATTCTGGCTTCCTTCCAGGCAGTAGGAAAGTAACTGTTGTTAAGGCAGTTATTAAAGATAATCGCCATGAGCCAGAACGTGATCGCAGGCAGCCGCTTTAGTACGAAATTTGAAATTCCGTCTTTGCCAACAGATTTCTTCGCCCTGGAAGTTTGAACACATTCGGAAACCTCATGCGACGATGTGAAAGTAGAAGAATCCAGTGGCAGATCGGCAGGATTGAGAATTGAAAATTCAGTGACGGGTAAGGTGAGGCTTTCCACTTCCGTCACGCTGTTGGCAATCTGGCCGAGGAATTCGGGCATATCGGCGGGAGGGTTGTCAGCGAAGCTTCTCTCAAAATGATCCGCAAACAACTCAGCCTTATCCTGAGCATCAGTGGCTTGCGTGTCGCCAGATGAAATAACTTCGGGAAGGTAGTTCTTCTTGCCCGAGAAGCGGCTGATCTGTTTAAATGCATCAGGGCCAGGTCTGATCATCGCTAGCTGTCTGGAGAGCTCATCGTTCCTGTATTTCCTAATGGCTCGGTTGAACATCGTGTTTGTACAGCGCAGCTCAGCATAAACAGATTGGTATGCGAGCGAAGCCGAATTGTACGTGCGCTTCAGGATCCGCTGGAGTCGCTTCCGAAGAACTTGACGGTGGGCCTGGATAGCTTGGATGTAGGCAGGCAGGTCGTCGAATCTCTTCGCGCATGTCGAGGTGGTTGCCTGTGCATTCAAAGCGTTGTTGATGGTCGCCTCGAAGTGTGAAATTGCATCGTCAATCTCCGGATTAGAGAGATTGCGATCAGTAGGCGGGCAATTAGTAGCTGCTTCAACCTGCGCTCTGAAGGTGTTCCAGTCGACTTTGTGAAAGTTGACCTTCCGTTCAGCGGTAGCTCTCGCGACAAAGAGCCTCTGGCACAGCCGAATGTCGAGTTCAACCGAGAGATGGTCGGAGTCAGCGAGGTGGGCCTTGCAGCTGGAGTTATTAAATTCCGGTGCGATGTTCACCAGAGTAGACGAGCACAAGAAGAAATCCAGCGTGGACGGCGTTCTGGGAAACGTTCTTTCCTGCTGCGAAACTACCACCAGCGAGTGGTCGATGCAGTTGTTGTGCAGCCAATCCACAATGGCGTTGCCTTGGAGCGAGCAAATATCGTCGTGCCAAAGAAAATGACGCGCGTTGAAGTCGCCGCCAATCACGCAGAAAGTATGCTGCTTGCAGATAACGTTGATGGTGGACAAATCCTGCTTGATGTCACTGGAACTGCTGCCGCTCTTAACGTAGAATGACACGACGAGGAGGGATTCACCGCTGGAGAGAGCGATGGAAATGGCGGTGGCCTCAGAAGTAAGCAGAGAAGAGATCGGTAGCTGCTTCCCTTGTAGCCGGTTTCTAAGAAGAATGGCGGATCCTCTGAAACGTTCGGTCTTCGGCGTCTGTACGAAGTGGTATCCTTCATGGTTGATCCGGTTTCTTCTAGTCAAGTTCGTTTCCTGCAAAAGAAGAATATCTGGATTAAATTGATTGACGAAAAGGCTAAGGGAGGTTCTTCTGGGGATGGAATATATGGAATTGACGTTGTAGGTGATGATTTTGAGGCGGCTTATTTTAAACATAGTTCAAAAATAAGCCGTCCCAAAATCGCTGTTTTCGCTTTATCGTTAAGAAGTGCGTAATTGGCTGGGATTGCTTTTTTCGCTTTATTAATAAGCGAAAGCAAGTCCGAACCGAACAGCCTTTCAACATCGGAGAAGATGTCAATAGGAGGGGATTTGGGATTTTTGGAAGAAGGTTTAGAGGTGGTGAGTGGAGCAGAGATCCTAGGAGGCCTAGGAGGTGCAGCGTTGGCTGCAGCGGCCTGGGCGTAAGAAATTCTGCTATTGACGCCGCGCTTTGCAGATTCAACGAAAAATAGTTGCTGCTCCTTGCGTTTAGCAGCGGATTTGATGCGTGATTCGTGCACCTTTTTGTAGACAGGGCATCCGCGATAGTTAGCGGGGTGCCCTTCTTTATTGCAATTTACGCAATAAACTTTGTCGTCGGGCTTGACGACCGAGGGACGGGAGCACTTCCCTGGAGCATGAGTTTCGTTGCATTTAACACAACGAAACTTCATGCCGCAGTTGGATGCAATGTGTCCGAAGTTCTGGCAGTTGTGGCACTGCGTGACGCCATTTGGTTTCAATTTTTCCCATTGAACCCGCTGGTTGAGCAGAAGCGAAGTAGCTGAGATGACGTCAAGATCGCAGTTTTTGTTGAATTCAACGAGAAAGATGTTGCTGCTACGCGCGCTTTTCCTCTTCTGGAAGCGGCTAACATTGACCGCTTGAATGTTAAGGCTCTCCAGCTCAGCCTTAACCTCTTCGGGTTCAAAGGAGTGATGGATTCCTTTAAGAATAAGAAGAGTCTTCCGATCTTCTTTCGGGGTGAACGAGCTGAACTGCGTCTCTTGTTCTTTCAGCCAATCTTTCACTAGCTGAAACCCCTCTTTATTTTCCGTTAAGATAACGGATTTCTTTGAGTTGGTGTTGCGAATCTGGAAGATTATTTTCTTTTGCTTTGCAAAAGAATTCAATGCAGCTTAGTATCTATGCGATACTTTTCAATCTATAAGATAGTTTATTTTACTAAATATGTTTCAATCGTACATGTGTCTTACGACTAAAATTACAATTAAACCATATTGCCATCCCATTCATGTATTAAGGAATAGTACAAGGTTTTTATCTATAAATAACTTTACGATTCATCCCAAAGCATTCATTTAGCTTCTTGTGCTCGTATCATATCAACGTATCAAAATGACTGGACGCGGTAAAGGCGGAAAAGGTTTAGGCAAAGGTGGAGCTAAACGTCATCGCAAAGTACTTCGTGATAATATCCAAGGTATTACTAAGCCAGCTATACGTCGTTTAGCTCGTCGTGGCGGAGTTAAACGTATCTCTGGATTGATATACGAAGAGACACGCGGTGTTCTGAAAGTATTTTTGGAAAATGTTATTCGCGATGCTGTAACATATACTGAACATGCCAAAAGGAAGACAGTAACAGCAATGGATGTTGTTTATGCATTGAAACGTCAAGGCAGAACCCTTTATGGTTTCGGCGGTTAAATACCAACTTATTCATTAATCGGTCCTTTTCAGGACCACAAAATAAATAAATAAAGTGATAAAAATTTCTATTCTAATTATCTATTAGTAATTATTATTAGTTAGTTGAAATACATATAAGCATTTTAGTTGGCTGAGGCGAAAGCCTTAAGCACAGCGAAAGAAAAAGCGGGTCAAAAATATACAAAAAAAGCAAAAAGCCCGACGGCAACAACAAAACTCCTTGAAAGTTCGACTCTATACATTTTCTATACATCCGCTCTACTCAGAATACCGTTACCGCTGTCGGGGCGTAACTCCATTTTTCAATTCTATTTGCCGTCCACAAATTCCTTTACCTATGTATGTTTGTGTGTGCGTGTGTGTGTGTGTTTCTCATAGAATCATTTCTAGGAGAGAATAGGACATTCATTTCAGAGAGAGAAAGAGACAGCCACTGCTGCGTTTCGTTTCCTTTTTTCATAGGAATATCATGGTATTATGGAATATTTATTCGAATGGAAATTAGCTACCATGGAATATAGTAGCGAATTATTATTAATTTAAGAAAATAGCTATTTAATCTCAATATTTTAATAAAATTTGTCGTCCTTAAAAGGACGGTTGTTTTATTTTTGCCAGAGAAATCTGTTTATGCCTTCTTTTCTGTTTTCTTCGGCAACAATACTGCTTGGATGTTGGGCAACACACCGCCTTGTGCGATTGTTACGCCAGACAATAGTTTATTCAATTCTTCATCGTTGCGAATGGCCAATTGCAAGTGACGAGGAATGATTCTGGTCTTCTTATTATCTCGTGCAGCATTACCAGCCAATTCCAAAACTTCAGCAGCCAAATATTCCATTACAGCTGCGAGATAAACTGGAGCACCGGCACCAACACGTTCAGCATAATTGCCTTTACGCAACAAACGATGAATTCTGCCAACAGGAAACTGAAGACCAGCTCGGTTTGAGCGTGACTTTGCCTTTCCCTTAACTTTGCCACCTTTTCCACGTCCAGACATGTTTTAAATTATATTTATACTAGTTCACAACACAAATCTCTAACTAAGAGTGCGACTAAAAATTCCAAATTTTTTCCTTATATTATTTTTAGTATTTAATCTAACTAAGTTAGTATACATGAAAAGTACGTTAATCAAAAGGCAGATATGAACTACACTAATTTCTCGAAACTGGAATTTAGTAATTGTGATTAAATTATTCTAAAATGCCACCTAAAACTAGTGGAAAGGCTGCTAAAAAAGCTGGAAAGGCTCAGAAGAACATCACCAAGAACGATAAGAAGAAGAAGCGCAAGAGGAAGGAAAGCTATGCTATCTACATTTACAAAGTTCTGAAGCAAGTTCATCCCGACACTGGAATTTCTTCGAAAGCGATGAGCATCATGAACAGTTTCGTCAATGACATCTTCGAAAGAATTGCTGCTGAAGCATCTCGCTTGGCACACTACAACAAAAGATCAACAATAACAAGTCGCGAAATCCAAACTGCTGTTCGTCTTCTGTTGCCCGGTGAATTGGCTAAGCATGCTGTAAGCGAAGGAACTAAAGCTGTTACTAAATATACCAGCTCCAAGTAATTCGCTCATCTTTACTCAGACTTTACACCGTTTAAAGGCCCTTTTCAGGGCCACAAAATAATTATTTTAAAAAGATGAAAAATTTATTTACTTTCAACACAATAAGAAATATTATTTATCGATTTTAATTTTTTTTTAAAAAAAAATAAATTTCTAATTGAAAACTCAAGTAAAGTAAAGAATACCCGCTAAATCGGCATTAGTCAGGGTTGCCATCTACGTATTTTTCTTTGTTTTTCAATTTATTATATTTTGCAATTTCAACTTTGACATTTTCAAAGAAATTGTTGTTAATTATAAAAAAAAGCAAGAAGTAAGTAACATTTAAGTAGCTTAATAAATATTTACAAAAAATACATTTATTCAAAAATCAATATAATCTACTCAAGTTATAAGAAAGTCTATATCTCTTTAATAAGTCAATTTGTAGCCCTGAAAAGGGCTTTTAACATGATTGCCATCTTCATAACTATACATGTTTTAGCTTTATTTTTTGGCTGCAGGTTTCTTCACAGCTTTCTTTGTAGTTGCAAGTCTTCCTGGTCCATTTTTGGTGGATTTCGCCAGTTTCGCCTTCGCTGAAATGGTCGATGTGCTTTTCGCTTTAATAGTTTTCGATTTCGCCATCTCAGTTTTTGCTACTTTTGGTTTCGGTTTCGCCGCAACACTCTTCTTTACTGCCAACTTCTTACCAGCAACAAGCTTCTTCGCTTTCTTATCTCCACTTGCCACTTTCTTACTCAAAGTCTCCTTCTTTGCGACAACCTTTGCAGTTTTCTTCTTACTTTCAACTGGTTTAGCTGCTTTTACTTTATTAGCAGCAACTGACAATTTAAATGATCCAGATGCTCCCTTTCCCTTCGTCTGGATAAGTTTGCCATTGGCAACTGCAGATTTCAAATATTTCTTAATAAATGGTGCCAATTTCTGTGCATCGCATTTGTACGTAGCAGCAATATACTTTTTGATTGCCAACAATGAAGATCCACCGCGTTCCTTCAAGTTCTTTATTGAGGCGTCTACCATTTGTTGTGTTGGCGGATGAGTAGACGCTGCCGACGGCTTCTTAGCTACTTTCTTAGTAGCCTTCTTTTCAATAGCTGCAGCAATGGGTGCTGCTGCAGTAACAGGCGCTTCTGACATCTTTGCTATAATATTTATTATATTAAACGGTATTAAATATAGTTGCTTTATATTTTTAATCAATTTTACCACTAATTTCTCGACACCTAAAATACTGAGAATTGCCGAGACTGCAAGCATCCATGTATGTATTTGTATAATTTTGATAATATCTGCACTATTGAATTGTATCGCTTTTAAAGTGATTTTAATCAATATTACATGCAAATAATAACAATTCATCATTTATTAAACTATATTAAAAATAATTATTGCATCCACCATCTCTTTCACTACACTCCTTCACCAATATTCCACTATATAAATACGTAAACAAGTAATCATTTAGATTACAAAAATGATTTCTTCAAATTCTTCTTCCAAGCAACTTTATAAATCATTACTATTACAATATTTTTCTCGCCAATAGTCTATCCGTTGATTTATTAATGCTACAAAGAATGTCTTTTACACATAACACAACACTATATTATGCCTTTTAGCAAACTTAAACATTGCATTAAATTCACCCAACGTATTATCGTCGAAATAAATACCTTGCTGCCGACAACATTTATCGCTACAATTTACTATTTCCAACTATTATTTTCCATAATTATCACTCTCTCCACTATTTCACAACCAATTTAATCTATATTAATCTATATTAATGAATATTAAACACTAAATGCAGTCGAAATGCTAAAACAACTCCTCACTATTGTCACTCCAACCGTCAATGCATTCAACTTCTTAAAAACTTTCATATCAGCCTAACGATTCTTTAACGATTCTCCGACAAATATAACTTTATTAACACAATTTTCCATCAAAAACAATAAACAATCGAATTCTATGCCCTGTCTAATATCTAAACTATCATTTACACCCAATAATACACCATATTCCATCAATAATTCATCAACTTTCAACAAAATAATACTTTAGATTCAAAAAATTCATATTTATACTAAATTATTAATTAATTAATTATTAGTAAATAAGTTTAATTAATCTCTTTAATTCATTCATTTGTGGTCCTTAAAAGGACCGATTAAACAAATACCAAACATCTTAAGCACGTTCACCACGGATACGACGAGCCAATTGAATATCTTTTGGCATTATTGTTACACGTTTAGCATGAATTGCACACAAGTTTGTATCTTCGAAAAGACCAACCAAATATGCTTCACTTGCTTCTTGTAATGCCATAACAGCTGAACTTTGAAAACGTAAATCAGTTTTAAAATCCTGAGCTATTTCACGTACCAAACGTTGAAATGGCAATTTACGTATTAACAATTCAGTACTTTTCTGATAGCGACGAATTTCACGCAATGCAACTGTACCTGGACGATAACGATGTGGCTTTTTAACACCACCAGTTGCTGGTGCACTTTTACGTGCTGCCTTTGTTGCCAATTGCTTACGTGGAGCTTTACCACCAGTCGATTTACGAGCAGTCTGCTTAGTACGAGCCATTTTAATTACTTGAATTTAGTATCTATGCGATACTTTTCAATCTATAAGATAGTTTATTTTACTAAATATGTTTCAATCGTACATGTGTCTTACGACTAAAATTACAATTAAACCATATTGCCATCCCATTCATGTATTAAGGAATAGTACAAGGTTTTTATCTATAAATAACTTTACGATTCATCCCAAAGCATTCATTTAGCTTCTTGTGCTCGTATCATATCAACGTATCAAAATGACTGGACGCGGTAAAGGCGGAAAAGGTTTAGGCAAAGGTGGAGCTAAACGTCATCGCAAAGTACTTCGTGATAATATCCAAGGTATTACTAAGCCAGCTATACGTCGTTTAGCTCGTCGTGGCGGAGTTAAACGTATCTCTGGATTGATATACGAAGAGACACGCGGTGTTCTGAAAGTATTTTTGGAAAATGTTATTCGCGATGCTGTAACATATACTGAACATGCCAAAAGGAAGACAGTAACAGCAATGGATGTTGTTTATGCATTGAAACGTCAAGGCAGAACCCTTTATGGTTTCGGCGGTTAAATACCAACTTATTCATTAATCGGTCCTTTTCAGGACCACAAAATAAATAAATAAAGTGATAAAAATTTCTATTCTAATTATCTATTAGTAATTATTATTAGTTAGTTGAAATACATATAAGCATTTTAGTTGGCTGAGGCGAAAGCCTTAAGCACAGCGAAAGAAAAAGCGGGTCAAAAATATACAAAAAAAGCAAAAAGCCCGACGGCAACAACAAAACTCCTTGAAAGTTCGACTCTATACATTTTCTATACATCCGCTCTACTCAGAATACCGTTACCGCTGTCGGGGCGTAACTCCATTTTTCAATTCTATTTGCCGTCCACAAATTCCTTTACCTATGTATGTTTGTGTGTGCGTGTGTGTGTGTGTTTCTCATAGAATCATTTCTAGGAGAGAATAGGACATTCATTTCAGAGAGAGAAAGAGACAGCCACTGCTGCGTTTCGTTTCCTTTTTTCATAGGAATATCATGGTATTATGGAATATTTATTCGAATGGAAATTAGCTACCATGGAATATAGTAGCGAATTATTATTAATTTAAGAAAATAGCTATTTAATCTCAATATTTTAATAAAATTTGTCGTCCTTAAAAGGACGGTTGTTTTATTTTTGCCAGAGAAATCTGTTTATGCCTTCTTTTCTGTTTTCTTCGGCAACAATACTGCTTGGATGTTGGGCAACACACCGCCTTGTGCGATTGTTACGCCAGACAATAGTTTATTCAATTCTTCATCGTTGCGAATGGCCAATTGCAAGTGACGAGGAATGATTCTGGTCTTCTTATTATCTCGTGCAGCATTACCAGCCAATTCCAAAACTTCAGCAGCCAAATATTCCATTACAGCTGCGAGATAAACTGGAGCACCGGCACCAACACGTTCAGCATAATTGCCTTTACGCAACAAACGATGAATTCTGCCAACAGGAAACTGAAGACCAGCTCGGTTTGAGCGTGACTTTGCCTTTCCCTTAACTTTGCCACCTTTTCCACGTCCAGACATGTTTTAAATTATATTTATACTAGTTCACAACACAAATCTCTAACTAAGAGTGCGACTAAAAATTCAATTCAATTCAATTCAATTCAATTTTATTTTCCAATTGTCTTAAAATTAGTACAGTTTTTAAATTAATATGCTAGTTTCTTCTTAACATACACGCGTATTTTACTAAGATAATATCCTTAAAATTACTTTCTAGTTTGATAACATTTTATGACTAAAATTGACTTAAAGATAAATTTCCCGGAAAAAAAGGAAAACGGGATTACATTGTGCTTGCTTAAGATAACTTACAACTAATACTTAAAAACTAACAAATATATACAAGAGACTTAAAGCTAATAAGAAAGTCTAATTAAATAAAATTATCGTGTAAATTGATATTTGTTATAAACTAAATTGTTCAGATTAAGGGAGTTGTACCTCCTATGGTAAAATATAAGGTTATTATTAGCATCGTAGAGTAGATTATTTTCTTTTAGAATTTTTAGGTAAATTGGCGAAAGATATCTGCCCATATATAGACTATTTAGATCTGGTCTTTGATTCGCATAGTGTAGAAGTGCACTGTTTTCTGTATTTAACAGGCTCTCTAAAAACTTTGTGGCTGACTCAACCAAGAAGGCATCTATTCTTGTAAGTTCACCTGTATCATACAATGTTTTATTTGAGTGGAATTTGAAAGTACCATCCGGCGACCTCTTGCGGTAAAGATTGGTGCATGCGCGAAGGCAGCTTCTCTCGAAGACTCGAAGCCTCTCCATCTGGGCCGACGAAATGTTGAACCAGATGGGGAAGGCGTACGTAAGTATTGGGCGAATTAATTGTTTGTAGCAATTTAATTTAATTTTTGGCATCAGTAAACTGTTCCTCCTAAATAAGTTTAGGTACGCAAAGAAGCAATTTTTCGCCTTGCTCAGACAATGGTCAATGTGCCTATAGAAGGTGTATTTCGAGTCTAGGATTACTCCAAGGTATTTGATGGTATTTTTATAGGAAATTGGCTGATTTCCAATTTTGATGGATGGGGAAAATTTTCGAGCATTTGGGTATAGCCTCTTTTTCTTACCAGTGAAAGTTGTGAAGAAACATTTATTAGTGTTTAGCCTTAATTTCCATTTATGGAAGTAGTGCAGTAGTGATTCTAGATGTTTATTGGCGTTTATGTTGGCTATTTTAAGCTTATTATTGGTGGATAGTACAATTATGTCATCAGCGTAAGTGAGTGTTTTAATCTCGTTCGACGGCGGATTTGGTAGATCAGCTAAGAAGATGTTAAATAGTACCGGACCAAGAATGGAGCCTTGCGGAACCCCGGCAGCGGTGGTATTTTGGGTGGATTTTGAATCATTAAGCGATACATAAAATTTTCTGTTTGCTAGATAAGAGTAGATTATTCTACAAATGGGTTTATTAATTTTAAAGGTTATTAAAAGCTTATGAATTATTCCATCAATCCAAGCTGTATCGAAAGCTTTTTGGAGGTCCAGTGATACGGCGATTGTGGCTCGTCTAGAGTTTAAGTTACAAGTAACAAAATCAGAAAGCATGGTCAATGCGTGGTTAGTTGAATGCCTAGGCCTGAAACCGAATTGGTAATTATTGTATATGTTGTGATCTGCTATATGCGTATTTAATTTATCAAGAATTGTCTGTTCAAATAATTTAGAAATGTTAGAGAGTAGAGAAATAGGCCTATAACTAGAAGGGAGTGACGGGTCAGATTTAGGTTTGAGTATGGGTATGACTTTTGCTAATTTCCAGTAATTAGGAAAATAGCCTGTGTTGATTATGTGGTTGAATAAAGAGGTTAAGAAGATAATGGGCGGAGATGATATTTTTTTTAGTAGAAAATTGGGTACTTCATCATCACCATAGCTTTTTTTGCAGTTTTTGCATTTGAGTAGAGCTGAAATGTTACTGGGATTAACAAAATGCTTGTAGGAATTAGGAGCTGGCAGCAAAGGAAGACCGTTTGCTGGAAAGTTTTTACTGAAATGGAAGAGCGGCGTGTTATTGTTTAATTCGGAAACACTGTTGTGAACTTGCTCTGTAAAATTAACGCTGCTTAGGTTGTCATTTTGGCTGTGAATTTTAGCAAAGTTTGTTGCCAGCGCATTGACTATGTCTATGTCTGAATTTAACTCCAGACCATTGTCTAACACAAGTGATTCCAATGAAGTTTTTACTTTTATGCCGCATAGGTTTTTTATTTTTTTATATGTTTTGTTATTCATTTTAATGTTTTTTAAGTAGTTGTTCCAGTGTTCCTGTTCATGTTTTTTAATAAGCTCTTGAATAATAATGCTTAGGTTATTAATAATGGCTTTAAGAGTGCGTTGCCTGAAAACATCAGTGCAGCGGTAGAGTTTTTTGCGTAGTCTGTTTTTTTCATTAATATATTCAATAATGGTATCTGGAAGCTGAATTAGTCTTGTTTTTCTAACTGCGATTTGGGGAACTGCTACATTTATCGCTGTTTTGAAGGCATGAGAAAGAGATGTAATTATTGTGTCTATTTGTGTGGGGGTTATGTTTTCGTCTATTGGCAAAGGTATCTGGTTTATGTGCTCTGTGAGGGTCGCATTGAAAGTGGAGATATTGACTTTATTGTAATTATAAAATTTTTTGATTGGCCATTTTACAGTATCAGTAGTTGCAATCAGTAGCTCGACTGCATCGTGGTCAGATTCATATAAATGGGTATTGAGATAACCGGGGTTCTGTGGATTAAAGTTAACTCGCACATCACTGGACACAATGAAAATGTCGAGAAAACTATTAAGTCTTGTTGGGTATTTTGTTGGAACACATTCCATAGTAGGGTTGCATAAAAGCCAGCTATTGAGTGTATGACCATTTCGATTACAATATCTGTCACCCCAGCTGTAGTGGCGAGCATTTAGATCTCCTCCAATGACTATTTCGTCAGCTTGGAGTGCGTTTAACAATAGATCCAAGTCATGATTATTTAATAGAATGCTAGGCGCGTTGTAGAGTGCCGCAGTACTTATTTTTGTTCCATTTTGTAAGGCTATTTGGATGGCGCAACATTCCAGTGAAGTTGTTTTAATTGTGATTTTTTCAAATTTAATATTTTCCTTGATGCATATAGCAGTGCCTCCACCCAACCTATCTAGTCTATTTTGGCGAATCATCTTGTAACCCTTGTAGCCTACGTTGTGACGAGGATTGAGTCTATGCTCCGCAATGAGCACCACGTCTGGTTTATGTTTTTTCAAGAACTCGTTAAAAAAATGCCGCTTATGCAACGAGATGAGCGAATTTACATTTATGAAGAAAAATTTTAAGTCTTTAGACATTTAAATGAAATTTTAAGAGGAAGTCAAATAGCAGTTTTGATTTAATTACATCCGAGGATGCGCTTTTATAGATCTTTGAAAATTCAGCGACTTCTTGTAGGCAGACATTAAGACTTTTTCCGTAGAATCTTTTGCAATCGGAATCAAAGATTTCAGACGTAACATTGTTATTGTTATTCAGTGTGTTTTTTACTTTATTCGCGTACGATATTGTTGGCGACACGAAGTTGTCTTTACTTGGTACAGCAACTCTAGAGTAGGGCTGCTTCTTTTCCTTTATATTATTTGTTATTTCAAGCCTTTTTGGGCATGATTTGGCATTGGCAGCATGCCCCTCTATCATGCAGTTCGCACATTTAAGTGAAAGACCTATTCGCTTAATTATATTTCCCGATACTGGATCAGTATGGAGAAATTCTTGCACGTTCTTTTCTTTTGGCGGAATTTTGCAATTCCCCGGTCCGTGAGACTCTGCGCATTTTACGCAGCGATATGGCATGTTACAATTGCTTGCAACATGCGTGTATCGCTGGCAGTTTCTGCATTGAGCAGGAGACGCAGGTCTTAGGTTCTCGAAGGCTACTCTGCAGTTGAGGATATGTTTAATGTTCATGAAATCATTAGTGTTAGATGACCTACTTAGTTGAATCAGCCATTTACTGCTCGTGAGCTTAGAGAGCCCTATTATTTCTATGTTTAAGTTTAATTCCCTTAAATATTCTAGGATTTCGTCTTTTTCAAAATTTGCTGGCAGTTTGGTGATGACAATCGAAATTGGTTTCAGTTCAAAAGGAGTGAACGTATAAAAGTTTACTTTTCTTTCGCTTAATAATTTTTTAATAACATCATAATCTTCTAAGGTATGAGTCATTATATCGGTTACATTTTTGTTTTTACTATTAAAGTTAAAATTATTGTGTTTCAACTTTTTGCATATTTCTGTATGAAATTCCTTTACATTAATATTGTAGCAAACCAGCCTAGGAATGCTATTTTTCTTACCATTTGCACTCTGCTTCTTGTTTAGGGGCCTGTTGGAATGTTGACTGTTAGGTTGTTTATCAAGTGTTGAAGTTGAAGTTGATTGTTGTTGTGTTGCGTTGTTGGGTTGCTGGCAGCTGAATGATTGCAGGTCAAGTGTTGAAGCAGAGTTGCGTACAGTTGATTGGTTTGCCATATTTTTGGATTGTTGATTGTTGAGTTGCAGGTTGTTGGTGGATTGTTGTACCTCATTATCGCATTGTTGATTGTTGCTTGTTTGTTGTGTTGAAGTGCTAGGTTGATTATTGTGGTCTACAGCAGGTAATAACGGAAAGCCTTCCGGATTACCATTTTCCATTGCGATGTCATTGCTAGAATCCGTGTGCGTCATTTCAATATCGCCTCGTCGAATCCCATTTCTAATATATGTCAGCTCCGTATTTAGCTTGCTGCAATACTCACTGAGTTCGTTATTTTGTTTGATGAGTTGCTGATTTTGTTTTTGCAGCTGCTCAATTATTTCCCTTGTGTTAGGTTTGCCCTCTTGCTTACGTTTCTTCGGTTTCACTTCTGGGTCGGTTTTCCCTTTTTTTGCTTCGTCATTGGAGTAAGTTCGCTCATCCGAATCGTCGTCCAGAATGGAAAATTTGTTGCTTGATGTTTCACTCATCATTTCACTAATTTCTAAAGACATTTGATGTGTCCTGTCACTGGCAATGCCTTGCTATATTTTCTTTTATATTTAATTCTTTTTTTTCACTAGATGTATGTGTCTTTTCACAGTATTAAAATTATCTCTTTTAAATACTAGGCCCGCCACCTTTTCCACGTCCAGACATGTTTTAAATTATCTTTATACTAGTTTAATCTTCACAACACAAATCTCTAACTAAGAGTGCCGATCCCGATCCTCGCGACTGCCGCGCGCGACTAAAAATTCCAAATTTTTTCCTTATATTATTTTTAGTATTTAATCTAACTAAGTTAGTATACATGAAAAGTACGTTAATCAAAAGGCAGATATGAACTACACTAATTTCTCGAAACTGGAATTTAGTAATTGTGATTAAATTATTCTAAAATGCCACCTAAAACTAGTGGAAAGGCTGCTAAAAAAGCTGGAAAGGCTCAGAAGAACATCACCAAGAACGATAAGAAGAAGAAGCGCAAGAGGAAGGAAAGCTATGCTATCTACATTTACAAAGTTCTGAAGCAAGTTCATCCCGACACTGGAATTTCTTCGAAAGCGATGAGCATCATGAACAGTTTCGTCAATGACATCTTCGAAAGAATTGCTGCTGAAGCATCTCGCTTGGCACACTACAACAAAAGATCAACAATAACAAGTCGCGAAATCCAAACTGCTGTTCGTCTTCTGTTGCCCGGTGAATTGGCTAAGCATGCTGTAAGCGAAGGAACTAAAGCTGTTACTAAATATACCAGCTCCAAGTAATTCGCTCATCTTTACTCAGACTTTACACCGTTTAAAGGCCCTTTTCAGGGCCACAAAATAATTATTTTAAAAAGATGAAAAATTTATTTACTTTCAACACAATAAGAAATATTATTTATCGATTTTAATTTTTTTTTAAAAAAAAATAAATTTCTAATTGAAAACTCAAGTAAAGTAAAGAATACCCGCTAAATCGGCATTAGTCAGGGTTGCCATCTACGTATTTTTCTTTGTTTTTCAATTTATTATATTTTGCAATTTCAACTTTGACATTTTCAAAGAAATTGTTGTTAATTATAAAAAAAAGCAAGAAGTAAGTAACATTTAAGTAGCTTAATAAATATTTACAAAAAATACATTTATTCAAAAATCAATATAATCTACTCAAGTTATAAGAAAGTCTATATCTCTTTAATAAGTCAATTTGTAGCCCTGAAAAGGGCTTTTAACATGATTGCCATCTTCATAACTATACATGTTTTAGCTTTATTTTTTGGCTGCAGGTTTCTTCACAGCTTTCTTTGTAGTTGCAAGTCTTCCTGGTCCATTTTTGGTGGATTTCGCCAGTTTCGCCTTCGCTGAAATGGTCGATGTGCTTTTCGCTTTAATAGTTTTCGATTTCGCCATCTCAGTTTTTGCTACTTTTGGTTTCGGTTTCGCCGCAACACTCTTCTTTACTGCCAACTTCTTACCAGCAACAAGCTTCTTCGCTTTCTTATCTCCACTTGCCACTTTCTTACTCAAAGTCTCCTTCTTTGCGACAACCTTTGCAGTTTTCTTCTTACTTTCAACTGGTTTAGCTGCTTTTACTTTATTAGCAGCAACTGACAATTTAAATGATCCAGATGCTCCCTTTCCCTTCGTCTGGATAAGTTTGCCATTGGCAACTGCAGATTTCAAATATTTCTTAATAAATGGTGCCAATTTCTGTGCATCGCATTTGTACGTAGCAGCAATATACTTTTTGATTGCCAACAATGAAGATCCACCGCGTTCCTTCAAGTTCTTTATTGAGGCGTCTACCATTTGTTGTGTTGGCGGATGAGTAGACGCTGCCGACGGCTTCTTAGCTACTTTCTTAGTAGCCTTCTTTTCAATAGCTGCAGCAATGGGTGCTGCTGCAGTAACAGGCGCTTCTGACATCTTTGCTATAATATTTATTATATTAAACGGTATTAAATATAGTTGCTTTATATTTTTAATCAATTTTACCACTAATTTCTCGACACCTAAAATACTGAGAATTGCCGAGACTGCAAGCATCCATGTATGTATTTGTATAATTTTGATAATATCTGCACTATTGAATTGTATCGCTTTTAAAGTGATTTTAATCAATATTACATGCAAATAATAACAATTCATCATTTATTAAACTATATTAAAAATAATTATTGCATCCACCATCTCTTTCACTACACTCCTTCACCAATATTCCACTATATAAATACGTAAACAAGTAATCATTTAGATTACAAAAATGATTTCTTCAAATTCTTCTTCCAAGCAACTTTATAAATCATTACTATTACAATATTTTTCTCGCCAATAGTCTATCCGTTGATTTATTAATGCTACAAAGAATGTCTTTTACACATAACACAACACTATATTATGCCTTTTAGCAAACTTAAACATTGCATTAAATTCACCCAACGTATTATCGTCGAAATAAATACCTTGCTGCCGACAACATTTATCGCTACAATTTACTATTTCCAACTATTATTTTCCATAATTATCACTCTCTCCACTATTTCACAACCAATTTAATCTATATTAATCTATATTAATGAATATTAAACACTAAATGCAGTCGAAATGCTAAAACAACTCCTCACTATTGTCACTCCAACCGTCAATGCATTCAACTTCTTAAAAACTTTCATATCAGCCTAACGATTCTTTAACGATTCTCCGACAAATATAACTTTATTAACACAATTTTCCATCAAAAACAATAAACAATCGAATTCTATGCCCTGTCTAATATCTAAACTATCATTTACACCCAATAATACACCATATTCCATCAATAATTCATCAACTTTCAACAAAATAATACTTTAGATTCAAAAAATTCATATTTATACTAAATTATTAATTAATTAATTATTAGTAAATAAGTTTAATTAATCTCTTTAATTCATTCATTTGTGGTCCTTAAAAGGACCGATTAAACAAATACCAAACATCTTAAGCACGTTCACCACGGATACGACGAGCCAATTGAATATCTTTTGGCATTATTGTTACACGTTTAGCATGAATTGCACACAAGTTTGTATCTTCGAAAAGACCAACCAAATATGCTTCACTTGCTTCTTGTAATGCCATAACAGCTGAACTTTGAAAACGTAAATCAGTTTTAAAATCCTGAGCTATTTCACGTACCAAACGTTGAAATGGCAATTTACGTATTAACAATTCAGTACTTTTCTGATAGCGACGAATTTCACGCAATGCAACTGTACCTGGACGATAACGATGTGGCTTTTTAACACCACCAGTTGCTGGTGCACTTTTACGTGCTGCCTTTGTTGCCAATTGCTTACGTGGAGCTTTACCACCAGTCGATTTACGAGCAGTCTGCTTAGTACGAGCCATTTTAATTACTTGAATTTAGTATCTATGCGATACTTTTCAATCTATAAGATAGTTTATTTTACTAAATATGTTTCAATCGTACATGTGTCTTACGACTAAAATTACAATTAAACCATATTGCCATCCCATTCATGTATTAAGGAATAGTACAAGGTTTTTATCTATAAATAACTTTACGATTCATCCCAAAGCATTCATTTAGCTTCTTGTGCTCGTATCATATCAACGTATCAAAATGACTGGACGCGGTAAAGGCGGAAAAGGTTTAGGCAAAGGTGGAGCTAAACGTCATCGCAAAGTACTTCGTGATAATATCCAAGGTATTACTAAGCCAGCTATACGTCGTTTAGCTCGTCGTGGCGGAGTTAAACGTATCTCTGGATTGATATACGAAGAGACACGCGGTGTTCTGAAAGTATTTTTGGAAAATGTTATTCGCGATGCTGTAACATATACTGAACATGCCAAAAGGAAGACAGTAACAGCAATGGATGTTGTTTATGCATTGAAACGTCAAGGCAGAACCCTTTATGGTTTCGGCGGTTAAATACCAACTTATTCATTAATCGGTCCTTTTCAGGACCACAAAATAAATAAATAAAGTGATAAAAATTTCTATTCTAATTATCTATTAGTAATTATTATTAGTTAGTTGAAATACATATAAGCATTTTAGTTGGCTGAGGCGAAAGCCTTAAGCACAGCGAAAGAAAAAGCGGGTCAAAAATATACAAAAAAAGCAAAAAGCCCGACGGCAACAACAAAACTCCTTGAAAGTTCGACTCTATACATTTTCTATACATCCGCTCTACTCAGAATACCGTTACCGCTGTCGGGGCGTAACTCCATTTTTCAATTCTATTTGCCGTCCACAAATTCCTTTACCTATGTATGTTTGTGTGTGCGTGTGTGTGTGTGTTTCTCATAGAATCATTTCTAGGAGAGAATAGGACATTCATTTCAGAGAGAGAAAGAGACAGCCACTGCTGCGTTTCGTTTCCTTTTTTCATAGGAATATCATGGTATTATGGAATATTTATTCGAATGGAAATTAGCTACCATGGAATATAGTAGCGAATTATTATTAATTTAAGAAAATAGCTATTTAATCTCAATATTTTAATAAAATTTGTCGTCCTTAAAAGGACGGTTGTTTTATTTTTGCCAGAGAAATCTGTTTATGCCTTCTTTTCTGTTTTCTTCGGCAACAATACTGCTTGGATGTTGGGCAACACACCGCCTTGTGCGATTGTTACGCCAGACAATAGTTTATTCAATTCTTCATCGTTGCGAATGGCCAATTGCAAGTGACGAGGAATGATTCTGGTCTTCTTATTATCTCGTGCAGCATTACCAGCCAATTCCAAAACTTCAGCAGCCAAATATTCCATTACAGCTGCGAGATAAACTGGAGCACCGGCACCAACACGTTCAGCATAATTGCCTTTACGCAACAAACGATGAATTCTGCCAACAGGAAACTGAAGACCAGCTCGGTTTGAGCGTGACTTTGCCTTTCCCTTAACTTTGCCACCTTTTCCACGTCCAGACATGTTTTAAATTATATTTATACTAGTTCACAACACAAATCTCTAACTAAGAGTGCGACTAAAAATTCCAAATTTTTTCCTTATATTATTTTTAGTATTTAATCTAACTAAGTTAGTATACATGAAAAGTACGTTAATCAAAAGGCAGATATGAACTACACTAATTTCTCGAAACTGGAATTTAGTAATTGTGATTAAATTATTCTAAAATGCCACCTAAAACTAGTGGAAAGGCTGCTAAAAAAGCTGGAAAGGCTCAGAAGAACATCACCAAGAACGATAAGAAGAAGAAGCGCAAGAGGAAGGAAAGCTATGCTATCTACATTTACAAAGTTCTGAAGCAAGTTCATCCCGACACTGGAATTTCTTCGAAAGCGATGAGCATCATGAACAGTTTCGTCAATGACATCTTCGAAAGAATTGCTGCTGAAGCATCTCGCTTGGCACACTACAACAAAAGATCAACAATAACAAGTCGCGAAATCCAAACTGCTGTTCGTCTTCTGTTGCCCGGTGAATTGGCTAAGCATGCTGTAAGCGAAGGAACTAAAGCTGTTACTAAATATACCAGCTCCAAGTAATTCGCTCATCTTTACTCAGACTTTACACCGTTTAAAGGCCCTTTTCAGGGCCACAAAATAATTATTTTAAAAAGATGAAAAATTTATTTACTTTCAACACAATAAGAAATATTATTTATCGATTTTAATTTTTTTTTAAAAAAAAATAAATTTCTAATTGAAAACTCAAGTAAAGTAAAGAATACCCGCTAAATCGGCATTAGTCAGGGTTGCCATCTACGTATTTTTCTTTGTTTTTCAATTTATTATATTTTGCAATTTCAACTTTGACATTTTCAAAGAAATTGTTGTTAATTATAAAAAAAAGCAAGAAGTAAGTAACATTTAAGTAGCTTAATAAATATTTACAAAAAATACATTTATTCAAAAATCAATATAATCTACTCAAGTTATAAGAAAGTCTATATCTCTTTAATAAGTCAATTTGTAGCCCTGAAAAGGGCTTTTAACATGATTGCCATCTTCATAACTATACATGTTTTAGCTTTATTTTTTGGCTGCAGGTTTCTTCACAGCTTTCTTTGTAGTTGCAAGTCTTCCTGGTCCATTTTTGGTGGATTTCGCCAGTTTCGCCTTCGCTGAAATGGTCGATGTGCTTTTCGCTTTAATAGTTTTCGATTTCGCCATCTCAGTTTTTGCTACTTTTGGTTTCGGTTTCGCCGCAACACTCTTCTTTACTGCCAACTTCTTACCAGCAACAAGCTTCTTCGCTTTCTTATCTCCACTTGCCACTTTCTTACTCAAAGTCTCCTTCTTTGCGACAACCTTTGCAGTTTTCTTCTTACTTTCAACTGGTTTAGCTGCTTTTACTTTATTAGCAGCAACTGACAATTTAAATGATCCAGATGCTCCCTTTCCCTTCGTCTGGATAAGTTTGCCATTGGCAACTGCAGATTTCAAATATTTCTTAATAAATGGTGCCAATTTCTGTGCATCGCATTTGTACGTAGCAGCAATATACTTTTTGATTGCCAACAATGAAGATCCACCGCGTTCCTTCAAGTTCTTTATTGAGGCGTCTACCATTTGTTGTGTTGGCGGATGAGTAGACGCTGCCGACGGCTTCTTAGCTACTTTCTTAGTAGCCTTCTTTTCAATAGCTGCAGCAATGGGTGCTGCTGCAGTAACAGGCGCTTCTGACATCTTTGCTATAATATTTATTATATTAAACGGTATTAAATATAGTTGCTTTATATTTTTAATCAATTTTACCACTAATTTCTCGACACCTAAAATACTGAGAATTGCCGAGACTGCAAGCATCCATGTATGTATTTGTATAATTTTGATAATATCTGCACTATTGAATTGTATCGCTTTTAAAGTGATTTTAATCAATATTACATGCAAATAATAACAATTCATCATTTATTAAACTATATTAAAAATAATTATTGCATCCACCATCTCTTTCACTACACTCCTTCACCAATATTCCACTATATAAATACGTAAACAAGTAATCATTTAGATTACAAAAATGATTTCTTCAAATTCTTCTTCCAAGCAACTTTATAAATCATTACTATTACAATATTTTTCTCGCCAATAGTCTATCCGTTGATTTATTAATGCTACAAAGAATGTCTTTTACACATAACACAACACTATATTATGCCTTTTAGCAAACTTAAACATTGCATTAAATTCACCCAACGTATTATCGTCGAAATAAATACCTTGCTGCCGACAACATTTATCGCTACAATTTACTATTTCCAACTATTATTTTCCATAATTATCACTCTCTCCACTATTTCACAACCAATTTAATCTATATTAATCTATATTAATGAATATTAAACACTAAATGCAGTCGAAATGCTAAAACAACTCCTCACTATTGTCACTCCAACCGTCAATGCATTCAACTTCTTAAAAACTTTCATATCAGCCTAACGATTCTTTAACGATTCTCCGACAAATATAACTTTATTAACACAATTTTCCATCAAAAACAATAAACAATCGAATTCTATGCCCTGTCTAATATCTAAACTATCATTTACACCCAATAATACACCATATTCCATCAATAATTCATCAACTTTCAACAAAATAATACTTTAGATTCAAAAAATTCATATTTATACTAAATTATTAATTAATTAATTATTAGTAAATAAGTTTAATTAATCTCTTTAATTCATTCATTTGTGGTCCTTAAAAGGACCGATTAAACAAATACCAAACATCTTAAGCACGTTCACCACGGATACGACGAGCCAATTGAATATCTTTTGGCATTATTGTTACACGTTTAGCATGAATTGCACACAAGTTTGTATCTTCGAAAAGACCAACCAAATATGCTTCACTTGCTTCTTGTAATGCCATAACAGCTGAACTTTGAAAACGTAAATCAGTTTTAAAATCCTGAGCTATTTCACGTACCAAACGTTGAAATGGCAATTTACGTATTAACAATTCAGTACTTTTCTGATAGCGACGAATTTCACGCAATGCAACTGTACCTGGACGATAACGATGTGGCTTTTTAACACCACCAGTTGCTGGTGCACTTTTACGTGCTGCCTTTGTTGCCAATTGCTTACGTGGAGCTTTACCACCAGTCGATTTACGAGCAGTCTGCTTAGTACGAGCCATTTTAATTACTTGAATTTAGTATCTATGCGATACTTTTCAATCTATAAGATAGTTTATTTTACTAAATATGTTTCAATCGTACATGTGTCTTACGACTAAAATTACAATTAAACCATATTGCCATCCCATTCATGTATTAAGGAATAGTACAAGGTTTTTATCTATAAATAACTTTACGATTCATCCCAAAGCATTCATTTAGCTTCTTGTGCTCGTATCATATCAACGTATCAAAATGACTGGACGCGGTAAAGGCGGAAAAGGTTTAGGCAAAGGTGGAGCTAAACGTCATCGCAAAGTACTTCGTGATAATATCCAAGGTATTACTAAGCCAGCTATACGTCGTTTAGCTCGTCGTGGCGGAGTTAAACGTATCTCTGGATTGATATACGAAGAGACACGCGGTGTTCTGAAAGTATTTTTGGAAAATGTTATTCGCGATGCTGTAACATATACTGAACATGCCAAAAGGAAGACAGTAACAGCAATGGATGTTGTTTATGCATTGAAACGTCAAGGCAGAACCCTTTATGGTTTCGGCGGTTAAATACCAACTTATTCATTAATCGGTCCTTTTCAGGACCACAAAATAAATAAATAAAGTGATAAAAATTTCTATTCTAATTATCTATTAGTAATTATTATTAGTTAGTTGAAATACATATAAGCATTTTAGTTGGCTGAGGCGAAAGCCTTAAGCACAGCGAAAGAAAAAGCGGGTCAAAAATATACAAAAAAAGCAAAAAGCCCGACGGCAACAACAAAACTCCTTGAAAGTTCGACTCTATACATTTTCTATACATCCGCTCTACTCAGAATACCGTTACCGCTGTCGGGGCGTAACTCCATTTTTCAATTCTATTTGCCGTCCACAAATTCCTTTACCTATGTATGTTTGTGTGTGCGTGTGTGTGTGTGTTTCTCATAGAATCATTTCTAGGAGAGAATAGGACATTCATTTCAGAGAGAGAAAGAGACAGCCACTGCTGCGTTTCGTTTCCTTTTTTCATAGGAATATCATGGTATTATGGAATATTTATTCGAATGGAAATTAGCTACCATGGAATATAGTAGCGAATTATTATTAATTTAAGAAAATAGCTATTTAATCTCAATATTTTAATAAAATTTGTCGTCCTTAAAAGGACGGTTGTTTTATTTTTGCCAGAGAAATCTGTTTATGCCTTCTTTTCTGTTTTCTTCGGCAACAATACTGCTTGGATGTTGGGCAACACACCGCCTTGTGCGATTGTTACGCCAGACAATAGTTTATTCAATTCTTCATCGTTGCGAATGGCCAATTGCAAGTGACGAGGAATGATTCTGGTCTTCTTATTATCTCGTGCAGCATTACCAGCCAATTCCAAAACTTCAGCAGCCAAATATTCCATTACAGCTGCGAGATAAACTGGAGCACCGGCACCAACACGTTCAGCATAATTGCCTTTACGCAACAAACGATGAATTCTGCCAACAGGAAACTGAAGACCAGCTCGGTTTGAGCGTGACTTTGCCTTTCCCTTAACTTTGCCACCTTTTCCACGTCCAGACATGTTTTAAATTATATTTATACTAGTTCACAACACAAATCTCTAACTAAGAGTGCGACTAAAAATTCCAAATTTTTTCCTTATATTATTTTTAGTATTTAATCTAACTAAGTTAGTATACATGAAAAGTACGTTAATCAAAAGGCAGATATGAACTACACTAATTTCTCGAAACTGGAATTTAGTAATTGTGATTAAATTATTCTAAAATGCCACCTAAAACTAGTGGAAAGGCTGCTAAAAAAGCTGGAAAGGCTCAGAAGAACATCACCAAGAACGATAAGAAGAAGAAGCGCAAGAGGAAGGAAAGCTATGCTATCTACATTTACAAAGTTCTGAAGCAAGTTCATCCCGACACTGGAATTTCTTCGAAAGCGATGAGCATCATGAACAGTTTCGTCAATGACATCTTCGAAAGAATTGCTGCTGAAGCATCTCGCTTGGCACACTACAACAAAAGATCAACAATAACAAGTCGCGAAATCCAAACTGCTGTTCGTCTTCTGTTGCCCGGTGAATTGGCTAAGCATGCTGTAAGCGAAGGAACTAAAGCTGTTACTAAATATACCAGCTCCAAGTAATTCGCTCATCTTTACTTAGACTTTACACCGTTTAAAGGCCCTTTTCAGGGCCACAAAATAATTATTTTAAAAAGATGAAAAATTTATTTACTTTCAACACAATAAGAAATATTATTTATCGATTTTAATTTTTTTTTAAAAAAAAATAAATTTCTAATTGAAAACTCAAGTAAAGTAAAGAATACCCGCTAAATCGGCATTAGTCAGGGTTGCCATCTACGTATTTTTCTTTGTTTTTCAATTTATTATATTTTGCAATTTCAACTTTGACATTTTCAAAGAAATTGTTGTTAATTATAAAAAAAAGCAAGAAGTAAGTAACATTTAAGTAGCTTAATAAATATTTACAAAAAATACATTTATTCAAAAATCAATATAATCTACTCAAGTTATAAGAAAGTCTATATCTCTTTAATAAGTCAATTTGTAGCCCTGAAAAGGGCTTTTAACATGATTGCCATCTTCATAACTATACATGTTTTAGCTTTATTTTTTGGCTGCAGGTTTCTTCACAGCTTTCTTTGTAGTTGCAAGTCTTCCTGGTCCATTTTTGGTGGATTTCGCCAGTTTCGCCTTCGCTGAAATGGTCGATGTGCTTTTCGCTTTAATAGTTTTCGATTTCGCCATCTCAGTTTTTGCTACTTTTGGTTTCGGTTTCGCCGCAACACTCTTCTTTACTGCCAACTTCTTACCAGCAACAAGCTTCTTCGCTTTCTTATCTCCACTTGCCACTTTCTTACTCAAAGTCTCCTTCTTTGCGACAACCTTTGCAGTTTTCTTCTTACTTTCAACTGGTTTAGCTGCTTTTACTTTATTAGCAGCAACTGACAATTTAAATGATCCAGATGCTCCCTTTCCCTTCGTCTGGATAAGTTTGCCATTGGCAACTGCAGATTTCAAATATTTCTTAATAAATGGTGCCAATTTCTGTGCATCGCATTTGTACGTAGCAGCAATATACTTTTTGATTGCCAACAATGAAGATCCACCGCGTTCCTTCAAGTTCTTTATTGAGGCGTCTACCATTTGTTGTGTTGGCGGATGAGTAGACGCTGCCGACGGCTTCTTAGCTACTTTCTTAGTAGCCTTCTTTTCAATAGCTGCAGCAATGGGTGCTGCTGCAGTAACAGGCGCTTCTGACATCTTTGCTATAATATTTATTATATTAAACGGTATTAAATATAGTTGCTTTATATTTTTAATCAATTTTACCACTAATTTCTCGACACCTAAAATACTGAGAATTGCCGAGACTGCAAGCATCCATGTATGTATTTGTATAATTTTGATAATATCTGCACTATTGAATTGTATCGCTTTTAAAGTGATTTTAATCAATATTACATGCAAATAATAACAATTCATCATTTATTAAACTATATTAAAAATAATTATTGCATCCACCATCTCTTTCACTACACTCCTTCACCAATATTCCACTATATAAATACGTAAACAAGTAATCATTTAGATTACAAAAATGATTTCTTCAAATTCTTCTTCCAAGCAACTTTATAAATCATTACTATTACAATATTTTTCTCGCCAATAGTCTATCCGTTGATTTATTAATGCTACAAAGAATGTCTTTTACACATAACACAACACTATATTATGCCTTTTAGCAAACTTAAACATTGCATTAAATTCACCCAACGTATTATCGTCGAAATAAATACCTTGCTGCCGACAACATTTATCGCTACAATTTACTATTTCCAACTATTATTTTCCATAATTATCACTCTCTCCACTATTTCACAACCAATTTAATCTATATTAATCTATATTAATGAATATTAAACACTAAATGCAGTCGAAATGCTAAAACAACTCCTCACTATTGTCACTCCAACCGTCAATGCATTCAACTTCTTAAAAACTTTCATATCAGCCTAACGATTCTTTAACGATTCTCCGACAAATATAACTTTATTAACACAATTTTCCATCAAAAACAATAAACAATCGAATTCTATGCCCTGTCTAATATCTAAACTATCATTTACACCCAATAATACACCATATTCCATCAATAATTCATCAACTTTCAACAAAATAATACTTTAGATTCAAAAAATTCATATTTATACTAAATTATTAATTAATTAATTATTAGTAAATAAGTTTAATTAATCTCTTTAATTCATTCATTTGTGGTCCTTAAAAGGACCGATTAAACAAATACCAAACATCTTAAGCACGTTCACCACGGATACGACGAGCCAATTGAATATCTTTTGGCATTATTGTTACACGTTTAGCATGAATTGCACACAAGTTTGTATCTTCGAAAAGACCAACCAAATATGCTTCACTTGCTTCTTGTAATGCCATAACAGCTGAACTTTGAAAACGTAAATCAGTTTTAAAATCCTGAGCTATTTCACGTACCAAACGTTGAAATGGCAATTTACGTATTAACAATTCAGTACTTTTCTGATAGCGACGAATTTCACGCAATGCAACTGTACCTGGACGATAACGATGTGGCTTTTTAACACCACCAGTTGCTGGTGCACTTTTACGTGCTGCCTTTGTTGCCAATTGCTTACGTGGAGCTTTACCACCAGTCGATTTACGAGCAGTCTGCTTAGTACGAGCCATTTTAATTACTTGAATTTAGTATCTATGCGATACTTTTCAATCTATAAGATAGTTTATTTTACTAAATATGTTTCAATCGTACATGTGTCTTACGACTAAAATTACAATTAAACCATATTGCCATCCCATTCATGTATTAAGGAATAGTACAAGGTTTTTATCTATAAATAACTTTACGATTCATCCCAAAGCATTCATTTAGCTTCTTGTGCTCGTATCATATCAACGTATCAAAATGACTGGACGCGGTAAAGGCGGAAAAGGTTTAGGCAAAGGTGGAGCTAAACGTCATCGCAAAGTACTTCGTGATAATATCCAAGGTATTACTAAGCCAGCTATACGTCGTTTAGCTCGTCGTGGCGGAGTTAAACGTATCTCTGGATTGATATACGAAGAGACACGCGGTGTTCTGAAAGTATTTTTGGAAAATGTTATTCGCGATGCTGTAACATATACTGAACATGCCAAAAGGAAGACAGTAACAGCAATGGATGTTGTTTATGCATTGAAACGTCAAGGCAGAACCCTTTATGGTTTCGGCGGTTAAATACCAACTTATTCATTAATCGGTCCTTTTCAGGACCACAAAATAAATAAATAAAGTGATAAAAATTTCTATTCTAATTATCTATTAGTAATTATTATTAGTTAGTTGAAATACATATAAGCATTTTAGTTGGCTGAGGCGAAAGCCTTAAGCACAGCGAAAGAAAAAGCGGGTCAAAAATATACAAAAAAAGCAAAAAGCCCGACGGCAACAACAAAACTCCTTGAAAGTTCGACTCTATACATTTTCTATACATCCGCTCTACTCAGAATACCGTTACCGCTGTCGGGGCGTAACTCCATTTTTCAATTCTATTTGCCGTCCACAAATTCCTTTACCTATGTATGTTTGTGTGTGCGTGTGTGTGTGTGTTTCTCATAGAATCATTTCTAGGAGAGAATAGGACATTCATTTCAGAGAGAGAAAGAGACAGCCACTGCTGCGTTTCGTTTCCTTTTTTCATAGGAATATCATGGTATTATGGAATATTTATTCGAATGGAAATTAGCTACCATGGAATATAGTAGCGAATTATTATTAATTTAAGAAAATAGCTATTTAATCTCAATATTTTAATAAAATTTGTCGTCCTTAAAAGGACGGTTGTTTTATTTTTGCCAGAGAAATCTGTTTATGCCTTCTTTTCTGTTTTCTTCGGCAACAATACTGCTTGGATGTTGGGCAACACACCGCCTTGTGCGATTGTTACGCCAGACAATAGTTTATTCAATTCTTCATCGTTGCGAATGGCCAATTGCAAGTGACGAGGAATGATTCTGGTCTTCTTATTATCTCGTGCAGCATTACCAGCCAATTCCAAAACTTCAGCAGCCAAATATTCCATTACAGCTGCGAGATAAACTGGAGCACCGGCACCAACACGTTCAGCATAATTGCCTTTACGCAACAAACGATGAATTCTGCCAACAGGAAACTGAAGACCAGCTCGGTTTGAGCGTGACTTTGCCTTTCCCTTAACTTTGCCACCTTTTCCACGTCCAGACATGTTTTAAATTATATTTATACTAGTTCACAACACAAATCTCTAACTAAGAGTGCGACTAAAAATTTTTTCAATTCAATTCAATTCAATTTTTTTTCAATTCAATTTTATTTTCCAATTGTCTTAAAATTAGTACAGTTTTTAAATTAATATGCTAGTTTCTTCTTAACATACACGCGTATTTTACTAAGATAATATCCTTAAAATTACTTTCTAAATTGATAACATTTAATGACTAAAATTGACTTAAAGATAGATTTCCCGGAAAAAAAGGAAAACGGGATTACATTATTCTTGCTTAAGATAACTTACAACTAATACTTAAGAACTAACAAATATATACAAGAGACTTAAAGCTAATAAGAAAGTCTAATTAAACATTAAAATTATCGTGTAAATTGATATTTGTTATAAACTAAATTGTTCAGATTAAGGGAGTTGTACCTCCTATGGTAAAATATAAGGTTATTATTAGCATCGTAGAGTAGATTATTTTCTTTTAGAATTTTTAGGTAAATTGGCGAAAGATATCTGCCCATATATAGACTATTTAGATCTGGTCTTTGATTTGCATAGTGTACAAGTGCACTGTTTTCTGTATTTAACAGGCTCTCTAAAAACTTTGTGGCTGACTCAACCAAGAAGGCATCTATTCTTGTTAGTTCACCTGTATCATACAATGTTTTATTTGAGTGGAATCTGTAGGTACCCTCCGGCGACCTCTTGCGGTAAAGATTTGTGCATGCGCGAAGGCAGCTTCTCTCGAAGACTCGAAGCCTCTCCATCTGGGCCGACGAAATGTTGAACCAGATGGGGAAGGCGTACGTAAGTATTGGGCGAATTAATTGTTTGTAGCAATTTAATTTAATTTTTGGCATCAGTAAACTGTTCCTCCTAAATAAGTTTAGGTACGCAAAGAAGCATTTTTTCGCCTTGCTCAGACAATGGTCGATGTGCCTATAGAAGGTGTATTTCGAGTCTAGGATTACTCCAAGGTATTTGATGGTATTTTTATAGGAAATTGGCTGATTTCCAATTTTGATGGATGGGGAAAATTTTCGAGCATTTGGGTATAGCCTCTTTTTCTTACCAGTGAAAGTTGTGAAGAAACATTTGTTAGTGTTTAGCCTTAATTTCCATTTGTGGAAGTAGAGCAGTAGTGATTCTAGATGTTTATTGGCGTTTATGTTGGCTATTTTAAGCTTATTATTGGTGGATAGTACAATTATGTCATCAGCGTAAGTGAGTGTTTTAATCTCGTTCGACGGCGGATTTGGTAGATCAGCTAAGAAGATGTTATATAGTACCGGACCAAGAATGGAGCCTTGCGGCACCCCGGCAGAGATGGTATTTTGGGTGGATTTTGAATCATTAAGCGATACATAAAATTTTCTGTTTGCTAGATAAGAGTAGATTATTCTACAAATGGGTTTATTAATTTTAAAGGTTATTAAAAGCTTATGAATTATTCCATCAATCCAAGCTGTATCGAAAGCTTTTTGGAGATCCAGTGATACGGCGATTGTGGCTCGTCTAGAGTTTAAGTTACAGGTAACAAAATCAGAAAGCATGGTCAATGCGTGGTTAGTTGAATGCCTAGGCCTGAAACCGAATTGGTAATTATTGTATATGTTGTGATCTGCTATGTGCGTATTTAATTTATCAAGAATTGTCTGTTCAAATAATTTAGAAATGTTAGAGAGTAGAGAAATAGGCCTATAACTAGAAGGGAGTGATGCGTCAGATTTAGGTTTGAGTATGGGTATGACTTTTGCTAATTTCCAGTAATTAGGAAAATAGCCTGTGTTGATTATGTGGTTGAATAAAGAGGTTAAGAAGATAATGGGCGGAGAAGATATTTTTTTTAGTAGAAAATTGGGTACTTCATCATCACCATAGCTTTTTTGCAGTTTTTGCATTTGAGTAGAGCTGAAATGTTACTGGGATTAACAAAATGCTTGTAGGAATTAGGAGCTGGCAGCAAAGGAAGACCGTTTGCTGGAAAGTTTTTACTGAAATGGAAGAGCGGCGTGTTATTGTTTAATTCGGAAACACTGTTGTGAACTTGCTCTGTAAAATTAGCGCTGCTTAGGTTGTCATTTTGGTTGTGAATTTTAGCAAAGTTTGTTGCCAGCGCATTGACTATGTCTATATCTGAATTTAACTCCAAACCATTGTCTAACACAAGTGATTCCAATGAAGTTTTTACTTTTATGCCGCATAGGTTTTTTATTTTTTTATACGTTTTGTTATTCATTTTAATGTTTTTTAAGTAGTTGTTCCAGTGTTCCTGTTCATGTTTTTTAATAAGTTCTTGAATAATAATGCTTAGGTTATTAATAATGGCTTTAAGAGTGCGTTGCCTGAAAACATCAGTGCAGCGGTAGAGTTTTTTGCGTAGTCTGTTTTTTTCATTAATATATTCAATAATGGTATCTGGAAGCTGAATTAGTCTTGTTTTTCTAACTGCGATTTGGGGAACTGCTACATTTATCGCTGTTTTGAAGGCATGAGAAAGAGATGTAATTATTGTGTCTATTTGTGTGGGGGTTATGTTTTCGTCTATTGGCAAAGGTATCTGGTTTATGTGCTCTGTGAGGGTCGCATTGAAAGTGGAGATATTGACTTTATTGTAATTATAAAATTTTTTGACTGGCCATTTTACAGTATCAGTAGTTGCAATCAGTAGCTCGACTGCATCGTGGTCAGATTCATATAAATGGGTATTGAGATAACCGGGGTTCTGTGGATTAAAGTTAACTCGCACAGCACTGGACACAATGAAAATGTCGAGAAAACTATTAAGTCTTGTTGGGTATTTTGTTGGAACACATTCCATAGTAGGGTTGCATAAAAGCCAGCTATTGAGTGCATGACCATTTCGATTACAATATCTGTCACCCCAGCTGTAGTGGCGAGCATTTAGATCTCCTCCAATGACTATTTCGTCAGCTTGGAGTGCGTTTAACAATAGATCCAAGTCATGATTATTTAATAGAATGCTAGGCGCGTTGTAGAGTGCAGCAGTACTTATTTTTGTTCCATTTTGTAAGGCTATTTGGATGGCGCAACATTCCAGTGAAGTTGTTTTAATTGTGATTCTTTCAAATTTAATATTTTCCTTGATGCATATAGCAGTGCCTCCACCCAACCTATCTAGTCTATTTTGGCGAATCATCTTGTAACCCTTGTAGCCTACGGTGTGACGAGGATTGAGTCTATGCTCCGCAATGAGCACCACGTCTGGTTTATGTTTTTTCAAGAACTCGTTAAAAAAATGCCGCTTATGCAACGAGATGAGCGAATTTACATTTATGAAGAAAAATTTTAAGTCTTTAGACATTTAAATGAAATTTTAAGAGGAAGTCAAATAGCAGTTTTGATTTAATTACATCCGAGGATGCGCTTTTATAGATCTTTGAAAATTCAGCGACTTCTTGTAGGCAGACATTAAGACTTTTTCCGTAGAATCTTTTGCAATCGGAATCAAAGATTTCAGACGTAACATTGTTATTGTTATTCAGTGTGTTTTTTACTTTATTCGCGTACGATATTGTTGGCGACACGAAGTTGTCTTTACTTGGTACAGCAACTCTAGAGTAGGGCTGCTTCTTTTCCTTTATATTATTTGTTATTTCAAGCCTTTTTGGGCATGATTTGGCATTGGCAGCATGCCCCTCTATCATGCAGTTCGCACATTTAAGTGAAAGACCTATTCGCTTAATTATATTTCCCGATACTGGATCAGTATGGAGAAATTCTTGCACGTTCTTTTCTTTTGGCGGAATTTTGCAATTCCCCGGTCCGTGAGACTCTGCGCATTTTACGCAGCGATATGGCATGTTACAATTGCTTGCAACATGCGTGTATCGCTGGCAGTTTCTGCATTGAGCAGGAGACGCAGGTCTTAGGTTCTCGAAGGCTACTCTGCAGTTGAGGATATGTTTAATGTTCATGAAATCATTAATGTTAGATGACCTACTTAGTTGAATCAGCCATTTACTGCTCGTAAGCTTAGAGAGACCTATTATTTCTATGTTTAAGTTTAATTCCCTTAAATATTCTAGGATTTCGTCTTTTTCAAAATTTGCTGGCAGTTTGGTGATGACAATCGAAATTGGTTTCAGTTCAAAAGGAGTGAACGTATAAAAGTTTACTTTTCTTTCGCTTAATAATTTTTTAATAACATCATAATCTTCTAAAGTATGTGTCATTATATCGGTTACATTTTTGTTTTTACTATTAAAGTTAAAATTATTGTGTTTCAACTTTTTGCATATTTCTGTATGAAATTCCTTTACATTAATATTGTAGCAAACCAGCCTAGGAATGCTATTTTTCTTACCATTTGCACTCTGCTTCTTGTTTAGGGGCCTGTTGGAATGTTGACTGTTAGGTTGTTTATCAAGTGTTGAAGTTGAAGTTGATTGTTGTTGTGTTGCGTTGTTGGGTTGCTGGCAGCTGAATGATTGCAGGTCAAGTGTTGAAGCAGAGTTGCGTACAGTTGATTGGTTTGCCATATTTTTGGATTGTTGATTGTTGAGTTGCAGGTTGTTGGTGGATTGTTGTACCTCATTATCGCATTGTTGATTGTTGCTTGTTTGTTGTGTTGAAGTGCTAGGTTGATTATTGTGGTCTACAGCAGGTAATAACGGAAAGCATTCCGGAGTACCATTTTCCATTGCGATGTCATTGCTAGAATCCGTGTGCGTCATTTCAATATCGCCTCGTCGAATCCCATTTCTAATATATGTCAGCTCCGTATTTAGCTTGCTGCAATACTCACTGAGTTCGTTATTTTGTTTGATGAGTTGCTGATTTTGTTTTTGCAGCTGCTCAATTATTTCCCTTGTGTTAGGTTTGCCCTCTTGCTTACGTTTCTTCGGTTTCACTTCTGGGTCGGTTTTCCCTTTTTTTGCTTCGTCATTGGAGTAAGTTCGCTCATCCGAATCGTCGTCCAGAATGGAAAATTTGTTGCTTGATGTTTCACTCATCATTTCACTAATTTCTAAAGACATTTGATGTGTCCTGTCACTGGCAATGCCTTGCTATATTTTCTTTTATATTTAATTCTTTTTTTTCACTAGATGTATGTGTCTTTTCACAGTATTAAAATTATCTCTTTTAAATACTAGGCCCGCCACCTTTTCCACGTCCAGACATGTTTTAAATTATCTTTATACTAGTTTAATCTTCACAATACAAATCTCTTGCCGCGATTCCGATGCCGACTAAAAATTCCAAATTTTTTCCTTATATTATTTTTAGTATTTAATCTAACTAAGTTAGTATACATGAAAAGTACGTTAATCAAAAGGCAGATATGAACTACACTAATTTCTCGAAACTGGAATTTAGTAATTGTGATTAAATTATTCTAAAATGCCACCTAAAACTAGTGGAAAGGCTGCTAAAAAAGCTGGAAAGGCTCAGAAGAACATCACCAAGAACGATAAGAAGAAGAAGCGCAAGAGGAAGGAAAGCTATGCTATCTACATTTACAAAGTTCTGAAGCAAGTTCATCCCGACACTGGAATTTCTTCGAAAGCGATGAGCATCATGAACAGTTTCGTCAATGACATCTTCGAAAGAATTGCTGCTGAAGCATCTCGCTTGGCACACTACAACAAAAGATCAACAATAACAAGTCGCGAAATCCAAACTGCTGTTCGTCTTCTGTTGCCCGGTGAATTGGCTAAGCATGCTGTAAGCGAAGGAACTAAAGCTGTTACTAAATATACCAGCTCCAAGTAATTCGCTCATCTTTACTCAGACTTTACACCGTTTAAAGGCCCTTTTCAGGGCCACAAAATAATTATTTTAAAAAGATGAAAAATTTATTTACTTTCAACACAATAAGAAATATTATTTATCGATTTTAATTTTTTTTTAAAAAAAAATAAATTTCTAATTGAAAACTCAAGTAAAGTAAAGAATACCCGCTAAATCGGCATTAGTCAGGGTTGCCATCTACGTATTTTTCTTTGTTTTTCAATTTATTATATTTTGCAATTTCAACTTTGACATTTTCAAAGAAATTGTTGTTAATTATAAAAAAAAGCAAGAAGTAAGTAACATTTAAGTAGCTTAATAAATATTTACAAAAAATACATTTATTCAAAAATCAATATAATCTACTCAAGTTATAAGAAAGTCTATATCTCTTTAATAAGTCAATTTGTAGCCCTGAAAAGGGCTTTTAACATGATTGCCATCTTCATAACTATACATGTTTTAGCTTTATTTTTTGGCTGCAGGTTTCTTCACAGCTTTCTTTGTAGTTGCAAGTCTTCCTGGTCCATTTTTGGTGGATTTCGCCAGTTTCGCCTTCGCTGAAATGGTCGATGTGCTTTTCGCTTTAATAGTTTTCGATTTCGCCATCTCAGTTTTTGCTACTTTTGGTTTCGGTTTCGCCGCAACACTCTTCTTTACTGCCAACTTCTTACCAGCAACAAGCTTCTTCGCTTTCTTATCTCCACTTGCCACTTTCTTACTCAAAGTCTCCTTCTTTGCGACAACCTTTGCAGTTTTCTTCTTACTTTCAACTGGTTTAGCTGCTTTTACTTTATTAGCAGCAACTGACAATTTAAATGATCCAGATGCTCCCTTTCCCTTCGTCTGGATAAGTTTGCCATTGGCAACTGCAGATTTCAAATATTTCTTAATAAATGGTGCCAATTTCTGTGCATCGCATTTGTACGTAGCAGCAATATACTTTTTGATTGCCAACAATGAAGATCCACCGCGTTCCTTCAAGTTCTTTATTGAGGCGTCTACCATTTGTTGTGTTGGCGGATGAGTAGACGCTGCCGACGGCTTCTTAGCTACTTTCTTAGTAGCCTTCTTTTCAATAGCTGCAGCAATGGGTGCTGCTGCAGTAACAGGCGCTTCTGACATCTTTGCTATAATATTTATTATATTAAACGGTATTAAATATAGTTGCTTTATATTTTTAATCAATTTTACCACTAATTTCTCGACACCTAAAATACTGAGAATTGCCGAGACTGCAAGCATCCATGTATGTATTTGTATAATTTTGATAATATCTGCACTATTGAATTGTATCACTTTTAAAGTGATTTTAATCAATATTACATGCAAATAATAACAATTCATCATTTATTAAACTATATTAAAAATAATTATTGCATCCACCATCTCTTTCACTACACTCCTTCACCAATATTCCACTATATAAATACGTAAACAAGTAATCATTTAGATTACAAAAATGATTTCTTCAAATTCTTCTTCCAAGCAACTTTATAAATCATTACTATTACAATATTTTTCTCGCCAATAGTCTATCCGTTGATTTATTAATGCTACAAAGAATGTCTTTTACACATAACACAACACTATATTATGCCTTTTAGCAAACTTAAACATTGCATTAAATTCACCCAACGTATTATCGTCGAAATAAATACCTTGCTGCCGACAACATTTATCGCTACAATTTACTATTTCCAACTATTATTTTCCATAATTATCACTCTCTCCACTATTTCACAACCAATTTAATCTATATTAATCTATATTAATGAATATTAAACACTAAATGCAGTCGAAATGCTAAAACAACTCCTCACTATTGTCACTCCAACCGTCAATGCATTCAACTTCTTAAAAACTTTCATATCAGCCTAACGATTCTTTAACGATTCTCCGACAAATATAACTTTATTAACACAATTTTCCATCAAAAACAATAAACAATCGAATTCTATGCCCTGTCTAATATCTAAACTATCATTTACACCCAATAATACACCATATTCCATCAATAATTCATCAACTTTCAACAAAATAATACTTTAGATTCAAAAAATTCATATTTATACTAAATTATTAATTAATTAATTATTAGTAAATAAGTTTAATTAATCTCTTTAATTCATTCATTTGTGGTCCTTAAAAGGACCGATTAAACAAATACCAAACATCTTAAGCACGTTCACCACGGATACGACGAGCCAATTGAATATCTTTTGGCATTATTGTTACACGTTTAGCATGAATTGCACACAAGTTTGTATCTTCGAAAAGACCAACCAAATATGCTTCACTTGCTTCTTGTAATGCCATAACAGCTGAACTTTGAAAACGTAAATCAGTTTTAAAATCCTGAGCTATTTCACGTACCAAACGTTGAAATGGCAATTTACGTATTAACAATTCAGTACTTTTCTGATAGCGACGAATTTCACGCAATGCAACTGTACCTGGACGATAACGATGTGGCTTTTTAACACCACCAGTTGCTGGTGCACTTTTACGTGCTGCCTTTGTTGCCAATTGCTTACGTGGAGCTTTACCACCAGTCGATTTACGAGCAGTCTGCTTAGTACGAGCCATTTTAATTACTTGAATTTAGTATCTATGCGATACTTTTCAATCTATAAGATAGTTTATTTTACTAAATATGTTTCAATCGTACATGTGTCTTACGACTAAAATTACAATTAAACCATATTGCCATCCCATTCATGTATTAAGGAATAGTACAAGGTTTTTATCTATAAATAACTTTACGATTCATCCCAAAGCATTCATTTAGCTTCTTGTGCTCGTATCATATCAACGTATCAAAATGACTGGACGCGGTAAAGGCGGAAAAGGTTTAGGCAAAGGTGGAGCTAAACGTCATCGCAAAGTACTTCGTGATAATATCCAAGGTATTACTAAGCCAGCTATACGTCGTTTAGCTCGTCGTGGCGGAGTTAAACGTATCTCTGGATTGATATACGAAGAGACACGCGGTGTTCTGAAAGTATTTTTGGAAAATGTTATTCGCGATGCTGTAACATATACTGAACATGCCAAAAGGAAGACAGTAACAGCAATGGATGTTGTTTATGCATTGAAACGTCAAGGCAGAACCCTTTATGGTTTCGGCGGTTAAATACCAACTTATTCATTAATCGGTCCTTTTCAGGACCACAAAATAAATAAATAAAGTGATAAAAATTTCTATTCTAATTATCTATTAGTAATTATTATTAGTTAGTTGAAATACATATAAGCATTTTAGTTGGCTGAGGCGAAAGCCTTAAGCACAGCGAAAGAAAAAGCGGGTCAAAAATATACAAAAAAAGCAAAAAGCCCGACGGCAACAACAAAACTCCTTGAAAGTTCGACTCTATACATTTTCTATACATCCGCTCTACTCAGAATACCGTTACCGCTGTCGGGGCGTAACTCCATTTTTCAATTCTATTTGCCGTCCACAAATTCCTTTACCTATGTATGTTTGTGTGTGCGTGTGTGTGTGTGTTTCTCATAGAATCATTTCTAGGAGAGAATAGGACATTCATTTCAGAGAGAGAAAGAGACAGCCACTGCTGCGTTTCGTTTCCTTTTTTCATAGGAATATCATGGTATTATGGAATATTTATTCGAATGGAAATTAGCTACCATGGAATATAGTAGCGAATTATTATTAATTTAAGAAAATAGCTATTTAATCTCAATATTTTAATAAAATTTGTCGTCCTTAAAAGGACGGTTGTTTTATTTTTGCCAGAGAAATCTGTTTATGCCTTCTTTTCTGTTTTCTTCGGCAACAATACTGCTTGGATGTTGGGCAACACACCGCCTTGTGCGATTGTTACGCCAGACAATAGTTTATTCAATTCTTCATCGTTGCGAATGGCCAATTGCAAGTGACGAGGAATGATTCTGGTCTTCTTATTATCTCGTGCAGCATTACCAGCCAATTCCAAAACTTCAGCAGCCAAATATTCCATTACAGCTGCGAGATAAACTGGAGCACCGGCACCAACACGTTCAGCATAATTGCCTTTACGCAACAAACGATGAATTCTGCCAACAGGAAACTGAAGACCAGCTCGGTTTGAGCGTGACTTTGCCTTTCCCTTAACTTTGCCACCTTTTCCACGTCCAGACATGTTTTAAATTATATTTATACTAGTTCACAACACAAATCTCTAACTAAGAGTGCGACTAAAAATTCCAAATTTTTTCCTTATATTATTTTTAGTATTTAATCTAACTAAGTTAGTATACATGAAAAGTACGTTAATCAAAAGGCAGATATGAACTACACTAATTTCTCGAAACTGCGGATTGGTGTTCGTAAAGATTGTGCGTTTTACTTGTGAGCTGAAAAAAAAAAATAATAATATATATGAAAATAGTGAAAAACAAACAAAAAGTGTTCACCGCAAACAGCATGCTTCGCCAACCATCTGGCAGCAAGTGAAAAAAAAAAATAAAAAAAAAAAGCGAAAACCAAAACAGTGCGCTAAATAGACGCTATTAAATAAATTCAAAATCTAAGTAATGTGCCAAGTGAATTCGTTCTTCAACATAGAGCCAAAATCGATCGACAAAAAAAAAAAAAACACAGCAATTCCTCAATTTTTCAACATTTTTTGCAACTCCGCTACGACGTTTTTGACGCTACCGCATCATCTGCCATCAATTTTCTGCAACGCCGCTACGAAGTTTTTGACGCATCATCTGCCATCAATCAAAAAAAACTCTGGTAAGTCTGTTTAAATAGCAACTATATTCAGATAAAAAGTGAAATATGACAGAGCAAAACGAAAATATGAACGTCGACGGTAGCGACAACGAGGAAAACCCCGCATCCTCGAATCCCTCCTCTCCATTATCCAACGAAACTGACGCCTCTGAATCTGACAATGAGCAAAACCCCCTTTTTCTTGAAAACCAAATGCTCAGAGCCCAAATCGAAGAGCTCATGCAACAATTGTCAGAAATGACAAAAGCTTTCAATAGACTGGCAGACTCAATCTCGGCAGAAAACTCCCAAAAAGAAAAGAGAAAGGTCTCTCCGCCCACCACCGACGACGAAACAGAACACGTTTCCAAGATTATTAAAGTCACCCCAAACAATACTCCCCAGCTTAAATCCCTTTCCACAAAAGGCGCCGCAACCTCTTCCGGTCCAAGCTCAAAAGACATAAATAAAAACTTTCCAAAATTAGGAGAAAACCCTCCAACCAAAAGTGGGCTAAACGCCAAAACATCCAACACTTTAGAAACTGCTTCTACAGTTTCTGCTCAGAAATGCTCGGACACTGCGCCTGCTCAACCTTCAGAGCCAAAGCCAGTGCCAATAATCCTCCGAGAAGCAGAAAAATGGTCTGAAGTGGCCAGGCTGCTCAAGCAAAATAATATCGGCTTCACGCAAGCCAAAAGAATTCTTTTGGGTATCCAAATTTCCCCGGAAACGCCAAATGACCATAGAAAGATCATAACTCTCCTGAAAGAGCGTAAGTATCAATATCATACCTACCTCCTCAAAGAAGAAAAATCCTTGAACATAGTTATTCGAGGTCTAAAGGGCCTAAATCCCGAAGAAATCAAATCAGATTTAGAATTCCAAGGCTTCACGCCGATAGAATGTTTTTACCTAAAGACAAGGAAAAACCCCTCCTCCCTCATAAAAGTCCTTCTGCCTAGAGATCAAAAGAATATCTATAATATAAAGGCCGTTTGTAACCTTATCGTTACAGTAGAGGCTCAAAAAACAAGAGGCGGCAGCGCTCAGTGCCACAACTGCCAACAGTTCGGCCACGCAGCAAACAGATGCGCGGCCAACCCAAAATGCGTTAAGTGCGATGGTGACCATCATTTTTCGCAGTGCAAAAAGCAGCCCACAGAAAAACCTAAGTGCGTAAACTGTGGAGCTGAACACCCAGCCAGCTACAGAGGCTGCCCAAAAAATCCCGCAAACAAGCGTCCCACCTACGCCCAAAAGCTCGCGGCTGCCCCATCCAAAGCTTCGCCTTCAGTGGCAAAATTTTCGCCAAATCTGGCAAAAACCCCGACACAACTGCCAAAAACTTCGCCAAAACCGGCAAAAACCCCAAACCAAGCCCATACAAACGCGAACATGCATCAAATGGAAAGTTTTTTCAATGCGATGCAATCGCAGTTCAATTCCATGATGAAGGACATGATGTCCACGATGATCCATGGAATTTTCCCTACAAATTAAAATGTCTATCGCCGACCACATTTCCATCCTCACTTGGAACGCAGATTCCTTAATAGCTAAAAAATTCGAGCTAAACCAATTTCTTTTTGACAACACAATTGACATTGTGCTGATCCAAGAAACCTGGCTCAAGCCCGGAAAACCCTTTTCCCTACCCAACTACAGAACCTACAGAAACGACAGACTAGACAGAAACGGCGGAGGCACTGCCATTCTTATCAAAAATTCAATCCCGCACTTCGAAGTCCCGACCTCTCTCACTCAAGGTCTCGAAGCCACTACTATAAAAATAACCTCAGCATATTTTCAATTCTTTGTTACTTCTCTTTACAAACCCCCAAAAATCAAAGATTTTGAGAGCGATCTCACTACACTTTTCGACCATAACGGGCCAGTCTTTCTAGCTGGCGACTTAAACGCTCACCACCGCTTGTGGGGAGATCGCAACACAAATCAGGCAGGCACTAAAATAAACAATTTTGCTCTAAACAATAATTTAGTCACTCTTGTTCCAAACGAACCAACATTTTTCAGTTCACAAAATCCCCACACGCTAGACTTTGCCATTGTAAAAAACTTCAACCACCACATCACTATTGACGTATTAAATGAATTAAGCTCTGACCACAAGCCAGTTTTATTCCAAATTAGAAACACACACATTGACCATTTTTTCCGTACCACAAAATCGACAAACTGGCGCGCTTTCCGCGAGAAATTAGCTACGGAGGAACCACTCCCAGAACCAAGCTCTTCGATTGAACTTAAAAATTCAATCATTGCAATCACGCAAAAAATAGACCAAGCAAAAGAATCGAACTCAAGAACTAAACAGATAAAAAGCCACAACCACTACGAACTTCCTGCTGACATCAAGAGACAAATTCGCGCGCGAAACAGACTCCGAAAACGAGCAAACGAAACGGGAGATCCATTACTCCGACGCATAACAAACAGAATGACAAATAAAATCAGACAGAATATAAACACTGTAACAAACAACAGATGGAGCGATTTCCTCCAATCATTGGAACCGGGTGACAAGTCCTTCTGGAACATCACAAGGCACTTCAGAAAGAAGAACTCTTCCATGCCTCCCATACATGGAGAAAACGGAATGAACTACGACAAAGCTGGAAAAGCGGAAGCTTTTGCAGACACGTTGGAACTTCAGTTCACCGAAAACCTTTCCTCTGACGAAGACGATAGCGACGACTCAAACATCGCTGACGATCCCACTCTCCTCTCTCCACAGACTAACGAAATCAGACAAAGAGCCGCGCAAATCCTTCGTTCGAGAAACTATGTCTCTCAACCACACTCCACTGACATTGACGAAGTTAAACTTCTCATAGGAAATCTCAAAAATCGTAAAGCTCCCGGACACGACAAAATCTCAAACCTCTGCCTGAAAAATCTTCCCGACAACATTATAACAAGCATTGTAGGCGTTATAAATGCTATTTTCCGTTTGCGAAAATACCCCTCACCGTGGAAACTCGCGATAATAACCATGATCCCTAAACCCCACCAAAATCTAACTTTCCCTCAAAACTGGCGTCCAATCAGCCTCCTCCCAGCAATAGCGAAAATAACAGAAAATATCATTCTCAGCCGATTGAGACAGGAAGCTGAAGAAAAAGAAATCATACCTCACGAACAATTTGGTTTTCAACCCCATCTCTCCACAGAATTACAACTTTCGCGCTTAGTGCAGCATATTAGAAACGGCTTAAATAAAAGAGCATCCACAGGAATGATAATGTTCGACGTATCAAAAGCTTTCGATAAGGTTTGGCACGCAGGACTTATCTTCAAACTCGACAGGTTTCAAATTTCACCGCCGCTAGTACAGCTCATTGGCTCTTTCCTTCGAAACAGAAAATTTCAAGTAAAAATAGATGATCACCTCTCCACGATGAGAACAGCCGAAGCGGGTGTACCACAAGGTTCACCCCTTTCCCCTTTACTCTACACTTTATTCACTGCAGACATACCAAAAACGCGCCGCACCAAAATATCTTTATACGCTGACGACACTTGCATCTTCGCAAGCTTCAAGTCAACTCCCCTCATTACAAGAAGCCTACAAAAGCACATTAACCACGCTGTGAAATATTTTCGCAAATGGAAGATAGCGATAAACGCAAGGAAAACCCAGGCGATTTTCATCTCAAGAAAACGTCCACAACGGCCGCAAACTCTACGAGTTAATAATGAAGAAATCGCCTGGCAACCTACCGCTAAATATTTAGGGCTAACCCTTGACAGCAGACACAGATGGATCCAACACATACAGGACAAAAGACAAAAAACAAACGGCATCTTGCACTCACTATACCCACTTCTACGCGACAACAAACTAAACCACAAAAATAAATTACTCATATACAAACAGATCATTAGACCAAACCTCCTCTACGCTTGCGTTGCTCTCGCGGCAGCGCCAAAATCAACAATAAACAAACTACAAATAGCACAAAACCTTGCAATCAGAAAGATTTTCAGGATCCCCTGGTATGTCTCAAATGCAGACATACACAAAGACCTGAACCTCAAATCAGTTAAATTATATATAAAAGACAGAGCCCTCAAAATCTTTGACAGAATAAATGAATCCTCCAACACAACATTAGATATCTTTAGGGCCCAACCCTCCACCAGAAAATTAACCTATCCCACACTAAAAGACTCAACACGCTGACGAACTGACTATTAGTTCATTTCACTTTTTTATCTGAATATACGCTATAATTAACAGACTAGCCGTCTTCATACGGCTAGCAGCCAAAAGGGGAGTAAAGGTGCAATTGGCACTAACTCCAAATCAACTCAAGTTCTACGCTCTCGAAACTGGAATTTAGTAATTGTGATTAAATTATTCTAAAATGCCACCTAAAACTAGTGGAAAGGCTGCTAAAAAAGCTGGAAAGGCTCAGAAGAACATCACCAAGAACGATAAGAAGAAGAAGCGCAAGAGGAAGGAAAGCTATGCTATCTACATTTACAAAGTTCTGAAGCAAGTTCATCCCGACACTGGAATTTCTTCGAAAGCGATGAGCATCATGAACAGTTTCGTCAATGACATCTTCGAAAGAATTGCTGCTGAAGCATCTCGCTTGGCACACTACAACAAAAGATCAACAATAACAAGTCGCGAAATCCAAACTGCTGTTCGTCTTCTGTTGCCCGGTGAATTGGCTAAGCATGCTGTAAGCGAAGGAACTAAAGCTGTTACTAAATATACCAGCTCCAAGTAATTCGCTCATCTTTACTCAGACTTTACACCGTTTAAAGGCCCTTTTCAGGGCCACAAAATAATTATTTTAAAAAGATGAAAAATTTATTTACTTTCAACACAATAAGAAATATTATTTATCGATTTTAATTTTTTTTTAAAAAAAAATAAATTTCTAATTGAAAACTCAAGTAAAGTAAAGAATACCCGCTAAATCGGCATTAGTCAGGGTTGCCATCTACGTATTTTTCTTTGTTTTTCAATTTATTATATTTTGCAATTTCAACTTTGACATTTTCAAAGAAATTGTTGTTAATTATAAAAAAAAGCAAGAAGTAAGTAACATTTAAGTAGCTTAATAAATATTTACAAAAAATACATTTATTCAAAAATCAATATAATCTACTCAAGTTATAAGAAAGTCTATATCTCTTTAATAAGTCAATTTGTAGCCCTGAAAAGGGCTTTTAACATGATTGCCATCTTCATAACTATACATGTTTTAGCTTTATTTTTTGGCTGCAGGTTTCTTCACAGCTTTCTTTGTAGTTGCAAGTCTTCCTGGTCCATTTTTGGTGGATTTCGCCAGTTTCGCCTTCGCTGAAATGGTCGATGTGCTTTTCGCTTTAATAGTTTTCGATTTCGCCATCTCAGTTTTTGCTACTTTTGGTTTCGGTTTCGCCGCAACACTCTTCTTTACTGCCAACTTCTTACCAGCAACAAGCTTCTTCGCTTTCTTATCTCCACTTGCCACTTTCTTACTCAAAGTCTCCTTCTTTGCGACAACCTTTGCAGTTTTCTTCTTACTTTCAACTGGTTTAGCTGCTTTTACTTTATTAGCAGCAACTGACAATTTAAATGATCCAGATGCTCCCTTTCCCTTCGTCTGGATAAGTTTGCCATTGGCAACTGCAGATTTCAAATATTTCTTAATAAATGGTGCCAATTTCTGTGCATCGCATTTGTACGTAGCAGCAATATACTTTTTGATTGCCAACAATGAAGATCCACCGCGTTCCTTCAAGTTCTTTATTGAGGCGTCTACCATTTGTTGTGTTGGCGGATGAGTAGACGCTGCCGACGGCTTCTTAGCTACTTTCTTAGTAGCCTTCTTTTCAATAGCTGCAGCAATGGGTGCTGCTGCAGTAACAGGCGCTTCTGACATCTTTGCTATAATATTTATTATATTAAACGGTATTAAATATAGTTGCTTTATATTTTTAATCAATTTTACCACTAATTTCTCGACACCTAAAATACTGAGAATTGCCGAGACTGCAAGCATCCATGTATGTATTTGTATAATTTTGATAATATCTGCACTATTGAATTGTATCGCTTTTAAAGTGATTTTAATCAATATTACATGCAAATAATAACAATTCATCATTTATTAAACTATATTAAAAATAATTATTGCATCCACCATCTCTTTCACTACACTCCTTCACCAATATTCCACTATATAAATACGTAAACAAGTAATCATTTAGATTACAAAAATGATTTCTTCAAATTCTTCTTCCAAGCAACTTTATAAATCATTACTATTACAATATTTTTCTCGCCAATAGTCTATCCGTTGATTTATTAATGCTACAAAGAATGTCTTTTACACATAACACAACACTATATTATGCCTTTTAGCAAACTTAAACATTGCATTAAATTCACCCAACGTATTATCGTCGAAATAAATACCTTGCTGCCGACAACATTTATCGCTACAATTTACTATTTCCAACTATTATTTTCCATAATTATCACTCTCTCCACTATTTCACAACCAATTTAATCTATATTAATCTATATTAATGAATATTAAACACTAAATGCAGTCGAAATGCTAAAACAACTCCTCACTATTGTCACTCCAACCGTCAATGCATTCAACTTCTTAAAAACTTTCATATCAGCCTAACGATTCTTTAACGATTCTCCGACAAATATAACTTTATTAACACAATTTTCCATCAAAAACAATAAACAATCGAATTCTATGCCCTGTCTAATATCTAAACTATCATTTACACCCAATAATACACCATATTCCATCAATAATTCATCAACTTTCAACAAAATAATACTTTAGATTCAAAAAATTCATATTTATACTAAATTATTAATTAATTAATTATTAGTAAATAAGTTTAATTAATCTCTTTAATTCATTCATTTGTGGTCCTTAAAAGGACCGATTAAACAAATACCAAACATCTTAAGCACGTTCACCACGGATACGACGAGCCAATTGAATATCTTTTGGCATTATTGTTACACGTTTAGCATGAATTGCACACAAGTTTGTATCTTCGAAAAGACCAACCAAATATGCTTCACTTGCTTCTTGTAATGCCATAACAGCTGAACTTTGAAAACGTAAATCAGTTTTAAAATCCTGAGCTATTTCACGTACCAAACGTTGAAATGGCAATTTACGTATTAACAATTCAGTACTTTTCTGATAGCGACGAATTTCACGCAATGCAACTGTACCTGGACGATAACGATGTGGCTTTTTAACACCACCAGTTGCTGGTGCACTTTTACGTGCTGCCTTTGTTGCCAATTGCTTACGTGGAGCTTTACCACCAGTCGATTTACGAGCAGTCTGCTTAGTACGAGCCATTTTAATTACTTGAATTTAGTATCTATGCGATACTTTTCAATCTATAAGATAGTTTATTTTACTAAATATGTTTCAATCGTACATGTGTCTTACGACTAAAATTACAATTAAACCATATTGCCATCCCATTCATGTATTAAGGAATAGTACAAGGTTTTTATCTATAAATAACTTTACGATTCATCCCAAAGCATTCATTTAGCTTCTTGTGCTCGTATCATATCAACGTATCAAAATGACTGGACGCGGTAAAGGCGGAAAAGGTTTAGGCAAAGGTGGAGCTAAACGTCATCGCAAAGTACTTCGTGATAATATCCAAGGTATTACTAAGCCAGCTATACGTCGTTTAGCTCGTCGTGGCGGAGTTAAACGTATCTCTGGATTGATATACGAAGAGACACGCGGTGTTCTGAAAGTATTTTTGGAAAATGTTATTCGCGATGCTGTAACATATACTGAACATGCCAAAAGGAAGACAGTAACAGCAATGGATGTTGTTTATGCATTGAAACGTCAAGGCAGAACCCTTTATGGTTTCGGCGGTTAAATACCAACTTATTCATTAATCGGTCCTTTTCAGGACCACAAAATAAATAAATAAAGTGATAAAAATTTCTATTCTAATTATCTATTAGTAATTATTATTAGTTAGTTGAAATACATATAAGCATTTTAGTTGGCTGAGGCGAAAGCCTTAAGCACAGCGAAAGAAAAAGCGGGTCAAAAATATACAAAAAAAGCAAAAAGCCCGACGGCAACAACAAAACTCCTTGAAAGTTCGACTCTATACATTTTCTATACATCCGCTCTACTCAGAATACCGTTACCGCTGTCGGGGCGTAACTCCATTTTTCAATTCTATTTGCCGTCCACAAATTCCTTTACCTATGTATGTTTGTGTGTGCGTGTGTGTGTGTGTTTCTCATAGAATCATTTCTAGGAGAGAATAGGACATTCATTTCAGAGAGAGAAAGAGACAGCCACTGCTGCGTTTCGTTTCCTTTTTTCATAGGAATATCATGGTATTATGGAATATTTATTCGAATGGAAATTAGCTACCATGGAATATAGTAGCGAATTATTATTAATTTAAGAAAATAGCTATTTAATCTCAATATTTTAATAAAATTTGTCGTCCTTAAAAGGACGGTTGTTTTATTTTTGCCAGAGAAATCTGTTTATGCCTTCTTTTCTGTTTTCTTCGGCAACAATACTGCTTGGATGTTGGGCAACACACCGCCTTGTGCGATTGTTACGCCAGACAATAGTTTATTCAATTCTTCATCGTTGCGAATGGCCAATTGCAAGTGACGAGGAATGATTCTGGTCTTCTTATTATCTCGTGCAGCATTACCAGCCAATTCCAAAACTTCAGCAGCCAAATATTCCATTACAGCTGCGAGATAAACTGGAGCACCGGCACCAACACGTTCAGCATAATTGCCTTTACGCAACAAACGATGAATTCTGCCAACAGGAAACTGAAGACCAGCTCGGTTTGAGCGTGACTTTGCCTTTCCCTTAACTTTGCCACCTTTTCCACGTCCAGACATGTTTTAAATTATATTTATACTAGTTCACAACACAAATCTCTAACTAAGAGTGCGACTAAAAATTCCAAATTTTTTCCTTATATTATTTTTAGTATTTAATCTAACTAAGTTAGTATACATGAAAAGTACGTTAATCAAAAGGCAGATATGAACTACACTAATTTCTCGAAACTGGAATTTAGTAATTGTGATTAAATTATTCTAAAATGCCACCTAAAACTAGTGGAAAGGCTGCTAAAAAAGCTGGAAAGGCTCAGAAGAACATCACCAAGAACGATAAGAAGAAGAAGCGCAAGAGGAAGGAAAGCTATGCTATCTACATTTACAAAGTTCTGAAGCAAGTTCATCCCGACACTGGAATTTCTTCGAAAGCGATGAGCATCATGAACAGTTTCGTCAATGACATCTTCGAAAGAATTGCTGCTGAAGCATCTCGCTTGGCACACTACAACAAAAGATCAACAATAACAAGTCGCGAAATCCAAACTGCTGTTCGTCTTCTGTTGCCCGGTGAATTGGCTAAGCATGCTGTAAGCGAAGGAACTAAAGCTGTTACTAAATATACCAGCTCCAAGTAATTCGCTCATCTTTACTCAGACTTTACACCGTTTAAAGGCCCTTTTCAGGGCCACAAAATAATTATTTTAAAAAGATGAAAAATTTATTTACTTTCAACACAATAAGAAATATTATTTATCGATTTTAATTTTTTTTTAAAAAAAAATAAATTTCTAATTGAAAACTCAAGTAAAGTAAAGAATACCCGCTAAATCGGCATTAGTCAGGGTTGCCATCTACGTATTTTTCTTTGTTTTTCAATTTATTATATTTTGCAATTTCAACTTTGACATTTTCAAAGAAATTGTTGTTAATTATAAAAAAAAGCAAGAAGTAAGTAACATTTAAGTAGCTTAATAAATATTTACAAAAAATACATTTATTCAAAAATCAATATAATCTACTCAAGTTATAAGAAAGTCTATATCTCTTTAATAAGTCAATTTGTAGCCCTGAAAAGGGCTTTTAACATGATTGCCATCTTCATAACTATACATGTTTTAGCTTTATTTTTTGGCTGCAGGTTTCTTCACAGCTTTCTTTGTAGTTGCAAGTCTTCCTGGTCCATTTTTGGTGGATTTCGCCAGTTTCGCCTTCGCTGAAATGGTCGATGTGCTTTTCGCTTTAATAGTTTTCGATTTCGCCATCTCAGTTTTTGCTACTTTTGGTTTCGGTTTCGCCGCAACACTCTTCTTTACTGCCAACTTCTTACCAGCAACAAGCTTCTTCGCTTTCTTATCTCCACTTGCCACTTTCTTACTCAAAGTCTCCTTCTTTGCGACAACCTTTGCAGTTTTCTTCTTACTTTCAACTGGTTTAGCTGCTTTTACTTTATTAGCAGCAACTGACAATTTAAATGATCCAGATGCTCCCTTTCCCTTCGTCTGGATAAGTTTGCCATTGGCAACTGCAGATTTCAAATATTTCTTAATAAATGGTGCCAATTTCTGTGCATCGCATTTGTACGTAGCAGCAATATACTTTTTGATTGCCAACAATGAAGATCCACCGCGTTCCTTCAAGTTCTTTATTGAGGCGTCTACCATTTGTTGTGTTGGCGGATGAGTAGACGCTGCCGACGGCTTCTTAGCTACTTTCTTAGTAGCCTTCTTTTCAATAGCTGCAGCAATGGGTGCTGCTGCAGTAACAGGCGCTTCTGACATCTTTGCTATAATATTTATTATATTAAACGGTATTAAATATAGTTGCTTTATATTTTTAATCAATTTTACCACTAATTTCTCGACACCTAAAATACTGAGAATTGCCGAGACTGCAAGCATCCATGTATGTATTTGTATAATTTTGATAATATCTGCACTATTGAATTGTATCGCTTTTAAAGTGATTTTAATCAATATTACATGCAAATAATAACAATTCATCATTTATTAAACTATATTAAAAATAATTATTGCATCCACCATCTCTTTCACTACACTCCTTCACCAATATTCCACTATATAAATACGTAAACAAGTAATCATTTAGATTACAAAAATGATTTCTTCAAATTCTTCTTCCAAGCAACTTTATAAATCATTACTATTACAATATTTTTCTCGCCAATAGTCTATCCGTTGATTTATTAATGCTACAAAGAATGTCTTTTACACATAACACAACACTATATTATGCCTTTTAGCAAACTTAAACATTGCATTAAATTCACCCAACGTATTATCGTCGAAATAAATACCTTGCTGCCGACAACATTTATCGCTACAATTTACTATTTCCAACTATTATTTTCCATAATTATCACTCTCTCCACTATTTCACAACCAATTTAATCTATATTAATCTATATTAATGAATATTAAACACTAAATGCAGTCGAAATGCTAAAACAACTCCTCACTATTGTCACTCCAACCGTCAATGCATTCAACTTCTTAAAAACTTTCATATCAGCCTAACGATTCTTTAACGATTCTCCGACAAATATAACTTTATTAACACAATTTTCCATCAAAAACAATAAACAATCGAATTCTATGCCCTGTCTAATATCTAAACTATCATTTACACCCAATAATACACCATATTCCATCAATAATTCATCAACTTTCAACAAAATAATACTTTAGATTCAAAAAATTCATATTTATACTAAATTATTAATTAATTAATTATTAGTAAATAAGTTTAATTAATCTCTTTAATTCATTCATTTGTGGTCCTTAAAAGGACCGATTAAACAAATACCAAACATCTTAAGCACGTTCACCACGGATACGACGAGCCAATTGAATATCTTTTGGCATTATTGTTACACGTTTAGCATGAATTGCACACAAGTTTGTATCTTCGAAAAGACCAACCAAATATGCTTCACTTGCTTCTTGTAATGCCATAACAGCTGAACTTTGAAAACGTAAATCAGTTTTAAAATCCTGAGCTATTTCACGTACCAAACGTTGAAATGGCAATTTACGTATTAACAATTCAGTACTTTTCTGATAGCGACGAATTTCACGCAATGCAACTGTACCTGGACGATAACGATGTGGCTTTTTAACACCACCAGTTGCTGGTGCACTTTTACGTGCTGCCTTTGTTGCCAATTGCTTACGTGGAGCTTTACCACCAGTCGATTTACGAGCAGTCTGCTTAGTACGAGCCATTTTAATTACTTGAATTTAGTATCTATGCGATACTTTTCAATCTATAAGATAGTTTATTTTACTAAATATGTTTCAATCGTACATGTGTCTTACGACTAAAATTACAATTAAACCATATTGCCATCCCATTCATGTATTAAGGAATAGTACAAGGTTTTTATCTATAAATAACTTTACGATTCATCCCAAAGCATTCATTTAGCTTCTTGTGCTCGTATCATATCAACGTATCAAAATGACTGGACGCGGTAAAGGCGGAAAAGGTTTAGGCAAAGGTGGAGCTAAACGTCATCGCAAAGTACTTCGTGATAATATCCAAGGTATTACTAAGCCAGCTATACGTCGTTTAGCTCGTCGTGGCGGAGTTAAACGTATCTCTGGATTGATATACGAAGAGACACGCGGTGTTCTGAAAGTATTTTTGGAAAATGTTATTCGCGATGCTGTAACATATACTGAACATGCCAAAAGGAAGACAGTAACAGCAATGGATGTTGTTTATGCATTGAAACGTCAAGGCAGAACCCTTTATGGTTTCGGCGGTTAAATACCAACTTATTCATTAATCGGTCCTTTTCAGGACCACAAAATAAATAAATAAAGTGATAAAAATTTCTATTCTAATTATCTATTAGTAATTATTATTAGTTAGTTGAAATACATATAAGCATTTTAGTTGGCTGAGGCGAAAGCCTTAAGCACAGCGAAAGAAAAAGCGGGTCAAAAATATACAAAAAAAGCAAAAAGCCCGACGGCAACAACAAAACTCCTTGAAAGTTCGACTCTATACATTTTCTATACATCCGCTCTACTCAGAATACCGTTACCGCTGTCGGGGCGTAACTCCATTTTTCAATTCTATTTGCCGTCCACAAATTCCTTTACCTATGTATGTTTGTGTGTGCGTGTGTGTGTGTGTTTCTCATAGAATCATTTCTAGGAGAGAATAGGACATTCATTTCAGAGAGAGAAAGAGACAGCCACTGCTGCGTTTCGTTTCCTTTTTTCATAGGAATATCATGGTATTATGGAATATTTATTCGAATGGAAATTAGCTACCATGGAATATAGTAGCGAATTATTATTAATTTAAGAAAATAGCTATTTAATCTCAATATTTTAATAAAATTTGTCGTCCTTAAAAGGACGGTTGTTTTATTTTTGCCAGAGAAATCTGTTTATGCCTTCTTTTCTGTTTTCTTCGGCAACAATACTGCTTGGATGTTGGGCAACACACCGCCTTGTGCGATTGTTACGCCAGACAATAGTTTATTCAATTCTTCATCGTTGCGAATGGCCAATTGCAAGTGACGAGGAATGATTCTGGTCTTCTTATTATCTCGTGCAGCATTACCAGCCAATTCCAAAACTTCAGCAGCCAAATATTCCATTACAGCTGCGAGATAAACTGGAGCACCGGCACCAACACGTTCAGCATAATTGCCTTTACGCAACAAACGATGAATTCTGCCAACAGGAAACTGAAGACCAGCTCGGTTTGAGCGTGACTTTGCCTTTCCCTTAACTTTGCCACCTTTTCCACGTCCAGACATGTTTTAAATTATATTTATACTAGTTCACAACACAAATCTCTAACTAAGAGTGCGACTAAAAATTCCAAATTTTTTCCTTATATTATTTTTAGTATTTAATCTAACTAAGTTAGTATACATGAAAAGTACGTTAATCAAAAGGCAGATATGAACTACACTAATTTCTCGAAACTGGAATTTAGTAATTGTGATTAAATTATTCTAAAATGCCACCTAAAACTAGTGGAAAGGCTGCTAAAAAAGCTGGAAAGGCTCAGAAGAACATCACCAAGAACGATAAGAAGAAGAAGCGCAAGAGGAAGGAAAGCTATGCTATCTACATTTACAAAGTTCTGAAGCAAGTTCATCCCGACACTGGAATTTCTTCGAAAGCGATGAGCATCATGAACAGTTTCGTCAATGACATCTTCGAAAGAATTGCTGCTGAAGCATCTCGCTTGGCACACTACAACAAAAGATCAACAATAACAAGTCGCGAAATCCAAACTGCTGTTCGTCTTCTGTTGCCCGGTGAATTGGCTAAGCATGCTGTAAGCGAAGGAACTAAAGCTGTTACTAAATATACCAGCTCCAAGTAATTCGCTCATCTTTACTCAGACTTTACACCGTTTAAAGGCCCTTTTCAGGGCCACAAAATAATTATTTTAAAAAGATGAAAAATTTATTTACTTTCAACACAATAAGAAATATTATTTATCGATTTTAATTTTTTTTTAAAAAAAAATAAATTTCTAATTGAAAACTCAAGTAAAGTAAAGAATACCCGCTAAATCGGCATTAGTCAGGGTTGCCATCTACGTATTTTTCTTTGTTTTTCAATTTATTATATTTTGCAATTTCAACTTTGACATTTTCAAAGAAATTGTTGTTAATTATAAAAAAAAGCAAGAAGTAAGTAACATTTAAGTAGCTTAATAAATATTTACAAAAAATACATTTATTCAAAAATCAATATAATCTACTCAAGTTATAAGAAAGTCTATATCTCTTTAATAAGTCAATTTGTAGCCCTGAAAAGGGCTTTTAACATGATTGCCATCTTCATAACTATACATGTTTTAGCTTTATTTTTTGGCTGCAGGTTTCTTCACAGCTTTCTTTGTAGTTGCAAGTCTTCCTGGTCCATTTTTGGTGGATTTCGCCAGTTTCGCCTTCGCTGAAATGGTCGATGTGCTTTTCGCTTTAATAGTTTTCGATTTCGCCATCTCAGTTTTTGCTACTTTTGGTTTCGGTTTCGCCGCAACACTCTTCTTTACTGCCAACTTCTTACCAGCAACAAGCTTCTTCGCTTTCTTATCTCCACTTGCCACTTTCTTACTCAAAGTCTCCTTCTTTGCGACAACCTTTGCAGTTTTCTTCTTACTTTCAACTGGTTTAGCTGCTTTTACTTTATTAGCAGCAACTGACAATTTAAATGATCCAGATGCTCCCTTTCCCTTCGTCTGGATAAGTTTGCCATTGGCAACTGCAGATTTCAAATATTTCTTAATAAATGGTGCCAATTTCTGTGCATCGCATTTGTACGTAGCAGCAATATACTTTTTGATTGCCAACAATGAAGATCCACCGCGTTCCTTCAAGTTCTTTATTGAGGCGTCTACCATTTGTTGTGTTGGCGGATGAGTAGACGCTGCCGACGGCTTCTTAGCTACTTTCTTAGTAGCCTTCTTTTCAATAGCTGCAGCAATGGGTGCTGCTGCAGTAACAGGCGCTTCTGACATCTTTGCTATAATATTTATTATATTAAACGGTATTAAATATAGTTGCTTTATATTTTTAATCAATTTTACCACTAATTTCTCGACACACCTAAAATACTGAGAATTGCCGAGACTGCAAGCATCCATGTATGTATTTGTATAATTTTGATAATATCTGCACTATTGAATTGTATCGCTTTTAAAGTGATTTTAATCAATATTACATGCAAATAATAACAATTCATCATTTATTAAACTATATTAAAAATAATTATTGCATCCACCATCTCTTTCACTACACTCCTTCACCAATATTCCACTATATAAATACGTAAACAAGTAATCATTTAGATTACAAAAATGATTTCTTCAAATTCTTCTTCCAAGCAACTTTATAAATCATTACTATTACAATATTTTTCTCGCCAATAGTCTATCCGTTGATTTATTAATGCTACAAAGAATGTCTTTTACACATAACACAACACTATATTATGCCTTTTAGCAAACTTAAACATTGCATTAAATTCACCCAACGTATTATCGTCGAAATAAATACCTTGCTGCCGACAACATTTATCGCTACAATTTACTATTTCCAACTATTATTTTCCATAATTATCACTCTCTCCACTATTTCACAACCAATTTAATCTATATTAATCTATATTAATGAATATTAAACACTAAATGCAGTCGAAATGCTAAAACAACTCCTCACTATTGTCACTCCAACCGTCAATGCATTCAACTTCTTAAAAACTTTCATATCAGCCTAACGATTCTTTAACGATTCTCCGACAAATATAACTTTATTAACACAATTTTCCATCAAAAACAATAAACAATCGAATTCTATGCCCTGTCTAATATCTAAACTATCATTTACACCCAATAATACACCATATTCCATCAATAATTCATCAACTTTCAACAAAATAATACTTTAGATTCAAAAAATTCATATTTATACTAAATTATTAATTAATTAATTATTAGTAAATAAGTTTAATTAATCTCTTTAATTCATTCATTTGTGGTCCTTAAAAGGACCGATTAAACAAATACCAAACATCTTAAGCACGTTCACCACGGATACGACGAGCCAATTGAATATCTTTTGGCATTATTGTTACACGTTTAGCATGAATTGCACACAAGTTTGTATCTTCGAAAAGACCAACCAAATATGCTTCACTTGCTTCTTGTAATGCCATAACAGCTGAACTTTGAAAACGTAAATCAGTTTTAAAATCCTGAGCTATTTCACGTACCAAACGTTGAAATGGCAATTTACGTATTAACAATTCAGTACTTTTCTGATAGCGACGAATTTCACGCAATGCAACTGTACCTGGACGATAACGATGTGGCTTTTTAACACCACCAGTTGCTGGTGCACTTTTACGTGCTGCCTTTGTTGCCAATTGCTTACGTGGAGCTTTACCACCAGTCGATTTACGAGCAGTCTGCTTAGTACGAGCCATTTTAATTACTTGAATTTAGTATCTATGCGATACTTTTCAATCTATAAGATAGTTTATTTTACTAAATATGTTTCAATCGTACATGTGTCTTACGACTAAAATTACAATTAAACCATATTGCCATCCCATTCATGTATTAAGGAATAGTACAAGGTTTTTATCTATAAATAACTTTACGATTCATCCCAAAGCATTCATTTAGCTTCTTGTGCTCGTATCATATCAACGTATCAAAATGACTGGACGCGGTAAAGGCGGAAAAGGTTTAGGCAAAGGTGGAGCTAAACGTCATCGCAAAGTACTTCGTGATAATATCCAAGGTATTACTAAGCCAGCTATACGTCGTTTAGCTCGTCGTGGCGGAGTTAAACGTATCTCTGGATTGATATACGAAGAGACACGCGGTGTTCTGAAAGTATTTTTGGAAAATGTTATTCGCGATGCTGTAACATATACTGAACATGCCAAAAGGAAGACAGTAACAGCAATGGATGTTGTTTATGCATTGAAACGTCAAGGCAGAACCCTTTATGGTTTCGGCGGTTAAATACCAACTTATTCATTAATCGGTCCTTTTCAGGACCACAAAATAAATAAATAAAGTGATAAAAATTTCTATTCTAATTATCTATTAGTAATTATTATTAGTTAGTTGAAATACATATAAGCATTTTAGTTGGCTGAGGCGAAAGCCTTAAGCACAGCGAAAGAAAAAGCGGGTCAAAAATATACAAAAAAAGCAAAAAGCCCGACGGCAACAACAAAACTCCTTGAAAGTTCGACTCTATACATTTTCTATACATCCGCTCTACTCAGAATACCGTTACCGCTGTCGGGGCGTAACTCCATTTTTCAATTCTATTTGCCGTCCACAAATTCCTTTACCTATGTATGTTTGTGTGTGCGTGTGTGTGTGTGTTTCTCATAGAATCATTTCTAGGAGAGAATAGGACATTCATTTCAGAGAGAGAAAGAGACAGCCACTGCTGCGTTTCGTTTCCTTTTTTCATAGGAATATCATGGTATTATGGAATATTTATTCGAATGGAAATTAGCTACCATGGAATATAGTAGCGAATTATTATTAATTTAAGAAAATAGCTATTTAATCTCAATATTTTAATAAAATTTGTCGTCCTTAAAAGGACGGTTGTTTTATTTTTGCCAGAGAAATCTGTTTATGCCTTCTTTTCTGTTTTCTTCGGCAACAATACTGCTTGGATGTTGGGCAACACACCGCCTTGTGCGATTGTTACGCCAGACAATAGTTTATTCAATTCTTCATCGTTGCGAATGGCCAATTGCAAGTGACGAGGAATGATTCTGGTCTTCTTATTATCTCGTGCAGCATTACCAGCCAATTCCAAAACTTCAGCAGCCAAATATTCCATTACAGCTGCGAGATAAACTGGAGCACCGGCACCAACACGTTCAGCATAATTGCCTTTACGCAACAAACGATGAATTCTGCCAACAGGAAACTGAAGACCAGCTCGGTTTGAGCGTGACTTTGCCTTTCCCTTAACTTTGCCACCTTTTCCACGTCCAGACATGTTTTAAATTATATTTATACTAGTTCACAACACAAATCTCTAACTAAGAGTGCGACTAAAAATTCCAAATTTTTTCCTTATATTATTTTTAGTATTTAATCTAACTAAGTTAGTATACATGAAAAGTACGTTAATCAAAAGGCAGATATGAACTACACTAATTTCTCGAAACTGGAATTTAGTAATTGTGATTAAATTATTCTAAAATGCCACCTAAAACTAGTGGAAAGGCTGCTAAAAAAGCTGGAAAGGCTCAGAAGAACATCACCAAGAACGATAAGAAGAAGAAGCGCAAGAGGAAGGAAAGCTATGCTATCTACATTTACAAAGTTCTGAAGCAAGTTCATCCCGACACTGGAATTTCTTCGAAAGCGATGAGCATCATGAACAGTTTCGTCAATGACATCTTCGAAAGAATTGCTGCTGAAGCATCTCGCTTGGCACACTACAACAAAAGATCAACAATAACAAGTCGCGAAATCCAAACTGCTGTTCGTCTTCTGTTGCCCGGTGAATTGGCTAAGCATGCTGTAAGCGAAGGAACTAAAGCTGTTACTAAATATACCAGCTCCAAGTAATTCGCTCATCTTTACTCAGACTTTACACCGTTTAAAGGCCCTTTTCAGGGCCACAAAATAATTATTTTAAAAAGATGAAAAATTTATTTACTTTCAACACAATAAGAAATATTATTTATCGATTTTAATTTTTTTTTAAAAAAAAATAAATTTCTAATTGAAAACTCAAGTAAAGTAAAGAATACCCGCTAAATCGGCATTAGTCAGGGTTGCCATCTACGTATTTTTCTTTGTTTTTCAATTTATTATATTTTGCAATTTCAACTTTGACATTTTCAAAGAAATTGTTGTTAATTATAAAAAAAAGCAAGAAGTAAGTAACATTTAAGTAGCTTAATAAATATTTACAAAAAATACATTTATTCAAAAATCAATATAATCTACTCAAGTTATAAGAAAGTCTATATCTCTTTAATAAGTCAATTTGTAGCCCTGAAAAGGGCTTTTAACATGATTGCCATCTTCATAACTATACATGTTTTAGCTTTATTTTTTGGCTGCAGGTTTCTTCACAGCTTTCTTTGTAGTTGCAAGTCTTCCTGGTCCATTTTTGGTGGATTTCGCCAGTTTCGCCTTCGCTGAAATGGTCGATGTGCTTTTCGCTTTAATAGTTTTCGATTTCGCCATCTCAGTTTTTGCTACTTTTGGTTTCGGTTTCGCCGCAACACTCTTCTTTACTGCCAACTTCTTACCAGCAACAAGCTTCTTCGCTTTCTTATCTCCACTTGCCACTTTCTTACTCAAAGTCTCCTTCTTTGCGACAACCTTTGCAGTTTTCTTCTTACTTTCAACTGGTTTAGCTGCTTTTACTTTATTAGCAGCAACTGACAATTTAAATGATCCAGATGCTCCCTTTCCCTTCGTCTGGATAAGTTTGCCATTGGCAACTGCAGATTTCAAATATTTCTTAATAAATGGTGCCAATTTCTGTGCATCGCATTTGTACGTAGCAGCAATATACTTTTTGATTGCCAACAATGAAGATCCACCGCGTTCCTTCAAGTTCTTTATTGAGGCGTCTACCATTTGTTGTGTTGGCGGATGAGTAGACGCTGCCGACGGCTTCTTAGCTACTTTCTTAGTAGCCTTCTTTTCAATAGCTGCAGCAATGGGTGCTGCTGCAGTAACAGGCGCTTCTGACATCTTTGCTATAATATTTATTATATTAAACGGTATTAAATATAGTTGCTTTATATTTTTAATCAATTTTACCACTAATTTCTCGACACCTAAAATACTGAGAATTGCCGAGACTGCAAGCATCCATGTATGTATTTGTATAATTTTGATAATATCTGCACTATTGAATTGTATCGCTTTTAAAGTGATTTTAATCAATATTACATGCAAATAATAACAATTCATCATTTATTAAACTATATTAAAAATAATTATTGCATCCACCATCTCTTTCACTACACTCCTTCACCAATATTCCACTATATAAATACGTAAACAAGTAATCATTTAGATTACAAAAATGATTTCTTCAAATTCTTCTTCCAAGCAACTTTATAAATCATTACTATTACAATATTTTTCTCGCCAATAGTCTATCCGTTGATTTATTAATGCTACAAAGAATGTCTTTTACACATAACACAACACTATATTATGCCTTTTAGCAAACTTAAACATTGCATTAAATTCACCCAACGTATTATCGTCGAAATAAATACCTTGCTGCCGACAACATTTATCGCTACAATTTACTATTTCCAACTATTATTTTCCATAATTATCACTCTCTCCACTATTTCACAACCAATTTAATCTATATTAATCTATATTAATGAATATTAAACACTAAATGCAGTCGAAATGCTAAAACAACTCCTCACTATTGTCACTCCAACCGTCAATGCATTCAACTTCTTAAAAACTTTCATATCAGCCTAACGATTCTTTAACGATTCTCCGACAAATATAACTTTATTAACACAATTTTCCATCAAAAACAATAAACAATCGAATTCTATGCCCTGTCTAATATCTAAACTATCATTTACACCCAATAATACACCATATTCCATCAATAATTCATCAACTTTCAACAAAATAATACTTTAGATTCAAAAAATTCATATTTATACTAAATTATTAATTAATTAATTATTAGTAAATAAGTTTAATTAATCTCTTTAATTCATTCATTTGTGGTCCTTAAAAGGACCGATTAAACAAATACCAAACATCTTAAGCACGTTCACCACGGATACGACGAGCCAATTGAATATCTTTTGGCATTATTGTTACACGTTTAGCATGAATTGCACACAAGTTTGTATCTTCGAAAAGACCAACCAAATATGCTTCACTTGCTTCTTGTAATGCCATAACAGCTGAACTTTGAAAACGTAAATCAGTTTTAAAATCCTGAGCTATTTCACGTACCAAACGTTGAAATGGCAATTTACGTATTAACAATTCAGTACTTTTCTGATAGCGACGAATTTCACGCAATGCAACTGTACCTGGACGATAACGATGTGGCTTTTTAACACCACCAGTTGCTGGTGCACTTTTACGTGCTGCCTTTGTTGCCAATTGCTTACGTGGAGCTTTACCACCAGTCGATTTACGAGCAGTCTGCTTAGTACGAGCCATTTTAATTACTTGAATTTAGTATCTATGCGATACTTTTCAATCTATAAGATAGTTTATTTTACTAAATATGTTTCAATCGTACATGTGTCTTACGACTAAAATTACAATTAAACCATATTGCCATCCCATTCATGTATTAAGGAATAGTACAAGGTTTTTATCTATAAATAACTTTACGATTCATCCCAAAGCATTCATTTAGCTTCTTGTGCTCGTATCATATCAACGTATCAAAATGACTGGACGCGGTAAAGGCGGAAAAGGTTTAGGCAAAGGTGGAGCTAAACGTCATCGCAAAGTACTTCGTGATAATATCCAAGGTATTACTAAGCCAGCTATACGTCGTTTAGCTCGTCGTGGCGGAGTTAAACGTATCTCTGGATTGATATACGAAGAGACACGCGGTGTTCTGAAAGTATTTTTGGAAAATGTTATTCGCGATGCTGTAACATATACTGAACATGCCAAAAGGAAGACAGTAACAGCAATGGATGTTGTTTATGCATTGAAACGTCAAGGCAGAACCCTTTATGGTTTCGGCGGTTAAATACCAACTTATTCATTAATCGGTCCTTTTCAGGACCACAAAATAAATAAATAAAGTGATAAAAATTTCTATTCTAATTATCTATTAGTAATTATTATTAGTTAGTTGAAATACATATAAGCATTTTAGTTGGCTGAGGCGAAAGCCTTAAGCACAGCGAAAGAAAAAGCGGGTCAAAAATATACAAAAAAAGCAAAAAGCCCGACGGCAACAACAAAACTCCTTGAAAGTTCGACTCTATACATTTTCTATACATCCGCTCTACTCAGAATACCGTTACCGCTGTCGGGGCGTAACTCCATTTTTCAATTCTATTTGCCGTCCACAAATTCCTTTACCTATGTATGTTTGTGTGTGCGTGTGTGTGTGTGTTTCTCATAGAATCATTTCTAGGAGAGAATAGGACATTCATTTCAGAGAGAGAAAGAGACAGCCACTGCTGCGTTTCGTTTCCTTTTTTCATAGGAATATCATGGTATTATGGAATATTTATTCGAATGGAAATTAGCTACCATGGAATATAGTAGCGAATTATTATTAATTTAAGAAAATAGCTATTTAATCTCAATATTTTAATAAAATTTGTCGTCCTTAAAAGGACGGTTGTTTTATTTTTGCCAGAGAAATCTGTTTATGCCTTCTTTTCTGTTTTCTTCGGCAACAATACTGCTTGGATGTTGGGCAACACACCGCCTTGTGCGATTGTTACGCCAGACAATAGTTTATTCAATTCTTCATCGTTGCGAATGGCCAATTGCAAGTGACGAGGAATGATTCTGGTCTTCTTATTATCTCGTGCAGCATTACCAGCCAATTCCAAAACTTCAGCAGCCAAATATTCCATTACAGCTGCGAGATAAACTGGAGCACCGGCACCAACACGTTCAGCATAATTGCCTTTACGCAACAAACGATGAATTCTGCCAACAGGAAACTGAAGACCAGCTCGGTTTGAGCGTGACTTTGCCTTTCCCTTAACTTTGCCACCTTTTCCACGTCCAGACATGTTTTAAATTATATTTATACTAGTTCACAACACAAATCTCTAACTAAGAGTGCGACTAAAAATTTCAATTCAATTCAATTCAATTTTATTTTCCAATTGTCTTAAAATTAGTACAGTTTTTAAATTAATATGCTAGTTTCTTCTTAACATACACACGTATTTTACTAAGATAATATCCTTAAAATTACTTTCTAGTTTGATAACATTTTATGACTAAAATTGACTTAAAGATAAATTTCCCGGAAAAAAAGGAAAACGGGATTACGTTGTGCTTGCTTAAGATAACTTACAACTAATACTTAAGAACTAACAAATATATACAAGAGACTTAAAGCTAATTAAATAAAATTATCGTGTAAATTGATATTTGTTATACACTAAATTGTTCAGATTAAGGGAGTTGTACCTCCTATGGTAAAATATAAGGTTATTATTAGCATCATAAAGTAGTTCATTTTCTTTTAGAATTTTTAGGTAAATTGGCGAAAGATATCTGCCCATATATAGACTATTTGCGTCAGGTGTTTGACTAGCATAGTGTAGAAGTTCACTGTTTTCTGAGTTTAACATGCTCTCTAAAAATTTTGTGGCTGACTCAACCAAGAAGGCATCTATTCTTGTTAGTTCACCTTTATCATACAATGTTTTATTTGAGTGGAATCTGCAGGTACCATCCGACGACCTCTTGCGGTAAAGATTTGTGCATGCGCGAAGGCAGCTTCTCTCGAAGACTCGAAGCCTCTCCATCTGGGCCGACGAAATGTTGAACCAGATGGGGAAGGCGTACGTAAGTATTGGGCGAATTAATTGTTTGTAGCAATTTAATTTAATTTTTGGCATCAGTAAACTGTTCCTCCTAAATAAGTTTAGGTACGCAAAGAAGCAATTTTTCGCCTTGCTCAGACAATGGTCAATGTGCCTATAGAAGGTGTATTTCGAGTCTAGGATTACTCCAAGGTATTTGATGGTATTTTTATAGGAAATTGGCTGATTTCCAATTTTGATGGATGGGGAAAATTTTCGAGCATTTGGGTATAGCCTCTTTTTCTTACCAGTGAAAGTTGTGAAGAAACATTTATTAGTGTTTAGCCTTAATTTCCATTTATGGAAGTAGTGCAGTAGTGATTCTAGATGTTTATTGGCGTTTATGTTGGCTATTTTAAGCTTATTATTGGTGGATAGTACAATTATGTCATCAGCGTAAGTGAGTGTTTTAATCTCGTTCGACGGCGGATTTGGTAGATCAGCTAAGAAGATGTTAAATAGTACCGGACCAAGAATGGAGCCTTGCGGAACCCCGGCAGCGATGGTATTTTGGGTGGATTTTGAATCATTAAGCGATACATAAAATTTTCTGTTTGCTAGATAAGAGTAGATTATTCTACAAATGGGTTTATTAATTTTAAAGGTTATTAAAAGCTTATGGATTATTCCATCAATCCAAGCTGTATCGAAAGCTTTTTGGAGGTCCAGTGATACGGCGATTGTGGCTCGTCTAGAGTTTAAGTTACAAGTAACAAAATCAGAAAGCATGGTCAATGCGTGGTTAGTTGAATGCCTAGGCCTGAAACCGAATTGGTAATTATTGTATATGTTGTGATCTGCTATATGCGTATTTAATTTATCAAGAATTGTCTGTTCAAATAATTTAGAAATGTTAGAGAGTAGAGAAATAGGCCTATAACTAGAAGGGAGTGATGGGTCAGATTTAGGTTTGAGTATGGGTATGACTTTTGCTAATTTCCAGTAATTAGGAAAATAGCCTGTGTTGATTATGTGGTTGAATAAAGAGGTTAAGAAGATAATGGGCGGAGATGATATTTTTTTTAGTAGAAAATTGGGTACTTCGTCATCACCATAGCTTTTTTTGCAGTTTTTGCATTTGAGTAGAGCTGAAATGTTACTGGGATTAACAAAATGCTTGTAGGAATTAGGAGCTGGCAGCAAAGGAAGACCGTTTGCTGGAAAGTTTTTACTGAAATGGAAGAGCGGCGTGTTATTGTTTAATTCGGAAACACTGTTGTGAATTTGCTCTGTAAAATTAACGCTGCTTAGGTTGTCATTTTGGCTGTGAATTTTAGCAAAGTTTGTTGCCAGCGCATTGACTATGTCTATGTCTGAATTTAACTCCAGACCATTGTCTAACACAAGTGATTCCAATGAAGTTTTTACTTTTATGCCGCATAGGTTTTTTATTTTTTTATATGTTTTGTTATTCATTTTAATGTTTTTTAAGTAGTTGTTCCAGTGTTCCTGTTCATGTTTTTTAATAAGCTCTTGAATAATAATGCTTAGGTTATTAATAATGGCTTTAAGAGTGCGTTGCCTGAAAACATCAGTGCAGCGGTAGAGTTTTTTGCGTAGTCTGTTTTTTTCATTAATATATTCAATAATGGTATCTGGAAGCTGAATTAGTCTTGTTTTTCTAACTGCGATTTGGGGAACTGCTACATTTATCGCTGTTTTGAAGGCATGAGACAGAGATGTGATTATTGTGTCTATTTGTGTGGGGGTTATGTTTTCGTCTATTGGCAAAGGTATCTGGTTCGACTAAAAATTCCAAATTTTTTCCTTATATTATTTTTAGTATTTAATCTAACTAAGTTAGTATACATGAAAAGTACGTTAATCAAAAGGCAGATATGAACTACACTAATTTCTCGAAACTGGAATTTAGTAATTGTGATTAAATTATTCTAAAATGCCACCTAAAACTAGTGGAAAGGCTGCTAAAAAAGCTGGAAAGGCTCAGAAGAACATCACCAAGAACGATAAGAAGAAGAAGCGCAAGAGGAAGGAAAGCTATGCTATCTACATTTACAAAGTTCTGAAGCAAGTTCATCCCGACACTGGAATTTCTTCGAAAGCGATGAGCATCATGAACAGTTTCGTCAATGACATCTTCGAAAGAATTGCTGCTGAAGCATCTCGCTTGGCACACTACAACAAAAGATCAACAATAACAAGTCGCGAAATCCAAACTGCTGTTCGTCTTCTGTTGCCCGGTGAATTGGCTAAGCATGCTGTAAGCGAAGGAACTAAAGCTGTTACTAAATATACCAGCTCCAAGTAATTCGCTCATCTTTACTCAGACTTTACACCGTTTAAAGGCCCTTTTCAGGGCCACAAAATAATTATTTTAAAAAGATGAAAAATTTATTTACTTTCAACACAATAAGAAATATTATTTATCGATTTTAATTTTTTTTTAAAAAAAAATAAATTTCTAATTGAAAACTCAAGTAAAGTAAAGAATACCCGCTAAATCGGCATTAGTCAGGGTTGCCATCTACGTATTTTTCTTTGTTTTTCAATTTATTATATTTTGCAATTTCAACTTTGACATTTTCAAAGAAATTGTTGTTAATTATAAAAAAAAGCAAGAAGTAAGTAACATTTAAGTAGCTTAATAAATATTTACAAAAAATACATTTATTCAAAAATCAATATAATCTACTCAAGTTATAAGAAAGTCTATATCTCTTTAATAAGTCAATTTGTAGCCCTGAAAAGGGCTTTTAACATGATTGCCATCTTCATAACTATACATGTTTTAGCTTTATTTTTTGGCTGCAGGTTTCTTCACAGCTTTCTTTGTAGTTGCAAGTCTTCCTGGTCCATTTTTGGTGGATTTCGCCAGTTTCGCCTTCGCTGAAATGGTCGATGTGCTTTTCGCTTTAATAGTTTTCGATTTCGCCATCTCAGTTTTTGCTACTTTTGGTTTCGGTTTCGCCGCAACACTCTTCTTTACTGCCAACTTCTTACCAGCAACAAGCTTCTTCGCTTTCTTATCTCCACTTGCCACTTTCTTACTCAAAGTCTCCTTCTTTGCGACAACCTTTGCAGTTTTCTTCTTACTTTCAACTGGTTTAGCTGCTTTTACTTTATTAGCAGCAACTGACAATTTAAATGATCCAGATGCTCCCTTTCCCTTCGTCTGGATAAGTTTGCCATTGGCAACTGCAGATTTCAAATATTTCTTAATAAATGGTGCCAATTTCTGTGCATCGCATTTGTACGTAGCAGCAATATACTTTTTGATTGCCAACAATGAAGATCCACCGCGTTCCTTCAAGTTCTTTATTGAGGCGTCTACCATTTGTTGTGTTGGCGGATGAGTAGACGCTGCCGACGGCTTCTTAGCTACTTTCTTAGTAGCCTTCTTTTCAATAGCTGCAGCAATGGGTGCTGCTGCAGTAACAGGCGCTTCTGACATCTTTGCTATAATATTTATTATATTAAACGGTATTAAATATAGTTGCTTTATATTTTTAATCAATTTTACCACTAATTTCTCGACACCTAAAATACTGAGAATTGCCGAGACTGCAAGCATCCATGTATGTATTTGTATAATTTTGATAATATCTGCACTATTGAATTGTATCGCTTTTAAAGTGATTTTAATCAATATTACATGCAAATAATAACAATTCATCATTTATTAAACTATATTAAAAATAATTATTGCATCCACCATCTCTTTCACTACACTCCTTCACCAATATTCCACTATATAAATACGTAAACAAGTAATCATTTAGATTACAAAAATGATTTCTTCAAATTCTTCTTCCAAGCAACTTTATAAATCATTACTATTACAATATTTTTCTCGCCAATAGTCTATCCGTTGATTTATTAATGCTACAAAGAATGTCTTTTACACATAACACAACACTATATTATGCCTTTTAGCAAACTTAAACATTGCATTAAATTCACCCAACGTATTATCGTCGAAATAAATACCTTGCTGCCGACAACATTTATCGCTACAATTTACTATTTCCAACTATTATTTTCCATAATTATCACTCTCTCCACTATTTCACAACCAATTTAATCTATATTAATCTATATTAATGAATATTAAACACTAAATGCAGTCGAAATGCTAAAACAACTCCTCACTATTGTCACTCCAACCGTCAATGCATTCAACTTCTTAAAAACTTTCATATCAGCCTAACGATTCTTTAACGATTCTCCGACAAATATAACTTTATTAACACAATTTTCCATCAAAAACAATAAACAATCGAATTCTATGCCCTGTCTAATATCTAAACTATCATTTACACCCAATAATACACCATATTCCATCAATAATTCATCAACTTTCAACAAAATAATACTTTAGATTCAAAAAATTCATATTTATACTAAATTATTAATTAATTAATTATTAGTAAATAAGTTTAATTAATCTCTTTAATTCATTCATTTGTGGTCCTTAAAAGGACCGATTAAACAAATACCAAACATCTTAAGCACGTTCACCACGGATACGACGAGCCAATTGAATATCTTTTGGCATTATTGTTACACGTTTAGCATGAATTGCACACAAGTTTGTATCTTCGAAAAGACCAACCAAATATGCTTCACTTGCTTCTTGTAATGCCATAACAGCTGAACTTTGAAAACGTAAATCAGTTTTAAAATCCTGAGCTATTTCACGTACCAAACGTTGAAATGGCAATTTACGTATTAACAATTCAGTACTTTTCTGATAGCGACGAATTTCACGCAATGCAACTGTACCTGGACGATAACGATGTGGCTTTTTAACACCACCAGTTGCTGGTGCACTTTTACGTGCTGCCTTTGTTGCCAATTGCTTACGTGGAGCTTTACCACCAGTCGATTTACGAGCAGTCTGCTTAGTACGAGCCATTTTAATTACTTGAATTTAGTATCTATGCGATACTTTTCAATCTATAAGATAGTTTATTTTACTAAATATGTTTCAATCGTACATGTGTCTTACGACTAAAATTACAATTAAACCATATTGCCATCCCATTCATGTATTAAGGAATAGTACAAGGTTTTTATCTATAAATAACTTTACGATTCATCCCAAAGCATTCATTTAGCTTCTTGTGCTCGTATCATATCAACGTATCAAAATGACTGGACGCGGTAAAGGCGGAAAAGGTTTAGGCAAAGGTGGAGCTAAACGTCATCGCAAAGTACTTCGTGATAATATCCAAGGTATTACTAAGCCAGCTATACGTCGTTTAGCTCGTCGTGGCGGAGTTAAACGTATCTCTGGATTGATATACGAAGAGACACGCGGTGTTCTGAAAGTATTTTTGGAAAATGTTATTCGCGATGCTGTAACATATACTGAACATGCCAAAAGGAAGACAGTAACAGCAATGGATGTTGTTTATGCATTGAAACGTCAAGGCAGAACCCTTTATGGTTTCGGCGGTTAAATACCAACTTATTCATTAATCGGTCCTTTTCAGGACCACAAAATAAATAAATAAAGTGATAAAAATTTCTATTCTAATTATCTATTAGTAATTATTATTAGTTAGTTGAAATACATATAAGCATTTTAGTTGGCTGAGGCGAAAGCCTTAAGCACAGCGAAAGAAAAAGCGGGTCAAAAATATACAAAAAAAGCAAAAAGCCCGACGGCAACAACAAAACTCCTTGAAAGTTCGACTCTATACATTTTCTATACATCCGCTCTACTCAGAATACCGTTACCGCTGTCGGGGCGTAACTCCATTTTTCAATTCTATTTGCCGTCCACAAATTCCTTTACCTATGTATGTTTGTGTGTGCGTGTGTGTGTGTGTTTCTCATAGAATCATTTCTAGGAGAGAATAGGACATTCATTTCAGAGAGAGAAAGAGACAGCCACTGCTGCGTTTCGTTTCCTTTTTTCATAGGAATATCATGGTATTATGGAATATTTATTCGAATGGAAATTAGCTACCATGGAATATAGTAGCGAATTATTATTAATTTAAGAAAATAGCTATTTAATCTCAATATTTTAATAAAATTTGTCGTCCTTAAAAGGACGGTTGTTTTATTTTTGCCAGAGAAATCTGTTTATGCCTTCTTTTCTGTTTTCTTCGGCAACAATACTGCTTGGATGTTGGGCAACACACCGCCTTGTGCGATTGTTACGCCAGACAATAGTTTATTCAATTCTTCATCGTTGCGAATGGCCAATTGCAAGTGACGAGGAATGATTCTGGTCTTCTTATTATCTCGTGCAGCATTACCAGCCAATTCCAAAACTTCAGCAGCCAAATATTCCATTACAGCTGCGAGATAAACTGGAGCACCGGCACCAACACGTTCAGCATAATTGCCTTTACGCAACAAACGATGAATTCTGCCAACAGGAAACTGAAGACCAGCTCGGTTTGAGCGTGACTTTGCCTTTCCCTTAACTTTGCCACCTTTTCCACGTCCAGACATGTTTTAAATTATATTTATACTAGTTCACAACACAAATCTCTAACTAAGAGTGCGACTAAAAATTCCAAATTTTTTCCTTATATTATTTTTAGTATTTAATCTAACTAAGTTAGTATACATGAAAAGTACGTTAATCAAAAGGCAGATATGAACTACACTAATTTCTCGAAACTGGAATTTAGTAATTGTGATTAAATTATTCTAAAATGCCACCTAAAACTAGTGGAAAGGCTGCTAAAAAAGCTGGAAAGGCTCAGAAGAACATCACCAAGAACGATAAGAAGAAGAAGCGCAAGAGGAAGGAAAGCTATGCTATCTACATTTACAAAGTTCTGAAGCAAGTTCATCCCGACACTGGAATTTCTTCGAAAGCGATGAGCATCATGAACAGTTTCGTCAATGACATCTTCGAAAGAATTGCTGCTGAAGCATCTCGCTTGGCACACTACAACAAAAGATCAACAATAACAAGTCGCGAAATCCAAACTGCTGTTCGTCTTCTGTTGCCCGGTGAATTGGCTAAGCATGCTGTAAGCGAAGGAACTAAAGCTGTTACTAAATATACCAGCTCCAAGTAATTCGCTCATCTTTACTCAGACTTTACACCGTTTAAAGGCCCTTTTCAGGGCCACAAAATAATTATTTTAAAAAGATGAAAAATTTATTTACTTTCAACACAATAAGAAATATTATTTATCGATTTTAATTTTTTTTTAAAAAAAAATAAATTTCTAATTGAAAACTCAAGTAAAGTAAAGAATACCCGCTAAATCGGCATTAGTCAGGGTTGCCATCTACGTATTTTTCTTTGTTTTTCAATTTATTATATTTTGCAATTTCAACTTTGACATTTTCAAAGAAATTGTTGTTAATTATAAAAAAAAGCAAGAATGCTAAGCATTTAAGTAGCTTAATAAATATTTACAAAAAATACATTTATTCAAAAATCAATATAATCTACTCAAGTTATAAGAAAGTCTATATCTCTTTAATAAGTCAATTTGTAGCCCTGAAAAGGGCTTTTAACATGATTGCCATCTTCATAACTATACATGTTTTAGCTTTATTTTTTGGCTGCAGGTTTCTTCACAGCTTTCTTTGTAGTTGCAAGTCTTCCTGGTCCATTTTTGGTGGATTTCGCCAGTTTCGCCTTCGCTGAAATGGTCGATGTGCTTTTCGCTTTAATAGTTTTCGATTTCGCCATCTCAGTTTTTGCTACTTTTGGTTTCGGTTTCGCCGCAACACTCTTCTTTACTGCCAACTTCTTACCAGCAACAAGCTTCTTCGCTTTCTTATCTCCACTTGCCACTTTCTTACTCAAAGTCTCCTTCTTTGCGACAACCTTTGCAGTTTTCTTCTTACTTTCAACTGGTTTAGCTGCTTTTACTTTATTAGCAGCAACTGACAATTTAAATGATCCAGATGCTCCCTTTCCCTTCGTCTGGATAAGTTTGCCATTGGCAACTGCAGATTTCAAATATTTCTTAATAAATGGTGCCAATTTCTGTGCATCGCATTTGTACGTAGCAGCAATATACTTTTTGATTGCCAACAATGAAGATCCACCGCGTTCCTTCAAGTTCTTTATTGAGGCGTCTACCATTTGTTGTGTTGGCGGATGAGTAGACGCTGCCGACGGCTTCTTAGCTACTTTCTTAGTAGCCTTCTTTTCAATAGCTGCAGCAATGGGTGCTGCTGCAGTAACAGGCGCTTCTGACATCTTTGCTATAATATTTATTATATTAAACGGTATTAAATATAGTTGCTTTATATTTTTAATCAATTTTACCACTAATTTCTCGACACCTAAAATACTGAGAATTGCCGAGACTGCAAGCATCCATGTATGTATTTGTATAATTTTGATAATATCTGCACTATTGAATTGTATCGCTTTTAAAGTGATTTTAATCAATATTACATGCAAATAATAACAATTCATCATTTATTAAACTATATTAAAAATAATTATTGCATCCACCATCTCTTTCACTACACTCCTTCACCAATATTCCACTATATAAATACGTAAACAAGTAATCATTTAGATTACAAAAATGATTTCTTCAAATTCTTCTTCCAAGCAACTTTATAAATCATTACTATTACAATATTTTTCTCGCCAATAGTCTATCCGTTGATTTATTAATGCTACAAAGAATGTCTTTTACACATAACACAACACTATATTATGCCTTTTAGCAAACTTAAACATTGCATTAAATTCACCCAACGTATTATCGTCGAAATAAATACCTTGCTGCCGACAACATTTATCGCTACAATTTACTATTTCCAACTATTATTTTCCATAATTATCACTCTCTCCACTATTTCACAACCAATTTAATCTATATTAATCTATATTAATGAATATTAAACACTAAATGCAGTCGAAATGCTAAAACAACTCCTCACTATTGTCACTCCAACCGTCAATGCATTCAACTTCTTAAAAACTTTCATATCAGCCTAACGATTCTTTAACGATTCTCCGACAAATATAACTTTATTAACACAATTTTCCATCAAAAACAATAAACAATCGAATTCTATGCCCTGTCTAATATCTAAACTATCATTTACACCCAATAATACACCATATTCCATCAATAATTCATCAACTTTCAACAAAATAATACTTTAGATTCAAAAAATTCATATTTATACTAAATTATTAATTAATTAATTATTAGTAAATAAGTTTAATTAATCTCTTTAATTCATTCATTTGTGGTCCTTAAAAGGACCGATTAAACAAATACCAAACATCTTAAGCACGTTCACCACGGATACGACGAGCCAATTGAATATCTTTTGGCATTATTGTTACACGTTTAGCATGAATTGCACACAAGTTTGTATCTTCGAAAAGACCAACCAAATATGCTTCACTTGCTTCTTGTAATGCCATAACAGCTGAACTTTGAAAACGTAAATCAGTTTTAAAATCCTGAGCTATTTCACGTACCAAACGTTGAAATGGCAATTTACGTATTAACAATTCAGTACTTTTCTGATAGCGACGAATTTCACGCAATGCAACTGTACCTGGACGATAACGATGTGGCTTTTTAACACCACCAGTTGCTGGTGCACTTTTACGTGCTGCCTTTGTTGCCAATTGCTTACGTGGAGCTTTACCACCAGTCGATTTACGAGCAGTCTGCTTAGTACGAGCCATTTTAATTACTTGAATTTAGTATCTATGCGATACTTTTCAATCTATAAGATAGTTTATTTTACTAAATATGTTTCAATCGTACATGTGTCTTACGACTAAAATTACAATTAAACCATATTGCCATCCCATTCATGTATTAAGGAATAGTACAAGGTTTTTATCTATAAATAACTTTACGATTCATCCCAAAGCATTCATTTAGCTTCTTGTGCTCGTATCATATCAACGTATCAAAATGACTGGACGCGGTAAAGGCGGAAAAGGTTTAGGCAAAGGTGGAGCTAAACGTCATCGCAAAGTACTTCGTGATAATATCCAAGGTATTACTAAGCCAGCTATACGTCGTTTAGCTCGTCGTGGCGGAGTTAAACGTATCTCTGGATTGATATACGAAGAGACACGCGGTGTTCTGAAAGTATTTTTGGAAAATGTTATTCGCGATGCTGTAACATATACTGAACATGCCAAAAGGAAGACAGTAACAGCAATGGATGTTGTTTATGCATTGAAACGTCAAGGCAGAACCCTTTATGGTTTCGGCGGTTAAATACCAACTTATTCATTAATCGGTCCTTTTCAGGACCACAAAATAAATAAATAAAGTGATAAAAATTTCTATTCTAATTATCTATTAGTAATTATTATTAGTTAGTTGAAATACATATAAGCATTTTAGTTGGCTGAGGCGAAAGCCTTAAGCACAGCGAAAGAAAAAGCGGGTCAAAAATATACAAAAAAAGCAAAAAGCCCGACGGCAACAACAAAACTCCTTGAAAGTTCGACTCTATACATTTTCTATACATCCGCTCTACTCAGAATACCGTTACCGCTGTCGGGGCGTAACTCCATTTTTCAATTCTATTTGCCGTCCACAAATTCCTTTACCTATGTATGTTTGTGTGTGCGTGTGTGTGTGTGTTTCTCATAGAATCATTTCTAGGAGAGAATAGGACATTCATTTCAGAGAGAGAAAGAGACAGCCACTGCTGCGTTTCGTTTCCTTTTTTCATAGGAATATCATGGTATTATGGAATATTTATTCGAATGGAAATTAGCTACCATGGAATATAGTAGCGAATTATTATTAATTTAAGAAAATAGCTATTTAATCTCAATATTTTAATAAAATTTGTCGTCCTTAAAAGGACGGTTGTTTTATTTTTGCCAGAGAAATCTGTTTATGCCTTCTTTTCTGTTTTCTTCGGCAACAATACTGCTTGGATGTTGGGCAACACACCGCCTTGTGCGATTGTTACGCCAGACAATAGTTTATTCAATTCTTCATCGTTGCGAATGGCCAATTGCAAGTGACGAGGAATGATTCTGGTCTTCTTATTATCTCGTGCAGCATTACCAGCCAATTCCAAAACTTCAGCAGCCAAATATTCCATTACAGCTGCGAGATAAACTGGAGCACCGGCACCAACACGTTCAGCATAATTGCCTTTACGCAACAAACGATGAATTCTGCCAACAGGAAACTGAAGACCAGCTCGGTTTGAGCGTGACTTTGCCTTTCCCTTAACTTTGCCACCTTTTCCACGTCCAGACATGTTTTAAATTATATTTATACTAGTTCACAACACAAATCTCTAACTAAGAGTGCGACTAAATTACATTACATTACATTATAAACTTTATTCATCGATAATTTGTATATACAATTGACTTACAAATAATCTTAAAACTGTCATGCAACTTATATACTATTTACAATAAAATATGTACATAAGATATTTACAGGCGGCGCAAAAACAGGGGCCGCTGGAACAATGAAAAATTAAAGAAAATTAGAGAAATCTAAAGACAATGAAATTAATGAAATAAGCGATGAATAGCGGCAGAAGCCGCACTACCCTCGGTAGTAACGATGGACATCTTTGTTGTAGAAGTTTGCATCGACGCCTGGATGCAAGAGCGAGCTCAGGAACAGGTACCTCGAAGCAGGGGGATGCAGGAGCAACGCGCGGATGTCTTCTTCCTCATGGGACTCGATATTCCACAAGAATCGTCTGGCGATGTTGAGAAGAAATTCATCGATGGGAGGGGTGTTGGCAGCGTCGTACAGCTGAGCAATGGGGTAGAACTTGAAACTATCAAGACGTCTCCAGAGACCCGTGCAGGAGCGGAGAACCTTCCTCTCGAACAGCGCGAGCCTCTTCATCGCTGTGGGGTTGATGCTAAACCAAACTGGAAAAGCATAAGAAATGATTGGCCTAATGAGCTGCTTATAAATGAGCAACTTGGTTGCCATGTTGAGACCACATTGCCGTCTCAAAAGCGGGTTAACCAGATGGAGAGCGAAGCTTGCTCTCTGGAGAACCTGTGAAACGTGCGCTTTGAATCTGAAACGTTCAGAGAAAAGTACCCCAAGGTACTTACAGTGTTCTTTGGTCGTTAAGACACTGCCATCAGGCATTAGAAGCTCGACGTCCCTACACCGTGTGGCGAAGCAACGTCTAGATTTGAGCGCGGTTGAGGGGGGGCGGAAACAGATAAGCTCTGATTTCGCGCAATTTACTTTGAGACCCCACCGGTGGTAGTAGTCCCAAAGCGCGTGAATGTGCTGACCAAGGATTCGTGCTGCAACTTCTGGAGAAGAAGAAGAAACGAACGAGATGGAATCATCTGCGTAGAGCAAGGTGGTGGTGCGGGGTAAATTCGGCGGCTGGTCAGAGGTGAAAATGTTGAAAAGAACAGGGCCTAACTTCGAACCTTGCGGTACACCCGCTGCAATTTTCCTAAAAGAGGAAAAGCAATTTTCTACTTGCACACAGAACTTTCTGCCAGACAAAAAGTTGTGCAGAATTTTAACGAGGTGTTTGTTAAAATTCAAGTTTGACAATTTGAAGATAAGCGCGTCAATCCAAACGCTATCGAAGGCTTTTTGCAAATCTAAAAGACAGGCGAGGGTGCACTCTTTTTTGTTCAGTGCAATGGTGACTTCATTGTGAAGATGAAAAAGAGGGTGAAGGGTGGAGTGACTTTTCCTGAAACCGTGCTGGTTTTTCGGAATAATATTGTGATCAGCACAATGAAAATTCACCTGACGCAAAAGGAGTGCTTCAAAAATTTTGCTAACGCAACAGAGTAGAGAGATTGGGCGGTAACCCGAAACAGATGACCTATCGGTCTTTTTGGGTACAGGGACAATCTTAGCTTCCTTCCAGCCATTCGGAAAATAGCTGTTGTTGAGGCAGTTGTTGAAAATAACTGCCAGCAACCAGAAAGCAAGAAAAGGTAGTCGCTTAAGGACGAAATTTGAGATTCCATCTCTACCGCAAGATTTTTTGGGTTTTGCAATTTGCAATAAATCTTGCACATCACTGGGAGAAGTGAAAAAAGAGGAGTCGGAAGGCATGTCAGCAGGGTTAACGGCGGAGAATTCCGTAACGCAAGTGTCGAAACAGGACACTTCCGAAGAATTGACGGAGACGCGGCTGAGAAAATCAGGCAGATCAGCGGGAGGGCTGTCCGTGAAACTTTTCTCGAAGTGCTCAGCGAGCAAATCAGCCTTTTCTTGAGCGTCAGTGGCTCGTGAATCACCACTGGAAATAACCTCAGGAAGACGATTAAACTTTCCAGTGATGAAACCGATTTGTTTAAAGGCATCAGGGCCTGGAGTGATTTTTTCGAGTCTCCTAGTGAGCTCGTCATTCCTGTGTTGCCTCATCGCTTGGTTGAAAAGAGTATTAGTGCAGCGTAGTTCAGCAAAAACACTTTGATACTCCTGCGTTGAGGTGTTGTATGTGCGGCGAAGAATCCGCTGAAGTCTTTTCCGAAGCACTTGTCGATGAGCCTGAATAGCCAAAATATTGGCAGGCAAATCGGTGAATCGGTCTCTGCTTGTGGGAACTCTCGATTGAGATTTTAGCGCATTGCTAACGGACGTTTCGAAGTTGCAGATGGCTTCGTCTATCTCGGAATTGAGTAGATTTCGGTCCGTAGGTGGGCAAATGATTTCATCAATCACCTGCCCCCTAAAAGTGTTCCAGTTAATCTTGTTGAGTGCGATTTCGCGTCTGACTGGAGCCTTCGAAGTGAAGATTCTGTGGTTGAGCCGAATGTCGAGCTCAACCGAAAGATGGTCAGAGTCAGCGAAATGCGCCTTGCAGCGGAAGTTTTGGAATTCAGGGAGGATATTAACCAACGTTGACGAGCAGAGGAAGAAGTCAAGGGTGGAAGGGGTTCTGGGGAAGGTGCGCTCGGGCTGCGACACTACCACCAGCGAATGGTCGTTGCAGTTGCTGTTCAACCAATCAGCAACTGCATTGCCCTGTGGAGAGCAGACATCATCAAACCAAAGATGATGCCGTGCATTGAAATCTCCACCAATTAGGCAGTAAGTGTGCTGATTGCACAAAGAATTAAGAAGGGACAGATCGTGAGAAATATCTTCTCCTCTGCTGTTACACCTGAAATAAATTGAAATTATTAAAAGGGTCTCACCATCGTGTAGATTGATGACAATTATAGTTGCTTCGGATGTCTTCAGAGTGGGTGGTTGCAGCTGTTTTCCCTGGAATGGCGTTTTCAGCAGCAGCGCGGTACCTCTATATCCTTCGGTTTTTGGAGTCTGGAATGCCGTGTAGCCAGCGACATCCAGTTTATTCCTCCTTGTTAAGTTTGTTTCCTGCAAAAGAAGAATGTCAGGTTTAAAATGTTTAGTAAAGAGGGCGAGTGACGCCCTTTTATTCAAAGAAATTAATGAAAAAACGTTGTGAGAAATGATTTTGAGGTGACTTATTTTAAACATAGTTCAAAAATAAATCGCCCCAAAACCATTAATTTTCCCTTATCGTCAAGTTTGACGTAATTGGCCGGAATAATTTTCTTTGCTTTCCCAAGCAAAGTGAGGAGGTCGCTTCCGAGCAACCTTTCAGCATCTGAAAATAAATTAACGTTTTGATTAGCAGGAGAAGGGGCGGAGGGAGGGTGTGGCTTGGGAGGTGCTTTTGGAGATGCCTTTGGGCGGCTTGGAGTAGAAGAAAAGGAAGAGGCGGCCTGAGCGTAAGAAATTTTGCTCTGAATGCCGCGTTTAGCGGATTCGAGAGCAAATTTCTGCTGCTCTTGTGCTTTGGATGCGTTCTTCTTACGCGAATCCAGCACTTTCTTGAAAACAGGGCAGCCGCGGAAATTGGCAGGGTGGCCTTCTTTTTTGCAGTTAACGCAAAAAACTTTGTCGTCAGGCTTCTCGACAAAAGTGCGCTTGCACTTGCCTGGCTCGTGACGCTCGCTGCATTTGACACAGCGGAAATTCATACCACAGTTTGTGGCAATGTGGCCGAAATTCTGACAATTTCTGCACTGTGTGACGCCCTTGGGCTTCAACTTTTCCCAGTGCACTTTTTGATTTAAAATCAGCGTGCAGCTGAAAATTGCGGAAATATCGCACTCTTTATTAACTTCAACGAGGAAATTTTTATTGAATTTGGAGTTCTGCTTGAAGACAGAAACCTTGACGATCGGGAAGTTAAGGTGCTCTAAAGCAGCCTTAACATCGACAGGCTCGTAAGTGTGGTGAACTCCTTTCAGAAGCAGAAGGCACTTCCGATCCTCCTTCAGAGTGAAGGAGTTGAATTGGTATTTTTGGCTTTTCAGCCACTCTTTAACTAAAAGAAAGCCCTCTTTGGTTTCGGTGGAAATCACCGATTTGGACTTATTGATATTGCGTATTTTATACGCGAAATTATTTTCAATGGAGAATTTATGAAAAGCCGCTACATTCACGTCGAAGCAGTAGATCGGCGGGGAATAAGTTTTCTTTGGCTGAGTGGCCTTAGAAATTGGCTGAGTAGCCTTAGAAGATGGCTGAGATGCCTGGAGGGTTGGCTTGGTAGCCTTAGAAGATGGCTGAGTTGCCGTGGAGGCTGGCTGAGTCGCCTTGGAATTTGACTGTTTAGCAGCCGAAGCGCGGTGGTTGGCAAGAAAAGTTGCCAATTGAGGCACCGGGATTTTGGGAGTAGGTGCAGCGATGGAAGAAGAAGGAGGGAGAGGAGGAAAAATGTCAGCTAAAGTAACTACTTTAGATGGCGGCTCTTCCGCGGATGAACTTACCGCGATTTCGGATTTCCTCTTTGTGGAGGAGGCGCTGGGTAGTTCTTCTTCCTCGGAGGCGATGGACACGTCTTCTGTGGACGCAAACGAAACGCCGTCCATGTCTTCGTCGTCGATCTTCGGATCAGCGTCAGACAGCTGATCGTAAAAATCCTCGATGCAGCTGAGTTGATGGTGAATGGCGTCGAGGAACGCCCTGCCATGGCTGGCCATGCCCGAACGTAAGCCCATTTTAAAGGGCGACATGATGGCGCGGGCATCCCGCTTCAACTTCTCCTTAACGCCCATACCGCGCATGGCAAGTATGAGGGCGCCGAGGATGTTTCAGGATTGCCGGCACGCAACCTGAAAAGAACGAAAATATAAGTAAAGAGCAAACAAATATGTAAATAGAAATAAAAATCTCTTTGCGTATTCGTCTTTAGGAAGACGAATACAAAATGGCGTCTTAAAAAAAGACGAATAAAATAGATGTAGAAATCGTTATCCCTTTAACAACGTCTTTAAAAAGACGGCTAAACGCTTTGTAAAAGAAATAATGATCTCTTTAGTGAACGTCTTCAAAAAGACGAATTTGCTTAACGCAGAAGAAAAATAGCTCATTCACGCTTGACTGCCAAGAAGTGAATGGAGTGCGAAAAAGATGAAGAGTGCGACTAAAAATTCCAAATTTTTTCCTTATATTATTTTTAGTATTTAATCTAACTAAGTTAGTATACATGAAAAGTACGTTAATCAAAAGGCAGATATGAACTACACTAATTTCTCGAAACTGGAATTTAGTAATTGTGATTAAATTATTCTAAAATGCCACCTAAAACTAGTGGAAAGGCTGCTAAAAAAGCTGGAAAGGCTCAGAAGAACATCACCAAGAACGATAAGAAGAAGAAGCGCAAGAGGAAGGAAAGCTATGCTATCTACATTTACAAAGTTCTGAAGCAAGTTCATCCCGACACTGGAATTTCTTCGAAAGCGATGAGCATCATGAACAGTTTCGTCAATGACATCTTCGAAAGAATTGCTGCTGAAGCATCTCGCTTGGCACACTACAACAAAAGATCAACAATAACAAGTCGCGAAATCCAAACTGCTGTTCGTCTTCTGTTGCCCGGTGAATTGGCTAAGCATGCTGTAAGCGAAGGAACTAAAGCTGTTACTAAATATACCAGCTCCAAGTAATTCGCTCATCTTTACTCAGACTTTACACCGTTTAAAGGCCCTTTTCAGGGCCACAAAATAATTATTTTAAAAAGATGAAAAATTTATTTACTTTCAACACAATAAGAAATATTATTTATCGATTTTAATTTTTTTTTAAAAAAAAATAAATTTCTAATTGAAAACTCAAGTAAAGTAAAGAATACCCGCTAAATCGGCATTAGTCAGGGTTGCCATCTACGTATTTTTCTTTGTTTTTCAATTTATTATATTTTGCAATTTCAACTTTGACATTTTCAAAGAAATTGTTGTTAATTATAAAAAAAAGCAAGAAGTAAGTAACATTTAAGTAGCTTAATAAATATTTACAAAAAATACATTTATTCAAAAATCAATATAATCTACTCAAGTTATAAGAAAGTCTATATCTCTTTAATAAGTCAATTTGTAGCCCTGAAAAGGGCTTTTAACATGATTGCCATCTTCATAACTATACATGTTTTAGCTTTATTTTTTGGCTGCAGGTTTCTTCACAGCTTTCTTTGTAGTTGCAAGTCTTCCTGGTCCATTTTTGGTGGATTTCGCCAGTTTCGCCTTCGCTGAAATGGTCGATGTGCTTTTCGCTTTAATAGTTTTCGATTTCGCCATCTCAGTTTTTGCTACTTTTGGTTTCGGTTTCGCCGCAACACTCTTCTTTACTGCCAACTTCTTACCAGCAACAAGCTTCTTCGCTTTCTTATCTCCACTTGCCACTTTCTTACTCAAAGTCTCCTTCTTTGCGACAACCTTTGCAGTTTTCTTCTTACTTTCAACTGGTTTAGCTGCTTTTACTTTATTAGCAGCAACTGACAATTTAAATGATCCAGATGCTCCCTTTCCCTTCGTCTGGATAAGTTTGCCATTGGCAACTGCAGATTTCAAATATTTCTTAATAAATGGTGCCAATTTCTGTGCATCGCATTTGTACGTAGCAGCAATATACTTTTTGATTGCCAACAATGAAGATCCACCGCGTTCCTTCAAGTTCTTTATTGAGGCGTCTACCATTTGTTGTGTTGGCGGATGAGTAGACGCTGCCGACGGCTTCTTAGCTACTTTCTTAGTAGCCTTCTTTTCAATAGCTGCAGCAATGGGTGCTGCTGCAGTAACAGGCGCTTCTGACATCTTTGCTATAATATTTATTATATTAAACGGTATTAAATATAGTTGCTTTATATTTTTAATCAATTTTACCACTAATTTCTCGACACCTAAAATACTGAGAATTGCCGAGACTGCAAGCATCCATGTATGTATTTGTATAATTTTGATAATATCTGCACTATTGAATTGTATCGCTTTTAAAGTGATTTTAATCAATATTACATGCAAATAATAACAATTCATCATTTATTAAACTATATTAAAAATAATTATTGCATCCACCATCTCTTTCACTACACTCCTTCACCAATATTCCACTATATAAATACGTAAACAAGTAATCATTTAGATTACAAAAATGATTTCTTCAAATTCTTCTTCCAAGCAACTTTATAAATCATTACTATTACAATATTTTTCTCGCCAATAGTCTATCCGTTGATTTATTAATGCTACAAAGAATGTCTTTTACACATAACACAACACTATATTATGCCTTTTAGCAAACTTAAACATTGCATTAAATTCACCCAACGTATTATCGTCGAAATAAATACCTTGCTGCCGACAACATTTATCGCTACAATTTACTATTTCCAACTATTATTTTCCATAATTATCACTCTCTCCACTATTTCACAACCAATTTAATCTATATTAATCTATATTAATGAATATTAAACACTAAATGCAGTCGAAATGCTAAAACAACTCCTCACTATTGTCACTCCAACCGTCAATGCATTCAACTTCTTAAAAACTTTCATATCAGCCTAACGATTCTTTAACGATTCTCCGACAAATATAACTTTATTAACACAATTTTCCATCAAAAACAATAAACAATCGAATTCTATGCCCTGTCTAATATCTAAACTATCATTTACACCCAATAATACACCATATTCCATCAATAATTCATCAACTTTCAACAAAATAATACTTTAGATTCAAAAAATTCATATTTATACTAAATTATTAATTAATTAATTATTAGTAAATAAGTTTAATTAATCTCTTTAATTCATTCATTTGTGGTCCTTAAAAGGACCGATTAAACAAATACCAAACATCTTAAGCACGTTCACCACGGATACGACGAGCCAATTGAATATCTTTTGGCATTATTGTTACACGTTTAGCATGAATTGCACACAAGTTTGTATCTTCGAAAAGACCAACCAAATATGCTTCACTTGCTTCTTGTAATGCCATAACAGCTGAACTTTGAAAACGTAAATCAGTTTTAAAATCCTGAGCTATTTCACGTACCAAACGTTGAAATGGCAATTTACGTATTAACAATTCAGTACTTTTCTGATAGCGACGAATTTCACGCAATGCAACTGTACCTGGACGATAACGATGTGGCTTTTTAACACCACCAGTTGCTGGTGCACTTTTACGTGCTGCCTTTGTTGCCAATTGCTTACGTGGAGCTTTACCACCAGTCGATTTACGAGCAGTCTGCTTAGTACGAGCCATTTTAATTACTTGAATTTAGTATCTATGCGATACTTTTCAATCTATAAGATAGTTTATTTTACTAAATATGTTTCAATCGTACATGTGTCTTACGACTAAAATTACAATTAAACCATATTGCCATCCCATTCATGTATTAAGGAATAGTACAAGGTTTTTATCTATAAATAACTTTACGATTCATCCCAAAGCATTCATTTAGCTTCTTGTGCTCGTATCATATCAACGTATCAAAATGACTGGACGCGGTAAAGGCGGAAAAGGTTTAGGCAAAGGTGGAGCTAAACGTCATCGCAAAGTACTTCGTGATAATATCCAAGGTATTACTAAGCCAGCTATACGTCGTTTAGCTCGTCGTGGCGGAGTTAAACGTATCTCTGGATTGATATACGAAGAGACACGCGGTGTTCTGAAAGTATTTTTGGAAAATGTTATTCGCGATGCTGTAACATATACTGAACATGCCAAAAGGAAGACAGTAACAGCAATGGATGTTGTTTATGCATTGAAACGTCAAGGCAGAACCCTTTATGGTTTCGGCGGTTAAATACCAACTTATTCATTAATCGGTCCTTTTCAGGACCACAAAATAAATAAATAAAGTGATAAAAATTTCTATTCTAATTATCTATTAGTAATTATTATTAGTTAGTTGAAATACATATAAGCATTTTAGTTGGCTGAGGCGAAAGCCTTAAGCACAGCGAAAGAAAAAGCGGGTCAAAAATATACAAAAAAAGCAAAAAGCCCGACGGCAACAACAAAACTCCTTGAAAGTTCGACTCTATACATTTTCTATACATCCGCTCTACTCAGAATACCGTTACCGCTGTCGGGGCGTAACTCCATTTTTCAATTCTATTTGCCGTCCACAAATTCCTTTACCTATGTATGTTTGTGTGTGCGTGTGTGTGTGTGTTTCTCATAGAATCATTTCTAGGAGAGAATAGGACATTCATTTCAGAGAGAGAAAGAGACAGCCACTGCTGCGTTTCGTTTCCTTTTTTCATAGGAATATCATGGTATTATGGAATATTTATTCGAATGGAAATTAGCTACCATGGAATATAGTAGCGAATTATTATTAATTTAAGAAAATAGCTATTTAATCTCAATATTTTAATAAAATTTGTCGTCCTTAAAAGGACGGTTGTTTTATTTTTGCCAGAGAAATCTGTTTATGCCTTCTTTTCTGTTTTCTTCGGCAACAATACTGCTTGGATGTTGGGCAACACACCGCCTTGTGCGATTGTTACGCCAGACAATAGTTTATTCAATTCTTCATCGTTGCGAATGGCCAATTGCAAGTGACGAGGAATGATTCTGGTCTTCTTATTATCTCGTGCAGCATTACCAGCCAATTCCAAAACTTCAGCAGCCAAATATTCCATTACAGCTGCGAGATAAACTGGAGCACCGGCACCAACACGTTCAGCATAATTGCCTTTACGCAACAAACGATGAATTCTGCCAACAGGAAACTGAAGACCAGCTCGGTTTGAGCGTGACTTTGCCTTTCCCTTAACTTTGCCACCTTTTCCACGTCCAGACATGTTTTAAATTATATTTATACTAGTTCACAACACAAATCTCTAACTAAGAGTGCGACTAAAAATTCCAAATTTTTTCCTTATATTATTTTTAGTATTTAATCTAACTAAGTTAGTATACATGAAAAGTACGTTAATCAAAAGGCAGATATGAACTACACTAATTTCTCGAAACTGGAATTTAGTAATTGTGATTAAATTATTCTAAAATGCCACCTAAAACTAGTGGAAAGGCTGCTAAAAAAGCTGGAAAGGCTCAGAAGAACATCACCAAGAACGATAAGAAGAAGAAGCGCAAGAGGAAGGAAAGCTATGCTATCTACATTTACAAAGTTCTGAAGCAAGTTCATCCCGACACTGGAATTTCTTCGAAAGCGATGAGCATCATGAACAGTTTCGTCAATGACATCTTCGAAAGAATTGCTGCTGAAGCATCTCGCTTGGCACACTACAACAAAAGATCAACAATAACAAGTCGCGAAATCCAAACTGCTGTTCGTCTTCTGTTGCCCGGTGAATTGGCTAAGCATGCTGTAAGCGAAGGAACTAAAGCTGTTACTAAATATACCAGCTCCAAGTAATTCGCTCATCTTTACTCAGACTTTACACCGTTTAAAGGCCCTTTTCAGGGCCACAAAATAATTATTTTAAAAAGATGAAAAATTTATTTACTTTCAACACAATAAGAAATATTATTTATCGATTTTAATTTTTTTTTAAAAAAAAATAAATTTCTAATTGAAAACTCAAGTAAAGTAAAGAATACCCGCTAAATCGGCATTAGTCAGGGTTGCCATCTACGTATTTTTCTTTGTTTTTCAATTTATTATATTTTGCAATTTCAACTTTGACATTTTCAAAGAAATTGTTGTTAATTATAAAAAAAAGCAAGAAGTAAGTAACATTTAAGTAGCTTAATAAATATTTACAAAAAATACATTTATTCAAAAATCAATATAATCTACTCAAGTTATAAGAAAGTCTATATCTCTTTAATAAGTCAATTTGTAGCCCTGAAAAGGGCTTTTAACATGATTGCCATCTTCATAACTATACATGTTTTAGCTTTATTTTTTGGCTGCAGGTTTCTTCACAGCTTTCTTTGTAGTTGCAAGTCTTCCTGGTCCATTTTTGGTGGATTTCGCCAGTTTCGCCTTCGCTGAAATGGTCGATGTGCTTTTCGCTTTAATAGTTTTCGATTTCGCCATCTCAGTTTTTGCTACTTTTGGTTTCGGTTTCGCCGCAACACTCTTCTTTACTGCCAACTTCTTACCAGCAACAAGCTTCTTCGCTTTCTTATCTCCACTTGCCACTTTCTTACTCAAAGTCTCCTTCTTTGCGACAACCTTTGCAGTTTTCTTCTTACTTTCAACTGGTTTAGCTGCTTTTACTTTATTAGCAGCAACTGACAATTTAAATGATCCAGATGCTCCCTTTCCCTTCGTCTGGATAAGTTTGCCATTGGCAACTGCAGATTTCAAATATTTCTTAATAAATGGTGCCAATTTCTGTGCATCGCATTTGTACGTAGCAGCAATATACTTTTTGATTGCCAACAATGAAGATCCACCGCGTTCCTTCAAGTTCTTTATTGAGGCGTCTACCATTTGTTGTGTTGGCGGATGAGTAGACGCTGCCGACGGCTTCTTAGCTACTTTCTTAGTAGCCTTCTTTTCAATAGCTGCAGCAATGGGTGCTGCTGCAGTAACAGGCGCTTCTGACATCTTTGCTATAATATTTATTATATTAAACGGTATTAAATATAGTTGCTTTATATTTTTAATCAATTTTACCACTAATTTCTCGACACCTAAAATACTGAGAATTGCCGAGACTGCAAGCATCCATGTATGTATTTGTATAATTTTGATAATATCTGCACTATTGAATTGTATCGCTTTTAAAGTGATTTTAATCAATATTACATGCAAATAATAACAATTCATCATTTATTAAACTATATTAAAAATAATTATTGCATCCACCATCTCTTTCACTACACTCCTTCACCAATATTCCACTATATAAATACGTAAACAAGTAATCATTTAGATTACAAAAATGATTTCTTCAAATTCTTCTTCCAAGCAACTTTATAAATCATTACTATTACAATATTTTTCTCGCCAATAGTCTATCCGTTGATTTATTAATGCTACAAAGAATGTCTTTTACACATAACACAACACTATATTATGCCTTTTAGCAAACTTAAACATTGCATTAAATTCACCCAACGTATTATCGTCGAAATAAATACCTTGCTGCCGACAACATTTATCGCTACAATTTACTATTTCCAACTATTATTTTCCATAATTATCACTCTCTCCACTATTTCACAACCAATTTAATCTATATTAATCTATATTAATGAATATTAAACACTAAATGCAGTCGAAATGCTAAAACAACTCCTCACTATTGTCACTCCAACCGTCAATGCATTCAACTTCTTAAAAACTTTCATATCAGCCTAACGATTCTTTAACGATTCTCCGACAAATATAACTTTATTAACACAATTTTCCATCAAAAACAATAAACAATCGAATTCTATGCCCTGTCTAATATCTAAACTATCATTTACACCCAATAATACACCATATTCCATCAATAATTCATCAACTTTCAACAAAATAATACTTTAGATTCAAAAAATTCATATTTATACTAAATTATTAATTAATTAATTATTAGTAAATAAGTTTAATTAATCTCTTTAATTCATTCATTTGTGGTCCTTAAAAGGACCGATTAAACAAATACCAAACATCTTAAGCACGTTCACCACGGATACGACGAGCCAATTGAATATCTTTTGGCATTATTGTTACACGTTTAGCATGAATTGCACACAAGTTTGTATCTTCGAAAAGACCAACCAAATATGCTTCACTTGCTTCTTGTAATGCCATAACAGCTGAACTTTGAAAACGTAAATCAGTTTTAAAATCCTGAGCTATTTCACGTACCAAACGTTGAAATGGCAATTTACGTATTAACAATTCAGTACTTTTCTGATAGCGACGAATTTCACGCAATGCAACTGTACCTGGACGATAACGATGTGGCTTTTTAACACCACCAGTTGCTGGTGCACTTTTACGTGCTGCCTTTGTTGCCAATTGCTTACGTGGAGCTTTACCACCAGTCGATTTACGAGCAGTCTGCTTAGTACGAGCCATTTTAATTACTTGAATTTAGTATCTATGCGATACTTTTCAATCTATAAGATAGTTTATTTTACTAAATATGTTTCAATCGTACATGTGTCTTACGACTAAAATTACAATTAAACCATATTGCCATCCCATTCATGTATTAAGGAATAGTACAAGGTTTTTATCTATAAATAACTTTACGATTCATCCCAAAGCATTCATTTAGCTTCTTGTGCTCGTATCATATCAACGTATCAAAATGACTGGACGCGGTAAAGGCGGAAAAGGTTTAGGCAAAGGTGGAGCTAAACGTCATCGCAAAGTACTTCGTGATAATATCCAAGGTATTACTAAGCCAGCTATACGTCGTTTAGCTCGTCGTGGCGGAGTTAAACGTATCTCTGGATTGATATACGAAGAGACACGCGGTGTTCTGAAAGTATTTTTGGAAAATGTTATTCGCGATGCTGTAACATATACTGAACATGCCAAAAGGAAGACAGTAACAGCAATGGATGTTGTTTATGCATTGAAACGTCAAGGCAGAACCCTTTATGGTTTCGGCGGTTAAATACCAACTTATTCATTAATCGGTCCTTTTCAGGACCACAAAATAAATAAATAAAGTGATAAAAATTTCTATTCTAATTATCTATTAGTAATTATTATTAGTTAGTTGAAATACATATAAGCATTTTAGTTGGCTGAGGCGAAAGCCTTAAGCACAGCGAAAGAAAAAGCGGGTCAAAAATATACAAAAAAAGCAAAAAGCCCGACGGCAACAACAAAACTCCTTGAAAGTTCGACTCTATACATTTTCTATACATCCGCTCTACTCAGAATACCGTTACCGCTGTCGGGGCGTAACTCCATTTTTCAATTCTATTTGCCGTCCACAAATTCCTTTACCTATGTATGTTTGTGTGTGCGTGTGTGTGTGTGTTTCTCATAGAATCATTTCTAGGAGAGAATAGGACATTCATTTCAGAGAGAGAAAGAGACAGCCACTGCTGCGTTTCGTTTCCTTTTTTCATAGGAATATCATGGTATTATGGAATATTTATTCGAATGGAAATTAGCTACCATGGAATATAGTAGCGAATTATTATTAATTTAAGAAAATAGCTATTTAATCTCAATATTTTAATAAAATTTGTCGTCCTTAAAAGGACGGTTGTTTTATTTTTGCCAGAGAAATCTGTTTATGCCTTCTTTTCTGTTTTCTTCGGCAACAATACTGCTTGGATGTTGGGCAACACACCGCCTTGTGCGATTGTTACGCCAGACAATAGTTTATTCAATTCTTCATCGTTGCGAATGGCCAATTGCAAGTGACGAGGAATGATTCTGGTCTTCTTATTATCTCGTGCAGCATTACCAGCCAATTCCAAAACTTCAGCAGCCAAATATTCCATTACAGCTGCGAGATAAACTGGAGCACCGGCACCAACACGTTCAGCATAATTGCCTTTACGCAACAAACGATGAATTCTGCCAACAGGAAACTGAAGACCAGCTCGGTTTGAGCGTGACTTTGCCTTTCCCTTAACTTTGCCACCTTTTCCACGTCCAGACATGTTTTAAATTATATTTATACTAGTTCACAACACAAATCTCTAACTAAGAGTGCGACTAAAAACATTACATTACATTACATTATAAACTTTATTATTCGAATTTTGTATATACAATTTGACTTACAAATATTCTTAAAATTAACATGCATACAGATAAATAAATAAATATATACATATAATATTTACAAGTGGCGCAGATACAGGGGCCACTGGAGCAATGAAGTTGCGAAAGAATTAAAATAAGAAAATTTTAAAAAAGTGAAAGAAAATGACAGAAGTCAGCAATGAATGGCGGCGGAAGCCGCACTACCCACGGTAGTAGAGTTGGTCAGCCTGGGCGTAGAAATCGGAGCTCACTCCTGGATGCAGGAACGAGCTCAGGAACAAGTATCTCGGAGCGGGTGGATACCGAAGCAGCGCACGGATGTCATCTTCTTCGTGGGAGTCGATGTTCAAAACGAATCGTCTGGCGATGTTGATCAGGAAGTCGTCGATCGAAGGGATGTTTGCGGCATCAAAGAGCTTCTCGTTCGAATGGAACTTGTAGCTGTTCACTCTTCTGTGGAGACCGGTGCAGGAGCGGAGAATCTTCCTCTCAAAAAGCGTCAGCCTCCTCATTGCTGTGGGATTAATAGAAAACCAAATGGGGTATCCATAAGCAATTATCGGCCTGATAAGTTGCTTATAGATGAGCAATTTAGTTGCCATGTTGAGACCACATTGCCGTCTCAGAAGCGGGTTGACCAAATGGAGAGCGAAGTTTGCTCTCTGGAGAACCTGAGAAACGTGCGCTTTAAACCGAAAGCGTTCAGAGAAAAGTACACCAAGGTACTTAACATTCTCTTTGGTCTTAATGACGCTGCCATCAGGCATATCAAGCTCGACTTCTCTACACCTGACGGCGAAGTGACGTCTTGATTTGAGCACTGTAGAGGGGGGGCGGAAGCAGATGAGTTCTGACTTCGCGCAGTTAACTTTGAGACCCCACTTGTGGTAGAAGTCACAAAGTAAGTTGATGTGCTGGCCGAGGCGGCCAGCGGCAACTTCAGGAGATAAAGAAGTAGTGAAGGTGATGGAGTCATCTGCGTAAAGCAAGGTAGTTGTGCGAGGCGAATTTGGCGGCTGGTCAGAGGTGAAAATATTAAACAAAATAGGGCCTAATTTTGAACCTTGCGGGACACCAGCGCCAATTTTCCTAAAGGTAGAAAAACAATTTTCAACGCGTACACAAAACTTTCTGCCAGACAGAAAGTTGTACAAAATTTTGACGAGATGTCTGTTGAAATTGAAGTTGGATAATTTGAAAATTAGAGCGTCAATCCAAACGCTATCGAAGGCTTTCTGAATATCCAGGAAGCAGGCGAGGGTACATTCTTTTTTGTTCAGGCCAATGGTGACTTCATTGTGCAGATGCATCAGAGAGTGAAGAGTGGAGCGCCCCTTTCTGAAGCCGTACTGGCTGCTCGGAATGAGCTTCTGGTCTGCACAATGAAACTCCACCTGTCGTAAGAGAAGAGCTTCGAAAATTTTGCTCACGCAGCAGAGCAGTGAAATTGGGCGATAGCCAGAAACCAAGGACCTATCAGACTTTTTGGGAACAGGGACGATTCTTGCTTCCTTCCAGCCATTCGGGAAGTAGCTGTTATTGATGCAGTTGTTGAAAATAACTGCCAATAACCAGTAAGCAAGAACGGGAAGTCGCTTAAGGACGAAATTAGAGATTCCATCTCTGCCACAAGATTTTTTGGGTTTTGCGAGAAGCACTAAATCTTGAACATCAGTGGGGGAGGTGAAGACGGACGAATCCGACGGAGCGTCGGAGGGGTTGTCGTCGGAGAATTGCGTTAAGCATGTGTCGAAATTAGACACTTCAGAAGAGTTCAAGGCGACACGGCTGAGGAAAACAGGCAGATCAGTGGGAGGGCTGTCTGTGAAGCTTTGCTCAAAGTGCTCAGCGAGCAGCTCAGCTTTATCCTGTGCATCAGTTGCTCGTGTATCACCACTGGAAATAACGTCAGGAAGACGGTTATTCTTCCCGACGATATAGCCAATCTGTTTAAAGGCATCAGGGCCTGGAACGATTTTTTCGAGTCTCTTTGTGAGCTCGTCGTTCCTATGTTGCCTCATCGCTTGGCTGAAGAGAGTATTAGTGCAGCGTAACTCAGCAAATACACTTTTATACTCCTGCGTTGAGGTGTTGTAAGTGCGGTGTAGAATCCGCTGAAGTTTCTTCCGAAGCACTTGTCGATGAGCCTGTATCGCCTGAATATTGGCAGGCAAATCAGCGAATCGGTCTCTGCTAGTAGGAACTGAGGATTGTGAATTTAGCGCATTGCTAACGGACACTTCGAAGTTGCAGATAGCTTCATCTATCTCAGAGTTGAGAAGATTTCGGTCCGTAGGAGGGCAAGTGATTTCATCAACCACCTGCCTCCTAAATGTGTTCCAATTTATTTTGCTGTAGACGATTCCGCGCCTGACCGGAGCCTTCGAGGTGAAGAGTCTCTGATTGAGCCGAATATCGATCTCAACCGAAAGGTGGTCAGAATCAGCGAAATGCGCCTTGCAGCGGAAGTTTTTCAACTCCGGCAGAATGTTAACCAACGTTGAAGAGCAGAGGAAGAAGTCAAGAGTGGAGGGGGTATTGGGGTAGGTGCGCTCAGGCTGCGACACCACCACGAAAGAATGGTCGTTGCAATTACTGTTCAGCCAATCAGTAATTGCAGTGCCTTGTGGAGAGCAGACATCATCAAACCATAGATGATGCCGTGCGTTAAAGTCTCCACCAATAAGGCAGTAAGTGTGCTGTGCACAAAGCGAATTGAGAAGGGACAAGTCATGACTTATATCTTCCAATCTGCTCTGACACCTGAAATAAATTGAAATCATTAGTAATGTCTCACCATTGGTCAGCTGGATTACGGCTGCGGTGGCTTCTGATGTCTTCAGTTCTGTGATGTTGAGTTGCTTGCCCTGGAGCGGCTTTTTCAATAAAACTGCAGTCCCTCTGTATCCTTCCGCTTTCGGCGTTTGAAAGACTGTGTAGCCAGCCACTTCCAAACGATTCCGTTTCGCCAAGTTGGTTTCCTGCAAAAGAAGAATATCTGGATTATACTGTTTTGCAAAAAGAGCGAGCAACGCCCTTCTGTGCAGAGTCAACACAGAATTGACGTTGTAGGTAATGGTTTTGAGGTTGCTTAATTTAAACATAATTCAAATATAAACTTCCCCAAAACCATAACCTTTTCTTTGTCCTGCAGCTTTGCATAGCCTGCAGGAACAATCTTCCGTGCTTTCTCAAGCAACGTCAGCAGATCACTTCCTAGTAATCGCTCGGCATCTGAAAATAGATTAAAAGTGTTATCATGGGAGGGGCGGGGAGGGGGTGTTGGCTTGGAAGCAGCCTTGGGCGGGGGGTTTGGCCGGGGAGTGGCCTTGGGGGAAGCCTTGGGAGAAACCTTCGGGGAAGGTTTTTGAGTTTTTAAACTCGAAGCAGCGGCTTGGGCGTAAGAAATGTTGCTCTTGGTGGCGCGTTTAGCTGACTCAAGAGCAAATTTCTGCTGCTGTTGGGATTTGGCAGCGGCTTTTTTGCGCGAATCTGCCACCTTCTTATAGACGGGGCAGCCGCGGAAATTGGCAGGGTGGCCTTCCTGCTTGCAGTTCACGCAGAAGACTTTGCCGTCAGGCTTGTCAACGGCGACACGTTGGCATTGGCCAGGAGCGTGCTGCTGGCTGCATTTAACGCAGCGAAAATGCATGCCGCAATTTGTGGCGATATGGCCAAAATTTTGGCAATTTCGGCACTGGGTTACGCCGCTGGGGCGGAGTTTCTCCCAAATAACCTTCTGGTGAAGGAGCAGCGTGCAGCTGAACACAGCAGAAATGTCGCAATCCTTGCTGACCTCAACAAGGAAATTGCTCTGCCGCGAAGAAACCTTGGATTTGAATAACGAAACCTTAACGATTTGGAAGTTAAGGTCCTCCAAGGCAACCTTAACGTCGTTAGGCTCGTATGTGTGATGAACGCCCTTGAGAAGCAAGAGCGACTTTCGATCTTCCTTCAAGGTGAAGGAATTAAATTGGCATTTCTGCGCTTTCAACCAATCTTTGGTCTGACAGAATCCAATTTTAGACTCAGTGGAGATCACTGATCTAGACTTATTAATATTGCGTATCTTGTACGCAATATTATTCTTCTTTGCAAACGCATTGAAGGCGGCCACATTTACGTCGAAACAGTAAATGGGCGGAAGATAAGTCTTCTTGGGCTGAGTGCCCACGATTGACGGCTGTTTGGCAGTTGCAGTGGCTGCGGAAGCGGCCTTGCGGTGAGCAGTGAGAAATTTGCTCAACTGGGGAACTGCAGTAGCAGTTGAAGAAGGACGGGCTGAGGTAGGAGGGAGGGGAGGGAATATGTCCTTAATGGAAGGAATCTTTGGCGGCGGAGCATCCGCGCTGACACTTACCGGCTCAGGCTTGCGCTTGTTGCAAGTGTTGGTGACAGCAGCAGCAGCGGTGGCAGCATTAGAGGCGTCAGCAGCAGCAGCAGTAGCGGCGTCAGCAGCGGCGTCAGCTGCAGCAGCGGCGTCAACTTCGCTGTCGACTGACATGATGTCATCTTCGGATTCGCCTGACATCGGAGGATCAGAGCCAGGCATGGTGTCGTAAAATTCCTCGATGCATCCAAGCTGAGCATAAATGCCATCGAGGAATGGCCGACCGTGGCTATCAGCGCCGTCCGCTAAAGCCGTCTTGAAACGCGCCATCGCCTCCTGGACAGCGCGTTCCATTTCTCCCATATTGCCCTCACCGCTCATGGCAAGCAAAAGGCTCAGGGCTTGCAGAATCCTCCCGGGAAATTCACCTGAAAAATACGGGAAGAATTAGAATGTACCAAAAAATTGGGGTATTGAAATAATGCACGCAGTATTGCGGAAGGCAACCTGAAAAGTGCGTAAATGCTTGAAAAAGCAAGCAAATGAAAATTTTAACCCTTTAATTTAACGTCTTTAAAAAGACGATTAAATTTGGTTAATTTGACGCGAATTAAGTAAATAGAGATGTTTTATCTCCTTATCGACGTCTTGAAAAAGACGGCTGTGAAGCTTTCGATAAATAGAAATATAAAATCTCTTTATAAAAACGTCTTAAAAAAGACGGCTGCGAGCGCAAGAAAAATACGTCATCCACTATCGAATGACGAAGAGTGAATGATGAATAAAATAAATAAATGAAGAATCCGTGCGAAATGAATGAAATGATGAATGAATGATGCGACTAAAAATTCCAAATTTTTTCCTTATATTATTTTTAGTATTTAATCTAACTAAGTTAGTATACATGAAAAGTACGTTAATCAAAAGGCAGATATGAACTACACTAATTTCTCGAAACTGGAATTTAGTAATTGTGATTAAATTATTCTAAAATGCCACCTAAAACTAGTGGAAAGGCTGCTAAAAAAGCTGGAAAGGCTCAGAAGAACATCACCAAGAACGATAAGAAGAAGAAGCGCAAGAGGAAGGAAAGCTATGCTATCTACATTTACAAAGTTCTGAAGCAAGTTCATCCCGACACTGGAATTTCTTCGAAAGCGATGAGCATCATGAACAGTTTCGTCAATGACATCTTCGAAAGAATTGCTGCTGAAGCATCTCGCTTGGCACACTACAACAAAAGATCAACAATAACAAGTCGCGAAATCCAAACTGCTGTTCGTCTTCTGTTGCCCGGTGAATTGGCTAAGCATGCTGTAAGCGAAGGAACTAAAGCTGTTACTAAATATACCAGCTCCAAGTAATTCGCTCATCTTTACTCAGACTTTACACCGTTTAAAGGCCCTTTTCAGGGCCACAAAATAATTATTTTAAAAAGATGAAAAATTTATTTACTTTCAACACAATAAGAAATATTATTTATCGATTTTAATTTTTTTTTAAAAAAAAATAAATTTCTAATTGAAAACTCAAGTAAAGTAAAGAATACCCGCTAAATCGGCATTAGTCAGGGTTGCCATCTACGTATTTTTCTTTGTTTTTCAATTTATTATATTTTGCAATTTCAACTTTGACATTTTCAAAGAAATTGTTGTTAATTATAAAAAAAAGCAAGAAGTAAGTAACATTTAAGTAGCTTAATAAATATTTACAAAAAATACATTTATTCAAAAATCAATATAATCTACTCAAGTTATAAGAAAGTCTATATCTCTTTAATAAGTCAATTTGTAGCCCTGAAAAGGGCTTTTAACATGATTGCCATCTTCATAACTATACATGTTTTAGCTTTATTTTTTGGCTGCAGGTTTCTTCACAGCTTTCTTTGTAGTTGCAAGTCTTCCTGGTCCATTTTTGGTGGATTTCGCCAGTTTCGCCTTCGCTGAAATGGTCGATGTGCTTTTCGCTTTAATAGTTTTCGATTTCGCCATCTCAGTTTTTGCTACTTTTGGTTTCGGTTTCGCCGCAACACTCTTCTTTACTGCCAACTTCTTACCAGCAACAAGCTTCTTCGCTTTCTTATCTCCACTTGCCACTTTCTTACTCAAAGTCTCCTTCTTTGCGACAACCTTTGCAGTTTTCTTCTTACTTTCAACTGGTTTAGCTGCTTTTACTTTATTAGCAGCAACTGACAATTTAAATGATCCAGATGCTCCCTTTCCCTTCGTCTGGATAAGTTTGCCATTGGCAACTGCAGATTTCAAATATTTCTTAATAAATGGTGCCAATTTCTGTGCATCGCATTTGTACGTAGCAGCAATATACTTTTTGATTGCCAACAATGAAGATCCACCGCGTTCCTTCAAGTTCTTTATTGAGGCGTCTACCATTTGTTGTGTTGGCGGATGAGTAGACGCTGCCGACGGCTTCTTAGCTACTTTCTTAGTAGCCTTCTTTTCAATAGCTGCAGCAATGGGTGCTGCTGCAGTAACAGGCGCTTCTGACATCTTTGCTATAATATTTATTATATTAAACGGTATTAAATATAGTTGCTTTATATTTTTAATCAATTTTACCACTAATTTCTCGACACCTAAAATACTGAGAATTGCCGAGACTGCAAGCATCCATGTATGTATTTGTATAATTTTGATAATATCTGCACTATTGAATTGTATCGCTTTTAAAGTGATTTTAATCAATATTACATGCAAATAATAACAATTCATCATTTATTAAACTATATTAAAAATAATTATTGCATCCACCATCTCTTTCACTACACTCCTTCACCAATATTCCACTATATAAATACGTAAACAAGTAATCATTTAGATTACAAAAATGATTTCTTCAAATTCTTCTTCCAAGCAACTTTATAAATCATTACTATTACAATATTTTTCTCGCCAATAGTCTATCCGTTGATTTATTAATGCTACAAAGAATGTCTTTTACACATAACACAACACTATATTATGCCTTTTAGCAAACTTAAACATTGCATTAATTTCACCCAACGTATTATCGTCGAAATAAATACCTTGCTGCCGACAACATTTATCGCTACAATTTACTATTTCCAACTATTATTTTCCATAATTATCACTCTCTCCACTATTTCACAACCAATTTAATCTATATTAATCTATATTAATGAATATTAAACACTAAATGCAGTCGAAATGCTAAAACAACTCCTCACTATTGTCACTCCAACCGTCAATGCATTCAACTTCTTAAAAACTTTCATATCAGCCTAACGATTCTTTAACGATTCTCCGACAAATATAACTTTATTAACACAATTTTCCATCAAAAACAATAAACAATCGAATTCTATGCCCTGTCTAATATCTAAACTATCATTTACACCCAATAATACACCATATTCCATCAATAATTCATCAACTTTCAACAAAATAATACTTTAGATTCAAAAAATTCATATTTATACTAAATTATTAATTAATTAATTATTAGTAAATAAGTTTAATTAATCTCTTTAATTCATTCATTTGTGGTCCTTAAAAGGACCGATTAAACAAATACCAAACATCTTAAGCACGTTCACCACGGATACGACGAGCCAATTGAATATCTTTTGGCATTATTGTTACACGTTTAGCATGAATTGCACACAAGTTTGTATCTTCGAAAAGACCAACCAAATATGCTTCACTTGCTTCTTGTAATGCCATAACAGCTGAACTTTGAAAACGTAAATCAGTTTTAAAATCCTGAGCTATTTCACGTACCAAACGTTGAAATGGCAATTTACGTATTAACAATTCAGTACTTTTCTGATAGCGACGAATTTCACGCAATGCAACTGTACCTGGACGATAACGATGTGGCTTTTTAACACCACCAGTTGCTGGTGCACTTTTACGTGCTGCCTTTGTTGCCAATTGCTTACGTGGAGCTTTACCACCAGTCGATTTACGAGCAGTCTGCTTAGTACGAGCCATTTTAATTACTTGAATTTAGTATCTATGCGATACTTTTCAATCTATAAGATAGTTTATTTTACTAAATATGTTTCAATCGTACATGTGTCTTACGACTAAAATTACAATTAAACCATATTGCCATCCCATTCATGTATTAAGGAATAGTACAAGGTTTTTATCTATAAATAACTTTACGATTCATCCCAAAGCATTCATTTAGCTTCTTGTGCTCGTATCATATCAACGTATCAAAATGACTGGACGCGGTAAAGGCGGAAAAGGTTTAGGCAAAGGTGGAGCTAAACGTCATCGCAAAGTACTTCGTGATAATATCCAAGGTATTACTAAGCCAGCTATACGTCGTTTAGCTCGTCGTGGCGGAGTTAAACGTATCTCTGGATTGATATACGAAGAGACACGCGGTGTTCTGAAAGTATTTTTGGAAAATGTTATTCGCGATGCTGTAACATATACTGAACATGCCAAAAGGAAGACAGTAACAGCAATGGATGTTGTTTATGCATTGAAACGTCAAGGCAGAACCCTTTATGGTTTCGGCGGTTAAATACCAACTTATTCATTAATCGGTCCTTTTCAGGACCACAAAATAAATAAATAAAGTGATAAAAATTTCTATTCTAATTATCTATTAGTAATTATTATTAGTTAGTTGAAATACATATAAGCATTTTAGTTGGCTGAGGCGAAAGCCTTAAGCACAGCGAAAGAAAAAGCGGGTCAAAAATATACAAAAAAAGCAAAAAGCCCGACGGCAACAACAAAACTCCTTGAAAGTTCGACTCTATACATTTTCTATACATCCGCTCTACTCAGAATACCGTTACCGCTGTCGGGGCGTAACTCCATTTTTCAATTCTATTTGCCGTCCACAAATTCCTTTACCTATGTATGTTTGTGTGTGCGTGTGTGTGTGTGTTTCTCATAGAATCATTTCTAGGAGAGAATAGGACATTCATTTCAGAGAGAGAAAGAGACAGCCACTGCTGCGTTTCGTTTCCTTTTTTCATAGGAATATCATGGTATTATGGAATATTTATTCGAATGGAAATTAGCTACCATGGAATATAGTAGCGAATTATTATTAATTTAAGAAAATAGCTATTTAATCTCAATATTTTAATAAAATTTGTCGTCCTTAAAAGGACGGTTGTTTTATTTTTGCCAGAGAAATCTGTTTATGCCTTCTTTTCTGTTTTCTTCGGCAACAATACTGCTTGGATGTTGGGCAACACACCGCCTTGTGCGATTGTTACGCCAGACAATAGTTTATTCAATTCTTCATCGTTGCGAATGGCCAATTGCAAGTGACGAGGAATGATTCTGGTCTTCTTATTATCTCGTGCAGCATTACCAGCCAATTCCAAAACTTCAGCAGCCAAATATTCCATTACAGCTGCGAGATAAACTGGAGCACCGGCACCAACACGTTCAGCATAATTGCCTTTACGCAACAAACGATGAATTCTGCCAACAGGAAACTGAAGACCAGCTCGGTTTGAGCGTGACTTTGCCTTTCCCTTAACTTTGCCACCTTTTCCACGTCCAGACATGTTTTAAATTATATTTATACTAGTTCACAACACAAATCTCTAACTAAGAGTGCGACTAAAAATTCCAAATTTTTTCCTTATATTATTTTTAGTATTTAATCTAACTAAGTTAGTATACATGAAAAGTACGTTAATCAAAAGGCAGATATGAACTACACTAATTTCTCGAAACTGGAATTTAGTAATTGTGATTAAATTATTCTAAAATGCCACCTAAAACTAGTGGAAAGGCTGCTAAAAAAGCTGGAAAGGCTCAGAAGAACATCACCAAGAACGATAAGAAGAAGAAGCGCAAGAGGAAGGAAAGCTATGCTATCTACATTTACAAAGTTCTGAAGCAAGTTCATCCCGACACTGGAATTTCTTCGAAAGCGATGAGCATCATGAACAGTTTCGTCAATGACATCTTCGAAAGAATTGCTGCTGAAGCATCTCGCTTGGCACACTACAACAAAAGATCAACAATAACAAGTCGCGAAATCCAAACTGCTGTTCGTCTTCTGTTGCCCGGTGAATTGGCTAAGCATGCTGTAAGCGAAGGAACTAAAGCTGTTACTAAATATACCAGCTCCAAGTAATTCGCTCATCTTTACTCAGACTTTACACCGTTTAAAGGCCCTTTTCAGGGCCACAAAATAATTATTTTAAAAAGATGAAAAATTTATTTACTTTCAACACAATAAGAAATATTATTTATCGATTTTAATTTTTTTTTAAAAAAAAATAAATTTCTAATTGAAAACTCAAGTAAAGTAAAGAATACCCGCTAAATCGGCATTAGTCAGGGTTGCCATCTACGTATTTTTCTTTGTTTTTCAATTTATTATATTTTGCAATTTCAACTTTGACATTTTCAAAGAAATTGTTGTTAATTATAAAAAAAAGCAAGAAGTAAGTAACATTTAAGTAGCTTAATAAATATTTACAAAAAATACATTTATTCAAAAATCAATATAATCTACTCAAGTTATAAGAAAGTCTATATCTCTTTAATAAGTCAATTTGTAGCCCTGAAAAGGGCTTTTAACATGATTGCCATCTTCATAACTATACATGTTTTAGCTTTATTTTTTGGCTGCAGGTTTCTTCACAGCTTTCTTTGTAGTTGCAAGTCTTCCTGGTCCATTTTTGGTGGATTTCGCCAGTTTCGCCTTCGCTGAAATGGTCGATGTGCTTTTCGCTTTAATAGTTTTCGATTTCGCCATCTCAGTTTTTGCTACTTTTGGTTTCGGTTTCGCCGCAACACTCTTCTTTACTGCCAACTTCTTACCAGCAACAAGCTTCTTCGCTTTCTTATCTCCACTTGCCACTTTCTTACTCAAAGTCTCCTTCTTTGCGACAACCTTTGCAGTTTTCTTCTTACTTTCAACTGGTTTAGCTGCTTTTACTTTATTAGCAGCAACTGACAATTTAAATGATCCAGATGCTCCCTTTCCCTTCGTCTGGATAAGTTTGCCATTGGCAACTGCAGATTTCAAATATTTCTTAATAAATGGTGCCAATTTCTGTGCATCGCATTTGTACGTAGCAGCAATATACTTTTTGATTGCCAACAATGAAGATCCACCGCGTTCCTTCAAGTTCTTTATTGAGGCGTCTACCATTTGTTGTGTTGGCGGATGAGTAGACGCTGCCGACGGCTTCTTAGCTACTTTCTTAGTAGCCTTCTTTTCAATAGCTGCAGCAATGGGTGCTGCTGCAGTAACAGGCGCTTCTGACATCTTTGCTATAATATTTATTATATTAAACGGTATTAAATATAGTTGCTTTATATTTTTAATCAATTTTACCACTAATTTCTCGACACCTAAAATACTGAGAATTGCCGAGACTGCAAGCATCCATGTATGTATTTGTATAATTTTGATAATATCTGCACTATTGAATTGTATCGCTTTTAAAGTGATTTTAATCAATATTACATGCAAATAATAACAATTCATCATTTATTAAACTATATTAAAAATAATTATTGCATCCACCATCTCTTTCACTACACTCCTTCACCAATATTCCACTATATAAATACGTAAACAAGTAATCATTTAGATTACAAAAATGATTTCTTCAAATTCTTCTTCCAAGCAACTTTATAAATCATTACTATTACAATATTTTTCTCGCCAATAGTCTATCCGTTGATTTATTAATGCTACAAAGAATGTCTTTTACACATAACACAACACTATATTATGCCTTTTAGCAAACTTAAACATTGCATTAAATTCACCCAACGTATTATCGTCGAAATAAATACCTTGCTGCCGACAACATTTATCGCTACAATTTACTATTTCCAACTATTATTTTCCATAATTATCACTCTCTCCACTATTTCACAACCAATTTAATCTATATTAATCTATATTAATGAATATTAAACACTAAATGCAGTCGAAATGCTAAAACAACTCCTCACTATTGTCACTCCAACCGTCAATGCATTCAACTTCTTAAAAACTTTCATATCAGCCTAACGATTCTTTAACGATTCTCCGACAAATATAACTTTATTAACACAATTTTCCATCAAAAACAATAAACAATCGAATTCTATGCCCTGTCTAATATCTAAACTATCATTTACACCCAATAATACACCATATTCCATCAATAATTCATCAACTTTCAACAAAATAATACTTTAGATTCAAAAAATTCATATTTATACTAAATTATTAATTAATTAATTATTAGTAAATAAGTTTAATTAATCTCTTTAATTCATTCATTTGTGGTCCTTAAAAGGACCGATTAAACAAATACCAAACATCTTAAGCACGTTCACCACGGATACGACGAGCCAATTGAATATCTTTTGGCATTATTGTTACACGTTTAGCATGAATTGCACACAAGTTTGTATCTTCGAAAAGACCAACCAAATATGCTTCACTTGCTTCTTGTAATGCCATAACAGCTGAACTTTGAAAACGTAAATCAGTTTTAAAATCCTGAGCTATTTCACGTACCAAACGTTGAAATGGCAATTTACGTATTAACAATTCAGTACTTTTCTGATAGCGACGAATTTCACGCAATGCAACTGTACCTGGACGATAACGATGTGGCTTTTTAACACCACCAGTTGCTGGTGCACTTTTACGTGCTGCCTTTGTTGCCAATTGCTTACGTGGAGCTTTACCACCAGTCGATTTACGAGCAGTTTGCTTAGTACGAGCCATTTCAATTACTTGAATTTAGTATCTATGCGATACTTTGCAATCCATAAGATAGTTTATTTTACTAAATATGTTTCAATCGTACATGTGTCTTATGACTAAAATTACAATTAAACCATATTGCCATCCCATTCATGTATTAAGGAATAGTACAAGGTTTTTATCTATAAATAACTTTACGATTCATCCCAAAGCATTCATTTAGCTTCTTGTGCTCGTATCATATCAACGTATCAAAATGACTGGACGCGGTAAAGGCGGAAAAGGTTTAGGCAAAGGTGGAGCTAAGCGTCATCGCAAAGTACTTCGTGATAATATCCAAGGTATTACTAAGCCAGCCATACGTCGTTTAGCTCGTCGTGGCGGAGTAAAACGTATCTCCGGTTTAATATACGAAGAGACACGTGGTGTTCTGAAAGTATTTTTGGAAAATGTTATTCGCGATGCTGTAACATACACTGAACATGCCAAAAGGAAGACTGTAACAGCCATGGATGTTGTTTATGCATTGAAACGTCAAGGAAGAACCCTTTATGGTTTCGGCGGTTAAATACCAACTTATTCATTAATCGGTCCTTTTCAGGACCACAAAATAAATAAATAAAGTGATAAAAATTTCTATTCTAATTATCTATTAGTAATTATTATTAGTTAGTTGAAATACATATAAGCATTTTAGTTGGCTGAGGCGAAAGCCTTAAGCACAGCGAAAGAAAAAGCGGGTCAAAAATATACAAAAAAAGCAAAAAGCCCGACGGCAACAACAAAACTCCTTGAAAGTTCGACTCTATACATTTTCTATACATCCGCTCTACTCAGAATACCGTTACCGCTGTCGGGGCGTAACTCCATTTTTCAATTCTATTTGCCGTCCACAAATTCCTTTACCTATGTATGTTTGTGTGTGCGTGTGTGTGTGTGTTTCTCATAGAATCATTTCTAGGAGAGAATAGGACATTCATTTCAGAGAGAGAAAGAGACAGCCACTGCTGCGTTTCGTTTCCTTTTTTCATAGGAATATCATGGTATTATGGAATATTTATTCGAATGGAAATTAGCTACCATGGAATATAGTAGCGAATTATTATTAATTTAAGAAAATAGCTATTTAATCTCAATATTTTAATAAAATTTGTCGTCCTTAAAAGGACGGTTGTTTTATTTTTGCCAGAGAAATCTGTTTATGCCTTCTTTTCTGTTTTCTTCGGCAACAATACTGCTTGGATGTTGGGCAACACACCGCCTTGTGCGATTGTTACGCCAGACAATAGTTTATTCAATTCTTCATCGTTGCGAATGGCCAATTGCAAGTGACGAGGAATGATTCTGGTCTTCTTATTATCTCGTGCAGCATTACCAGCCAATTCCAAAACTTCAGCAGCCAAATATTCCATTACAGCTGCGAGATAAACTGGAGCACCGGCACCAACACGTTCAGCATAATTGCCTTTACGCAACAAACGATGAATTCTGCCAACAGGAAACTGAAGACCAGCTCGGTTTGAGCGTGACTTTGCCTTTCCCTTAACTTTGCCACCTTTTCCACGTCCAGACATGTTTTAAATTATATTTATACTAGTTCACAACACAAATCTCTAACTAAGAGTGCGACTAAAAATTCCAAATTTTTTCCTTATATTATTTTTAGTATTTAATCTAACTAAGTTAGTATACATGAAAAGTACGTTAATCAAAAGGCAGATATGAACTACACTAATTTCTCGAAACTGGAATTTAGTAATTGTGATTAAATTATTCTAAAATGCCACCTAAAACTAGTGGAAAGGCTGCTAAAAAAGCTGGAAAGGCTCAGAAGAACATCACCAAGAACGATAAGAAGAAGAAGCGCAAGAGGAAGGAAAGCTATGCTATCTACATTTACAAAGTTCTGAAGCAAGTTCATCCCGACACTGGAATTTCTTCGAAAGCGATGAGCATCATGAACAGTTTCGTCAATGACATCTTCGAAAGAATTGCTGCTGAAGCATCTCGCTTGGCACACTACAACAAAAGATCAACAATAACAAGTCGCGAAATCCAAACTGCTGTTCGTCTTCTGTTGCCCGGTGAATTGGCTAAGCATGCTGTAAGCGAATCATAGAACATAAGTTACCTCGGAGCTAGTGCGGAGGGCACTTTTACTCCCTTATGAAAATTCGCCTAGAGATGGCGTCTGGTTAGTGTAAATTTATCATTTGATTAATTTATATTTTTGGTTTTATTTTATAAGCGTACTGAGTCCCTAATCGATGGGTAGATGTTCCGTCTTATTTGTGTGGGGTTTCGTAGTCTGTTCAGCGAAACGTTGGGGATGTGGTCTATTTTGTCGAACAGTTTAAGAGCCTTGTCTTTTATATAACTCTTTACCGTCTCTAGGTTCAAGTCTCTGTGTATGTCCGCGTTGGAAACATACCATGGAATTTTAAAAATTTTTCTAATCGTTAAATTTTGTGCTATTTGCAGTTTTGAGATGGCTGTATCAGAAGCCGCCTGAAAACATAAGCTGCCATAAAGTAGGCTTGGTCTAATGATTTGTTTGTAAATAAGAAGTTTATTTTTATGATTTAGTCTATTGTTGTTCAAAATAGGATAGAGGGATTGTATGTTTCCAGCGCATTGTTGTCGTTTTTTCCGAACATGGTCTGTCCAAGTGTGTCTGTGGTCAAAGGTGACCCCTAGATAAACTGCATTCTGCTGCCACGGAATTGCTTGTCCATTGACTCTGAGGCAACGTGGGTTCTGTTGCCTTTTACGGGAGACAAAAAGCGCCTGAGTTTTGTTCGCGTTTAGTGCTATTTTCCACCTTTTGAAGTATCTCATGGTGATATTTATTCCCCTTTGAAGATTATTGCAAATAAAATTTGCTGAATTGGAGGTAGAATAAATGCAGGTGTCGTCTGCGTATAGCGAAATGTGGGTCTTTACCGTTCTAGGGATGTCAGCCGTGTATAAGGAGTATAAAAGAGGAGAAAGCGGAGAGCCCTGTGGGACACCTGCCTCGGCTCTTCTGATGGAAGAGAGATGGTCTTCAACCTTTACCATAAAAGTTCTTTTATGGAGAAAGGATCCTATTAATTGGATGAGTGAGATGGGGAAGTTGAAGTCACGTAATTTTATGATTAAGCCGGCATGCCAAACCTTGTCGAAGGCTTTGGAGATGTCGAACATAATCAGCCCAGTGGAAGAAATTCTGTTGAGGCCATCTCTTATATGCTGAACAACACGCGCTAGTTGTAGTTCAGTCGAAAGTTGTGGCTGAAAGCCAAATTGTTCTTTGGGCAGGACTTCTTTCTCTTCTGCTATCGCTCTCACTCTAGCGAGTAGTAGATTTTCCAGGATTTTCGCTAGGGAAGGAATGAGGCTAATGGGCCTCCAGTTTTGCGGAAAAGTCGGATTTTGGTGTGGTTTTGGAATCATAATAACTACGGCTTGTTTCCATGAAGCGGGATATTTCCTAAGGTGGAAAATAGCATTATAAATTGTTGTCAGGTCTTCGAGTATGTTGTCTGGGAGGTTTTTAATTGAAATATTTGAAATTCTGTCGTGTCCAGGCGCTTTTTTAACTTTGAGTCGGGAAATTTGGCTCTTAACCTCCTCTAGGTCTGTGGGGCGGATGTGAGTCTGTACGTTGATGTCTCGCAAAATGTGTTTGGCCGCGCGTCTGACTTCGTTGCTCGTAGGACGAGGGTCGTCTGCGTCTTCTTCGTCGCTGTCGTCTTCGTCAGTATCGTTTTCCCTAAATTGTCGTTCTAGGCAGTCCGCGAAAGCTTCGGCTTTACCTTCTGAATCGTATTTGACGCCATTTGGTCCGTGAATGGGCGGAAAATGCCTTCTCCTCTTTGTGAAGTGTTTGGTCGTTTTCCAGAAAGAGGATTCGCCCGGCTCTAACGAATTCAGAAAATCGCCCCATTTGTTATTAACGAAGTCGTCCACGTCTCTTTTGATTCTATTAGTTAGTCTGTTAGCCTGAAGTTTAAGAGCTGGGTCAGCAGTCTCCCTAGCGCGTTTTCTTACCCTGTTTCGTTTCCTAATAATGTTCTTAATGTCGTCTGGCAAGTCGTACCGGTTATGCTGTTGTAAGGTCTTCGTGCGCGAGTTCTGGGCTATTGCATTTTTGACTTTGGAGGTTACGGATACTATTGCGGATTCTATGTCTGGCAGCGATATTGGGAGCGGAATGGGCTCTTCTGGAGACAGCGCGTTGCGGAACGCGCACCAATTTGTACGGACGGATAGCTTAGGTGGGGGTTCGGTAAAAGAATCGTGAATTTGAAAAAGGACGGGTTTATGATCGGAGCTCAGGTCGTCGACCACGCTGAAGGAGACGCTGTATTCGAAGTCTTTCGTTATTCCTATGTCCAAGATGTGAGGGTATCTTGGACCGAAGTGCGTCGGTTCGTTTGGTATAAGGACATTCAGACTATTGTTTAAAATGAAGTCATGCAGTTTTCTCCCCGCGTTATTACTGCTTCTGTCTCCCCAGAGTCGGTAGTAGGCATTAAGGTCGCCAGCGAGGAAGGTCGGCCCATTTAATGAGCAAAGAGCAGTCATGTCTCGTTCAAAATCGTTGAAAGTAGGAGGTTTGTATGCTGATATAGCGAAAAAAGGGCTTGATCCCGCGGTTATTTGGACGATTGTTGCTTCTAGGCCTTGCAAGCTTGGGGTGGGAACTTGAACATGTGAAATAGTGTTTTTGATTAGTATTGCCGTGCCTCCGCCGTTTCTGTTTAGTCTGTCGTTTCTGTAAGTGCGATAGTTCGCTAGCTGAAATTGCTTTCCTGGTTTTAGCCAGGTTTCCTGAACTAGTAGGATGTCAATTGTATTGTCGTACAAAAATTGGTTAAGTTCATATTTTTTGGGGGCAATGGAATCGGCGTTCCAACTGAGAATGGAAAGGTGGCCTAGAAATGACATTACTTATTTGAAATGAACATACCCTGGATCATCGTAGACATCATCTCCTTCATCATGAACGAGAACTGTGCCTGCATATTCGTAAAGAAATGTTCCATCTGTTTGATGTTGGGGTCAGAAGTTTGTGGTAGTGGTGATCGCGAGGGTATTGATGGGGTCTGGGTGGACTTGGGTGGTGTGGGGGTGGGTGTGGGTGTTTTGGGTTGGGTAGAAGGGGTTGTAGCTTGCGCAAGTTTTTGCGCAAAAGTCGGACGTTTGTTGTCTGGGTTTCGCGGACAACCTCTGTAGCTTGCAGGGTGCTCGCCACCGCAGTTCACACATTTCGGCTTTTCAGTAGCCGTTTTTTGGCATTGTGTGAAATGGTGATTTCCATCACATTTCACACATTTTGGGTTGGCGCCACAGCGATTTGCGGCGTGCCCGAATTGCTGGCAGTTGTGGCACTGAGCGCTGCCACCTTTCGATTTCTGAGCCTCCACCGTAACTACCAGATTACAGACGGACTTTATGTTATAAATATGAGCCTCGCTTCTTGGGAGAAGTACTTTTATAAGGCTGGACGGATTATTCTTTGTTTTTAAATAAAAACATTCGGATGGGTTAAAGCCTTGCGACTCGAGGTCGGACTTTACTTCTTCTGGGCTGAGGCCTTTTAGCCCGCGAAGGATGATGTTGAGGGATTTCTCCTCTCTCATCAAGTACGTGTGGTACTGAAACTTTCTTTCCTTGAAGAATTTAATAATATTTCGGTGGTCAGTTGGGCTGGCTGGGATAATTTGAATCCCGAGAAAGACTCTTTTTGCCTGTGTGAACTTAATGGAGTGGTGGTTGAGTAGTCTTGCGACCTCAGACCACTTTTGGGGTTCTCGAAGGATAATTGGAACCGCCTTTTCCGTTGCGTCAATAGAAGGCGCCTGGGTGGCCGAACTGGTGGCCGGGGCGGTGGCCGAAGTAGGTGCCGAAGCGGTGGCTGAAGTGCTGGCCGGAGCAGTGTGGGTTTGTTTGGATTTGGATGGCTTGGAGCCAAGAGTTGGAAAATCGGTGGCCATAGCCGAAAGTACCTCTTTGATAGTGGGTGGTGCGGGAGTGGAGGTTTGAGGTTTGGATTGGGTGGTAGAGGGAACGATAATCTTCTTGGTTGGGCCGGCTGCTTCGTCGTCCGAGATAGTGGGAGACTTGGTTCTTTTCTGAACCGGAAGCTGGGTCTTTTGCTGTTGCTTCAGTAACTCTTTTAAGTCGTCTATGCTCGATTGCAATTTCCTAATGGTATCGTTCTGAGATCGCGAGGCCTCTAAAAGGGCTTTAATTTGGGTTTTTAGGAAGTCGTTCTCTTTCTTATAATGAGCAAGATCTAAGCCGAAAGGTGTGGTGTCTTGGTCTTCGTCTGGACCGTCCGAAAATTCCGGTGACCCAATGTCGTCAAAATTGTCATTCAGCTTGGAGTAGTAGTTGTTGTTCATTTTTATTTTATGAGTGTTAATATTTATTTTTTAAAAGTTGATAACCAGACTTACCTGGGCGAATTTTCACAATTTGGAATTTTAAATTTAAAAATTCTAATTGAAATTGGACAGTTTTCTGTAGTAGAATATTTGGCTGCTGAAAATTTCCGACGCGAATTTAATTTCCGAAGATAATTTTATTAATTTATTTGGAATAAGCGAATTTATTTCGAATTTTAATTTAATTTTTCAAAAAAGGATGATAATGTCACTTAGGCGGTTTTGCCTTGTTAGCTATTTTACAAAAAGTGTCTTTTAGCACATATACGGTTTTGCTTTAAGAGCTCAACGATTTTTAGGCTGGTATGCCTTTCTAGATTTGAGCACGCGAATTTATGGGCGGCCAAAAGAAAGTTAAAAGAATTGATATTTGAATAAATTATTTAAAATATTAATATTGGTTTAGATAATTTTTGCAATTTTTGATTTTTAAAATATCAAATAAATAAAAACGTCACTTAAGCGGTTTTGGCCTACAACGAATAGTGTCTATGGTCACTCTAATGATTAGTGTCTAATGTCACTTGCACGCTTTTTGTGAATTACTGTTGTGTCTTTTATCACTTTTTATTTTCACTTTTAATTTGTTTAAAATTAAGTTTTGGCGCACCCGAACAACACGAAAACAATATTCCCGACTTGCCCGAGGTGGTGTGTAAAAATTTATGAATTAATTGTAGCTATTTCGCTAGTTATTTAAGTTAATAAAAACAGATGGCGCAAGAAGGCGTAAACTGATCTCATCGTATGAAAAATATCAAAACGAATCGATGCTGTAAGCGAAGGAACTAAAGCTGTTACTAAATATACCAGCTCCAAGTAATTCGCTCATCTTTACTCAGACTTTACACCGTTTAAAGGCCCTTTTCAGGGCCACAAAATAATTATTTTAAAAAGATGAAAAATTTATTTACTTTCAACACAATAAGAAATATTATTTATCGATTATAAGAAAGTCTATATCTCTTTAATAAGTCAATTTGTAGCCCTGAAAAGGGCTTTTAACATGATTGCCATCTTCATAACTATACATGTTTTAGCTTTATTTTTTGGCTGCAGGTTTCTTCACAGCTTTCTTTGTAGTTGCAAGTCTTCCTGGTCCATTTTTGGTGGATTTCGCCAGTTTCGCCTTCGCTGAAATGGTCGATGTGCTTTTCGCTTTAATAGTTTTCGATTTCGCCATCTCAGTTTTTGCTACTTTTGGTTTCGGTTTCGCCGCAACACTCTTCTTTACTGCCAACTTCTTACCAGCAACAAGCTTCTTCGCTTTCTTATCTCCACTTGCCACTTTCTTACTCAAAGTCTCCTTCTTTGCGACAACCTTTGCAGTTTTCTTCTTACTTTCAACTGGTTTAGCTGCTTTTACTTTATTAGCAGCAACTGACAATTTAAATGATCCAGATGCTCCCTTTCCCTTCGTCTGGATAAGTTTGCCATTGGCAACTGCAGATTTCAAATATTTCTTAATAAATGGTGCCAATTTCTGTGCATCGCATTTGTACGTAGCAGCAATATACTTTTTGATTGCCAACAATGAAGATCCACCGCGTTCCTTCAAGTTCTTTATTGAGGCGTCTACCATTTGTTGTGTTGGCGGATGAGTAGACGCTGCCGACGGCTTCTTAGCTACTTTCTTAGTAGCCTTCTTTTCAATAGCTGCAGCAATGGGTGCTGCTGCAGTAACAGGCGCTTCTGACATCTTTGCTATAATATTTATTATATTAAACGGTATTAAATATAGTTGCTTTATATTTTTAATCAATTTTACCACTAATTTCTCGACACCTAAAATACTGAGAATTGCCGAGACTGCAAGCATCCATGTATGTATTTGTATAATTTTGATAATATCTGCACTATTGAATTGTATCGCTTTTAAAGTGATTTTAATCAATATTACATGCAAATAATAACAATTCATCATTTATTAAACTATATTAAAAATAATTATTGCATCCACCATCTCTTTCACTACACTCCTTCACCAATATTCCACTATATAAATACGTAAACAAGTAATCATTTAGATTACAAAAATGATTTCTTCAAATTCTTCTTCCAAGCAACTTTATAAATCATTACTATTACAATATTTTTCTCGCCAATAGTCTATCCGTTGATTTATTAATGCTACAAAGAATGTCTTTTACACATAACACAACACTATATTATGCCTTTTAGCAAACTTAAACATTGCATTAAATTCACCCAACGTATTATCGTCGAAATAAATACCTTGCTGCCGACAACATTTATCGCTACAATTTACTATTTCCAACTATTATTTTCCATAATTATCACTCTCTCCACTATTTCACAACCAATTTAATCTATATTAATCTATATTAATGAATATTAAACACTAAATGCAGTCGAAATGCTAAAACAACTCCTCACTATTGTCACTCCAACCGTCAATGCATTCAACTTCTTAAAAACTTTCATATCAGCCTAACGATTCTTTAACGATTCTCCGACAAATATAACTTTATTAACACAATTTTCCATCAAAAACAATAAACAATCGAATTCTATGCCCTGTCTAATATCTAAACTATCATTTACACCCAATAATACACCATATTCCATCAATAATTCATCAACTTTCAACAAAATAATACTTTAGATTCAAAAAATTCATATTTATACTAAATTATTAATTAATTAATTATTAGTAAATAAGTTTAATTAATCTCTTTAATTCATTCATTTGTGGTCCTTAAAAGGACCGATTAAACAAATACCAAACATCTTAAGCACGTTCACCACGGATACGACGAGCCAATTGAATATCTTTTGGCATTATTGTTACACGTTTAGCATGAATTGCACACAAGTTTGTATCTTCGAAAAGACCAACCAAATATGCTTCACTTGCTTCTTGTAATGCCATAACAGCTGAACTTTGAAAACGTAAATCAGTTTTAAAATCCTGAGCTATTTCACGTACCAAACGTTGAAATGGCAATTTACGTATTAACAATTCAGTACTTTTCTGATAGCGACGAATTTCACGCAATGCAACTGTACCTGGACGATAACGATGTGGCTTTTTAACACCACCAGTTGCTGGTGCACTTTTACGTGCTGCCTTTGTTGCCAATTGCTTACGTGGAGCTTTACCACCAGTCGATTTACGAGCAGTCTGCTTAGTACGAGCCATTTTAATTACTTGAATTTAGTATCTATGCGATACTTTTCAATCTATAAGATAGTTTATTTTACTAAATATGTTTCAATCGTACATGTGTCTTACGACTAAAATTACAATTAAACCATATTGCCATCCCATTCATGTATTAAGGAATAGTACAAGGTTTTTATCTATAAATAACTTTACGATTCATCCCAAAGCATTCATTTAGCTTCTTGTGCTCGTATCATATCAACGTATCAAAATGACTGGACGCGGTAAAGGCGGAAAAGGTTTAGGCAAAGGTGGAGCTAAACGTCATCGCAAAGTACTTCGTGATAATATCCAAGGTATTACTAAGCCAGCTATACGTCGTTTAGCTCGTCGTGGCGGAGTTAAACGTATCTCTGGATTGATATACGAAGAGACACGCGGTGTTCTGAAAGTATTTTTGGAAAATGTTATTCGCGATGCTGTAACATATACTGAACATGCCAAAAGGAAGACAGTAACAGCAATGGATGTTGTTTATGCATTGAAACGTCAAGGCAGAACCCTTTATGGTTTCGGCGGTTAAATACCAACTTATTCATTAATCGGTCCTTTTCAGGACCACAAAATAAATAAATAAAGTGATAAAAATTTCTATTCTAATTATCTATTAGTAATTATTATTAGTTAGTTGAAATACATATAAGCATTTTAGTTGGCTGAGGCGAAAGCCTTAAGCACAGCGAAAGAAAAAGCGGGTCAAAAATATACAAAAAAAGCAAAAAGCCCGACGGCAACAACAAAACTCCTTGAAAGTTCGACTCTATACATTTTCTATACATCCGCTCTACTCAGAATACCGTTACCGCTGTCGGGGCGTAACTCCATTTTTCAATTCTATTTGCCGTCCACAAATTCCTTTACCTATGTATGTTTGTGTGTGCGTGTGTGTGTGTGTTTCTCATAGAATCATTTCTAGGAGAGAATAGGACATTCATTTCAGAGAGAGAAAGAGACAGCCACTGCTGCGTTTCGTTTCCTTTTTTCATAGGAATATCATGGTATTATGGAATATTTATTCGAATGGAAATTAGCTACCATGGAATATAGTAGCGAATTATTATTAATTTAAGAAAATAGCTATTTAATCTCAATATTTTAATAAAATTTGTCGTCCTTAAAAGGACGGTTGTTTTATTTTTGCCAGAGAAATCTGTTTATGCCTTCTTTTCTGTTTTCTTCGGCAACAATACTGCTTGGATGTTGGGCAACACACCGCCTTGTGCGATTGTTACGCCAGACAATAGTTTATTCAATTCTTCATCGTTGCGAATGGCCAATTGCAAGTGACGAGGAATGATTCTGGTCTTCTTATTATCTCGTGCAGCATTACCAGCCAATTCCAAAACTTCAGCAGCCAAATATTCCATTACAGCTGCGAGATAAACTGGAGCACCGGCACCAACACGTTCAGCATAATTGCCTTTACGCAACAAACGATGAATTCTGCCAACAGGAAACTGAAGACCAGCTCGGTTTGAGCGTGACTTTGCCTTTCCCTTAACTTTGCCACCTTTTCCACGTCCAGACATGTTTTAAATTATATTTATACTAGTTCACAACACAAATCTCTAACTAAGAGTGCGACTAAAAATTCCAAATTTTTTCCTTATATTATTTTTAGTATTTAATCTAACTAAGTTAGTATACATGAAAAGTACGTTAATCAAAAGGCAGATATGAACTACACTAATTTCTCGAAACTGGAATTTAGTAATTGTGATTAAATTATTCTAAAATGCCACCTAAAACTAGTGGAAAGGCTGCTAAAAAAGCTGGAAAGGCTCAGAAGAACATCACCAAGAACGATAAGAAGAAGAAGCGCAAGAGGAAGGAAAGCTATGCTATCTACATTTACAAAGTTCTGAAGCAAGTTCATCCCGACACTGGAATTTCTTCGAAAGCGATGAGCATCATGAACAGTTTCGTCAATGACATCTTCGAAAGAATTGCTGCTGAAGCATCTCGCTTGGCACACTACAACAAAAGATCAACAATAACAAGTCGCGAAATCCAAACTGCTGTTCGTCTTCTGTTGCCCGGTGAATTGGCTAAGCATGCTGTAAGCGAAGGAACTAAAGCTGTTACTAAATATACCAGCTCCAAGTAATTCGCTCATCTTTACTCAGACTTTACACCGTTTAAAGGCCCTTTTCAGGGCCACAAAATAATTATTTTAAAAAGATGAAAAATTTATTTACTTTCAACACAATAAGAAATATTATTTATCGATTTTAATTTTTTTTTAAAAAAAAATAAATTTCTAATTGAAAACTCAAGTAAAGTAAAGAATACCCGCTAAATCGGCATTAGTCAGGGTTGCCATCTACGTATTTTTCTTTGTTTTTCAATTTATTATATTTTGCAATTTCAACTTTGACATTTTCAAAGAAATTGTTGTTAATTATAAAAAAAAGCAAGAAGTAAGTAACATTTAAGTAGCTTAATAAATATTTACAAAAAATACATTTATTCAAAAATCAATATAATCTACTCAAGTTATAAGAAAGTCTATATCTCTTTAATAAGTCAATTTGTAGCCCTGAAAAGGGCTTTTAACATGATTGCCATCTTCATAACTATACATGTTTTAGCTTTATTTTTTGGCTGCAGGTTTCTTCACAGCTTTCTTTGTAGTTGCAAGTCTTCCTGGTCCATTTTTGGTGGATTTCGCCAGTTTCGCCTTCGCTGAAATGGTCGATGTGCTTTTCGCTTTAATAGTTTTCGATTTCGCCATCTCAGTTTTTGCTACTTTTGGTTTCGGTTTCGCCGCAACACTCTTCTTTACTGCCAACTTCTTACCAGCAACAAGCTTCTTCGCTTTCTTATCTCCACTTGCCACTTTCTTACTCAAAGTCTCCTTCTTTGCGACAACCTTTGCAGTTTTCTTCTTACTTTCAACTGGTTTAGCTGCTTTTACTTTATTAGCAGCAACTGACAATTTAAATGATCCAGATGCTCCCTTTCCCTTCGTCTGGATAAGTTTGCCATTGGCAACTGCAGATTTCAAATATTTCTTAATAAATGGTGCCAATTTCTGTGCATCGCATTTGTACGTAGCAGCAATATACTTTTTGATTGCCAACAATGAAGATCCACCGCGTTCCTTCAAGTTCTTTATTGAGGCGTCTACCATTTGTTGTGTTGGCGGATGAGTAGACGCTGCCGACGGCTTCTTAGCTACTTTCTTAGTAGCCTTCTTTTCAATAGCTGCAGCAATGGGTGCTGCTGCAGTAACAGGCGCTTCTGACATCTTTGCTATAATATTTATTATATTAAACGGTATTAAATATAGTTGCTTTATATTTTTAATCAATTTTACCACTAATTTCTCGACACCTAAAATACTGAGAATTGCCGAGACTGCAAGCATCCATGTATGTATTTGTATAATTTTGATAATATCTGCACTATTGAATTGTATCGCTTTTAAAGTGATTTTAATCAATATTACATGCAAATAATAACAATTCATCATTTATTAAACTATATTAAAAATAATTATTGCATCCACCATCTCTTTCACTACACTCCTTCACCAATATTCCACTATATAAATACGTAAACAAGTAATCATTTAGATTACAAAAATGATTTCTTCAAATTCTTCTTCCAAGCAACTTTATAAATCATTACTATTACAATATTTTTCTCGCCAATAGTCTATCCGTTGATTTATTAATGCTACAAAGAATGTCTTTTACACATAACACAACACTATATTATGCCTTTTAGCAAACTTAAACATTGCATTAAATTCACCCAACGTATTATCGTCGAAATAAATACCTTGCTGCCGACAACATTTATCGCTACAATTTACTATTTCCAACTATTATTTTCCATAATTATCACTCTCTCCACTATTTCACAACCAATTTAATCTATATTAATCTATATTAATGAATATTAAACACTAAATGCAGTCGAAATGCTAAAACAACTCCTCACTATTGTCACTCCAACCGTCAATGCATTCAACTTCTTAAAAACTTTCATATCAGCCTAACGATTCTTTAACGATTCTCCGACAAATATAACTTTATTAACACAATTTTCCATCAAAAACAATAAACAATCGAATTCTATGCCCTGTCTAATATCTAAACTATCATTTACACCCAATAATACACCATATTCCATCAATAATTCATCAACTTTCAACAAAATAATACTTTAGATTCAAAAAATTCATATTTATACTAAATTATTAATTAATTAATTATTAGTAAATAAGTTTAATTAATCTCTTTAATTCATTCATTTGTGGTCCTTAAAAGGACCGATTAAACAAATACCAAACATCTTAAGCACGTTCACCACGGATACGACGAGCCAATTGAATATCTTTTGGCATTATTGTTACACGTTTAGCATGAATTGCACACAAGTTTGTATCTTCGAAAAGACCAACCAAATATGCTTCACTTGCTTCTTGTAATGCCATAACAGCTGAACTTTGAAAACGTAAATCAGTTTTAAAATCCTGAGCTATTTCACGTACCAAACGTTGAAATGGCAATTTACGTATTAACAATTCAGTACTTTTCTGATAGCGACGAATTTCACGCAATGCAACTGTACCTGGACGATAACGATGTGGCTTTTTAACACCACCAGTTGCTGGTGCACTTTTACGTGCTGCCTTTGTTGCCAATTGCTTACGTGGAGCTTTACCACCAGTCGATTTACGAGCAGTCTGCTTAGTACGAGCCATTTTAATTACTTGAATTTAGTATCTATGCGATACTTTTCAATCTATAAGATAGTTTATTTTACTAAATATGTTTCAATCGTACATGTGTCTTACGACTAAAATTACAATTAAACCATATTGCCATCCCATTCATGTATTAAGGAATAGTACAAGGTTTTTATCTATAAATAACTTTACGATTCATCCCAAAGCATTCATTTAGCTTCTTGTGCTCGTATCATATCAACGTATCAAAATGACTGGACGCGGTAAAGGCGGAAAAGGTTTAGGCAAAGGTGGAGCTAAACGTCATCGCAAAGTACTTCGTGATAATATCCAAGGTATTACTAAGCCAGCTATACGTCGTTTAGCTCGTCGTGGCGGAGTTAAACGTATCTCTGGATTGATATACGAAGAGACACGCGGTGTTCTGAAAGTATTTTTGGAAAATGTTATTCGCGATGCTGTAACATATACTGAACATGCCAAAAGGAAGACAGTAACAGCAATGGATGTTGTTTATGCATTGAAACGTCAAGGCAGAACCCTTTATGGTTTCGGCGGTTAAATACCAACTTATTCATTAATCGGTCCTTTTCAGGACCACAAAATAAATAAATAAAGTGATAAAAATTTCTATTCTAATTATCTATTAGTAATTATTATTAGTTAGTTGAAATACATATAAGCATTTTAGTTGGCTGAGGCGAAAGCCTTAAGCACAGCGAAAGAAAAAGCGGGTCAAAAATATACAAAAAAAGCAAAAAGCCCGACGGCAACAACAAAACTCCTTGAAAGTTCGACTCTATACATTTTCTATACATCCGCTCTACTCAGAATACCGTTACCGCTGTCGGGGCGTAACTCCATTTTTCAATTCTATTTGCCGTCCACAAATTCCTTTACCTATGTATGTTTGTGTGTGCGTGTGTGTGTGTGTTTCTCATAGAATCATTTCTAGGAGAGAATAGGACATTCATTTCAGAGAGAGAAAGAGACAGCCACTGCTGCGTTTCGTTTCCTTTTTTCATAGGAATATCATGGTATTATGGAATATTTATTCGAATGGAAATTAGCTACCATGGAATATAGTAGCGAATTATTATTAATTTAAGAAAATAGCTATTTAATCTCAATATTTTAATAAAATTTGTCGTCCTTAAAAGGACGGTTGTTTTATTTTTGCCAGAGAAATCTGTTTATGCCTTCTTTTCTGTTTTCTTCGGCAACAATACTGCTTGGATGTTGGGCAACACACCGCCTTGTGCGATTGTTACGCCAGACAATAGTTTATTCAATTCTTCATCGTTGCGAATGGCCAATTGCAAGTGACGAGGAATGATTCTGGTCTTCTTATTATCTCGTGCAGCATTACCAGCCAATTCCAAAACTTCAGCAGCCAAATATTCCATTACAGCTGCGAGATAAACTGGAGCACCGGCACCAACACGTTCAGCATAATTGCCTTTACGCAACAAACGATGAATTCTGCCAACAGGAAACTGAAGACCAGCTCGGTTTGAGCGTGACTTTGCCTTTCCCTTAACTTTGCCACCTTTTCCACGTCCAGACATGTTTTAAATTATATTTATACTAGTTCACAACACAAATCTCTAACTAAGAGTGCGACTAAAAATTCCAAATTTTTTCCTTATATTATTTTTAGTATTTAATCTAACTAAGTTAGTATACATGAAAAGTACGTTAATCAAAAGGCAGATATGAACTACACTAATTTCTCGAAACTGGAATTTAGTAATTGTGATTAAATTATTCTAAAATGCCACCTAAAACTAGTGGAAAGGCTGCTAAAAAAGCTGGAAAGGCTCAGAAGAACATCACCAAGAACGATAAGAAGAAGAAGCGCAAGAGGAAGGAAAGCTATGCTATCTACATTTACAAAGTTCTGAAGCAAGTTCATCCCGACACTGGAATTTCTTCGAAAGCGATGAGCATCATGAACAGTTTCGTCAATGACATCTTCGAAAGAATTGCTGCTGAAGCATCTCGCTTGGCACACTACAACAAAAGATCAACAATAACAAGTCGCGAAATCCAAACTGCTGTTCGTCTTCTGTTGCCCGGTGAATTGGCTAAGCATGCTGTAAGCGAAGGAACTAAAGCTGTTACTAAATATACCAGCTCCAAGTAATTCGCTCATCTTTACTCAGACTTTACACCGTTTAAAGGCCCTTTTCAGGGCCACAAAATAATTATTTTAAAAAGATGAAAAATTTATTTACTTTCAACACAATAAGAAATATTATTTATCGATTTTAATTTTTTTTTAAAAAAAAATAAATTTCTAATTGAAAACTCAAGTAAAGTAAAGAATACCCGCTAAATCGGCATTAGTCAGGGTTGCCATCTACGTATTTTTCTTTGTTTTTCAATTTATTATATTTTGCAATTTCAACTTTGACATTTTCAAAGAAATTGTTGTTAATTATAAAAAAAAGCAAGAAGTAAGTAACATTTAAGTAGCTTAATAAATATTTACAAAAAATACATTTATTCAAAAATCAATATAATCTACTCAAGTTATAAGAAAGTCTATATCTCTTTAATAAGTCAATTTGTAGCCCTGAAAAGGGCTTTTAACATGATTGCCATCTTCATAACTATACATGTTTTAGCTTTATTTTTTGGCTGCAGGTTTCTTCACAGCTTTCTTTGTAGTTGCAAGTCTTCCTGGTCCATTTTTGGTGGATTTCGCCAGTTTCGCCTTCGCTGAAATGGTCGATGTGCTTTTCGCTTTAATAGTTTTCGATTTCGCCATCTCAGTTTTTGCTACTTTTGGTTTCGGTTTCGCCGCAACACTCTTCTTTACTGCCAACTTCTTACCAGCAACAAGCTTCTTCGCTTTCTTATCTCCACTTGCCACTTTCTTACTCAAAGTCTCCTTCTTTGCGACAACCTTTGCAGTTTTCTTCTTACTTTCAACTGGTTTAGCTGCTTTTACTTTATTAGCAGCAACTGACAATTTAAATGATCCAGATGCTCCCTTTCCCTTCGTCTGGATAAGTTTGCCATTGGCAACTGCAGATTTCAAATATTTCTTAATAAATGGTGCCAATTTCTGTGCATCGCATTTGTACGTAGCAGCAATATACTTTTTGATTGCCAACAATGAAGATCCACCGCGTTCCTTCAAGTTCTTTATTGAGGCGTCTACCATTTGTTGTGTTGGCGGATGAGTAGACGCTGCCGACGGCTTCTTAGCTACTTTCTTAGTAGCCTTCTTTTCAATAGCTGCAGCAATGGGTGCTGCTGCAGTAACAGGCGCTTCTGACATCTTTGCTATAATATTTATTATATTAAACGGTATTAAATATAGTTGCTTTATATTTTTAATCAATTTTACCACTAATTTCTCGACACCTAAAATACTGAGAATTGCCGAGACTGCAAGCATCCATGTATGTATTTGTATAATTTTGATAATATCTGCACTATTGAATTGTATCGCTTTTAAAGTGATTTTAATCAATATTACATGCAAATAATAACAATTCATCATTTATTAAACTATATTAAAAATAATTATTGCATCCACCATCTCTTTCACTACACTCCTTCACCAATATTCCACTATATAAATACGTAAACAAGTAATCATTTAGATTACAAAAATGATTTCTTCAAATTCTTCTTCCAAGCAACTTTATAAATCATTACTATTACAATATTTTTCTCGCCAATAGTCTATCCGTTGATTTATTAATGCTACAAAGAATGTCTTTTACACATAACACAACACTATATTATGCCTTTTAGCAAACTTAAACATTGCATTAAATTCACCCAACGTATTATCGTCGAAATAAATACCTTGCTGCCGACAACATTTATCGCTACAATTTACTATTTCCAACTATTATTTTCCATAATTATCACTCTCTCCACTATTTCACAACCAATTTAATCTATATTAATCTATATTAATGAATATTAAACACTAAATGCAGTCGAAATGCTAAAACAACTCCTCACTATTGTCACTCCAACCGTCAATGCATTCAACTTCTTAAAAACTTTCATATCAGCCTAACGATTCTTTAACGATTCTCCGACAAATATAACTTTATTAACACAATTTTCCATCAAAAACAATAAACAATCGAATTCTATGCCCTGTCTAATATCTAAACTATCATTTACACCCAATAATACACCATATTCCATCAATAATTCATCAACTTTCAACAAAATAATACTTTAGATTCAAAAAATTCATATTTATACTAAATTATTAATTAATTAATTATTAGTAAATAAGTTTAATTAATCTCTTTAATTCATTCATTTGTGGTCCTTAAAAGGACCGATTAAACAAATACCAAACATCTTAAGCACGTTCACCACGGATACGACGAGCCAATTGAATATCTTTTGGCATTATTGTTACACGTTTAGCATGAATTGCACACAAGTTTGTATCTTCGAAAAGACCAACCAAATATGCTTCACTTGCTTCTTGTAATGCCATAACAGCTGAACTTTGAAAACGTAAATCAGTTTTAAAATCCTGAGCTATTTCACGTACCAAACGTTGAAATGGCAATTTACGTATTAACAATTCAGTACTTTTCTGATAGCGACGAATTTCACGCAATGCAACTGTACCTGGACGATAACGATGTGGCTTTTTAACACCACCAGTTGCTGGTGCACTTTTACGTGCTGCCTTTGTTGCCAATTGCTTACGTGGAGCTTTACCACCAGTCGATTTACGAGCAGTCTGCTTAGTACGAGCCATTTTAATTACTTGAATTTAGTATCTATGCGATACTTTTCAATCTATAAGATAGTTTATTTTACTAAATATGTTTCAATCGTACATGTGTCTTACGACTAAAATTACAATTAAACCATATTGCCATCCCATTCATGTATTAAGGAATAGTACAAGGTTTTTATCTATAAATAACTTTACGATTCATCCCAAAGCATTCATTTAGCTTCTTGTGCTCGTATCATATCAACGTATCAAAATGACTGGACGCGGTAAAGGCGGAAAAGGTTTAGGCAAAGGTGGAGCTAAACGTCATCGCAAAGTACTTCGTGATAATATCCAAGGTATTACTAAGCCAGCTATACGTCGTTTAGCTCGTCGTGGCGGAGTTAAACGTATCTCTGGATTGATATACGAAGAGACACGCGGTGTTCTGAAAGTATTTTTGGAAAATGTTATTCGCGATGCTGTAACATATACTGAACATGCCAAAAGGAAGACAGTAACAGCAATGGATGTTGTTTATGCATTGAAACGTCAAGGCAGAACCCTTTATGGTTTCGGCGGTTAAATACCAACTTATTCATTAATCGGTCCTTTTCAGGACCACAAAATAAATAAATAAAGTGATAAAAATTTCTATTCTAATTATCTATTAGTAATTATTATTAGTTAGTTGAAATACATATAAGCATTTTAGTTGGCTGAGGCGAAAGCCTTAAGCACAGCGAAAGAAAAAGCGGGTCAAAAATATACAAAAAAAGCAAAAAGCCCGACGGCAACAACAAAACTCCTTGAAAGTTCGACTCTATACATTTTCTATACATCCGCTCTACTCAGAATACCGTTACCGCTGTCGGGGCGTAACTCCATTTTTCAATTCTATTTGCCGTCCACAAATTCCTTTACCTATGTATGTTTGTGTGTGCGTGTGTGTGTGTGTTTCTCATAGAATCATTTCTAGGAGAGAATAGGACATTCATTTCAGAGAGAGAAAGAGACAGCCACTGCTGCGTTTCGTTTCCTTTTTTCATAGGAATATCATGGTATTATGGAATATTTATTCGAATGGAAATTAGCTACCATGGAATATAGTAGCGAATTATTATTAATTTAAGAAAATAGCTATTTAATCTCAATATTTTAATAAAATTTGTCGTCCTTAAAAGGACGGTTGTTTTATTTTTGCCAGAGAAATCTGTTTATGCCTTCTTTTCTGTTTTCTTCGGCAACAATACTGCTTGGATGTTGGGCAACACACCGCCTTGTGCGATTGTTACGCCAGACAATAGTTTATTCAATTCTTCATCGTTGCGAATGGCCAATTGCAAGTGACGAGGAATGATTCTGGTCTTCTTATTATCTCGTGCAGCATTACCAGCCAATTCCAAAACTTCAGCAGCCAAATATTCCATTACAGCTGCGAGATAAACTGGAGCACCGGCACCAACACGTTCAGCATAATTGCCTTTACGCAACAAACGATGAATTCTGCCAACAGGAAACTGAAGACCAGCTCGGTTTGAGCGTGACTTTGCCTTTCCCTTAACTTTGCCACCTTTTCCACGTCCAGACATGTTTTAAATTATATTTATACTAGTTCACAACACAAATCTCTAACTAAGAGTGCGACTAAAAATTCCAAATTTTTTCCTTATATTATTTTTAGTATTTAATCTAACTAAGTTAGTATACATGAAAAGTACGTTAATCAAAAGGCAGATATGAACTACACTAATTTCTCGAAACTGGAATTTAGTAATTGTGATTAAATTATTCTAAAATGCCACCTAAAACTAGTGGAAAGGCTGCTAAAAAAGCTGGAAAGGCTCAGAAGAACATCACCAAGAACGATAAGAAGAAGAAGAAGCGCAAGAGGAAGGAAAGCTATGCTATCTACATTTACAAAGTTCTGAAGCAAGTTCATCCCGACACTGGAATTTCTTCGAAAGCGATGAGCATCATGAACAGTTTCGTCAATGACATCTTCGAAAGAATTGCTGCTGAAGCATCTCGCTTGGCACACTACAACAAAAGATCAACAATAACAAGTCGCGAAATCCAAACTGCTGTTCGTCTTCTGTTGCCCGGTGAATTGGCTAAGCATGCTGTAAGCGAAGGAACTAAAGCTGTTACTAAATATACCAGCTCCAAGTAATTCGCTCATCTTTACTCAGACTTTACACCGTTTAAAGGCCCTTTTCAGGGCCACAAAATAATTATTTTAAAAAGATGAAAAATTTATTTACTTTCAACACAATAAGAAATATTATTTATCGATTTTAATTTTTTTTTAAAAAAAAATAAATTTCTAATTGAAAACTCAAGTAAAGTAAAGAATACCCGCTAAATCGGCATTAGTCAGGGTTGCCATCTACGTATTTTTCTTTGTTTTTCAATTTATTATATTTTGCAATTTCAACTTTGACATTTTCAAAGAAATTGTTGTTAATTATAAAAAAAAGCAAGAAGTAAGTAACATTTAAGTAGCTTAATAAATATTTACAAAAAATACATTTATTCAAAAATCAATATAATCTACTCAAGTTATAAGAAAGTCTATATCTCTTTAATAAGTCAATTTGTAGCCCTGAAAAGGGCTTTTAACATGATTGCCATCTTCATAACTATACATGTTTTAGCTTTATTTTTTGGCTGCAGGTTTCTTCACAGCTTTCTTTGTAGTTGCAAGTCTTCCTGGTCCATTTTTGGTGGATTTCGCCAGTTTCGCCTTCGCTGAAATGGTCGATGTGCTTTTCGCTTTAATAGTTTTCGATTTCGCCATCTCAGTTTTTGCTACTTTTGGTTTCGGTTTCGCCGCAACACTCTTCTTTACTGCCAACTTCTTACCAGCAACAAGCTTCTTCGCTTTCTTATCTCCACTTGCCACTTTCTTACTCAAAGTCTCCTTCTTTGCGACAACCTTTGCAGTTTTCTTCTTACTTTCAACTGGTTTAGCTGCTTTTACTTTATTAGCAGCAACTGACAATTTAAATGATCCAGATGCTCCCTTTCCCTTCGTCTGGATAAGTTTGCCATTGGCAACTGCAGATTTCAAATATTTCTTAATAAATGGTGCCAATTTCTGTGCATCGCATTTGTACGTAGCAGCAATATACTTTTTGATTGCCAACAATGAAGATCCACCGCGTTCCTTCAAGTTCTTTATTGAGGCGTCTACCATTTGTTGTGTTGGCGGATGAGTAGACGCTGCCGACGGCTTCTTAGCTACTTTCTTAGTAGCCTTCTTTTCAATAGCTGCAGCAATGGGTGCTGCTGCAGTAACAGGCGCTTCTGACATCTTTGCTATAATATTTATTATATTAAACGGTATTAAATATAGTTGCTTTATATTTTTAATCAATTTTACCACTAATTTCTCGACACCTAAAATACTGAGAATTGCCGAGACTGCAAGCATCCATGTATGTATTTGTATAATTTTGATAATATCTGCACTATTGAATTGTATCGCTTTTAAAGTGATTTTAATCAATATTACATGCAAATAATAACAATTCATCATTTATTAAACTATATTAAAAATAATTATTGCATCCACCATCTCTTTCACTACACTCCTTCACCAATATTCCACTATATAAATACGTAAACAAGTAATCATTTAGATTACAAAAATGATTTCTTCAAATTCTTCTTCCAAGCAACTTTATAAATCATTACTATTACAATATTTTTCTCGCCAATAGTCTATCCGTTGATTTATTAATGCTACAAAGAATGTCTTTTACACATAACACAACACTATATTATGCCTTTTAGCAAACTTAAACATTGCATTAAATTCACCCAACGTATTATCGTCGAAATAAATACCTTGCTGCCGACAACATTTATCGCTACAATTTACTATTTCCAACTATTATTTTCCATAATTATCACTCTCTCCACTATTTCACAACCAATTTAATCTATATTAATCTATATTAATGAATATTAAACACTAAATGCAGTCGAAATGCTAAAACAACTCCTCACTATTGTCACTCCAACCGTCAATGCATTCAACTTCTTAAAAACTTTCATATCAGCCTAACGATTCTTTAACGATTCTCCGACAAATATAACTTTATTAACACAATTTTCCATCAAAAACAATAAACAATCGAATTCTATGCCCTGTCTAATATCTAAACTATCATTTACACCCAATAATACACCATATTCCATCAATAATTCATCAACTTTCAACAAAATAATACTTTAGATTCAAAAAATTCATATTTATACTAAATTATTAATTAATTAATTATTAGTAAATAAGTTTAATTAATCTCTTTAATTCATTCATTTGTGGTCCTTAAAAGGACCGATTAAACAAATACCAAACATCTTAAGCACGTTCACCACGGATACGACGAGCCAATTGAATATCTTTTGGCATTATTGTTACACGTTTAGCATGAATTGCACACAAGTTTGTATCTTCGAAAAGACCAACCAAATATGCTTCACTTGCTTCTTGTAATGCCATAACAGCTGAACTTTGAAAACGTAAATCAGTTTTAAAATCCTGAGCTATTTCACGTACCAAACGTTGAAATGGCAATTTACGTATTAACAATTCAGTACTTTTCTGATAGCGACGAATTTCACGCAATGCAACTGTACCTGGACGATAACGATGTGGCTTTTTAACACCACCAGTTGCTGGTGCACTTTTACGTGCTGCCTTTGTTGCCAATTGCTTACGTGGAGCTTTACCACCAGTCGATTTACGAGCAGTCTGCTTAGTACGAGCCATTTTAATTACTTGAATTTAGTATCTATGCGATACTTTTCAATCTATAAGATAGTTTATTTTACTAAATATGTTTCAATCGTACATGTGTCTTACGACTAAAATTACAATTAAACCATATTGCCATCCCATTCATGTATTAAGGAATAGTACAAGGTTTTTATCTATAAATAACTTTACGATTCATCCCAAAGCATTCATTTAGCTTCTTGTGCTCGTATCATATCAACGTATCAAAATGACTGGACGCGGTAAAGGCGGAAAAGGTTTAGGCAAAGGTGGAGCTAAACGTCATCGCAAAGTACTTCGTGATAATATCCAAGGTATTACTAAGCCAGCTATACGTCGTTTAGCTCGTCGTGGCGGAGTTAAACGTATCTCTGGATTGATATACGAAGAGACACGCGGTGTTCTGAAAGTATTTTTGGAAAATGTTATTCGCGATGCTGTAACATATACTGAACATGCCAAAAGGAAGACAGTAACAGCAATGGATGTTGTTTATGCATTGAAACGTCAAGGCAGAACCCTTTATGGTTTCGGCGGTTAAATACCAACTTATTCATTAATCGGTCCTTTTCAGGACCACAAAATAAATAAATAAAGTGATAAAAATTTCTATTCTAATTATCTATTAGTAATTATTATTAGTTAGTTGAAATACATATAAGCATTTTAGTTGGCTGAGGCGAAAGCCTTAAGCACAGCGAAAGAAAAAGCGGGTCAAAAATATACAAAAAAAGCAAAAAGCCCGACGGCAACAACAAAACTCCTTGAAAGTTCGACTCTATACATTTTCTATACATCCGCTCTACTCAGAATACCGTTACCGCTGTCGGGGCGTAACTCCATTTTTCAATTCTATTTGCCGTCCACAAATTCCTTTACCTATGTATGTTTGTGTGTGCGTGTGTGTGTGTGTTTCTCATAGAATCATTTCTAGGAGAGAATAGGACATTCATTTCAGAGAGAGAAAGAGACAGCCACTGCTGCGTTTCGTTTCCTTTTTTCATAGGAATATCATGGTATTATGGAATATTTATTCGAATGGAAATTAGCTACCATGGAATATAGTAGCGAATTATTATTAATTTAAGAAAATAGCTATTTAATCTCAATATTTTAATAAAATTTGTCGTCCTTAAAAGGACGGTTGTTTTATTTTTGCCAGAGAAATCTGTTTATGCCTTCTTTTCTGTTTTCTTCGGCAACAATACTGCTTGGATGTTGGGCAACACACCGCCTTGTGCGATTGTTACGCCAGACAATAGTTTATTCAATTCTTCATCGTTGCGAATGGCCAATTGCAAGTGACGAGGAATGATTCTGGTCTTCTTATTATCTCGTGCAGCATTACCAGCCAATTCCAAAACTTCAGCAGCCAAATATTCCATTACAGCTGCGAGATAAACTGGAGCACCGGCACCAACACGTTCAGCATAATTGCCTTTACGCAACAAACGATGAATTCTGCCAACAGGAAACTGAAGACCAGCTCGGTTTGAGCGTGACTTTGCCTTTCCCTTAACTTTGCCACCTTTTCCACGTCCAGACATGTTTTAAATTATATTTATACTAGTTCACAACACAAATCTCTAACTAAGAGTGCGACTAAAAATTCCAAATTTTTTCCTTATATTATTTTTAGTATTTAATCTAACTAAGTTAGTATACATGAAAAGTACGTTAATCAAAAGGCAGATATGAACTACACTAATTTCTCGAAACTGGAATTTAGTAATTGTGATTAAATTATTCTAAAATGCCACCTAAAACTAGTGGAAAGGCTGCTAAAAAAGCTGGAAAGGCTCAGAAGAACATCACCAAGAACGATAAGAAGAAGAAGCGCAAGAGGAAGGAAAGCTATGCTATCTACATTTACAAAGTTCTGAAGCAAGTTCATCCCGACACTGGAATTTCTTCGAAAGCGATGAGCATCATGAACAGTTTCGTCAATGACATCTTCGAAAGAATTGCTGCTGAAGCATCTCGCTTGGCACACTACAACAAAAGATCAACAATAACAAGTCGCGAAATCCAAACTGCTGTTCGTCTTCTGTTGCCCGGTGAATTGGCTAAGCATGCTGTAAGCGAAGGAACTAAAGCTGTTACTAAATATACCAGCTCCAAGTAATTCGCTCATCTTTACTCAGACTTTACACCGTTTAAAGGCCCTTTTCAGGGCCACAAAATAATTATTTTAAAAAGATGAAAAATTTATTTACTTTCAACACAATAAGAAATATTATTTATCGATTTTAATTTTTTTTTAAAAAAAAATAAATTTCTAATTGAAAACTCAAGTAAAGTAAAGAATACCCGCTAAATCGGCATTAGTCAGGGTTGCCATCTACGTATTTTTCTTTGTTTTTCAATTTATTATATTTTGCAATTTCAACTTTGACATTTTCAAAGAAATTGTTGTTAATTATAAAAAAAAGCAAGAAGTAAGTAACATTTAAGTAGCTTAATAAATATTTACAAAAAATACATTTATTCAAAAATCAATATAATCTACTCAAGTTATAAGAAAGTCTATATCTCTTTAATAAGTCAATTTGTAGCCCTGAAAAGGGCTTTTAACATGATTGCCATCTTCATAACTATACATGTTTTAGCTTTATTTTTTGGCTGCAGGTTTCTTCACAGCTTTCTTTGTAGTTGCAAGTCTTCCTGGTCCATTTTTGGTGGATTTCGCCAGTTTCGCCTTCGCTGAAATGGTCGATGTGCTTTTCGCTTTAATAGTTTTCGATTTCGCCATCTCAGTTTTTGCTACTTTTGGTTTCGGTTTCGCCGCAACACTCTTCTTTACTGCCAACTTCTTACCAGCAACAAGCTTCTTCGCTTTCTTATCTCCACTTGCCACTTTCTTACTCAAAGTCTCCTTCTTTGCGACAACCTTTGCAGTTTTCTTCTTACTTTCAACTGGTTTAGCTGCTTTTACTTTATTAGCAGCAACTGACAATTTAAATGATCCAGATGCTCCCTTTCCCTTCGTCTGGATAAGTTTGCCATTGGCAACTGCAGATTTCAAATATTTCTTAATAAATGGTGCCAATTTCTGTGCATCGCATTTGTACGTAGCAGCAATATACTTTTTGATTGCCAACAATGAAGATCCACCGCGTTCCTTCAAGTTCTTTATTGAGGCGTCTACCATTTGTTGTGTTGGCGGATGAGTAGACGCTGCCGACGGCTTCTTAGCTACTTTCTTAGTAGCCTTCTTTTCAATAGCTGCAGCAATGGGTGCTGCTGCAGTAACAGGCGCTTCTGACATCTTTGCTATAATATTTATTATATTAAACGGTATTAAATATAGTTGCTTTATATTTTTAATCAATTTTACCACTAATTTCTCGACACCTAAAATACTGAGAATTGCCGAGACTGCAAGCATCCATGTATGTATTTGTATAATTTTGATAATATCTGCACTATTGAATTGTATCGCTTTTAAAGTGATTTTAATCAATATTACATGCAAATAATAACAATTCATCATTTATTAAACTATATTAAAAATAATTATTGCATCCACCATCTCTTTCACTACACTCCTTCACCAATATTCCACTATATAAATACGTAAACAAGTAATCATTTAGATTACAAAAATGATTTCTTCAAATTCTTCTTCCAAGCAACTTTATAAATCATTACTATTACAATATTTTTCTCGCCAATAGTCTATCCGTTGATTTATTAATGCTACAAAGAATGTCTTTTACACATAACACAACACTATATTATGCCTTTTAGCAAACTTAAACATTGCATTAAATTCACCCAACGTATTATCGTCGAAATAAATACCTTGCTGCCGACAACATTTATCGCTACAATTTACTATTTCCAACTATTATTTTCCATAATTATCACTCTCTCCACTATTTCACAACCAATTTAATCTATATTAATCTATATTAATGAATATTAAACACTAAATGCAGTCGAAATGCTAAAACAACTCCTCACTATTGTCACTCCAACCGTCAATGCATTCAACTTCTTAAAAACTTTCATATCAGCCTAACGATTCTTTAACGATTCTCCGACAAATATAACTTTATTAACACAATTTTCCATCAAAAACAATAAACAATCGAATTCTATGCCCTGTCTAATATCTAAACTATCATTTACACCCAATAATACACCATATTCCATCAATAATTCATCAACTTTCAACAAAATAATACTTTAGATTCAAAAAATTCATATTTATACTAAATTATTAATTAATTAATTATTAGTAAATAAGTTTAATTAATCTCTTTAATTCATTCATTTGTGGTCCTTAAAAGGACCGATTAAACAAATACCAAACATCTTAAGCACGTTCACCACGGATACGACGAGCCAATTGAATATCTTTTGGCATTATTGTTACACGTTTAGCATGAATTGCACACAAGTTTGTATCTTCGAAAAGACCAACCAAATATGCTTCACTTGCTTCTTGTAATGCCATAACAGCTGAACTTTGAAAACGTAAATCAGTTTTAAAATCCTGAGCTATTTCACGTACCAAACGTTGAAATGGCAATTTACGTATTAACAATTCAGTACTTTTCTGATAGCGACGAATTTCACGCAATGCAACTGTACCTGGACGATAACGATGTGGCTTTTTAACACCACCAGTTGCTGGTGCACTTTTACGTGCTGCCTTTGTTGCCAATTGCTTACGTGGAGCTTTACCACCAGTCGATTTACGAGCAGTCTGCTTAGTACGAGCCATTTTAATTACTTGAATTTAGTATCTATGCGATTCAATTTCAATTTATAATTTTATTAACGAAAATTTGTTATATACAATTTGTCTTACAAATAATCTTAAGCATAAAATAAAATATATACAAGAGGCGCAATACACGAGGGCCCACTAAAACTAGGAGATTAAAAAATTAGAATTACTAATAACAATGTTAAAAAAAGGCTTAATCTAGGAGTTGCGCAAGCAGCGCTCTACCCGCGGTAGTGCTGGTTGTTGGCTTTGCTGTAGAAGTCCTCAGGGATCCCGCGATGCAGGAGCGAGCTAATAAATAGGTACCGAAATTCCGGTACCAACAAGTGACGAAGAAGAAGACGCATGTCGTCTTCTGGGTGAAGTTGAAGTCGAACGACGAATCTATTGGCAAGACCAGTCAAAAATTGGTCGATAGGCGGGAATTTTGCCAATTCGTAAAGATGACTGTTGGGGAAGAACTTGACGCTGTCAATTCGTCTGTGGATGCCGGTGCAGCTGCGGAGAACTTTCCTCTCGAATAGTTGGATCCTCTTCATCGCAGTTGGATTGATGGTAAACCATATGGGATAGCCATAGGAGATTACTGGTCTGATAAGCTGCTTATAAATAAGCAGCTTCGTGGCCACGCTGAGGCCGCATTGCCGCCTCAGAAGTGGATTAACGAGGTGAAGAGCATAACTAGCTCTCTTCAGGACCAGTTGGATGTGCGCTTTGAACCTGAAGCGTTCACTAAAGAGTACACCGAGATATTTGCAGTGTTCTTTGGTTTTGATGATGCTGCCGTCGGGCATCAGAAGCTCCACAACTCTGCATCTAGCAACATAGCCAGCTTTCGACTTGAACGCTGTTGACGGAGGACGAAAACAGATTAATTCCGATTTCGCGCAGTTGATCTTCAGGCCCCACTTATGGTAGTAGTCCCAAAGCGAGTCGATGTGAAGGCTAAGGCGACCAAGAGCCGTCTCGGGAGCCATGGACGAACTGTACGTGATGGAATCATCAGCGTACAGAAGCGAGGTAGTGCCCGGAGGATTGGGCGGCTGGTCGGCAGTAAAAATGTTGAAAAGCACAGGCCCCAGCTTGGAGCCCTGCGGTACTCCTGCAGCAATGTTCCTTAGAGACGACGAGCACTCTGCGATGCTGACAAGGAACTTCCTTCCAGAGAGAAAGCTAAGCAGCAATTTGACAAGATGCATGTCAAACTGAAATGTGCAGAGCTTGTGGATAAGGGCAGAGATCCAGACGCTGTCGAACGCTTTTTCCAAATCCAGCAGGCAGGCAAGCGTACATTCTTTTTTGTTGAGTCCAGCGGTGACGTCGTTATGAAGCTGGACCAGGGGGTGAAGTGTGCTGTGGCCTTTCCGGAATCCGTGCTGATTTTTCGGTATGACATTGTTCACCTCACAATGGAAGTTGACACGCCGCAAGACCAACGCCTCGAAGATTTTGCTCACACAGCAGAGCAGCGATATCGGGCGGTAACCAGCCACCGAAGACCTATCCGACTTTTTTGGAACCGGAACGATTCTGGCTTCCTTCCAGGCAGTAGGAAAGTAACTGTTGTTAAGGCAGTTATTAAAGATGATCGCCATGAGCCAGAACGTGATCGCAGGCAGCCGCTTTAGTACGAAATTTGAAATTCCGTCTTTGCCAACAGATTTCTTCGCCCTGGAAGTTTGAACACATTCGGAAACCTCATGCGACGATGTGAAAGTAGAAGAATCCAGTGGCAGATCGGCAGGATTGAGAATTGAAAATTCAGTGACGGGTAAGGTGAGGCTTTCCACTTCCGTCACGCTGTTGGCAATCTGGCCGAGGAATTCGGGCATATCGGCGGGAGGGTTGTCAGCGAAGCTTCTCTCAAAATGATCCGCAAACAACTCAGCCTTATCCTGAGCATCAGTGGCTTGCGTGTCGCCAGATGAAATAACTTCGGGAAGGTAGTTCTTCTTGCCCGAGAAGCGGCTGATCTGTTTAAATGCATCAGGGCCAGGTCTGATCATCGCTAGCTGTCTGGAGAGCTCATCGTTCCTGTATTTCCTAATGGCTCGGTTGAACATCGTGTTTGTACAGCGCAGCTCAGCATAAACAGATTGGTATGCGAGCGAAGCCGAATTGTACGTGCGCTTCAGGATCCGCTGGAGTCGCTTCCGAAGAACTTGACGGTGGGCCTGGATAGCTTGGATGTAGGCAGGCAGGTCGTCGAATCTCTTCGCGCATGTCGAGGTGGTTGCCTGTGCATTCAAAGCGTTGTTGATGGTCGCCTCGAAGTGTGAAATTGCATCGTCAATCTCCGGATTAGAGAGATTGCGATCAGTAGGCGGGCAATTAGTAGCTGCTTCAACCTGCGCTCTGAAGGTGTTCCAGTCGACTTTGTGAAAGTTGACCTTCCGTTCAGCGGTAGCTCTCGCGACAAAGAGCCTCTGGCACAGCCGAATGTCGAGTTCAACCGAGAGATGGTCGGAGTCAGCGAGGTGGGCCTTGCAGCTGAAGTTATTAAATTCCGGTGCGATGTTCACCAGAGTAGACGAGCACAAGAAGAAATCCAGCGTGGACGGCGTTCTGGGAAACGTTCTTTCCTGCTGCGAAACTACCACCAGCGAGTGGTCGATGCAGTTGTTGTGCAGCCAATCCACAATGGCGTTGCCTTGGAGCGAGCAAATATCGTCGTGCCAAAGAAAATGACGCGCGTTGAAGTCGCCGCCAATCACGCAGAAAGTATGCTGCTTGCAGATAACGTTGATGGTGGACAAATCCTGCTTGATGTCACTGGAACTGCTGCCGCTCTTAACGTAGAATGACACGACGAGGAGGGATTCACCGCTGGAGAGAGCGATGGAAATGGCGGTGGCCTCAGAAGTAAGCAGAGAAGAGATCGGTAGCTGCTTCCCTTGTAGCCGGTTTCTAAGAAGAATGGCGGATCCTCTGAAACGTTCGGTCTTCGGCGTCTGTACGAAGTGGTATCCTTCATGGTTGATCCGGTTTCTTCTAGTCAAGTTCGTTTCCTGCAAAAGAAGAATATCTGGATTAAATTGATTGACGAAAAGGCTAAGGGAGGTTCTTCTGGGGATGGAATATATGGAATTGACGTTGTAGGTGATGATTTTGAGGCGGCTTATTTTAAACATAGTTCAAAAATAAGCCGTCCCAAAATCGCTGTTTTCGCTTTATCGTTAAGAAGTGCGTAATTGGCTGGGATTGCTTTTTTCGCTTTATTAATAAGCGAAAGCAAGTCCGAACCGAACAGCCTTTCAACATCGGAGAAGATGTCAATAGGAGGGGATTTGGGATTTTTGGAAGAAGGTTTAGAGGTGGTGAGTGGAGCAGAGATCCTAGGAGGCCTAGGAGGTGCAGCGTTGGCTGCAGCGGCCTGGGCGTAAGAAATTCTGCTATTGACGCCGCGCTTTGCAGATTCAACGAAAAATAGTTGCTGCTCCTTGCGTTTAGCAGCGGATTTGATGCGTGATTCGTGCACCTTTTTGTAGACAGGGCATCCGCGATAGTTAGCGGGGTGCCCTTCTTTATTGCAATTTACGCAATAAACTTTGTCGTCGGGCTTGACGACCGAGGGACGGGAGCACTTCCCTGGAGCATGAGTTTCGTTGCATTTAACACAACGAAACTTCATGCCGCAGTTGGATGCAATGTGTCCGAAGTTCTGGCAGTTGTGGCACTGCGTGACGCCATTTGGTTTCAATTTTTCCCATTGAACCCGCTGGTTGAGCAGAAGCGAAGTAGCTGAGATGACGTCAAGATCGCAGTTTTTGTTGAATTCAACGAGAAAGATGTTGCTGCTACGCGCGCTTTTCCTCTTCTGGAAGCGGCTAACATTGACCGCTTGAATGTTAAGGCTCTCCAGCTCAGCCTTAACCTCTTCGGGTTCAAAGGAGTGATGGATTCCTTTAAGAATAAGAAGAGTCTTCCGATCTTCTTTCGGGGTGAACGAGCTGAACTGCGTCTCTTGTTCTTTCAGCCAATCTTTCACTAGCTGAAACCCCTCTTTATTTTCCGTTAAGATAACGGATTTCTTTGAGTTGGTGTTGCGAATCTGGAAGATTATTTTCTTTTGCTTTGCAAAAGAATTCAATGCAGCAACGTCGACCTCAAGGCCGAAAATGGGTGGCATGTGTGTTTTCTTTGATGCCTGGCTTGATATTTGCGCTTTTGGATGCGCAGATGTCGTTGTCGTGGTTAGTATCTATGCGATACTTTTCAATCTATAAGATAGTTTATTTTACTAAATATGTTTCAATCGTACATGTGTCTTACGACTAAAATTACAATTAAACCATATTGCCATCCCATTCATGTATTAAGGAATAGTACAAGGTTTTTATCTATAAATAACTTTACGATTCATCCCAAAGCATTCATTTAGCTTCTTGTGCTCGTATCATATCAACGTATCAAAATGACTGGACGCGGTAAAGGCGGAAAAGGTTTAGGCAAAGGTGGAGCTAAACGTCATCGCAAAGTACTTCGTGATAATATCCAAGGTATTACTAAGCCAGCTATACGTCGTTTAGCTCGTCGTGGCGGAGTTAAACGTATCTCTGGATTGATATACGAAGAGACACGCGGTGTTCTGAAAGTATTTTTGGAAAATGTTATTCGCGATGCTGTAACATATACTGAACATGCCAAAAGGAAGACAGTAACAGCAATGGATGTTGTTTATGCATTGAAACGTCAAGGCAGAACCCTTTATGGTTTCGGCGGTTAAATACCAACTTATTCATTAATCGGTCCTTTTCAGGACCACAAAATAAATAAATAAAGTGATAAAAATTTCTATTCTAATTATCTATTAGTAATTATTATTAGTTAGTTGAAATACATATAAGCATTTTAGTTGGCTGAGGCGAAAGCCTTAAGCACAGCGAAAGAAAAAGCGGGTCAAAAATATACAAAAAAAGCAAAAAGCCCGACGGCAACAACAAAACTCCTTGAAAGTTCGACTCTATACATTTTCTATACATCCGCTCTACTCAGAATACCGTTACCGCTGTCGGGGCGTAACTCCATTTTTCAATTCTATTTGCCGTCCACAAATTCCTTTACCTATGTATGTTTGTGTGTGCGTGTGTGTGTGTGTTTCTCATAGAATCATTTCTAGGAGAGAATAGGACATTCATTTCAGAGAGAGAAAGAGACAGCCACTGCTGCGTTTCGTTTCCTTTTTTCATAGGAATATCATGGTATTATGGAATATTTATTCGAATGGAAATTAGCTACCATGGAATATAGTAGCGAATTATTATTAATTTAAGAAAATAGCTATTTAATCTCAATATTTTAATAAAATTTGTCGTCCTTAAAAGGACGGTTGTTTTATTTTTGCCAGAGAAATCTGTTTATGCCTTCTTTTCTGTTTTCTTCGGCAACAATACTGCTTGGATGTTGGGCAACACACCGCCTTGTGCGATTGTTACGCCAGACAATAGTTTATTCAATTCTTCATCGTTGCGAATGGCCAATTGCAAGTGACGAGGAATGATTCTGGTCTTCTTATTATCTCGTGCAGCATTACCAGCCAATTCCAAAACTTCAGCAGCCAAATATTCCATTACAGCTGCGAGATAAACTGGAGCACCGGCACCAACACGTTCAGCATAATTGCCTTTACGCAACAAACGATGAATTCTGCCAACAGGAAACTGAAGACCAGCTCGGTTTGAGCGTGACTTTGCCTTTCCCTTAACTTTGCCACCTTTTCCACGTCCAGACATGTTTTAAATTATATTTATACTAGTTCACAACACAAATCTCTAACTAAGAGTGCGACTAAAAATTCCAAATTTTTTCCTTATATTATTTTTAGTATTTAATCTAACTAAGTTAGTATACATGAAAAGTACGTTAATCAAAAGGCAGATATGAACTACACTAATTTCTCGAAACTGGAATTTAGTAATTGTGATTAAATTATTCTAAAATGCCACCTAAAACTAGTGGAAAGGCTGCTAAAAAAGCTGGAAAGGCTCAGAAGAACATCACCAAGAACGATAAGAAGAAGAAGCGCAAGAGGAAGGAAAGCTATGCTATCTACATTTACAAAGTTCTGAAGCAAGTTCATCCCGACACTGGAATTTCTTCGAAAGCGATGAGCATCATGAACAGTTTCGTCAATGACATCTTCGAAAGAATTGCTGCTGAAGCATCTCGCTTGGCACACTACAACAAAAGATCAACAATAACAAGTCGCGAAATCCAAACTGCTGTTCGTCTTCTGTTGCCCGGTGAATTGGCTAAGCATGCTGTAAGCGAAGGAACTAAAGCTGTTACTAAATATACCAGCTCCAAGTAATTCGCTCATCTTTACTCAGACTTTACACCGTTTAAAGGCCCTTTTCAGGGCCACAAAATAATTATTTTAAAAAGATGAAAAATTTATTTACTTTCAACACAATAAGAAATATTATTTATCGATTTTAATTTTTTTTTAAAAAAAAATAAATTTCTAATTGAAAACTCAAGTAAAGTAAAGAATACCCGCTAAATCGGCATTAGTCAGGGTTGCCATCTACGTATTTTTCTTTGTTTTTCAATTTATTATATTTTGCAATTTCAACTTTGACATTTTCAAAGAAATTGTTGTTAATTATAAAAAAAAGCAAGAAGTAAGTAACATTTAAGTAGCTTAATAAATATTTACAAAAAATACATTTATTCAAAAATCAATATAATCTACTCAAGTTATAAGAAAGTCTATATCTCTTTAATAAGTCAATTTGTAGCCCTGAAAAGGGCTTTTAACATGATTGCCATCTTCATAACTATACATGTTTTAGCTTTATTTTTTGGCTGCAGGTTTCTTCACAGCTTTCTTTGTAGTTGCAAGTCTTCCTGGTCCATTTTTGGTGGATTTCGCCAGTTTCGCCTTCGCTGAAATGGTCGATGTGCTTTTCGCTTTAATAGTTTTCGATTTCGCCATCTCAGTTTTTGCTACTTTTGGTTTCGGTTTCGCCGCAACACTCTTCTTTACTGCCAACTTCTTACCAGCAACAAGCTTCTTCGCTTTCTTATCTCCACTTGCCACTTTCTTACTCAAAGTCTCCTTCTTTGCGACAACCTTTGCAGTTTTCTTCTTACTTTCAACTGGTTTAGCTGCTTTTACTTTATTAGCAGCAACTGACAATTTAAATGATCCAGATGCTCCCTTTCCCTTCGTCTGGATAAGTTTGCCATTGGCAACTGCAGATTTCAAATATTTCTTAATAAATGGTGCCAATTTCTGTGCATCGCATTTGTACGTAGCAGCAATATACTTTTTGATTGCCAACAATGAAGATCCACCGCGTTCCTTCAAGTTCTTTATTGAGGCGTCTACCATTTGTTGTGTTGGCGGATGAGTAGACGCTGCCGACGGCTTCTTAGCTACTTTCTTAGTAGCCTTCTTTTCAATAGCTGCAGCAATGGGTGCTGCTGCAGTAACAGGCGCTTCTGACATCTTTGCTATAATATTTATTATATTAAACGGTATTAAATATAGTTGCTTTATATTTTTAATCAATTTTACCACTAATTTCTCGACACCTAAAATACTGAGAATTGCCGAGACTGCAAGCATCCATGTATGTATTTGTATAATTTTGATAATATCTGCACTATTGAATTGTATCGCTTTTAAAGTGATTTTAATCAATATTACATGCAAATAATAACAATTCATCATTTATTAAACTATATTAAAAATAATTATTGCATCCACCATCTCTTTCACTACACTCCTTCACCAATATTCCACTATATAAATACGTAAACAAGTAATCATTTAGATTACAAAAATGATTTCTTCAAATTCTTCTTCCAAGCAACTTTATAAATCATTACTATTACAATATTTTTCTCGCCAATAGTCTATCCGTTGATTTATTAATGCTACAAAGAATGTCTTTTACACATAACACAACACTATATTATGCCTTTTAGCAAACTTAAACATTGCATTAAATTCACCCAACGTATTATCGTCGAAATAAATACCTTGCTGCCGACAACATTTATCGCTACAATTTACTATTTCCAACTATTATTTTCCATAATTATCACTCTCTCCACTATTTCACAACCAATTTAATCTATATTAATCTATATTAATGAATATTAAACACTAAATGCAGTCGAAATGCTAAAACAACTCCTCACTATTGTCACTCCAACCGTCAATGCATTCAACTTCTTAAAAACTTTCATATCAGCCTAACGATTCTTTAACGATTCTCCGACAAATATAACTTTATTAACACAATTTTCCATCAAAAACAATAAACAATCGAATTCTATGCCCTGTCTAATATCTAAACTATCATTTACACCCAATAATACACCATATTCCATCAATAATTCATCAACTTTCAACAAAATAATACTTTAGATTCAAAAAATTCATATTTATACTAAATTATTAATTAATTAATTATTAGTAAATAAGTTTAATTAATCTCTTTAATTCATTCATTTGTGGTCCTTAAAAGGACCGATTAAACAAATACCAAACATCTTAAGCACGTTCACCACGGATACGACGAGCCAATTGAATATCTTTTGGCATTATTGTTACACGTTTAGCATGAATTGCACACAAGTTTGTATCTTCGAAAAGACCAACCAAATATGCTTCACTTGCTTCTTGTAATGCCATAACAGCTGAACTTTGAAAACGTAAATCAGTTTTAAAATCCTGAGCTATTTCACGTACCAAACGTTGAAATGGCAATTTACGTATTAACAATTCAGTACTTTTCTGATAGCGACGAATTTCACGCAATGCAACTGTACCTGGACGATAACGATGTGGCTTTTTAACACCACCAGTTGCTGGTGCACTTTTACGTGCTGCCTTTGTTGCCAATTGCTTACGTGGAGCTTTACCACCAGTCGATTTACGAGCAGTCTGCTTAGTACGAGCCATTTTAATTACTTGAATTTAGTATCTATGCGATACTTTTCAATCTATAAGATAGTTTATTTTACTAAATATGTTTCAATCGTACATGTGTCTTACGACTAAAATTACAATTAAACCATATTGCCATCCCATTCATGTATTAAGGAATAGTACAAGGTTTTTATCTATAAATAACTTTACGATTCATCCCAAAGCATTCATTTAGCTTCTTGTGCTCGTATCATATCAACGTATCAAAATGACTGGACGCGGTAAAGGCGGAAAAGGTTTAGGCAAAGGTGGAGCTAAACGTCATCGCAAAGTACTTCGTGATAATATCCAAGGTATTACTAAGCCAGCTATACGTCGTTTAGCTCGTCGTGGCGGAGTTAAACGTATCTCTGGATTGATATACGAAGAGACACGCGGTGTTCTGAAAGTATTTTTGGAAAATGTTATTCGCGATGCTGTAACATATACTGAACATGCCAAAAGGAAGACAGTAACAGCAATGGATGTTGTTTATGCATTGAAACGTCAAGGCAGAACCCTTTATGGTTTCGGCGGTTAAATACCAACTTATTCATTAATCGGTCCTTTTCAGGACCACAAAATAAATAAATAAAGTGATAAAAATTTCTATTCTAATTATCTATTAGTAATTATTATTAGTTAGTTGAAATACATATAAGCATTTTAGTTGGCTGAGGCGAAAGCCTTAAGCACAGCGAAAGAAAAAGCGGGTCAAAAATATACAAAAAAAGCAAAAAGCCCGACGGCAACAACAAAACTCCTTGAAAGTTCGACTCTATACATTTTCTATACATCCGCTCTACTCAGAATACCGTTACCGCTGTCGGGGCGTAACTCCATTTTTCAATTCTATTTGCCGTCCACAAATTCCTTTACCTATGTATGTTTGTGTGTGCGTGTGTGTGTGTGTTTCTCATAGAATCATTTCTAGGAGAGAATAGGACATTCATTTCAGAGAGAGAAAGAGACAGCCACTGCTGCGTTTCGTTTCCTTTTTTCATAGGAATATCATGGTATTATGGAATATTTATTCGAATGGAAATTAGCTACCATGGAATATAGTAGCGAATTATTATTAATTTAAGAAAATAGCTATTTAATCTCAATATTTTAATAAAATTTGTCGTCCTTAAAAGGACGGTTGTTTTATTTTTGCCAGAGAAATCTGTTTATGCCTTCTTTTCTGTTTTCTTCGGCAACAATACTGCTTGGATGTTGGGCAACACACCGCCTTGTGCGATTGTTACGCCAGACAATAGTTTATTCAATTCTTCATCGTTGCGAATGGCCAATTGCAAGTGACGAGGAATGATTCTGGTCTTCTTATTATCTCGTGCAGCATTACCAGCCAATTCCAAAACTTCAGCAGCCAAATATTCCATTACAGCTGCGAGATAAACTGGAGCACCGGCACCAACACGTTCAGCATAATTGCCTTTACGCAACAAACGATGAATTCTGCCAACAGGAAACTGAAGACCAGCTCGGTTTGAGCGTGACTTTGCCTTTCCCTTAACTTTGCCACCTTTTCCACGTCCAGACATGTTTTAAATTATATTTATACTAGTTCACAACACAAATCTCTAACTAAGAGTGCGACTAAAAATTCCAAATTTTTTCCTTATATTATTTTTAGTATTTAATCTAACTAAGTTAGTATACATGAAAAGTACGTTAATCAAAAGGCAGATATGAACTACACTAATTTCTCGAAACTGGAATTTAGTAATTGTGATTAAATTATTCTAAAATGCCACCTAAAACTAGTGGAAAGGCTGCTAAAAAAGCTGGAAAGGCTCAGAAGAACATCACCAAGAACGATAAGAAGAAGAAGCGCAAGAGGAAGGAAAGCTATGCTATCTACATTTACAAAGTTCTGAAGCAAGTTCATCCCGACACTGGAATTTCTTCGAAAGCGATGAGCATCATGAACAGTTTCGTCAATGACATCTTCGAAAGAATTGCTGCTGAAGCATCTCGCTTGGCACACTACAACAAAAGATCAACAATAACAAGTCGCGAAATCCAAACTGCTGTTCGTCTTCTGTTGCCCGGTGAATTGGCTAAGCATGCTGTAAGCGAAGGAACTAAAGCTGTTACTAAATATACCAGCTCCAAGTAATTCGCTCATCTTTACTCAGACTTTACACCGTTTAAAGGCCCTTTTCAGGGCCACAAAATAATTATTTTAAAAAGATGAAAAATTTATTTACTTTCAACACAATAAGAAATATTATTTATCGATTTTAATTTTTTTTTAAAAAAAAATAAATTTCTAATTGAAAACTCAAGTAAAGTAAAGAATACCCGCTAAATCGGCATTAGTCAGGGTTGCCATCTACGTATTTTTCTTTGTTTTTCAATTTATTATATTTTGCAATTTCAACTTTGACATTTTCAAAGAAATTGTTGTTAATTATAAAAAAAAGCAAGAAGTAAGTAACATTTAAGTAGCTTAATAAATATTTACAAAAAATACATTTATTCAAAAATCAATATAATCTACTCAAGTTATAAGAAAGTCTATATCTCTTTAATAAGTCAATTTGTAGCCCTGAAAAGGGCTTTTAACATGATTGCCATCTTCATAACTATACATGTTTTAGCTTTATTTTTTGGCTGCAGGTTTCTTCACAGCTTTCTTTGTAGTTGCAAGTCTTCCTGGTCCATTTTTGGTGGATTTCGCCAGTTTCGCCTTCGCTGAAATGGTCGATGTGCTTTTCGCTTTAATAGTTTTCGATTTCGCCATCTCAGTTTTTGCTACTTTTGGTTTCGGTTTCGCCGCAACACTCTTCTTTACTGCCAACTTCTTACCAGCAACAAGCTTCTTCGCTTTCTTATCTCCACTTGCCACTTTCTTACTCAAAGTCTCCTTCTTTGCGACAACCTTTGCAGTTTTCTTCTTACTTTCAACTGGTTTAGCTGCTTTTACTTTATTAGCAGCAACTGACAATTTAAATGATCCAGATGCTCCCTTTCCCTTCGTCTGGATAAGTTTGCCATTGGCAACTGCAGATTTCAAATATTTCTTAATAAATGGTGCCAATTTCTGTGCATCGCATTTGTACGTAGCAGCAATATACTTTTTGATTGCCAACAATGAAGATCCACCGCGTTCCTTCAAGTTCTTTATTGAGGCGTCTACCATTTGTTGTGTTGGCGGATGAGTAGACGCTGCCGACGGCTTCTTAGCTACTTTCTTAGTAGCCTTCTTTTCAATAGCTGCAGCAATGGGTGCTGCTGCAGTAACAGGCGCTTCTGACATCTTTGCTATAATATTTATTATATTAAACGGTATTAAATATAGTTGCTTTATATTTTTAATCAATTTTACCACTAATTTCTCGACACCTAAAATACTGAGAATTGCCGAGACTGCAAGCATCCATGTATGTATTTGTATAATTTTGATAATATCTGCACTATTGAATTGTATCGCTTTTAAAGTGATTTTAATCAATATTACATGCAAATAATAACAATTCATCATTTATTAAACTATATTAAAAATAATTATTGCATCCACCATCTCTTTCACTACACTCCTTCACCAATATTCCACTATATAAATACGTAAACAAGTAATCATTTAGATTACAAAAATGATTTCTTCAAATTCTTCTTCCAAGCAACTTTATAAATCATTACTATTACAATATTTTTCTCGCCAATAGTCTATCCGTTGATTTATTAATGCTACAAAGAATGTCTTTTACACATAACACAACACTATATTATGCCTTTTAGCAAACTTAAACATTGCATTAAATTCACCCAACGTATTATCGTCGAAATAAATACCTTGCTGCCGACAACATTTATCGCTACAATTTACTATTTCCAACTATTATTTTCCATAATTATCACTCTCTCCACTATTTCACAACCAATTTAATCTATATTAATCTATATTAATGAATATTAAACACTAAATGCAGTCGAAATGCTAAAACAACTCCTCACTATTGTCACTCCAACCGTCAATGCATTCAACTTCTTAAAAACTTTCATATCAGCCTAACGATTCTTTAACGATTCTCCGACAAATATAACTTTATTAACACAATTTTCCATCAAAAACAATAAACAATCGAATTCTATGCCCTGTCTAATATCTAAACTATCATTTACACCCAATAATACACCATATTCCATCAATAATTCATCAACTTTCAACAAAATAATACTTTAGATTCAAAAAATTCATATTTATACTAAATTATTAATTAATTAATTATTAGTAAATAAGTTTAATTAATCTCTTTAATTCATTCATTTGTGGTCCTTAAAAGGACCGATTAAACAAATACCAAACATCTTAAGCACGTTCACCACGGATACGACGAGCCAATTGAATATCTTTTGGCATTATTGTTACACGTTTAGCATGAATTGCACACAAGTTTGTATCTTCGAAAAGACCAACCAAATATGCTTCACTTGCTTCTTGTAATGCCATAACAGCTGAACTTTGAAAACGTAAATCAGTTTTAAAATCCTGAGCTATTTCACGTACCAAACGTTGAAATGGCAATTTACGTATTAACAATTCAGTACTTTTCTGATAGCGACGAATTTCACGCAATGCAACTGTACCTGGACGATAACGATGTGGCTTTTTAACACCACCAGTTGCTGGTGCACTTTTACGTGCTGCCTTTGTTGCCAATTGCTTACGTGGAGCTTTACCACCAGTCGATTTACGAGCAGTCTGCTTAGTACGAGCCATTTTAATTACTTGAATTTAGTATCTATGCGATACTTTTCAATCTATAAGATAGTTTATTTTACTAAATATGTTTCAATCGTACATGTGTCTTACGACTAAAATTACAATTAAACCATATTGCCATCCCATTCATGTATTAAGGAATAGTACAAGGTTTTTATCTATAAATAACTTTACGATTCATCCCAAAGCATTCATTTAGCTTCTTGTGCTCGTATCATATCAACGTATCAAAATGACTGGACGCGGTAAAGGCGGAAAAGGTTTAGGCAAAGGTGGAGCTAAACGTCATCGCAAAGTACTTCGTGATAATATCCAAGGTATTACTAAGCCAGCTATACGTCGTTTAGCTCGTCGTGGCGGAGTTAAACGTATCTCTGGATTGATATACGAAGAGACACGCGGTGTTCTGAAAGTATTTTTGGAAAATGTTATTCGCGATGCTGTAACATATACTGAACATGCCAAAAGGAAGACAGTAACAGCAATGGATGTTGTTTATGCATTGAAACGTCAAGGCAGAACCCTTTATGGTTTCGGCGGTTAAATACCAACTTATTCATTAATCGGTCCTTTTCAGGACCACAAAATAAATAAATAAAGTGATAAAAATTTCTATTCTAATTATCTATTAGTAATTATTATTAGTTAGTTGAAATACATATAAGCATTTTAGTTGGCTGAGGCGAAAGCCTTAAGCACAGCGAAAGAAAAAGCGGGTCAAAAATATACAAAAAAAGCAAAAAGCCCGACGGCAACAACAAAACTCCTTGAAAGTTCGACTCTATACATTTTCTATACATCCGCTCTACTCAGAATACCGTTACCGCTGTCGGGGCGTAACTCCATTTTTCAATTCTATTTGCCGTCCACAAATTCCTTTACCTATGTATGTTTGTGTGTGCGTGTGTGTGTGTGTTTCTCATAGAATCATTTCTAGGAGAGAATAGGACATTCATTTCAGAGAGAGAAAGAGACAGCCACTGCTGCGTTTCGTTTCCTTTTTTCATAGGAATATCATGGTATTATGGAATATTTATTCGAATGGAAATTAGCTACCATGGAATATAGTAGCGAATTATTATTAATTTAAGAAAATAGCTATTTAATCTCAATATTTTAATAAAATTTGTCGTCCTTAAAAGGACGGTTGTTTTATTTTTGCCAGAGAAATCTGTTTATGCCTTCTTTTCTGTTTTCTTCGGCAACAATACTGCTTGGATGTTGGGCAACACACCGCCTTGTGCGATTGTTACGCCAGACAATAGTTTATTCAATTCTTCATCGTTGCGAATGGCCAATTGCAAGTGACGAGGAATGATTCTGGTCTTCTTATTATCTCGTGCAGCATTACCAGCCAATTCCAAAACTTCAGCAGCCAAATATTCCATTACAGCTGCGAGATAAACTGGAGCACCGGCACCAACACGTTCAGCATAATTGCCTTTACGCAACAAACGATGAATTCTGCCAACAGGAAACTGAAGACCAGCTCGGTTTGAGCGTGACTTTGCCTTTCCCTTAACTTTGCCACCTTTTCCACGTCCAGACATGTTTTAAATTATATTTATACTAGTTCACAACACAAATCTCTAACTAAGAGTGCGACTAAAAATTCCAAATTTTTTCCTTATATTATTTTTAGTATTTAATCTAACTAAGTTAGTATACATGAAAAGTACGTTAATCAAAAGGCAGATATGAACTACACTAATTTCTCGAAACTGGAATTTAGTAATTGTGATTAAATTATTCTAAAATGCCACCTAAAACTAGTGGAAAGGCTGCTAAAAAAGCTGGAAAGGCTCAGAAGAACATCACCAAGAACGATAAGAAGAAGAAGCGCAAGAGGAAGGAAAGCTATGCTATCTACATTTACAAAGTTCTGAAGCAAGTTCATCCCGACACTGGAATTTCTTCGAAAGCGATGAGCATCATGAACAGTTTCGTCAATGACATCTTCGAAAGAATTGCTGCTGAAGCATCTCGCTTGGCACACTACAACAAAAGATCAACAATAACAAGTCGCGAAATCCAAACTGCTGTTCGTCTTCTGTTGCCCGGTGAATTGGCTAAGCATGCTGTAAGCGAAGGAACTAAAGCTGTTACTAAATATACCAGCTCCAAGTAATTCGCTCATCTTTACTCAGACTTTACACCGTTTAAAGGCCCTTTTCAGGGCCACAAAATAATTATTTTAAAAAGATGAAAAATTTATTTACTTTCAACACAATAAGAAATATTATTTATCGATTTTAATTTTTTTTTAAAAAAAAATAAATTTCTAATTGAAAACTCAAGTAAAGTAAAGAATACCCGCTAAATCGGCATTAGTCAGGGTTGCCATCTACGTATTTTTCTTTGTTTTTCAATTTATTATATTTTGCAATTTCAACTTTGACATTTTCAAAGAAATTGTTGTTAATTATAAAAAAAAGCAAGAAGTAAGTAACATTTAAGTAGCTTAATAAATATTTACAAAAAATACATTTATTCAAAAATCAATATAATCTACTCAAGTTATAAGAAAGTCTATATCTCTTTAATAAGTCAATTTGTAGCCCTGAAAAGGGCTTTTAACATGATTGCCATCTTCATAACTATACATGTTTTAGCTTTATTTTTTGGCTGCAGGTTTCTTCACAGCTTTCTTTGTAGTTGCAAGTCTTCCTGGTCCATTTTTGGTGGATTTCGCCAGTTTCGCCTTCGCTGAAATGGTCGATGTGCTTTTCGCTTTAATAGTTTTCGATTTCGCCATCTCAGTTTTTGCTACTTTTGGTTTCGGTTTCGCCGCAACACTCTTCTTTACTGCCAACTTCTTACCAGCAACAAGCTTCTTCGCTTTCTTATCTCCACTTGCCACTTTCTTACTCAAAGTCTCCTTCTTTGCGACAACCTTTGCAGTTTTCTTCTTACTTTCAACTGGTTTAGCTGCTTTTACTTTATTAGCAGCAACTGACAATTTAAATGATCCAGATGCTCCCTTTCCCTTCGTCTGGATAAGTTTGCCATTGGCAACTGCAGATTTCAAATATTTCTTAATAAATGGTGCCAATTTCTGTGCATCGCATTTGTACGTAGCAGCAATATACTTTTTGATTGCCAACAATGAAGATCCACCGCGTTCCTTCAAGTTCTTTATTGAGGCGTCTACCATTTGTTGTGTTGGCGGATGAGTAGACGCTGCCGACGGCTTCTTAGCTACTTTCTTAGTAGCCTTCTTTTCAATAGCTGCAGCAATGGGTGCTGCTGCAGTAACAGGCGCTTCTGACATCTTTGCTATAATATTTATTATATTAAACGGTATTAAATATAGTTGCTTTATATTTTTAATCAATTTTACCACTAATTTCTCGACACCTAAAATACTGAGAATTGCCGAGACTGCAAGCATCCATGTATGTATTTGTATAATTTTGATAATATCTGCACTATTGAATTGTATCGCTTTTAAAGTGATTTTAATCAATATTACATGCAAATAATAACAATTCATCATTTATTAAACTATATTAAAAATAATTATTGCATCCACCATCTCTTTCACTACACTCCTTCACCAATATTCCACTATATAAATACGTAAACAAGTAATCATTTAGATTACAAAATTGATTTCTTCAAATTCTTCTTCCAAGCAACTTAATAAATCACTACTATTACAATATTTTTCTCGCCAATAGTCTATCCGTTGATTTATTAATGCTACAAAGAATGTCTTTCACACATAACACAACACTATATTATGCCTTTTAGCAAACTTAAACATTGCATTAAATTCACCCAACGCATTATCGTCGAAATTAATACCTTGCTGCCGACAACATTTATCGCTACAATTTACTATTTCCAACTGTTATTTTCCATAAATATCACTTTCTCCACTATTTCACAACAAATTTAATCTATATTAATCTATATTAATGAATATTAAACACTAAATGCAGTCGAAATACTAAAAACACTCCTCACTATTGTCACTCCAACCGTCAATGCATTCAACCTCTTACAAACTTTCATATCAGCCTAACGATTCTTTAACGATTCTCCGACAAATATCACTTTATTAACACAATTTTCCATCAAAAACAATAAACAATCGAATTCTATGCCATGTCTAATATCCAAACTATCATTTACACCCAATAATACACCATATTCCATCAATAATTCATCAACTTTCAACAAAATAATACTTTAGATTCAAAAAATTCATATTTATACTAAATTATTAATTAATTAATTATTAGTAAATAAGTTTAATTAATCTCTTTAATTCATTCATTTGTGGTCCTTAAAAGGACCGATTAAACAAATACCAAACATCTTAAGCACGTTCACCACGGATACGACGAGCCAATTGAATATCTTTTGGCATTATTGTTACACGTTTAGCATGAATTGCACACAAGTTTGTATCTTCGAAAAGACCAACCAAATATGCTTCACTTGCTTCTTGTAATGCCATAACAGCTGAACTTTGAAAACGTAAATCAGTTTTAAAATCCTGAGCTATTTCACGTACCAAACGTTGAAATGGCAATTTACGTATTAACAATTCAGTACTTTTCTGATAGCGACGAATTTCACGCAATGCAACTGTACCTGGACGATAACGATGTGGCTTTTTAACACCACCAGTTGCTGGTGCACTTTTACGTGCTGCCTTTGTTGCCAATTGCTTACGTGGAGCTTTACCACCAGTCGATTTACGAGCAGTCTGCTTAGTACGAGCCATTTTAATTACTTGAATTTAGTATCTATGCGATACTTTTCAATCTATAAGATAGTTTATTTTACTAAATATGTTTCAATCGTACATGTGTCTTACGACTAAAATTACAATTAAACCATATTGCCATCCCATTCATGTATTAAGGAATAGTACAAGGTTTTTATCTATAAATAACTTTACGATTCATCCCAAAGCATTCATTTAGCTTCTTGTGCTCGTATCATATCAACGTATCAAAATGACTGGACGCGGTAAAGGCGGAAAAGGTTTAGGCAAAGGTGGAGCTAAACGTCATCGCAAAGTACTTCGTGATAATATCCAAGGTATTACTAAGCCAGCTATACGTCGTTTAGCTCGTCGTGGCGGAGTTAAACGTATCTCTGGATTGATATACGAAGAGACACGCGGTGTTCTGAAAGTATTTTTGGAAAATGTTATTCGCGATGCTGTAACATATACTGAACATGCCAAAAGGAAGACAGTAACAGCAATGGATGTTGTTTATGCATTGAAACGTCAAGGCAGAACCCTTTATGGTTTCGGCGGTTAAATACCAACTTATTCATTAATCGGTCCTTTTCAGGACCACAAAATAAATAAATAAAGTGATAAAAATTTCTATTCTAATTATCTATTAGTAATTATTATTAGTTAGTTGAAATACATATAAGCATTTTAGTTGGCTGAGGCGAAAGCCTTAAGCACAGCGAAAGAAAAAGCGGGTCAAAAATATACAAAAAAAGCAAAAAGCCCGACGGCAACAACAAAACTCCTTGAAAGTTCGACTCTATACATTTTCTATACATCCGCTCTACTCAGAATACCGTTACCGCTGTCGGGGCGTAACTCCATTTTTCAATTCTATTTGCCGTCCACAAATTCCTTTACCTATGTATGTTTGTGTGTGCGTGTGTGTGTGTGTTTCTCATAGAATCATTTCTAGGAGAGAATAGGACATTCATTTCAGAGAGAGAAAGAGACAGCCACTGCTGCGTTTCGTTTCCTTTTTTCATAGGAATATCATGGTATTATGGAATATTTATTCGAATGGAAATTAGCTACCATGGAATATAGTAGCGAATTATTATTAATTTAAGAAAATAGCTATTTAATCTCAATATTTTAATAAAATTTGTCGTCCTTAAAAGGACGGTTGTTTTATTTTTGCCAGAGAAATCTGTTTATGCCTTCTTTTCTGTTTTCTTCGGCAACAATACTGCTTGGATGTTGGGCAACACACCGCCTTGTGCGATTGTTACGCCAGACAATAGTTTATTCAATTCTTCATCGTTGCGAATGGCCAATTGCAAGTGACGAGGAATGATTCTGGTCTTCTTATTATCTCGTGCAGCATTACCAGCCAATTCCAAAACTTCAGCAGCCAAATATTCCATTACAGCTGCGAGATAAACTGGAGCACCGGCACCAACACGTTCAGCATAATTGCCTTTACGCAACAAACGATGAATTCTGCCAACAGGAAACTGAAGACCAGCTCGGTTTGAGCGTGACTTTGCCTTTCCCTTAACTTTGCCACCTTTTCCACGTCCAGACATGTTTTAAATTATATTTATACTAGTTCACAACACAAATCTCTAACTAAGAGTGCGACTAAAAATTCCAAATTTTTTCCTTATATTATTTTTAGTATTTAATCTAACTAAGTTAGTATACATGAAAAGTACGTTAATCAAAAGGCAGATATGAACTACACTAATTTCTCGAAACTGGAATTTAGTGCTAGGAACGTGTGGTTTCTCGGAGCTAGTGTATCGTCACTTTTACTCCATTTTATTTGATCGCCAATGTAATTGGCGTCTGGTTGACGGAATTTAGTAATTGTGATTAAATTATTCTAAAATGCCACCTAAAACTAGTGGAAAGGCTGCTAAAAAAGCTGGAAAGGCTCAGAAGAACATCACCAAGAACGATAAGAAGAAGAAGCGCAAGAGGAAGGAAAGCTATGCTATCTACATTTACAAAGTTCTGAAGCAAGTTCATCCCGACACTGGAATTTCTTCGAAAGCGATGAGCATCATGAACAGTTTCGTCAATGACATCTTCGAAAGAATTGCTGCTGAAGCATCTCGCTTGGCACACTACAACAAAAGATCAACAATAACAAGTCGCGAAATCCAAACTGCTGTTCGTCTTCTGTTGCCCGGTGAATTGGCTAAGCATGCTGTAAGCGAAGGAACTAAAGCTGTTACTAAATATACCAGCTCCAAGTAATTCGCTCATCTTTACTCAGACTTTACACCGTTTAAAGGCCCTTTTCAGGGCCACAAAATAATTATTTTAAAAAGATGAAAAATTTATTTACTTTCAACACAATAAGAAATATTATTTATCGATTTTAATTTTTTTTTAAAAAAAAATAAATTTCTAATTGAAAACTCAAGTAAAGTAAAGAATACCCGCTAAATCGGCATTAGTCAGGGTTGCCATCTACGTATTTTTCTTTGTTTTTCAATTTATTATATTTTGCAATTTCAACTTTGACATTTTCAAAGAAATTGTTGTTAATTATAAAAAAAAGCAAGAAGTAAGTAACATTTAAGTAGCTTAATAAATATTTACAAAAAATACATTTATTCAAAAATCAATATAATCTACTCAAGTTATAAGAAAGTCTATATCTCTTTAATAAGTCAATTTGTAGCCCTGAAAAGGGCTTTTAACATGATTGCCATCTTCATAACTATACATGTTTTAGCTTTATTTTTTGGCTGCAGGTTTCTTCACAGCTTTCTTTGTAGTTGCAAGTCTTCCTGGTCCATTTTTGGTGGATTTCGCCAGTTTCGCCTTCGCTGAAATGGTCGATGTGCTTTTCGCTTTAATAGTTTTCGATTTCGCCATCTCAGTTTTTGCTACTTTTGGTTTCGGTTTCGCCGCAACACTCTTCTTTACTGCCAACTTCTTACCAGCAACAAGCTTCTTCGCTTTCTTATCTCCACTTGCCACTTTCTTACTCAAAGTCTCCTTCTTTGCGACAACCTTTGCAGTTTTCTTCTTACTTTCAACTGGTTTAGCTGCTTTTACTTTATTAGCAGCAACTGACAATTTAAATGATCCAGATGCTCCCTTTCCCTTCGTCTGGATAAGTTTGCCATTGGCAACTGCAGATTTCAAATATTTCTTAATAAATGGTGCCAATTTCTGTGCATCGCATTTGTACGTAGCAGCAATATACTTTTTGATTGCCAACAATGAAGATCCACCGCGTTCCTTCAAGTTCTTTATTGAGGCGTCTACCATTTGTTGTGTTGGCGGATGAGTAGACGCTGCCGACGGCTTCTTAGCTACTTTCTTAGTAGCCTTCTTTTCAATAGCTGCAGCAATGGGTGCTGCTGCAGTAACAGGCGCTTCTGACATCTTTGCTATAATATTTATTATATTAAACGGTATTAAATATAGTTGCTTTATATTTTTAATCAATTTTACCACTAATTTCTCGACACCTAAAATACTGAGAATTGCCGAGACTGCAAGCATCCATGTATGTATTTGTATAATTTTGATAATATCTGCACTATTGAATTGTATCGCTTTTAAAGTGATTTTAATCAATATTACATGCAAATAATAACAATTCATCATTTATTAAACTATATTAAAAATAATTATTGCATCCACCATCTCTTTCACTACACTCCTTCACCAATATTCCACTATATAAATACGTAAACAAGTAATCATTTAGATTACAAAAATGATTTCTTCAAATTCTTCTTCCAAGCAACTTTATAAATCATTACTATTACAATATTTTTCTCGCCAATAGTCTATCCGTTGATTTATTAATGCTACAAAGAATGTCTTTTACACATAACACAACACTATATTATGCCTTTTAGCAAACTTAAACATTGCATTAAATTCACCCAACGTATTATCGTCGAAATAAATACCTTGCTGCCGACAACATTTATCGCTACAATTTACTATTTCCAACTATTATTTTCCATAATTATCACTCTCTCCACTATTTCACAACCAATTTAATCTATATTAATCTATATTAATGAATATTAAACACTAAATGCAGTCGAAATGCTAAAACAACTCCTCACTATTGTCACTCCAACCGTCAATGCATTCAACTTCTTAAAAACTTTCATATCAGCCTAACGATTCTTTAACGATTCTCCGACAAATATAACTTTATTAACACAATTTTCCATCAAAAACAATAAACAATCGAATTCTATGCCCTGTCTAATATCTAAACTATCATTTACACCCAATAATACACCATATTCCATCAATAATTCATCAACTTTCAACAAAATAATACTTTAGATTCAAAAAATTCATATTTATACTAAATTATTAATTAATTAATTATTAGTAAATAAGTTTAATTAATCTCTTTAATTCATTCATTTGTGGTCCTTAAAAGGACCGATTAAACAAATACCAAACATCTTAAGCACGTTCACCACGGATACGACGAGCCAATTGAATATCTTTTGGCATTATTGTTACACGTTTAGCATGAATTGCACACAAGTTTGTATCTTCGAAAAGACCAACCAAATATGCTTCACTTGCTTCTTGTAATGCCATAACAGCTGAACTTTGAAAACGTAAATCAGTTTTAAAATCCTGAGCTATTTCACGTACCAAACGTTGAAATGGCAATTTACGTATTAACAATTCAGTACTTTTCTGATAGCGACGAATTTCACGCAATGCAACTGTACCTGGACGATAACGATGTGGCTTTTTAACACCACCAGTTGCTGGTGCACTTTTACGTGCTGCCTTTGTTGCCAATTGCTTACGTGGAGCTTTACCACCAGTCGATTTACGAGCAGTCTGCTTAGTACGAGCCATTTTAATTACTTGAATTTAGTATCTATGCGATACTTTTCAATCTATAAGATAGTTTATTTTACTAAATATGTTTCAATCGTACATGTGTCTTACGACTAAAATTACAATTAAACCATATTGCCATCCCATTCATGTATTAAGGAATAGTACAAGGTTTTTATCTATAAATAACTTTACGATTCATCCCAAAGCATTCATTTAGCTTCTTGTGCTCGTATCATATCAACGTATCAAAATGACTGGACGCGGTAAAGGCGGAAAAGGTTTAGGCAAAGGTGGAGCTAAACGTCATCGCAAAGTACTTCGTGATAATATCCAAGGTATTACTAAGCCAGCTATACGTCGTTTAGCTCGTCGTGGCGGAGTTAAACGTATCTCTGGATTGATATACGAAGAGACACGCGGTGTTCTGAAAGTATTTTTGGAAAATGTTATTCGCGATGCTGTAACATATACTGAACATGCCAAAAGGAAGACAGTAACAGCAATGGATGTTGTTTATGCATTGAAACGTCAAGGCAGAACCCTTTATGGTTTCGGCGGTTAAATACCAACTTATTCATTAATCGGTCCTTTTCAGGACCACAAAATAAATAAATAAAGTGATAAAAATTTCTATTCTAATTATCTATTAGTAATTATTATTAGTTAGTTGAAATACATATAAGCATTTTAGTTGGCTGAGGCGAAAGCCTTAAGCACAGCGAAAGAAAAAGCGGGTCAAAAATATACAAAAAAAGCAAAAAGCCCGACGGCAACAACAAAACTCCTTGAAAGTTCGACTCTATACATTTTCTATACATCCGCTCTACTCAGAATACCGTTACCGCTGTCGGGGCGTAACTCCATTTTTCAATTCTATTTGCCGTCCACAAATTCCTTTACCTATGTATGTTTGTGTGTGCGTGTGTGTGTGTGTTTCTCATAGAATCATTTCTAGGAGAGAATAGGACATTCATTTCAGAGAGAGAAAGAGACAGCCACTGCTGCGTTTCGTTTCCTTTTTTCATAGGAATATCATGGTATTATGGAATATTTATTCGAATGGAAATTAGCTACCATGGAATATAGTAGCGAATTATTATTAATTTAAGAAAATAGCTATTTAATCTCAATATTTTAATAAAATTTGTCGTCCTTAAAAGGACGGTTGTTTTATTTTTGCCAGAGAAATCTGTTTATGCCTTCTTTTCTGTTTTCTTCGGCAACAATACTGCTTGGATGTTGGGCAACACACCGCCTTGTGCGATTGTTACGCCAGACAATAGTTTATTCAATTCTTCATCGTTGCGAATGGCCAATTGCAAGTGACGAGGAATGATTCTGGTCTTCTTATTATCTCGTGCAGCATTACCAGCCAATTCCAAAACTTCAGCAGCCAAATATTCCATTACAGCTGCGAGATAAACTGGAGCACCGGCACCAACACGTTCAGCATAATTGCCTTTACGCAACAAACGATGAATTCTGCCAACAGGAAACTGAAGACCAGCTCGGTTTGAGCGTGACTTTGCCTTTCCCTTAACTTTGCCACCTTTTCCACGTCCAGACATGTTTTAAATTATATTTATACTAGTTCACAACACAAATCTCTAACTAAGAGTGCGACTAAAAATTCCAAATTTTTTCCTTATATTATTTTTAGTATTTAATCTAACTAAGTTAGTATACATGAAAAGTACGTTAATCAAAAGGCAGATATGAACTACACTAATTTCTCGAAACTGGAATTTAGTAATTGTGATTAAATTATTCTAAAATGCCACCTAAAACTAGTGGAAAGGCTGCTAAAAAAGCTGGAAAGGCTCAGAAGAACATCACCAAGAACGATAAGAAGAAGAAGCGCAAGAGGAAGGAAAGCTATGCTATCTACATTTACAAAGTTCTGAAGCAAGTTCATCCCGACACTGGAATTTCTTCGAAAGCGATGAGCATCATGAACAGTTTCGTCAATGACATCTTCGAAAGAATTGCTGCTGAAGCATCTCGCTTGGCACACTACAACAAAAGATCAACAATAACAAGTCGCGAAATCCAAACTGCTGTTCGTCTTCTGTTGCCCGGTGAATTGGCTAAGCATGCTGTAAGCGAAGGAACTAAAGCTGTTACTAAATATACCAGCTCCAAGTAATTCGCTCATCTTTACTCAGACTTTACACCGTTTAAAGGCCCTTTTCAGGGCCACAAAATAATTATTTTAAAAAGATGAAAAATTTATTTACTTTCAACACAATAAGAAATATTATTTATCGATTTTAATTTTTTTTTAAAAAAAAATAAATTTCTAATTGAAAACTCAAGTAAAGTAAAGAATACCCGCTAAATCGGCATTAGTCAGGGTTGCCATCTACGTATTTTTCTTTGTTTTTCAATTTATTATATTTTGCAATTTCAACTTTGACATTTTCAAAGAAATTGTTGTTAATTATAAAAAAAAGCAAGAAGTAAGTAACATTTAAGTAGCTTAATAAATATTTACAAAAAATACATTTATTCAAAAATCAATATAATCTACTCAAGTTATAAGAAAGTCTATATCTCTTTAATAAGTCAATTTGTAGCCCTGAAAAGGGCTTTTAACATGATTGCCATCTTCATAACTATACATGTTTTAGCTTTATTTTTTGGCTGCAGGTTTCTTCACAGCTTTCTTTGTAGTTGCAAGTCTTCCTGGTCCATTTTTGGTGGATTTCGCCAGTTTCGCCTTCGCTGAAATGGTCGATGTGCTTTTCGCTTTAATAGTTTTCGATTTCGCCATCTCAGTTTTTGCTACTTTTGGTTTCGGTTTCGCCGCAACACTCTTCTTTACTGCCAACTTCTTACCAGCAACAAGCTTCTTCGCTTTCTTATCTCCACTTGCCACTTTCTTACTCAAAGTCTCCTTCTTTGCGACAACCTTTGCAGTTTTCTTCTTACTTTCAACTGGTTTAGCTGCTTTTACTTTATTAGCAGCAACTGACAATTTAAATGATCCAGATGCTCCCTTTCCCTTCGTCTGGATAAGTTTGCCATTGGCAACTGCAGATTTCAAATATTTCTTAATAAATGGTGCCAATTTCTGTGCATCGCATTTGTACGTAGCAGCAATATACTTTTTGATTGCCAACAATGAAGATCCACCGCGTTCCTTCAAGTTCTTTATTGAGGCGTCTACCATTTGTTGTGTTGGCGGATGAGTAGACGCTGCCGACGGCTTCTTAGCTACTTTCTTAGTAGCCTTCTTTTCAATAGCTGCAGCAATGGGTGCTGCTGCAGTAACAGGCGCTTCTGACATCTTTGCTATAATATTTATTATATTAAACGGTATTAAATATAGTTGCTTTATATTTTTAATCAATTTTACCACTAATTTCTCGACACCTAAAATACTGAGAATTGCCGAGACTGCAAGCATCCATGTATGTATTTGTATAATTTTGATAATATCTGCACTATTGAATTGTATCGCTTTTAAAGTGATTTTAATCAATATTACATGCAAATAATAACAATTCATCATTTATTAAACTATATTAAAAATAATTATTGCATCCACCATCTCTTTCACTACACTCCTTCACCAATATTCCACTATATAAATACGTAAACAAGTAATCATTTAGATTACAAAAATGATTTCTTCAAATTCTTCTTCCAAGCAACTTTATAAATCATTACTATTACAATATTTTTCTCGCCAATAGTCTATCCGTTGATTTATTAATGCTACAAAGAATGTCTTTTACACATAACACAACACTATATTATGCCTTTTAGCAAACTTAAACATTGCATTAAATTCACCCAACGTATTATCGTCGAAATAAATACCTTGCTGCCGACAACATTTATCGCTACAATTTACTATTTCCAACTATTATTTTCCATAATTATCACTCTCTCCACTATTTCACAACCAATTTAATCTATATTAATCTATATTAATGAATATTAAACACTAAATGCAGTCGAAATGCTAAAACAACTCCTCACTATTGTCACTCCAACCGTCAATGCATTCAACTTCTTAAAAACTTTCATATCAGCCTAACGATTCTTTAACGATTCTCCGACAAATATAACTTTATTAACACAATTTTCCATCAAAAACAATAAACAATCGAATTCTATGCCCTGTCTAATATCTAAACTATCATTTACACCCAATAATACACCATATTCCATCAATAATTCATCAACTTTCAACAAAATAATACTTTAGATTCAAAAAATTCATATTTATACTAAATTATTAATTAATTAATTATTAGTAAATAAGTTTAATTAATCTCTTTAATTCATTCATTTGTGGTCCTTAAAAGGACCGATTAAACAAATACCAAACATCTTAAGCACGTTCACCACGGATACGACGAGCCAATTGAATATCTTTTGGCATTATTGTTACACGTTTAGCATGAATTGCACACAAGTTTGTATCTTCGAAAAGACCAACCAAATATGCTTCACTTGCTTCTTGTAATGCCATAACAGCTGAACTTTGAAAACGTAAATCAGTTTTAAAATCCTGAGCTATTTCACGTACCAAACGTTGAAATGGCAATTTACGTATTAACAATTCAGTACTTTTCTGATAGCGACGAATTTCACGCAATGCAACTGTACCTGGACGATAACGATGTGGCTTTTTAACACCACCAGTTGCTGGTGCACTTTTACGTGCTGCCTTTGTTGCCAATTGCTTACGTGGAGCTTTACCACCAGTCGATTTACGAGCAGTCTGCTTAGTACGAGCCATTTTAATTACTTGAATTTAGTATCTATGCGATACTTTTCAATCTATAAGATAGTTTATTTTACTAAATATGTTTCAATCGTACATGTGTCTTACGACTAAAATTACAATTAAACCATATTGCCATCCCATTCATGTATTAAGGAATAGTACAAGGTTTTTATCTATAAATAACTTTACGATTCATCCCAAAGCATTCATTTAGCTTCTTGTGCTCGTATCATATCAACGTATCAAAATGACTGGACGCGGTAAAGGCGGAAAAGGTTTAGGCAAAGGTGGAGCTAAACGTCATCGCAAAGTACTTCGTGATAATATCCAAGGTATTACTAAGCCAGCTATACGTCGTTTAGCTCGTCGTGGCGGAGTTAAACGTATCTCTGGATTGATATACGAAGAGACACGCGGTGTTCTGAAAGTATTTTTGGAAAATGTTATTCGCGATGCTGTAACATATACTGAACATGCCAAAAGGAAGACAGTAACAGCAATGGATGTTGTTTATGCATTGAAACGTCAAGGCAGAACCCTTTATGGTTTCGGCGGTTAAATACCAACTTATTCATTAATCGGTCCTTTTCAGGACCACAAAATAAATAAATAAAGTGATAAAAATTTCTATTCTAATTATCTATTAGTAATTATTATTAGTTAGTTGAAATACATATAAGCATTTTAGTTGGCTGAGGCGAAAGCCTTAAGCACAGCGAAAGAAAAAGCGGGTCAAAAATATACAAAAAAAGCAAAAAGCCCGACGGCAACAACAAAACTCCTTGAAAGTTCGACTCTATACATTTTCTATACATCCGCTCTACTCAGAATACCGTTACCGCTGTCGGGGCGTAACTCCATTTTTCAATTCTATTTGCCGTCCACAAATTCCTTTACCTATGTATGTTTGTGTGTGCGTGTGTGTGTGTGTTTCTCATAGAATCATTTCTAGGAGAGAATAGGACATTCATTTCAGAGAGAGAAAGAGACAGCCACTGCTGCGTTTCGTTTCCTTTTTTCATAGGAATATCATGGTATTATGGAATATTTATTCGAATGGAAATTAGCTACCATGGAATATAGTAGCGAATTATTATTAATTTAAGAAAATAGCTATTTAATCTCAATATTTTAATAAAATTTGTCGTCCTTAAAAGGACGGTTGTTTTATTTTTGCCAGAGAAATCTGTTTATGCCTTCTTTTCTGTTTTCTTCGGCAACAATACTGCTTGGATGTTGGGCAACACACCGCCTTGTGCGATTGTTACGCCAGACAATAGTTTATTCAATTCTTCATCGTTGCGAATGGCCAATTGCAAGTGACGAGGAATGATTCTGGTCTTCTTATTATCTCGTGCAGCATTACCAGCCAATTCCAAAACTTCAGCAGCCAAATATTCCATTACAGCTGCGAGATAAACTGGAGCACCGGCACCAACACGTTCAGCATAATTGCCTTTACGCAACAAACGATGAATTCTGCCAACAGGAAACTGAAGACCAGCTCGGTTTGAGCGTGACTTTGCCTTTCCCTTAACTTTGCCACCTTTTCCACGTCCAGACATGTTTTAAATTATATTTATACTAGTTCACAACACAAATCTCTAACTAAGAGTGCGACTAAAAATTCCAAATTTTTTCCTTATATTATTTTTAGTATTTAATCTAACTAAGTTAGTATACATGAAAAGTACGTTAATCAAAAGGCAGATATGAACTACACTAATTTCTCGAAACTGGAATTTAGTAATTGTGATTAAATTATTCTAAAATGCCACCTAAAACTAGTGGAAAGGCTGCTAAAAAAGCTGGAAAGGCTCAGAAGAACATCACCAAGAACGATAAGAAGAAGAAGCGCAAGAGGAAGGAAAGCTATGCTATCTACATTTACAAAGTTCTGAAGCAAGTTCATCCCGACACTGGAATTTCTTCGAAAGCGATGAGCATCATGAACAGTTTCGTCAATGACATCTTCGAAAGAATTGCTGCTGAAGCATCTCGCTTGGCACACTACAACAAAAGATCAACAATAACAAGTCGCGAAATCCAAACTGCTGTTCGTCTTCTGTTGCCCGGTGAATTGGCTAAGCATGCTGTAAGCGAAGGAACTAAAGCTGTTACTAAATATACCAGCTCCAAGTAATTCGCTCATCTTTACTCAGACTTTACACCGTTTAAAGGCCCTTTTCAGGGCCACAAAATAATTATTTTAAAAAGATGAAAAATTTATTTACTTTCAACACAATAAGAAATATTATTTATCGATTTTAATTTTTTTTTAAAAAAAAATAAATTTCTAATTGAAAACTCAAGTAAAGTAAAGAATACCCGCTAAATCGGCATTAGTCAGGGTTGCCATCTACGTATTTTTCTTTGTTTTTCAATTTATTATATTTTGCAATTTCAACTTTGACATTTTCAAAGAAATTGTTGTTAATTATAAAAAAAAGCAAGAAGTAAGTAACATTTAAGTAGCTTAATAAATATTTACAAAAAATACATTTATTCAAAAATCAATATAATCTACTCAAGTTATAAGAAAGTCTATATCTCTTTAATAAGTCAATTTGTAGCCCTGAAAAGGGCTTTTAACATGATTGCCATCTTCATAACTATACATGTTTTAGCTTTATTTTTTGGCTGCAGGTTTCTTCACAGCTTTCTTTGTAGTTGCAAGTCTTCCTGGTCCATTTTTGGTGGATTTCGCCAGTTTCGCCTTCGCTGAAATGGTCGATGTGCTTTTCGCTTTAATAGTTTTCGATTTCGCCATCTCAGTTTTTGCTACTTTTGGTTTCGGTTTCGCCGCAACACTCTTCTTTACTGCCAACTTCTTACCAGCAACAAGCTTCTTCGCTTTCTTATCTCCACTTGCCACTTTCTTACTCAAAGTCTCCTTCTTTGCGACAACCTTTGCAGTTTTCTTCTTACTTTCAACTGGTTTAGCTGCTTTTACTTTATTAGCAGCAACTGACAATTTAAATGATCCAGATGCTCCCTTTCCCTTCGTCTGGATAAGTTTGCCATTGGCAACTGCAGATTTCAAATATTTCTTAATAAATGGTGCCAATTTCTGTGCATCGCATTTGTACGTAGCAGCAATATACTTTTTGATTGCCAACAATGAAGATCCACCGCGTTCCTTCAAGTTCTTTATTGAGGCGTCTACCATTTGTTGTGTTGGCGGATGAGTAGACGCTGCCGACGGCTTCTTAGCTACTTTCTTAGTAGCCTTCTTTTCAATAGCTGCAGCAATGGGTGCTGCTGCAGTAACAGGCGCTTCTGACATCTTTGCTATAATATTTATTATATTAAACGGTATTAAATATAGTTGCTTTATATTTTTAATCAATTTTACCACTAATTTCTCGACACCTAAAATACTGAGAATTGCCGAGACTGCAAGCATCCATGTATGTATTTGTATAATTTTGATAATATCTGCACTATTGAATTGTATCGCTTTTAAAGTGATTTTAATCAATATTACATGCAAATAATAACAATTCATCATTTATTAAACTATATTAAAAATAATTATTGCATCCACCATCTCTTTCACTACACTCCTTCACCAATATTCCACTATATAAATACGTAAACAAGTAATCATTTAGATTACAAAAATGATTTCTTCAAATTCTTCTTCCAAGCAACTTTATAAATCATTACTATTACAATATTTTTCTCGCCAATAGTCTATCCGTTGATTTATTAATGCTACAAAGAATGTCTTTTACACATAACACAACACTATATTATGCCTTTTAGCAAACTTAAACATTGCATTAAATTCACCCAACGTATTATCGTCGAAATAAATACCTTGCTGCCGACAACATTTATCGCTACAATTTACTATTTCCAACTATTATTTTCCATAATTATCACTCTCTCCACTATTTCACAACCAATTTAATCTATATTAATCTATATTAATGAATATTAAACACTAAATGCAGTCGAAATGCTAAAACAACTCCTCACTATTGTCACTCCAACCGTCAATGCATTCAACTTCTTAAAAACTTTCATATCAGCCTAACGATTCTTTAACGATTCTCCGACAAATATAACTTTATTAACACAATTTTCCATCAAAAACAATAAACAATCGAATTCTATGCCCTGTCTAATATCTAAACTATCATTTACACCCAATAATACACCATATTCCATCAATAATTCATCAACTTTCAACAAAATAATACTTTAGATTCAAAAAATTCATATTTATACTAAATTATTAATTAATTAATTATTAGTAAATAAGTTTAATTAATCTCTTTAATTCATTCATTTGTGGTCCTTAAAAGGACCGATTAAACAAATACCAAACATCTTAAGCACGTTCACCACGGATACGACGAGCCAATTGAATATCTTTTGGCATTATTGTTACACGTTTAGCATGAATTGCACACAAGTTTGTATCTTCGAAAAGACCAACCAAATATGCTTCACTTGCTTCTTGTAATGCCATAACAGCTGAACTTTGAAAACGTAAATCAGTTTTAAAATCCTGAGCTATTTCACGTACCAAACGTTGAAATGGCAATTTACGTATTAACAATTCAGTACTTTTCTGATAGCGACGAATTTCACGCAATGCAACTGTACCTGGACGATAACGATGTGGCTTTTTAACACCACCAGTTGCTGGTGCACTTTTACGTGCTGCCTTTGTTGCCAATTGCTTACGTGGAGCTTTACCACCAGTCGATTTACGAGCAGTCTGCTTAGTACGAGCCATTTTAATTACTTGAATTTAGTATCTATGCGATACTTTTCAATCTATAAGATAGTTTATTTTACTAAATATGTTTCAATCGTACATGTGTCTTACGACTAAAATTACAATTAAACCATATTGCCATCCCATTCATGTATTAAGGAATAGTACAAGGTTTTTATCTATAAATAACTTTACGATTCATCCCAAAGCATTCATTTAGCTTCTTGTGCTCGTATCATATCAACGTATCAAAATGACTGGACGCGGTAAAGGCGGAAAAGGTTTAGGCAAAGGTGGAGCTAAACGTCATCGCAAAGTACTTCGTGATAATATCCAAGGTATTACTAAGCCAGCTATACGTCGTTTAGCTCGTCGTGGCGGAGTTAAACGTATCTCTGGATTGATATACGAAGAGACACGCGGTGTTCTGAAAGTATTTTTGGAAAATGTTATTCGCGATGCTGTAACATATACTGAACATGCCAAAAGGAAGACAGTAACAGCAATGGATGTTGTTTATGCATTGAAACGTCAAGGCAGAACCCTTTATGGTTTCGGCGGTTAAATACCAACTTATTCATTAATCGGTCCTTTTCAGGACCACAAAATAAATAAATAAAGTGATAAAAATTTCTATTCTAATTATCTATTAGTAATTATTATTAGTTAGTTGAAATACATATAAGCATTTTAGTTGGCTGAGGCGAAAGCCTTAAGCACAGCGAAAGAAAAAGCGGGTCAAAAATATACAAAAAAAGCAAAAAGCCCGACGGCAACAACAAAACTCCTTGAAAGTTCGACTCTATACATTTTCTATACATCCGCTCTACTCAGAATACCGTTACCGCTGTCGGGGCGTAACTCCATTTTTCAATTCTATTTGCCGTCCACAAATTCCTTTACCTATGTATGTTTGTGTGTGCGTGTGTGTGTGTGTTTCTCATAGAATCATTTCTAGGAGAGAATAGGACATTCATTTCAGAGAGAGAAAGAGACAGCCACTGCTGCGTTTCGTTTCCTTTTTTCATAGGAATATCATGGTATTATGGAATATTTATTCGAATGGAAATTAGCTACCATGGAATATAGTAGCGAATTATTATTAATTTAAGAAAATAGCTATTTAATCTCAATATTTTAATAAAATTTGTCGTCCTTAAAAGGACGGTTGTTTTATTTTTGCCAGAGAAATCTGTTTATGCCTTCTTTTCTGTTTTCTTCGGCAACAATACTGCTTGGATGTTGGGCAACACACCGCCTTGTGCGATTGTTACGCCAGACAATAGTTTATTCAATTCTTCATCGTTGCGAATGGCCAATTGCAAGTGACGAGGAATGATTCTGGTCTTCTTATTATCTCGTGCAGCATTACCAGCCAATTCCAAAACTTCAGCAGCCAAATATTCCATTACAGCTGCGAGATAAACTGGAGCACCGGCACCAACACGTTCAGCATAATTGCCTTTACGCAACAAACGATGAATTCTGCCAACAGGAAACTGAAGACCAGCTCGGTTTGAGCGTGACTTTGCCTTTCCCTTAACTTTGCCACCTTTTCCACGTCCAGACATGTTTTAAATTATATTTATACTAGTTCACAACACAAATCTCTAACTAAGAGTGCGACTAAAAACATTAACATTAACATTATAAACTTTATTATTCGAATTTTGTATATACAATTTGACTTACAAATATTCTTAAAATTAACATGCATACAGATAAATAAATAAATATATACATATAATATTTACAAGTGGCGCAGATACAGGGGCCACTGGAGCAATGAAGTTGCGAAAGAATTAAAATAAGAAAATTTTAAAAAAGTGAAAGAAAATGACAGAAGTCAGCAATGAATGGCGGCGGAAGCCGCACTACCCACGGTAGTAGAGTTGGTCAGCCAGGGCGTAGAAATCGGAGCTCACTCCTGGATGCAGGAACGAGCTCAGGAACAAGTATCTCGGAGCGGGTGGATACCGAAGCAGCGCACGGATGTCATCTTCTTCGTGGGAGTCGATGTTCACAACGAATCGTCTGGCGATGTTGATCAGGAAGTCGTCGATCGAAGGGATGTTTGCGGCATCATAGAGCTTCTCGTTCGAATGGAACTTGTAGCTGTTCACTCTTCTGTGGAGACCGGTGCAGGAGCGGAGAATCTTCCTCTCAAAAAGCGTCAGCCTCCTCATTGCTGTGGGATTAATAGAAAACCAAATGGGGTATCCATAAGCAATTATCGGCCTGATAAGTTGCTTATAGATGAGCAATTTAGTTGCCATGTTGAGACCACATTGCCGTCTCAGAAGCGGGTTGACCAAATGGAGAGCGAAGTTTGCTCTCTGGAGAACCTGAGAAACGTGCGCTTTAAACCGAAAGCGTTCAGAGAAAAGTACACCAAGGTACTTAACATTCTCTTTGGTCTTGATGACGCTGCCATCAGGCATATCAAGCTCGACTTCTCTACACCTAACGGCGAAGTGACGTCTTGATTTGAGCACTGTAGAGGGGGGGCGGAAGCAGATGAGTTCTGACTTCGCGCAATTAACTTTGAGACCCCACTTGTGGTAGAAGTCACAAAGTAAGTTGATGTGCTGGCCGAGGCGGCCAGCGGCAACTTCGGGAGATAAAGAAGTAGTGAAGGTGATGGAGTCATCTGCGTAAAGCAAGGTAGTTGTGCGAGGCGAATTCGGCGGCTGGTCAGAGGTGAAAATATTAAACAAAATGGGGCCTAATTTTGAACCTTGCGGGACACCAGCGCCAATTTTCCTAAAGGTAGAAAAACAATTTTCAACACGTACACAAAACTTTCTGCCAGACAGAAAGTTGTACAAAATTTTGACGAGATGTCTGTTGAAATTGAAGTTGGATAATTTGAAAATTAGAGCGTCAATCCAAACGCTATCGAAGGCTTTCTGAATATCCAGGAAGCAGGCGAGGGTACATTCTTTTTTGTTCAGGCCAATGGTGACTTCATTGTGCAGATGCATCAGAGAGTGAAGAGTGGAGCGCCCCTTTCTGAAGCCGTACTGGCTGCTCGGAATGAGCTTCTGATCTGCACAATGAAACTCCACCTGTCGTAAGAGAAGAGCTTCGAAAATTTTGCTCACGCAGCAGAGCAGTGAAATTGGGCGATAGCCAGAAACCAAGGACCTATCAGACTTTTTGGGGACAGGGACGATTCTTGCTTCCTTCCAGCCATTCGGGAAGTAGCTGTTATTGATGCAGTTGTTGAAAATAACTGCCAATAACCAGTAAGCAAGAACGGGAAGTCGCTTAAGGACGAAATTAGAGATTCCATCTCTGCCACAAGATTTTTTGGGTTTTGCGAGAAGCACTAAATCTTGAACATCAGTGGGGGAGGTGAAGACGGACGAATCCGACGGAGCGTCGGAGGGGTTGTCGTCGGAGAATTGCGTTAAGCATGTGTCGAAATTAGACACTTCCGAAGAGTTCAAGGCGACACGGCTGAGGAAAACAGGCAGATCAGTGGGAGGGCTGTCTGTGAAGCTTTGCTCAAAGTGCTCAGCGAGCAGCTCAGCTTTATCCTGTGCATCAGTTGCTCGTGTATCACCACTGGAAATAACGTCAGGAAGACGGTTATTCTTCCCGACGATATAGCCAATCTGTTTAAAGGCATCAGGGCCTGGAACGATTTTTTCGAGTCTCTTTGTGAGCTCGTCGTTCCTATGTTGCCTCATCGCTTGGCTGAAGAGAGTATTAGTGCAGCGTAACTCAGCAAATACACTTTTATACTCCTGCGTTGAGGTGTTGTAAGTGCGGTGTAGAATCCGCTGAAGTTTCTTCCGAAGCACTTGTCGATGAGCCTGTATCGCCTGAATATTGGCAGGCAAATCAGCGAATCGGTCTCTGCTAGTAGGAACTGAGGATTGTGAATTTAGCGCATTGCTAACGGACACTTCGAAGTTGCAGATAGCTTCATCTATCTCAGAGTTGAGAAGATTTCGGTCCGTAGGAGGGCAAGTGATTTCATCAACCACCTGCCTCCTAAATGTGTTCCAATTTATTTTGCTGTAGACGATTCCGCGCCTGACCGGAGCCTTCGAGGTGAAGAGTCTCTGATTGAGCCGAATATCGATCTCAACCGAAAGGTGGTCAGAATCAGCGAAATGCGCCTTGCAGCGGAAGTTTTTCAACTCCGGCAGAATGTTAACCAACGTTGAAGAGCAGAGGAAGAAGTCAAGAGTGGAGGGGGTATTGGGGTAGGTGCGCTCAGGCTGCGACACCACCACGAAAGAATGGTCGTTGCAATTACTGTTCAGCCAATCAGTAATTGCAGTGCCTTGTGGAGAGCAGACATCATCAAACCATAGATGATGCCGTGCGTTAAAGTCTCCACCAATAAGGCAGTAAGTGTGCTGTGCACAAAGCGAATTGAGAAGGGACAAGTCATGACTTATATCTTCCAATCTGCTCTGACACCTGAAATAAATTGAAATCATTAGTAATGTCTCACCATTGGTCAGCTGGATTACGGCTGCGGTGGCTTCTGATGTCTTCAGTTCTGTGATGTTGAGTTGCTTGCCCTGGAGCGGCTTTTTCAATAAAACTGCAGTCCCTCTGTATCCTTCCGCTTTCGGCGTTTGAAAGACTGTGTAGCCAGCCACTTCCAAACGATTCCGTTTCGCCAAGTTGGTTTCCTGCAAAAGAAGAATATCTGGATTATACTGTTTTGCAAAAAGAGCGAGCAACGCCCTTCTGTGCAGAGTCAACACAGAATTGACGTTGTAGGTAATGGTTTTGAGGTTGTTTAATTTAAACATAATTCAAATATAAACTTCCCCAAAACCATAACCTTTTCTTTGTCCTGCAGCTTTGCATAGCCTGCAGGAACAATCTTCCGTGCTTTCTCAAGCAACGTCAGCAGATCACTTCCTAGTAATCGCTCGGCATCTGAAAATAGATTAAAAGTGTTATCATGGGAGGGGCGGGGAGGGGGTGTTGGCTTGGAAGCAGCCTTGGGCGGGGGGTTTGGCCGGGGAGTGGCCTTGGGGGAAGCCTTGGGAGAAACCTTCGGGGAAGGTTTTTGAGTTTTTAAACTCGAAGCAGCGGCTTGGGCGTAAGAAATGTTGCTCTTGGTGGCGCGTTTAGCTGACTCAAGAGCAAATTTCTGCTGCTGTTGGGATTTGGCAGCGGCTTTTTTGCGGGAATCTGCCACCTTCTTATAGACGGGGCAGCCGCGGAAATTGGCAGGGTGGCCTTCCTGCTTGCAGTTCACGCAGAAGACTTTGCCGTCAGGCTTGTCAACGGCGACACGTTGGCATTGGCCAGGAGCGTGCTGCTGGCTGCATTTAACGCAGCGAAAATGCATGCCGCAATTTGTGGCGATATGGCCAAAATTTTGGCAATTTCGGCACTGGGTTACGCCGCTGGGGCGGAGTTTCTCCCAAATAACCTTCTGGTGAAGGAGCAGCGTGCAGCTGAACACGGCAGAAATGTCGCAATCCTTGCTGACCTCAACAAGGAAATTGCTCTGCCGCGAAGAAACCTTGGATTTGAATAACGAAACCTTAACGATTTGGAAGTTAAGGTCCTCCAAGGCAACCTTAACGTCGTTAGGCTCGTATGTGTGATGAACGCCCTTGAGAAGCAAGAGCGACTTTCGATCTTCCTTCAAAGTGAAGGAATTAAATTGGCATTTCTGCGCTTTCAACCAATCTTTGGTCTGACAGAATCCAATTTTAGACTCAGTGGAGATCACTGATCTAGACTTATTAATATTGCGTATCTTGTACGCAATATTATTCTTCTTTGCAAACGCATTGAAGGCGGCCACATTTACGTCGAAACAGTAAATGGGCGGAAGATAAGTCTTCTTGGGCTGAGTGCCCACGACTGACGGCTGTTTGGCAGTGGCAGTGGCTGCGGAAGCGGCCTTGCGGTGAGCAGTGAGAAATTTGCTCAACTGGGGAACTGCAGTAGCAGTTGAAGAAGGACGGGCTGAGGAAGGAGGGAGGGGAGGGAATATGTCCTTAATGGAAGGAATTTTTGGCGGCGGAGCATCCGCGCTGACACTTACCGGCTCAGGCTTGCGCTTGTTGCAAGTGTTGGTGACAGCAGCAGCAGCGGTGGCAGCATTAGAGGCGTCAGCAGCAGCAGCAGTAGAGGCGTCAGCAGCGGCGGTGGCAGCAGCGTCAGCTGCAGCAGCGGCGTCAACTTCGCTGTCGACTGACATGATGTCATCTTCGGATTCGCCTGACATCGGAGGATCAGAGCCAGGCATGGTGTCGTAAAATTCCTCGATGCATCCAAGCTGAGCATAAATGCCATCGAGGAATGGCCGACCGTGGCTATCAGCGCCGTCCGCTAAAGCCGTCTTGAAACGCGCCATCGCCTCCTGGACAGCGCGCTCCATTTCTCCCATGTTGCCCTCACCGCTCATGGCAAGCAAAAGGCTCAGGGCTTGCAGAATCCTCCCGGGAAATTCACCTGAAAAATACGGGAAGAATTAGAATGTACCAAAAAATTGGGGTATTGAAATAATGCACGCAGGATTGCGGAAGGCAACCTGAAAAGTGCGTAAATGCTTGAAAAAGCAAGCAAATGAAAATTTTAACCCTTTAATTTAACGTCTTTAAAAAGACGATTAAATTTGGTTAATTTGACGCGAATTAAGTAAATAGAGATGTTTTATCTCCTTATCGACGTCTTGAAAAAGACGGCTGTGAAGCTTTCGATAAATAGAAATATAAAATCTCTTTATAAAAACGTCTTAAAAAAGACGGCTGCGAGCGCAAGAAAAATACGTCATCCACTATCGAATGACGAAGAGTGAAAGTGCGACTAAAAATTCCAAATTTTTTCCTTATATTATTTTTAGTATTTAATCTAACTAAGTTAGTATACATGAAAAGTACGTTAATCAAAAGGCAGATATGAACTACACTAATTTCTCGAAACTGGAATTTAGTAATTGTGATTAAATTATTCTAAAATGCCACCTAAAACTAGTGGAAAGGCTGCTAAAAAAGCTGGAAAGGCTCAGAAGAACATCACCAAGAACGATAAGAAGAAGAAGCGCAAGAGGAAGGAAAGCTATGCTATCTACATTTACAAAGTTCTGAAGCAAGTTCATCCCGACACTGGAATTTCTTCGAAAGCGATGAGCATCATGAACAGTTTCGTCAATGACATCTTCGAAAGAATTGCTGCTGAAGCATCTCGCTTGGCACACTACAACAAAAGATCAACAATAACAAGTCGCGAAATCCAAACTGCTGTTCGTCTTCTGTTGCCCGGTGAATTGGCTAAGCATGCTGTAAGCGAAGGAACTAAAGCTGTTACTAAATATACCAGCTCCAAGTAATTCGCTCATCTTTACTCAGACTTTACACCGTTTAAAGGCCCTTTTCAGGGCCACAAAATAATTATTTTAAAAAGATGAAAAATTTATTTACTTTCAACACAATAAGAAATATTATTTATCGATTTTAATTTTTTTTTAAAAAAAAATAAATTTCTAATTGAAAACTCAAGTAAAGTAAAGAATACCCGCTAAATCGGCATTAGTCAGGGTTGCCATCTACGTATTTTTCTTTGTTTTTCAATTTATTATATTTTGCAATTTCAACTTTGACATTTTCAAAGAAATTGTTGTTAATTATAAAAAAAAGCAAGAAGTAAGTAACATTTAAGTAGCTTAATAAATATTTACAAAAAATACATTTATTCAAAAATCAATATAATCTACTCAAGTTATAAGAAAGTCTATATCTCTTTAATAAGTCAATTTGTAGCCCTGAAAAGGGCTTTTAACATGATTGCCATCTTCATAACTATACATGTTTTAGCTTTATTTTTTGGCTGCAGGTTTCTTCACAGCTTTCTTTGTAGTTGCAAGTCTTCCTGGTCCATTTTTGGTGGATTTCGCCAGTTTCGCCTTCGCTGAAATGGTCGATGTGCTTTTCGCTTTAATAGTTTTCGATTTCGCCATCTCAGTTTTTGCTACTTTTGGTTTCGGTTTCGCCGCAACACTCTTCTTTACTGCCAACTTCTTACCAGCAACAAGCTTCTTCGCTTTCTTATCTCCACTTGCCACTTTCTTACTCAAAGTCTCCTTCTTTGCGACAACCTTTGCAGTTTTCTTCTTACTTTCAACTGGTTTAGCTGCTTTTACTTTATTAGCAGCAACTGACAATTTAAATGATCCAGATGCTCCCTTTCCCTTCGTCTGGATAAGTTTGCCATTGGCAACTGCAGATTTCAAATATTTCTTAATAAATGGTGCCAATTTCTGTGCATCGCATTTGTACGTAGCAGCAATATACTTTTTGATTGCCAACAATGAAGATCCACCGCGTTCCTTCAAGTTCTTTATTGAGGCGTCTACCATTTGTTGTGTTGGCGGATGAGTAGACGCTGCCGACGGCTTCTTAGCTACTTTCTTAGTAGCCTTCTTTTCAATAGCTGCAGCAATGGGTGCTGCTGCAGTAACAGGCGCTTCTGACATCTTTGCTATAATATTTATTATATTAAACGGTATTAAATATAGTTGCTTTATATTTTTAATCAATTTTACCACTAATTTCTCGACACCTAAAATACTGAGAATTGCCGAGACTGCAAGCATCCATGTATGTATTTGTATAATTTTGATAATATCTGCACTATTGAATTGTATCGCTTTTAAAGTGATTTTAATCAATATTACATGCAAATAATAACAATTCATCATTTATTAAACTATATTAAAAATAATTATTGCATCCACCATCTCTTTCACTACACTCCTTCACCAATATTCCACTATATAAATACGTAAACAAGTAATCATTTAGATTACAAAAATGATTTCTTCAAATTCTTCTTCCAAGCAACTTTATAAATCATTACTATTACAATATTTTTCTCGCCAATAGTCTATCCGTTGATTTATTAATGCTACAAAGAATGTCTTTTACACATAACACAACACTATATTATGCCTTTTAGCAAACTTAAACATTGCATTAAATTCACCCAACGTATTATCGTCGAAATAAATACCTTGCTGCCGACAACATTTATCGCTACAATTTACTATTTCCAACTATTATTTTCCATAATTATCACTCTCTCCACTATTTCACAACCAATTTAATCTATATTAATCTATATTAATGAATATTAAACACTAAATGCAGTCGAAATGCTAAAACAACTCCTCACTATTGTCACTCCAACCGTCAATGCATTCAACTTCTTAAAAACTTTCATATCAGCCTAACGATTCTTTAACGATTCTCCGACAAATATAACTTTATTAACACAATTTTCCATCAAAAACAATAAACAATCGAATTCTATGCCCTGTCTAATATCTAAACTATCATTTACACCCAATAATACACCATATTCCATCAATAATTCATCAACTTTCAACAAAATAATACTTTAGATTCAAAAAATTCATATTTATACTAAATTATTAATTAATTAATTATTAGTAAATAAGTTTAATTAATCTCTTTAATTCATTCATTTGTGGTCCTTAAAAGGACCGATTAAACAAATACCAAACATCTTAAGCACGTTCACCACGGATACGACGAGCCAATTGAATATCTTTTGGCATTATTGTTACACGTTTAGCATGAATTGCACACAAGTTTGTATCTTCGAAAAGACCAACCAAATATGCTTCACTTGCTTCTTGTAATGCCATAACAGCTGAACTTTGAAAACGTAAATCAGTTTTAAAATCCTGAGCTATTTCACGTACCAAACGTTGAAATGGCAATTTACGTATTAACAATTCAGTACTTTTCTGATAGCGACGAATTTCACGCAATGCAACTGTACCTGGACGATAACGATGTGGCTTTTTAACACCACCAGTTGCTGGTGCACTTTTACGTGCTGCCTTTGTTGCCAATTGCTTACGTGGAGCTTTACCACCAGTCGATTTACGAGCAGTCTGCTTAGTACGAGCCATTTTAATTACTTGAATTTAGTATCTATGCGATACTTTTCAATCTATAAGATAGTTTATTTTACTAAATATGTTTCAATCGTACATGTGTCTTACGACTAAAATTACAATTAAACCATATTGCCATCCCATTCATGTATTAAGGAATAGTACAAGGTTTTTATCTATAAATAACTTTACGATTCATCCCAAAGCATTCATTTAGCTTCTTGTGCTCGTATCATATCAACGTATCAAAATGACTGGACGCGGTAAAGGCGGAAAAGGTTTAGGCAAAGGTGGAGCTAAACGTCATCGCAAAGTACTTCGTGATAATATCCAAGGTATTACTAAGCCAGCTATACGTCGTTTAGCTCGTCGTGGCGGAGTTAAACGTATCTCTGGATTGATATACGAAGAGACACGCGGTGTTCTGAAAGTATTTTTGGAAAATGTTATTCGCGATGCTGTAACATATACTGAACATGCCAAAAGGAAGACAGTAACAGCAATGGATGTTGTTTATGCATTGAAACGTCAAGGCAGAACCCTTTATGGTTTCGGCGGTTAAATACCAACTTATTCATTAATCGGTCCTTTTCAGGACCACAAAATAAATAAATAAAGTGATAAAAATTTATATTCTAATTATCTATTAGTAATTATTATTAGTTAGTTGAAATACATATAAGCATTTTAGTTGGCTGAGGCGAAAGCCTTAAGCACAGCGAAAGAAAAAGCGGGTCAAAAATATACAAAAAAAGCAAAAAGCCCGACGGCAACAACAAAACTCCTTGAAAGTTCGACTCTATACATTTTCTATACATCCGCTCTACTCAGAATACCGTTACCGCTGTCGGGGCGTAACTCCATTTTTCAATTCTATTTGCCGTCCACAAATTCCTTTACCTATGTATGTTTGTGTGTGCGTGTGTGTGTGTGTTTCTCATAGAATCATTTCTAGGAGAGAATAGGACATTCATTTCAGAGAGAGAAAGAGACAGCCACTGCTGCGTTTCGTTTCCTTTTTTCATAGGAATATCATGGTATTATGGAATATTTATTCGAATGGAAATTAGCTACCATGGAATATAGTAGCGAATTATTATTAATTTAAGAAAATAGCTATTTAATCTCAATATTTTAATAAAATTTGTCGTCCTTAAAAGGACGGTTGTTTTATTTTTGCCAGAGAAATCTGTTTATGCCTTCTTTTCTGTTTTCTTCGGCAACAATACTGCTTGGATGTTGGGCAACACACCGCCTTGTGCGATTGTTACGCCAGACAATAGTTTATTCAATTCTTCATCGTTGCGAATGGCCAATTGCAAGTGACGAGGAATGATTCTGGTCTTCTTATTATCTCGTGCAGCATTACCAGCCAATTCCAAAACTTCAGCAGCCAAATATTCCATTACAGCTGCGAGATAAACTGGAGCACCGGCACCAACACGTTCAGCATAATTGCCTTTACGCAACAAACGATGAATTCTGCCAACAGGAAACTGAAGACCAGCTCGGTTTGAGCGTGACTTTGCCTTTCCCTTAACTTTGCCACCTTTTCCACGTCCAGACATGTTTTAAATTATATTTATACTAGTTCACAACACAAATCTCTAACTAAGAGTGCGACTAAAAATTCCAAATTTTTTCCTTATATTATTTTTAGTATTTAATCTAACTAAGTTAGTATACATGAAAAGTACGTTAATCAAAAGGCAGATATGAACTACACTAATTTCTCGAAACTGGAATTTAGTAATTGTGATTAAATTATTCTAAAATGCCACCTAAAACTAGTGGAAAGGCTGCTAAAAAAGCTGGAAAGGCTCAGAAGAACATCACCAAGAACGATAAGAAGAAGAAGCGCAAGAGGAAGGAAAGCTATGCTATCTACATTTACAAAGTTCTGAAGCAAGTTCATCCCGACACTGGAATTTCTTCGAAAGCGATGAGCATCATGAACAGTTTCGTCAATGACATCTTCGAAAGAATTGCTGCTGAAGCATCTCGCTTGGCACACTACAACAAAAGATCAACAATAACAAGTCGCGAAATCCAAACTGCTGTTCGTCTTCTGTTGCCCGGTGAATTGGCTAAGCATGCTGTAAGCGAAGGAACTAAAGCTGTTACTAAATATACCAGCTCCAAGTAATTCGCTCATCTTTACTCAGACTTTACACCGTTTAAAGGCCCTTTTCAGGGCCACAAAATAATTATTTTAAAAAGATGAAAAATTTATTTACTTTCAACACAATAAGAAATATTATTTATCGATTTTAATTTTTTTTTAAAAAAAAATAAATTTCTAATTGAAAACTCAAGTAAAGTAAAGAATACCCGCTAAATCGGCATTAGTCAGGGTTGCCATCTACGTATTTTTCTTTGTTTTTCAATTTATTATATTTTGCAATTTCAACTTTGACATTTTCAAAGAAATTGTTGTTAATTATAAAAAAAAGCAAGAAGTAAGTAACATTTAAGTAGCTTAATAAATATTTACAAAAAATACATTTATTCAAAAATCAATATAATCTACTCAAGTTATAAGAAAGTCTATATCTCTTTAATAAGTCAATTTGTAGCCCTGAAAAGGGCTTTTAACATGATTGCCATCTTCATAACTATACATGTTTTAGCTTTATTTTTTGGCTGCAGGTTTCTTCACAGCTTTCTTTGTAGTTGCAAGTCTTCCTGGTCCATTTTTGGTGGATTTCGCCAGTTTCGCCTTCGCTGAAATGGTCGATGTGCTTTTCGCTTTAATAGTTTTCGATTTCGCCATCTCAGTTTTTGCTACTTTTGGTTTCGGTTTCGCCGCAACACTCTTCTTTACTGCCAACTTCTTACCAGCAACAAGCTTCTTCGCTTTCTTATCTCCACTTGCCACTTTCTTACTCAAAGTCTCCTTCTTTGCGACAACCTTTGCAGTTTTCTTCTTACTTTCAACTGGTTTAGCTGCTTTTACTTTATTAGCAGCAACTGACAATTTAAATGATCCAGATGCTCCCTTTCCCTTCGTCTGGATAAGTTTGCCATTGGCAACTGCAGATTTCAAATATTTCTTAATAAATGGTGCCAATTTCTGTGCATCGCATTTGTACGTAGCAGCAATATACTTTTTGATTGCCAACAATGAAGATCCACCGCGTTCCTTCAAGTTCTTTATTGAGGCGTCTACCATTTGTTGTGTTGGCGGATGAGTAGACGCTGCCGACGGCTTCTTAGCTACTTTCTTAGTAGCCTTCTTTTCAATAGCTGCAGCAATGGGTGCTGCTGCAGTAACAGGCGCTTCTGACATCTTTGCTATAATATTTATTATATTAAACGGTATTAAATATAGTTGCTTTATATTTTTAATCAATTTTACCACTAATTTCTCGACACCTAAAATACTGAGAATTGCCGAGACTGCAAGCATCCATGTATGTATTTGTATAATTTTGATAATATCTGCACTATTGAATTGTATCGCTTTTAAAGTGATTTTAATCAATATTACATGCAAATAATAACAATTCATCATTTATTAAACTATATTAAAAATAATTATTGCATCCACCATCTCTTTCACTACACTCCTTCACCAATATTCCACTATATAAATACGTAAACAAGTAATCATTTAGATTACAAAAATGATTTCTTCAAATTCTTCTTCCAAGCAACTTTATAAATCATTACTATTACAATATTTTTCTCGCCAATAGTCTATCCGTTGATTTATTAATGCTACAAAGAATGTCTTTTACACATAACACAACACTATATTATGCCTTTTAGCAAACTTAAACATTGCATTAAATTCACCCAACGTATTATCGTCGAAATAAATACCTTGCTGCCGACAACATTTATCGCTACAATTTACTATTTCCAACTATTATTTTCCATAATTATCACTCTCTCCACTATTTCACAACCAATTTAATCTATATTAATCTATATTAATGAATATTAAACACTAAATGCAGTCGAAATGCTAAAACAACTCCTCACTATTGTCACTCCAACCGTCAATGCATTCAACTTCTTAAAAACTTTCATATCAGCCTAACGATTCTTTAACGATTCTCCGACAAATATAACTTTATTAACACAATTTTCCATCAAAAACAATAAACAATCGAATTCTATGCCCTGTCTAATATCTAAACTATCATTTACACCCAATAATACACCATATTCCATCAATAATTCATCAACTTTCAACAAAATAATACTTTAGATTCAAAAAATTCATATTTATACTAAATTATTAATTAATTAATTATTAGTAAATAAGTTTAATTAATCTCTTTAATTCATTCATTTGTGGTCCTTAAAAGGACCGATTAAACAAATACCAAACATCTTAAGCACGTTCACCACGGATACGACGAGCCAATTGAATATCTTTTGGCATTATTGTTACACGTTTAGCATGAATTGCACACAAGTTTGTATCTTCGAAAAGACCAACCAAATATGCTTCACTTGCTTCTTGTAATGCCATAACAGCTGAACTTTGAAAACGTAAATCAGTTTTAAAATCCTGAGCTATTTCACGTACCAAACGTTGAAATGGCAATTTACGTATTAACAATTCAGTACTTTTCTGATAGCGACGAATTTCACGCAATGCAACTGTACCTGGACGATAACGATGTGGCTTTTTAACACCACCAGTTGCTGGTGCACTTTTACGTGCTGCCTTTGTTGCCAATTGCTTACGTGGAGCTTTACCACCAGTCGATTTACGAGCAGTCTGCTTAGTACGAGCCATTTTAATTACTTGAATTTAGTATCTATGCGATACTTTTCAATCTATAAGATAGTTTATTTTACTAAATATGTTTCAATCGTACATGTGTCTTACGACTAAAATTACAATTAAACCATATTGCCATCCCATTCATGTATTAAGGAATAGTACAAGGTTTTTATCTATAAATAACTTTACGATTCATCCCAAAGCATTCATTTAGCTTCTTGTGCTCGTATCATATCAACGTATCAAAATGACTGGACGCGGTAAAGGCGGAAAAGGTTTAGGCAAAGGTGGAGCTAAACGTCATCGCAAAGTACTTCGTGATAATATCCAAGGTATTACTAAGCCAGCTATACGTCGTTTAGCTCGTCGTGGCGGAGTTAAACGTATCTCTGGATTGATATACGAAGAGACACGCGGTGTTCTGAAAGTATTTTTGGAAAATGTTATTCGCGATGCTGTAACATATACTGAACATGCCAAAAGGAAGACAGTAACAGCAATGGATGTTGTTTATGCATTGAAACGTCAAGGCAGAACCCTTTATGGTTTCGGCGGTTAAATACCAACTTATTCATTAATCGGTCCTTTTCAGGACCACAAAATAAATAAATAAAGTGATAAAAATTTCTATTCTAATTATCTATTAGTAATTATTATTAGTTAGTTGAAATACATATAAGCATTTTAGTTGGCTGAGGCGAAAGCCTTAAGCACAGCGAAAGAAAAAGCGGGTCAAAAATATACAAAAAAAGCAAAAAGCCCGACGGCAACAACAAAACTCCTTGAAAGTTCGACTCTATACATTTTCTATACATCCGCTCTACTCAGAATACCGTTACCGCTGTCGGGGCGTAACTCCATTTTTCAATTCTATTTGCCGTCCACAAATTCCTTTACCTATGTATGTTTGTGTGTGCGTGTGTGTGTGTGTTTCTCATAGAATCATTTCTAGGAGAGAATAGGACATTCATTTCAGAGAGAGAAAGAGACAGCCACTGCTGCGTTTCGTTTCCTTTTTTCATAGGAATATCATGGTATTATGGAATATTTATTCGAATGGAAATTAGCTACCATGGAATATAGTAGCGAATTATTATTAATTTAAGAAAATAGCTATTTAATCTCAATATTTTAATAAAATTTGTCGTCCTTAAAAGGACGGTTGTTTTATTTTTGCCAGAGAAATCTGTTTATGCCTTCTTTTCTGTTTTCTTCGGCAACAATACTGCTTGGATGTTGGGCAACACACCGCCTTGTGCGATTGTTACGCCAGACAATAGTTTATTCAATTCTTCATCGTTGCGAATGGCCAATTGCAAGTGACGAGGAATGATTCTGGTCTTCTTATTATCTCGTGCAGCATTACCAGCCAATTCCAAAACTTCAGCAGCCAAATATTCCATTACAGCTGCGAGATAAACTGGAGCACCGGCACCAACACGTTCAGCATAATTGCCTTTACGCAACAAACGATGAATTCTGCCAACAGGAAACTGAAGACCAGCTCGGTTTGAGCGTGACTTTGCCTTTCCCTTAACTTTGCCACCTTTTCCACGTCCAGACATGTTTTAAATTATATTTATACTAGTTCACAACACAAATCTCTAACTAAGAGTGCGACTAAAAATTCCAAATTTTTTCCTTATATTATTTTTAGTATTTAATCTAACTAAGTTAGTATACATGAAAAGTACGTTAATCAAAAGGCAGATATGAACTACACTAATTTCTCGAAACTGGAATTTAGTAATTGTGATTAAATTATTCTAAAATGCCACCTAAAACTAGTGGAAAGGCTGCTAAAAAAGCTGGAAAGGCTCAGAAGAACATCACCAAGAACGATAAGAAGAAGAAGCGCAAGAGGAAGGAAAGCTATGCTATCTACATTTACAAAGTTCTGAAGCAAGTTCATCCCGACACTGGAATTTCTTCGAAAGCGATGAGCATCATTGGCACACTACAACAAAAGATCAACAATAACAAGTCGCGAAATCCAAACTGCTGTTCGTCTTCTGTTGCCCGGTGAATTGGCTAAGCATGCTGTAAGCGAAGGAACTAAAGCTGTTACTAAATATACCAGCTCCAAGTAATTCGCTCATCTTTACTCAGACTTTACACCGTTTAAAGGCCCTTTTCAGGGCCACAAAATAATTATTTTAAAAAGATGAAAAATTTATTTACTTTCAACACAATAAGAAATATTATTTATCGATTTTAATTTTTTTTTAAAAAAAAATAAATTTCTAATTGAAAACTCAAGTAAAGTAAAGAATACCCGCTAAATCGGCATTAGTCAGGGTTGCCATCTACGTATTTTTCTTTGTTTTTCAATTTATTATATTTTGCAATTTCAACTTTGACATTTTCAAAGAAATTGTTGTTAATTATAAAAAAAAGCAAGAAGTAAGTAACATTTAAGTAGCTTAATAAATATTTACAAAAAATACATTTATTCAAAAATCAATATAATCTACTCAAGTTATAAGAAAGTCTATATCTCTTTAATAAGTCAATTTGTAGCCCTGAAAAGGGCTTTTAACATGATTGCCATCTTCATAACTATACATGTTTTAGCTTTATTTTTTGGCTGCAGGTTTCTTCACAGCTTTCTTTGTAGTTGCAAGTCTTCCTGGTCCATTTTTGGTGGATTTCGCCAGTTTCGCCTTCGCTGAAATGGTCGATGTGCTTTTCGCTTTAATAGTTTTCGATTTCGCCATCTCAGTTTTTGCTACTTTTGGTTTCGGTTTCGCCGCAACACTCTTCTTTACTGCCAACTTCTTACCAGCAACAAGCTTCTTCGCTTTCTTATCTCCACTTGCCACTTTCTTACTCAAAGTCTCCTTCTTTGCGACAACCTTTGCAGTTTTCTTCTTACTTTCAACTGGTTTAGCTGCTTTTACTTTATTAGCAGCAACTGACAATTTAAATGATCCAGATGCTCCCTTTCCCTTCGTCTGGATAAGTTTGCCATTGGCAACTGCAGATTTCAAATATTTCTTAATAAATGGTGCCAATTTCTGTGCATCGCATTTGTACGTAGCAGCAATATACTTTTTGATTGCCAACAATGAAGATCCACCGCGTTCCTTCAAGTTCTTTATTGAGGCGTCTACCATTTGTTGTGTTGGCGGATGAGTAGACGCTGCCGACGGCTTCTTAGCTACTTTCTTAGTAGCCTTCTTTTCAATAGCTGCAGCAATGGGTGCTGCTGCAGTAACAGGCGCTTCTGACATCTTTGCTATAATATTTATTATATTAAACGGTATTAAATATAGTTGCTTTATATTTTTAATCAATTTTACCACTAATTTCTCGACACCTAAAATACTGAGAATTGCCGAGACTGCAAGCATCCATGTATGTATTTGTATAATTTTGATAATATCTGCACTATTGAATTGTATCGCTTTTAAAGTGATTTTAATCAATATTACATGCAAATAATAACAATTCATCATTTATTAAACTATATTAAAAATAATTATTGCATCCACCATCTCTTTCACTACACTCCTTCACCAATATTCCACTATATAAATACGTAAACAAGTAATCATTTAGATTACAAAAATGATTTCTTCAAATTCTTCTTCCAAGCAACTTTATAAATCATTACTATTACAATATTTTTCTCGCCAATAGTCTATCCGTTGATTTATTAATGCTACAAAGAATGTCTTTTACACATAACACAACACTATATTATGCCTTTTAGCAAACTTAAACATTGCATTAAATTCACCCAACGTATTATCGTCGAAATAAATACCTTGCTGCCGACAACATTTATCGCTACAATTTACTATTTCCAACTATTATTTTCCATAATTATCACTCTCTCCACTATTTCACAACCAATTTAATCTATATTAATCTATATTAATGAATATTAAACACTAAATGCAGTCGAAATGCTAAAACAACTCCTCACTATTGTCACTCCAACCGTCAATGCATTCAACTTCTTAAAAACTTTCATATCAGCCTAACGATTCTTTAACGATTCTCCGACAAATATAACTTTATTAACACAATTTTCCATCAAAAACAATAAACAATCGAATTCTATGCCCTGTCTAATATCTAAACTATCATTTACACCCAATAATACACCATATTCCATCAATAATTCATCAACTTTCAACAAAATAATACTTTAGATTCAAAAAATTCATATTTATACTAAATTATTAATTAATTAATTATTAGTAAATAAGTTTAATTAATCTCTTTAATTCATTCATTTGTGGTCCTTAAAAGGACCGATTAAACAAATACCAAACATCTTAAGCACGTTCACCACGGATACGACGAGCCAATTGAATATCTTTTGGCATTATTGTTACACGTTTAGCATGAATTGCACACAAGTTTGTATCTTCGAAAAGACCAACCAAATATGCTTCACTTGCTTCTTGTAATGCCATAACAGCTGAACTTTGAAAACGTAAATCAGTTTTAAAATCCTGAGCTATTTCACGTACCAAACGTTGAAATGGCAATTTACGTATTAACAATTCAGTACTTTTCTGATAGCGACGAATTTCACGCAATGCAACTGTACCTGGACGATAACGATGTGGCTTTTTAACACCACCAGTTGCTGGTGCACTTTTACGTGCTGCCTTTGTTGCCAATTGCTTACGTGGAGCTTTACCACCAGTCGATTTACGAGCAGTCTGCTTAGTACGAGCCATTTTAATTACTTGAATTTAGTATCTATGCGATACTTTTCAATCTATAAGATAGTTTATTTTACTAAATATGTTTCAATCGTACATGTGTCTTACGACTAAAATTACAATTAAACCATATTGCCATCCCATTCATGTATTAAGGAATAGTACAAGGTTTTTATCTATAAATAACTTTACGATTCATCCCAAAGCATTCATTTAGCTTCTTGTGCTCGTATCATATCAACGTATCAAAATGACTGGACGCGGTAAAGGCGGAAAAGGTTTAGGCAAAGGTGGAGCTAAACGTCATCGCAAAGTACTTCGTGATAATATCCAAGGTATTACTAAGCCAGCTATACGTCGTTTAGCTCGTCGTGGCGGAGTTAAACGTATCTCTGGATTGATATACGAAGAGACACGCGGTGTTCTGAAAGTATTTTTGGAAAATGTTATTCGCGATGCTGTAACATATACTGAACATGCCAAAAGGAAGACAGTAACAGCAATGGATGTTGTTTATGCATTGAAACGTCAAGGCAGAACCCTTTATGGTTTCGGCGGTTAAATACCAACTTATTCATTAATCGGTCCTTTTCAGGACCACAAAATAAATAAATAAAGTGATAAAAATTTCTATTCTAATTATCTATTAGTAATTATTATTAGTTAGTTGAAATACATATAAGCATTTTAGTTGGCTGAGGCGAAAGCCTTAAGCACAGCGAAAGAAAAAGCGGGTCAAAAATATACAAAAAAAGCAAAAAGCCCGACGGCAACAACAAAACTCCTTGAAAGTTCGACTCTATACATTTTCTATACATCCGCTCTACTCAGAATACCGTTACCGCTGTCGGGGCGTAACTCCATTTTTCAATTCTATTTGCCGTCCACAAATTCCTTTACCTATGTATGTTTGTGTGTGCGTGTGTGTGTGTGTTTCTCATAGAATCATTTCTAGGAGAGAATAGGACATTCATTTCAGAGAGAGAAAGAGACAGCCACTGCTGCGTTTCGTTTCCTTTTTTCATAGGAATATCATGGTATTATGGAATATTTATTCGAATGGAAATTAGCTACCATGGAATATAGTAGCGAATTATTATTAATTTAAGAAAATAGCTATTTAATCTCAATATTTTAATAAAATTTGTCGTCCTTAAAAGGACGGTTGTTTTATTTTTGCCAGAGAAATCTGTTTATGCCTTCTTTTCTGTTTTCTTCGGCAACAATACTGCTTGGATGTTGGGCAACACACCGCCTTGTGCGATTGTTACGCCAGACAATAGTTTATTCAATTCTTCATCGTTGCGAATGGCCAATTGCAAGTGACGAGGAATGATTCTGGTCTTCTTATTATCTCGTGCAGCATTACCAGCCAATTCCAAAACTTCAGCAGCCAAATATTCCATTACAGCTGCGAGATAAACTGGAGCACCGGCACCAACACGTTCAGCATAATTGCCTTTACGCAACAAACGATGAATTCTGCCAACAGGAAACTGAAGACCAGCTCGGTTTGAGCGTGACTTTGCCTTTCCCTTAACTTTGCCACCTTTTCCACGTCCAGACATGTTTTAAATTATATTTATACTAGTTCACAACACAAATCTCTAACTAAGAGTGCGACTAAAAATTCCAAATTTTTTCCTTATATTATTTTTAGTATTTAATCTAACTAAGTTAGTATACATGAAAAGTACGTTAATCAAAAGGCAGATATGAACTACACTAATTTCTCGAAACTGGAATTTAGTAATTGTGATTAAATTATTCTAAAATGCCACCTAAAACTAGTGGAAAGGCTGCTAAAAAAGCTGGAAAGGCTCAGAAGAACATCACCAAGAACGATAAGAAGAAGAAGCGCAAGAGGAAGGAAAGCTATGCTATCTACATTTACAAAGTTCTGAAGCAAGTTCATCCCGACACTGGAATTTCTTCGAAAGCGATGAGCATCATGAACAGTTTCGTCAATGACATCTTCGAAAGAATTGCTGCTGAAGCATCTCGCTTGGCACACTACAACAAAAGATCAACAATAACAAGTCGCGAAATCCAAACTGCTGTTCGTCTTCTGTTGCCCGGTGAATTGGCTAAGCATGCTGTAAGCGAAGGAACTAAAGCTGTTACTAAATATACCAGCTCCAAGTAATTCGCTCATCTTTACTCAGACTTTACACCGTTTAAAGGCCCTTTTCAGGGCCACAAAATAATTATTTTAAAAAGATGAAAAATTTATTTACTTTCAACACAATAAGAAATATTATTTATCGATTTTAATTTTTTTTTAAAAAAAAATAAATTTCTAATTGAAAACTCAAGTAAAGTAAAGAATACCCGCTAAATCGGCATTAGTCAGGGTTGCCATCTACGTATTTTTCTTTGTTTTTCAATTTATTATATTTTGCAATTTCAACTTTGACATTTTCAAAGAAATTGTTGTTAATTATAAAAAAAAGCAAGAAGTAAGTAACATTTAAGTAGCTTAATAAATATTTACAAAAAATACATTTATTCAAAAATCAATATAATCTACTCAAGTTATAAGAAAGTCTATATCTCTTTAATAAGTCAATTTGTAGCCCTGAAAAGGGCTTTTAACATGATTGCCATCTTCATAACTATACATGTTTTAGCTTTATTTTTTGGCTGCAGGTTTCTTCACAGCTTTCTTTGTAGTTGCAAGTCTTCCTGGTCCATTTTTGGTGGATTTCGCCAGTTTCGCCTTCGCTGAAATGGTCGATGTGCTTTTCGCTTTAATAGTTTTCGATTTCGCCATCTCAGTTTTTGCTACTTTTGGTTTCGGTTTCGCCGCAACACTCTTCTTTACTGCCAACTTCTTACCAGCAACAAGCTTCTTCGCTTTCTTATCTCCACTTGCCACTTTCTTACTCAAAGTCTCCTTCTTTGCGACAACCTTTGCAGTTTTCTTCTTACTTTCAACTGGTTTAGCTGCTTTTACTTTATTAGCAGCAACTGACAATTTAAATGATCCAGATGCTCCCTTTCCCTTCGTCTGGATAAGTTTGCCATTGGCAACTGCAGATTTCAAATATTTCTTAATAAATGGTGCCAATTTCTGTGCATCGCATTTGTACGTAGCAGCAATATACTTTTTGATTGCCAACAATGAAGATCCACCGCGTTCCTTCAAGTTCTTTATTGAGGCGTCTACCATTTGTTGTGTTGGCGGATGAGTAGACGCTGCCGACGGCTTCTTAGCTACTTTCTTAGTAGCCTTCTTTTCAATAGCTGCAGCAATGGGTGCTGCTGCAGTAACAGGCGCTTCTGACATCTTTGCTATAATATTTATTATATTAAACGGTATTAAATATAGTTGCTTTATATTTTTAATCAATTTTACCACTAATTTCTCGACACCTAAAATACTGAGAATTGCCGAGACTGCAAGCATCCATGTATGTATTTGTATAATTTTGATAATATCTGCACTATTGAATTGTATCGCTTTTAAAGTGATTTTAATCAATATTACATGCAAATAATAACAATTCATCATTTATTAAACTATATTAAAAATAATTATTGCATCCACCATCTCTTTCACTACACTCCTTCACCAATATTCCACTATATAAATACGTAAACAAGTAATCATTTAGATTACAAAAATGATTTCTTCAAATTCTTCTTCCAAGCAACTTTATAAATCATTACTATTACAATATTTTTCTCGCCAATAGTCTATCCGTTGATTTATTAATGCTACAAAGAATGTCTTTTACACATAACACAACACTATATTATGCCTTTTAGCAAACTTAAACATTGCATTAAATTCACCCAACGTATTATCGTCGAAATAAATACCTTGCTGCCGACAACATTTATCGCTACAATTTACTATTTCCAACTATTATTTTCCATAATTATCACTCTCTCCACTATTTCACAACCAATTTAATCTATATTAATCTATATTAATGAATATTAAACACTAAATGCAGTCGAAATGCTAAAACAACTCCTCACTATTGTCACTCCAACCGTCAATGCATTCAACTTCTTAAAAACTTTCATATCAGCCTAACGATTCTTTAACGATTCTCCGACAAATATAACTTTATTAACACAATTTTCCATCAAAAACAATAAACAATCGAATTCTATGCCCTGTCTAATATCTAAACTATCATTTACACCCAATAATACACCATATTCCATCAATAATTCATCAACTTTCAACAAAATAATACTTTAGATTCAAAAAATTCATATTTATACTAAATTATTAATTAATTAATTATTAGTAAATAAGTTTAATTAATCTCTTTAATTCATTCATTTGTGGTCCTTAAAAGGACCGATTAAACAAATACCAAACATCTTAAGCACGTTCACCACGGATACGACGAGCCAATTGAATATCTTTTGGCATTATTGTTACACGTTTAGCATGAATTGCACACAAGTTTGTATCTTCGAAAAGACCAACCAAATATGCTTCACTTGCTTCTTGTAATGCCATAACAGCTGAACTTTGAAAACGTAAATCAGTTTTAAAATCCTGAGCTATTTCACGTACCAAACGTTGAAATGGCAATTTACGTATTAACAATTCAGTACTTTTCTGATAGCGACGAATTTCACGCAATGCAACTGTACCTGGACGATAACGATGTGGCTTTTTAACACCACCAGTTGCTGGTGCACTTTTACGTGCTGCCTTTGTTGCCAATTGCTTACGTGGAGCTTTACCACCAGTCGATTTACGAGCAGTCTGCTTAGTACGAGCCATTTTAATTACTTGAATTTAGTATCTATGCGATACTTTTCAATCTATAAGATAGTTTATTTTACTAAATATGTTTCAATCGTACATGTGTCTTACGACTAAAATTACAATTAAACCATATTGCCATCCCATTCATGTATTAAGGAATAGTACAAGGTTTTTATCTATAAATAACTTTACGATTCATCCCAAAGCATTCATTTAGCTTCTTGTGCTCGTATCATATCAACGTATCAAAATGACTGGACGCGGTAAAGGCGGAAAAGGTTTAGGCAAAGGTGGAGCTAAACGTCATCGCAAAGTACTTCGTGATAATATCCAAGGTATTACTAAGCCAGCTATACGTCGTTTAGCTCGTCGTGGCGGAGTTAAACGTATCTCTGGATTGATATACGAAGAGACACGCGGTGTTCTGAAAGTATTTTTGGAAAATGTTATTCGCGATGCTGTAACATATACTGAACATGCCAAAAGGAAGACAGTAACAGCAATGGATGTTGTTTATGCATTGAAACGTCAAGGCAGAACCCTTTATGGTTTCGGCGGTTAAATACCAACTTATTCATTAATCGGTCCTTTTCAGGACCACAAAATAAATAAATAAAGTGATAAAAATTTCTATTCTAATTATCTATTAGTAATTATTATTAGTTAGTTGAAATACATATAAGCATTTTAGTTGGCTGAGGCGAAAGCCTTAAGCACAGCGAAAGAAAAAGCGGGTCAAAAATATACAAAAAAAGCAAAAAGCCCGACGGCAACAACAAAACTCCTTGAAAGTTCGACTCTATACATTTTCTATACATCCGCTCTACTCAGAATACCGTTACCGCTGTCGGGGCGTAACTCCATTTTTCAATTCTATTTGCCGTCCACAAATTCCTTTACCTATGTATGTTTGTGTGTGCGTGTGTGTGTGTGTTTCTCATAGAATCATTTCTAGGAGAGAATAGGACATTCATTTCAGAGAGAGAAAGAGACAGCCACTGCTGCGTTTCGTTTCCTTTTTTCATAGGAATATCATGGTATTATGGAATATTTATTCGAATGGAAATTAGCTACCATGGAATATAGTAGCGAATTATTATTAATTTAAGAAAATAGCTATTTAATCTCAATATTTTAATAAAATTTGTCGTCCTTAAAAGGACGGTTGTTTTATTTTTGCCAGAGAAATCTGTTTATGCCTTCTTTTCTGTTTTCTTCGGCAACAATACTGCTTGGATGTTGGGCAACACACCGCCTTGTGCGATTGTTACGCCAGACAATAGTTTATTCAATTCTTCATCGTTGCGAATGGCCAATTGCAAGTGACGAGGAATGATTCTGGTCTTCTTATTATCTCGTGCAGCATTACCAGCCAATTCCAAAACTTCAGCAGCCAAATATTCCATTACAGCTGCGAGATAAACTGGAGCACCGGCACCAACACGTTCAGCATAATTGCCTTTACGCAACAAACGATGAATTCTGCCAACAGGAAACTGAAGACCAGCTCGGTTTGAGCGTGACTTTGCCTTTCCCTTAACTTTGCCACCTTTTCCACGTCCAGACATGTTTTAAATTATATTTATACTAGTTCACAACACAAATCTCTAACTAAGAGTGCGACTAAAAATTCCAAATTTTTTCCTTATATTATTTTTAGTATTTAATCTAACTAAGTTAGTATACATGAAAAGTACGTTAATCAAAAGGCAGATATGAACTACACTAATTTCTCGAAACTGGAATTTAGTAATTGTGATTAAATTATTCTAAAATGCCACCTAAAACTAGTGGAAAGGCTGCTAAAAAAGCTGGAAAGGCTCAGAAGAACATCACCAAGAACGATAAGAAGAAGAAGCGCAAGAGGAAGGAAAGCTATGCTATCTACATTTACAAAGTTCTGAAGCAAGTTCATCCCGACACTGGAATTTCTTCGAAAGCGATGAGCATCATGAACAGTTTCGTCAATGACATCTTCGAAAGAATTGCTGCTGAAGCATCTCGCTTGGCACACTACAACAAAAGATCAACAATAACAAGTCGCGAAATCCAAACTGCTGTTCGTCTTCTGTTGCCCGGTGAATTGGCTAAGCATGCTGTAAGCGAAGGAACTAAAGCTGTTACTAAATATACCAGCTCCAAGTAATTCGCTCATCTTTACTCAGACTTTACACCGTTTAAAGGCCCTTTTCAGGGCCACAAAATAATTATTTTAAAAAGATGAAAAATTTATTTACTTTCAACACAATAAGAAATATTATTTATCGATTTTAATTTTTTTTTAAAAAAAAATAAATTTCTAATTGAAAACTCAAGTAAAGTAAAGAATACCCGCTAAATCGGCATTAGTCAGGGTTGCCATCTACGTATTTTTCTTTGTTTTTCAATTTATTATATTTTGCAATTTCAACTTTGACATTTTCAAAGAAATTGTTGTTAATTATAAAAAAAAGCAAGAAGTAAGTAACATTTAAGTAGCTTAATAAATATTTACAAAAAATACATTTATTCAAAAATCAATATAATCTACTCAAGTTATAAGAAAGTCTATATCTCTTTAATAAGTCAATTTGTAGCCCTGAAAAGGGCTTTTAACATGATTGCCATCTTCATAACTATACATGTTTTAGCTTTATTTTTTGGCTGCAGGTTTCTTCACAGCTTTCTTTGTAGTTGCAAGTCTTCCTGGTCCATTTTTGGTGGATTTCGCCAGTTTCGCCTTCGCTGAAATGGTCGATGTGCTTTTCGCTTTAATAGTTTTCGATTTCGCCATCTCAGTTTTTGCTACTTTTGGTTTCGGTTTCGCCGCAACACTCTTCTTTACTGCCAACTTCTTACCAGCAACAAGCTTCTTCGCTTTCTTATCTCCACTTGCCACTTTCTTACTCAAAGTCTCCTTCTTTGCGACAACCTTTGCAGTTTTCTTCTTACTTTCAACTGGTTTAGCTGCTTTTACTTTATTAGCAGCAACTGACAATTTAAATGATCCAGATGCTCCCTTTCCCTTCGTCTGGATAAGTTTGCCATTGGCAACTGCAGATTTCAAATATTTCTTAATAAATGGTGCCAATTTCTGTGCATCGCATTTGTACGTAGCAGCAATATACTTTTTGATTGCCAACAATGAAGATCCACCGCGTTCCTTCAAGTTCTTTATTGAGGCGTCTACCATTTGTTGTGTTGGCGGATGAGTAGACGCTGCCGACGGCTTCTTAGCTACTTTCTTAGTAGCCTTCTTTTCAATAGCTGCAGCAATGGGTGCTGCTGCAGTAACAGGCGCTTCTGACATCTTTGCTATAATATTTATTATATTAAACGGTATTAAATATAGTTGCTTTATATTTTTAATCAATTTTACCACTAATTTCTCGACACCTAAAATACTGAGAATTGCCGAGACTGCAAGCATCCATGTATGTATTTGTATAATTTTGATAATATCTGCACTATTGAATTGTATCGCTTTTAAAGTGATTTTAATCAATATTACATGCAAATAATAACAATTCATCATTTATTAAACTATATTAAAAATAATTATTGCATCCACCATCTCTTTCACTACACTCCTTCACCAATATTCCACTATATAAATACGTAAACAAGTAATCATTTAGATTACAAAAATGATTTCTTCAAATTCTTCTTCCAAGCAACTTTATAAATCATTACTATTACAATATTTTTCTCGCCAATAGTCTATCCGTTGATTTATTAATGCTACAAAGAATGTCTTTTACACATAACACAACACTATATTATGCCTTTTAGCAAACTTAAACATTGCATTAAATTCACCCAACGTATTATCGTCGAAATAAATACCTTGCTGCCGACAACATTTATCGCTACAATTTACTATTTCCAACTATTATTTTCCATAATTATCACTCTCTCCACTATTTCACAACCAATTTAATCTATATTAATCTATATTAATGAATATTAAACACTAAATGCAGTCGAAATGCTAAAACAACTCCTCACTATTGTCACTCCAACCGTCAATGCATTCAACTTCTTAAAAACTTTCATATCAGCCTAACGATTCTTTAACGATTCTCCGACAAATATAACTTTATTAACACAATTTTCCATCAAAAACAATAAACAATCGAATTCTATGCCCTGTCTAATATCTAAACTATCATTTACACCCAATAATACACCATATTCCATCAATAATTCATCAACTTTCAACAAAATAATACTTTAGATTCAAAAAATTCATATTTATACTAAATTATTAATTAATTAATTATTAGTAAATAAGTTTAATTAATCTCTTTAATTCATTCATTTGTGGTCCTTAAAAGGACCGATTAAACAAATACCAAACATCTTAAGCACGTTCACCACGGATACGACGAGCCAATTGAATATCTTTTGGCATTATTGTTACACGTTTAGCATGAATTGCACACAAGTTTGTATCTTCGAAAAGACCAACCAAATATGCTTCACTTGCTTCTTGTAATGCCATAACAGCTGAACTTTGAAAACGTAAATCAGTTTTAAAATCCTGAGCTATTTCACGTACCAAACGTTGAAATGGCAATTTACGTATTAACAATTCAGTACTTTTCTGATAGCGACGAATTTCACGCAATGCAACTGTACCTGGACGATAACGATGTGGCTTTTTAACACCACCAGTTGCTGGTGCACTTTTACGTGCTGCCTTTGTTGCCAATTGCTTACGTGGAGCTTTACCACCAGTCGATTTACGAGCAGTCTGCTTAGTACGAGCCATTTTAATTACTTGAATTTAGTATCTATGCGATACTTTTCAATCTATAAGATAGTTTATTTTACTAAATATGTTTCAATCGTACATGTGTCTTACGACTAAAATTACAATTAAACCATATTGCCATCCCATTCATGTATTAAGGAATAGTACAAGGTTTTTATCTATAAATAACTTTACGATTCATCCCAAAGCATTCATTTAGCTTCTTGTGCTCGTATCATATCAACGTATCAAAATGACTGGACGCGGTAAAGGCGGAAAAGGTTTAGGCAAAGGTGGAGCTAAACGTCATCGCAAAGTACTTCGTGATAATATCCAAGGTATTACTAAGCCAGCTATACGTCGTTTAGCTCGTCGTGGCGGAGTTAAACGTATCTCTGGATTGATATACGAAGAGACACGCGGTGTTCTGAAAGTATTTTTGGAAAATGTTATTCGCGATGCTGTAACATATACTGAACATGCCAAAAGGAAGACAGTAACAGCAATGGATGTTGTTTATGCATTGAAACGTCAAGGCAGAACCCTTTATGGTTTCGGCGGTTAAATACCAACTTATTCATTAATCGGTCCTTTTCAGGACCACAAAATAAATAAATAAAGTGATAAAAATTTCTATTCTAATTATCTATTAGTAATTATTATTAGTTAGTTGAAATACATATAAGCATTTTAGTTGGCTGAGGCGAAAGCCTTAAGCACAGCGCGAAAGAAAAAGCGGGTCAAAAATATACAAAAAAAGCAAAAAGCCCGACGGCAACAACAAAACTCCTTGAAAGTTCGACTCTATACATTTTCTATACATCCGCTCTACTCAGAATACCGTTACCGCTGTCGGGGCGTAACTCCATTTTTCAATTCTATTTGCCGTCCACAAATTCCTTTACCTATGTATGTTTGTGTGTGCGTGTGTGTGTGTGTTTCTCATAGAATCATTTCTAGGAGAGAATAGGACATTCATTTCAGAGAGAGAAAGAGACAGCCACTGCTGCGTTTCGTTTCCTTTTTTCATAGGAATATCATGGTATTATGGAATATTTATTCGAATGGAAATTAGCTACCATGGAATATAGTAGCGAATTATTATTAATTTAAGAAAATAGCTATTTAATCTCAATATTTTAATAAAATTTGTCGTCCTTAAAAGGACGGTTGTTTTATTTTTGCCAGAGAAATCTGTTTATGCCTTCTTTTCTGTTTTCTTCGGCAACAATACTGCTTGGATGTTGGGCAACACACCGCCTTGTGCGATTGTTACGCCAGACAATAGTTTATTCAATTCTTCATCGTTGCGAATGGCCAATTGCAAGTGACGAGGAATGATTCTGGTCTTCTTATTATCTCGTGCAGCATTACCAGCCAATTCCAAAACTTCAGCAGCCAAATATTCCATTACAGCTGCGAGATAAACTGGAGCACCGGCACCAACACGTTCAGCATAATTGCCTTTACGCAACAAACGATGAATTCTGCCAACAGGAAACTGAAGACCAGCTCGGTTTGAGCGTGACTTTGCCTTTCCCTTAACTTTGCCACCTTTTCCACGTCCAGACATGTTTTAAATTATATTTATACTAGTTCACAACACAAATCTCTAACTAAGAGTGCGACTAAAAATTCCAAATTTTTTCCTTATATTATTTTTAGTATTTAATCTAACTAAGTTAGTATACATGAAAAGTACGTTAATCAAAAGGCAGATATGAACTACACTAATTTCTCGAAACTGGAATTTAGTAATTGTGATTAAATTATTCTAAAATGCCACCTAAAACTAGTGGAAAGGCTGCTAAAAAAGCTGGAAAGGCTCAGAAGAACATCACCAAGAACGATAAGAAGAAGAAGCGCAAGAGGAAGGAAAGCTATGCTATCTACATTTACAAAGTTCTGAAGCAAGTTCATCCCGACACTGGAATTTCTTCGAAAGCGATGAGCATCATGAACAGTTTCGTCAATGACATCTTCGAAAGAATTGCTGCTGAAGCATCTCGCTTGGCACACTACAACAAAAGATCAACAATAACAAGTCGCGAAATCCAAACTGCTGTTCGTCTTCTGTTGCCCGGTGAATTGGCTAAGCATGCTGTAAGCGAAGGAACTAAAGCTGTTACTAAATATACCAGCTCCAAGTAATTCGCTCATCTTTACTCAGACTTTACACCGTTTAAAGGCCCTTTTCAGGGCCACAAAATAATTATTTTAAAAAGATGAAAAATTTATTTACTTTCAACACAATAAGAAATATTATTTATCGATTTTAATTTTTTTTTAAAAAAAAATAAATTTCTAATTGAAAACTCAAGTAAAGTAAAGAATACCCGCTAAATCGGCATTAGTCAGGGTTGCCATCTACGTATTTTTCTTTGTTTTTCAATTTATTATATTTTGCAATTTCAACTTTGACATTTTCAAAGAAATTGTTGTTAATTATAAAAAAAAGCAAGAAGTAAGTAACATTTAAGTAGCTTAATAAATATTTACAAAAAATACATTTATTCAAAAATCAATATAATCTACTCAAGTTATAAGAAAGTCTATATCTCTTTAATAAGTCAATTTGTAGCCCTGAAAAGGGCTTTTAACATGATTGCCATCTTCATAACTATACATGTTTTAGCTTTATTTTTTGGCTGCAGGTTTCTTCACAGCTTTCTTTGTAGTTGCAAGTCTTCCTGGTCCATTTTTGGTGGATTTCGCCAGTTTCGCCTTCGCTGAAATGGTCGATGTGCTTTTCGCTTTAATAGTTTTCGATTTCGCCATCTCAGTTTTTGCTACTTTTGGTTTCGGTTTCGCCGCAACACTCTTCTTTACTGCCAACTTCTTACCAGCAACAAGCTTCTTCGCTTTCTTATCTCCACTTGCCACTTTCTTACTCAAAGTCTCCTTCTTTGCGACAACCTTTGCAGTTTTCTTCTTACTTTCAACTGGTTTAGCTGCTTTTACTTTATTAGCAGCAACTGACAATTTAAATGATCCAGATGCTCCCTTTCCCTTCGTCTGGATAAGTTTGCCATTGGCAACTGCAGATTTCAAATATTTCTTAATAAATGGTGCCAATTTCTGTGCATCGCATTTGTACGTAGCAGCAATATACTTTTTGATTGCCAACAATGAAGATCCACCGCGTTCCTTCAAGTTCTTTATTGAGGCGTCTACCATTTGTTGTGTTGGCGGATGAGTAGACGCTGCCGACGGCTTCTTAGCTACTTTCTTAGTAGCCTTCTTTTCAATAGCTGCAGCAATGGGTGCTGCTGCAGTAACAGGCGCTTCTGACATCTTTGCTATAATATTTATTATATTAAACGGTATTAAATATAGTTGCTTTATATTTTTAATCAATTTTACCACTAATTTCTCGACACCTAAAATACTGAGAATTGCCGAGACTGCAAGCATCCATGTATGTATTTGTATAATTTTGATAATATCTGCACTATTGAATTGTATCGCTTTTAAAGTGATTTTAATCAATATTACATGCAAATAATAACAATTCATCATTTATTAAACTATATTAAAAATAATTATTGCATCCACCATCTCTTTCACTACACTCCTTCACCAATATTCCACTATATAAATACGTAAACAAGTAATCATTTAGATTACAAAAATGATTTCTTCAAATTCTTCTTCCAAGCAACTTTATAAATCATTACTATTACAATATTTTTCTCGCCAATAGTCTATCCGTTGATTTATTAATGCTACAAAGAATGTCTTTTACACATAACACAACACTATATTATGCCTTTTAGCAAACTTAAACATTGCATTAAATTCACCCAACGTATTATCGTCGAAATAAATACCTTGCTGCCGACAACATTTATCGCTACAATTTACTATTTCCAACTATTATTTTCCATAATTATCACTCTCTCCACTATTTCACAACCAATTTAATCTATATTAATCTATATTAATGAATATTAAACACTAAATGCAGTCGAAATGCTAAAACAACTCCTCACTATTGTCACTCCAACCGTCAATGCATTCAACTTCTTAAAAACTTTCATATCAGCCTAACGATTCTTTAACGATTCTCCGACAAATATAACTTTATTAACACAATTTTCCATCAAAAACAATAAACAATCGAATTCTATGCCCTGTCTAATATCTAAACTATCATTTACACCCAATAATACACCATATTCCATCAATAATTCATCAACTTTCAACAAAATAATACTTTAGATTCAAAAAAATTCCCCTCCCAGCCCGCCCTAGAGATGATACTTACGTAGGGGACCTCTGTTGTGCCGTATGGGTACTCGTTACCGTCACTTGGTGGAGGTAACGAGTAGTTGAGGCAGTTATTTGGAAAGGGAATTAAGTCACTTTTGTTTAAATTTATATTAGGGAACTAGACACATTGATAATGATTTTAATACTTATATTGATAGAAATTATCGAGAAGGTTTACTTTAATTTCTTATCTCAGTATAACGTAATTTCGAATAGATATTATGTAGTTAAACCATTTTTAATTACGAAAGGTGACTTATGACATTTTCAAAATTAAGGGTGGAGAGAAAATGCAACTTATAAATACATATGTGTGTTTGTCCTATGTATTTGGTGATTTGTTGAGGAAGCAATACACAATTTAGTCAAACAGATTAATTTCAGCTTTTGTTATGATCTTTTTTCGATATTTTAATAAGAAGTTTTTGTATGTATGAAGTTTGTCAGCAGTTTACTGTTCAGAAGTGTCATGAACGAATTTAACCATGAGAGAAAAAGAGCAAATTTGAAAGTATATTAGAGGAATTGGATCGGATATATTTCCAAACTTAAAAGGAAGATTAAGGGCATTTACTGAAATATTTTTCAAAATACCGTTTTTAATACAAAATAGTATTTCAAGATAGATTAATACAATAAAAGCAGTGAAAAATATTATTTTAATGCATAGAAAAATCTATAATTAACTGTTATATGTATACCCTCGTATGTACATACACTGTTATAGCCCGAAATATAAAATATTAAATAACACAATAAAATTTTCTATTTCGAATGGGATTTGGATGAAAACGCGTTGTATTGCGTTGAAAGGTGCATCCTTTCGATCCTAACTACTGCCATTTTACAAAAATAAGTGTTGATTTAAAAAAAAATCACTCTTGCGTTGAAAAATAGCGAAAAATTTTCTCTTTAAGATAGATATAGCGGATATTGCAAGGAAAATGTTTTAAATGCTAGCAATGGAGTGTATCCTTTAGGTTCCACAAAGTCATTTATTTACGTGCTCAATAACATGGATTTCCTAATAGTAATCGTTTCAAATTCATACTATAGAAAGAACACAATTTTCTCTTTAAAATGACACCAAAAATAATTATTGTCCAAAAACCATCGCAAAAAAACCACCCTATAAATCGTTGCTAACTTTCGTTGCAGGATCCACGCACGTCTTGCGTTAAGACATTTGAGATCTAAAATCATGATACCATATTGCTGTGTTTACATAAAGCAGTTAAATCTTGTTAGGCTAATGTATTGCCGAATGAAAAATTACGGTACTATTGAATGTGGTTGTAGGTATTAATTTTAATTTATAAAATAATATTTATTATTTTAGTGGTATTTATAAAACATCAATAATTAAAATAAGAATCTTTCAGTAATATGATGTTATGCAAAATATGTCTACAAAAACTGCGGCATAAATTTCTGAAATTAATTACATTTATCATAAAAGTGTAAAATACAAATTAGATAGAAAGATTGGTAATATAGTATATAAAAGTATCATAAGCATATAATTAATTAAATGTAGTTAGTTAGTAGCATAGATTAGTAGATGAGACACTCGAAAATATCCCTTATACAGTAATGCATTTCTGCTGGAATTCCACTGATCCAATGAAAGAAAACTTTGATTCGCTGCAAAAAAAGTGTAGCCTCGCCGTAAAATAATGTCGCCGCAAAAATTTTGTAGCAAGCACTGATGGAAAATTTATTTTAAGGGTTTTGTATATCGAAACGTCAAAATAAATAATTATAAATATTATGTTTTTTATTCGTGAAGAACATGTATAAAACATAGTTTTAATGTTAATAAACATATTCTATCACATTTTACACAGCATTTCCTAATTTTCTTCTTTATATTTACTTCAACAGTCAAATGTCGAACCGATTTTTTGAAGCGGCGAATAGCGAGTGTCACATCTAATAATCTATGGTTAGTAGTAGTAAAGTCCCCACAAAAAATTGAAAATGTCCAGACGAAAATTGCTACTAATGGTACTGGCAGCATAGGTCGAATTAAGGCCGACTTAGATGTTTAATAATGGGCAAAAAGAAAGGACATAATTTTTTCTTTACAACACATACATATGTACATTAATGAATAAAGATCATCTGCTATGTTATTTGGTTTTTTTTTTTTTTAAATTATGGATATTGTTTATCAAGTATAGCAAACACATATCAAGATGAATAATAAAATATACTTTATAAAATATTGCCCTTACTAATTCTTGTACATACAGTTTATAAATACATAGGTGTGGCCCGAAATTTGGTAGTTTTTGTGTCTTTATTCTTCTAATATAAATTATTTGGCTTGGCGATATTTGGGGGATGGTTTTTTTTTTGCGATTTGGGCATTTGGCATTTGTGGAAAAAATAATAATAATTTCCTAGCAACACTGGTCAGAAATAAATATAGTTCAATAATTATTATAAATCCAAATTATGCGTTTAACAAGCATTTTACTGAAAAAAGTGAAGAGCAAGTGAGTTTTTTCCTTTATCATCTTCAATTTATGTATCAATGTGTCTTTAAGGAAAAATATTAATATTGTTATTCCAGACGAATTATGGTCGTGGTTGAAAGTTTAGTAAGTGGTCATCATTTTAATGCCACAAGGGATCGTTTGGCCGATAAGATTGAGGTGGTACGTTTTGACCCATATGGTAAGCCGATCCAAGAAAAATTTCTTAAAATAAACGTCTAACTTCAATTTTTTACAGTGCAAAGGGAAAGCGTTTACCGGGAACGCCGCAAGATTAGGAGCGCTTAAGTTAAATATTACATGACGTCAATACATATAATGAGTAAAGAAAGCAAAAAAAGCATACAATAACATACATATATAATTGTTATAAATTTCACAGAGGCTTCCTTTAAGTAAAACAAAAGAAGATGTCAACGTGATATGTATATGATTCGATTTTTTAGTAATGGCAGATTTTACTGTCGAGATTGGAATAATTTATTCGCGCTGCTCCATAAAACGCATGCATTGAAGGTCGTGGTGAAATTGCGCTCGTCTTATAATTGATTATAAGTATGGAATGTAACAAGAGTAGACCGAGCAGCAATCGTAGTCCATGCTAGGAATGAAAGAATCAATAAAAAAAATTTTTTTTTTGAACGAGGTCGACCGCGAGTGTGCGCTTACATACCCTAATAATAATGCAATCAGTAATGGATTGAGAGACAACTGAGCAGTAAAGGCATTATTTTATTGTGTCTCATTGCTAACAATAAAGTGCACTATTTTTAGCAAATTTGGGTTATTCTCACCTTCGGATTTAATTACCACGTAATAGGCGTTTGTGAGCATAGTATAAAGCAGGCTTATTTAAGAGAGCCTCTCCTACTTTTCCTTCATTCTTTGACAATTCGTGAAGTTTATCTGTCATCCAGAGTACTGCGACATACAACTATTGAATTTGCCAGCTTCAGTTTATAAATTTGTCGCCTCTCTGAGAAAAGCCTATTGCGTTTTTTTATGCTATGGGTGTGAGTCTGTTGGTATTATTTGCAATAAATATATGTGAAATTAGATCGTATGCCTGTAAAAACTGCTAAATATTTTATTAATTCTTGTACTAATATTTAGTTCAAGTTTCGTAATAATTAATGCTTCGAATTCGTCGTCCTTATGGTGCTCGTTATTTATAAGGAGACGTTTATAAGGAGAGGCGAAATTTTGGCGTCGTAAAGCTGCTCATTAGCATAAAATTTTAACGAGCCAGGTCGACGCCGTGGAGCAGAACTCTTTCAAAAATGTCCAACCGTTTCTTCGCTGTCGGTGGTATTGAAATCCATAGCTGATGATTGGCCTTAATAATTGTTTGTATAGCAGCAGCTTTGTTCGAGTTTAAAGTCCAGTGCGACGTCTTATTAGAGGGCCCACCAAATGCATAGCAAAATTGTCTCTTTTGATGGAGCCGTAAATGTGGAGTGATTTTACTACCATCCGGATGAGCTAACGAGATGGCACCGCAACGTCCTGCGAATTCGTAAGTCAGCCTATGATTACGGGTGCTAGTTGAAGAGTTCCAAAAGCAAATAAGTCTTATTTGCATTTATTTTCAGACTCCATTTGAGGTAATAATACCACAACTATGAGATTCGACTCTTTTCGCATCACTACCGGCGATCTCGATGAAATGTAGGAAATTGAGTCGTCAGCACATAAAATGGTGGAGCAACCACGTGAGTTGCGTGGCTAGTCGGACGTGTAGTCTTGCGGCACTCCAGCAGAGATACTTTTTGTTGATGACTTGTGCGACTCAATTTAGACAAATAATGACCAAATTGCAAAGAAAGTCCACAATAATCTTGATCAAATGACGGTGGAAGCCAAACGCGGTGAGTTTGAAGATAAGCGCTCTGATCCACACACTATTAAGTATCGAAATGATTGCCGTCTCCCGACTGTTGAGTTACCATTTGCAAAATTGCTTTGAAATTGGACTGAGCTTTGTCTGATATATTTGGAACTCTCCTAAAATTTGGAATATCTCCTGATCCATGGTGGCTAGAGCCATAATTTTTGGACTAAAATTTACAGAAAAATATTGTCTTGAAGGCGATAAGGGATGCAATGCTGCAGGGAATGTTTAAATAGTTAAGAACGGCAGAAATTTATGTGTTTATTTCGTATTTATTATATATGCTACACATGTTTACTGGAAAATTTCAAAAAGTTTTGTAGCCATTGTGACCTTAAACTCCTCACAAGGCGTCTGGTCCTGTAAGGACATTTTGTAGTATATCTCGGGAACGGCGGTCGCTACCGAATTGATATAAATTGCAAAAAATTCATAAAAATACGCTCTTTAAAAGTCTAAGTGCAAATACTACAGGAAATGTTTACATATCTATCGACGACTATTTTCTTTTACATTCCATATAGACATTTTTTTGTTTGCTTTGTATTTTAGGTAATATTGCTCCTAGAATTTTGGTATTTATTGGAACTGATAGAGCATAATTTTCCCTTTAAAATAGAACAACCTTTTATAGCTTGTGTTTATTAGTTTTATTTTAGTGATATTTTGAAAGTTAAAAATATTTTTGCTTCAAAAACAGCATCCACAAAAAACCACCCTAAAAATTCTTTTATACATGCGCATTAACGTAAAATAAGCTTCAATAATGTGAAATTGAAATGTTTGAAGTAAAGTATTAAAATAATGTCTGAAGCAGGGGAAGAGGGATACTCGTCTGTTGTCCGTGTAGAAGCAAGCACCAGTAAGGAAGCACAAGAAAAAAAAGCGCAGCAACTGAATGAAGAGTATATAATGCATTCCGAGAATGTTCTGCTGGGCTACGAGAAACAAATGTTTTTAGATCTTGTACATGCCGACGGCTTAGTGGTGACCGCCAAGTAAGTTTGTCTTGTAATATGTATTGGAACAGCATTTGTCTAGCTTTTTCTATAGGGGACTCAACTACGATCGCGTTTTACTCAATATACTCAAGGTTTATTGCGATACGGCAAATCTAGTGTTGATTATAAATGCTTCAGAGTGCGAAGAGGAATATTATAAATCTAAACTAGAGCAAAAATACGTGCATGAGGTTGCCAACACAGTTACAGAACGGTATATACGTCGTTACGTTTTTCACGATTTAAATTTTTTTATCCGACTAGGGAACGCGTTTATCTTGAAGGTGGCGTACAGTTCATTAGTACTCGCATATTGGTTGTCGACTTGCTGAAGCAACGCATTCCTATAGAACTAATTACAGGCATTGTAGTGCTCCGTGCGCACAATATCGTCGAGTCGTGTCAGGAGGCATTCGCCTTACGACTGTATCGACAAAGCAATAAAACTGGCTTTATTAAAGCCTTCTCCAGTAGCGCAGAGGCTTTTACGATAGGTTATAGCCAGATTGAGCGAATAATGCGAAATCTCTTTGTAAAGGATCTCTTTATTTGGCCACGTTTCCATGCCATGGTTCAGGCGACTTTGAAACCGTATGAGGCGCAGACTGTGGAGTTGCACGTACCGATGTCGGCAAAAATGAATCAGATACAATCGCATATACTTGATATAATGAACTACCTTGTGAGGGAAATTAAACGTATAAATCCTACTGTTGATATGGAGGAGATAACTGTGGAAAATTGTATAACCAAAAAATTTCACAAGATTTTACAAGCTCAGTTGGATTGTATCTGGCATCAGTTGAATTCCCAGACGAAACTTATTGTAGCTGACTTAAAAATTCTACGGAATCTGATGATGTGAGTAGAAATCGATGGTGCAAAATACAGAACTATAAATTAACTCTTATTACCTCCAGTTCCACGATTTATCATGACTCTCTTAGCGCTTATGCTTTGTTGAAACGATATCGAAGTACCGAATACGCTTTCAGCAACTCTGGTTGGATTATATTGGATTCTGCTGAGCAGATTTTTAAGATTTCCAAAGAACGTGTCTACAATGAACAAGGAGGTGAGTCAATGTTGTCATAAGCCGTATTTTTTTTTGTGCGTGTCTGTTAAGACAAAATTCTAGAATGTCGTATTGATAATTAATGACTTCATTTTCTTTTTTCGGTATATTGAGTATAATTTTTATACCCTACACCTTAAGGTTGAGGGTATATTCACTTTCTACCGGAGTGTGTAACGCATAGAACTAGACAAGATAGGTATGGAAAAGTATATATATTCTTGATCAGCATCACCACCGAAATTGAAATAACGATGTCTGTCCGTCTGTCTGTCTGTCTGTCTGTCCGTTGAAATCACGATCACAGGAGAACGGATTAAGATTTCAAAATGAAATTTGGCAAAAATATTCGTTGCTATGTTGGGGTGTTTCGTATTGAAAATGGGCAAAATCGCCCAAGGACCACACCTACTTTTTATATCGAGAGTGCAGGTACCTCTGTTTTGCCTATTAAAAAAGGCCATATCAGCATCACTTTTTGAGAGAAGACAAGAAAATTGTATATGTAGGTTTAGACTAATGCTTCCAGTTAATATGCCAAATATGGGCGTGATCCGCCCACTCTTAGTTTTCATAGGTCATGGAGGGTTTTACATGGATTGCATTAAAAAGTATATAAGTTTCCTGAATAATGGTGTACATAATATTGTAGTCTGTGAACCAATAATATTCTGTTGGGGAAAAAATGGGCGGGCCACACCTCCTTATGCTTTCTCTTATGAAACTGCATACAGCTATCATGACGGCATAGTTGTAGAAATTTCATAGGAGTATAAAGTTTTGCCTTTTAGAAGTGGTGCGATATAATTATTATTATTATTATATATATATTGTGTATTTATTATTAGATATATAATATATATATTGTATATATATACGAGTATATTATATCGCACCACTTCTAAATATATATACGAGTATATATATGCAGCTTTAAGGTGTAGGGTATTTCGGCTACAGCCCGGCTGTAGACAACACCTTTACTAGTTTTTTATAATTTCGTGCTTTCATTTTTTACTTCCTGGTACAGTTGATTACAAATAAAATTGAACATAGATTATTATTATCTATAAAACGAATTGTACTGAAAACGAAGTTGCTAAAGAAACAATTGGGTTTTGTTTGCGCCGTAGTTTTTCGAAATAAATTGAAAAAAATATGTATTATAAAATTATTGACATCACATGCATCCATGTACCATACGGACTTAATTCCATGAAGAGCAAGCGCATAGCCTTCGTATGAAGCGTGCAGCGCTGAAAACCGAGTCCGAAGGATAATAGCGAAGGAGTCCTGCGCATACATGCACAGGATCCTGTAAAATTTTTAATCGCGTTAATGCGACACTGACTTCATCACAGTCTGTTGCTTCATAAGAACCTGTGTAATACATAAAACTGCTGTGTCATGCGCACAGCGCGTCACAAATCGCGTTTAGCGTGACTTCCCCTCTAGCACGTGATTTGAAAGTATATTTTCACTGGTTGAGGGGTGTACAAACAATAACATTGCCACTAGTTGAAGTAATATTCGGAATTGGGTATTTTCTGGTCTTGTTGTTTTTAGAATGGGATAAAACTTAGTCCAGTCAAGGTTCGTTAGGCCAATGCCACATTGCAATAATTTGACCGACTAAGGGAAATTTTTTATGAAGTAGAAAGAGAGATAGCAATATTGTAGGACTGAGGCAGCAAAGGAAGAGAAGCGATCAAATTTGAGCGCATACCATGCCAGCGTTCATGGGTCTAAAAAAAAACAGGAATGCAAAACAATTCTAAATAAGGTTGGGCAGTACAGTTCTGGAGAGCGAACGAACGTGGAACGATTCTTTTGCTGTCCGGAACTAATTCCGTGAAACGTTTCCAGAACTATTTAGTACTAATGGGAACTAAATATCCTTTTTTATTGAAATAAATTTGTTATTTACTACTTAACCTACACTCTCCATTTTGAATAAATGCATATGTATCTGCAATATTTATTAAAATAGAATAATAAAGCATGATTTTGTAACGATCACATTTCCTTACAATATTATTTAAATATAAATAGTTTTAGATTAGACAATTAGATATACATACGTACGTACATATATCACTTACTCATAAAGAGCAAAGCAAAAGACGAAATAAACATAATCAAACATTCCGAATACATAATTGCATGCTTTTATTTGAATGAGAGCCTGACGAAGCGAAATCGGAGCCTCCTCCAAAAAGCACATCGACTGAAGAAACAGGGAAAACTTTACACAGTTTACAGTCGAAGTGGATCAGTCTGTGTTATCGTGTGTCATTTGTTTGCCCATTATAAATATAAATTAGTTCGTGGTGATAGGTATTTCGAGGTTCGAGGATAGGCATTTATATCAAAACATCATACAAGTTTCACATTGTTAAAAGGTCCAATGAGCAAGACTTAATCGAATACGTTTTTGTGAAGCTGTTACTTGACTCTGGTAAATTACTAGTCGGCTGCGTTTATATGGCTCCTAATGTCTCCAATGTTTTACTTGTAAAAGATCTTTTAGAAGAGTAAGTATCCCAATACGAAACCATTTTACTGTGTGGCGATTTCAATATTAATCTTCTGGACACCAGAAATAGAAAGTTTAATAGAGGTGATTGAACTTTTTAAACTTAAGATTATAAATTCTCAGACTCCAACTCATTTTAAACCAAACTGTATTCCCAGCTTGCTGGATTTATTTATTTTTTCTGATTCCCAATTGGTCCTGCATTTGATAACATATCTGCATCTGCGTTTTCCCATCATGATATTATATGTCTTTGATGAGATCTAGATATGTATGAACTCGTCAGACGCAATTTATGACTTAGTACCGGTCTTCACTGAAGCCGACATTAACTTAGTCCTTACTGAATGACAAACACTTTGACTCCACGCCCATTTCTAATACTGTTGATGTCAATTGTCAAGTGGATTATTTAAACACTATGTTGCAATACTTATATCATCATTATATTCCGCACAAACAAAAACGATCTCCACGAAGAAAGCTTCCTTGGTTCACTCTTGAGGTTAAGCGCCTCATTAAAAAGTACTGTACTGTACGTGAAGTATTGTATTCTAGATGAAGATGCTATAAGTGTCCCTTTTTATATAGCGAATTCAAGCGTGTCCGAAATGCTGTAACTTCTCTTGGTCGTCGCAATAAAAAATCGTTTTACGAAAGCAGATTCGGCTGTGTGAACTCCAGCACAATCTTTTGGAAGAATGTTCGCCAAATTGGCTTAGGTAAAAATAGTGCTCTGTTGCCTGAGAACATAAATCTTGACGACCTAAATAAACAATTTAAACAGCCATCTCCTAATGTAGCTTATCATTCGGTCAGTATTGGTTCCTCTAGAGATCCAAATACGGGATTTTCACTAATCAATGTTGAGCAAGCTGAAGTAGGCATCGCCATTTTGGACATTAAATCAAAAGCGGTGGGATTAGATGGAATTCATACTGTTCTCATTAAAATACTTCTTCCGGTGATATTACAACATATTACCCATATATTCAACACGATCATTATGACTTCATTATGCTTCCCATCTGCATGGAAGATTTCTTAAGTTATACCAATTCCTACGTCGTCAGTGCAAAATAAGCTTGAGTACCGTCCGATTGCAATACTCCCCTTTCTTAGTAAAGAGTTTGAGAGACCGTCCGATTGTAATACTTCCCTTTCTTAGTAAAGCGTTTGAGAGACCGTCCAATTGCAATACTCCCCTTTCTTGAGAGACTAGCCAGTAAGCAAATGAAAAGCTTCTTCGAAGCCAATAAACTTCTCACAAAATAACAATCCGGATTTCGTGCTAACTACAGCTGCGCAACTGCTCTAATTAAGGTGTGTGATGACATTCGGGAGGGCTTTGGGAGTGGGATGAATAGCTTCATTGTCTTCCTAGACTCCAAAGTTTTGACTCCATTAATTATGAAATTCTCATAGAAAAACTGAAGTCAAACTTCTTATGTCATGAGTCTTTATGAAGGCTAATCTTCGTATCTTAAAGACTGTTTTCAATATGCATCGTGTCAAAACAAATCTTCCTCTCGTTTGCCGGTGCAGACTGGAGTCCCTAAAGGTTCTGTATTGGGACCACTGCTCTTCGCGTGTTTTATAAATGATATGCCTGAGTGTATGACAGTATGTAGTCATCATATTTATGCAGACGACCTACAGGTTTATAGAGTGCTCCCAAAATCGCAATATGTCTCGGCAATACGTGATGTAAAGTCAGACCTACAGCATATTTACGAGTGGTCTTTAAGGAATATGTTAAAGATTAATCCAGCTAAAACTAAAGCGATGCTAATTAACAGATCCCATGAAGAAGGCACTGCCTTAGCATTAGTATCTTAATTCAGTACAAATTGAATACGTTGCTGATATCAAAAACCTAGGAGTTTATTTAAATCAGCACTTTAAGTGGAACACACACATTCGGGTTATCGCGAAAGTCTATGGAGTGTTACGCGGGCTTAATCCAGCAAAAAAATTATACCAACAGATGTTAAGCTACGACTTGTAAAAGCTTTCATCGTTCCTGTGATTTTATATAACTGCGAACTATTCTCAAATTTAGATCTTGACTCCTATAGCAGCTTATTGGTAGCCTACAATAACTGTGCGAGGTTTGTCTTTAATAAGGATAGGAGTTAGAGAATTTCTCAATATGCATATAGAATTTGTGGTATTTCGTTAGACGAGCTTTTAAAATATCGGACTATCCTACTTCTGCACAAAATTATAAAGAGTAAAAAGCCGCTGTAGTGTATCCACTGACCGCACTCCGCTCCTGTACACAACAGCACTCGAAACATTCAATAAATGCAGAGCATGCACTTTGCATGCACTGACCCACTAACGCGTTGATGACCGCGACTCAGAGACACACATTGTAACACGAACCTTGAAACGCCCAATTTTGAATCGCGTCAATGATTGGGTATCGGTTCAATGATTTTTATAAACAAATAGAAATTTTGAGTGAGAATAAAAATGTGAAGCATAGAGAAATAACTATGCATAGAATTAAGTATAAAAAAGAATAGCTTAGCTATATATATTAATATTGTTTATACATTTACACTCTAAGAGAAATGGGATCACTTAGGGTATAAAACCCCGAGCGATCCAAAATAAAGTTAAGAAGTAATCTAGCCAGAAACCATTCAAGGCTTTTTATTTAATTCTACACCAGCAACATAGCAAGGCGTTTTTGGTCACAGGACGTGCCAACTTAATTGCAGGCACTCCTTCTCGTCCAGCGGCGTTTACGCCAGGACACATATTAGGGCGACCTTTTCCACTTGGGAAGCATTTCCTTGAAAGAGTTACTCACGTAACTTAACATGGCGATCCTGCCATGTTACTTTATTTTATAATATAACATAGCGATCCTGCATACCGCACCTGAGATCCTGCAAACCGAATCCGAGATCCTGAAAAGTGCCAAACATGAGATCCTGTATTTTCATTATGAGATTCACTAATATTGTTAAACCGACTACTAAAATAGTTCCTACAAATTCGATCTATTCGATCTAAACCGCAGAAACCAATCTAGAATATACAGCTGACAACGATCTTTTACTCTACGAAGCAGCCAACAATGTTTTTACTAATGGACAACATTTTGGAACATCGTTTCAGTTTTTTTGAACAAATTAATATTTACACTAAACAACACATCGGCCGCTTGGAAGTTTGGGATAATTTTCACATTATGAAGCCGACTTTCGTCCCGATAATTAAAATTCGTTTAGATTTGTCTAATATCCATGAGGAACTTATTTTCAAAATAAGTAGGATCTACTTTTCCAAAGAAGTTGCACAGAATGACAGCAGCAGAGTCAAATTCATTCAGAACTTTGCAGAATATTTTTACTTTATTTTATAACTTCTACTATCATAATTTATAATATTTTCTAATCTTAAATGTAAAAAAAAATTAAGGAATTACAAATAAATGTAAATAGCATATGATAAGAATAAAAGTAGCAAAAGAATGCATGCAATAGGAATATAAACAATGCATCCTTATTTGCTCAATTTTACAAAATCAAAAAAATGTACAACATAATAAATTCTGAACATACTGCCGAAGCATTTGTATACACTGACGATGTAAATGTAGATATGTATTTGGATGTAGCTTAGCTCATCAAATCATAGTTTGAATTAGTGTAGATACACAAAATTAGGATGAATTAAAATTTAAGAACGAAAATGTTGTTTCTAAGACTATACGAACTTATCAGAAACAGATATCAAGATCTCCTACTAAAACTCCTGACCGTTAAAGATGCATCATTTCAGAGAAAAAAAAAGTGCCGAAAAAAAGAGTAAGTGGTAAAATGTAGTATACAGGAGAAATGTTGTTCTCAACTAAAGTCTGATCACCTTCATATGTGGTGATCTTCATATGTGGTGTGAAATTAAATAAAAAAAAAAATATATATATATCATGCAAACAAATTAAATAAATGAAGTAAATTTGAAGTAAAGGGTAAAATTTGAAGACATATATATTGAAAAATGAGGGAAATGAGTATAAATACAGAAGAATAAGTATATGTATGTATATTTGAAGCTTTGAGGGAAAGATTAAAAAGTCGACACCATTGTAAGATTATTGTTAAAATCGTGCACGTAGGATGTAGCTATAAAGCAGCGAAACTAGATTCGATACTGCGGAAGCTACCATCCAGAGATAATTAATTAAAGAATAAGTAGCGCTGAACAAAGCGAAGTTCAAATATTGAAGATATGAATAGAAGAATTTATGAAGATTTACGCAAAGATAATGTTACCCTAATAAAAAGAAAAAAGTTACATACACATATAATAATTAAATATTACTACTCCACATAACTCATTGCATGAACTCATTTTTGATACACTACGGCAAGTTCTTATAACCTATTAACAAATAAACCACAAATTAGTCACCACATGAACTCATTTTTGGAAAACTAGCCCAATTACCGACTGACTCATTTATAAGCACAACAAACACTACGAATATTGACGACTACATTAACGAACTCAGATCAGGTCAGATTACGAACTTCATTTAAGATAGCAAAACAGCAAATTATAAATGAAAAAAAAAAAAAATGGAATAAGTAAACAATTATTCAAAACCACTTAACTTGCAAAAAGGAGACCTAGTTTTATTAAAACTAGAAAACAGAAAAAAATTTAATAGTCCATACAAAGGTCCAAAATTATTGAAAGAAAAGATGTAAATTCAATAGTAGATATTATTGATTACATTAATTAAGAAATTCGAACATAGATTAAATTGTAAAATTAATTACAAATTAAATTGTAATTAAATTGTAATTGTAATTGTATTATCAAACATATATTTTTAAGAAAATCTCAAACTTGACATTGACAAACACTGATAAAAATTATATTCTTCCAATATAATTTTTCTCTTAAGGGTGAGGTTGTAGTGTATCCACTGACCGCACTCCGCTCCTGTACACAACCGCACTCGAAACATTCAATAAATGCAGAGCATGCACTTTGCATGCACTGACCCCTTAACGCGTTGATGACCGCGATTCAGCATCACACATTGTAACACGAATAAACAAATAGAAATTTTGAGTGAGAATAAAAATGTGAAGCATAGAGAAATAACTATGCATAGAATTAAGTATAAAGGGCTAGTTATACTCACTCAACGCAAGCCCCTCCAACTTAAGAGCTGTCAAATTCCTACCCTTTTACATTAGTTTGTGTGTTTGCTGGAAAGAGCAGCCGACACTCAACACGAAGTGTTGTACTCAACGCAAATATCAAAATCGATTTGATATTTTGCTTGCGTTAAGTGACAGCTAAAATATTGATGCCATATTGGCTGTATTTCCATAAAGAGGCTAATTTAGGTTAGGTTCACATATTTGCCGGTTGAAATATCCCGGCGTTATCAGTTGCGATTGTTTCATTGGAACAATCATCCTAGCATCTATTCTTGTCTTGTCTTGAAATTACAGTGGAGGAAAATCTTTGAAAATCAAAGAGGAAAAGAAGTAGGTGAAGTGAAGATAAGAAATAGGTCGTGTTATCTTTAAACATTAGGTATTAGACAGCATATCTTATCGCTCTGCTGTCGTATGTTTGAACATTCGTCCGGGTAAATTGAACGGGCGCCGTTGAAAAATCGATTTCTATTATATTTGGAGGTGAACATTTACTCCTTATGTACATTGATACTAATATTATTATGACTAATATTACTAAAATTAATGACAAATGGACGCTTCTCGTGTGAAATTGTAGAGCCTTCAACTCGATGTGTGTAGATTTCAGAGTACTCAATTGCTGCGTTAGATGGTCGATCTGCTCACTGCTGTTAATTGTGCTTGTAGCGGTTTAATATCTTCTTTTGATACTGTATCCGAACTACGTACACCATTTTGGGCAGTTGTACAGATTTTTTTATTTTGTGGAGGTGTTCGTACAAATTCTTTGCGTCTGTAGTCGTTGGTTGGACCTTTAGGTGTTGACTTTGACACAAAACCAAAAAAAAATGAAAATTTTATCAATCGAAAAATTGCAATGTAATATGCAAAATTTCTCCATTTATAATAGAGTTTGATCCAGAACCATGCCCAAAGTGGAAATATTTGGAGGAAATTCTGAAAGTAGAGATTCCAGCATTACTGCGTCGAACTCAACCTGACTCTGTGGAAGCGCCTAAAGTTCTTGTGCTCTGCCAAGATGCAAGAACCTGCTATCAGCTAAAAGAGTACCTAACACAAAGTGGCGCACGCTATCTGCTATTTGCTGCAATGAAGAACGAGATTCCAATTGGAAAGCTAAGCAGTTCTTATGAAAGAATTAAAAATGTCAACAACTTCGGTGAGGATGATTGGCGTTTGCGCAAATCTCAATTACAAAACAAAACAGAGGCCTTCGTTGATAAAAACCTAGATGAGGAAAAGGCAGCAGATGAATTGTCACAGTTACTTTCGGGTGATCGTGATGCGAATTTAGATGCGAACTACTACCATGAAAGCTATATCCTCACTATGACGCAACCACTGCCAAATACTGAGGGACCGACCAATGAAAGTAACGCGACGCCTGATATCTATGAGAATTTCATATTTGACTCTTTTCCTGAGGTAAAGGGATTAATTTTATTTTAAAAGCATTAAGTAATCAGTACTTAATGGCACAGTTGGAAAATTTGGATATTTCAGCCGTAGTGGCTGCTCGCAAACAACCTGTGATTTGTTTGCAAACTTTCAAAACGGAGCGTGAAGGCGTCATGGCTTTGGATCGTGTCTTATCAGAAATTACGCCGCAGTTTGTTATCATGTACCACTGCAATGTAGCCGCCATTCGACAGCTGGAAATTTTTGAGGCGCGGCAGTGTCGTCCTGCCAATCAGCGGTTGAAAGTTTTTTTCTTGCTCCATTCGCGTACAGTAGAAGAGCAATCGTATCTATCCAGTTTACGGCGCGAAAAGCAAGCCTTCGAAATGATCATTGAAACGAAAAGCGTAAGTTTTTTGATGTGGATAGTAGAGCAGACAAGTTGCTAATATTTATTTGAAATAAAACAAAAATAAATAAAATAAATAAATATAAACATAAATGTACTATGAACTTATAAAACATGGACCTAAGAGAAAATAATGAGTTATGACTATATAGAAAAAACAATACTGACATATTTCTTTACAGAAAATGGTGATTCCAGAGTATCAAGACGGAAAGACAGATGAAGCATTTTCGCTGTACAGGACCTACCTTATTACCGCATCAAATGAGGCAAACAATGTAGCGACTCGAAATGCGCCTGCTCCAAAGGAAACAGTAGCAGTTCCAAAAATTGTTGTTGATATGCGTGAATTTCGATCAGATTTGCCTTGTTTGATCCATAAACGGGGTCTCGAAATAATTCCGCTGACTATAACGGTTAGTATGTATGTGGAAATTTAATCATCATTCAGCATATTTTTAATAATTTAATTTCAGATAAATTCCTATATATATGTTTTCACACATTATCTATTTCGTTATTTCTCATTTCTTCAGATTGGTGATTACATATTAACTCCGGAAATCTGCATCGAGCGGAAATCGATATCGGATCTGATAGGTTCATTAAACTCTGGCCGCTTGTACAATCAGTGTATCCAAATGCAGCGTAATTACGCTAAGCCTATTCTGCTAATAGAATTCGACCAAAACAAACCTTTCCACCTTCAGGGGCGATATATGCTCTCGCAAAATACAACATCTAGCAATGCAGACATCTTACAGAAGCTGCAGCTCCTCACATTACAATTTCCCAAACTGCGCCTCATATGGTCGCCGAATCCCTATTCCACCGCTCAGCTTTTCGAGGAACTGAAGGTCGACAAAGAACAGCCAGATGCCAAAAAGGCCGCTGCCATTGGCTCGAACGAGTGTGGTGCCTACGATGATTTAAAATTCAATGCGAACATCTACGATTTCCTACTTCGACTGCCTGGTATTAATACGAAAAACATACATAAAGTAATACGACACCTAGGTAGTTTAAAGGATTTGCTGAAATTAACACAGGTTTGTACATATGAAGAAAATTCAAATATGATCCGTGTTATTTATTTTATTTTAATTTAGATGGAGTTAACGGAGCTGCTGGATTCCGAATCTAATTCGAAAATGCTATGGGATATCCTGCATGTGGCGCATCTGCCGGAAAAAGAAATGCAGATCGGCTCGGCGTTGGCTGTGGGAAAAACATTTGGAAGTCATTCGCGTTTCCGCCGAGGCGCTGCAGTAGGGACGAATTTCCGCAGAGGCAAATAATAGCAAACTAATAAATATTTATACATATATTGTAATTATATTAATTATGCTCATGAAATATACACAGAGCTGTAACGTATTTTAATACTTCAGTACCTTCTAAGTACCTTCTAAGTCCAAGGAATTGTACTTCATAAGTTCATAAAAAGGACGGCTTACTAAATGGAATTCTTGGCTCTGCCAATGCGTACCAGGTACGTTCGTCCATCGATGACCGGCTTCAACTGTCGTTGTCGTCCATGACCAAGGTTTTCGGTGGCTTCTTTTATTTTTAAGCGTAGGGCTTCTTGCATTGTTTAAAGCTGTGTATCTTTGCTTCATGTGACTGATAGATTTTTGTAATCGTTTCCCTTTGTCGTCTTCCATTGTTGATTTTATGATTGTCCTCGCGTTGTCGGTTGTCTAGTCTTGTCGCGATGAAGGTTGCGCTAAGACTAATCCTGGGTTGATGATCGCTCTTCTGCCAATGCGTTTTGTGACGATGATGTCACATTCCTCCGAAATTCTTCTAATAATAATAATGCGCAGTTGTAACGACGATGCGTATGCAGGTACATACAATTGGGTAAACACACGCACAAATGTTGTTGTTTTTTTTGCGCCGTTATCTCTTTTGTCGTTGTTTGTTGTTTCGTGTTTCGGACAATTTGGTGCATTTCGTGGGACCAAAGTGCCGTTTTGCGGGGTAGCCTATAGCATGTTTTTTGTTATTCTCGACGCTTCGTGTAATATGACGCTTTCGTTGCGTTTTCGATTTTTATGCGCGTTATGAAGTGTGAAGCTGATAAGAATTGGATTTGCGTGCGCAGATAATACGTTTTGTTGCGATACCTCTCAGACTTGTTTCGGGTGTCTTTATATGGTGGTATGTTTTTAACTCGTTAACGTGGGCTGTTCTTGTTCGTGCGGTGTCGATGTTTTCTATCTCGACTATCACTGGTGAAATGAACCTTGTGATTCGATAAGGTCCGTCATATCGTGGTGCTAATTTCGCAGTGAATCCCTCGCAGGCTTTGGAGAGATGGTGTTGTTTAACTAATACTTGTTGTCCAATTTCCGGCTGCCATTGTCTCCTTCGAAGATTGTAGTGACGGGCCTGGTCCTGTGCTGCTCGTTCCAGATTTAGTTGTACGATTCGAAATATTTCTTTCAATCGTTCGGCTCTAGTGTTAGGGTCTTGTGTCGTTCGGCCAGTTCCAAATGTCGTCTCATTGTACAAGGTTTTTGGTAAACGTGGTTCACGACCTTGATTTAAAAAAGCTGGGCTGTATCCGGTAGTTTCAGAAACGCTCGTGTTGATTGCGAGTGAAACTTCTGGCAATGCGTCGTCCCATTTTCGTTGATCTCCTCTGCTGAGTTGCGCTACCATGTTTTTGATGGTCCTATTTACTCTTTCCGCGGCGTTTTCTTGCGGCGTGTAAGGTGCCGTGAATTGTTGTTTTATACCTAGCTCTTGTGTAAATCTTTTAAATTCGTTGCTGGAGAATTGGGATCCGTTGTCCGTAACTACTATTTTGGGTACTCCGTAACGCGATAAAATTCGTTCCCTGAAGGCCTTTTTCACTGTGGCTGTTGTTGCTTTGCGTACCGGAATTATTTCTGTCCATTGCGTGAATTTATCTATGAAGACTAACATCATCGTGTTGCCGTGAGTTGATCGGGGAAGAGGTCCCACGAAATCCATGCAAACTATTTCCCAAGGTTCGTTGGCTAGTTGCGTCAGCATGTGACCTGCAGGTTTTTGCTGGTTAGCCTTATAGCGCTGACAGGATGTACATTGCTTTACGTAGCTGCTGGCATCCCGAAACATTCCTGGCCAGTAGTAGAGGTTGGCTAGTCGTGCCATCGTCTTGTGGATTCCAAGATGCCCAGTTGTTGGTGCGTCATGGTTCTCCCTCAGCACTCTTTCACGCATTGGTGTTGGGACGCATAGTTTCCATTTTACAGAGTTGTCGTTTTTACTTAGATTTGCGATATGCCGATAAAGCTGACCGCCTTCGATGACGTAATCTGGGAATTTTTCCGGATGCTGTTGTATTTCGGCAATTTTTCTCTTGATCCAGGAGCACGCGTCTTCATTGATGATGTCTGCCTGCGTTTGACGAAGTGTTTCCCGTGGTTGACGTGAGAGCGCATCCCCTACTACATTGAGTTTTCCTTTTCGGTAGTGGACATCATATCGATATTGTTGCATGGCTTGTTGTTCCGTTATTGCGTGGCCTCTCTCGATTTATGCGTGAGCGCCGTCGAATCAGAGAGAGTTGTGTGCCTCTCTCGATGTATGCGTGAGCGCCGTTGAATCAGAGAGCGTCGTGTGCCTCTCTCAATGTATGCTTGAGCGTCGTCGAATCAGAGAGTGTTGTGTGTCTCTCTCGATGTATGCGTGAGCGTCGTCGCATCAGAGAGCGTTGTGTGCCTCTCTCGATGTATGCGTGAGCGCCGTCGTATCAGAGAGCGTCGTAGAATCAAGCTGTCTCTCCTGATGTAAGTGGGAGCGCCTTAGAATCAGAGAGCGTCGTGTGCCTCTCTCGATGCGTGTGAGCGCCGTCAAATCAGAGAGCGTTGTGTGCCTCTCTCGATGTATGCGTGAGCGCCGTTAAATCAGAGAGCGTCGTGTGCCTCTCTCGATGTATGCGGGAGCGCCGTCGAATCAGAGAGCGTCGTGTGCCTCTCTCGATGTATGCGTGAGCGCCGTCGAATCAGAGAGCGCCGTGTGCCTCTCTCGATGTATGCGTGAGCGCCGTTGAATCAGAGAGCGCCGTGTGCCTCTCTCGATGTATGCGTGAGCGCCGTTGAATCAGAGAGCTTCTCGCTGGGTGTTGTGTGCGTGCGAAAGGTAGAGGCGGGAGATTCCTCAGGCCAAGGAGACTCAAAGTCTACCAAAACTGCTAAGAGGGAGACGAGGATTTCAGCACTTACCCGATTAGCTTCTGATGATGTTGTCTGCATCGATGCCGGAGACTGACTGACTGTCTGGAGTTGTTCCCTTGCCTTATATTTGTTTCTTATTGCATTTGTAGCGTGCTGTTCATGTGTCTGGACCTATCCGCCTCTCGGTTTCGCTCGCATGTTTGCTGTGTCTTTGTCGCTTCCTTCGATTTGCCTTTCGTCGTCGTTTGCTTACATTTTTTCTTATTCTATATTTACAGTTAGACAATTAATTCTTATGCTTATAATGATTTAAATTCAAGGTAGCAATGTTATTATTTAAATAGTACAAAATTAAATTTATTTATTTATTCTAAATTTCCATGGTCATTTTTATATTCTTAAATCTACTATCAATATCTAAATAATCTTATAATCTTACTAAAAAATAATCTTAAATATAAGAAAGATTTAAATTTGTGAGGGTGATATTTATCGTCCTCACACCCTTTAAGTATGATATAGCCTTCGAAAATTTCCATTTGTATAAAGGTGTCATAGAAAAAATGAGTAAGATCATTCGTATTAAATTAATTTACATCATCAGATTGCAAAGTACAAGAGCCTAAAATGTACTTTCTTCTATAAGGTCATTGCCACCAAATGTCTTATAACTTTTATCCATATCATCAAAAAATTCTTTTAACTTTTAATTACAGAATGAGACCTTTTTTAAACAAAAAGTGCAGCTGAGTGAACTTTGAAGGAACATGAAAGTAGTGTAGTGCCCTCTAGGGAGTAGGAGTAGCATACGTACATGATAACGCATTGTACTCGCAATGCATTTGCTTTAAGAAGAGCTTTGCAATAGATTTCAGAAGATTGAAATAAAAACTGGAGGGATTGGCATTATAACGAGTTTTGCTTCTCATCTGAGGTAAACTTAGCGGCTCCAGAGTTCACATTAAGGGGTACTTGAAAAACCACTCAAATCTGCAGCGTTTCCGAGTTTACTTAAATTGTCCTGAGACAATCTAGTACTGACTACTTGGTAGTTCAGCTCGGACGAAGCAGAAAATGAATATCGTTTTTTATTTATTTCTTCTTTCTTCTTCTTCTAATAAGTTATTCAAACTTATTTTATACGATTGGTTTTCTTATTATAGAATTGGTTACAGAGGAGCAAAAGCCCGTAGAGTTAATCAACTTGGATCAAGTGGATTGATTGCAACAAGAGCGGGGTGTGAACTCGTAGATGTAATCATCTTTCACAGTTGATTAGTCTTCACAAAGATAAGAGTGGGTGGTGAGACCGTAGAGTTAATCAGCTTTCGCAGTTGATTAAGCGTAAAACAAAGTAGTCGTGGGGGGGCGAGAACCCGTACAGTTAGTCACTTCTACCTAAAACTAATTGTACAAAAAAAGAGGAGAATGTTTGTGCAGGCGTAGAGTCACCCGATGATACCTGAATGATCGAAAAAAAAAGTTGGTGCAATCGTAGAGTCGCGGTGCAATAACAAATAATTTGTTATTTCAAAAAGCGATAACACGTTAACGCAAATATTTTGGTAATTGCAAAATGCAACGTTTACAACATGAACTTATTGCTCTGCAAGCACTGTTGTTATTGTTGATTGTTTACATTAAGCGACAATAAAAGATTTGGAGAGATGAAACTACTTCCATATATATTGAGATGGAAAATTTATTATTTTAATTGAAATCTAATTGCTCGGATGATAGAATAAGGATAGTTAACTCTCAAACGGCTGCACCGATTTCGATGCGGATTTCACCATGTCCTCGTGGTTGAAATTTCCTCAAAAATCTCATTCATATCTGCAGAAAAAGATTTGATATCTGTTTCTAAAATATCTGATGTGGGCAACACATAACTTCCTTGTATGACGGCAATTGTATGGTTTTATTTCAAGAGTGGTTGATATATTTTATTTATATTTTAAAATTGAAGTTTTAAAAATTTTAAATATTTTTACTTCCATATTGAAAAAAATTTCATAGGCTTCTCTTAATTTAAATAATTTAAATAGTAGTAAGTAAAAACAAGGAAGTACAAATTAGTTTCCACACAGCTTTAACTATCAATCGGAGTAATTTTGATTTCCCTGTTTAGTTCTGTAAGGGTACAACCAATTTTTGTAAAAGATATAGCAGCATAACATTCATTTATCATTATCATTTATGTAATTCGGATAATGCATGCTTCGTGTTCCTTTGGCGAAGAGTCCTTTTGGTGCGAACCATCATTAAAATTGGAGCTACAAAATTGTGTCTTATGTAAGGCCCAATATACTTTCTAGGAGTGTTTGTTTTTGAGTAATGTATGAAATTTGAAAAAAACTATATGAGAAGTGTCCTTTTCGCGCAAACGATTGTATCCAAAAAGGGAGGTGCACAACTAGGTCTTATAAGAGTTTCAAATACCAAATTTCAAGTTTCTACGATTCTCCGTTTTTAAGTTATTGAGGATACGTACATACGTACAGACGTACAGACGTACAGACGTACAGACGTACAGACGTACATACGTACATACGTACATACGTACACACGTCACGACCAAACTAGTCAAAATGGACTCCGCGATGGTCAAAATGTGTGTTACCATCAAAATCTCAATATCGAAATTTTTCATGATTACAATACTTTCTTGTATTTACTACGTATACAAGGAAGTAAAAAGATCTGTGAATCCATCTATAAGGTCTAATTTTGAACATGATTTCTAAAAGAATATCCCTATTCTGCCCTATTCTGATTTACAACTTAGGTTGTTGTCCAAGCAAAATATGTAGGTATTACGGTTTACAAATTTGCTGAAAGTTGTCAAGCTGTTTGTCTTTCGAAGTTGTCAAAGCATAAATGATGTCTCTTCTGGTTTACAATACAACTCTAGTTGTGTTGTCTTATGTGTCAAAATCAGACAACACATAGGGAGCAGTTGAAAGCACCTGTGTCAGAGATAACGAGATGCGACACTCGTTCCAGATTTAACGATTTTTATTTAAAATTTGATAAATATTATTTACAATCTGAGAATAAATTATCTTAACTATGAATTACATAAGTGGGTAGTCGGCACAGAAGGGGCCAGACTCAAAGCTTTGACATTACATTAATTGCTTAAAACTAAACAAATAAATGAAGTAATATAAAATAAGTGTAAAATATATTCAGTTGGAGTAACCGGTTGATGACGGATGATTCTTGATGTAGAGTTGAGACGCACGCACTGCACAGAGCTAGCCGCGGAAGTGACTGGAACTCTTCTTCTCGTAGAAATCTGCTGGAAGGCCAGGTTGCTTCATTTGCTGTATGTGGAGGTATCTCGCATTAAAATCAGCGATCTCCACAAAAAGTTGCCTGATGTCGTCGTCGGGGTTATCCGCAATTCTGGCTATATAGCGATGAGAGAGTTCCATCATGAATTTGTCGATGCTGAGTATTTTTGCCTCTCGCAGCAGCGATTCGTTGGAATAAAATTTGACAGATCCAGGGCGCCGCCACAGTCCGGTGCAGGAGCGCAAGATTTTCCTCTCAAGCATTTTAATCTTCTGCATTAGCGTTGGAGAAATGGTGAACCAAATCGGACAGCCATAGCAGATAACTGGCCTGATGAGCTGCTTGTAGATAAGCAGCTTGGTTTGCTTGGTTAAACCATTCTGCCTCCTCAGCAGCGGATTAACCAGGTGCAAAGCGTAGTTGGCTTTCGTGATGACATTTCGGGCATGCTCGTTGAATTTGAAGAGCTCGCTGAATGAGATGCCGAGGTATTTCGTTGATTCCTTCGTTTGGAGGCAGCTGCCATCAGGAAGCGAGATGGACAAATCCCTGCAACGTCTGACCATATTACGCCGCCAAGGAGCAGCGGTGGAAGGAACTCGAAAGCAAATCAATTCCGACTTCCTGGAGTTAATTCGTAGGCCCCATTTCTCATAGTAGCTCCACAGCTTACTGATGTGTGTTTCCAGGCGACGAGCGGCCACTTCAGGAGATAACGATGTGGAGTACGTGAGGGAGTCATCAGCGTACAAAAGCGTCCTTGTGCGGTCACAATTGACCGGTTGATCCGCCGTGAAAATGTTGAACAGCAGAGGACCAAGCTTGGAGCCCTGTGGAACACCAGCAGCTATTCTTCGATGCGTTGATTTCTTTGAGGCAATTTGAACGTAAAACGTCCGGTTGCTCAAGAAGCTGTGTAAGAGTTTGACAAGATGTGAATCACAGGCGAAATCACACATTTTGGCGATGAGACCATGAATCCAAACGCTGTCAAAAGCCTTTTCGATGTCCAGTAGACACGCGAGAGTGTACTCTTTTTTGTTGAGTGAGCGCGTCACCTCGTTGTGCAGATGCGTCAGCGCGTGGATGGTAGAGCGTCCTTTGATAAATCCATGCTGATTCGTCGGAATGATGGCTCGGCTGGAGCAGTGTCTGCTGATCCGGTTGAAAAGCACAGCTTCAAAAATCTTGCTGATGCAACTCAGTAGAGCGATTGGGCGGTAACCGTCAACACTGCTTCGGTCGGATTTTTTGGGCACTGGAACAATTTTAGCCACTTTCCAAGCGGCAGGAAAATAACTGTTGTTAATACAGTTATTAAAAATGACTGCCAGAAATAAAAAGGCAACGTTAGGTAGCCTTTTCAAAACAAAGTTGGAAATGCCATCTCTTCCAGAGGATTTCTTTGCTTTCAATCCTTTGACTGTCTCTTCAACGTCCAGCGGCGAGGTAAAGATGTCTGGAGGAGCAGGTGAGTCAGCAGGATTTTCTTCACAAAACGCGGTGACCGAAGAAGCAATGCTGGTAATCTGCTGGACAGCGGCATCAACCGACCCGATGAACTCGGCCTGATTGACTGGCGGTGTGTCGGTGAAGTTGCTTTCAAAGTATTCTGCGAATAATTCAGCCTTTTCCTCAGGTTCGGTGGCTTGAGCGGTACCATTCGCTATGGTATCAGGCATCTGGTTGCGTTTGCCTACAATGTAGCCGATTTTTTGGAAGGCATCAGGACCAGGCTTGATTTCCTGCAGCCGCTGCGATAGTTCCATGTTGCGGTGATGCTTAATGGCCCTGTCGAACATCGTATTCGTGCATCGAAGCTCAGCGTAGACTGTTCTGTACTCGTCGCTCAAGGAGTTGTAGTCGCGACGTAGAATTCGCTGCAGTTTTTTCCTCAGACGCTGCCGATGTGCCTGGATAGCCTGAATATGAGGCGGAAGATGGCAAAAGCGGTCACGGTTTGATGGACGTGAAGCCTGTTCGGTTAACGCATTATTAACTGATTTCTCGAAATTCGCAATCGCATCATCTATCGAGGAATTGGAAAGGTTGCGGTTGTTCGGCGGGCAGATGAGGTTGGCTTCCAGATGAATTTTTACCGCATTCCAGTTGACTTGATTGAGGCGAACTTGATGTTCCAATGGACGAAGCTCGGTGAACAGCCTTTGACTTGGACGAATAATTAGTTCAACCGCTAAATGATCCGAATCGCTGATATGAGCCTTGCACTGGAAGTTCTGAAACTCAGGAACGACGTTGACCAGTGTCGAAGAACAGAGGAAGAAATCCAGTAATGATGGTGTGGCGGGGTAGGTTCTCAGTGGCTGCGAGACAGCCACCAGCGTGTGCACGTCACAGTTGTCGTCGAGCCATTCGGCGATGGCGTTTCCTTGTGGTGAACAGACGTCGTCCCTCCAATGATAATGCCGAGCATTAAAATCGCCGCCAATAACACAAAAGGTGTGCTGGTTGCATACGCTGTTGATGATGGATAGGTCCTTCTTCATATCCGCAGGTTTAGACTGGCACTTGAAGTACGTTGACAGGAACACCAAAGATTCGCTGCTATTTAGTTGGACTGCAACCGCAGTGGCCTCAGAAGTTGTCAAGCCTTGTATCCGGATCATCTTTCCCTGAAATCTTTCGCGAAGAAGGATGGCAGTTCCACGCGTTCCGTCGCATTTGGCCGTCTGGAAGGATCTGTATCCATAGATGTTTAGTTGGTTTCTTCTCGTGAGGTTGGTTTCCTGTAAGAGAAGAAAATCAGGTTTTAAAGAATTAATAAATAAAGTGAGTGACGCCCTCCTGGCTAGCGAATACACGGAATTAACGTTGTATGTGACGATTTTGAGTCGATTTAGATGGAACATATTTCGCAAATAAGTCGACCCAAAATCGTTGTCTTCGCCTTATCGTCCAGTGAGGCATAATTGGCTGGCACGACCCTTCGAGCCTTGTATCCGGATCATCTTTCCCTGAAATCTTTCGCGAAGAAGGATGGCAGTTCCACGCGTTCCGTCGCATTTGGCCGTCTGGAAGGATCTGTATCCATAGATGTTTAGTTGGTTTCTTCTCGTGAGGTTGGTTTCCTGTAAGAGAAGAAAATCAGGTTTTAAAGAATTAATAAATAAAGTGAGTGACGCCCTCCTGGCTAGCGAATACACGGAATTAACGTTGTATGTGACGATTTTGAGTCGATTTAGATGGAACATATTTCGCAAATAAGTCGACCCAAAATCGTTGTCTTCGCCTTATCGTCCAGTGAGGCATAATTGGCTGGCACGACCCTTCGAGCCTTTTGAATTAGCGAGAAGAGGTCTGTGCCAAATAACCTTTCCGCGTCTTCGAAGAAGTTCGGTTGAGAATCCTTAGCTCGCGGGAGGCGAGATGAAGCCGGCAAAGTTTTCGCTGTTTTGGGCGAAGGTACGGCCGATTTAACTGGAGCTGTTGATGCAGAAGTGCCGCTGGAAGAAGTTTTAGCCGCCTGTGCGAAGCTGACACCTTTGAGAATGCCTCTCTGCGCAGACTCACGGCGAAATTTAAGCGCCTCCTTCTTGTTATTAGCAGTCTTCAGTCTGGCTTCTAATATCTTCTTGAAGACGGGGCAGCCGCGGTAGTTTGCAGGATGTCCTTCCTTTTTACAATTGACGCAGAAAACCTTGTCATCAACTGTTTCCAACGAGGAACGCTGGCAGCAACCTGGATCGTGCCTCTCATTGCACTTCACGCAGCGGTACTTCATGCCGCAGTTGGTGGCAATGTGGCCAAAGTTTTGGCAGTTTCTGCACTGCACAACTCCTTTTGGTTTTAGTTTTTCCCAGTGAACCTTCTGGTTGAGGAGTAGAGAAGTGGCAATTATAGCTGGAACATCGCTATCTTTTGGCACCTCAACTAGATAATTGTTACTCAGCCGAGCATTCTTCCCCGACTGAAATCGGCTGACGTTGACAGTGGGAATATTCCGTTGAGTCAGCTCTTCTTTCACATCTGCTGGTTCGAAAGAGTGGTGCACACCCTTCAGCAGCAGTAGCAATTTGCGGTCCTCCTTAAGGGTGAACGAGCTAAACTGCGTCTCTTGTTTTTTCAGCCAATCTTTCACCAGCTGAAACCCCTCTTTATTTTCCGTTAAGATAACGGATTTCTTTGAGTTGGTGTTGCGAATCTGGAAGATTATTTTCTTTTGCTTTGCAAAAGAATTCAATGCAGCAACGTCGACCTCAAAGCCGAAAATGGGTGGCATGTGTGTTTTCTTTGATGCCTGGCTTGATATTTGCGCTTTTGGATGCGCAGATGTCGTTGTCGTGGTTTTTGGTTTAGATGTGGAGGCCTCTACTGCTTTAGTAGAAGGTGGCGCTGCAGAAGTGACTTCCGAGCTTGGTTTTTGAAGGTCCTTGCTATCCAAGACTGGAACGCACATCTTCACATCATTCTTCTTCTTGGAAGGAGAGGATGCGGGTGGACTGTCCACTTTTCCCAGTTTCCTCTTGACTGTAGAGGTAAGCGACGGGAACTCAGCGTCTGAGACGCTTCCATCTTCATCGGTGATAGTGCTGTCGGTGTCCATATTATCGCTTTCAGGCCTTTCGGTTTCCGGATACAGCTCTTCGTACAGATCCTCAACCATGGTCATCTGACTGAGGATGCGGTCCATGTAGTCCTTTCCAAGTTCCTTAGCGGTTTTGGCGAGAATGTCCTTAAAAGTTAGCATGTGGCTGTCGGCCACACTAGTAGACCGTTTCTTTTCCATGACAGAAACTTTCTGAAAGTAAAAGGAAAGAAGAAAGTTACCCGCAAGGAAATAAAAATTTCCTTGCAGACGTCTTTAAAAGACGATTTTAGCGCACAAGCGCAGGAACGCTGTAAGATTAAAAGAATTAGAAAATAGATTTTAAATCTCTCAAAATAGAACGTCTTAAAAAAGACGGATTTACAGGCCGAAATACGGCGCAAGTCAATAGACACAAAATCCACTGAAGACACAACAGAATGTTTTAGCGAGCAGAACAACCTGCTCCGACGAAACGATGTTGACGACCAGTCAGTGAGTATGAGTGATTCCGAGTATCTCAAGTAGTATTTTGAGTCAGTATGAAGTCTTAGTGACACTCGTTCCAGCCAGTGTTCGGGTCGATATTCGGGTTCCAGAAGCTTAGTAGTATTCGTAAAAAACTTGGAAATTTTATGGTAGTGTTGGTGAAAAACTCAGCAAACCTCTAAAGAAGTGCGGGCATCGTGAAGAAAATGCAAATCGTTTGCTGTAAGGGGAAAATGAAACTTTTTTCTCAACTTCCGTAAGAGCCAATGTATTTTTTCCAGCATCCAGTTGCATGTGTCTGCCGTCTTTTTCGATGTGTTCAGACTATAAGACATAATGCTCACCGTTTGACTTCCAGTCTCATCAATGACCAAGCTGCGCAGAACAAAACCACTTTTTGTTCTTAGTTAGCCTAATCTTGTTTTCTATCATTCTTGGAATTCGGACTCGGTTGTCTTCAAAGTTTTCTTTTCTTCAAGACAAATGAGGATAGGGCCCTACCCTTTTGTAGTTGACCCAATTGGCATCAGTCTGAGATCTCTTAGCCTTCGAGTGCAGAAGATTTTTTAATTTGATGGCAGCTTTAACACGTGAAGAATACCAAGGACAGCCACTATTACTGAAACTAACTGTTCGTGTTTTTGAATTGATATTTGATGATCGCAACTTTCTTTGTTATTCGTATATAAATTACAATCCTGCTCCGTATTTTAATGCTCCATTCTGAGCACTCATCTTCAGTCGGTTTTTCTTCCGTTATTTTCATCGGGATCTGTTTGAGTGTCATCGATTCTTCTTCAATCTTGATCCGTTGTTTTTCTCCTCTCAAGTTTCTTTTTAGCGCAGCTCGCGACATCTCGCTCTCTCTCGTCATGATCGACTTTCATTGAAAATGCCGTAGGATGGCATGATGCAAAGTTCATAGAAAAAAAATTCTTCTATTAGGTTTTGTCTATTTAATTAATTTGTAACGAACTTGTATTTTCCGGGGTAGCACTCAGCGGCTGCCAGGGTTCGTTGCAAGAAATTCCGTGGGTTCTTATTAGTTATATCTTCTTATTAGTCTATGTTTGGATTCGTCGTTCCAGCGGCGAGCGTTACCGCGGCTGCTGATGACGTACAAGTGTGTCGTGCGAGATGACATCGACGTGTGTAGATGGGCGTGGCAGCGGATGCTGTTGAGTGCACACGGTCGTCGAGATAAAGCATCTGCGTTTCCATGTTGTCCACCTTTTCGATGCTGTATTTCACAATCGTAACTCTGCAGCCTTTCTATCCAGCGCGCAATTTGACCTTCTGGGTTTTTGAACTGAAGTAGCCATCTTAAAGCCGCGTGATCTGTCTTTAATAAGAAATGCTGCCCATACAAATATTTATGGAAGTGTTTCACGCATTCAACTACTGCCAAGAGTTCACGCCTGGTGACACAATAATTCATTTCTGGCTTACCCAGGACTCGACTGTAGTATCCAATAACTTTTTCTTGTCCATCGATGATCTGTGATAGCACACCTCCAATGCCATGTGCGCTGGCATCTGTGTCCAACACGAACTTCTCACCAGGAACTGGATATGCCAACATTGGAGCAGTACAGAGCAACTCTTTCAGCTGCTGAAAAGCATCTTCTTCTTCCTTTTTCCACACGAATCTGCAATTCTTCTTTGTTAAATTATGTAGACTTCGTGCAACATTGGCAAATCCGTGTATAAAGCGTCGATAATAAGTACAGAGCCCAAGGAAACTTCGCACTTCATGAACATTACTTGGACGAGGCCAATCTCTTACTGCTTTTATTTTGCTTTCATCAGTGTGAATTCCCTTAGTAGTGATTTTGTGGCCCAAATACGACACTTCGGTTTTGAACAGGTTGCATTTCTTCGGATTTAATCGCAATCCAGCGGAATTAATGCGTTGAAACACTTCCTCCAAATTTTTCAGGTGGTCATCAAAATTCTTGCCCATGGCAATGATGTCATCAAGATACACTAAACATGTTTTCCAGTGTAGCCCTTTCAACACGTGTTCCATCAAGCGCTCAAAAGTTGCTGGAGCATTGCATAGTTCGAACGGCATCACAGAGAATTGCCATAATCCGTCGCCGATGCTGAAGGCCGTCTTCTCACGATCACATTTTTCAATATCTACTTGCCAATAACCGCTTTGCAAATCCAACGTTGAGAACCATTGTGCACCAGATAACGTGTCCAAAGTGTCATCTATTCGCGGAAGGGGGTAGCTGTCCTTTTTCGTGACATCGTTCAGCTTTCGGTAGTCAACGCAAAATCGAGTGCTTCCATCTTTCTTTTTAACTAACACGACCGGTGAGCTCCATGGGCTTGTTGATGGTTCAATAACTCTGTCTTTCCGCATTTCATCTATCAAATGCTCCGCTTCTTCCCGTTTTGCCAGTGGGACCCTGCGTGGAGCTTGCCGGATCGGTCGTGCATCGCCAGTGTCTATTCGATGTTGTACGATAGCAGTTCTTCCAAATTTATTTTCATCGCTTGCAAATACAGCGCTATATTTTTGCAATAAGCGTTTAGCTTTAGACTTTTCTGGTTCACTTACCTCATTCAACCAGTGACCCATTATAGCAGGAGATTTTGTTGTTTCTTGCAAAGCAATGTTTATGCTCACCTGCGTACGATCGTCACAATTTATTATGGCTTCTACTGCTTGGCACTGCCCTATTAGCGCTCCTTTCTCGAAAACGATCGTTGACTTAAACTCGTTCATTACGCGAACAGGAATTCGCTTACTTCGTTCTGTTTGCACTAAAGTTCGTCCAACCAGTATATTTGCCGTGTCATCTGATGCCTCTACTACACCCAGCTGGTCCGCTCCACTATCTCCCTCCACGCAAGCCCATAAAACCGCTTCTGATTTTGGTGGAATCTGTTGGCGATGGCTAACACTCACCTTCATGATTTGAGGCCGTTCATATCCAGCGCTTATCGGTATCTCCATATTTCGGAACGTCAGCAACTTTTTCTTCAGATCCAAAGTAAGACCTTGCGCTATCATAAAATCAACGCCGATTATTACCTCATCCATAATTTCAGCCACCAGGAAGGTATGATTCACATGCAACATTCCAATCTGAACACGACGAATCGGTTTTCCGAAAATCGCAGCTTCCTCTCCTGTAGCAGTTCGCAGTTTGCAACCAATCAGCGGCTTGATATCATCTCGTACTAAATCTGCTCGAATAATGGAATGCGTTGCGCCTGTGTCCAGCGTCAAGTCCAGCGAGCGGCCGTTTACAGTTCCACTTACTGTTAAGTTTTTGTTGTTTCGACGCATTTTCGAGACAGAGACAGTGGGGCAATCAGTTGCGGAAACCAGCTCACGCCCCTTTGGGCTGGTCCATTTTAGTTTAACGATTCTGTTTCAGTAGAAGCACCACTTACTTTTTCGGCGCTTCTCTTTCTGCCACTCACTGATGTATTGCAGTTTCGTGCAAAATGTCCAATTTTCCCGCAGTTATAACATTTTGCGTCCGAACTCTTGCGCGAGATCGGCGTCATTCGTGATATCGTCTGCATTAGTTCCCTCATTGTCTTTTCTAGCGACTCATTTGAAGCAACCTCAAGTCGATGAACCTTGTGCGGTGGTCTGCTCAAACGCAAACGAAATTCCTGCAACGGCTCATTATTCTTTTGGAAGCGATTCATCAGCTCCATCTGGAACATTTGCTTTCGGTGATCGCTACCGTATCGCCGCTCAATCGCTGGCATCAATGCATCATAATTACCTCGCTCGTGTTCAGGAACCGTTTGCAAAACTTCAGCAGCGGAACCCTTCAATGACACCACCAAAGCTGCCACTTTGTCTGCCAACGTCAACAAATCTGCAGTGTTTCCGAGTTTACTTAAATTGTCCTGAGACAATCTAGTACTGACTACTTGGTAGTTCAGCTCGGACGAAGCAGAAAATGAATATCGTTTTTTATTTATTTCTTCTTTCTTCTTCTTCTAATAAGTTATTCAAACTTATTTTATACGATTGGTTTTCTTATTATAGAATTGGTTACAGAGGAGCAAAAGCCCGTAGAGTTAATCAACTTGGATCAAGTGGATTGATTGCAACAAGAGCGGGGTGTGAACTCGTAGATGTAATCATCTTTCACAGTTGATTAGTCTTCACAAAGATAAGAGTGGGTGGTGAGACCGTAGAGTTAATCAGCTTTCGCAGTTGATTAAGCGTAAAACAAAGTAGTCGTGGGGGGGCGAGAACCCGTACAGTTAGTCACTTCTACCTACAACTAATTGTACAAAAAAAGAGGAGAATGTTTGTGCAGGCGTAGAGTCACCCGATGATACCTGAATGATCGAAAAAAAAAGTTGGTGCAATCGTAGAGTCGCGGTGCAATAACAAATAATTTGTTGTTTCAAAAAGCGATAACACGTTAACGCAAATATTTTGGTAATTGCAAAATGCAACGTTTACAACATGAACTTATTGCTCTGCAAGCACTGTTGTTATTGTTGATTGTTTACATTAAGCGACAATAAAAGATTTGGAGAGATGAAACTACTTCCATATATATTGAGATGGAAAATTTATTATTTTAATTGAAATCTAATTGCTCGGATGATAGAATAAGGATAGTTAACTCTCAAACGGCTGCACCGATTTCGATGCGGATTTCACCATGTCCTCGTGGTTGAAATTTCCTCAAAAATCTCATTCATATCTGCAGAAAAAGATTTGATATCTCTTTCTAAAAAAGATCTGTGAATCCATCTATAAGGTCTAATTTTGAACATGATTTCTAAAAGAATATCCCTATTCTGCCCTATTCTGATTTACAACTTAGGTTGTTGTCTAAGCAAAATATGTAGGTATTACGGTTTACAAATTTGCTGAAAGTTGTCAAGCTGTTTGTCTTTCGAAGTTGTCAAAGCATAAATGATGTCTCTTCTGGTTTACAATACAACTCTAGTTGTGTTGTCTTATGTGTCAAAATCAGACAACACATATAGTGTCAGAGATAACGAGATGCGACACTCGTTCCAGCCAGTGTTCGGGTCGATATTCGGGTTCCAGAAGCTTAGTAGTATTCGTAAAAAACTTGGAAATTTTATGGTAGTGTTGGTGAAAAACTCAGCAAACCTCTAAAGAAGTGCGGGCATCGTGAAGAAAATGCAAATCGTTTGCTGTAAGGGGAAAATGAAACTTTTTTCTCAACTTCCGTAAGAGCCAATGTATTTTTTCCAGCATCCAGTTGCATGTGTCTGCCGTCTTTTTCGATGTGTTCAGACTATAAGACATAATGCTCACCGTTTGACTTCCAGTCTCATCAATGACCAAGCTGCGCAGAACAAAACCACTTTTTGGTCTTAGTTAGCCTAATCTTGTTTTCTATCATTCTTGGAATTCGGACTCGGTTGTCTTCAAAGTTTTCTTGTCTTCAAGACAAATGAGGATAGGGCCCTACCCTTTTGTAGTTGACCCAATTGGCATCAGTCTGAGATCTCTTAGCCTTCGAGTGCAGAAGATTTTTTAATTTGATGGCAGCTTTAACACGTGAAGAATACCAAGGACAGCCACTATTACTGAAACTAACTGTTCGTGTTTTTGAATTGATATTTGATGATCGCAACTTTCTTTGTTATTCGTATATAAATTACAATCCTGCTCCGTATTTTAATGCTCCATTCTGAGCACTCATCTTCAGTCGGTTTTTCTTCCGTTATTTTCATCGGGATCTGTTTGAGTGTCATCGATTCTTCTTCAATCTTGATCCGTTGTTTTTATCCTCTCAAGTTTCTTTTTAGCGCAGCTCGCGACATCTCGCTCTCTCTCGTCATGATCGACTTTCATTGAAAATGCCGTAGGATGGCATGATGCAAAGTTCATAGAAAAAAAATTCTTCTATTAGGTTTTGTCTATTTAATTAATTTGTAACGAACTTTTATTTTCCGGGGTAGCACTCAGCGGCTGCCAGGGTTCGTTGCAAGAAATTCCGTGGGTTCTTATTAGTTATATCTTCTTATTAGTCTATGTTTGGATTCGTCGTTCCAGCGGCGAGCGTTACCGCGGCTGCTGATGACGTACAAGTGTGTCGTGCGAGATGACATCGACGTGTGTAGATGGGCGTGGCGTGGATGCTGTTGAGTGCACACGGTCGTCGAGATAAAGCATCTGCGTTTCCATGTTGTCCACCTTTTCGATGCTGTATTTCACAATCGTAACTCTGCAGCCTTTCTATCCAGCGCGCAATTTGACCTTCTGGGTTTTTGAACTGAAGTAGCCATCTTAAAGCCGCGTGATCTGTCTTTAATAAGAAATGCTGCCCATACAAATATTTATGGAAGTGTTTCACGCATTCAACTACTGCCAAGAGTTCACGCCTGGTGACACAATAATTCATTTCTGGCTTACCCAGGACCCGACTGTAGTATCCAATAACTTTTTCTTGTCCATCGATGATCTGTGATAGCACACCTCCAATGCCATGTGCGCTGGCATCTGTGTCCAACACGAACTTCTCACCAGGAACTGGATATGCCAACATTGGAGCAGTACAGAGCAACTCTTTCAGCTGCTGAAAAGCATCTTCTTCTTCCTTTTTCCACACGAATCTGCAATTCTTCTTTGTTAAATTATGTAGACTTCGTGCAACATTGGCAAATCCGTGTATAAAGCGTCGATAATAAGTACAGAGCCCAAGGAAACTTCGCACTTCATGAACATTACTTGGACGAGGCCAATCTCTTACTGCTTTTATTTTGCTTTCATCAGTGTGAATTCCCTTAGTAGTGATTTTGTGGCCCAAATACGACACTTCGGTTTTGAACAGGTTGCATTTCTTCGGATTTAATCGCAATCCAGCGGAATTAATGCGTTGAAACACTTCCTCCAAATTTTTCAGGTGGTCATCAAAATTCTTGCCCATGGCAATGATGTCATCAAGATACACTAAACATGTTTTCCAGTGTAGCCCTTTCAACACGTGTTCCATCAAGCGCTCAAAAGTTGCTGGAGCATTGCATAGTTCGAACGGCATCACAGAGAATTGCCATAATCCGTCGCCGATGCTGAAGGCCGTCTTCTCACGATCACATTTTTCAATATCTACTTGCCAATAACCGCTTTGCAAATCCAACGTTGAGAACCATTGTGCACCAGATAACGTGTCCAAAGTGTCATCTATTCGCGGAAGGGGGTAGCTGTCCTTTTTCGTGACATCGTTCAGCTTTCGGTAGTCAACGCAAAATCGAGTGCTTCCATCTTTCTTTTTAACTAACACGACCGGTGAGCTCCATGGGCTTGTTGATGGTTCAATAACTCTGTCTTTCCGCATTTCATCTATCAAATGCTCCGCTTCTTCCCGTTTTGCCAGTGGGACCCTGCGTGGAGCTTGCCGGATCGGTCGTGCATCGCCAGTGTCTATTCGATGTTGTACGATAGCAGTTCTTCCAAATTTATTTTCATCGCTTGCAAATACAGCGCTATATTTTTGCAATAAGCGTTTAGCTTTAGACTTTTCTGGTTCACTTACCTCATTCAACCAGTGACCCATTATAGCAGGAGATTTTGTTGTTTCTTGCAAAGCAATGTTTATGCTCACCTGCGTACGATCGTCACAATTTATTATGGCTTCTACTGCTTGGCACTGCCCTATTAGCGCTCCTTTCTCGAAAACGATCGTTGACTTAAACTCGTTCATTACGCGAACAGGAATTCGCTTACTTCGTTCTGTTGGCACTAAAGTTCGTCCAACCAGTATATTTGCCGTGTCATCTGATGCTTCTACTACACCCAGCTGGTCCGCTCCACTATCTCCCTCCACGCAAGCCCATAAAACCGCTTCTGATTTTGGTGGAATCTGTTGGCGATGGCTAACACTCACCTTCATGATTTGAGGCCGTTCATATCCAGCGCTTATCGGTATCTCCATATTTCGGAACGTCAGCAACTTTTTCTTCAGATCCAAAGTAAGACCTTGCGCTATCATAAAATCAACGCCGATTATTACCTCATCCATAATTTCAGCCACCAGGAAGGTATGATTCACATGCAACATTCCAATCTGAACACGACGAATCGGTTTTCCGAAAATCGCAGCTTCCTCTCCTGTAGCAGTTCGCAGTTTGCAACCAATCTGCGGCTTGATATCATCTCGTACTAAATCTGCTCGAATAATGGAATGCGTTGCGCCTGTGTCCAGCGTCAAGTCCAGCGAGCGGCCGTTTACAGTTCCACTTACTGTTAAGTTTTTGTTGTTTCGACGCATTTTCGAGACAGAGACAGTGGGGCAATCAGTTGCGGAAACCAGCTCACGCCCCTTTGGGCTGGTCCATTTTAGTTTAACGATTCTGTTTCAGTAGAAGCACCACTTACTTTTTCGGCGCTTCTCTTTCTGCCACTTACTGATGTATTGCAGTTTCGTGCAAAATGTCCAATTTTCCCGCAGTTATAACATTTTGCGTCCGAACTCTTGCGCGAGATCGGCGTCATTCGTGATATCGTCTGCATTAGTTCCCTCATTGTCTTTTCTAGCGACTCATTTGAAGCAACCTCAAGTCGATGAACCTTGTGCGGTGGTCTGCTCAAACGCAAACGAAATTCCTGCAACGGCTCATTATTCTTTTGGAAGCGATTCATCAGCTCCATCTGGAACATTTGCTTTCGGTGATCGCTACCGTATCGCCGCTCAATCGCTGCCATCAATGCATCATAATTACCTCGCTCGTGTTCAGGAACCGTTTGCAAAACTTCAGCAGCGGAACCCTTCAATGACACCACCAAAGCTGCCACTTTGTCTGCCAACGTCCAGTGATTCGTTTGCGCCGTTGTCTCGAACTGGAGCTTAAAGATTTTAAACGGCACAGTTCCGTCGAAGGTTGGCGCTTTCAATTTTGGTGCACTAACAGCCGCAACAGGTCCAGTCAACTGTACATCTCGTATGTGACCCTCCAGCCGCAATATTTCTGCCTTCAGTGTGTGCAATTCCTCTTGCGTTTGCGATTGTAACGTGCGAACTTCATCTTCTACTTTATCTTGTCTCGCCTGCAGTTCTGCAGAATTTCCCTCAATGCGCAAAAGTTGCTCTTGTAGTTGTGGAGTGTTTTGCGCCAACTGCTGCTCCATGCGTGTGGTTAGTTGGTCTTGTAGTTGTGATCTATTTTGTTCCAACTCTGCGCTTAGTTGCTCTTGTAGTTGTAATGTACTTTGTTCCATCTGAACTTGTAGTTGTGAAGTATTTTGCGCCATTGCTGCTAAGAGCACATTCATGTCGAACGCTGGAGATCCTTGCGTCTCTACCAACTCGTGTTCAACTTTGGATGCAGCTTCGTAGATGAACTCATGTGCTTCAACGTCGATGCCCTCCTTCTCAATAGCGTCACGCAAGCGTGTTTGTAGCTCAGCTTTATTTCCTGACACCAGCAAGGAGCGCGACTACAACTCTTGCCTCAGCTGTGGTATTTTCAGGTCAGCGAATTTCATTATTATTCCGGATTATTCAGCAATCCCACTTCTGACACCAATTGTTACGTAATTTCCAAAATTACCGCTTGAACTCTCTTCAGGTTCGATCACTGGATTGTGAATAATCGTAAATTTGAAATAATAAAATGTCGTTAGTTTCAAATAATAAATCAACTATTTATTACTGCTTGTTCTTAATTTAACACTTCTTTACTATCGCTGTTCATAACTTGTACACGTAAACACTTATGTATACATGAATTCTTATTTGAAGTTATTCAACTATTTTATTCTTATTCAACACTTTTCAAACTGTTACTTCCACGATGTCACTTTGTTGCTTTCCAAAATCAAACTGTCTTTGCTGCTGTGGTTTGCGTCTATTTATACTGTCCGATAATTATCGCTACGTTATCGTCAGACTTCTCCAGATCTTACTAGATTGTCGAGAAACTTCCATTTCCATGAATTGTTTGTTTCAGCAATGAATCATGTTCTATTGTGTATGCTGCGTAGTGGAAATATCAAGTAACTTGTAGATCTTTCGCTAGCGCTCGATAGATGTCACTGTATTCCAGAGGAATGTGGACTGTAATTTGGTAACACTGTAACACTCGTAAATATTGCGCGTATCGGCGTGTAGATGGCGCTGTATATCACATTATTGTATGACGTATAGATGGCGCTGTATTTTTGCCACAATATATTTTCTAATTCAGAAAGAGAAAGAAAATTAAAAGAAGGAGGGAAAAGAAAAGAAAGAAAGATAAAAAATAGGGTTGGGATGAAAAGAGTGATCGCTTGCTGTCAAATTAATCGTATTCGTTGAAATATTGCCGCAGTTTGACTGAAGACGGCATAAGCTTCGGAGTCCACCATAGACTCTACCTAGAGCGACATTAATATGAGTCTTCCATGTTAACGTACTATTAAAAGTTATGCCTAGGTTCTTAACTGTACTAACATATTCAATTGGCTCTTCCCCAATATGTATTATTGGAAAGCAAGATAGATCCAAGTTTTTCTTGTAGATGACTAGCACTTTGAACTTCGCACTGTTAAGACGCAACCATTCCTACAAGCCAAGTTTCTGATTAAAGCAAGATCAGCAGTCAAATAGTTACCTGCATCTGTAACCTTAGTAAGAGAACTAGCATGAACCAGTTGAACGTCGTCCGGGTACATATGCACTGAACCATACTTAATTTTAGATGGTAAATCGTTAAGATAAAGGCTAAAAAGGATTGCGCCCAAGATTGAGCCTTGTGGTAACTGCAAGGAAGCCTGATGAAAGTTCTTTAGAAACTACACATTGCTTACAATTTACTTCTGAAAATTCAAATAAGTTCCCAAGCTTCGAAATGAGAACTTTGTGATTGACCATGTCAAATGCTTTGGAAAAGTCAAGAAGAGTTAAAAAGGATACTTGGTTTTTATCAAGGGATAATCTAATTTGTTTAACCACAGATATCAAGGCTGTGGTGCAGCTATGTATGGGGCGAAAACCCGATTGATAAGGGCTCAAGAGATTTTTGGAAATAAGATGAACCTGAATCTGAGAAAGTATAACTTCTTCAAATACATTAGAGAAAAATGGGACGATAGCAATTGGTTTACACTCTGGTTGAATCGAATTGTTTTTTTGGGTATCGGCAAAATTTTAGTATTTCTCCAAAGCATAGGAAAAGTGGAAGTAGTAATAACAGAGTTAATGTTTGAAAAAAAGTGGGTTAATGTCATCTAGACCTATTGCATTAGACTTAATTCCCAACACTGCATTTAGAACATCAAGTCTCGCAACATTGAAGAAATTAAAAGGACTATGGACTAACTGGCTATATGACGTTGGACACACATCAGCAACCTGAATCGAAAGGAATTTTTTATTAAGGTCAACACAATTTATATCGGCGGGAGATTTAACCAGTTTCCTCTTGAAAAAGCTTGCTTTAGAGTTTCTAATTTTAATTGTAACTGATATCGTTCCTGCTTTTGCTGATTGCTTTTGCAGATACTACCTCAATTTATTGTCAGTAAGTCATGCTAAAGGTTAGCATTATTAATATTTCTGTAATCACGATATTTGATGGTTTTTTCATGCGAACAGCTAACGAAATTATAGCTTAAGAAAAGAGCATCATGCTTGGAAAAACCAGAAGCAGTTAACTGGTCATAATATTTAATATCACTAGTCTTGCTAACAAATATGAGATCAATTAAGCAGTTTGAATCACCAGTGAGATGTTTGGGATAGACAGTGTTAACCGTAGTCAACTGCAGTGACTCCATATTATCCAATAGTGTCCTCGCCTCACGATGGTTCAGCAGATTGCAATTAAAATCACCAAGAACAACAATATCCGGATTGCTGAGCGCAAATTTCTCTAGCGCATCATACAAGGGTGTTATGGAAATAGTTTTGTGGGGCCTGTATAGACAACACAGCAACAACTTTTCCATTCCATTCGATATTTCAATGAATATAAATTCGAATAAGCTTTCAGCATCTGATTTACAGATAATCTTAGATATGTAACCTTCGCGAATATATACTGCTACACCGCCATCCAGACGATTACAGCGGTCGCATCGAAAAATATTGAAGCCTTCTAAGCCGCAGAGACTATGTGAAGTTGTAGGGTCGTACCATGTTTCGAAGACACATATTATATCCGTAGCCGTGTTACAAAAAATATACCTTAACTCATCCATTTTCGGGTTCAGGCTTTGGGCATTAAGATGGCAGATTTTCAAACCTTCGGAATGCGAATTTAGTATTTTTAGCATGATAGGTAGATTGTGGATTCTACTCGACGCAGAACTCATAAAATTTTCATCTAAGATATTCGTTATAAGAAGTGAGAAGGATCCCAGTGACGGAGCCAAAAAATGAAACCACGAATATGTCTACTCTATAAAAACACGAGCAACACTGCATTAAAGGACCAAGAATAATAGGAGGGGCTAAAAGTAAACATGTATAGCGATTACATGGTGAAGGTGAAATAAGCAGAAATAATTTAAGAGAGATATTAAGGAAAATAACATTATAATTTAAGATAAATGTAAGAAATAAATTGAGAACTAGCAAGACTAATAAAAATGAATTAATAACTAGTATTATGCTCCAGTGGCGTATCAGGCGATTCATCATTATTAAGTTCAGTCAGATGATCCAGTACAATAGTATTAAGTTGTTCTGTACTGGACACAGTTAACTCTTTGAGAAACTCTTACATAAACATTCCCACTTTTAGTGAAAACAGAAGAGAGCCGGTTGGTCCGCTTCAGATTGACTGCACGATACAACAAAGAGCGAGCATGCTTGCTTAGACTTTCGTTGATGAATTCTCTTGATTCCCAGTCGAAACCAAAGTCTTTAAGGCGAAGTGTTCTACTTTTTTCCCCTACGAGAAAGCGACGATGCTCTTAAAATTGAGTTCCGTTCTCTGACATTGTGGAATTGCAAGACAATTGGCGGAGGTGAGGCAAGAGTGTTTGTTTTATTATGTACTCTACCTACAGCACGAAAAATCCTTCGTAATTCTGTTTGTTGGAAACCAATATTAGAGCACATATTTTTGAAAATATCTTCTAAGTTTTCATTTGCAAGCATAGGAACACCAAAAATCACTGCATCTGAAGAAATTTCTTTCCGCTCAAACAGCTCGACCCGATGAGGTTAGTACTTCAATTGCTGACTTTAGTTGCCTTTTTTCGGATTCCAGCTCCAGAAAAGTCACACTCTCTGTTTCGGTTGAGAGTGCAGAGCTAATTTTAGTGAACCGCATTTTCCATTCATTCTCTACCGCAATAATTTTTGCATTAAATTCGTCACGACATGCACGCATTTCCAAGTCAATTTTTGCATTAAGCTCAACTTTCAACTTGTTAATCTCCGACTTAATTGTTTTACTTATGAAAGAGCTATGCTTACTTAAGCGATCATCAAGTGTTTGTAGGGTGATCATAGTTGCACTGTTAGATGATGCAGGCGAAGAAAGACGAGCTGAGCACTTAGCACTTTTGTTGTTAGCTGTCTTTGACCTTGTTGAAATAAAACCTGTTTGCTTTGCTGGCATAAAGGTAGCGAAAATATTTCCAGTCACGAGAGTGCAGAAAAAGAAAAGAAGAAGAATTATATCTGCTGCAATGTTAATGCACTGTAATCTGAGATAATTATGAACTATTTATTTAATTACTCATTAAAGAACGCACACATTTGTAATTATTAATGTTATTTATGCATTATCTAAATTTTAACACTGTTGAAATAGAATTTACTGTCGCGTCTTTGCTGTCTCTTACTAAAACACGTCTACACGCGACGACCTTTCGTTTCGTTTGTCGTATTTTGTTATCTTAATTTTCCGTTGTCCGCGCGCATTTCGGGTTACCAAATAAAATTTTTGTTTTCTATGTTTGGATCTGTTTTTATTCAAATTGAGAAATAAATAATCTCTTTCTCTTGCATAGAAATAAATATGTTGTGTATTTAAAATATGTGTATTTGGTATAGGACTATATGCTGAAGTGTACAAAAGGTTGCGGCTAGTGGAGGATGATTTGCGCATCGCACCTAAAAGTAGAAATGCTCAATTAGCAAATTCGTCTTTTAGTGTTGTCTATATTTCATATCGACTGTTGCTATACATTTAACAAAAATATTATTATATGTTCAAGATTAGCATCTGCAAACCTATCGACTTATTTTGAGTGTCGTGTACGTGTCTATTTAAAATGATTAAAATGTTAAATGCAGATATTAATTTCGCGAACTAAGAAGTTTTAATATTGCGACATACAAATAACTGACCTACTTCAGCGGCGTCACCTGGCGACGCCGAAGTTAATGTAAAACCTAAAGATTAATTTTAAGTCAGTAGTTAGGAAGTCGTGATCGGTATCAATCGTCAGTTTAGAATTAATCATTAGTTGTGAAAACGAGCGGAGCGTTTAAAGTAAAAATAAAGTAAACTAAAAGCAACAGAAGTATTTCGTAATTTTAGATCGGTTTTACGAGCCGAGGATCGCTCGCTCAAACACTCATATGGGATACTCCGACATTTGGATTTACACCAATTTACAGAGTTGAAGGTCGCTCCATCGACATTGGAAACCGTAAGTAGTAACATCGGCACTTTACGGTGCTCAGAAACGCTAACAACTAACAAAAGTCGTGCAAGCTGACAATGGATCATGGAAATATTCGGCTGGAGAGCTTAGATAATACTCGAATTATTTTTTGGACAGTAACTGTAGTGACACATATTAACGCGGAAAAGCGGAATTATTAATTGGTTGGAAATTGTGATATTTCGAATTTATTTACTTCCTCGTTGTCTTGAGTGAAGAAATTGTTCAAAATTAGTTAAGTTTCGTTTAAATAATTTCTGCAAAAAGAAATTATTCAATAGGAATGATTAAAGAAAGAAAATCTATGTTTATGAATTCCTGAAATAACTAAGCAGTTGTTTATAAAAGATGGAAACAATTTAAATGTTTTCGTTTCTTCGTTCGCGATTAAAACGTCCTTGTCAATTAAATTTGTGGACATAATTTAATATGCGAACAAATATAGAGGATAAACACGACTTGTTTAGAAGTACGCGTGTGGATAATACGGATTAAAAATATAATAAGTAATTGCGATTGACGTGGAATTATGAAATAAGAAGTGAAAATTAATTTGAGTGTCACGAAGTGCTATGTGATATAAAGGCGATAATTTAATAAGTGTTGTCTTAATATATAGGCTATAACTTAAACTCCATGTATAATAAGTTTTAACTATGAATTACGTTAAATTGTGTGAATTGAAAAAAATTAATATTTTGAACAGAATAAATGATTGGCAAAAACAAACAAAAGATGTTTTATTAAGTAGATTGTAATGACGAGTTTTCCTTTCCCAGCCGGGAATAGCTAACTCGTCCCAGGGTTCGTGGCAAGTGGATCTCACAACCACTTGTGAACAATATTTCAAGCTGCGTTTCCGAATTTCGTTGGATTGGTGTTACCACCAATCTAGCACTGACTCAGAGAGCTCAGCTCGAACGCAATGTTGATTATCGCATATTTTGTAGTTACTTAACAATTTTTATAACTTAGTATTACAAGAGCCACAATGGGTCGCGTAAATAAAGAGCCACAATGGGTCGCCTCAGTAAAGAGCCACCGTGGGTCGCGTAAATAAAGAGCCACAATGGGTCGTCTAAATAAAGAGCCACAATGGGTCGTGTAAATAAAGAGCCACAGTGGGTCGCGCAAATAAAGAGCCAAAGTGGGTCGCGTAAATGAAGAGCCGCAATGGGTCGCGTAAATAAGAGCCACAGAGTGTCGCGTAAATAGAGAGCCACAATGGGTCGCGTAAATAAAGAGCCACAATGTGTCGCCTAAGTAAAGAGCCACAATGGGTCGCGTAAATAAAGAGCCACAATGGGTCGCGTAAATAACTACAGGAGCCGTTTGCACGGTCGATATTTATTACACGAGGCCTTCTTGGGCTATCCAAGATACCTTAGAAATGCGAACCTTTGTTGTTTACTGCTGCGTTACTAATATATTAGTGTTTGCATCAAATCAAAGGCTGATTTGTAATGTTCGAATGAGCTCATTAAAAGCGACAAGCGAAATAAACCATCGCCGAATTGTAAGACATTTCCAATGGAATCGGCCGTGAACGGAGACAAATTCCATTCAAAACAACATTTTGTCCGTCGCCTGATTGCTATTCATTCGTATGTCTGTACATCTGTCGGTAGATGTATGCTCTCTGGAATTCTCTACTCGATATGGAAATGTAAATATTTGTGTTTATGTGTAGCTATGTATTCGTAGTGTGTACTTGTTTGCATACGGTCACTTTGTAGGAATATGTTTTCTGTGTTAATTCCAGTTCTTTTCTTCGTAGTCTGTTTGTAATCTTTCTGTTTTGTTTTGTTCTGTTTGTCGTTCGGTAGGTATGTTTGTATGTACATCTGGTTAACGCGAGTGTAAGTTTGATTATTTCCGTCTTTTGCTTTGCTCTTCATAAATAACTTTTATATGTATGTAAATATGTGTATCTAATTATCTAATCTAAAACTATTTATATTAAAATATTATTGCAACGAATTGTGGTCGTTACAAGATTATTAATAGGAATTTCAGATCATAATTAATGGCAGAATCGCTGCAATTGCAAGCACAGATAGAATTGCAAAGAACACATGCAGAGCTGGAAAGCCAACTCGGAGAACTGAATGTAAAACTCTGGTCAATTTTAAAGAAGACTGGCGAAAAAGATACATTTGGAACTAATAAAAACCAAATTAAGTGGAATCAGTAAAATAACAAAATTGGAAAAAGCAGATGCGATATTGGAAGAGTTAATTTTGTTCACTAAGCACATAATACAAAATAAAGACCAACAATTTGATGATTGGGAATCAGAATTTAGAGCGTTAAAAATTCGTTACAACAATCTAGTTGACAAACAGTTTCCAGAGGAAATAATACAGCTGTAAAATTTCAATAATATTTTTTACTGAATCAAAGAAAAATCGACTGGTTAGTGCGGAAGTTCGATGCAAAAAGGAAAGATTTATTACAAAAATTCAGTTCATGTCGAAATAGCAAGTATAACAATTCGAGAAGATCTAATTCTCGTCAAACAAGAAAAGAGAGAAGTAGTATGATTAATAATAAAACTAGTTTGACTACAGTGGAATGAATAACTACATCTCGTAAGCAAATTCATATGGCGGAAACAACAGCATTTAGAAGCAGAAAATAACACGTTTTCCGGCTTGTTAAATAGAAAAGGACTAACAGAAGAAACTTTACATAAAATACTATCGCAGTCGCCGCAGAAATCAAAAGAAGGTTATATATCCTTAGAAAGCGCAAAAAAAAGAATACACGAATTAAAGGAGCAAAATAGGCTTCTAAGCCAAGAGATTGAGCTATTAAGCGAACATTCACTCGTCCATAAAGGAGCTCTTGTATCTGATATTTGTCCATCAGAGGTAAATACTATTCAATTTCTACAGTTTTCACACACAACAATCAACTGCAAATTGAGTATAGCGGAGATATCGAAGATTGTAAATGGGCTGGTACCCCTGTTCTCTGGAACACAATCACCTGATTTACCAGGCGAAGTTTACAAATTTATACAGGTTTGTGAATTAGCGACTAGAGGAGTAGGTCCAAATAACTATATAGATTGTGTAAAGTTGCGATTACATGCAGATGCCTTTGACTTAGTGCGATCAAAACCATTGGCTGGTTTAGAGAAGCTTTACCTCACAATCAAAAAGGTTTATTTGCCAACGATGTCGCTGGAATCAGTTTGACATAACTTATAGAATTGTAGCCAGCAAATAAATGAAGACATACGGCAATTTGGAAGACGCATCTTTGCCCTTAAAACACAAGCAACAGAAATTGTAAAAAGTTGTTACCAAGGGCAAGGAGGTAGCGCATTATTGAACATGGTTGAAACAACGACGAAAACAGCATTTAAGTCGGGATTAAAAGACGCAACTCTGAGGGTTCATATCTACAAAACGATCGTTGCCAAGTAAACTCCGCGTTCAGAGAAATAGACAGCTCAAACCCCAACACCAGAGGATATTTAGAAAAAATAATATGTTCGTTCTGTAATAAAAGGGGCCACACTAGAGAAAAATGTTTAATAAGTAAGAGAACATACTCCTTATTGCAAAAAGTGTTCCAAATATGGGCATGAACCAAACTGGAGGTGCAGTAATCCTCAAAAGCAGGAACGATGGCCCAATAACACAAGAGCAAATTCTGATCATAATTTCCGGAATCAAGAGAGAAATAGTTTTAAACCTCCACAATATAACCAGCAAACACAACGCAAATGGCAGCAAAACCAGAGGACGCGAGATCCAGCCAAACAAAGCCAATCAAATATGTCATGTAACTGGTGTAATAGACTAGGACACCTTTTAAAAGAATGCCAGCTTAAGAAGAACTAGGAATCATTTCAGGGAAGCTACCGAGTCCCCATGCAAGGCCAGTAACCTGGGAACCCAGAAAGAATAGTAATTTTGGGCCAGACAGATTCGGGAAGATACGCTATACGTCCACGGAGACAGTTATCCCATCTACGAGTTTGGATGAAATTCGTCAAGGTAATATTGAACAGGGAACGAAAAAGAAACATGTCGGAACGATAAGCATAGGAATAGTGAATACTAAAAATATTAAAAACAAAACTGTAGTAGATAAAAAGTTAAAAGACTCAGGAATAGTAAAACTTATTATAAATATTCAAGAATGTGAAGTCAAAAGTATACAAAAAAAAGAAAAACAGGAATTTAGCGCAACAAATAGTTTCAGAAGTAATGAAGACAGTAAGAGTGAGTGTCGCTACAACAATAAACTAGAGGATGATGTGTTCATTGAGTTTTCTTATGCAGAGGCAACTAATAAAAAAGTTATCTTGTTGGTTGATACAGGAGCAGATACCAGCTTAGTAAAAGAAAATTCCATTAAAAGGTATATATTAATTGATCATGCTGAAAAGCGAGTTTTAAATTAAGCTTTCGGGGGTTGTGCAACCATTAAGGGAACTGGTAATGTTACCCACAAAGACTGGACATGGCTTGATATAACGTTACATACGGTGTCACTTGAACAAGGATTGCCAGGCGACGGGATACTTGGCAGAGACAACCAATGGAATAAGTCCATATAGGATTCAATAAAAAAGGGCTAAAAATAATTACTCTAAAAGAGCAAATAGCTAGGTTGTCATTAGTAAAATCAGAAAATAAATTATCAGCCGCGACACGAGGAGTGATAAAAGCCAGGTCTACATGTTTTATACCCATAAACCTAAAAACTAAACTGCGAGAAGTGGTGATCCACAAAACTCAAATCTCCCCAGGTGTGTTCCTAGAAGAGGCGTTAGGAAGTGTAAAAAATAATAAGGTTAACGTTCCGATCTTGAATTCAACGGAAGAGGATTTCACTCTGAGTGACAATTTCGTACCAGAATTCAGCGATTTCAATAAGTATGAAATACCGAGAAATGATACAACCATTAACAGTGTGGTTAGTTCAAATATTAGGCAAAGATTAAAAGTTTTAATGCAGGAATTAGATTTGGATCCTTCCTTGAATAAAGAGGAAAGAGAGTCCATAAGCAACTTATGTAGAGAATATAATGACATTTTTCTATTAGATGAAGACAAATTGACGTACACCACAGCAATAGAGCACTCAATTCCCACGAGGGTAGACCAGGTACCAATTAGTCAAAGACATTACCGGCTTCCCCATACACATAGGGAAGAATTTAATAAACAAATTAACAAGTTGCTAAAAGACGACATAATAACTCCAAGTAATTATTAGTTCCAAAGAAATGTGGAAAGGATGGCGAAAAGAAATGGCGTATGGTTGTCGACTATAGGAAATTGAATGACGCTACAAACAGGGTTTTCCAATATCCAGGATTGACGAAATTTTAGAGCAATTAGGTAGTAGGTATTTTTCAACTCTGGATTTAGCTAGCGGTTACCATCAAGTCTTTAGTAAATGTCGCTGATAGGGGAAAAACAGCTTTCAGCTCAGCATTAGGACATTTTGAATTTAAAAGAGAGCCTTTCGCATTAACAGAGGCACCAGCCACTTTTCAGAGATTAATGAATCACGTGCTAATAGGATTACAAGGAATAGACTGTTTCGTCTATTTATAGTCGACATAGTCGTATACGGTAGCAACTTAGATCAGCACGCATACAGATTAGCGAAACTTTTTGAAGCTCTAAGAGCAAATAATTTGAAACTTAATGTTAGTAAATGCCAGTTTTTGCGACGCGAGATAATTTATTTGGGCCATAAGTGTTCAGAAAACGGAGCCCTCCGACACAAGCAAAGTGGAATGCGTCAAGAACATTGCACCAAAAAAACATAAAGGAAGTGCAGGCTTTTTCAGTTTTGGTAAATTATTAAAGAAAATTAATACCTGACACGGCAAAGATAGCGTTACCAATTAGTAAATTGTTACGTAAAAATATAGTTCGTTTGGACTGAGAACGATGCATTAAGCAGAATACCCAAGGCAAGCAATACCGTTACAGCAGTACAGATACTGCAGTACAGATATTTTGTATAGATAACACAAAAGAAACTTTAACGTTTGTACAACACGATAATCCAGACACAGCTCCACAAAAAGAAATTATTTTATTAACAGATCCAAAAGAGATAGATACCATAATAAAAGACTTCCATCAGACACCAAGGGTCATCAAGGCGCAGTGAAAACTTACCTTCGAATTCCACAGGAATATAGGTGGCCAGGTATACAGGAGCAGATAAAGGACTATGTTAAAACTTGTCCAAAATCGAACACTTCTCCAATCTCGAAATTAACAAAAATGCCCATGGTATTAACAGATACACCATTTGATAAAGATCTGATAACGGAACCAACTTCATTACAAAATTATTCTCGGATACATGCACACTTTTAGGCATTAAAAAATTACACATTACGCCTTACTATCCGCAAGCTTATGGTTCGCTAGAAAGGAGTCATCGGCCTTTAGCCGAATATTTGCATAGTTTCGCAAAGGAAGATGGTTCGAATTGGGATCAATGCTTGACTGCAGCAATGCAGGTTCACAACCACACACCTCACATTGCAACCAAACACCTTTTCGCATAATCTTTGATATAGAGATGCCAACGAATCTGAAGAGAAATGTTATATGTTATACATTTGCAGTGTATAATACCGAAGATCCCAATAAAGTGTTAAAATTCCAAATACGACGGGCGCACGAAATAGGAAGAAAGAATCAGGAAAAGTCAAAACAGATGTCGAAAGCACAATACGACAGTAAATTAAATTTAGTACAATTCAATGTAGGAGATAGTGTTTTAATTAAAAATCAGAGTAAGAAAAATAAATTCTCTCCAATATGGATACGGCCTTACAAAGCAGTAAGCACCAAGAGGGAAAGGGAAGCCCTACCATAACAATTTACTTAAATTATATAGCAACAATTAAGCTGGGGTAAAACAGGTTAGAGTATTCCACTGGTAATAATAAATAATAGTTAAATATAAAAAAAAATAATAAACAATGATAAATAACTAAGTATATAGGGGAAAGTTAACTACATAAAAATGGAAGAAATATTAATATACACACTTCCACTTTCTTAGAAATCTATAAATTCAAAATAGATAATTGGAAGAAGCTGTAAGTGCTGTTGCACAAAGGGAATGGATTTTCATCAATATATTTTAATAATATACACTTCCAATTTCTTAGGGATCTATACATTAGGTAGATAGACCGTCATAAGGGAATAAAAGTGTTTACCGATGAACTTGCATTGACACAGAATCAATGTTTGCTTTTCATGTTTCCAGGCAATATATTTATTAAAGCCAAAGTATAATAAATTTGATGAAGTTATAGATTAAAAGAACAACAAATGCAAATTGCGTTTGCAATCACTTGTATTAAACAATTAAATGCACATGTAATAGAATATATGAAGGATATATATATCACACACATTAGCATCATTTAACAGATATATATATTGACAAACATTTAAGTATAAAACACAATATTGAAAATATTTAAAAAGCACCTCACAATATAAGAAACATTATGTAACACAAAACAGATTACATATTAAATTAAACACAATCATTTTAAATATATGTATATTATTTTAAAACAAAAACATGTACCACAAATATACAAATAAGAATAAGAATATATGTATATGGAAATAATGTAGGCATATAATTAAGGGATTTATGTACATATTTAATTTCATTTTAATTTAAAAAATATATAAAAAAAATATCTGATGTGGCCAACACATTACTTCCTTGTATGACGGCAATTGTATGGTTTTATTTCAAAAGTGGTCGATATATTTCATTTATATTTTAAAATTGAAGTTTAAAAAATTTTAAATATTTTTACTTCCATAATGAAAAAAATTTCATAGGCTTCTCTTAATTTAAATAGTAGTAAGTAAAAACAAGGAAGTAGAAATTAGTTTCCACACAGCTTTAACTATCAATCGTAATATGTAATTTTGATTTCGCTGTTTGGTTCTGTAAGGGTACAACCAATTTTTGTAAAAGATAAAGCAGCATAACATTCATTTATCATTATCATTTATGTAATTCGGATAATGCATGCTTCGTGTTCCTTTGGCGAAGAGTCCTTTTGGTGCGAACCATCATTAAAATTGGAGCTACAAAATTGTGTCTTATGTAAGACCCAATAGTATATACTTTCTAGGAGTGTTTGTTTTTGAGTAATGTATGAAATTTGAAAAAAAGTATATGAGAAGTGTCCTTTTCGCGCAACCGATTGCATCCAAAAAGGGAGGTGCACAACTAGGTCTTATAAGAGTCTCAAATACCAAATTTCAAGTTTCTACGATTCTCCGTTTTTAAGTTATTGAGGATACGTACATACGTACAGACGTACATACGTACATGCGTACATACGTACATACGTACATACGTACATACGTACATACGTACACACGTCACGACCAAACTAGTCAAAATGGACTCCGCGATGGTCAAAATGTGTGTTACCATCAAAATCTCAATATCGAAATTTTTCATGATTACAATACTTTCTTGTATTTACTACGTATACAAGGAAGTAAAAAAAATAAAACACTGAAGTAGGAAATTAAAAACAGAAATTTAAAACGTAGAAAATATCCATACTAAATCTAAATTAAATAGTTGAAAATAGAAGTGTTTATCATGTTAAAGAAGAATTTAATTAACTAACGAATTGCTAAGAAAAATGTCCGGTTGTATAATTTCTGTTCTCGGAGGGATTTTAATTTGAAATATTTTTGTTTGCATTGGTAGCGTCACTGTGTTGTCATTTGTATATATCGAAATTGTGTATGTTTCGTAAACTATTTTGCACAAGAATCTCTGTAAGAAATCTCTCCCTATTATTCCGTCTGTTTCTCTTGGGAATTCTTTGCTAACTAATTGGAAATTGAAATTACCAGTCAATGCCTTTGTCATTCAATTTTGAACTTATTTTGCATAGTGATATATCAGCGCCTGTGTCAATTAGAAATCTCAGATTTTCATTTTTAAATTTAAGTGTTATATAATTAGTATTATTATCCGATATTTTGTATATATTTAGTTCTGGCTGTCTGGAATGTTTATTTGTTCCGAGCCCATGTCGTTTCCCGATTCAGTTACAATGTTTATATTTCTATTATTTTGGTTTCTATTATTATTTCTGCTTTGATATGTGGAATTTCTGTTAGAATTGTTATTGGTGTTCCGATTGAAATTGTTATTTTTGTTGTTGTTTTTATATTGTGATACATTTGGTTGGTAATTTGTCCGATTTTGGTTGTATCGATAATTGTTATTGTTATATCTTTGGTTGCTGTTGTTGTTGTTGTTATATCTTTGATTGTTGTTGTATCTTTGATTGTTGTTATTGTTGTTATTTCTTTGATTGTTGTAATTGGTGCCGTTTCTTTGGTTGTTGTTGTTACTGTTTCTTTGATTGTACGTCTGTGGTCTGTAGTTTGAGTTTCTGTTACCTACGTGGTTTATTTGGAATTGATTGTGATTGCCTGCTTGTTTTAGTTCTAGTACTAGGCTTACTGCATCAGAAAAAGTTTGTGGCTGTGATGCGAATAATGTTTGTTTGTAATTTTCGTTAATGCCATTCTTGAAAATTGTTAGTGCGTACGTGTCGGTTGATTTTAGTTATTGTCGTTTTTTTTAATGTCGATGGATCGGTACCCAGTTATTTTATTTGTAGATTGTTTAGTTCGCCTACAGTCGTTAGTATTTTATCTATGTAATTGGTTATGTTACCTCTTTGTACCATATTTGCTAGATCTGTATGTAACTGCGGAATTGATTTGTTTGTTTTGTAACGAAGTTGAAGCGCGGTTTTTAGTTAATCTAATATTGTAGGGGTTTGTACCACATTTAATGCTGTTCTTAAATTTTGGTTCAATTTAATATGGAAAACGATTTCTATTAAGTCTTGCTTTGCAGTTGTTGACAAAGTTTTGCTCATTATTTCTACAACTTTTAAAAATGAATCTAATTCTTTATAATTTCCATCAAAAATTGGGATGGTTTTCATTGCGGTTTCTATGTTGAAGTTTGCCATATTTGTATTGTAGTGTATCCACTGACCGCACTCCGCTCCTGCACACACCAGCACTCGAAACATTCAATAAATGCAGAGCATGCACTTTGCATGCACTGACCCACTAACACGTTGATGACCGCGACTCAGCGTCACACATTGTAACACGAACCTTGAAACGCCCAATTTTGAATCGCGTCAATGATTGGGTATCGATTCAATGATTTTTATAAACAAATAGAAATTTTGAGTGAGAATGAAAATGTGAAGCATAGAGAAATAACTATGCATAGAATTAAGTATAAGAAAGAATAGCTTAGCCATATATATTAATATGGTTTATACATTTACACTCTAAGAGAAATGTTACACTTAGGGTATACAAACTCGAGCGATCCAAAATAAAGTTAAGAATTAATCTAGCCAGAAACCATTCAAGGCTTTTTATTTAATTCTACACTAGCAACATAGCAAGGCTCTTTGGTCACAGGACGTGCCAACTTAATTGCAGGCACTCCTTCTCGTCCAGCGGCGTTTACGACAGCACACATATTAGGGCGACCTTTTCCACTTGGGAATCATCTCCTTGAAAGAGTTACTAACGTAACTTAACAGTATCTTGTGTACTGTTTTTGTTGTCAATTGTAAGTGAATGTGCAGATTCTGAGTCTGAGTCTGTTGTCGATTGCGACATTAAAAGTTGTCTTGCTATACAATGATCTTTTTCCAATTCTTCGATTCTTTTAGCATTCGTACTAGCGTTTACATCTACTATGGCTATGCAAAATCGTACTTGTGCTTTTAATTCTTCTAATTCTTTTAGTTTTGATTTAATATTCGTTCGATATGATTTTTTTTCCGTTTCTATTATCTTATCTAAGTCTTCCATTAATCATAGCATATATAGCATATATTAGTGCATATTTATTTGTATTTATATGTATATTTTTATTAAATTTTACACATCCGAAATAAGTGCAGCTATTAGTACTATAATTTCATAACTTCCAGGTACTTGTTGGAAGTTGTACGTTGTTGATAACGAATTGTTGTTGTTGTAGCTTACGTTTGTTCTTCTTTTTCGTTTCCCATTTTTGACGAACTAATTGCTGCTCCAGACGGTGTTAGTAGACTTCCTATTGGTTCTGCGATTTTTTAGACGCTGTTCTATTGTATCTATCTGTCGCCAGATCTCGCTAGCTGTTTACCATGGGGGTGGATTGGTTTCATCAGTTACTATTTTTTTTAGATGTCGTAGTAATTTTCTATCTTTTTCTTGGTCTGTAGTGTTGGTAGGAATATAAACTGGTTGCTTCAGTGTTTTTAATTGCTTCAGGTATATATTCATCTGACATTAATGCCGTCTTACAGAAACGTCGAGCAAGAGCAGAATATAAATTTGTCAGGAACAGTGATTCAAAACTGGATATTATTAGAGGACTTCAGGAAAGACTTAACGTTGCAGAATCTCAGGTGCGGTATGCAGGATCGCCATGTTAAGTTACGTGAGTAACTCTTTCAAGGAAGATGCTTCCCAAGTGGAAAAGAGGTCGCCCTAATGCTTGTCCTGGCGTAAACGCCGCTTTACGAGAAGGAGTGCTTTCAATTTAGTTGGCACATCCTGTGACCAAAGACGCCTTCCTATGTTACTGGCGTATAATTAAATAAAAAGCCTTGAATGGTTTCTGGCAAGATTAATTCTGAACTTTATTTTCGATCGCTCGGGTTTTTATACTCTAAGTGATCCATTTGTCTTCGAGTGTATATGTACACACAATATTAATATATATGGCTAAACTATTCTTTCTTATACTTAATTCTATGCAAATTAAGTTTTCTTCTTCAAGTTTGGTTAAAAAAATATATTTCTATTTAAGCTCGACTGAAGCTCGACTGCTTCCTTTAACATTCAATCTTAACATAAAGTTTTATACGCTTAAGTTTACGCTTAAATACTAACATACGATGATTTTGTTGTGTATCTTAAAGCAAAGTCCAATAGCTGGACTTTAACTTGTTTTGGATTTCAAAGCTGGACTTTTAACTTCTTTTGATTTTCGAGTATTCAATTCCATCGATGATTACTCGAAGTGTCTGTATATTGAAGAATTTGTTTATGACCAACTTGTTTACCTGACGGTGCGAATACGTTTCGTTCCCAGTCATGTTGCTTATCGATTGTAAGCAAACGCTTATGGAAACCTCTGGTTAACAGAGTACCTTAACTCCCCTCATCCTTTAAGAGAAACGCCCCGGTTCTCATGGTTCTTTCATCAGAAAATTAATTTTACTATTTATTGCATCAAAATTGGGTTGGTTTGAATTTACGTTGTATTTAACTTTACATGTTTTGAGAACTTTTCGTAAGTACTTCAAAGTTAGATAAATTGATGTTAGAATTAACTAGTAAAGGTGTTGTCTACAGCCGGGCTGTAGCCGAAATACCCTACACCTTAAAGCTGCATATATACTCGTATATATAAGATATATAAGAGAAACTATAATTATAGCTGCTTAACTATTTCTGTGCGTTACAAACACCGGTACTAAGTGCGTTTACTCTCAAAATTTCGGTGTATGGTATAAAAATATATTGCAATACTGGGTGGATGGGTAAATAGGAGGCGTGGCCCGCCCATTTTTTCCCAACAGAATATTATTGGTTCACAAACTACAATATTATGTACACCATTATTCAGGAAACATATACTTTTCAATACAATCTATGTAAAACCCTCCATGACCTATGTAAAATAAAAGTGGGCGGATCACGGCCATATTTGGCATATTATCTGGAAGCATTAGTCTAAACCTACATATAAAATTTTCTTGTCTTCTCTCAAAAAGTGATGCTGATATGGCCTTTTTTAATAAGCAAAACAGAGGTACCTGCACTCTCAATATAAAAAGTAGGCGTGGTCCTTGGGAGATTTTGCCCATTTTCAATACGAAACACCCCAACATCGCAACGAATATTTGTGCCAAATTTCATTTTGAAATCTTAATCCGTTTTCTTGTGATCGTGATTTCAACGGACAGACAGACAGACAGACAGACAGATAGACAGACAGACGGACAGACATCGTTATTTCAATTTTGGTGGTGATGCTGATGCGTTACACACTCCGGTAAAAAGTGAATATACCCTCAACCTTAAGGTGTAGGGTATAAAAAACGCTGTAATTCGTGTTGAAAAACTGCTGATGGATGGAAACCATCAAAACTACGCTCCTTTGGACCAAAGTGTTTATGCTGCGCAACACCCAGCAAATGCGACGAGTTCAGGAGGAGCTCGATCAAGTGGTTGGCTGCCATCGACTGCCTTAGATCGAAAATCTGCAGTATCTGCCAGTGACCGAGTCGACCATCTTGGAATCGATTAGGCGCTCTAACATCGTCCCCTTAGCCACAACTCATTCGCAAAGAAGGTGTTTACAGTCTTTAAATACATGTTACAACAACATTAATCAAACTCCATTCATGCATTTCCCAAAAACGCCTCCAAGTTGCATCGTGAAACCGATACTCATCTCTGAAAGCGGCTCTAGTTTTATTTATAGCAGTGGCCGTGGAAGTGTCAGTTTGTGTCATTAACGACTTCTCGCCATCATTCATGAGCTGTTCGGATTTTCTCATTCATTGATAAAAATGTTCAATGAATGGACAGCAGCAAGTGTTTATTAAACACTGCATGAGGCGCTTCTGTGCAACTTCAACTTGGCGCTCACAAGTAAATAAATAAATAAATCGCTGCTTCAATTGCGTAATTTGCGATGTGAGTAATCGTTGAGTTCATTGAATTCAGCCTCAGTATCACAACAGCTGTCCGTCATATCGTCATTCCGCCTGATCGCCAATTCGACATTCGAATCGTAATCAATCAGCTGCTCTTAAATGCGGAGTCGCTGGTTCCGGCTGTAAGTTCAATTTGGTTTGTAGTTTCTCAGTGATCAGGTTCATTTGTAAACCAGAATCCAGGAATCGCTTTGCACGTTATTTCTTGGCCGTTAGCTGCTACTATGCTCACTGTTATCATCCTAACAGTACGTACCCACTGGATGATATGGGTGGGTGCACCTTCGTTGACATTCACAATTTGGGCTGGTGGGTTTTCTTACTGGATCCATTCTCTGTTGTTCAGGCTAGGTGTTGTGTTTTTGCCACGCTGTAGAGTTGACTATTAGAGGTTTGTTGTCATATAGCTTTTGAAGAACTTCCAGGCTGAATTGTAATTTTCTTCTTCTAAGTCTTTCTCTTCCCCGTTGAGGTGTGTTTTCAAATAAATCATCTTGAAATCATCGTGAATATTCCTTGTGTAGTACGCGTGATCTTCCTTGGCATTCGGATTTTTGCGGAGAGTTTGATTGAATGCTAGCTGCTTTCTGCTCCACATAGTCGACGGTTCGACGATCGTGTAGTGTCTTCTTGTAGTTGCTTATGATCCACTGGATTTCCACCCCGTTCTCGTCCAGCTGTTTGACGATCTTATCAACGTTGCTCATGATATCCTAAGATGATATCACGTCGGATAACAATTTCTCCATACACATAAACCAGTAGCAATTTATTCGGAATCGTTTCAGTTGCAACTTTGACAAGTCTCTGATGAGTGTCGCGGCACTTGAACCTTTTAAATACTCCTTCCTAATTTTCATAAAGATATTTCACGTGAATAGGATATTTTTTTTTTTAGTAGAAATCTCGACATTTTCCGAACAAGTCACAACCTCTGTACCGAACTGAGGTTGGACACACACAACTTCGCAATATGTTTAAAGTTGTTCGATGTGTTGATTAATAAGAACGATTAAGGTATGCTACGAGAAACGATGCTCATGAAAAGCAGAAGCTGTGTGGTTTTCTAATTTTGAGCGTGATGTTTTTGTCTCACACAACTGCGGAAGTCATCAGCACAGAGATCGATTTATGGATTACAGCGGGTGTGGAGAGGCAACGAGGTATTTTCTTGTTCTGTAACAATAACAATTCATGAGCAATCGTGTGATCAGCTTTGTTTCAATGCTTTCAATTTACATTTGTGGAAGAACTTTCATATATTTAAATTTTGGGGATAATTTTGTTAGCAAGGCCGTTTGGAGACTTCGTTGTAATATAAAACACGTGTTCTGTACTATTGTTTTTGCTCTTATTATTTCCAACTATACAAATAATTTGAAATAGATTTTGGTTTAATGGGCAACTGGGAATTTCTTTTGTAACCTTACCGCATTGTGAAATTCTTTGTTATCACATTTACTTAAAAAACTACAATAAATAGTAACATAAATAAAGTATCGATTAATTTTACAAAAATTCTAAAGACTACAAAAAGTTAAAGCACAATATATGCTTTGCACATTAGTGCAAATAAACAAATATAAATATTTATTTATTATTTACAAGTTAATAACGCCGACTGCGTAGCTGCAGCAAGAAGCAACAAATTAGAGTATAGCTTCGAAACGAACCTTACAGGAAAAAAAAATTTATGACTTCAATGGGAAGAAGCATTGCATGCAAAGCTATTTAATTTGTAATGAGTGCGACGGGATATAATTCTGGTTTGTTTTCCACGATTGAACTAACAAAATATGTATATGTAGTAGAGTGTCCCTTAACAAGCACTTGATTGTATTGCTTGACTTGAGCAATATTCATGTGTAATGCCTTCCCTAATCCACGGGGCTATAAAAAGCAAAATATGCGATTTTTTGTAAGAGCAAGAGTAAAGTCGTATTATTTTTTATAAAATTAATTCGCCGTAGGAGCAGTTAAACAAAATAGCAGCGAAAAATAAGAAATGGGGTTTCCCGTAAATAGTAGAAATAAAAAAATTAATGGTGCATAGAGTAGTAAGACAGCAATGTAAATGTGTTTTGTATTTAATTGTGTTTTAAGCGCCTAAAAGTAAAATTGTACTGATTTCTGGTTAAAAATTTAAAGAATAAACAAAATGCCGCAAGAACTACGTAGCAGTAATAAATATAAAGTAAATTTAATTGGAAATGTTAACTACGAAATAATATTCGTCAAGGATATTAGTCAATTCTTAGGTGTTCCCCTCATTACTCCGATATTGAGTTTCTTTTAATCAGAGTTCTTCTCCGTAGGTGTGTTACCGTACTAGGTGTCATTTACCGTCCTCGTGGTACCTCGAGATACCTATCCAGTATCTCAGGAGGATTTGAGAACATTGTTTTAATGGGATATTTTAATTTGAACATGCTCGATCTTGCGATTAGAAGGTCGACAGCTCTCTTCTTCAATGGTTTTCATTTAGATCCAGTCTAGGATAGTTGCTTACCAAACCACTTTGATTTAGCACGTGGCTCCCAGTCACTCCTTGACTTCTTTATTCTATGCATTCGCCAGGGAATCTGTAACTCTGGTCAATTCTGGATTCCCAACATCTCAAAACACGCTTTCATTTTACTCTCTTTGGACACAATGATCAACAGGAGCAGATCTTGTTGTGAATTTCGTGGAAGGGACTTTTTTACTTGTAGGTTTGGTGTTTTATCCAAGAAGTCTGCACCCGTATTGATTTGTCTTGACAGCCTCAATAGATACTTTGTTGCTTTGCATAACATTCCCACTGCACGCACTCGAGCTGACTTTTCTTCGACTGAAGATAATGATCATGCCTTCGCATTTAGGAATGTATCCATTGCTGAGTTTTCTTCGAATGAAGAAAATTATCATGCCTTCGCATTTAGGAATGTATCTATTGACGAAAAATTCTCTGCTCTCATGGCTCTAAAATCTGCCTCCGTTGATCTGGATGACATACATCTGAAATTCATTAAGTCCATTTTTCCTGTTTTTGGTGTTCATATCCTTTTCATGATTAACACTGTCCTAACGTTCTCTTGCTTCCCAAAGCTTCGAAAGTGGCTAAAATAATTCCTATTGCTAAATGTGCACGACCAGTGTTGGAATCACACTATAGACCTATTGGCATTCTACCATGTCTCTCCAAACTTTGCGAAAGTCTCATAAAGAGTCAGTTTTCATCCTTCCTGGATTCCAATAGTAACACTTATCTATAGTATATCGTAATCAGTCAGGCTTCAGAAGAAAGTTTAGTACGACAACTGCTTTGTTCGATATTACTGACGAGATTAGCCGAAATCTGGATAGTGACCTTCTTTCGTTCCTGGATACTGGGCCATCATGTGTACAAAACTCCAAAATCAGTTTCAGTTTTCCAGTTCGGCATGCAACCTCATACCTGACCATACTCATACCTGAGCGATCGGCATCAATGTGTGTCTTCGTCTGGAGCTTTATCTGATTTTCTTGAGTTGGAAAGCGGAGTTACTCAGGGGTCTATTCTGGGCCCCCTACTTTTCACACTTTACATCATTGATCTACCTAACTCAGTTGCACATTCGATGGTTCATCTGTTTGCTGATGATGTTCAGATTCTGCTTGCCTGTAATAAGCAACATGCTGCCCGTGGTGCTTACATGATTGGCGAAGATCTTAGCGCTATTTCCAGATGGGCTGAATGTAATAACCTAACTCTGAACGCTGGCAAAACTCAGGCCTTAGTTGCGACTCGTAGATCTTAACTCTTCTTTTCTTGTACAATACAATATGATGGCTTAGCTGTTCCTTTTGATCGTACCTTAACCAGTTTGGCCGTCGTTATTGCTGATGATCTGTTTTGGGACAGCCACGTCTCCAAAGTCCGTAGAAAGGTCTATGGGTCTCTCAGAAGCTGATACCTAATTAAGCATTTTCTGCCTCTCGTTGTTAGATTACGTCTTGCTAAGTCCTTGTTGGTACCCCACTTCTTATATTGTTGTGAGATCTATGGTTGTTGCAATTCACTTTGTTGGTATAGGCTTAATATCTGTATACGTGCCGTCGTTAGGTTCGTTTACTCCTTGCGTAGAAGGGACCAGTCAAATCAGTTTTGGGTATGGATCTTAAGGTGCTTTTTGATTACAGAGTCCTTCTTATGCTTTTTAAAGTCATCACAAGCCAGTCCCCAGGCTATATTCACGGTAAGTTGATGCGAGGTAGAATCAACTCAGACTTCTGAGTCTTCTGCTTTGTCAGCCGGGGTTGATCGGGCAGGGGCACCCGCCTTTGATGTAAGGTGTTGCAGTTTCACTGTGTGCACTCTTTTTTTTTGTTTTTTCTGACACCTGGGCGATTCACAGCTCTTGCGTGATGTGGCATCACATCTCTCCCTGATTTCCTACCTTTACTTATTCATACGCAGCATTTTATACTTACTATCTTTCTTTTGTGTAAGCAGTTTTGCATTGCATTTGCCTGAATTTAACTTCTTCTTTCATAAATGGTATTTTGTATCATCTATTTGCATTTAGCATTCTTACCCACCTCTTAAATGTAGTCTGGTTTCTAGTCTTTAAATAATGAAGTATACTTAGTTGTTCTTTTGTACAGTCGATAAGGTCCTGTGACCTTATTTGTACTCCATAATGAATTTGTAAATAAATAAATAAATAAATAATATTAAACAACAGGTCTTCAATACGATATAAAAATTTGTTCACATTAAAAAATAAATATATACCACTTACATTAAAGTGTTAAATATATTACACAAAAGTGTATACAAAAGAAAAATATCTGATGTGGCCAACACATGACTTCCTTGTATGACGGCATTTGTATGGTTTTATTTCAAGAATGGTTGATATATTTTATTTATATTTTAAAATTAAATAAAAATCCCCATTTTTATATAGCTTATACTAATAAAAACTGCCTGCAGTAGTGACACTTGGGACATATGCAAACATTTTTAATAAATTCGTCGATGAAGAAACGTTTCAAGAAATTTTGCATTTAAAAAACGTATTTAATTCACTCTTGAAAATAGTATTCAATTTAAAGGCTTCGAAAAGTCTCACACCTAAAATTGGTGTACAAAAGTCGCTTGACTCCGCTGCTAATTAATATAATTTACGCTCACGATGCGCCTCCGTTTCCACAGATTGCGCTTGTTTCAGCGTCGTCAGTTGTTTCTACTTTTGGTAACTCCAGCGGCCTCAGTGGACTCATTTTAAAGCCCCTGCTTGCCAGAACAATTGCATTTCATTATTACAATTTGTATGAAGATAAGTTGAGGCAGAATGAGCCTGAGTCTCAATTAAAAGTTCCATCTTCCTTCACTGCTTTAAACTCTCTGTTCAACTGTATATCTTTAGACGTGGTTGCTGTTGGCGACGATGTGACTGGAATCCATGCTTGAGCACGATTTGCAACGAATTGAATATTTAGCTAATTCAGCTTGGAAATAGCATTATGTAAATTCGTTCGTTAATATGTTCGTTGTCACCAAGTTCAAGCATAGAGAAAGAATAACAAGAGGCCGAATCAGCCAAATTTACTCGAACGCCAAATGGAAGCGGTCGGTCCGCAAGGGAATCGAAGAAACGAAATGAGTGCAAAATGCGTCCTCAAGGAGAGACTAACAAATTTCAATAAATTTACTCACGCATACAGCGAATATTTCTTTTCAATCATTCACTCTGTTTTAGCATGCCTGAAACTGTTTCGTTTGGTTGTGTGTGTGAATAATTTTTAAGCATCAACATATTTTAGCATTTCTGGAGTTTCTGATGCTTTTCTGAATTTTGTTTGCGATGGCCATCGATTTATTTGAGTCGGCATGCTGGGTACAAAAAAGCCCTATGAAAAATATATATTTACAGGAGCACTATTATGAATATATCTAATCTCTAAAAACTAGCAAATATGCTAATTATTAACACAGTTCAATTTCGATATGACTAATTATAATTTTCTTTATTTTAATCTCGTAAATATTTGTGTTTTACGATTTCCGAAAATCACCTCCTAAAGCTTTCAGCCTTTCCGCAGTTATATAAGCTGCTAACTACAAATAATTGCAAAAATATTAGTTTCCCACAATTGTACTGATCAAGAAAGTCGTCCAAACCTCCTTCAGCGAATTTCTAATGTAAAATTGCAGCAGTAGGCGCAAGACAAAAAAGCAGAAACAAATGTACAAACATACAAATCCATACGAAGCCACTAATTATAAAAAACACAAACAAAATAATGTCCAGAAATCGTAAGAAGTTATCAATGTGTATTCACATATATTCTTTCGACATACATACATACACTCTTCATTTGCTCCATTAAGAATCAATAGCAGCGATGTCCAAACTCACACTGTCACATTTTAAGCATGTGTATGAATGACTTCTCAACCTGCACTGAAAAAAATTAATACTTCGAAGTACGAAGCATTAGTTTCTTTTTGTTAAATTCTGCTACGAATATTGCAACACATTTAAAGTTTTAACAAACCAGTACAAGCGTGAAAAGTATCACACCTCAATTATTTGCTAACAATTTACGAATCTTTAGTTGGAGAAGGACGGAAAACGATATATTAGATGCGTTAATATGAAGAATTGAGCTTATTCGTAACAAATCTTGTAGATTGTACATAAAATATGATTTTTGCAATAAAATATAAGTATATTGGATAATATAAAGGAAAAATCCGCATTAACACAAACAGGGTTATTTTTTTTTGGGTGTAGCCAAATGAAACTTTCATGAATGCTCACGTAATTTCGACAAATGCACTCATTGTATACATATTAAGGTGCTCAAAAATTGAGTGGCCGAAAGGCTGCTCATGGGCAACTCTGATCAATAGTAAAAAAAAGACGAATAGGGAAAATGTAAGAAGAAATGAAATTACACCAACAATCTGTAAACGATACAGTAGTAGACAGAAAAAGTTTCTCAGAGTATGAAAGCAAAAGAAAAAAGCCAAACACTCAAAAATCTTCACACGATCCAGAACTGGGTATGAGGGAATTCTCAGAGCATCAGTGCAAACACACAAACACACGTGTAATAGGGACAGCATAGAGAGCAAAGCATTCAAAAATCTATCAACGATTCAGTAGTGGATAGCCAAAAATGCTCAGAGCATCAATGAAAACACATTAGCATTTGCAATAGAAAAGAGAAGAGTGCGAAACACTCAAAAATCTTCATACGTTCCAGAACTGGGTTGCCGAATTCTCGGAGCATCACTGCAAACACACAAACAAGAGCAAAAGGAATAGAGTAGAGAGCGAAGCACTCAGCAATTCATCATCGATTCAGTAGTGGATAGAAAACAAATGCTCAGAGCATCAATGAAAACACATTAGGATTTGCAATAGCAAAAGAGAAGAGAGAACACACTCAACAATGAGTGAGAAAAAGATCCAGTACTGGATCTTCAGTGGAAAATATTTTTGTTCAAGATTCGGCCTCTTGTTATTCTTTCTCTATGGTTCAAGTCAACGAACGCTCCACCGAACTAGGCCATCATTATTAGCTTAATAAGCATAAGTTTAAAGTTTGCGCCGAAAGAACGCGGATATAATTATTGCAATAATTCGCACTTTTGTATCAAGAATTATTGCGAAACATAGCTTCGTCACAATTCTAACCGATACGAAACTATAAATAAGAAACGCTTAGACTTAAGCAGGGGATTGTATTTTCGAACGTAACAGAAGTAAGTTGAATAAAGTGAAGTTATTCAATCGTATTTGGAATCCTTTTTACTGAGCATTCGGCGACACCTCATCGCCTGCTCCCCTCTTAGAATCGGCGACACATGATCGCTAGCCACCCTACCTAATTCGGCGACACCTGCTCGCCTAGTCAATCTGCGGAGCCTAACCGCTTAGTGCAATAAAATGGCACACACACACACACACACACACACACACACACACACACACACACACACACACACACACACACACACACACACACACACACACACACACACACACACACGCACACACACACACGCACACACACACACACACACACGATGGCGGAACGGAGAAACGGGCCGGTGGACGTTTACGCTTATTCCCGTTTTGGAACCTTGGCTAAGCAGGAAACACGGCGAGGTCGATTTTTATTTAACGCAGTTCCTCAGCGGACATGGCTGCTTTAAGTCCTATCTGCACAAGTATGGCTACGAGCGTGAACCATTCTGCGAATACTGTGGAGTTGGAAACATTGAGAATGCGGAGCACGTCTTTTTTGAATGCCCTCTGCAGAGCGCGCTTCGGGACGATCTGCAACGTACTGCAGGCCATCCGATTTCGCAAGAGAATATTGTAAGCTACATGCTTAAAGACGACGAAGCTTGGAATGCAGTGAGTACAATGGCGGCACTAGTGATGAAGGAGCAGAGAAGGCGAGAGCAGGGAAGACGTGTAAACGAACGAAATGACCGACCTGATAACTGACGATTGAGCATAATGCTCTTACGGCCTCCTGACGCAATACCTAGCGGTGGTTCCGGGAGGACTATCCGTGCGGACGAGAGGAGATGTTTAGCGGGTTAAAGTCCCGCACTGACTAAGGCTTTTGATGCTTTTACTCCTCGTTAAATATAAAAAAAAAAAAACACCCGCACACCCACACACCCATACCGAATATAGCGCTCAAAGCGGCAATATCCGCACATCCAAGTACATTTCTTGGTGTAATGCGGAGGTGTCTGCAGCAGGGAATATTCCCAAGTATTTGGAAGACACAAAAGCTAATCCTGATCCCAAAATCGGCCAGGCCCAAAGGCGAGCCCTCCTCATACAGACCAATTTGTTTGCTTAACACAGTAAGCAAGGTATTCGAGCGCATTATTTTTGAAAAACTGCAGCCCTTCGCTGAAGGTCCCCATGGTCTGAGTGAAAACCAGTATGGCTTCCGAAAATCGCGATCTGCGATCGACGCCATTAGTGCTGTAGTAGCCATAGCAAAGGAAGCAATAACGGGAAAGCGGTGGAAAGGCGGTGACAAAAAATACTGTTCAGTGATAACGCTGGATGTAAAGAACGCATTGTAACGTTGTGGGGTGGGAGGATCCGCGAAAATCTAAATTAACAATCAAAATGAAAATATCAAAAAAAAAATCACAAACGAAAAGATGATCGCTGTCAGGGCAGCTCAGCTCGTCCGGCCGTGCTCAAGGAAAGTGGGGGGGTTCTTCAACAACCCCGACAGCGTCTTGAAACCCCAGTTACAAAAAAAAAGAAAGGAGCTGAGGCTTACGGTGGCTATACTGCCAAGAACGAGACCGATTACCGAAAAGTCGCACGACGACCTCACACCGCGATCGATGCTAAGCTGGCGGCGAGAGAGAAAAAAAAAACTCAACAACAAAAAAAAAAAAACCAAAACGCCATACTACGCTGGGTGAGAGGTGGGAGGGAGATGAGAGGAGTAGATGGGGGGGAGGAGTGGATGTTATTTCCCTCCCCCTTTTCTATACCCGCCCTTCCATGGTTGGCGCGTTTGGAGTTTGTGCGCCAACCCCTTTTTTGAGTGTCGCCTGGCTGTGCGGAGTGGAACCGCTAACTCACCTGTTAACCTAAGTTAAGGTTTACTCCATTATCTAGCAAAAAAAAAACAAAAAAGAAGATAATTTTAACACACACTCATACATCGCCTCAACAACTCATGGCAATGCTTCTTTAATTCCATTTATAATTCATAGGATTTTTACAAAATTTTCTTAAAAATTACCGGGTGCGTGAACAATTTTTACAAAGTTGATTGTTTAAAGTTTTCGTTACTTGCTTCATGAAGCATTTGGAAAAAAAAATTGTTACAATCACTTTAATTTGTAATTTTTTTTTTTCAAAGATTTACAAAACTTTTGGTTTTATTACAATTTTTCATGGTTTTTTGGCCATAAATCAATTACCTGGGTCCGGACTCGTGTTGAAGGCGCCCACAAGATAGTTCGGAACCCTGCAAATACACTTAAACGTTATATTATACCTATTTATCATATTTTCATTACATGATTACAAATGTTAATGTTTAAATATCCAACAAGAAAGAGTTTGATATACTAACAGAACTGTACCAAAAATTAAATGTATGCGTGCTTCTGTTAATCTAGTGTAAAAATAAATATTCCATTACATTTAATTGTATTTTTAAACAATAGCCTTCTGAAAATGTCATTCTCTCTGCTTTTAATATTTCTCCTTCTTTAATTCATTCATTTTTTTATCTCAAAATCAACCAACATTTTAAATATCATCATTATTAAATAAATGAAAAAAATTTTACTGTTTGATTTAACATTTTTTCTATAACGTACAACATGCCAACATAACAATGATAAAAACTCAGCATAATTTGTTATTTGAACTGTGATATTGTTCATGTGTTTCTTACTCTTTGTTCGTTTGTAAAGCTAATTAATCAATTAATTTGATTCTTATACAATGAACCTTGCCACATTTTCTGGTTTTGGGATTGGTTTCTGTTATTACAATATAAAAATTCACAACTATTACAATTGTTTTATGAAGTAGTTGGTTACGTTGATAGATGTGGGATTTGCTTCCTTTTCTCAAGTCTTGCCTCTATTTTTCCTGTTAAATTCGTTTTGCTTCATTTCTGGGCTTTTTGTCACTCGCTCCCATTCTCACAGCATCCATGCGTTAGTGTTGCGTTTTCACTCTCGCGCTTTTCGTAGTGCAAAATGTCTGCCACCGCGACGCGACACTGAATTTCAATCAAGCAGTTTTATTCAAAAAAAAATATTTAAGTAAATATTTTAAAAAAGTATGTGTCTTTATTTTATCACTATGCTTCATAATTTTCACTAAAATTATTAAGGTTTTTATTAATATCATGTTTAAACATTATTATTTATTGTATCGCGTCTGTATGAACTTCAAATCTTCATTCACAGATTTGGATCTAATAATAGATCTTCCGGCAACTGACTTTGTTCGGACTTCACTTGAACAAGGTATTCCAGATCCATGTAAGTTTATCCCTGTTCCGAAATGGATCTGTCAGCCCGCAGAATTGTTATCACAATATTAATGAATGTTTAGAGCATAGAAAGACTTTTTCTCGAACATTTTTAAATCCTTGTTTTATCTACGCGTACACACAATTTTTCTGATGTGATCCCTAATCCAGTAAAAAGCTTTTTTGCATCGGATTTCTTCACGTACGGCACACCCGAGTTCAGTTTCATAACTCCAACTATATCAGCATCCGGGCAAAGATAAAACGATGTCCACCGATGCACAAAGGATTAGCGTTTTACTTAATTATTACGAATTAACAGACGATGATGATTAAAGTACTTGTATTCTTTTTGAATTTGTAAATATTTCTTGCGATTTCACATTATTTTTTTTTTTGTTTTTGCTATTGTTTGTTCACCAGCAGCACTGAATTCCATGAACTTGATCCAAGACTGACTGACGACGAATCTCTTGTCCACGATCTGTGTCGAAGCTGCAGAGCGAAAACTGGTTTGCCCAGCTCATTCCAGTCGTGACCGCTTTGCACATATGGGCCTCTCGCTCTCTCTTATCAGCGTCGGCGTTAATTGCTAGTACCGTAGGATGGCGTGATGTAAGGTTTATAGGAAAAAAACTTGTTTTCTCGAAACTTCCACCACGCCATCATACGGGACTCATCAGTCCGTCGCATGATGGAAAGAGGAGATGCCGATATCTGCATTGCAGACACGGGCTGGAAAGAGCGGCTCTCCGTTTGCTTACGCTCTGCGCTCCGACACAGAGCGTGAGCCCCGCCACACCTCACAGCATTCAACACAGCGAGTTGGACAAAAATACTGCAAGTCCCACAGAGCAAAAATGTGCCTAAGTACCTATTAGCTATTGTAAATAGCTACCTAAGCAACAGAAGGCTGATTTACCATAGCGATGAGGGAATGAAGCAATACAAAATCACAGGCGGGGTGCCACAAGGCTCAGTTTTGGGACCCCTACTCTGGAATTTTATGTACGACGGAGTTCTGAGGCTTCCGGTTCCAGATGGAGTAAAAGTGATTGGATTTGCGGATGACATAGCAGTCGTCATTGTGTCGAAACATATTTCAGACTTGCAGCAGAGGGCAAACACGACAGTAGCCGAAATCCAAAAATGGCTGTCGTCATCAGGACTAACACTGGCAGAGCACAAAACAGAAGCTGTATTGATAAGTAGTCGGAAAAAAGTTGAATCTGCGGAAATCAAAGTAGGCAACGTTATTATAACATCACAGCGTGCTATAAAATACTTGGGCGTGATGATTGACGATCGTTTAAGCTTTCACCAACATGCTGAGTACGCAAGTAAAAAAGCGACGGGCTGTCATGTGTGTCTATCGAGAATGCTACCAAATGTCGGTGGACCAAAGAGCAGCAAGCGACGACTGCTAACGAACGTGGTGACGTCGACACTCTTGTACGCAGCACCAATTTGGGTGGATTCACTAAGGATTAAATCAAACGCAAAGCTTTATGACAAAGTCTACAGACTTAGCGCTCTTAGAGTCATCAGAGCCTACCGCACAGTGTCCCATGAGGCAGCATGCGTGCTTGCCGGAATGATACCACTAAAGATACTTGCTGAGGAAGCGGACCGCAAGCTCAAAGAAAGAAACGCAGATAGTCCCACATCTCATGTTCAGATTAGGTCGACGTCCCTACGAAGCTGGCAGAGACAATGGAACGATTCGATCAAGGGAAGGTGGACTTACAATCTTATTCCGGACGTTACGAAATGGATCGGTCGACAACATGGAGAAATGTGTTACCATCTAACACAGTTTCTGACTGGACATGGAGTGTTCCGCAGCTACCTCCATCGACTAGGATTAGCCGATTCCCCACATTGTCCGTGCTGCGCCGACAAACTGGAAGACGCTAAACATGTCCTCTTCGAATGTCCAAGGTTCGCAATGGAGAGAGATTCGGTGATGGCATATTACGGAAACAGATTTGCTTCCGAAAATCTGGTGGAGGTAATGATCTCCTCGGAAGGCTGCTGGAGGGCGGTGTGTTCCATGACTGGCCGCATACACGCGAAGTTGATGTCAGCCGACAAAGAAAGGAGACAGGCAGCAATAGCTGGCAGGGGGCTACCAAACGTAGACGAGCAGGGCTTTAGTTAAGATACTGACGGATGGATGAGGACGAACGGACTGTATGACGCTTGAGCATTAGTGCTCTGTCTGCCTCCCGACGTAATACCTAGCGGTAGTTCCGGGGGGACAAACAGACCTGGGGGAGGGGTTTTAGCGGGTTAAAGTCCCGTTCGAAGGCTTTCGATGCGGTCCCCTCATTTAAAAAAAAAAAAAAAAAACACCCACACACCCACCAGATAAACAGTTCGTGAAACTAAGCCCAATCTGGCATATGTGCACGACACTGTTGTATAGAAAAAGAAAGGCTTCCATTAGACACACAACAGGGAGTCGCAGCTGCTCAACGAGATGCGTCGACTAGGCGGTACCACTCTTTCCAAGCAAATGCTCGAAAGCTTATGGTCCAGCAGGCTGCCCGCAAATATGCGCGCGATTTTGCAAGCATCGGCGGGTGGACTGGAGGACAAGACGCACCTGGCCGATAAGATCCAGGAAGTTACGGCGGAAGCGCACGTCAGCGAGATTAAGACGCGCTCGAACGCCGAGGACTGCTGGCAAGCGGCCCATGTAGCCAATATCGCAGCTGTGCAACGCGACTTCCACTATGACGGTCTTGGAACCAGTCATCGACGCCAAAACGTCCTACCAGCCGAAATAATGTCGTTCGTGATGTGTATATTGCGGCGGAAGGGGACAGCGTGTGTTCCAAGCCAATCGCAGCGAGCACACACTCGGAGCGCGTCAACACAGGCCGACCGGCACCCGCCCAAGGACGCCACAGTGCGTACCAGCAGCCAACGCGAAGCATGAAGACCGTTGTTATGGTCAGGTACTATGCTGGTATCACCACACGATGGGCAACCGATCGAAGTTATGCCGCCCACCGTGCGATTTCGGAACTCAAAAAAACTAAGCGCGCTCCCAATGCCGTCAGCGGGAAGGCGTTTCGGAAAAATTCCGAAATGCGAAAAGCGAATTTTCCGCTTATTTGTCCAAGATAAAACAAATAAGCGAAAATTCTTGATATACACAGGTGCCGAAGTTTCTGTCGTTCCTCCAGCGAACCAGGAGTGCTTCAACGAAGCAGACGAATGCAAACTGTTCGCAGCGAATGGCTCGGAAATACCTACTTACGGGCGGAAGCAACTGACTGTCGACCTTGGCTTACAGCGAAAGTTTAATTGGGAATTTTTAATCGCCAAAGAGACGAAGCCGATAATTAGCAGCGACTTCCTGAAGCACTTTAGTATCCTGGTAGACGTCAGAAACGACAGGTTGATCGACAATAGCAGAAAACGGCAAAGCAGCGACAGATCAACTGAGCAAAGCAGCGACGGATTGACCAAGCAAACCAGCAGCAGATCAACCGAGAAATGCAGTGAAATAGCAACGTGCAACTTGAGCGAGCCGTATTCGGGACTTTTGCGTGATTTTAAGCATATCACGACGCTGCAGCCTTTCAGCGACGCGAGCAGAGCCGGCGTGACGCACTACATCGTCACAACAGGCCCTCCAGTACACGCGCGACCACGACGACTACCGCCAGACAAGTTGCAAGCTGCCCGAGAGGAATTCCGGTTCCTCTTGGGAAGCGGCATATGCGAACCAGCCGACAGCAACTGGACGAGCCGTCTGCACATGGTCACCAAACCAGACGGAACGTGGCGTCCGTGCGGTGACTATCGAGCGATCAACGCAATAACGGTACCGGATCGCTACCCTATCCCTTTCATGCAGGATTTCACACACATTTTGTACGGTAAGCGCATTTTCTCAACAATTGATCTGCAGCTAGCCTACTATCAAATACCGATAGAACCCGGCGACGTGACCAAATTCGCGATAACTACTCCGTTCGGTTTGTTCCAATTGGTAGTTTGTGACCCAATAATATTATGTTGGGAAAAAAATGGGCAGGCCACGCCTCCTTTTTACCCATCCACCCAGTATTGCAACATATTTTTATACCCTACACCTAAATTTTGAGAGTAAACGCACTTAGTAGCGGTGTTTGTAACGCACAGAAATAGTTAAGCAGCTATAATTATAGCTTATCTTATATGGCTTATATATACGAGTATATATGCAGCAGATATTTCGGCTACAGCCCGGCTGTAGACAACACTTTTACTAGTTATTAATCAAGCATGTTTTGTTTGTATGTCTTTATGTTCTGTAAAAAATTGTATCTCATTCTCAATTAAACTTTCACGCAATTAATATTTTCCAATAGGTTATGGGCCCAGGCCTGAAGTTCAGAGAATCGTTTTTTTAATTACATATAGTATATACATAAAAGGAAAAATTGTGCCACGTCGCATTTGAAATTTTTTTTTTTTTTTTAAAGAAAAATACGAAAATTTTCAAAAAAAAAAAAATGGCTGGTTTAACAATGTTCGATAAATTCGAAAAGCTCGTTGGCTCTGCAAATTGGCTAACTTGGAGTTTCGCGATTGAGGCGCAATTGAAGCTGGATGGACTATGGAAGTGTATATCTGCTGATGTTGATACCAGTGTATCAGATCAGGAAAAGGCAAAGTGCCGATTAATTTTATCGCTGGATAAATCGCTGTATGTATATATAAGAGACTGCACGACGCCGAAAGCAGTATGGAATACTTTAAAAGGTCTGTTTGAAGACTCTGGCCTGGACAGGAGAGTGGGACTACTACAAAAGCTATGCTCCGTTCAACTAGATGATTGCAGTTCAGTTGAAGACTATGTTTCACAAATTGTAACCACACCACAAATGCTTGGATCAATTGGATTTGTTGTTAATGATGAATGGCTTGGATTTTTGTTGCTGAAGGGACTTCCGGAACTATATCGCTCAATGATAACGTCACTGCGAAGCAGGGGCGCAAAAATTACTGCAGATTCAATTAAGATGAAGCTGCTTCAGGATGTGTGAACTGAAAATACGAATCAGGCTTTAATAAGCAAAAATAATAATTATTACAAGAAGAAGAATATACAACGCAAATGCTTTAGTTGCAATGGATTTGGACATTTCGCTGCTGAATGTCCCACCAAGAAAGGAAAAGGTAACCAGAAATGGAAAAAAGATGCATCAAAAAGGGAGGCATCTCTGTTCGTTACTTATTTGACGAAAAATACTTCAAACAATAAAAACTGGTATGTTGACAGTGGAGCTACGGCTCATATGACGAATGATGGAAGCTTAATTCGGCATCCAAAGCGGTATGTTGCTGATGTCAAGATTGCTGATGACAATATTCTGAAAGTGGAGTCTAAAGGAGATATTCAGTTAAATGTTATAAAAAATGGCGGAATTCAATCAATTCCAGTTCGAGAAGTTCTATATGTACCAAATTTTGCTGAAAATCTACTCTCAGCCAGTCAGATAGTAAAGAAGGTCAATAAAGTTACATTTGATAAATCTGGATGCAAAGTCTTTAATGACAATGCAACAGGCATAATTGATGCCAAGTTACAATTCTTATTCTTATACATCAAACACTGCTCTCTGAGCTACCATACGAAAAATTCCAACACGAAGGACGCCGGTTCGAAACCGAACAGCGGCAAGCAATTTCTTCATATTCTTTTTTTTTTATTATTATTTCTTATTTTATTATATTTTCTATTTTTTTAATAAAATAAATTAATAAAAATTAATTACAAACATAAAAACATAAAAAAAGCACATATTAAACAAATTACGAAATCCGCCAACTACGGGTTTCGAATGCACTAGCATACGGCACATGAGCAAGACATTTTATTCGCTTTTGCTTTCCCGCTTATTCGTAATCAGAGGTTGGAATTCTCAAACAGTGCAACCATCACGCGACGTATAGGATGCTCAAAATGCACAGCAGTTGGAGAAGTTGGAATCCATCCTAAGTCGCTTGCATTGAAACTGCTAAGACTTTTGTATTTTTGAAAACCATTTCCGACTTCCACTATCGACTTCGGTCACCAGTGTCCAGCACTATCTGGCACTATCGGCTTTGGCCACCAGCAACCGCACTATCGAGTTGCTATCGACTTCGGTCACCAGTGTCCAGCACTATCTGGCACTATCGGCTTCGGCCACCAGCAACCGCACTATCGAGTTGCTATCGACTCCGGTCACCAGTGTCCAGCACTATCGGCTTCGGCCACCAGCAACCGCAATATCGAGTTGCTATCGACTCCGGTCACCAGTGTCCAGCACTATCTGGCACTATCGGCTTCGGCCAGCGGCGAGCAACACTATTTGCTCACCAACTAGGTAGGGCACCTAAACGAGGTACCAAATCAGAGACTATTTTGTTGGTGGACGCTCTGACGTCACCAAATACATTAAAGGCCATCTGCCGAGTAGCACTTTGGCTCTCACTCTAATAGAAACCTCTCGCCTTCCGCATATTAAAGGCCTTCTCCCAAAGAAGTAGTTACGCTTCCTACCACTCACCGCGTCACCCTTGGTACTTTGACTAGGTGATAAATATTGTGCAGCCCTCTGCTGCGGGATACTCTATCCCCCTCTCCCATTGTACGTATTTTTAGGTATAAAAATTGTTAAGTATTAGTATAAGTATAAAAATTGTAAAGCGAAGAATAAATAAAAGAAAAAAAAAATATTAAAAACCAATAAACAACGTCCGAGCTGAACTCTTTACAGAGTCAGTGCTAGACTGTCGCGAAGACAGTCGTGAGTAATTCGGGAATACGTTGTATGTTAGAGGGTTGCGAGCATGTACAAGGTAGACATGAGCAAACCAGTAGAAGTATTCATAGCTAATTTGGACGATTCGGCTAAGAAATGCCACAAAAGGTTTGGTCACTTGAATAAGGAAAATTTAAAAATGTTGCAGAATGGTCTTGTGACTGGAGTTCAATACAAGGAAGATGCTACAGAAATAACATTTTGTGAAAGCTGTGCTCAAGGAAAACACGTACGAGGAAGTTTTTCAAATGCTGGAAGTAGAGCTGAAGAAGTTCTTGGAATTATCCATTCCGATGTCCGTGGTCCAATGGAAGTCAAGTCTTTAGGAGGAAGTAGATACTTTGTCACCTTCATCGATGACTTCACTCGCGAGATATTTATTTACTTTATAAAAAATAAATTTGAAGTAGTCGAAAAATTCAAGGAGTTCAAAAATATGGCTGAGAATCAAAACGGTGAAAGAATAAAAATATTTAGGAGTGAAAATGGAACAGAATATGTAAATAAAAGTATGGAGAAATTAATGAAATCATTTGGAATTATACATCAAACAACTGTACCTTTTAATCCGGAGCAAAATGGATTGGCAGAGCGAGTCAACAGAAATTTAACGGAAAAAGCAAGAAGCTTGTTATATGACGCAAAGTTACCAAAGCGTTTTTGGGCAGAAGCAGTGCAAACTGCAACATATATCGCCAATAGAAGTCCTCATAAATCTTTGAAATGTACTCCTAAAGAATTGTGGACGGGAAGAAAACCGGATGTAAGTCACATGAAAATATTTGGATGTTTAGCAATGACATTCGTACCCAAGCAGAAAAGACAAAAATGGGATTCGAAATCAAGAAAGTGCATCTTTGTTGGATACGGAATAACAACTAAAGGATATCGAGTCTACGATTGTGAAAGCAAGAAAATCGTCGTTCGGAGAGCTGTGCAATTTGAATAAAACTCAAAGGGATTCTCACAGTTAGGAAAATCTGAAGACAACTTTTACTTTTATACTTCAAATAGTCATGAAGAGGAGTCACAAAATTATATGGGCGATTCAGACTCCAATTCATTGTCATTCATCTCGTTACCAGACAATAACAATGAAGTGGGGGAAATAGATGCATTACCGGATGACAACAATGAAGTAGAAGAAAATTTTGACAGAAATTGTTTTACGACGTAGTGGACGAATTGCAAAACAAAAACTTCGAAGTTGGATTGGTTACAAAGCTGTTCTGTCCGAAGATGAGCCGAATACGATTGAAGAAGCTTTATCTGGTGAAGATCATCTTAAATGGAAAGCAGCTATCGACAGTGAGTTGGGTTCATTGGAAGAAAATCAAACGTGGATTTCCGTGCCAAAACCACAAAGTTGCAATGCAATCGAAACAAAATGGGTTTTCAAAAAGAAGATTGAACCAAATGAGACGATTCGGTATAAGGCTAGACTTGTCGTCAAAGGTTATACTCAATGCAAAGGAGTAGATTATGAAGAAACCTTTTCTCCAGTTATTCGCTACACATCTATCAGGTATTTATTTACTTTAGCTGCTCGTTTCAAACTAGATAATGAACAGATGGATGCTGTAATTGCGTTTTTACAAGGAGATTTAACGGAGGATATATATGTTGAACCTCCATCAGTAATTCCAATGCTAAAAGGCCATGTTCTGAAGTTAAAAAAGGCACTCTATGGATTAAAGCAAGCTAGTTTAGTGTGCAATCAAAAGCTGGATTCGGCATTGCAATCATATGGGATGATTCGTTCAAAGGTAGATCCATGCGTGTATTTTAGCGTCAAAAATAACAAAATGACATTCTTGGCGTTATATGTTGACGATATGTTATTGTATAGTAATGATACAAAGTTTAAAAATCAATTGAAATCAAAATTAATGCTTAACTTCAAGATGAAATTTTTGGGAAATGCTCAAAAATGTCTTGGAATAAGAATAGCGAGAAAAGATGATAATATATATCTTGATCAGGAGGATTATATACTTTCAATGCTTAGAAGATACAAGATGGAAAATTGCAATCCAGTATCAACTCCATTTGACGTTAATCAGAAAGTAGGAAAACAAAACAAAAACAAAAATATTATACATGTTTAGCGGTGTAAACGGTTTGCTTAGTACAAAACAAATTGGAGTAAAACGAGCGGTATAAACGTACTATTATTTACAATGAATGTTGTTTGTATACTTCCTAAAATAAATAATAATTACCTATCTTCGATTTATAATACTTATTAACCTATAAATACACCCTATACAAAAAAAATAAATATAATTGTTTTAAGTTTCCGGTTTTTTTGATGGTAGTAGAAAAGTTTAGTTTTGTTCTGGTTATTGTATTGTGTTTCATAACGCGGTTTTCTAAAGTTATCGATACGATGATATATCGAATAAAACTATTATACACAAATAGGTTGACACCATTTCATTGCGCAAATTCATATTTCCTCATTTTTCCATGTGATGTTGTTACACTTGTACAGTCAACGGTATATGCATATAAGTTTGTTATAAGCACAAGCTTCATACTTTCTGGATTTCAGTTACCGATGGAAAATAGACAATTTTGGGAGGAGTTCTTTGATATCTATAGAGAGCTGCCTGAACTTTGGCAAGTGAAGAGTAACGAGTACAACAACAGAGAACTAAAAGCAGCAGGGTATGAACAATTAATTGAAAAATTAAAAGAGATCTACCCGGACGCAAATAGAGAAATGGTAGTTAAGAAAATTAATACCTTTCGAACAACATACAGGAAGGAGTTAAAAAAAGTTCGTGAGAGTGAAAATTCAGGAGCGGATGATGTTTATGAGCCCAAGTTGTGGTATTTTCATATGTTATCGTTCTTAGAGTCTGACGAGGATATGGTGAAAAGAGAAAAATCTTTAGATGATGACGATAAATCGGTCTGTAAATATTAATGTTTATTTTTGAAGCTAATTGACTGCTCTCATATCTGAAATTTAGAGGCTCAGAAATTACCGAAAGAAACGACGAGTCATCTGCAGAGAGTCTCCCATTAAGATAGCTACTGAGACACTTCAAGCAAGCAAGCCGGCAGGCTGTGGATCGGATGTCCTTGCAATGTCTTGGGCTTTACAGTACGATGAAATGCAGGGTAACCAGAAGTTTATAGCACGAAAAATTATTTCAGATGTGTTGTTTCATGGATGCATGGGAACTCTAGAAGTCTCCCATGCTGCAGTAATACAGCAAACTTTGTTGGAGAAATCCCCTTCGCTATTCTCTCCAACTTCTGAATACCAGTTGCAGTATGCAGCAGAGACTGATAGCTGATTTGGAGATAGCAAAAAAATCTACAACTTGCTAAAAATTTCATCCTTTTTGTTTATATAAATTTTACCTTTACATCCTTGATATAAAACCAATCAATAATCTGAGTATTAGATGTTAAGGAACTATTTTTATATATCTCGGCCTTTTGGTCGCTTTTAAAAAAGTTCAACTTATTTTGCGTTTGTGTTACGTATGTATGTATTTCTAAAGAGTTATTTGCAACATTGTGAAAATGGCTATCGGGGTGTTTTCTTACATCCGTATTGCGGTGGTATTAGCTGTACTACCCCTTTTCCAACTTTTAAATCGGAAAGCGTCATCTTAAATTCAGAATCGTTCCTCTCGAGTAATGCAGCTAAAATCTTTTAATTATCCCGTCGATGGATCCGTTCAGTGCGTTCTCCATCCAGCAAATTACTCTCAGCAAGTGGGTTATATATAGTTGCCATAGCGCCGAGCTGCAGAAGCCTAAAATAAAAATGAACATAAATATAACCTCCGTATAGAAAAGAAGAAAACATTTGCTTCCGCATTTTGAACTGCATATTTTTTTCAAAATAATTCCGAGTGAAATGCTTAATGGATGCATTTTCGGATTGAAATCTTACTGTCGACCGCATAAAAATCGCCTTGTCTGAAGTAAATTGGATAAAACTAGCGGAAATATCTTGCTTATAATTAGAACTTTTACAGTTCTTCACTTTACTATTACGTCCTGTTACTATTTTCTTATTTCTTATATTAACAGAATCCTATTTATATGCACAACACAAGAAATTCGCAAGTGATACGTCACGCAACCGTGACACCGCCCTGCAAGACAGAAATAACCGAGTCGCACACACAATCAAAGTTTTTTCGTTTCCAACAAACACACTCTTATAATATTTTTAGAAAACCTTCTAAGTGCGAAAGAGATGTTAGGTGAGCCGTGATTGTTGTGTATTTCGGTCTTGCTTTTCTACTCTGAAAAAAAGTATACATTATAATGCTTGATTTTAACATTGACAATTAAACGTCAAACATAAAAAGCAAGCATAAAAAGCAAGCAAAGGAAAACGCAACGCGCAAATTATAAGTTTCTCATTAAGCTATTTAAGTAAAACTAGTAAAATATTAATAAGAAGAATTAAGATGAAGAGAAAAACTCTATTAAATTATTTATGCAGTGAAAAAAAGAAGTTTAATGAAAACGCTGAAAAATACAAGCAAATGAATAAAGTTGCTTGTATTGAAATAAGTGAAAAAAGTGTTGTGCGGGAAGTGGATGAATTTGTTGAGGTTAGGTCGCGTGATTCTGATGGAGATAGGTTTTCGAGTGTACATTTTCCTCCTTATGATCGTGATAGTGATTTTTCTCTTGTTTGTGATTCTTCTGATGATAGTGATAGAGACAGCATAGACAGCTTTGAGGAAAATTCTACCGGGACGGGAATTGATATTTGTAGTGAATTGAAATCATGGGCCTTACGAAATAATGTAAGCCAAAACGCCGTGACAGATTTGCTACAAAGTTTAACTCGCGCAGGTGTTGATGGTCTTCCTTTGTCAGCTAAAACGCTTTTAAATACGGATAGAAAGCCTGTTGAAATAGTGGAGTTTTCAAATGGAGAATTTGTGTACCTAGGGATTCAGAATTACTTTTCTTCTAAGTCCTTTAGTTTTATTGAAAATGATGATGAAGTGCAGTTAGATGTAGGAGTGGATGGCCTTAAAGTGTTTAAAAGTTCTAACAAAACTTTATGGCCAATTCTTGGCTCGATTGTCGGCTATCCCAAAGAAAGACCATTCACAATTGCATGTTTTTCAGGTATCACTAAACCGTGTTCTATGAAAGAGTTTATGATTGATTTCTGTAAGGAAGTGTCTTTTCTCTGCGCAAATGGTTTGGTACTAGGTCATAATGAGGTGGTGAAAAAGTTCAGTGTTAGGTCGTTTGTCTGTGACACTCCTGCTAGGGCTTTTCTCACTGGTGTTCAAGGCCATAATGGTAAAAATAGCTGTCCAAAATGTTCTCAGGTAGGGAAGAGATTATTAGGAAGAACGGCGTTTTCCACAGAATCTGGCGTTCTTAGAACTGATTTGTCTTTCCAAGTTAGGGTGGATGAACGTCATCATACTGTAGAGTGCAAGGTTGAGCCGAACATATTAGAACAGTATAATTTTTTAATGGTTTCACAGTTCCCGTTAGATCCCATGCATCTGGTCGATTTAGGTGTAGCTAAAAAGTTAACTTTGCTTTTGATGAAAGTCGGAGATAATGCTAGAATGAATGAGAAATTTTCTACTTTGTTGAAACGTGTTCCCTCTGAGTTTGGTAGAGTGTGTCGAAATTTGTCAGATGTTAAGATTTGGAAATCCACTGAGTTTAGGCAATTTCTCTTGTATTCTGGGATATACATTTTAAAAGATTGTGTTAGCGACGACTTATATTATCATTTCCTTCTCTTGCATAGTAGTATCAGACTTTTATCTTGCAGAAAAACCTGTCAGACTTTCAATAGCATCGCCAAAGAAATATTGCAAGAATTCGTTAGATTGTTCGGAGAATTGTATGGGGACCACTTAATAAGCTTCAATGTCCATGGCCTACTCCATTTGCCTAGTTGCGTTCAACAATTTGGTTCGTTAGATAGCTTCTCAGCATATAGGTTTGAAAATTATATGCAGTTTTTAAAGAAACAGGTACGTAAGCCAAACCAAATTTTGCAGCAAATATGTTTGCGTTTGCGTGAACGTCAAGGTTCAGCTGGAATTCGCCCTAGTAAAATAGGATCGTTTTACGTAAACCCAAAAAAGGAAAAGGACTCTTATTGCTTTAGCATCACACATGGGCCAATCAAAGTCACGGGCGTTTCATATGTAGGAACAGAGCAGGCTTTCTTCGCACATAGATTTAGAGAGATGGAAGATTATTTTCAAGAACCTGTTAGTTCATGTCGGACCTTAGGAATCCTTTTGGCGGGTGATATGGAGGGCGCTACTATATCTGTTTTGAAAACAGATATCGATTATAAATTCTTTTGCATCCCAACAAGCGACAAATTTATTTTAATCCCTATTTTACATCACCTTTTTCACGAATTTGCATAACAGCGCTGAGTATCACTGCATACTGAAATTATTTTTTAATAATGCAATAAATTTACCGCTTATTAATACAGACTTTTTTATTACAGATCTATAATAATGGCTAATTTTCAAAAGAGAAGATTTGATGCCCCCGCTGATTGTAGTACCACACAAACAGAGCTTCTCAATAGTAATCTCAATAGACAGTAGTACTTATTTATATTATTACATTATTTTTCCACAGAAATAATCGAAATGCTTGGCAGTATGAATGAGAGGGTTGCTGCTATCGAAAAAAACGTAAATTTATTCATATAACACTGAAAACTATTGCAATTAAATATTATTTGTCAGATGACTGAGAAGCACGAGGTAATGGCGCAACAAAAGACCCTAAGGGAGTGTAAGTTCATGTTAAAAAAAGTATCCTCGTCAGTCGCACACATGACTGGCGAGGTAACAGACGACATCCATCTGGAGGTGAGGTCGCTGCTACCTCTGAACACAATGGACGCATGCCACGACGTGGAAGAGAGGCTGGCGGAAGAAAACTTCGTGGCAGCTATTGTAGGTATTTGTATTAATTATGAGATAATTTAATATTCTTTGTTATTATTAGAAAACATACATCTATAGTATTAAGGGTGCGACAGGGACGCTGGAGTTCGTCATGCGGCACTTAATCACAGACAAATTACTGTCGTACTTTAATTGGAGCGGCGTCTGGGAGAAGCGTCCGTTGAAGAGTATTAAGCTCTTCAATGAAGTCCTATATGGTAAGCACATTAACTTTTTTATTCATACATTTATTCATTTTCGTTTCAGATATTTTTAATGCGGAGGGCCGCCTCAATTTCGAGATACAAATGAAAAGGGCGATTGAGAAAGCTCGCAACAGGCAAAAACAGAAGGTCCTAAAAGACCGGAAGGACAACATTTGATTACACTATTGATTTGATTTACTATTTTTTTACTATTTTACTTGTTAATTACTGTGATGAACACATAAATTTTTTTTATGATATATTGAAATATTGGTCAAAACGCATTGTAATGCATATACAATTTACTATTTTATTTGTTAATTATTGTAATGAACACATAAAATTTTTTTTATGATATATTGAAATATTGATCAAAACGCATTGTAATGCATATACAATTTACTATTTTATTTGTTAATTATTGTGATGAACACATAAAATTTTTTTTATGATATATTGAAATATTGATCAAAACGCATTGTAATGCATATACAATTTACTATTTTATTTGTTAATTATTGTGATGAACACATAAAATTTTTTTTATGATATATTGAAATATTGATCAAAACGCATTGTAATGCATATACAATTTACTATTTTATTTGTTAATTATTGTAATGAACACATAAAATTTTTTTTATGATATATTTAAATAAATACTACTAAATATTAAAAAATAATACTAGGTATTTTACGGGATAGTATTAACCAAACAATAAGTTAATGCAACCGGTTAAAATACTAGGTATTTTACGGGGTAGTATTAACCAAACAATAAGTTAATGCAACCGGTTAAAATACTAGGTATTTTACGGGGTAGTATTAACCAAACAATAAGTTAATGCAACCGGTTAAAATACTAGGTATTTTACGGGGTAGTATTAACCAAACAATAAGTTAATGCAACCGGTTAAAATACTAGGTATTTTACGGGGTAGTATTAACCAAACAATAAGTTAATGCAACCGGTTAAAATACTAGGTATTTTACGGGGTAGTATTAACCAAACAATAAGTTAATGCAACCGGTTAAAATACTAGGTATTTTACGGGGTAGTATTAACCAAACAATAAGTTAATGCAACCGGGATCATTACCAGAAAGACAATGAGAGTGAAAGAGCACACTATACATTTCTGTTTATGGAGCTCCGCTACATGAAAGAACGGAATGCATGATCACATGTACACAAAAGTTTCAGTTAGTTTATTCCCAAGCCCCTGCAGAAACTAATAGAAACTTTAACAGAAACTTTGGTTAGTTATACCAGAGAATTAACCGGTTAATTATCCGGTAGCTGTCTTGCAGGGCGCTTGTCAAAACTTTTGACATCGAATAACGCCCATGCGCAATGCGTAACCTTGTAATATATCATTATTGGTAGTCGTTGGTAATGGGTTCGTACTATGTCTTACATTATAAATTTTATTATTCGATGATTTGTATATACAATATGACTTACAAATAATCTTAAAAATATCATGCAACTTATATACTATTTACAATAAATATGTACATGTATAACAGGAGCCGCTGGAACAAATTAAAATTACAAAAATTAGAGATATCTAAAGACATTGAATGTAAATGGCATCAGCGATGAATAGCGGCAAAAGCCGCTCTACCCTCGATAGTGACGATGAACATCTTTGTTGTAGAAGCTCGCGTCGATGCCTGGATGCAGGAGTGAGCAGGAAGAGGAACTCAGGAAGAGATACCTTGAAGAAGGAGGATTCTGGAGTAACGAACGGATGTCTTCTTCCTCGTGAAACTCGATATTCCACAAGAATCGTCTGGCGATGGGAGGGATGTTGGCAGCGTCGTAGAGCTGAGCAATAGGGTAGAACTTGATGCTATCAAGTCGTCTCCAGAGACCCGTGCAGGAGCGGAGAACCTTCCTCTCGAACAGCGCGAGCCTCTTCATCGCTGTGGGGTTGATGGTAAACCAAACTGGAAATGCATAAGAAATTATGGGCCTGATGAGCTGCTTATAAATGAGCAACTTGGTTGCCATGTTGAGACCACATTGCCGTCTCAAAAGCGGGTTAACCAGATGGAGAGCGAAGCTTGCTCTCTGGAGAACCTGTAGAACGTGCGCTTTAAATCTGAAACGTTCAGAGAAAAGTACCCCAAGGTATTTACACTGTTCTTTTGTCGTTAAGACGCTGCCATCAGACATTAGAAGCTCGACGTCCCTACACCGTGAGGCGAAGCAACGTCTTGATTTGAGCGCAGTTGAGGGGGGCGGAAACAGATTAGCTCTGCTTTCGCACAATTTATTTTGAGACCCCACCGGTGGTAGTAGTCTCAAAGCGCGTGAACGTGCTGACCAAGGATGCGTGCTGCAACTTCTGGAGATGAAGAAGAAGCGAACGAGATGGAATCATCTATAAAGGCATCAGGGCCTGGAGTGATTTTTTCGAGTCTCCTAGTGAGCTCATCATTCCTGTGTCGCTTGGTTGAAAAGAGAATTACTGCAGCGTAATTCAGCCAAAACGATTTGATACTCCTGCGTTGAGGTGTTGTATGTGAGGCGATGAATCCGTTGAAGTCTTTTCCGAAGCCAATCCAAAATATTGGCAGGCAAATCGGTGAATCGGTCTCTGCTAGTGGGAATTCTCGGTTGAGATTTTAGCGCATTGCTAACGGACGTTTCGAAGTTGCAGATGGCTTCGTCTATCTCAGAGTTGAGAAGATTTCGGTCCGTAGGTGGGCAAATGATTTCATCGATCACCCGCCCCTTAAGTGTTCCAGTTGATCTTGTTGAGTACGATTTCGCTGCTGAGTGGAGCCTTCGAAGTGAAGATTGGTTGATTGATTGGTTGAGCCGAATGTCGAGTTCAACCAAAAGATGGTCAGAATCAGCGAAATGCGCCTTACAGCGGAAGTTTTGGAATTCAGGGAGGATATTAACCTACGTTGATGAGCAGAGGAAGAAGTCAAGAGTGGAGGGGGTTCTGGGGAAGGTGCGCTCGGGCTGCGACCCCACAACTAGTGAATGGTCGTTGCAGTTGCTGTTCAACCAATCAGCAAGTGCATTGCCTTGTGGAGAGCAGACATCATCAAACCAAAGATAATGCCGTGCATTAAAATCTCCAACAATCAGGCAGTAAGTGTGCTGATTCGAGGAGGGAGAGGTTGTGAGAAATATCTTCTCCTCTGCTGTTACACCTGAAATAAATTGAAATTATTAATAAAGTCTCAGCATGTTGTAGATTGACAATTATAGCAAATGCTTCCGATGTCTTCAAGGGGGGTGGTTGCACCTGTTTTCCCAGGTACAGCGTTTTCAGCAACAGTGCGGTGCCTCTAAGGGCATCATTCCGTAACACTAACGAACATAAAGTTTTCTCTTTTGTTTTGGTTACTTTCGTTGTTTCTCGTGGTATTTGACGCCAGCGTCGAGAAATTCTAAAGAAACTGCGTCGGCAGAACCCCTGCCTGACGATAGACGAACAATAACAAATTTGTTGGTAAATTTATGTGCTTTCCAGGCATTAACAGCTGTTTTGGTGTACAGAAAAGGTACGATTGATCTGGTGTGAACAAAAAAGGTGTCGTGTAGAGCAAACAGAAAATAATCGACGAACAGAGATTTTAGAAAATGCCTCTCTCGGCAGAGTTTCGCCAACGCCGGTGTGGCTGCCAATCACGTTCGTTAGTGTTACGGAATGAAGCCCTAAATCTTTCAGTTTTTGGAGTCTGGAAGGCAGTGCAGCCAGCGACATCCAATCTATTCCTCCTTGTAAAATTTGTTTCCTGTAAAAAAAGAATGTCAGATTTAAATTGTTTTGTAAAGAGAGCGAGTGACGCTTTTTTATTTAGAGATAAAATGGATATAACATTATATGAAATGATTTTGAGGTGACTTTTTTTGAAAATAGTTCAAAAATAAATCTCCCCAAAACCATTAGTTTGCCCTTATGGTCAAGTTTGGCGTAATTAGCCGGAATGATCTTCTTTGCTTTCCCAAGCAATGTGAGTAGATCGCTTCCAAGCAACCTTTCTGTATCTGAATATAGATTTAAACTTTGGTTAGCATGGGAGGGTGTATAAGCAGGTTGTTGCCTGGGAGGTGCTTTAGGAGTTGCCTTGCAATGGCTTGAAGGAAAAGAAGAGAAGAAGGCCTGAGCGTAAGAGATTTTGCTCTGAATGCCGCGTTTAGCGGATTCGAGAGCAAATTTCTGCTGCTCTTGTGCCTTGGATGCGTTTTTCTTACGCGAATCCAGCACTTTTTTGAAGACAGGCCAGCCGCGGAAATTGGCAGGGTGGCCTTCTTTTTTGCAATTGACGCGAAAATCTTTATCGTAAGGCTTTTCGGCAGTAGCGCGCTTGCACTTGCCTGGCTCGTGGCGCTCGCTGCATTTAACGCAGCGGAAATTCATACCACAGTTTATGGCAATGTGGCCGAAATTCTGGCAATTTCTGCACTGGGTGCATCACCCTTGGGCTTCAACTTTTCCCAGTGCAAATTTGACGTTGTCAGAGATGGAGACATCTTCGATGCGAGGGAGCGAGACATCTTCGATTGGAGGGAGCGAGACATCATCGTTCATGTCTTCGATGTCGGACAGTGAGTCAGCGTCTGACAGCTTATCATAAAAGTCCTCGATGCAACTCGGCTGTCGATGAATCGCATCGAGGAACGCCTTTCCGTGGCTGGCCATGCCCGAAGCTAAGCCCTTTTTGAAGGGCGACATTACGATTTCAATTCAATTTTATTTATTTATAATTCGAAAAATATATACAATTTGGCTTATAATTTAACTTAAAATAGGTTACATTAAAGTAGTCGGCACTGAAGGGGCCGACTCAAGAGCGTTGACATTACAGTTTGTTGCTTAAAAATAAAGAAGTTATTGGATATAAATAATTAAAAAATAATAAATAAAATAATGAGCTTGGTGGTTAAAAAATCAACCACGATGATGTCGTGGATTCCTCTTGATATAAAAATTAGGATCTAATCCGGGTTGCAAGATCTGTTGAATAAACATGCATCTGTTGTCCGGCTCGATGCTTCTAAGGAAGAGTTTTTTAATTTCTTCGTCCGTGTGATCGGCTATGCTGGTGAGGATGCGTTTGGCGAGATATTCCAGGAATTCGTTGATAGGCATGATGTTGGCCATCAAATATAGGGACTCGTTTGAGTAATATTTGAAGGAATTTGGGCGGCGCCAACGGCTGACACATGCACGAAGCACCTTCCTCTCAAAGCGGCGGAGTTTTTCCATGACTGTTGGCGAGATGGAGAACCATATAGGACAAGCGTAGCTGATGACGGGTCGAATCAGCTGCTTGTAGATGAGTAGCTTCACCGGTGTGCTTAAACCGTTCTGCTTCCTCAGAAGCGGTGACACAAGACTGTAAGCAAAATTTGCTTTCTTGAGCGTTTCCCTCGCGTGGTCGTTGAATCTGAAGAGTTCGCAGAAGTTGATACCGAGGTACTTAGTGGTTGTCTTGCAGGAAACTGTGCTGCCGTCTGAAAGCGTGATGCTGATGGATCTGCAGCGTCGAGCAGGATGTCGTCTGTAGTTGATGGTAGACGGAATTCTGAAGCAGATGAGTTCTGTTTTCATGGCATTAATTTTCAGGCCCCACTTCTCATAGTAGCTCCATAATTTGTGGATGGGCGTTTCCACGCGTCGAGCAGCTATTTCTGGAGACAGCGATGTCGAATACGTGATGGAATCATCAGCGTAAAGGAGTGTCTTGGTGCGGGCGCAATTTGGTGGTTGATCGGCCGTGAAAATGTTGAAGAGAATTGGCCCCAACTTGGAACCCTGCGACAACAACAAAAACACCAGGCAACGCTTACTACAACCAGCTACACACATATGATAGATAACAAAACCGGATTCTGCATTAAGAGAATACAAAAATAAGTAAACTTACACTCGCGTTGACCAGATATACATTCTTACATACGACAAACAGAGTAAAATAAAACAGAAGGAATATAAACAGACTACAAAGAATAGAAATGGAATTAACACAGAAAACCTGTTTCTTCCAAGTGACCGCATATAAACAAGTATACGGACAAGTATACGGACAAAATAATGGTTGGAATGGAATTTGCCTCCGTTCACGGCCGATTCCACTGGAAACATCTTACGATTCCCACATGCTTTATTTCGAGTGTCGCTTTTAAAGAGCTTATCCGAACATTTTAGATCAGCTTTTGATCGACACAAGCACATACACGTATAGCAGTGACGTTGACAAGGTTCGCTTTTTTGATAGGTATTCTAGTGGCCCAGAAAACCTTTTTGAATACATATCGACCACATTTGTGGCTCTTTTATTTTTAAGTATTTTTAAGAAACACGAACCTTAGCTGGCTCTTGACCGCAAAAGCGGCTCTTAATACGATCCTTAGTTGGCTCTTTATACGACCCTTAGTTGGCTCTTTAAAGGACCCTTAGTTGGCTCTTTACCGCAAAAGCGGCTCTTTATACAACCCATAGTTGGCTCTTTAAACGACCCTTAGTTGGCTCTTGACCGCAAGAGCGGCTCTTTATTAATTATAAGGTATTCTAAGTATTATAAAAATTGTTAAGGAAATTAAATAAAAACGATATCAGCAATTGCGTCCGAGCTGAACTCTCTGAGTCAGTACTAGGTTGGTTGAAACACCAATCGAACGAAATTCAGAAACGCAGCTTGAAATATTGTTCGCAAGTGGTTGCGAGATCCTCTTGCCACGAACCCTGGGACGAGTGAGCTATTGCCGGCTGGGAATGGAAAACTCGTCGTTACAGAACAAAGCAAGACTTGAGAAAGGTTCCTTCTGAATTTACAGAAGCATTAGTTTCTTTTAATCCAACTTAAATTGGCTTTTTGACATATTTGGAAATGGAAAATTTCGGCCTGGGCTTTGAAGAAGAACTAGAGTTTAATTGCTCTCTCAAAAACTTTTGTAAACAAAACTTGAAGTTGTTAAAAATTCACTTGAAGTTATCAATATGGCATGCATTTTGTTAAAGTAATTATGTTATTTGTCCTGAGTACAAAACTAGGACCTTATTTTGTGTTGCAATCAAGTACTTGGACTTGTTGCCATCTAACTGTTGAAAACGATTTTAAGTTATCCTGAGTACAAACTAGGATTTCTATGTTTGTGTGGCAAACAAGTACTTTCACTTGTTCCCCCAAAATTGACACTGATCGTTGAGAGGTTTAATGACAACCCACTTTATTGAACAAAACCCCATGCATATGTATATACACAACGACCAAAAACAAAAATCCAGTGAAAACCATCAAGAAACAAAACTAAATCAAGCAAAAAAAAAAACAATCAAATGTTGTATCAGCAGAACAAGAGGTTGGTTGAGCCGCCAGCCACGGAGCCCACACCAGCTTCATCAGAATGAGTCCGACCGCAGACCAGCGTCAGCAGAATGCTCTAATCCACATTAATACGTGAAATCCAGCTCTTAATCGGAAACCAGCTCCATTGAGACTGTTGTTGTGTGATTTGGTTGTAATCCAAGAATTAAAGTCCAGTTAGGAGTTTTCATCTCTGTCACGCAATCCATATTGTTTTACGTTTAATTCAAGAATATGTATTTTATATTGATATATTTTAGAATAAGCAATAACACCTAAAAGTTAAACATAAGATGTGAAGAGTAGTACCAACGAGTATATATTGTAAAGAGATTTCAACGCAGGCTACTCGTTACAGAGCACCTCGAGATGGTGCGCGGACTTAAGGTGACAGCGAAAATGAAGCCCTAGAAAACGTCGACAGCGAACATACGGAAGAAACTACGTGTTCGTGTGTAGGCTCGCGACGACGATCATAGCAAAGCAGAATTGTATTCTCGCTTAAGGAGTGAACGCTGGACAAACAGCAGCTATTAAATTGTTAATGAGTGGAAAGGAATAGGAAGATTCTGTGAGTTGAAGGAATTCGACTTTGTTTTCGTCCATTGCACTAACAAAATATATGCAGTCTTTCCGTCTGCGAAGGTTGAATATTTTGTTATTGTACATTATTTGGTTTCTTCCGTTGATATTTTGGCGAAGTTTTATATTTTCAGCTTCTGATCATTTTTCGCTTTTCTATTCAATTTGCTCCTTTCGCACTTATTGAGTACAATTTTAATGCAGGTGTGGAAGAAGGTACTGCTGATTTTAAAAAATAGGTCAGTTGAATTAAATAAGAACAAAGAAGATTTTATTTATTTTAAGTTCAATTAAGAAAACTAAAAAAATTTCCTAATTTGTCATTAAACATTAATTATTAAAATTTGTTTTTTAATTTCCCTAAAATTGTTTTTTAAATTTTTTTTTTGTATTAGCACTTTGCTGATTTAAAGTTTAGAATTATAAAGAAGTACGTATATTTAAGAAAGCTTAAATTAATTAATTTAAAAATTAACTAATTAACTAATCTATACTAATTAATATACATATGTAAGTTAACTAACTACTTTTTAAAGGAGCACTACCTTTTTCTATTCCCGCATTAAAATTGTAGTCAATAAGTGCGAAAGGAGCAAATTGAATAGAAAAACGAAAAATGACCTGAAGCTGAAAATATCAAACTTCACTAAAATATCAATGCAAGAAACCAAATCATGCACAAAAAAATTCAACCTTCGCAGACGGAAAGACTGCATATATTTTGTTAGTGCAATGGACGAAAACAAAGTCGAATTCCTTCAACTCACAGAATCTTCCTATTCCCTTCCACTCATTAACAATTTAATAGCTGATGTTTGCCCAGCGTTCACTCCTTAAGCGAGAATACAATTCTGCTTTGCTATGAGCATCGCTTCGAACATACACACGAACACGTAGTTTCTGCCGTATGATCGCTGTCGACGTTTTCTAGGGCTTCATTTTCGCTGTCACCTTAAGTCCGCGCACCATCTCGAGGTGCTCTGTAACGAGTAGCCTGCGTTGAAATCTCTTTACAATATATACTCGTTGGTATGTCTATTGTATGGAGAACTATATATGTAGTTCATTAAAAAAACACGGCTAATAACACCCAATTACCAATTGCATTATGTATTTATTTTGCTGTTTTTGACGATTTAAAATACTGCATTTACATGCATACAATATAGTAATGTCCTAATTTTGTCAAAAAGGAGGCTAGAGATAACTTAAATTTATTAAGAAGCTGATGACTATGAAACAATTTTTTATAAGCGGTTAAAATCAGTATAATCACACTTCTTTATAAAGGTTGTAAGCTTAGTATCCATTGCTTGCTTGGGACGTCTGTTTGTTAATTTTTTCTCAGCTGCGCACATTATACGATCTTTAATGTAGTTCTCCATCTCAAAGTCTGTCTCGGAATGTTTGGTTTCGGAAGATTTTTTGATAGCTGCAGAGTCTAATGCTTTAATAATAAGGCTTAAGAAGGCATGGGCTAATTTATGACAGACTTCATATTCGAGGGCCTCTTGAGTGCAATAGTAAATTGACGATTGAGTGGATGGCTGCACACCAATCGCAAGCAGTATGTTGCAAAAAATCCCACGCTGCATGCGCGCATAAGTTTCAGTTAATTGTGGGGGAGAGCGCATGGTTGTAGCTAGTTTTGCAATAAAGTTGGAGAATTTTTTAATCAAAACATTTAAATACTGCGATCGGCATTGACGTTCTAGTTTCGACAACATTTCGTAGTATAGCACTTGTTTTCTTTTCGACAAAGCATCCTTTTTTTTTTCCTTAGCCTTCTGTTGTTTTATAATTTCCTCGAGTTGCCTGCAACGAGAACGTTTAATAAATTAGTGCGAAGAACCTAATCAATGGTGTGTTTAAGCTGTGTATAATAATACGTGAAAGGTGAGCAAAACAACAAAAAAATTAATCAATTTAGATAATTCGACAGGAGTTTCGTTCGAACAATTTCATTCGAAAAGATTTACCCGATGATCAGAAAACTTACTCTGTTGAAATAGCTGATGTAAATCCTGAAACATTTCTTTTTACACGACTAGCTCGTTCTCTAGGACTAAGTATTAGATTAAAATCATCGTAGGTGGCTTTCAAAAGGTGTTTCTTAGGATCAGTAAGTCGATTAGGTTTCCTATTTGGCAGCGGCATTACTGGTTTATAAGCCATTTTAGCAACATATTTCTTTAGCCTTTCGCAGTTTCTCTGTCGTCTTCTCTCCTCGGGAGTCGTTTCTTCTTCTGCACCCACTTCAAGGAAAGCATCTGAGATGGGCGCATCCCAGTCTTTAGTATTCTCACTGGCCATCTTCAACACGAGTTTTAATTCCGTCCACTTAAAATTTTTTTAAAAAGATTTACAAAAACTTCACACAATTAAATTTTTATTGTTTTTTATTTTGATATTTTAAACAAAGCCAATTTTTAGGAACTTCAAAATTTTCAGCAGGAGTTGCTATGTATTCTGGTCTAATTGGCATGTGCCAAGTTGTATTGACTTTGTGAGTAAAAGCCAAGTGGCGCACAGGTTCCTTTAACAAAAATAAAATAAACTTATACACAAACAATTACAATTTTAGGCGAATACAACTAACCAACCTTTACAATCACTCTACCGGTGTGTGTTTTCGTCACTAGGGAGTACTGATGCTGTTGTTGCCAACGCCTAAATATTGGTTTTAAGTCTTTACCCAGAAGATATGCGTGAGGTCGCATAAAATCGCGTGAAAAGAAATCGGTAGATTTTCCACTTTTTATTGTAGCATAAAGCAGGAAGGGATCATCATGAGATCTGTAGAATTAAAGTAACTATTATTATAATTCAAAATTTCAATTATACGATATCAAACTACAAATAATTAAATCGTAATTGCCTAAGTCAATAGTGAGCTTATAAACATCTTTATAAATAATAAACTTATATGGATTTAACGAAGTTACATTTGTATTACTTATAATCTATATAATAGTAATCTAATTAATAGATTATGCTATAGATAAATAATAATAATTATGCTAAATATAAAATAAGTTAATCGTGAACATGCAGTCGTTAGGATATTAATAAAATAGATTAACTTACAAATCATTAGTTAGAAATAAACATGCGTTTCTTCGCAGAAAATGCATTGTGTCATTTGGCCACTGATTCATGTGTCTTCGTCCCAGAACTAGAACGTGTTTATTTTTACTAATAAAATATTTAAGAACATCAGACAACTGGAACATATTTAAGAACAACAAATGGTTAAGAGCACTTAGGTGTGAGCGATAAGTCATAAAGCCACATAAGAATTTGTTCATACGTACTAAATTCGCCAAGACCCTTGAGGACTTTGCTCCCGTAGAATATGCAACATTCAACCCATCTATGACACAGTCGTATGGACCAGTTTTTGTTACGTATCGCTTAAAATTGTTTACTTCCTCTGGCGTAGACTTCTGGAAAACGTCGTTTCTAATTAGCACTTTGTTTAAAAAAGAATTACTCAGCTGTGCGAACTCAACATCAGTAACAGACACATTTCTTAGATAAGTGTTGCAGCTATTGCACTTCCCAGATAAACTTAGTGTACTAGGAATCACTTCAATTAAATGTGAATACTTATTAGATAGATCGCAGATATTTTTGCTGATTTTTTTTGTAATCAGCAATTCATATTTTTCGAAAAACTGCAACAACATTTCGAATTTAGACAAGAAATCGTGGTCATTACAACTTGATATCGTCCTTAAGTATCTATTAATGACTTCACACTTTGGGATTTTGCCATCGTCTACCATTTCATGTAATAATTTCCAGCCGATTTCAAAGTTTCCCATGCGAAATGCTTTCATACACAGCGAATTGTAAGCAATTAAGGAAGGTATTGTTGTTAGCCTTGTCATTTCTATAAACTCTAAACCTTTTAACCATTGGTCTGTGGTAGCCAAACCCTGTATTAAATATTCGCAGGTGTTAGCATCAAGTAAATCATGTTTTGCTCTTATAGTCTCACAAATTTTAAATATATCTCGTTGCTCTTCTGTTCCAAGTACGTCGACGTCAGCAGTTTGGTACTTCTTATAGTAACCTCTCAATAAGCGTCCCAAGGTGGATACGTTGGGCTCCACACCACTATTTGTTAAAAAGGTTATATAGTTTGTTGCCAGGCTAATATCTACTTCAGTACAAATGCCCATGATTGTTGCATCTAAATTCCTTTCATTGATGTGTTTGAATGTGCATTTTAACGACTGTCGCACGTTTTTCCATTCTTCGTTGCTCAGTTCGTTCCGGTTTTTAAAGAACTGTAATTTCAGATCCTCAAGCCGTTCTTCGAATAATGAATTTGTCAGTCGCCGTTTGTATTGACTGGCCCAACGCAGTATGCCGTGTCCCCTAGCAAGCATTGGCTGTAAATGCAAAAGGATTTTACGCATATGGCTAGATTGTTTTAAATTCAGCTAGCTCTCCTTTAACTCACAAGCTAACTTTAAATTAAAATTACACACTACGCTTTTATTTAAGCCATTAAAATTACACACTACGCTTTTATTTAAGCCATTGAAGTTATTAGACTAGTTAACACTTTTATCAATATGTATTACTTCCGAAGGCACATTCTAAATTTGGAAAATACAAATGCTTGCGCAAAATTACATGGAGTATGTCCGTCAGTCTACACAGAATAAGCTCCAGCATGAACACAAAATAAGACACGTTTTTCAAGATACGTTTGGACAAACATGGAGCAAAGAATGGCTCTTAAAATGTATTCTATTGTTATTTTAATATTGTATGAAGAATGATAAGTTTTGAAATAACAAGTTTAATAACAGTAACACAAACGAAATAGAATGGGAAAATATGATCTGTCTACAAATCCATCAGCATTTTTTACCATAAATTTTTTTATTCATTTAGAATTTAAAATTTTGCTACATATTAACCGTTGCAAAAATGCTCCAATTTTATTGTTGTGTTTGGGGCTGTTTTAAGTGCCGTTGTAGACCCCAAAATTTCTTGCCGCCTACTTCTGGTTACTGAGATATAACCCTTTAAACTTCGCATATTTGATCATAGATTACTAGATGTGACACTCGCTATTCGCCGCTTCAAAAAGTCGGTTTGACATTTGATTGTTTGGTATGTTGAACTCACGTATACAATACGTGAGAGATACCACATTGTTGTTCTTGTTTCTTTATCAAACAATGTGTACGATTTCTTACCAGTGCAACCGTATGTGCTAAAGGGTTTTGGAGCCCCAACTAGGCCAATAACGTATAATTTCCAATTATTTTGTAATAATTTGTATTCAGTTTCATTTATACTATTCTGCTAACAGCATACTAAAATATTTTTGCAATTAGGCGCATAATTGTGTATTTATAACAAAAGGTTTTGATTACCGACTGCATTTATAGGAAATTTAACCAAGCAAATTAGAAAATGCTGTGTAAAATGTTATAGAATATATTTATTAACATTAAAACTATGTTTTATACATGTTTTTCACGGATAAAAAACATAATATTTATAATTATTTATTTTGACGTTTCGATAAACAACCCCCTTAAAATAAATTTTCGATCAGTGCTTGCTACAAAATTTTTGCGGCGAGGCTACATTATTTTACGGCGAGGCTACACTTTTTTACGGCGAGGCTACACTTTTTTTGCAGCGAATCAAAGTTTTCTTTCATTGTATCAGTGCAATTCCAGCAAAAATGCATTAGTGTATAAGGGACATTTTCGAGTGTCTCATCTACTAATCTATGTATTTGATGTTGAATACCTCCCAAACTATAGGAGATATTTGGTTGGTATGCATACCTTTAGAGAGATATTTGCAATATCTTTCACTTTCACTTCACGTTCTTTTTTGCTTAAATTATTTTTTTACTAAATAAAATAGATAATAACGGCAGAATTATGTAGGTTTTATATAAGCTGACCCTATGACTCGTATTCTGATTTTTTTTTTTTTTTTTAGAATTGGTCGCATAGTTTACGAGAAAATGGTTTTTAAAGATGAAGATTACAGACTAATTTGATACCTTTTTGAACCTATACATTTACACTTTTTACAAATCTCTTTTAGCGCAGAGTTCTTTGATGCGAAGGGTAATGTTGTAAACTGTTATGCCTCCTCAGCTTACCCGTCCTGATTTTCTCTACCCCGGCTTACCCAGCGAACGTTTGGTCGCGGTTCTCAACCCTGTCAGGGCCGGGCTGAGGGTAACAATAAATTTTGGACACCTTCATCCCACCTAAACAAGGTGACTTGAAAATGTCCACCTTCCCTCCTCCTCCTTCTTCCTGTGTTGACCGGCCGTGTTTCATCGTGACAACATTCATTTAATTATCAATAGTTTATCTATATTGTATGACAAAGGTTCCTTATATAATTCACAACAGCTGTCCTAAATATAATTACGCATATATATACACTAAAAGTTTTCTAACACACAAGTTTTACAGCTACCAAGCCTAGCCAGAGTGGAATTTGCTCGCGCAGCGATTGTAAAAACAAAAATTGAAATTATCCTACACGAACGAAAACTATTATTCCTCCACGGAAGAGCTCTTCAGTAATGAATTTCAGAATCTACTATGATTCTCTCAGACCAAATTTCGCGCTATTCACTGATTCCTCTGCTCTCCCCTTTTTCCACCCTCTTTGAGTTCTTTTCTTGTTACTAACGACTCTGTTGTGTAAATTCAAAATTTTAACTTTTCCAATCATTAAATAATAATTATTAATTAAATGCTATATCGACGCATGAACGAAATAATAAATAAATGGCAAAGACAAATATATAGTACAGTAATGATAAATTACACGTAAGTGGAAATTATAATATATATATATATGTAAGTATACGCAATACCAAACAAAATACAAAAATACAACACAACAACACTCGTAATTTTTTACTGATCATTACTCGGTATAGCCAATATAAAATATGTAAAGAATTTCCGTGGAACCTCCTTAGGCTCACTTTAAAATGGGCGTGGAACAAAGTCACGTCGGATTATGCCTCAATTTCACCACACTTGGTTAAAATATCACCGCCGCTAATAATCATCATGGCGGTCCTGCGTTATGAATTCTTTTTTTTTCTTTACCACTCGGGATGTTAAAATGCGCTGCGCCGTATGCGCTTTGTTTTTCTACATGCCTGGCTTCATATATATATAAAAATAAAACGGTCTCACTTAGGCGGTGATTCCACTTGGGTAAAGTTACCCAAATGGGTAAAATTTTGTTGTTGCTCTACGGCAAAACACAAAAATGAACACTCGCTCACGAGAGAACAGTGTGTTCATCCGTGGGTAAAATTTTACCCAAGAATTTTGCTGGGTTTTCTTCGATAATAGAGTTCTGTAGCAGCAGAAAACATTTCGTAGTATGAAAGAGTAGGTAAATTCAATGAAAGAGGCAGATTAGCACGCAAAATGTATGGAAAAATAGCAAACGGAAACCCTTTCGAGCGCGTGTACATTTTTTCATTTGTTTTGAGCTGTTGACCATAGCAACAATTAGTTCGGCGAAGACCGCTTATCAATGCGGATGTATTGTACGGTCGGTCTGTATTAATTATTTTAACATATTACGCACATAAATAAATATTTTAGTTTTGCTAATTTTTTAAAGCTATTTATGACTTGTTTAGGAGTCGATCAATTTGGTATTTCCGATATATTTTTAATTAAATTTTTTCAATTCTATGTTTGATTATTATGAGATGATGTTTTTTTTGGAACTTAATTTTATGTTTTTTAAAACATCTAGAGACTAACAAAAATTACATTAAATTATAATTATTCTATATTTTTGTATAAGTATAATAATAGATTGCATATTATTAGCTAAAATTTTATGACACTCCACGCCACTTTTACGCCATTTGGTAGCAAAAGTATCAAATATTCTTGGGTAAAAATACCCAAGTGTAATCACCTCGGGGTCAAAATTCGATGAACATTTAGCTAACCTCACCGGTTAACTAATAATAAAATTTGTATTTTATTCTGTTTTTATTAGTTTTATTCTGTTACTTTAATATATCCTTATATTAACACTGAATATTTACATTAACTATTTAACACTCTATAATCTTTGTCTCCACTCGTGTGGGTTATTTCGCGACGAGCGACTTGTCTGTTTTCTAAGGCGATCTCTCAAAGACTGAACTTTATCAGCTCGCCCAACGGCCATGGCAGCATATCAGCGAGGATACGCCACCATGGCCGCGCCAACAAGAAATCGGCGGCGAAGTAGCAGAGGGCTACTATTACAAGAACCACGATAACGAACTGAAACATTGTTGCTTATCAGAGTTTGGCTTCGTCCAAACTTTGTATTTATACCCACTCTGCGATCTGTCGACCGATGGCAGAGCGGTGGCATAGCCGCGCTCGAGCGGCTACTCATATTACCCCGGCAGCGGGTAGCTAATCCGCTAGCCGGCGCAACGTAAACATTTGGCGACCACAAAAATGCCAACGCAGCATTCTCGTATCGCCTGCAACAATGTCGTCGCTACGATGCCTCACTTGAGCTCGGCGATCGGCCGCTGACATAAACATTACTCTCCGCTTTCGTGCGGGTCGTCGCCACTTATCTAGGCGCGAGCGATCAGATATCCGATCGGATCGCTTGCGATGGCTAAACAACGTGAGTTTATGTAAAACGGCATGTACACTCGTCAGCGTACATACCGCAGCACATGCGCCTTCCTAATCGTGTTGTACACAAGCGTGCCTGCCTGTACGCTCGTCAGCGCACACACAAACACGCATGTGCACGCCACATCACTCCCCCTCCAGTGACTGTGTCACGATACAAAATATATAATTATGCAACTACAAAATAAAATTAATGATACAATTCATAAGGATAGTCATAATCGTTATTAATCATATGTCGCTTCCTCTGAGTTTTTGCGGGAAATGCACTCGTCGGCCGCTTCTGGTCACTACTTGTGGCTTGGCCGCTGGTGGTTGATTTCCCTGCTCTAGGTTGGTGGTTGCTGTCATCTTTGCAGGGCGACCTCTTGGGCGTGGTTTGGTAGCTGGATCCTTTGGTTGCTGGTTAAGTGGGTTACCTTGGTCGTCCGGTAAGAATGCTGCTTTCAGTCGATCGATCGACACCTTAACCTTTTTGTCACCCACCTGCAACTCGTATATCTTCTCATTTCGCCGTATGATTTTGAATGGGCCGTCGTAACGAGGTTGCAATGGCCTTTGAACCCTGTCGATGCGCACAAAAACGTGCGTGCATGTTGCAAGCTCTTGTTGCAGGAACACTCGTGGTTTTCCATGGTGGCTTGTCTGCGTCGGCGTCACTTTGCTCATCAAACGACGCAGATTTTTCACGAACTCGCATTCGTTGGCTCGGATCTGCGACGGAGCCAATAACTCCCCTGGCAGCTTCAGCGTTGCGCCATATACCATTTCGGCTGGGCTGGCCGCGATGTCCGCTTTGTACGTTGACCTGAGACCTAGCAGTACCAATGGCAGCACCTCACTCCAATCATCCCTCTCATGACACGTGATGGCAGCCTTCAACGTTCGATGCCATCGTTCGATGATTCCGTTAGCCTGCGGGTGGTAAGGTGTTGTTCTGAAGTGCTGAATCCCCAAAAGTCCATTCAGCTGTTTGAATATGTCGGATTCAAACTGTCGACCGAGATCTGTTGTGATTCGCGAAGGTATTCCATAACGGGACATCCAACCGGAGATTAACGCTGTAGCTACGGACTCGGCGTTCATGCTCGTCAGCGGTACAGCCTCTGGCCATCTGGTGTACCTGTCGATTATTGTCAGGCAGTACCTATAGTCTCGTGACGTCGGCAGAGGACCGATGAGATCGATGTTAATATGCTCGAATCTCTCGCTCGGTTTGCTGTAGTGATCTATGGCGCTCCTGTTGTGTCGTGTCACCTTGCTGCGTTGACACTGGATGCACGACTGCACATATTTTTTTACGTCACTGGCCATCATCGGCCACACGAATCGTTCCTGGAGGAGTTTCAGCGTCGCGCTCACGCCAGGATGCGAGATGCCGTGCAACTTCGCGATCACACGCTCGTGGTGACTTTTAGGCACGAGTGGTCGAATTCTCTGGTGCGCAACGTCGCATAACACCACTCTGCTGCTATTAGGTAACGCCATCTCCTTGATGCACAACGATGACTGCTCAATTGGTTTCTCTACAAGGTCTCGTATCCATGGATCGGCTGCCTGCTCTGCTGCTAGTTCCCCGTAGTCGATGAGGCTGGACTTCACGTTCAGCTGCTGGATTCTTGACAGAGCGTCCGCTACATCGTTCGCTTTTCCCGGAATGTGGCGCACGTCTGTTGTGAACTGGCCGACGTAGTCGAGATGCCGGGCCTGTCGCGGTGATGCCCTCTCCGGGTTTTGCTGAAAAGCGAACGTCAACGGTTTGTGATCCGTATAAATGGCAAAGTCTCGGCCTTCTACCATGTGTTTAAAAAACTGCACCGCTTGGTACATCGCTACGAGCTCACGATCGTACGTGCTGTATTTCTTCTGTGCATCTGTCAACTTTTTTGAATAAAACCCTAGTGGTTGAACTTTTCCATCGACGACCTGCTGCAAGACTGCGCCCACTGCGAAGTCCGATGCATCGACGCTAAGGGCCAACTCAGCATCGGGCGCTGGGTGATGTAGTAAAGTCGCGTTCGCCAGCCCGCTTTTGAATGCGTCGAAAGCCGCGCTTGCGCTTTCTGTCCATTTTAGGGGCGCATTGTCTTTCCGCTTATTCCCGCACATCAATCCTTGGAGTACCATCTGACTTTCCACTGCACGTGGAATGAATCTCCTGTAGAAGTTGAGCATCCCCAGGAATCTCTTTAGCTCGTGTACCACGGTCGGGCGCTTGAAATTGAGGATTGCGTCTACCTTTGATTGCAGTGGTACGATTCCTTCGCTGCTTACTGTGTGACCCAGAAACCTCACCTGTGGTTTTCCTAGGTCGCACTTGGCCACATTAATTGCCAGACCATTCTGGCGGAGCAGCTGAAAAATTCGCCGCAAGTGCCGCTCGTGCTCCTCGTTATCTTTTGACGCTACACAGATGTCGTCTATGTACACGAAAGCGTGGTCGGTTTCATTCGCCAAGATGTTATTGATATGCCGCTGGAATGTTTGCGCTGCGTTACGCAAGCCGAACGTCATGAACTTAAACTGGAACAATCCGAACGGCGTCGCAATGGCGGATTTCGGTATATCCGATGGCTCGATCGGAATTTGGTGGTACGCGCGCTGCAGATCTATCGTTGAAAACACAGTCTTGCCGTGGAGGATATGCGTGAAATCCTGTATAAAAGGTATAGGATACCGATCCGGGACCGTGATCGCGTTTAAGGCGCGGTAATCACCGCATGGCCGCCAGGATCCGTCCGGCTTTTTAACCATGTGTAGGGGGCTTGACCAGTTGCTATCGGAAGGCTCGCAAATTCCCTGATCGGTCAGGAAACGAAACTCGTCCATTGCCGCCTTAAGTTTATCTGGCGCGAGCCTGCGTGGCCGCGCATGCACCGGCGGTCCTTTCGTTAGAATGTGATGCGTTACCTTCGGGACGATTGCACCGGCCGCGTTACCTAAAGACGTTATGTCTCGAAACTCCGCTAGCAGCTTTGCAAACGGATCGCGCAGGTTATACGTGAAGATTTGCCCTTTCGCTTGACGGACCGCGCCTTGCACCTGCGTTTTTGTAGACGAGTCGATTAATTTTTCATTCCTCATGTCGACGAGGATGCCAAAATGCTTCAAGAAGTCAGCACCTATAATCGGGCTGCTAACTTTAGCAATGATAAACTCCCAGACCAGGTCGCGTTTAAGGCCGAGATCCAACTTAATTCGCTTACGTCCGTACGTAGCTATGCTGGACCCGTTTGCGGCGTATAATTTATGTGCGTCTGGTGCTCCGAACTTCTCATTATAGGTGGGCGGAATCACCGAGACGTCGGCGCCGGTGTCGATTAAATATTTGCGACTCGTCGTCGAGTCCGCAACATACAAACGAAACACCTTACCTGGTTTCCTGGGCGTTGAGTTGCTTAGTTTTTTGGCCACGCACATGGTGGCCGGCAACGCGTTGCCACGTCGCCATACAGCTGGTGGTACCACCACATGCCCTCGCGTTCACGCTGTCGGGCTGTCTCCCGCCTACCGGGAAGCTGCTGCCGCTGTTGGGACTGGAACCGCGGTGGCCGGTTCACCTGTTGCTGCGGTCGTCCGCGCTGCTGACGCTGTTGAATGAAACGCGGGGCTGGCGACATTGCGCGTCCTCGGCCGCTTCCACCTATATATATGTATCCTTCGTCGTCGGATACCTCAGCCGGGCGTGGCGCATGCTCTAATCGGCGTCCGCGACCAGCGGCGCGACGCGGATGCCGCTGTTCGTACAGCGCATCCTCGAGCCTGTGAAGCCGCTTCTCTAGCGCTTCATTATTCCGCTCTTTCGGAATTGCTCCCCGGGATACCTCGCATGTGCCAGACGAGCCCGTCACCTCACTTATTTTATCCGCAAGCGCGGCGCGTTGCGTGAGGTCACCCGGCGACGCTTGCAAAATCGCGCGCACCTGCTCTGGCAGCCGGCTTTCCCACAAATTTTCTAAAAGTTGTTCGGTGACGTTCGGGCCACCGAGCCTTCGCATTTCATTTAATAACTGGGATGGCCTTTTGTCGCCGAGGTCCACCTCCGACAGCAGCTGACGCAGTTTCTGCTGCTCCGACGCGCCGAATTGTTCAAGCATCTTCGCTTTCAAATTAGCGTACTTCGCTTTTTCGGGCGGTTTCGTAACCGCCTCGAACACCTGTTCTAGCACGCGCGACTCGATCGTGCCGACGACCGCGTTGAAACGCGCACTGTCCGACGTAATTCGCATCGTCGCGAATTGCGCTTCTAACTGCGCGAACCACACCTCTGGATTAGCGTGCCAGAAAGGTGGGATTTTCACCGACACGCGCGCTAGTTCATTGTCACTTGAGTCGTAAATGTTTGCACGTGCTCGGTTCTCACTTTGGTTTTCGGGGGCGGTGACGCCAGCCGCTGGAGCCGTGTTGTCAGGCGTGCTGGCAGACGACTTCCCTGTCGCGGAAGGAACGTCCTCCATTTCGACGTTTATTATCGTATCTAATGTTGATCAGAGCTCTTCAATATATCGTAAATCGCGCGAAGTGCGAGCGTCACAATCGTGATTACGATGCACTTAATTACCACTTGACACTGAGGGCACATAAACGCATCCGACGTTCGGGGTAACCACTTTAGCTAACCTCACCGGTTAACTAATAATAAAATTTGTATTTTATTCTGTTTTTATTAGTTTTATTCTGTTACTTTAATATATCCTTATATTAACACTGAATATTTACATTAACTATTTAACACTCTATAATCTTTGTCTCCACTCGTGTGGGTTATTTCGCGACGAGCGACTTGTCTGTTTTCTAAGGCGATCTCTCAAAGACTGAACTTTATCAGCTCGCCCAACGGCCATGGCAGCATATCAGCGAAGATACGCCACCATGGCCGCGCCAACAAGAAATCGGCGGCGAAGTAGCAGAGGGCTACTATTACAAGAACCACGATAACGAACTGAAACATTGTTGCTTATCAGAGTTTGGCTTCGTCCAAACTTTGTATTTATACCCACTCTGCGATCTGTCGACCGATGGCAGAGCGGTGGCATAGCCGCGCTCGAGCGGCTACTCATATTACCCCGGCAGCGGGTAGCTAATCCGCTAGCCGGCGCAACGTAAACATTTGGCGACCACAAAAATGCCAACGCAGCATTCTCGTATCGCCTGCAACAATGTCGTCGCTACGATGCCTCACTTGAGCTCGGCGATCGGCCGCTGACATAAACATTACTCTCCGCTTTCGTGCGGGTCGTCGCCACTTATCTAGGCGCGAGCGATCAGATATCCAATCGGATCGCTTGCGATGGCTAAACAACGTGAGTTTATGTAAAACGGCATGTACACTCGTCAGCGTACATACCGCAGCACATGCGCCTTCCTAATCGTGTTGTACACAAGCGTGCCTGCCTGTACGCTCGTCAGCGCACACACAAACACGCATGTGCACGCCACAAACACATTGAGAGAGTAAAATTGCATGGGTAACTTTACCCAAGTGGAATCACCGCCTTAGCTGTTGTAGTTCTACCTCCACCGCTCAGCAATTCTGCGGGCGAGGGTTTAAGTCGCAATTGTTCGGAGAATCCCTCCAAATGCCGGAAAAATTTGCATCGCCTGGCCCCTGTCCAAATGGAACTTCTTGACTTCTTCATGCGTGTTGGGTTAAAGCACTCCCTATCCGTGTGCGTTGCTCCTGGTTGAAGGAAATTCCCCCTCTATTATTTAAGTTGAAGTTTCCTCGTACAGTAATTCTTTTTACAAAACAGATTTGCATATACAGTCGAACTTCTCTATATAATGAAGCCCTCTCTATAATGAATTTTTTCACGTACGATGTTTTTTCGTTCAATTTCTGGTCTTTTTTGATCTCTGTATAATGAATTTCTATACAGTGAATATTTCTATACAATGAACCAGTTTTACAGTTGCAATCTCAAATTTCATACGTTTTTGTCTCCTTGTAATGAATTTTTTCAAATAATTTTCCGTTGGCTATACTAGTAACACTGTATTCCGATGGCAAAGTAAACTTTATATGGGCATCCCTGAAATTTGAAAATGACAACAGAAAAAGATAAAAAATGACCATCACTAACAATTTTGACACCTGCATTGAGTTACTTGCATCAAGTGTAAACAGTGTAAAAATGTCGCAGCGAAATAGTCTCTCTATTGAAAATAATTGTTGATTATTAATAAAGTTAAAGAAGGTGGAGCAAAAAAAAAAGGATATTGCTAAACAATTTGGAATTCTGCCTACCACTTTTGTGGAGATGAAAAATGATGTACCTAATAAAGTTTTCGAATCTCTTAATTTATTAGAATCTTTCGTTGAAGAACAAAAATGGAAAAGTGTAATCCAAACTGAAATAACTGATTACTTAAAATAAAAATTTAAAAAAGTGTTATGTTTTCTATATAATGAAATTTCTATATAATGAAGTAATTTTGTGGTCCCTTCGACTTCACTATAGGGAAGTTCGACTGTATATATATATATATATATATGTATTCAAAAATTTTGTTTAACTACATAAAGCACGACCGTCTTCTTCCGAGTTTGATATTGCAATCGCGATTTACACTTTTTCGCTTTCTTACTCGACTTTGGAGTTAGCGTTGGTTTTCCAATAACCTTTAAATTTTACCCGTTTTCAAAACTCGTTTAAGCCCCTCCCATAATCTCTCGGTAAATAATCGCTTATGCACTTCTCTCGCCAACGCGTAAAATTTCCTTTCGAATCTTCTGGAACATTTTTTTCCCGGTCCTCACCTCACTACCGTTTCGCATAGCTAAACACAGTTTCGCTCACCAGACGCACATAATTTGTAGTCAGCTGCGACATCTCCTCTCTACCTTTATTTCGGCGTTCTCTCTTCTTGCTCAATTCCTACTCTCTCTTTTCTTTCTCCCTTTATCCTATTTCAACAAAACAAAAAAAACTGCGATAAAATGATAGAGTATTCCAATGTATCCGTTTGACACTCTACATTGTTAACCTAAACTCATCTGCATACGCTACAGGTAAGTTCACATTTTTTTAACAAAACGAAAATAATTATAGATCTAATCTCTTTGTTTCTTTTCAGCTCTACACACAAAGGAGCGTCACGCAACAAAACTCTGCGTTTGCACAGCCATAGCGTCCTGCAAAAGCGTGTGCGGATGCTACTCAAATGATTTTTTTTTTTTTTTTTTTTTTTTTTTTTTTTTTTTTGCCGTAATGCCCAACGTAGGGTCACACCCACGCTATAATCTTATTGCCTTCATAGAGCTAGCCGGTTCCTACTCCTAGAATTTATGTGAAAACGGGATGTAAAAGTTATTCTTACTACCAAAGGAATATTTACTTTGTTCCTTCTTACAGGCAATCTCAAGAATTACCCATCAAGAAAGTCGGGGTCTCCAAATCTACCCCTGCGAACGTAACAAATGTGATGGATTGATTAATAATAGATTGCATTGTCGTCCGAACTATTGTGCTTGGTGTTCCGGCTCTGGCGATTCACCGTATAAGTACATATGTACATGTGTGCCACGGAATCCTTTATATTGCTGTGGTTCTTCTTCTTGGACTTAGTACCGATATCCTTCATTCTACTGCTTGATATCTTTACTGTGAAACACCCCAAGAATTTTCTCTTTCAGATCTTCCAACTCGTACATGTTGTTCCCTAGGACTCGTGCTATACGACACTTCAGAAATTGTCGACAAAACTTTGCGTTTATTCCGTGCCTAAAGTAGCTTTGTATGAAGTTCCGTCGGTAAACTTCCTGTCCGGTAGTAAACTTTACAATTCTTTTACGTTTGTTATAGTACTTCGCACTTTTTCTGTATGCCAGATGCAGGTTGTCACTAATTTGTTTACGCCATATATTCAATCGATCAGCTTGGTTCAAAATCATTAGTTCATGGTCTTCTAAGGATTTTAGCTTTCTTGCCAACCTATAGTCTGTTCCGCTACTGAACATATTGTATCCAAATAAGGCGAAAAATGGTGTTACATCTGTGGCTGAGTGAACGGAACTCCTAAGTGAACACTCTATCTCTGGCAAGTAAAGATCCCATTCCCTATGGTCTTCTTTCAAATAAGCCCTAATCGCCGCCAAAACAGACCTATTTACTCTCTCTTCAAGAACGTGAACTTGGAAAAGTGATCAACTACAACAAACACGTACGCATTTCCCTTCTTCGAACAGGGATATTTTACCAGGAAGTTTACATATAGTTTCTGGAATGGACGAACCGTGACAACTTCTTGTCCGATTGTTGGCCTTAACTCGATGTTCGTCGCCTTGGTTTCCTTACATACTTCGCAGTTATTGATGTACGCCCTCACTTGCCTTGCCATACCGGGCCAAAGTTTTGGCTATGCCTCCATGTGAAGCTATTTGTGGTTCATGTGCTTTTGCTATTAACGTCGAAGTCAACGCCTCTGGTACCCAAAGTTTCCAAGTAAATTCTTCGGAAGGTAAATTATTCCTAAACACGTTCTTTTAAATACCAATCCATCTTCCGTTGTTTTTATTTATTTATTTAATATTTCATTTATTTTATTTATTTATTTATTTATAAACAATCTAAAATACATTATTGCCTTAAGAACTATGTTCTTTTATAGCAGCATTAAATTGATTTAGTAGAGACATTAATATAACGAGGTAATCATGATAATAATAATATAAAGACATACTCAAGTATAATAATATGCAATGAGGAAAGAAGAAAGGATAGAGAGACGAAGTAGAACAGTGAAAGTACAGCGAAAGTCAAAGTGAAGAAAAGTAAGAGAATATCTTCCGTTTAAACTCCCCCAGCCTGCTAATTGTCCGTAACGAACGTGGCAAACCATTCCACAATCTTATGGTACTGATGAAAAATAAGCGTGAGGTAGATAGAGAGCTAAAAGTAGGAATAATCAACATTGGACTACGTTGAGACCTACTAAACTGAATTTTATCAAAAAGATAAGCTGGAGTTCTGTAATTGATCAATTTAAACATAAATAAACAATTCCTGGCTTTTAGATAATTAGTCAAATCACACCCAAGAAGCACAGTTTTATACGGGGTAATGTGATCAAATTTGCGTAGGCCAAATACATATCGCGTTACGTAATTGAAAGCTATCTGTATCTTAAGCAGCGAGGAAGAATCAAGACTGCAATATACTAATGCCGAGTATGTAAATATAGGAAGAAAAAGCTGAAGAGCAAGCATGCGTCTGACTTTTAGAGGAGTTACATATGCAGACCGCCTCAAATTTCGTAACAAATAATAAACTTTTTTTATAGTATTATTCACATTATCAATACAAGAAAGAGACGAGTTTATACAGACGCCTAAGTTAGTAACCGAATTAACAACTTTTACCTTATGGTCACCTATGCTGATATCAATGTTTGTTAAATTAGCTATAGTCTGTTTATGTCTATGAATGGGTAACACATATCCATTTATTGCTGCCCAAATTTCAACATTCCGCAGATCCTCATTAAATTTGCACAAGATACTAAGATTGCCAGGATGTCCACATAAATATAGTTGAACATCATCCGCATATGCATGCATTGCTGTGTGCGTGCAAATATTCAGAATATCATTGAGATACATACAAAATAGGAGAGGCCCAAGTATAGAACCTTGAGGCACTCCTACATTCAAAAGTTTAAGACTGGAGACATTATTGCCTACTCTCACACGTTGTTTCCTATTTGACAAGTAGCTAGCCATCAAACTAGTGGCTTCATAGCAAAAGCCAAAATAATGTGTAAGCTTAAAACATAGGCGTGCATGTTGAACCCTATCAAAAGCTTTAGAAAAATCCAAGAGACCTAGAAGTGTCAAATGCCGGTCGAATATCATCTAGCACTTTAACTAAGGCAGTAGAGCAGCTATTCCCAGCTCGGAAGCCAGATTGCAGTGGGGATAACAACTTACAGTTTACCAAATGGTCAGAGATCTGACGAGCCATCATCTTCTCACACACTTTGCTTAGCGAAGATAAAATACTGATAGGCCTGAAATCTCCGGGTTCGAGAGGATTACTCTTTTTAGCAACTGGCAAAACAACTGCTGTCTTCCAAAGATCAGGAAAGGTAGAGGTAGCAAAGCAATGGTTAATGATATGAGTCTGAGGGAGGATAACGTGCGGTAATATCAACTTAATGAATTTGATGGGAATACCATCTTCACCAATAGCATTTGATTTAATATCCTTAATACACATACCAACATCCAACTCACTGATAGGTTGAAACTTAAAGCATTGCACAGTGGATGGTAGGACATTAATAGGGGGAATAGATGCATTAGGTGATTCAACAACAAAGAAATCATTTAATACTTCCGGTTCAAGATGGCATTCCGTGGTACTATTACTGCGTACCCCAAGCTTATTTATGTTGCGCCAGATCGTTTTTGTGGGAAGAGTAGGATTAAGTTTTGAGGCAAAATACCGAGACTTCGATAATCTTGTCACCAGAACTACCTTATTTCTGGCAGATGTGAAGTTCTCCCAATTTCGATTCGACGGACACCTCTTCACAAATCTTTTGCAATCGGTTTCTTTTCCTGATAGCACTCTGAACAACATCAGTAAACCAAGGGCTAGACGAGTTTTGAACCCTAACAGACTTTAACGCGACATGTTTATCAAATAGGTCAGCAAATGAGATGAGGGAAAGATCATAGTATAGTCCAGGATAGTTTATAGAACTATAATCACGATACTGAAACGAATTCGAAGAGTCACATGAGTAGAATGCTAAATCCAAGGTGCAGAAAATTAGATCATGATCAGACAGGAAACCTATTTGGTCAAACAATAAAAGTTTAGAACTATCAGAAATAACAAAATAATCCAAAAGAGAAGGATCAGAGTTATTGGCAAAGCGTGTGGGCATGCAGTCATTAACAGTGTTAAGTCAATCTCAAAAATCTTCAATTCGCAAATCAGGGAACCGTTCCGCATTTTGTTTGATGGTCTCTATTATTTCGATGTAGGCCGGAGATTCAAATTCTGTGGTTTCCATGTCCACCAACTCATCTCGTTGCATGTCCAACACTTCTACTGCTCGGGAAAGCGTATCCGCAACTATATTTTCAGATCCTTTCCTGTGTTCAATTATAAAATCAAACGGCTGTAGTTGCAACGACCATCTGGACAGTCGTCCACTCAAATCCTTAAGCGACATCAACCATCTAAGACTCGCGTGGTCGGTTATGATGGTGAAAGGCATTAACTCAACATACGGTCTGAAACGCTTCACTGCCAAAATAGCTGCTAAACACTCTTTCTCCGTGACGCTGTAGTTCCGCTGATGCTTTATCAACTTTTAGGAGTAAAAAGCTATTGGTTTCTCATTATTCTCTTCATCCAGCTGAAAAAGTACGGCTCCAATTCCCACATCAGATGCATCACATTGTATGTAGAATCTCTTCGTTAAATCCGCGTGACCTAATACAGGAGCTGTTGTTAATGCTTCTTTCAAACTGTTAAATGCTGCTTCTGCCTGAGGAGTCATCGCAAACTTGCTTCCGGTTTTCTTCAAAGTATCACTGAGTGGTGCTGACAAGGTTGCAAAATTATTTATAAACCGTCTGTACCAAGCGGCGGTACCCAGAAAGCTTCGAACTTCGCGAACTGACTTTGGCAATGGAATTTGATTAATTGCTGCTACCTTTTCGGGATCCGTTCTGAGTGTACCACCACCTAGAATAAACCCTAGATATCGCAATTCCTTAAAGCAAAATTTCGATTTTTCATATCCTACTGTTAGATTCGCTCTCTGCAAGCAATCAGCAACTTCCCCCAAGATTTTTATATGAGTGGAGAAATCTGATGAAATAATAAGTAAGTCGTCCAAATAAACAAAAACGTTCGATTTCAGTCGTTGTGGAATTACTCTGTCCATTAGTCGACAGAGTCGCTGCGCTGCATTACACAGTCCGAATGGCATTACTACGAATTGGTACAACGGCCGACCTGGGACCGTGAAAGCAGTGTACTTTTTACTTTCTTCATCTAACTCGATCTGCCAGAACGCGTGTTTAAGATCAATGCTGTTAATGAAACGAGTGTAGTCGACGCGACTAAGAATTCCTTCTATATTTTGTAACGGGTACGCGTCTTTGATCGTCAAGTTGTTCAATTTCCTCGCGTCCAAGCAAAATCTGTTTTTATTTGGCTTACGGTCAAGTGTTGTCCTATTATTCCACGGACTATCACTTTCTTCAATCACACCCAATTCTAGCATTGTATCTATTTCTTCATAAATAAGCATTTGTACTGCGGGCGACACCGGATAATGTCGATCCTTAAAAGGCTCCGCTCCTTCCACTAATTTAATTGTATGTCTTTCTATAGCTGTCCTGCCTAGGCCATGTTTTTCAAAGAATCTAAATCTCTTCTTCACAGATTCTAAACACTTTTGCTGTTCCGGACTTAGCTCGTGGGCCTCAGGCTCTTGCCCTGTTGCGCTGCTACTATCTACATCAAATTGGCCACACTCAAAAAGACTGGAAGCAATATTAAACGCCTTCCAAAAATCTACGCCCAGGTATAGTGGTTGTTCTAAATATGGACAGAGATACAATCTAATTTGCCTTACTCTATTTTCATACAGAATCTCTGCTTCAACTCGTCCTACTATTAAATGGTTTTCACCGCTAGCTAAATGGTTTTCACCGTTTTCAAATTGGCCGCGAACGGTTTGACTTGAAGATCGGACTCTTTAATCCACTCTCTACAACCTTTTCCCAGAATACTCACGGTAGCCCCTGAATCTAACAGACCTTCAATTGTTCGACCTCCTATGCTGACTTTCACGTATGGCCTGGGATCTGTTTTGGGCTATCGAGTTAAGAGCCGTTAAAACCGCCTTTCGAATTTCTACGCGCTTTTTAAATCTTTGACGCTTTGACCTTTTTAATCTTATTCGAAACCGCAAATTCCTTATTTATACTCTCTACACCCATGATGCGTTTCCTTGCTTCTGAATACTCTCTAACTCTTTCTTCTACTGTCTTCCTACTGACCTTAGGCTTAAACATACCATTTGCTTTTCTTATTTGTTTTAATATACTAATTTTTCTTTCAGTTCTATCATCCTTTTTGCCCGTACTTTGATGACGACCCTGACAATTTAAATAAACTATATTCTCCTGTTTTGGACGGGACTCAGGTTGGAGGAAGGCTGTCCCGTCGTTGCCGTTCTCCTGCTCGCATTTCCCGCCTTGTACGTAGGACATGTACAAGTCACTACATCTCGCCATCCGCATTTGAAACAAAACGCGCTGTTCTTAGGCGACCTACAATCTCTAAACAAATGCCCCTCTCGCCTACAATTCCAGCAAAGTCTTTTATTTCTTGTCCGCATATCTTCTAGAGTTTCACCTGTCCGTCGCTGTTGTAATTGGGTGCTTTGATCAGTTATTTCCATTTCGCTAATTTGCCTTGGAAATGTAGCCCGTCGAAATCCGCGTACTTCTTGGCGTAAAAAACTTCGCTCGGCTTCGTGGAACTCGTCCCGCAATTGCTGAATTTCTTTTAATTATTCTCACCATTTCGTATTCGGGTATGGCATTTAATAATCTGCTTCGTAATTTCAGCATCGTTTGGAAATATTCGTCGATACTCTCATTGGACAGCTGTTTACGTTCTACTAAGTCCTGCATTATTTCGAATTCTGACCTACTCGTTTTATATTGGCATAGTAGAGCCCTTCGCAGCGTTGTCCAGCTTACACATTGATTCTCGCGCACATGGAGCCAGTACCAATCCTTGGCTTCATCCGACAACAGGAGGTGGAATTCTCTTATTACCATTTGACCACGTGCATCCATACTGCGATTGCAAGTGCTCGCCGCGAAAAATGAAGTCTTTTACGGCCAGACCGTTTTGTTTGCCGCTGAAAACCACACCCCATTTATTTAATTTAACGGGTGTGTAATGCTCGTTACGCCTGTCCAGATCGTCGCTAAAACTGAGCTGGGCTGGTGAACTTGCTCCATTTCGCAACTGTTGCTCCATTGGCGCACGTCGTGATGGAATGGATTTTGAATGTTCCCGCCGCTTCGGTACTTGAGCTCGTAGTTCGGCGGCTGTTCCTGTCTGACTGGTATCATTAAATTATTTGCATTTTGTTTTTCTACTTTATCCCGAATATTTACAGTCAGCCTGTTGTGATGATTATTTCCCGCAGCAGGGAAATTATCACACAACGCGGAGTGAGTTTAACAACGAAAAGTATAAAGATGTATATATATTAAACGAATTGGGATAAATTATTAACAGGAATAACTAATAGTTGATCACTCTGTATAATCACTCTGTATAAGTTACTAACGGAAATTAATAATAGTTCGATAACAATTAACATAACGGACTAACAAAAGAAATATAGGTTCGAAGCAAACAAGCAACGGTGAGCGCGAAGTTGAGTGACACGAAACAAGGTCAAAGCAGAAGAAACAGAAAAGGTGAACAACACGAGAACATACAAGGTCACACGAAAACACGGAAGACAGGAACAACATAAACGTGTTGACGAACTAAATAATCGAACATAGCGGAGAACGGGAACATGTTTTCGAACAAACGAGACAACGCCAGATCATAGCGGAAAATGAATAACGGAAGCAAGGAAAAGTGGTCTATAAAAGAGCGAACAACCAAGCAACAGGGATTCAGTTGAGTTTGAGCCAAGACTTCGTGAAGTGCAGAGTTAAATCCCAGCAGAGAACCAGAGTATACTTTAAAACTGTGAACAGTGAATAGTGAGCAGAGAATTCTCATAAAAGACAGTCACAAGGAAGACCCACAATACATATACAAAACTTATTGATTTGCGTGCGTAAGCCCTTCAATAAAGTGCCTTTGACGACTACACTTCGTATCGCTGCATCTGTTGTGCGTAAGCCCATCAGCGATCAGCACCAACACTTATTCACCCTTATTCCAGTTCTCGCATCACGACGGTGACAGTTGTCGGAGTCGGTGTCACGTCACCTCACGAGAACTATTCCTGTTCCCGCGTGACGTGACAGTGGAAAGTGAGTGAACAGTCGCTGGAAAGTAAAACATATGTGGGAAATGACAGTTCAATTTGCTGAAATACCAGAAACTTTTTATTAGAAAATAGATTACATTTACGCTAACTTTAAGATGAGTTCTTTATTTTTATGGTTTTCTGATTCAGAGAGTGAATCTGATAGTCTTCTAGATAAATATAAATTAAAAATTAAAAGAATAAATCTCCGAAATAGTTCTAGGCCTTTGGATTTGTGTGACGAAGTGTAAGTTGAATGTATTTTTAGTAATGCCGTGTGAGTGTCATTTCAATTTACAGATTTGTGGGGCTCTTTCGAATCAACAAGGAGGCGTTTGCTTACTTACTGGCAATATTAGAGCGAAAATTGGTTTCGCGAAAAAGATGCTTTGCAGTGGCCGCGGATATTAAATTGGCCGGTGTGCTGCGCTTTTTTGCTGAAGGCAGTTACCAAAAGGGCGTTGGTAATGATTTCAATGTAGCGATAGCACAACCAACATTCTCCAAAGTGCTGCGTGAAGTAATAAATGCTTTGGAAACGGAGTTATGCAGCAGTCTTATTCATTTTCCCGATGAAGCAGAGAGACGCGAAATAAAATTGGCATTTTTCCGTAAATTTGGATTTCCTGGCGTTATTGGATGCATAGACGGGACACATGTGAAGATCGTATGTCCTCCGAAAAGTTACCAGCATTTATATTACAACAGAAAGGGGTACCATAGCCTCAACGTAATGTTGGTATGAATAGCATTGTTTGTCATATAGATTCATCTTATACACATAAAAATTTCCTGCCGTAGGTATGCGATCACAGAATGCGTATCAGATATGTCGACGCAAACAACCCAGGATCTTCCCATGATTCTTTTGTTTTTAACAACAGCAGATTGGACGTCGAACTTTCCGCTAACAGCACTGGACATAATTCATGGCTTATAGGTAACGCCCATCTCGGCTTACATGTTCAGCTTTTTCCTAATCGTATTCGTTGATTGTATAATTTAAAAAGGTGACGCAGGGTATCCACTGAAGCCGTATCTGATCACACCTTTTAGAGGTCACCGAGATGATAACAGCAACGAAAGCAAATTTAATGAACGACTTTCAAAGCTGAGAAACATAATAGAAAGGACAATAGGAGTTCTAAAAAATACATTTCGCTGTACTTTAGGCGAAAGGCAACTACATTATAAACCTGAAAAGGCAGCGAGGATTGTCAATTTTTGTTGTGCTTTACACAATCTCCGCATAAAATTTGGCACTGAAGATGAACCCGAGGTTACAAACATAACTTCTGATGATATGTTGGATAGACAAGAGGAAACCGAAGACGACGTCGGAGTATCTATTAGAAATAATATAATGAATTCCAATTTTATAGATTAAAATTAAATATAAGTAAATTATATACATAAAATAAGTTGCCTCCTAATAGAAATAAAAAAACCAAATTTCCAAATAAATCATTCTCTATTTCATTTATCAAAAGTATATTAAAAAATCAAAAGTAAATCAAAATAAAAAATCACATTAATTGTTCGTCATTATCACTTAAAACTAATTACATAAAAATAAAAAATCACATTCATTGTTATTATCACTTAAAACTAATTACATAAAAAAATCACATTATTGTTCGTCATTATCACTTAAAACTAATTACATAAAAATAAAAAATCACATTCATTGTTATTATCACTTAAAACTAATTACATAAAAAAAAATCGCATTTATTGAAAATTTGCGATTTGCAGCTCCAAACGTTTTCTTTTCAATTTCATCACTGCGACGCTTTCGTTTAGGAGTTCCTCTTTTTTGGCTACGTGTCGCTTATATATTTTATTTTTCTCGTATAGTTCGGTGTATATTTTTTTTAAATATTTGTTGTGAGCCTCTAAAAGTTCCGGAATTTTTGCCAAGTTCTCCGTTTCTTTTACTAACAAATCCATCTTGGAAATTGGAGAATGAGCTGGCCTTTTTGCAGCTCTCGTTGTTGTGTGCCTGTTTTCCTGCTCTTCTGATATCTCTTCGTACTCAGGACAGTTGTTCTCATTTACTCCACTGAATCCATAAACGGGTTCAGAATGAGGCACCAACTTTTCCAAATAGAGCAAGCTGGCCAGCTCTTCCTCCATGGGCGACAGTGCAACCATTTTGTATGGGCCGCCACCAGTAGCAACCATCTCCTTCCTATTGTGGCTTACCTTCTTCTTTAGTTTCAATTTATAGTCGCTCCAAACCTGTTTCAAATTTAATACAGTATAACAATAAAAGTATAATCTTGTAGAAGGTTTTTGTTGCTTACCTTTTGCCAACCAGCAACTTGTCTAATGGGAGGTCCCATCATGTTTAAGTTTTCGGTCAACTCTGCCCATTTACTAGTGAAATTTTCACTGCACGTCGGATGGCCTTGAAGGTATTTTAAACCGCATGCAATCTGGGGATTGTTCTTCATAAATTTTCCCAACTCCTCAAATTGTGACCGGTTTGTAATTTTTATACTGCAATATAAAAATGTATTAAATGTAATGTAAAATGCAATATAAAATATTTTTAAACTTTTTACCTTTTTTCAACCTGCATGATGTCGTTACTTGATGCGCTCTCACTTGCAAAATGGTGGTGACAGATTTGTGGTATTTTACCGACATCTGTCGATTCGACAATGGGAATAGAGTAAAACACTGGAACGTCACTGCATACCGACAATATTCGCATCGAAGCGACAACGGGAATGCAAATTTAGCATCACCGTGACAGTCGTCGCTTAAAGCGAGAACTGGAATAAGGGTGATTGATTTGTGTGCGTAAGCCCTTCAATAAAGTGCCTTTGACGACTACACTTCGTATCGCTGCATCTGTTGTGCGTAAGCCCATCAGCGATCAGCACCAACACTTATTGATTTGTGTGCGTAAGCCCTTCAATATAGTGCCTTTGACGACTACACTTCGTATCGCTGCATCTGTTGTGCGTAAGCCCATCAGCGATCAACACCAACATTTATTGATTTGCGTGCGTAAGCCCTTCAATAAAGTGTCTTAGACAATTATACTTCGTATCGCTGCATCTGTTGTGCGTAAGCCCATCAGCGATCAGCATCGAAACTTATTGATTTGCGTGCGAAAGCCCTTCAATAAGTCGCTGTTAACAACTAACGACCAAACTCCGCTGCGTCTGTTGCGCGTACGCCCACCAGCGGAGCCCGAACGACCACGAAGACACTACATCATTACTATTACTATTAATATTACCAGTACTTAGCAGTAAAACACGCATTGTTAGTTTTAAATATCAATATATTGTAATTACGAAAATAAGCGAAACAAGTTCAAATAAACGAATCCTTGTACCATAGAACCTCAGGTCTTGTAATTCGAACCCTGGACATCCGCTGAGATTATCTTGGCTAACCGAAGTTCGTTACAAGTGGCGCCCGAACAGGGACTTAAGTTTACAAAGTCATACGCTTACAATACACACATCGAAGGCCGAAGGATGGTTCGTGTCAGTTGGGTACACGAGCTCTCCAACGACGAACTGGTGAAAGTCATGGAGACGTATGGCGTATCCACTGCAGGCTCCAGTAAGGAGAAACGAAGACGATTCAGCGCTTGGATCGTAAATGGAGTCCACGAGGCCGCTGTAAATGAAGAGCTCAACGCACTCGAAGAGAAGCACCGACGTAAAACTGGCACATGGTCCGAGAAGAAGACAGCGAATATGAGGAACAGCGTGGAAGACCCAGAAGTCACCGTCATGACTTCCTCAAGCTTGACTCCAAGAAGTATCTCAGTGGCGCAGCAGGCACCGGTTCCACATTACGCGATGGTTATCGACATCGTGCGGAAGTGGTCAGAAAGATACGACGGCGAAAAGGATCCACTCCTATTCACAGAGCGCATCGAAGAACTGGCAGAAACGTTTGGCCTGGATATCGACATGCTACCAAGGACAATGCCAGAGTTGCTGAAAGGAAGGGCACTGTTATGGTTCCGTAACAACAATGCAAAGTGGCAGCACTGGGAAGCCTTTAAAACAGACTTTCACAATTTCTTCTTGCCGGCCCGTTATTTTGAGAGTCTGGAGGATAAGATCCGGAAATCACATCACCTAGAAGGAGAAGAGTTTAAAAATTATGTTATTCGTCTACAAAATATGATGAGATACGCAGATTATACCGAGAGTCAAAAATTAGAACGAATCTACAGGAACAGCAGGAAAGAATTCCAGTTCTATATTAGACGGATGGATTTCAACAGTCTACAAGAACTGTTAACGCTGGCTGCAGACCTCGAGTGTCTCGCGAGTGGAGGCCCACCCATGAGCTTGGTGTGTCCACAGTAGAAGTTCCCGGATAATAAAATTCTCAGTCCTCAGCAAGAGAATGATTATGTTGGCCGACCATTACAAGGAAATGCTCGCATAGCACTGCCAGAACGCCAAATCGATCCCAGGACAGCTTGTCGAAACTGCGGTCTGGAAGGGCATCGGGCCCAGGGTTGCCGTAACAGACAGGTCTTGTTCTGTTGGGAGTGCGGACGTCGAGGAGTTCGCACCGTAGATTGCTGCCGACAGCGAGCGGGAAACGGCTTGGGACCACGTCAACGGCGAGTGGAGGCGGAAATCCCGAGGCCGGCGACTCGCGAACAGTAGAGGCCAGAAGTCTGTGCGTCGAAAGGGGCCGGATTTACGCGAGAGTACAAGTGAACGGCGAGCAATACGACGCGACAGTAGACACCGGAGCGACGAGGAGCTTCATCAGCAGACGCCTGGCGGAGAAAGTTAGAAGAGATACTAATGTCACACCAAAAGCAACCACGATCACACTAGCCGACAACTCACGGAAAACCTGCGTGGGCGAAGTTACACTACAGATTAGCTTAGAGAAGGAGGCCTTTAAAATGTCAATGCTGGTTTTACCAGAAGTCGTCGATGACATCATCTTGGGTATGGACTTTTTATGCTCCACCGGGACTACCATTAAATGTGGTGGCCAGACATTGGAGTTGACAGAGCATCAGGTGCCAACATCATACACAAGGTGCACAACCATACAAGAGAGTCGTGAAGTTACCATGGAGGAGGCAACAAAAATTCTACAAGCAGAGCTGAAGAAATTTGAAGACATCAGGGGTCCAAGTCACATTACGAGTCACAAGATCATCATGCGAGACGAGAGACCAATCAAACAACGTTACTTTCCACGAAATCCAGCCATGCAAGAGGTGATCAACGAAGAAGTCAACGCGTTACTGGAGAACGGGTGCATTGAACCGTCCCATAGTCCATTCAGTGCGCCCATAGTGTTAGTGAAGAAGAAAACGGGAAAATGGCGACTATGCATCGATTATCGCCAGTTGAACGCAAAGTCTCTTCCGGACGCATATCCAATTCCACGAATTCAACATATTCTAGACCGGCTACGAGACGCAAAATACATAAGCAGTCTCGATTTGAAGAATGGATACTGGCAGATTCCCATGGATGAGAACAGCAAGCAGTACACGGCTTTTACCGTACCCGGCAGGGGCTTGTTTCATTGGCGAGTGATGCCCTTTGGGTTACATTCGGCCCCAGCAACTTTCCAGAGAGCACTAGACCAAGTCATCGGGGCAGATTTAGAGCCGTACGCGTTCGCTTATTTGGACGACATAATAGTCACGGGGTCCACGTTGGCAGAGCACATCAAGAATTTAAAAGAAGTTTTCCGTCGACTACGTCAGGCAAATCTCAGGCTTAACGTTGACAAGTGTGATTTCTTTAAGCGGGAAGTGAAATACTTAGGACACATGGTCAGCGAGCAAGGAATTCACACGGACCCGGACAAAGTTTCTGCGATTCAGCAACTCAAGCCGCCAACGAATGTTCGAGAACTACGCCGGTATCTCGGCATAGCATCGTGGTATCGTCGATTCGTACCAGGCTTCGCCGACATAGTGCAACCTCTGACGTCAATGCTGAAGAAGGGAAAACACTGGAAGTGGGATGCGCCACAAGCGGAGGCATTCAATACCCTCAAGTCCAAGCTGACAGAAGCGCCGGTGCTGGCTTGTCCAGACTTCGCGCAAGAATTCACGCTACAGACGGACGCAAGCAACTTTGGTTTAGGAGCGGTGCTCACACAGGAATTCGACGGGAACGAGCGAGTGATCGCATATGCAAGTCGACGACTGAATCCAGAGGAACGCAATTATTCTGCAACAGAAAAGGAATGCCTAGCAATTATCTGGGGAATCAGGAAAATGCGGTCATACCTCGAAGGATACCATTTCATCGTAGTCACGGACCACCTGTCTCTAAAATGGTTGAACTCGATCGAGAATCCGTCAGGACGAATTGTTAGATGGGCACTCGAATTGCAGCAGTACAGATTTGACATAAAATATCGCCGAGGAAAGTTAAATGTTGTTGCCGACGCTTTATCGCGTCAACCAGAAGAAACCGCAGGGAGAATCAGCGCAGTGGACAGTAAAGCAGATAGAGGCACGTGTCCATGGTTGGACAGAAGGATCAAAGACGTCAAAGAAAACCCGCAGAAGTTTAACGACTACATCATACAGGATGGTCAACTCTACCGCCATATTGCGAACACTTTAGACGACGAGGAATACATACCCTGGAAGTTATGCGTCGCAACGAATCAACGAGCACAAGTATTACAGGAAAACCACGATAACCCATGTGCCGCACACGGCGGTATACGAAAGACATCTGCAAGAATTGCCGCTAAGTATTCCTGGCCTGGAATGTTCAGGGATATCAAACGATATGTCCGAGGGTGTAAACTATGTCAACAATATAAACCGAGTCAACGCAAACCAGCGGGACATATGCTGTCAAAAATCGAGAAAAGTCCGTGGGAAACACTATGCACCGATTTCGTGGGACCGCTTCCACGGTCGAAACATGGAAATTGTATGTTGTTGGTGTTCTTCGATAAGTTCTCCAAGTGGACCGAAATGGTACCCCTACGCAAAGCCTCAACGGAGAACTTAAAGAAAGCCTTTCGAGAACGGATTCTGGCGCGCTTTGGTGTACCTAAAGTTCTGATCTCTGACAACGGAGCACAATTTACGAGTCGAAGTTTCCGCAACTTTCTGGCGAAAATGGGCATCAGGGACCAATTCAGAGCACCGTATACACCACAAGAAAACCCGACGGAACGCATTAATAGAACTTTGAAAACAATGATCGCGCAACTCGCAGGAAGTCACCACAAAGCCTGGGACGAGATGTTGCCAGAGGTATCTTTAGCCATCAATAGCAGTGTATCAGAAAGTACGGGGTATAGACCAGCTTTCCTTATACAAGGAAGAGAACTGCGACTACCGAAGACACTATACGACGGAGTCACGAATGGGACGGGACACGAAAGTAACGACGCGCAAGGGAGAGCAACGAAACTCATGGAAGCGTATCAAATAGCCCGCAGAAATATGCAACAATCAGCGCAACAACAAGCACGACACTACGACTTGCGACGCCGTCAATGGAAACCCTCAGTTGGCCAAGCAGTGCTGGTGAAACAACATCACCTGTCTAAAGCAGTGGACAATTTCGCGGCGAAATTGGCACCACGGTTTGAAGCAGAGATAAAGAGATGAAACACTCCTAAATTCGCCGCTCATACTAATCCATTTTGGCTGGAATTGCACTTACACTATGAAATAAAACTTGCAATTCGCTGCAAAAAATTTGTACTTTTCTTAATTCGCTGCAAAAAACTTGTACTTCGCTGCAAAAAATTTGTACTCCTCTGTGGTGAGATTTTTGCCATAACCGCTTATAATATTAATTTAACGGGGGCTGGTTGCAGAAACGTCAAATGAAATAATTAATAAATTATATTTTTTTTTATGCTTGAAACACGTACATAACACAACTTTAACCCCCAAATAATGAGAATAAATGTTTACTTTCAGAATTTTACATAGCATTGTCAAATTTAATTCAATTATATTGACTTAATATACTTGTCCGTCTAAATATTCTGTTGCAAACGCGAAATTTTTACCCTATTTATTTAAAATATAAAGAGTGATAATGTGGGAATTTAAATATAGTTTAATTTTTCAATACATACATATTGTTAATATATAATTCAGATCATGGGGCTTTCACACTCTTTTCTGCACCCACTCAATTATATTTGACTAACTTCACCACCTTTGTTTATATATGGTGAAAACGAAATTTTTCAATACAATTCTTGAAAACAAGTAATTGTTTGCAAACAATTTATTGGATTATTCGTTTAAGCGCCAGATAAGACAGTCTGCATTATTTTATTAACAAATATACAGTTTTCTTTGTTTTTCAGCATTTAACCGCAAGCATCAAGGCGATGGGCAGAAAATGCGTAAGGAATTGTACCGGCAAGGAAAAGCTGTTCAGCTTTCCAAAACATTCACCAGGCAATCCCAGGTTAGTGTCCCTTCTGGAGTTTATGTTTAGCAGAGAGCTAACGTTTAATCTATGTATTTGAATGAAGTATTTTTAGTTAGATTCCCTAAGCTTAGTCGCTAAGTATAACACTCTCACGGTATCTTGCAATAGGTCGAAGTATTTATTATGTAGTAACAAATTATGTTTTCGGTTTAAGAAAGTTTATGTTATGTTAAAAAGAAAATTGCTTATTTGTGAAATGTGCCATAGCAAATGAATAAAAAACTATTTTTCAAAGGTAATATTGAATTTTTGTACGCATAATTAAGATTATGATAGTTATTTTGAAAATTTATTGCAGACAAATGATGCCGGAGAAGCTTAAATCCTCTGCCTGAAATGCTGACAGACTGGTAAATAATTTCATAATAGTATGATTTATCGTGTTATTAATCACAAATAATTGCAGTTGAAAGCTCCGTGTGTATAGCGGCAGGATATCGAAACCGACGAGCGTCCAGATGAAGATGAGTTCCAACATTGTTATCACTGTTATATTTGTAATATCTAATATGATTGTATATATTAAAATTGAAATGCTTTAAATTATTGCTTTTGTTTTGCTTTAATCATGGGCACTTGGAACTTGGAATAAGCATGCATCTGAGTACAGTGTGAGGTATTAATTATACAAATACCTTGCCTTTAACCGCACATTTATTTAATTGCACATAATCATGTACATATATAATTCTGCATAAATTTTTTGGTGATTTGCTATGCTTTTGTATTATTTTTTCAAAAACATTTATTTATCTCTGGTTTTAAAGATATGTTTACATATATATATCATAGATATAATTGCACATAATATACATAATCATGCATATAATTCTGTATTTTTTGTTGGTGTATTGTATTATACTATTGTATTGTATTCGATTTTATTTTCTGTAGTTATTTTAATAAGTGTAATGAGAAAGTAACTTTTACCTTGTACATATATATATATATAGGAGGGGAAAATGGTGTCGGCTTCTGGGCGTTCCTGACAGAGGGAACCTATATGCATGTTCCAGACATTTTTCTGAAAATATGGTTTGCCTTAGGAATCTGCGCAAAGATGCTATACCTGACATAAATCTTTGCGTGGATTCTGTATCTAATACGGAAGAAGATTTCGCGTTCAGTACTGATAACGGCGAAATTTTTGAGTTGGATTCGGTCAATCAGTCCTTCCGTGCATGTAGTTCGCCGGTGAATTCATCATTAATGAATAACTCTTTCCTAAATACATCTTCAGATAGCGTTCCCCTAGATATTACCACCAGCAATTTAAGTAAGTTTAATAGCAGCCAGGTTCAGACAGACCCCTTCCTTACCAACCGAACTCCACGAAAACTGAGCCTTTTATTAAAAATAGAAAATTTAGAAAGAAAATTACAAATGCAGACACGCGAAATTAAATTAAAAGAAAAGATATTGGCCGCTAAAGATAAAAAAATTAAACGTTTGAAAGAAGAGAATTCGGTTCTTAAAAGTCTTAATCAAAAACTCAAGTGTTCGAGGAATTCGGTTGCGATTGAAAACTGTGATAAACTTCCTACGCAGTTTCAGGCCTTCGTTAGGAATACTTTAAAAAACAGCTGCCGGAAGCTGAATGGCCGTAGATACGATAGTCACTTTAAAACCACGGCATTAGGTGTCCTTTTCCTTTCTCGGCTATCGTATCGATATTTAAAAAATATTCTAAATTTTCCCAGCGAACAAACTCTCCAGAGATTTGTATCTCAATGGCCGAAGTCTCCAGGTTGTACTAATAGTAGCCTCAGGTCATTGCAATTGCGCAGTCGTGGTTTTACGGAAGAACAAAAGTATGTGTCCATCTGTTGCGATGAAATGTCGCTGAAAATTCATCTCCAATACAATCGGCATACAGACAAAATTGTCGGTCTAGAAGACTTTGGCGATGAAAACCGCACTTCTAGACTGGCCAATAGTGCATTGACGCTAATGGCCCAAGGTATCGCTGGGGATCCTTGGAAGCAGCCGCTGGCCTACTTCTTTTGCCATGGGGCGTGTAAGGGGGATACCATCCGCAAATACGTTTTTGAGACAATAGGCCAACTTCAGTCGATAGGTTTATATCCGTGTCAATTTGTCTGCGACCAGGGATCCAACTTTGTTAATTTCGCTAGGGTTGTAGGGGTATCCGAGGACCAACCTTACTTTAAGGTGAATGACACCAAGATAATGTTTTTCTATGATGTACCACATCTATTAAAAAGCACCCGGAACTGCTTCTTCAATACGAAAAATAAAATCTTTTTTAATGATACGCCCATTTCCTGGTTCGATCTGCAACACTTTTACAATGTTGATAAAACGTTGCAACCTCGTTGCGCTTATAAGCTCACTGAAGCCCATATGTATCCTAACAATTTCGATAGGATGAAGGTTTCCTTAGCAGCACATGTCCTTAGCAATACAGTTGCTTCTGCTATGAACGCACTTTACAGCTCCTCTGATTTCGATGCATCAAAAGCTCCAACAACTCCTAATACCTCAGCATTTATACTTTTTTTCGATAGGCTTTTCAATATATTCAATAGCCAATTCCTAGACATCCGTACCCCGTCCAAGCGAGTCTATTGCCATTCAAGTGAGCAAGTAAAATTTCTTGAAGAAGCACGTTCCACTCTCATTTCGATGAGAATTACAGATTCCATTGCTTCCGATCTTAAAAATTCTTTTCAATTCATTAAAGGTTGGTTAATTAACATATCCAGTTTAGCTTATTTGTGGCGATATTAAGCCACCAAAGGTTTCACATATTTAAAAACTAGACGTCTATGCCAAGACGAAATTGAGCACTTTTTCGGCCAATTAAGAAGGGGTAGTGGCAATTCAGTTCGGGTTACACCTCAAATGTATACCAATCTCTTCCAGAAACGCTGGGGTTTGTTTTATATAGATGTTGTTACCACAGGTAATTGTGAGCCAACAAACGATTTGTCTTTGGACCCGCAAGTCGTTTCGAGTGAAGCTCTGAAAAATGTTTGTAATGATGCATTAATAGTGGACCAGTCATGGCAACAGTTTCAAAGTCTGCCAAGGCCAGAGTTGTCTTTAGCGGAATCTCTTCCAATTAACGTAAATACCAGTGAAGCTAATTTCCTCAGAAGGAATGCATTAGCGTACGTTTGCGGCTGGCTCTTCCTGAAATTTCATAAACTTCACAATTGCCAACAACCTTTAACTTTTTTCGATGATTTAATTTCCGATGAATTTATGTTCACCATAGAGAAGCAGTCCGATGATTACCAGTTAATCAAACCACCACAACAATTTATCGCCTATATCACAACATTAGATAATAGGATCTGCGCTGTTTTCAACAGCAATTGCCACCGTGTTGGTGTTAGCCGCTTTTTGTTCAAGCAAATGTCCGATATAGAGCCATACATATGTTGTTCTCAGTGCGACCCCAAAAAGCTTCTCGCCCTTTTCATTCGTATTCGAATATATTTTGTTTTAAAATTCTTAAACAGCGCGACAAAGGAACGTAATTTTAAAAACAAAGTTTTGTGTGTCAGGCATCTCTAAATAACATGGTTGGTTCTCGTATATCTAAACATAACACAGTCTTTAAAATTAAACTTTAAAATTATCTTTAAAATTATTCGGTTAAATAGAGATTACATATGTATTCTATATATGTATACAAATTTCATGATAAACTCTGTATGTATTATTAAACTCTCTTATGTATTATTGCATCTTCTCCCGTATTAGGTAACTATTGGAATTACTAAAAGAAATCAATTTTTAATATATTTCTCTCTTTCTAGGTTTGGACCGCAGTTCATAATCAATATTGCAGAATGTAGCATTGTAAATTGAACATTTAATTTTATTTGTATATATGTAAATATGTAATTTCATATAGTATGGTGTTATTATTATTATATTTTATATTTATTTTTATACCATTTGTTTTCCACTCACCATTCGTTTCATTACACTGCATGCTTATTATGTTGAATTATTTTATGCTTATTATTGGGATTATTGACTCATATTTTACTTGTGATATATTTTGAATGTTTATTGATATTATGTTTACCGTTGTTATTATGTTTGTTTTATTGTATTATGCACAGGTGCAATAGGCCTAATGGGGAACCAAACACCTTAAAAAATTGGTAACGCGCCAAAACGCATACCTCTTGGGTGGCGTGGAAATGCGAATATTCTAAAGCATTGCATAAAATTGTATTGTATAAAAAAATAAATAATAAAATAAATAAAATTTATAAATATGCAAACAGACTTTTGATTTTAATTGATTTCGTTTTAGAATAAGTGTTACTTTTTGTTATAAAAATATATAAAGGAAATACAATATCTGCGCGACGTACGAAATTATAGATTATTGAGTTAGTATTAATATCTATATATATAGCTGATTTGCTCTGTTTAATGTGACATATTACAAATTTCGGCTTGATGTTGAACATCTACGTCTTCCGGAATACGTTGTCCTGGTATAGTAGGATTTCTTTGCGGTTCACATGGGCAGTTGTTCAAGCACTTGACGGTAAGCACGTAAATGCATTTCCTTTCGTTGTATGGAAAGTTTTGACGTCCAAACGTAAACGTTTAGTTGCTGGTTGTTGCATTCGATTTTGAGAGGTTAAATTATTATAGTTGCATTTTAAAAATATTTGCATAAAACTTACTATCTAGCAGTTCGAACGTGTCTTGACAAAAGTTTGTGGCTGCTTCATGCTGTGTCTGCGGGACATTAATGGCATTAACAATTCCACTTCATCGGGAATTTTACTGATTTTGTTATCTCGTAAGTCTAGAATCTTTAAATGAGGCAATTCGGAGCAGAAACTTGAAGGCAAAGTCTGTTGAAGTTATATATAGTACGCAAGTTATAGATTCATAAGATTAAATTAGAATTATGATTTTACTGATATATAATTGTTAGCCAGATAGATTTCCTGCAGGTCTTCACACCCTTCGAATGCTGCCATAGTAACGATATCGTTATGCTGCAAGTAAAGACACTGCAATCTGCGCAAGCTACCCATGTCCTCGGGCAATGCAATGAGGTCATTTTGCACCAGGTCCAGTTTTTGCAATGCTAGTTGAAAGAGAAACAAGGAGTTTTCCGTTTTGCAAAATAAGAAGAAGTGAAAGGTTTTCTATACTTACACCTCATGTTAACGAGATCCGCTGGCAATTCTTTAATGTGATTGTGCGAGAGTAAAAGCTGTGTTAGACGGACAAGAACGCCAATTCCATCCGGCATCGATGTTAAGTTGTTATGTGATACATCCTTGGTGAAGGATGAATAAAAATACCTATAAATAAAAATTTAAGAAAAAATTATAAAAAATTTAATGTAAATTTAAAATACCTTTTTCTCTACTTGAAATTTCTGGATGCTAGTTCCAGAACATAATGGCACTCGCAATACCAGTCATCTCGTTCTGCTTTTTTTAACTTCATTGTGTACATGTTATTGTTAAAAGGATTATTATTGATTTTTCGTTGTTGTCCACTTGAATTCTACATTAGAGCACATTGAAGATATGTATTTACCGACAATGATCCCAGCAAATTTTGACGATCAACGTCCTTATTACAACGAGCATATATACACAAAGAGATTACATGAGATTTTACTCGTTGCTTCAAAAAAAGATCAGGTCGCCACGATTCCAACTATGAAAAACTATAAAGGAATGGATAACGCCGACTGCGGAGCAGCAGTAAGAAACAACAAACGAACCTCATAAGTAAAATTTTATGACATCAATGAGTGGAGGCATTGCAAGCAAAGGAGATTTGTAATGAATTGGAAAGGGTAGAAGAAGGGAAAGAGAAGACTCCTTGAATTGAAGAAATTCTATTTTGTTTTGCTCGACTGCACTAACAAAATAAACGCAGTCTGTCCGTCTGCTAAGGTTGAATATGTTTTTTTGCGTGGTTTTGTTTTTTACGTTGATCATTTGGTGATGTTTGATATTTTCAGTTTCAGGGCATTTTTCGGCATCATTTCATTGGTTTAGAATTTGCTACTGAGATTTAGTTGTTGGCGGAGGGGGAGAGAAGCGAGGGGCTCTTTCTGCTTATGATTCCTGATCAATTTTTACATTTTCAGCTTCTGAGCATTTTTGCCTTTTTCATTCAATTTGCTCCTTTTCCGATTTAACTACAATTTTAACTACAATTTCAAAATGTTACGTACATTTAAATAAAACTTGAATAAAATTAACTAAAATCTTCTCTAATTTCTAATTAAATATATAAATACATAGATATATTATTTTCAATTTCCCTAACATTTTTTTAAGTTTGAATAAAAGTTAATATATGCTTATTTCGACTTTATAATTATAAAGAAATCCAAAGTTGCAAATGTTGTGTTCATAAACAAATCTGCGAAAACAATAAATACTATAATAACTACGAATGTATGTCATACAACCAAACATTTTCAATAAATAACAATACATACTCTATTTCAGCAATAAGCTAAAACTAAAGTATACGGATTTCTTTATAATTATAAAGTCGAAATAAGCAAAGATGAAGTTTTATTCAAACTTAAAAAAATGTTAGGGTAATTGAGAATAATATATCTATGTATTTATATATTTAATTAGAAATTAGAGAAGATTTTAGTTAATTTTATTCAAGTTTTATTTAAATGTACGTAACATTTTGAAATTGTAGTTAAAATTGTAGTTAAATCGGAAAAGGAGCAAATTGAATGAAAAAGGCAAAAATGCTCAGAAGCTGAAAATGTAAAAATTGATCAGGAATCATAAGCAGAAAGAGCCCCTCGCTTCTCTCCCCCTCCACCCTCAACTAAATCTCAGTGGCAAATTCTAAACCATTGAAATGATGCCGAAAAATGCCCTGAAACTGAAAATATCAAACATCACCAAATAATCAACGTAAAAAACAAAACCAAGCAAAAAAACATATTCAACCTTAGCAGACGGACAGACTGCGTTTATTTTGTTAGTGCAGTCGAGCAAAACAAAATAGAATTTCTTCAATTCAAGGAGTCTTCTCTTTCCCTCCTTCAACCCTTTCCATTTCATTACAAATCTCTTTTGCTTGCAATGCCTCTACTCATTGATGTCATAAAATTTTACTTATGAGCTTCGTTTGTTGTTTCTTACTGCTGCTCCGCAGTCGGCGTTATCCATTCCTTTATAGTTTTTCATAGTTGGAATCGTGGCGACCTGATCTTTTTTTGAAGCAACGAGTAAAATCTCATGTAATCTCTTTGTGTATATATGCTCGTTGCTTATTACACGAAAAATCAGTTCATTAGTATCCGTACTACAATTGTTCGTTTTGTTGGCGTTAATAAACTTTGGCACTTTATTAACAAAAATATGTTTATTAACAAAATAACTTTAATACGTACTTATTTTTATAATAAAAAATAACACGACGTTCACTGAAATTTTTATCTCTGTTTTTAATGCTGTGGTGAAAATGTCAATCAAGTTTTCTGTACACATTGGATGACACAGAAAACAAGAACAACACTGTAGTACATCTCACGTATTGTGTACGTGAGTTCAACAGTGCATAAAAAACAGACGTCAAACCGATTTTAGAAACGGCGAATTCGAAGTGTTTAATCTCTTTATCTCTGGTTTGAAGGTCCTTATTACGTGGTTGACTTTATATCACCAGTAATAGTGAAAGTTAGAAAAGACGGAGAAACCCGAACTCGCACAGCGCACGTAAGCGAACTTAAGGAGTTCCATCAGCAAACACTCGAAGCAAATGTAACTACGCGACGTGAAGACAGTAATCCGGATAACCGAATAAATAAACAGAGTTCTAAAAACAATTGTAAGACAAATTAATCCAGCACAAGGGATGCAAAATACCGAGGTCAAGAACGACGAGACGAAGCAGATTTGCACTAAATTAAACGAACACGCGAGTCGCGAGCGGAAAAAAAAAACACAAGAAATTTGTTTGAACGACGACGACGTCGTTCGACGACGTGAAGCACGACTACACCGAACCGAACCTATAATGCGGCAAGACAAGGAACAGCGAAGTCTGAAAGACATGAAACGTTAATAAACAATATAAAAAAAATGTTGGAGTACATACCATACCAAAGAACACAACAACTTACCTGAAGACATCTGAGGTTCGAAAAGACAGTGGCATCGAGCAACGAGCAACGTATCGAATACATTATCCCATGAAAACCTAAAACAAGAAAACAATGAAACTAAGAGTAAACATAAAAGTTACTTACCAAGTTTCCGAAGCTGAGGGCGGACATTCAACAACGATGCGAATGCTGCGTTCCACGTTATGCTGCATTTCACCTTTTCCACAAAGTCCAAAATCCACAAAGTTATTCTTGAAAGCTATTTATTTACCTAACTAAAACTAAACATTTCAACTGAAATATATTTTACAAAATGAATGAAAACAAACACACGAAGAAATAATACAACAGAATGTCACAACAAATATTGGAAAACGAGTGGGTTTACACAAAAGACGACTGGAAGGATCGATCATTTCAAGTGTATGGTACACGAGTTATAGCGACAATTATCACTTTTAGGATGATGATAGAGCACGGACAATGCACGAATCACCTGAAATAAGGAAACAGAGAGGTGAGGGCTACAGCTAACCCCGAGAAGGCTAAGAATTAAAAAAAAATAATATACAAAAAATTTAAACTATATTATATAAGGAAAATTAATAATGAAATTACGATCGAAATAAATAATGAAATCGACATTGGAATTAATATTAATATTAAATATATAACAGCAATTCCTATTTAATAAATATTAAGTACGAAATCATAGTAATATCAATAAAAATTAATATTAAGGCAATAAGATAAGAATCAATATAACGTCATGATTTATCGTCTTTTGAATATTAAAGAAACAATTATTTGAAGAGATATAAGAAATAATACATAGTCTAGCAGTAACAAATACATAAAAGTGGACTAAAGAAAGTAAAAGGAAAACAAGAGCAACATCAGCAATAATAAAGACAAGCGATCGAGAAACAAACGAAGCCAAAGTCAACGCACTTGCACTTGAAACGAAACACATAAAGCATCGTCGAACTTGAACTTGAAAATCAAGTACATAGAGCATCAACGAGAATATATACATAGAAGTCAGAAACGTGAACTTGAAAACGACTACATAACTGTCGTCGACCGAAAATACATGTGAGCGCAAAGGAAAACAAAAGCCGAAGAAATAACATGTACACAAAAATTGCAATCAAACGCAATGAACACATAATTGAACCACGATTACCGGTTTGCAAGAGTAACAAAAGTGATTAAATAGAGAGTGAAAAACAAACACATAGTTACGGGAAATTTGAAGTTATGTACGAAAGCGGACGAAACAAAGAAGTATGTTTTGATTTCATGCTAACGACGCGGGAAAATCACTTTAAGTGTATGCTTAGAAGTGATCAGTGGAGTCTGAAAAGTGTTTAAAGAACAAGTGAAGTGCAAATATATATAGTGGGAAAATTATAGAAGAATATGGAGTTCGGAACGATTACGATCAATGAGAGTGACACAACAACAACGCAAATAAAGACAACAACAGCTCATATGAAGACAACAACAACAACACCAAAACACACCAGCACAAAATAACCATCACAACAACAAAAATTAGCAACCGAGTAACCGTATCACGCAACCTCACCGAGGAAAGGAGGGAGTGTGATGATTATTTCCCGCAGCAGGGAAATTATCACACAACGCGGAGTGAGTTTAACAACGAAAAGTATAAAGATGTATATATATTAAACGAATTGGGATAAATTATTAACAGGAATAACTAATAGTTGATCACTCTGTATAATCACTCTGTATAAGTTGTTGCATGTGGTGAGCGCAGAATACTTTAGAATTTTAAAAAAAAAATGGTATGAATCGAAAGTAACTTTATGGCTTACAAAGAATTTGTGGTAAAATTGAAACAAGCGTCACTATTATTTATTGTGAATGCACCAAAAGTAGTTTTATAGTAAATCAGTCAGAAACGTAGAGAATAGTAATGGCATTGCCAGTATGGAAATCCCATTCATGCCTATCATTTCAAAAGGGGAGCATGATAAAAAGAAAGAAAGAAAAAAGGCGGGAAAATGTAGGAAAATTGGATAGCCTTTGAAACATGATCGCCTGGTGGAGAATGGTAGACTTACGTTGCATATCGAAGAGAATGACTAACGGGTGAGAACATTCTCGAAGGTAGACAACGGGAAGAGTAATTAGAGTAAGAAAGATAGGGTTGGCGCCGAAATTCGTAATAAATGGTTACCGGTGCCCACCAATGATCCAAGGTCAGTTTTCGAAACTAAGGGAAATCAAAGAAAAATTTGAAGCATAGACACTAGAATTGAAAAAGTCGTTGAGCTGAGTAGTCGTGCTGTCTGCGGATGTTAAATGTATTTAGAAAAAATTAATATAGTTACTTTAAAAAAGTGTATTTGTGGTGTATTTTCACTGTTCCTATAAGAAGCCGCGAAGGATGTTTGAACTCCTACGTAGGACATTCAAGGAAACAGGAAAGTCGGAGTGATCAGGAATAATGAGATCAGAGGCAGCGGCACGACACGTACCGAAATAGCGGTCCTTTAGGACACATCGCATATATATATAGGCAGTCCAATCAGAAAAGAAGGATAAGACAGCAAATAAAAATTTTAAAATAATTTCACAACGCAACACACCACAGAGAAAACAAAGAGAGCTCTGCCGACGCTGACGCAAAGCAGCGGCAGAAAAGGCGAACTAAAGCCCGGAAAAAGCGAGGGATTGACCTTTCGCTAAGTATCGAGTTATATGTATTAAGTTTTTATCGTCATAAATGTTTGCAACAATTGTGGAATTATGTATGTTTGTATAGTTTAGATAATTTATTTTAACACGATTGATTAATAATTAAGTACTTATAAACCTATGAAATTGTGATAAAAAAAAATTGTGCCTGTAAAGAAAAAAAAAGAATTCAAGTTACCGAAAGTCTTAACCAGGGAAAACGCGCGCAAATAGAAAACAATTTAAAAATTCGGTCGGCAATACGCAATAAAGAAAGACCTAAACGATTAATCGAGCTCGATTAGGCGTAATTAAATTTAAATAATCGTATGGACGGAATCATTATCGTCAGTATAGGTATAAAGACGTTCGGGAAATTTAAACAAATAAAGAGGTATTAAGCAAATAAACATGATGTCAGAATAAAAGTTGAGTTTGAGGGTTTGGTGGGAAAGAAGGGAATGGTTGTGAAAGGTAAGCTGAAGTCATGCATGGTGGATAACTCGAACACAATTATATTTTGTTAAACATCACCTCAGCCGAACGGGTTGGAAACTACACCCTGTATAATATAATGCGAGCTAGCAGGGAGAATTTTGGCATGAGTACGGAGGAAAAGATGATGCTATAACAAAATGGCGCCCAACAAAATGGAGCTTCGCGGATTTTCCTCCACGGCGCGTCCACAACCCGGTGGCTTGGATTGACTGAGCCGCCAAAACCAATTGCATCGGGCGAAGGATACACAGTGGATGAACAACCGCGAGCAACAGCAAATAACTGCAAAACAAACAAACGAAAAATAAGTTAGCGATTCTTCCTCCGCAGAGTTTCCAAAAGTGGTAGCTTAAGAAGTCAACAAATGATGAATCTAAATTGTACCAGAATTGGAGATGCTGCGGATTAACAATCGTAACAGTGATATTTGGAAGGTTGTTGTAGAAAGTCCGAAATCTGATGGCCTGGGTAAATAATGCAAATTAATCGAGAAGCATCAGATCGAAGAGTACCTCTTGCGGTAGACACAGTAGGGTCAAAGAGACGTCGACTGTCTGCACCGCCCAAAAATAGGGAAACACCACAAAGAAACAATAACCTGCAAGAAAAGATAAAAATAGGTATAAATAAAAATACATAAGGTTAAGAAAATAGTTTTACGAAATCGTGCAGAGGATCCATGACAAAAACAAATAAAATATCAGCGGAGTAGCAACCATTCTCTGTTCACCAAACCCCAAACAACATAAAAGTCCCTAGAAAAGAATAACAATAAAAATCAATTAGAAAAAGATAACACATAGTGCGTATAAAATAGTTTGTGTTGATTTCTGAAAATAATTACAAATTAAGAATCGAGTGACCGGTTTTACGGGAGTATTTCATTTTTATTTGTTTCTATCTTCTTTTACAATATAGTTTAATTTACAGGAACATTACATTTTTACATTATATTGAATTTCGTATTTTATTTGATTTATTATAAGTTACATGTGTTCATGTTGCGTGTCGCGACTATAGATTTTTGTTGAAAATTTTGGATATTAGTGTTGCGTAACTTTAGTTAGGGTTTACAAATTATATTTACGAGTACCGTTTTAAATAGTGGACATTCACAGAAGAGAAGTGGGTCTTAGCGTGAGTTCATATACAATAGCAATCTGTAGCTTGTTCACAATTAAGAAAGTTAGAAAACATAGAGTTTGAGAACGTTTCTTTCATGATAACCGGCAACGTAACCTGTTCGAATTTCGGAAGTCAATCCGTGTCTATATATGTAAACGAGCGCGTAAACAACAAATAAACAACAAAAAAACAAAACGTTTAATGAAGGGTGGATATAACTTAAGGAAAAGACAAATACACAGAAATAGCAGTTTCGATTTAAACCGATCATCGCCACAAATTAAAATTACAAAGCCCAACACCCCCCGAAATATAAGAAACATGCCAAATAATCAGGAAACCGACAACGAAGTAGGTCAAGACCCGAGTTTTTTTCGAGATATGTCCAACACACTGATCGTCGCACAAAGAATACTAAATGAGCCTCAGAGGAGTCTGAATAGCCAATTACAAGCGGGAAATAGTGTAGAGACGAATAGGGAAAAACAAGGGGCAGTACCAAAAGTAACAACCAAAACAGTAACCATAGCAGAACCACTGGAAAACCTAGCAATAGGGACAGAACTACAAGACGCATCTATGGCAAGTCTAGCGAGTTCGACGGTTGTAGATGAAACTATTGAGAGAAGAATTCAAGAAGGTATCCGCGCAGGCATGGAATCGTTAAAAGGTGAATTACGAGCAATAATGCAGCAGAATCAAACAGAAGGCTCGCGGGAACGACAAAGGCAATGGCATGGTGGAAGCACGCACAATCAGAACGGAGTGCTGACTAATGGTAAGCAGAATAACCCCAATGTATCGCGAAGAATATCATTGAACGGGCTTGAGAATCCGAAACAAATGAGAAGCAGCATGAATGAGGGATTCAATAATCCAAATGGCAATGTTAGAGCTAACCCAGCGCGACCAAGACATGACTTAGGTTGTGCTCAAACAAATGCAAGTAGAACATCGATGAGGGTAGATAGGCCAAATGACCTCGAAATAAATAATCAGAACCATGACTATCCAGCAGTCCGAATTGACAAGTGGGGATTGATGTTCGACGGTAATCCGAACCACACGTCGGTGGACGATTTCATTTTCCAGATAGAACATATGCAATTACACTACAGATGTTCATGGCTGGAGATCTTGAGAGACTTTCATTTAATGTTAACTGGAGAGTCTCGCGAATGGTATTGGTTGTATATAAGAACCAATGACGTTCCAAATTGGACGACGTTGAAGATAGCGTTACAGCGACAATATCGATCAAATAGAACCGAGTTTGAAAAAATGAGGGATCTGGTTGAGCGGAAACAACAACCGAATGAATCTGTAGACGCATTCTTCCAGTCCATTTGGAAACTTAAATCAAAACTAAAAACACCATTGCCAGAGAACGAGATAATAAAAATTATAAAAACCAACCTCAAAGAGAGTGTCAGCAGAATCGTGTACCCAATGGCAGTATTTTCGGTAGAAGAGCTGCGCGCTGAATGCCACGAAGTCGAAAAAATTTTTCGGAGACGTGATAATCGTTACTATCAACAGCCCAGTAATCGCTACCAGCAGCAATTAAGTGAAGTAATGAGTCAAAATGAGAATCAAGGCGAAAACTATGAAGACAAAGTAGATGAAATAGTTATCACAAAAAGAAAGAATGAGATTCAAAAACAAAAAGAACAGCATGAGCAGTGTGTGTGTTGGAATTGTCGTGAAAAGGGTCACGTTTTCAAGGAGTGCGAATCGTTGGAGAGAAAAATATTTTGCTACAAATGTGGCTTACCAAATGTAATAACTCCAAAATGTTCTAATTGTGCGGCGGGAAACCAGAGAAGGAACGTGGAAAAAGCGCGACTACCACGGATCCAGACGCATCCCGCGCATCAGTAAAGAAGTGTGATCAACCAAGAGAAGTACTAAACAGCGCTAAAAATTTAAAGAAAAATATATTAGAAAGAATTAGTTTTTGCAATAAAATAATTAACAATAACAGATTAAAGCCTATTCAAGAAAGAGTCGATAATTATATTAAAGTAAGAAGTAGGATTTTTAATGAAAATCAGGTGTCAAAGAAAGTGAGGAAAGCTCGAGAAAGATACGTTAACCGAAAAGAGACTAGGAAAGCAGTAATTGAGTCAGTTAGGTCGAACTTGGTAAAAGATCCAAGAGCTTTTGCGGAAGTCAGAATAAAAGCTAAAAACATAAAAGGTTTATTAGACACAGGAGCGACTGTAAGCATTTTAGGAAAAGGGTGCCGTGAATTAATCGAAGAGATAGGAATAGAACATAAACCATTTTGGTCAATAGTTAAAACAGCATCAGGACATCCGTGCAGCGTTATCGGTAAAATTGAAGCCCCTGTGGAATACAAAAACCAAGAAAAATTTATAACGTTTTACCTATGCCCGTATTTAGAGCAACAGGTTTACCTTGGCATAGACTTTTGGAGAGCGTTTAAGTTAGCAGATGAAGTGTTAGGATCGGTAGAGGAAACTGATTGCAAGTCAGTTGAAGTTGAACAAACCCAAGATCCAACATGCCACGAACTAAGCAAAGCACAACGACAGCAATTAGATGAGGTGCTGAAACAGTTTCAGACATTCGAAAAGCATGGTTTAGGGAGAACTAAAATAGAAAAACATGTAATAGAATTAAAACAGGGAACAGAGCCCATAAAAGAAAGGTATTTCCCAATTTCTCCAGCTGTGCAGGCAATAGTCGATGCAGAGATTGATAAAATGATAGATTTAGATGTAATTGAAATTAGCCAAAGCCCATGGAGCAACAGGTTCACTGTAGTCCGAAAACCAGGAAAAAATCGGTTTTGTTTAGATGCGAGAAAACTAAATGAAGTGACGATAAAGGACGCATATCCATTGCAAAATATGGATAGCATTCTAAGTCGTATAGATTATACACACTTCATAAGTAGTGTTGATCTGAAGGCAGCGTTTTGGCAAATCGAATTGGATGAAAATTCGAAAGCTTGTACGGCGTTTACAGTGCCGGGAAGACCATTGTATCAATTTAAGGTCATGCCATTCGGTTTGTGCAACGCCGCGCAAAGACTCTGCAGATTGATGGATAAAGTGATACCTGCCCATCTGAAAACGAACGTGTTTATATATCTAGACGACTTATTGATTATTGCTCCGGATTTCGACACACATCTTCAAATTTTGGCTGAAGTTGCGAAATGTCTAAAAGATGCGAACTTAACAATAGGGTTGGAGAAATCAAAGTTTTGCTACAAAGAAATTAAATACCTCGGATTTGTGATTGGCGGTGGTATGCTCAAAACAGATCCGGAAAAGGTATCCGCAATACAAGGTATTCCAGTGCCTCGCACCCCGAGAGAGGTTAGAAGCGTATTAGGAACAGCTGGATGGTACCGCAGATTTATAAACAACTTCGCTTCCATAGCAGCTCCCTTAAGTGATACCCTTAAAAAAAGCACCAAGTTTAAAATGACTCCCGAGGCGATTCAAGCATTTAACAAACTAAAACTAGCACTCGTTACAGCTCCGGTTTTACGACACCCAGATTTCGCAAAGAGATTTTATATACAGTGTGACGCGAGTGATGTAGGGCTAGGTGCGGTATTATTCCAAATCGATGACCAAAAGAACGAATATCCAGTGGCGTTTTATTCACAAAAATTGAATAAATGCCAGAAGAATTATAGCGTTACGGAAAAGGAGTGTTTGGCAGCTGTGCTGGCCATAAAGAGATTTAGACCGTATGTCGAATTGTTGCCTTTCACCGTAGTGACGGACCATGCCAGCTTGAAATGGCTTATGTCGTTGAAAGACCTTACGGGCAGATTGGCGAGATGGTCATTGCAGCTCCAATCATTCGATTTCCATATAGAACATAGAAAAGGATCCGAAAACGTTGTGGCAGACACGCTGTCAAGATCGGTGGCACAAATACAAACTGGCCCTGAACAGTTATTTGATTTCGAAACAATAGAATTTGAGTCGCCGGATTATTTAGAATTGATTAATCAGGTTAAGCAAAATCAAGAAATATTGCCAGATGTGCAAGTGCACGATGGCTTAGTATTCAAGCGCTCAGTGTTTGATCGCGGAATGGATGATATAGAAGAATTGAAATGGAAATTGTGGGTGCCCGAAGCGATAACAACTACGTTAATTGAAAAAGCACATGCACCACAAACAGCAAGTCACGGCGGGGTAGCAAAAACATTGTATAGACTGCGTCAGTTTTATTTTTGGCCACGCATGACAGTTCAGGTGCGGGAGTATATCAAGAATTGTCGTACTTGTAAAGAGTCTAAGTCATCGACTAAAGATTTAAGACCAAAAATCGGGAATGAAGTAGTCACAGACAGGCCCTTTCAGAAAATATACATTGACTTTCTAGGTAAATATCCGCGTTCAAGAAAAAGAAATGCGTACATCTTTGTGGTCCTCGATCACTTCACAAAATATACGATGCTTAAAGCGATGCGAGAAGCGACGACAACAAATGTCGTGGAATTTCTTACACAAGAGGTGTTTTACAAGTTTGGAGTACCAGAAACAATACACTCTGACAACGGGAAACAATTCGTATCTAAGGAATTTTGCAACATGTTAGAAGCGTTTAAAATAACGCACCTGAAAACAGCCGTATATGCCCCACAATCGAACGCAGCAGAACGGGTTAATCAATCGATACTGACAGCAATTCGATGTTATTTAAAGGACGATCACAGAGATTGGGATTTGTACTTACCAGAGATTGAATGTGCATTGCGGTCATCAATACACTCGGCAATTGGAGTGACACCTTTCTTTGCACTGTTCGGACACAACATGTTCCTCAGGGGTACTGACTATCAGCTAGCGCGCAAACTTAAATCACTAGGTGAAAATGAGTTACACATCTTAAATAAAGAAGATAATTTAGCGGTATGGCGTGACAAAATTAAAGACAACTTACATGCGGCATATGTGAGGAGTTCCCGTTTTTATAATAAACGCAAGAGCAATGTAAGGTTTTTACCAGGACAAGAAGTTTTTAGAAGGAATTTTGTACTAAGTGAATTTAAGCGTAACATCAATGCCAAATTTTGTAAGCGATGGATTAGGTCTCGCGTTTTGAAGGCGATCGGGAATAACATGTATGAACTAGGTACAATGGACAACAAACCAGTAGGAATTTTTCACGCCAAAGATATAAAACAGTAACATACCGGAAAACATCTTGTAATATGCGAATCGGATATTGGCGAGCATTGTGATTGCCAAAATTACTTGTGCCATGCATGCTGATATCTAGATGTGTTCACCTATAACCTCAGTGTTTTCAAATGCGCCTCATTGTAAATCCAAATTGCGAAAATATCCGGCGGTCCAAGTTCCATCAATGATGGTCACACAGCATTGCGAGAGTTATGAGAATTATCTGTGTGGCAGAGTCTAAAGGACTCAACACGCGGACCCTGAAGAAAACAGAACAAAGTAAAGGAATTATCACTGCTATTGGTAGACTTCCCTGAATTGCAGGAGCAGGACGTGGTACGCGACCAAAGAACAAAAAAAAAAAACAGGAAAAGTCTGGCTATCTGGCGGATAATCGTGTTCTCAAGGCGTGGGTGGTTGCCTACGTATAAGAACTCCAAACCACTTGCACACTGCATTTGTCCGCGGAAATCTGAAGGTTCTTATCCAAATGCAGAGTTTTGTTGCATGTGGTGAGCGCAGAATACTTTAGAATTTTAAAAAAAAAATGGTATGAATCGAAAGTAACTTTATGGCTTACAAAGAATTTGTGGTAAAATTGAAACAAGCGTCACTATTATTTATTGTGAATGCACCAAAAGTAGTTTTATAGTAAATCAGTCAGAAACGTAGAGAATAGTAATGGCATTGCCAGTATGGAAATCCCATTCATGCCTATCATTTCAAAAGGGGAGCATGATAAAAAGAAAGAAAGAAAAAAGGCGGGAAAATGTAGGAAAATTGGATAGCCTTTGAAACATGATCGCCTGGTGGAGAATGGTAGACTTACGTTGCATATCGAAGAGAATGACTAACGGGTGAGAACATTCTCGAAGGTAGACAACGGGAAGAGTAATTAGAGTAAGAAAGATAGGGTTGGCGCCGAAATTCGTAATAAATGGTTACCGGTGCCCACCAATGATCCAAGGTCAGTTTTCGAAACTAAGGGAAATCAAAGAAAAATTTGAAGCATAGACACTAGAATTGAAAAAGTCGTTGAGCTGAGTAGTCGTGCTGTCTGCGGATGTTAAATGTATTTAGAAAAAATTAATATAGTTACTTTAAAAAAGTGTATTTGTGGTGTATTTTCACTGTTCCTATAAGAAGCCGCGAAGGATGTTTGAACTCCTACGTAGGACATTCAAGGAAACAGGAAAGTCGGAGTGATCAGGAATAATGAGATCAGAGGCAGCGGCACGACACGTACCGAAATAGCGGTCCTTTAGGACACATCGCATATATATATAGGCAGTCCAATCAGAAAAGAAGGATAAGACAGCAAATAAAAATTTTAAAATAATTTCACAACGCAACACACCACAGAGAAAACAAAGAGAGCTCTGCCGACGCTGACGCAAAGCAGCGGCAGAAAAGGCGAACTAAAGCCCGGAAAAAGCGAGGGATTGACCTTTCGCTAAGTATCGAGTTATATGTATTAAGTTTTTATCGTCATAAATGTTTGCAACAATTGTGGAATTATGTATGTTTGTATAGTTTAGATAATTTATTTTAACACGATTGATTAATAATTAAGTACTTATAAACCTATGAAATTGTGATAAAAAAAAATTGTGCCTGTAAAGAAAAAAAAAGAATTCAAGTTACCGAAAGTCTTAACCAGGGAAAACGCGCGCAAATAGAAAACAATTTAAAAATTCGGTCGGCAATACGCAATAAAGAAAGACCTAAACGATTAATCGAGCTCGATTAGGCGTAATTAAATTTAAATAATCGTATGGACGGAATCATTATCGTCAGTATAGGTATAAAGACGTTCGGGAAATTTAAACAAATAAAGAGGTATTAAGCAAATAAACATGATGTCAGAATAAAAGTTGAGTTTGAGGGTTTGGTGGGAAAGAAGGGAATGGTTGTGAAAGGTAAGCTGAAGTCATGCATGGTGGATAACTCGAACACAATTATATTTTGTTAAACATCACCTCAGCCGAACGGGTTGGAAACTACACCCTGTATAATATAATGCGAGCTAGCAGGGAGAATTTTGGCATGAGTACGGAGGAAAAGATGATGCTATAACAAAGTTACTAACAGAAATTAATAATAGTTCGATAACAATTAACATAACGGACTAACAAAAGAAATATAGGTTCGAAGCAAACAAGCAACGGTGAGCGCGAAGTTGAGTGACACGAAACAAGGTCAAAGCAGAAGAAACAGAAAAGGTGAACAACACGAGAACATACAAGGTCACACGAAAACACGGAAGACAGGAACAACATAAACGTGTTGACGAACTAAATAATCGAACATAGCGGAGAACGGGAACATGTTTTCGAACAAACGAGACAACGCCAGATCATAGCGGAAAATGAATAACGGAAGCAAGGAAAAGTGGTCTATAAAAGAGCGAACAACCAAGCAACAGGGATTCAGTTGAGTTTGAGCCAAGACTTCGTGAAGTGCAGAGTTAAATCCCAGCAGAGAACCAGAGTATACTTTAAAACAGTGAACAGTGAATAGTGAGCAGAGAATTCTCATAAAAGACAGTCACAAGGAAGACCCAGAATACATATACAAAACTTATTGATTTGCGTGCGTAAGCCCTTCAATAAAGTGCCTTTGACGACTACACTTCGTATCGCTGCATCTGTTGTGCGTAAGCCCATCAGCGATCAGCACCAACACTTATTGATTTGTGTGCGTAAGCCCTTCAATAAAGTGCCTTTGACGACTACACTTCGTATCGCTGCATCTGTTGTGCGTAAGCCCATCAGCGATCAACACCAACATTTATTGATTTGCGTGCGTAAGCCCTTCAATAAAGTGTCTTAGACAATTATACTTCGTATCGCTGCATCTGTTGTGCGTAAGCCCATCAGCGATCAGCATCGAAACTTATTGATTTGCGTGCGAAAGCCCTTCAATAAGTCGCTGTTAACAACTAACGACCAAACTCCGCTGCGTCTGTTGCGCGTACGCCCACCAGCGGAGCCCGAACGACCACGAAGACACTACATCATTACTATTACTATTAATATTACCAGTACTTAGCAGTAAAACACGCATTGTTAGTTTTAAATATCAATATATTGTAATTACGAAAATAAGCGAAACAAGTTCAAATAAACGAATCCTTGTACCATAGAACCTCAGGTCTTGTAATTCGAACCCTGGACATCCGCTGAGATTATCTCGGCTAACCGAAGTTCGTTACACTGTCCGGTGCATTCCTTTGGGAATTTATTGCGCTCCTTGAATATGCCACTGCCACGTTGACTGCTCGAGCCGAATCCTCTCTGAGCCCTCGAAGCATGACCGAAATTTCCCCCATTACGCTGTTAAATCCTAATTTTAACCCTTCTTGAATTTGTGTTGTAAAAGCGTGATCTACTGATGCACGCCAGTGCTCGCACGCTTCATTTACCATACTCGCTATTTTGCGGGAGTTCGCTGCACTGCTATTTGTGTCTATGGACGCCATTTCGACGTCGTTACTTGTAGTATTTGTTTTCTCCGCTGTTCGGCGTACTGATGCGTTTGTGACACTTGCAGCTCCTTTAGAGTGTGTTTTTGATTTTGCTCCCGTTGACTCACCTACGTCCTGCTGGCCAGTAACTTCTTTAGGCATGCCCATTGTTATACCCGACGGGTTATTTATAATCGAGCCGGAGAGGTCAGCAAAGGTCACGTTATGAAAACTTCCCACGCTTTGAGGTTCTGTAATCTTCTTTCGGCACCAGTTAAGATGCTGTAATAGCGTGTTAAATCGCAACTATTTTATATGCGGTGAGGAACGATTAAGGTCAAATTGCTTTTCTCTTCGTATTTTACGATTTCCACGGGGTTTAGATACACCTGACATTACCTTATATACAAACTGTCCGAACCGTTTACCGCTGCTACTAAATACTTCTATTACAACAGTTAAATCTACAATTATGTGAGTACTTCTAAAAATAAACTGAAATATTTGATTGATCGATTTTAAATATTCACCTTTTTGAATTTATCTTGGTTTGCTTATTGGAAATTCGGTTTCTTAAAAAAAAAAAAATACGAACTATACGCTTTTATATACTGCCTTTTTATTTTATTTTTATTGTAGGGATCGGGTCAACACAGTGTTCTGAGGAAGGGGTTGTTCCTTAGTTACTAAAAAGAATTACGAAAGAAACTTGCGACAAATACAGCATAACACCCTTACGAGTTTCCCTTCGCTATGATCCTACTGATTACTTCACTCGCATCGAAGCCACTGCATTACTAATGACTCTGTAAGTACTGCTTATCAATACGCGTTTTCTTATAAAACTTCTCTGAACCAATTAACTTAATCCTTTCTCTATCTTCAGGTGCTTCATCGTCGAACATCTCATTATACTGGTTATTCGATGGGTCACCACGGATGCATCCTCGCTTGTTTTCGAAAACTGCCTACAGTTTATTCTCGATATCGGATCATTTCGCATAGGTTACTCTTCACCGGGCAACTCGTTCAGATATCGCGGATATTCATTCGGACGTACTCCACCACGCAATTGGATTTATCTTTCTTATAGTCCAAGCCGTCGCAACCACCACATGCGAAGGAAAAGTCGCTAAATTTTCTTTAAGTTATATAAGTTTCTTTCATTACAATTAAGATTATAGACCGCGGTTGTTCGTCCGCAGTGCTTCTTTTCTCAGATGCAATTGCACTAAACGTTCCACTCAGCACAAGACATCGATAGCGGAAACACTGCGGAAGGAAAACCGCACGGATTTTGTTATTGTAGTCAAACGATTTTCTCGCTTGGTCTGTGGTTATTCGTCCAACACGTAACCCTCGCCTGATGCAATTGGATTTGACAGTTTTGCCAATCCAAGCCACTCGTCGTAAGACACACCTTGGAGGAAGAACCACTAAACTCCATTTACAGGCGGGCGCCATATTACTATGGTGCCTTCTTTAATAAAAAAAAACAGTTTACATTATTTTGGTCTGTGGTCGTTGATCCGCTGCGCATCCCTTACCTCGTGCAATTGCGCTACTCTATTCTGTGGCTGCACACGCCACCGGCTTTGGGATATTCAGCGGAGGAAAAACCACAGCCTCTTTAAGTTGGGCGCCATATTGTTATGGCGCCTATTTTATCATAGAAAGTATTTTATTTTAGCTTAGACTGTGGTTGTTCATCCGCTGCGTATCACTTACACCGTGCAATTGGGCTAATCTATTTTCTTAGTCTGTGCAAGCCATTGGGTTTGGGTACGCCGCGAAGGAAAAATCACTGGCTGTTTCAAGTTGGGCGCCATATTATTATGCCTCCTCAGCTTACCCGTCCTGATTTTCTCCGGCTTACCCAGCGAACGTTTGGTCGCGGTTCTCAACCCTGTCAGGCCCGGGCTGAGGGTAACAATAAATTTTTGGCACCTTCATCCCACCTAAACAAGGTGATTTGAAAATGTCCACCTTCCCTCCTCTTCCTTCTTCCTGTGTTGACCGCCCATCCCCTTATTAGAAGCTCTAGTGTTTCATCGTGACAACATTCATTTAATTATCAACAGTTTATCTATTGATAAACAGCTGTCCTAAATATAATTACGCATATATATATACCAAAAGTTTTCGAACACACAAGTTTTACAGCTATCAAGCCTAGCGAGAGTTGAATTGGCTCGCGCAGCGATTGTAAAAACAAAAATTCAAATTATCCTACACGAACGAAAACTATTATTCCTCCACGGAAGAGCTCTTCAGTAGTGAATTTCAGAATCTACTATGATTCTCTCAGACCAAATTTCGCGCTATTCACTGATTCCTCTGCTCTCCCCTTTTTCCACCCTCTTAGAGTTCTTTTCTTGTTACTAACGACTCTGTTGTGTAAATTCAAAATTTTAACTTTTCCAATCATTAAATAATAATTATTAATTAAATGCTATATCGACGCATGAACGAAATAATAAATAAATGGCAAAGACAAATATATAGTACAGTAATGATAAATTACACGTAAGTGGAAATTATAATATACTAGCTTTGCCCCGGTGCGCTTTGCTGCCCCACTAAAAATGTTAAAAAAAGATAAAGTTTGTTGTTTTCTAACTTGTTTAGAAAAAGAAAATATAAAAGATTGTCTAGATAATAGTGCTAAAATTATTCTAATGCACGTGGATAAACAATGTTTCTTGTTTGTCTGTCTGGCGCCTAAACGTATATATAGATTAATTAATCCACATTAATTCTTATATATAAGATATTTTCTGTACATAATAAGAAGATATTTATGAAAATTTATAATTATAATAAAAGATAGCGAAACCTTCGCCCGCTTCACAGGGCGAATACACAAAAGAAACTTGCGAAATTTCTTTTCAATTTTCAGTAAAACTCATCCACAATCAATTTCTTACAATAATTTATTTTCAAATAAAAAGGTCGAAAATGAAAATACTTTAAAAATTAACTTAATGCTCTTTGATAAACAACGTTTTTAGTTTTTCCATCTTTTGTGTTTATAAATAATGCAGAGGGTTTACCACAACGTGAACAACCAACATACAATTGTCCATGCGAGAAAACAGGTTGCTCCAAATCTAAGCCACAAATATTCAAAGTCTGACCTTGAGCTTTATTAATGGTTATAGCGAAGGCAAGACGGACAGGAAATTGAAGCCGTTTAAATTCAAATGGCATATCTGATGGAATCATTGGAATTCGGGGGATTAGAACGTTTTCGCCTCTATATTTACCACTCAGAATAGTTGCTTCAATTAAATTGGCCATCAGTTTTTTCACGGAAAGTCTGGTGCCATTACAAAGCCGTGGTTGATTTATATTTCGGAGCATTATTATCGGTGCTCCCTCTTTCAATGCCAAATAATGTGGTGGCAAGCCTGGCAAATCAAGTGAATTCAAAAATTCAGTAGGATAGTTCACTACCTCATCTTCATTTATTATCGTATCCACTGATTTGTATGCAAAAAATTGGCCATCTATTTCTTGCAAAATACTTGCATTTAAATCGTTCACGTCTTTATTTTTTCCTGCCAATATTGCGCGTTCGCTCAACCAATCATGATTCCTGTACTTCTGCAATATATTTGGAAACACACGTTGAACCAGTTCCTTTTTCGATTGAGTGATATTACAAAAATTGCTTGGTAATGTTATTAATCCGGTTGATTTATCGACTGCAACTTTACCATTCCCAATTTCCAAAAGTTGTTTTGAAAATTCAGCTGCAGAAGGATCATTTTGCAATTGTACACGTACATTTTGATTAAGACGCAATGTTTTAACATATTTCCACAAAACTGAAGACTTCAAACATGCGTTTAGCTCATCAGCAACAGTAGATCGTGGAATGACAGGTAAAATTTGCCTAAAATCACCTGATAACAATATAAAGGCGCCACCAAAAAGTCTTTCATTTCCTCGAAGATCTTGCATGGTTCGATTTAATGCTTCTAATGATCTTTTGTGAGCCATTGTACATTCGTCCCATACGATTATTTTACACTGCTGCAAAACTTTTGCCATTGCCGACGTTTTGGAAATGTTGCACGTAGGAGATTCAATCGTTGTTATATTCAAAGGCAATTTAAGTGCAGAATGCGCAGTTCGACCACCGTCTAATAAGGTAGCAGCAATTCCAGATGAAGCAACTGCAAGAGCAATTTTATTATCCGATCGTATGGTTGCCAGAATCAATGACAGCAAAAATGTTTTTCCAGTGCCTCCTGGTGCATCAATAAAGTAAAATCCACCTCCTTCATTGTTCACACCTTCCATGATTTTGTCATAAGCATATTTCTGTTGACTATTCAATTGTGGAACTTTTAACTGCACAAATGTTCTCAATTGATTACGATCATATTGTTGTTCACGATGCATTTCTTGATTAATAACATCATGAACTGCACGATTAGGCGCTATCATTCCTAACTGCACTAATATTTTGTTTGCAATCATTATACACATGTCTTCAATCAAAATCAAAGCTTCGTTATGCATTTCCGGTGTGATTTCTAATTCAGGATTTGAAACTGAACGTCGCACTCTAAGTAAAATGTCTTCCGTCATGTCATCACGAAATTTATGCCATATTTCAAATGGATTTGATGGACTGCATGTAGATATTATAATTGCAAATAATGTTCGTATTTGATGTGGAGATGATGAAATTACGGAATCAGCAAGTGTAGCTTCCCAATGCATATCATCTTCAAGTAGATTCAAACGCTGGCATGCTTGCCGATAAGTCGCACACAATTCACCATCGACTGTTCTTAAATCTTCAAATAATAAACGCAAATAAAAACATTCATAATGATTTGGATGAACGGTATACACACGACCCAATGCTTCTGTAGAAAATACATTTGGATGGCCTCGTACTGGTTGCCCTTGTTTCCGTCTTTGAAAAACTTTCGCAGATTCATTCCATGTGAAATATCGTGGCACTTCAGAATACAATAACATTTTAGCAAATTCGTCATTTCTGCACATATCAAAAAATGAAGTCAACGTTGTTTTCGGTGGCTGTTCTGCTCGTTGCGCCGCATTCTCAGGTGTGAAGTACACACGTTGACCATTCTGAAGATGAACTGCCAAGTGCAGTACATTTGGATACCTTTCGTGTATTGCAAATGAAAAAATTCGCCATATTGCTTCATTTGTACTAATATAACGGCCTAATTGATATGAAGTGATTTCATCACTTTTATCCCCAGCAATTCCAAAATAGGCCAAATCACTTCCTTTGTTAACATATTTGCATATGTACTTGATGGATTTTACTGAGTTACAATACTCAACATTTATATGAGCACCAAAAGTTTTGGATAATAGCGGCGAATATGGAACGATCCAACGATTGTCAATTTTAATGTCTTGATTTTTGCATTTCACCATAACTGTTTCGCCATCATCTTCAGGTGAACGTCTACGATATAACGGATAACCATCATTACCAGAAATTGTTTCCGCTATTAATGCTCTTGGGTACCGTTTTGTGCATTTTCCTTCAGCCATGCACGGTGAGTTGACATTTAATGCCCCACATGGTCCATGAATCATGTGCTTCGTAACTGATTCAAACAGTCCTGGATCAATGATTGGATTAGGAATTTCGGCTGATATTACGCTATCAATTTCATTTGGCGTAATTTTATCAACTAACCAAACCAAAATATGTGCATGCGGAAGTCCTCTTTTCTGCCATTCCACAGAATACATCCAACATTGAACTTTTCCAAACACTTGTTGTTTGACAATAAAATCCATAAGCGTTTTCAATTTTTGCTTGAACACACGCGCAACAATATCGTGGCGATCAGAAGCACTTTGACCATGAAACATATATTGCTTTATTTCATTCCATTGAGGATTACAGGTGAAAGTAATAAATAAATCGGGTCGATGATAATGCCGAACGTACGTCATTGCGTCTTGCGCGTACTCGTGCATGTGTCGTGGACTTCCAGTATATGTTGCTGGTAATATTGTCATTTGGCCAATATCGTTGATATTCCCATCATTCTGAATTGCATCGCGCAAATGAATATATTGTTCGGATTTTAACTTTTTCTGATTAAATCGAATAAAATTCAATCGTTCAGACTCAATTTTAGCGTAAACATCAACTATAAATTGGTTGCAAAGCCTTCTACAATTCAATATATGATTAATTTCGTTCAGCCGAACCATTAATCTGTACGAATAATAGTTCATCGCACTAACTTTTTTTGCTGTTTCCAAGCCTGAAATAAATGCGAATATTAAGTATCAATAATTCACAAAATGTGTGATGCATTTTATTGTAACTAACCAGTTAAACGATGTTTCATCTTAATATTGAAATGGTAACCATCCTCGCCTTGCCAAAACAAAATTGGGTACTGCAACGCATCATAACAACGATGAGTTTCCGAAACATGCACAACACTTTGATCTCGACGATGAAGTACAATATCTCGACTGCTCGCTCCTTCATCCACAATTAATACGGCAACTTCATCAATTGTTGGTGCGTTTAACCTTCCAGCATGAATTCCACCAGGTGCTTTATCGGCCCGAATAACAATTCTATGAGAATCCGAAGGCATTTGATCAAGGGCAGTTTGAAATAATTTGATCAAACAATTTTCATCGTGAAAAAACTGCTGCAATCTTTCAATTATTCCTCTTCTCACTGCATTACTATCATTTGGATTTTGTGCCACCACACAACGCCGTTCAATTTCAACATCTGAATTTCCCATGAAATAAATTTGCAAAAAGGAATGATTGGAATCCAAACATGGTAATAACGATCCAATTCGATGATAGATTTGACCTTGAATCTGCATACATGAAACATTTGATTCAATCTCACGATAGAACTCATTGTTAGTGTCGTGTTCAGTAATTACCTTAAAAGTCATGAATCCATCTCTGATTATATTTGTGGCGCCGAAAGACGTCATTTGGAAACATGAATTGTACTGCTGTATTTTAGACAAAAAATGATTCGATTCTGGAGTCAAACCAGAAACTAATGACCTCAAAGGCTCAGGAGGAGGATTCAAAACAGGCAATTTTACTTGTCCATTTGCACAACACATTCCAGGAGTTTCCGATGGAAATTTCAATGCATTGCACTGTTCGCAGACATTAGTCATAGTTCCGATTGAAAGGCATGGAAGAGAACAATAGTCAACTTCACTATCATAATTGAAAGCAGCACGCATTACTCGCTGATTAATATTGTCATTGGCACGACTTCTAACAGCGCGATTGCGACTCATTCTCGCTCGATCCGAAGAATTACTCGCGAATCGTTCTTCGATTGTTTGAGCAGAACGCGATCTCGATTGACGCTCTCTTTGCTGTTCAAGTCTCACTTCACGTTCCGCTTCAGATTCACCTGCTCTAACAGATGCAACTCGTCTTGTATTATGAGTACGACGACCAATATTGGCGCCACGTCTCGGTCGCGGCATAATTATAACTAAAAAAAAAACAAATAATGTTTATAAGTGTTTATAGTGTTTATAATAAAACACATTTCGTCTTTTTCTTGATTCGCTTCGGTTTGCTGCTCATCACTTTTAAACGCTTCCATATTTTCTGTCATACGTAACACTGTTTTGGACTTGACACACCCGAAACAGAGTAATTAATCGGCATTAAGCCTTTTATAATTTTTAATTGTTTTTCAAAATTTAAAATAAAATTCTATGTGTGTCAAAATAATTTGTCAAAACAAAGCAATAATGGAAGACATTTACAATTTACTTACTTCCATTGTCAAATTGAAATTCAAAATTAAAACGTCAAATTTATTTTTCAATTTACTTTGATTCCTCTGTTTTCCGTTATGCAAAAATAATAATTTTTTTTAAATGAAATTTTTTTAAATTATTATTTCACACAAACCTTCTACAGGCAAATAATGAAAACATACCAAAAAATCAAGCAAATCGGACTTCACGTTCGCATGTTATGAACGTACAAACGAACAATTCATTTTTATATATATAGATATATATATATATGTAAGTATACGCAATACCAAACAAAATACAAAAATACAACACAACAACACTCGTAATTTTTTACTGATCATTACTCGGTATAGCCAATATAAAATATGTAAAGAATTTCCGTAGAACCTCCTTAGGCTCACTTTAAAATGGGCGTGGAACAAAGTCACGTCAGATTATGCCTCAATTTCACCACACTTGGTTAAAATATCACCGCCGCTAATAATCATCATGGCGGTCCTGCGTTATGAATTTTTTTTTTTCTTTACCACTCGGGATGTTAAAATGCGCTGCGCCGTATGCGCTTTGTTTTTATACATGCCTGGCTTCATATATATATACAAATAAAACGGTCTCACTTAGCTGTTGTAGTTCTACCTCCACCGCTCAGCAATTCTGCGGGCGAGGGTTTAAGTCGCAATTGTTCGGAGAATCCCTCCAAATGCCGGAAAAATTTGCGTCGCCTGGCCCCTGTCCAAATGGAACTTCTTGACTTCTTCTTGCGTGTTGGGTTAAAGCACTCCCTATCCGTGTGCGTTGCTCCTGGTTGAAGGAAATTCCCCCTCTATTATTTGAACAGCTGAACAGCAGTTGAAGTTTCCTCGTACAGTAATTCTTTTTACAAAACAGATTTGCATATATATATTTGAATACATATATATATATATATATATATATATATATCGAGAGGAAATTTTACGCGTTGGCGAGAGAAGTGCATAAGCGATTATTTACCGAAAGATTATGGGAGGGGCTTAAACGAGTTTTGAAAACGGGTAAAATTTAAAGGTTATTGGAAAACCAACGCTAACTCCAAAGTCGAGTAAGAAAGCGAAAATGTGTAAGTCGCGATTGCAATATCAAACTCGGAAGAAGACGGTCGTGCTTTGTGTAGTTAAACAAAATTTTTGAATACATATATATATATATATACAGTCGAACTTTCGTTGAAGAACAAAAATGGAAAAGTGTAATCCAAACTGAAATAACTGATTACTTAAAATAAAAATTTAAAAAAGTGTTATGTTTTCTATATAATGAAATTTCTATATAATGAAGTAATTTTGTGGTCCCTTCGACTTCACTATAGGGAAGTTCGACTGTATATATATATATATATATATGTATTCAAAAATTTTGTTTAACTACATAAAGCACGACCGTCTTCTTCCGAGTTTGATATTGCAATCGCGATTTACACTTTTTCGCTTTCTTACTCGACTTTGGAGTTAGCGTTGGTTTTCCAATAACCTTTAAATTTTACCCGTTTTCAAAACTCGTTTAAGCCCCTCCCATAATCTCTCGGTAAATAATCGCTTATGCACTTCTCTCGCCAACGCGTAAAATTTCCTCTCGAATCTTCTGGAACCTTCTTTTCCCCGGTCCTCACCTCACAACCGTTTTGCATAGCTAAACACAGTTTCGCTCACCAGGCGCACATAATTTGTAGTCAGCTGCGACATCTCCTCTCTACCTTTATTTCGGCGTTCTCCCTTCTTGCTCAATTCCTACTCTCTCTTTTCTTTCTACCTTTATACTATTTCCATATTACAATCGCATAAACACATAGCAACAAAAAAAACTGCGATAAAATGATAGAGTATTCTAATGTATCCGTTTGACACTCTACATTGTTAACCTAAACGCATCTGCATACGCTACAGGTAAGTTCACATTTTTTTAACAAAACGAAAATAATTATAGATCTAATCCATTGACGGGCATTCCAGCACATTTGTGCTGGAAGTTTTGAGTTTCTTAATATGTATACAAAGAATGCTTCCAATAAAATTTCGTCAGTCGCTGCCAAGCCACCAACGACCAGGGGCTGTACGCTGCGTTCGTTCATTTTGGCTACACCCGGAAACTAATCATGTTTTAATTATGAATATTATTATATTATATAATAGTTATTATTATTGTTATATAACATATTAATTGTTGTTTTTGAAATTAGTTTCCTTAACTCTCATCTCTATCTGTCAGTCTAACATAGCGCCACCTATTGGCTTTTTTGTATTGTAAAGTTTTAGTTCGTTCGTTGTCTTTTAACCAGCAAGAAGCTAATAACATTTTTATTCTGTTAAATAAAACTAATAATATAATTGATGCTCATATGGTGTTTTGTTAATTTTAAAACTCGATTCCACTCAATAATCCAACAGGTTATGGGCCCAGTGACCATTATCGAGTAAATAAAATTAAAAATTTGCAAGACTAAGCAAGAGCAGAAATTGTGTAAAGTCACGCCGTTGTGCCATTTTGAATTTTTCTTTGACATCGAACATTCCAGAAATAAAAGAATAGAAGCCGCGCCGTCGTGCCGTAAAAATAAATTTTTTCTTTTGTACACTATAAGTCGAGTCGTCGTACCGTAGAAATAAAAAGAATAGAAGCCGCGCCGTCGTGCCGTAAAAATAAATTTTTTCTTTTGTACATTATAAGTCGAGTCGTCGTACCGTAAAAAAAAAAATGGATTTGCTGGAAACCAAACCAGACAATGGCATATTTGGCATTCACCACAAACTAAATGGCACAAATTACAAGCTATGGAAGTTCCAAATTGACGCAGTAATGAAGTCCAGAGCACTTTCTGATGTCATGGCGGGCAATGTTCCTGAAGATTCGGCAACAGAGGCAGCTAAAAGTGAATAAGAGAAGAATGATGGCAAAGCTATGGCTATTTTAATTTCATCAGTAAACAGTGAACAAGCAAACCATATTCTGACATGCAAGACAGCAAAAGAAATTGCAGACAAACTGGCCAGTCTACATGAGAAGCGCAGTGAGGTACGTATCATGTGCCTCTATGAAGAATATTTCTCTTTAAAGATGGCTGAAGGTGAATCAGTGGCAGAGTATGTGTCAAAAGTAAGCAGAATGGCACACGAAATCGAGGATCAAGGCGAAAAGTTATCGGAAAACATCAAAATGGTTCGCATTATCAGTGGTTTAACGCCGAAATTCCGTAATTTCAAGACGGTCTGGTACAATATAAAAGAGGGCAGAACGCTTGACAGTTTATTTGCACGCTTACGACTCGAAGAGGACCAAATGGGTAAAGTAAATGATGAACCATTAGACGCAGCTTTTAGTGCAAAATTCAAGTCAAAATGGGGATCTGGCAAGAAGACATCAACGTCGATTGATGAGCTAAAGAAGAAAACAAAATGTAATAAATGTCATAAAGTAGGACATTGGAAGAAAGAATGTCCGAAACGCAATGATATCTCTCCCGCAGGCAAGAAAGGCGGTGATATAGCATTCTGTGCCAAAATTAAAAACAGCGCGACAACGGATAGTAAAGATGTTTGGATTGCTGACTCAGGTGCGACTGAGCACATGTCTTTTCGCAGAGAATGGTTTACCGATTATAAGAAAAGTGATGTAGAGCGTTTTGTCCAAATTGCAAACAATGATCGTTTACGGATCCATGGTACTGGCACCATTTTAATCGAAGCTAAAGTCAATGGCAAATGGATGAATAGACAACTGAAAAATGTGCAGCATGTTCCTGAGCTGAAGCAAAATTTATTCTCAACGGCATCCGCTACTTCAAAAGGTTTTCATATGGTGATAACTCATGATGGCTGTAAAGTGACAGATGGTAGTGGTGAAGTTTTTGCTGTTGGTGTGAAAGATGACAACAAACAATTGAGAATGGCGTTTCAGCAGCGTAGAAACGAACACGCAAATGCAGTAACTGTTACATTAGAGCAATGGCATCATCGATTAGGACATTTGAATCCAGACACGATAAAGCGCATGTGCAGCCAGAATTTGATAGAGGGTGTCAAAATATCAGGCAACGATAAATTTTTCTGTGAAAAATGTCATATTGGAAAGATGCAGCGTACTTCGCATAAACCGGCACAACAGCGAGCGGTTGCAAAAGGTGAATACTTGCATGCCGATCTATGCGGTCCAATGGAAGAAATGGGTATTGGAGGAATGCGATATTTCCTTCTTATCAAAGATGAGGCAACGAGTTTTAAATATATATATTTGTTGGCCAACAAATCCGAAGTGTGTGATAAGATAAAGGCTGTGTTGTCAATGGTGCGCGTTTTGACAGGCAATTTCGTAAAGTATTTTCGTTTCGATAATGGGACGGAGTTCATCAACAGAGATTGTATGCGATTGCTGTCAGTTGCTGGTGTGACTATTGAACGAATCGCACCATATACACCCGAGCAAAATGGACGAGTGGAGCGCGAAAACCGTAGCATTGTGGAATGTGCACGTACAATGTTGCTTGGCAGTGGCTTGCCTAAACGCCTATGGCCAGAAGCAGTGAGAGCAGCTGTATATATTCTAAACAGATCATCAAATAAGAAGTGTCCAGATATAACACCATACGAAAAATGGTTCAATGCCAAGCCAGAGATGGGCCATGTGCGAATTTTTGGCACTGAATGTTTTGTGCAAATACCAAAGCAAAGTGGACGCAGGAAATGGGACGCCAAGGCTAAAAAGATGTTCCTAGTTGGATTCGAGCCCACATCAAAGAATTTTCGGCTGTATGACCCAGCTACACAAAAGATCATCGTTAGTTGCAATGTAAAAATGAACGAAAAGGCTGTCGTTCGTGTGAACCATATCATTGATGACCACGAAGATGACAATATGCAATCACAAATTAAAGAAATGTCAAATACAGGGCCGTCGTCTTCTCATATTGTCAAAGAACAGCAGCGATCGTCTGACGAATTCAACAATGAACATAATGAATCGGCCATATCAGATGATGATTTCTTTGACGTGAATGACAATACGTTGACAGCCGAAGATAATAAGATGCAGGAAGACAAAAACGTACGCAAGAATGAGCAGTATGACTTACGCAAAAGGGTAAATGCACCCGATCGTCTCATAGAGAGCGGATATTCAGCTGTTGTTCTAGAGCCAAATACGTATAATGAAGCGTTGAATTCGGAGAACTCTGCGAAATGGAGAGATGCCATGAATGAGGAATTGCGATCTTTAGAGAAAAATTCGACATGGGAATTGGTGAAACGCCCGAAGAACCGCAACATTGTTGGATGCCGATGGGTGTACAAATTAAAACAAAATTCATCGGGTTCAGTGTTTAAGGCACGTCTGGTCGCAAAAGGCTATTCGCAGCGCGAGGGAACTGACTATGGTGAAACTTTTTCGCCAGTTGTCCGATACGATTCCATTCGGACCATGCTATCAATTGCTGCTGCAGAAGATTTAGAGATGGCGCAGTTCGATGTAAAAACTGCGTTCTTAAATGGCAAATTAGACGAGGAAATATTCATGGAGGTACCAAAAGGATTGAACATCAAAGAAGAAGGCATGGTTTGCCGGCTTAAGAAAAGCTTATATGGATTGAAACAAGCTTCTAGAGTTTGGAACAAGAAATTCACAAAGTTCCTCAGCGATTTCAACATGGTTCAGTCAAAGGCGGATCCGTGTGTGTTCAGGGGCCATATAAATGGAGCCAAAGTCATTTTACTTTTATATGTGGACGATGGATTGATTCTTTCGAAATGCAAGAAAACGCTGGAAATACTGATGAGCCATCTATCAAACAATTTTGAAATAACACGGAGCAGCGATGGCCATTATGTTGGTATAGAGATTCACCGCGACCGAAAAAGGAAAACGATTTTCATCAATCAAAGTTCATATATTAAGAAGATCATCGAGAAGTTTAATATGCAAGATGCCAAGTATATTTCCACTCCAGCTGACAATAATGTCATTTTAACCAAGTCAAGCGATGAAGATGGCATCAATTTCCCTTATCGAGAAGCGATCGGGTCACTCATGTTTGCTGCTATTGTGACCAGGCCAGATATTTCATATGCAGTGGGAGAAGTCAGCCGGTATATGGAGAGTCCAAAACGTCAGCATGTTTTGGCTGTCAAGCGCATCCTACGTTATTTGAACATGACAGCCGAAATGGGAATTGAATATTCTGGACCATCAACATCACTACGGGGATATTCAGATGCTGACTTCGCAAAAGATGTGGATACGCGAAGGTCAACTACTGGTTACGCGTTTATTGTCGGTAAAGGTATAGTCACATGGAAAAGCTGTCGGCAAAAAACAGTAGCACTTTCTACCACCGAAGCTGAGTTCATGGCAGCATGTGAGGGTGCAAAGGAGGCAGTTTGGCTTAATCAACTGCTGCATGATGTGGGATGCATTCAAGAAAGCTCACCATCACTCTATATCGACAATCAGAGTGCAATTCGACTTATTAAAAATTCTGAATTGCACCAGCGAACAAAACACATCGATGTTCGGCTACATTTCATCCGAGAGTTGTATGGATCGAAGACAATCTCGATAGAATACATTTGCGGTGAAGATCAATTGGGAGATGTGTTCACAAAGCCCTTAGTGGCTCAAAAGTTCGCTAAAAATATTGAAAGGCTAGGAATGAGAGTAATAAAATAATTAGTGGGAGTGTTGTTTTTGAAATTAGTTTCCTTAACTCTCATCTCTATCTGTTTGTCTAACATAGCGCCACCTATTGGCTTTTTTGTATTGTAAAGTTTTAGTTCGTTCGTTGTCCTTTAACCAGCAAGAAGCTAATAACATTTTTATTCTGTTAAATAAAACTAATAATATAATTGATGCTCATATGGTGTTTTGTTAATTTTAAAACTCGATTCCACTCAATAATCCAACATTAATTATATATGATATTAAAAATAATTAATATATAACAGTTATTGTTGAAAACTCCACTTTACATTGTAAATTGCGGAAAAGAACGAAACACGCAATTTTTTTAGTTTCTCTCAGTGCTGAAAACAAACTCATCCGCATTCCATTCGGATAGTATAAGAATGCCCGTCACTGATCTAATCTCTTTGTTTCTTTCCAGCTCTAAACACAAGGGAGCGTCACGCAACAAAACAGAACAACATTTGGAGAACTACAACTACTCGCACGACAAAACACACAATACGACAAATACACGCACAAAGTGTCAAATATTTACTGATTCTCTCTTACTTCGCCAAAAATTCACATACAATTAAAAAATTCTTTGTATGTACTCATATGAGGAATGAAGAGCACAAAAAATTATAGTCGGTAGCACTAAATACAAGAGAGTAAGCAAATATTTGAATTTTGTCGTACCGGCACACAAGAGCAGCGCCTACAGTTGATTTTTTTCTCAATTCCCATAAGAGCCTGTGTAATTTTGACAGTTCGTACGAGTAGTAGGTGTAGTTCTCCGAATGGTGTTCAGTTTAATACATAAGTACAAAATTTTACTCGGGAATCAGTAAATATTTGACACTTCGTGCGTGTATTTGTCGTTCTCCAAATGTTGTCATGTTTACAACATTACTTCGCCAAAAATTCACAACCAATTAGAAAAGTCTTTGTATGTAGAACATATATGAGGCATGAAGAGAATTTTGTCGTACCGACATACGAGAGCAGCGCCTACAGTTGATTTTTTTCTTAATTCCCATAAGAGGCTGTGTAATTTTGACAGTTCGTGCGAGTAGTTGTAGTTTCCGAATGGTGTTCTGTTTATAACATAATGCCTTAAACATATGGGATGTCGCTCAGCGACATTGGTCGCAGCACTTGTCAAAATTACACAGGCTCTTGTGGGAAACAAGAAAAAACTAAAAGTCGCCGTTGCCTCTATCGCTCTTGTTCTTCTTCTGTTGATTGTTGGGAGTTTTTATGTGTTAGCTGTTCCCTGCCGCGCCTCAGCAGCTCAAATTTTTGACAATTGGCGAAGAGTGATATCGCTGAGCTACATGCAATGTGTTTAAGGCATGTGTTTACTTTTCTCCCAAAATTTATTACGACTTCTGGCACTTGAACCGAAGAAGTTTTCAGTTGTTAACTTAATACCTTGTTCTGGCACTTCAACCGAACAAGAGCTGAGCTGCTATGCAAAATAATGAACCGCACTCTTTTGTGGTTTGAACTTGACTACCTTTTAATTACATTACATTATAAAACGTAATTATTCCAATTTTGTATTTATAATTTGTCTTACAAATATTCTTAAAATTAGCATGCATACAATTTACAAATAAATAAATATATACATAAATTACAAGTGGCGCAGAAACAGAGGCCACTGGAGCAATGAAGTTGCAAAAGAATTAAAAAAGAAAATTTTAATTCAGTGGAAGAAAATGACAAAAGTCACCAATGAATGGCGGCCGCACTACCCACATTAGTAGAGATGGTCAGCCTGGGCGTAGAAATTGGAGCTCACACCTGGTCGCAGGAACGAGCTGAGAAAGAAGTATCTCGGAGCGGGTGGATTCCGAAGCATCGCACGGATGTCATCTTTTTCGTGAGTGTCGATGTTCACAACGAATCGTCTGGCGATGTTGATCAGAAGTCGTCGATCGAAGGGATGTTTGCGGCATCATATAGCTTCTCGTTGGGATGGAACTTGTGGCTGTTCACTCTTCTGTGGAGACCGGTGCAGGAGCGGAGAATCTTCCTCTCAAAAAGCGCCACTCTCCTCATTGCTGTGGGATTAATAGAGAACCAAATGGGGTATACATAAGCAATTATCGGCCTGATAAGTTGCTTATAGATGAGCAACTTGGTTGCCCTGTTGAGCCCACATTGCCGTCTCAGAAGCGGGTTAACCAAATGGAGAGTGAAGTTTGCTCTCTGGAGAACCTGAGAAACATGCGCTTTAAACCGAAAGCGTTCAGAGAAAAGTACACCAAGGTACTTAACAAGCTCTTTGGTCTTAATGACACTGTCATCAGGCATATCAAGCTCGACTTCTCTACACCTAACGGCGAAGTGACGTCTTGATTTGAGCACTGTAGAAGGAGGGCGGAAGCAGATGAGTTCTGTCTTCGCACAGTTAACTTTGAGACCCCACTTGTGGTAGAAGTCACAAAGCAAGTTCATGTGCTGGCCGAGGCGGCCAGCGGAAACTTCAGGAGATAAAGCAGTGGTGAAGGAGATGGAGTTATCTGCGTAAAGCAAGGTAGTTGTGCGAGGCAAATTCTGCGGCTGGTCAGAGGTGAAAATGAACTTGACTACCTTTTAATATTAAAAATCTTATAATTTATAGCGAATTTTTATGTATAAAATGCTAAACTATTTTTTGTCTATTTTGTCGGCGATTGGGCGTTCAAAGAATAACTGCTGCTACGTGTTTATAGCAAGGCTGGTCATGGAGCAGGCAAGCCAACATCTAAATGCATGGAAGGTTTCCATTGGAAACTACAGATATTGTAACCTTCATGTACATAACCAATATCTAAATGCATGGAAGCTACAGATATTGTAACCTTCATGTACATAACCCTAAATATGGATACCATAAACTTATAAAAAGCCGCAGTATTTTATATGCCATGAATTGAAGTAACTCATGAAGGTAAATGCTTTTGTTCCCATCGCTTAATTACATAGAGATAAGACGCAATGTAACACCACAAGGTGTTAAGTAAAGCGTCAGCAACGTATGTACAATTCTTAGTTTGATTAAAATTAAACACAGTAGTGCTGGCGACGCTGCTGATGCATTTGACACCGCGAACTGCATGTTTCAAATGTTTTGCAAAGTTGTTCAATCTGTAGACTGACATCAATTGTGTTGTTATTTAGAAGTACCATCACGATGATGGGATTTTGCATTGTAGTCAAATTGCCAAAGGCAGCGTAGGATACTTGCATGATAGTATTGACTACTGGATGGCTCGGAGGGTTACAAAGTTTTTTTTTATGATACAATCGGCTTGAATTGAGATGAGTCCTGACTTGATCAATTCGATTTTAAGAATGCCAGTTCCGCATACTGCTGTCATTTGAATCGCTTCCTTGGTTGCGTAGATCAATTGATTGTTGTGGGATAGTTTTTCCCACAGTGGACTGTCCTGTAATGTAGTAGCGCTGTGTAATGTAGTTTCCTGTGCTGTGGTGGTGTAAATCGTCTTATTGAGTTCTTGTAGTTGATAGCGCCTACAAAATTAGTGGCGTTGTCGCAGTACAACGTTTTACATCTACCTCGTGGACTTATAAAGCGTTTTAGGGCAGCAATAAATGCTTCTGTTGTTAAATCACCTACCACTTCTAGATGAATTGCCTTTGTGGCAAACAGAAAAAAACTGCAACGTATACTTGAGGTCTTTTACCTCTAATCTTGTAGTGAACCCATGGTGGGCCCCAATAGTCAACACCGGTGTTTAGGTATGGTCTTTAGGTATGGTCGTGCTGGCGTGACTCGGTCGATAGGTAAGTTGCTCATTACTTAATTTATGAGCCTTAGTTTGGCCCTGATGCATCGTATACAGTTTTGAACAACGTGGCGTGCTGTTGATTTTCCTTTTATTGGCCAAAATTGAAGTCTCAGCAGAGCAAGTAACGTTTGAGAGCCACAGTGCATGTTCTCTACATGTATTTTCTTAAAGATTAATTTGGCGATTGGGTCATTATATGGAAGTATTACAGGATGTTTTGCATCGTATGGTAGTTCGGATGCTTCCAAACGACCCCAACACGTAGACGTCCATCGTCGTTAATATAAGGATTAAGTGAGCTAATGGGACTTGACTTTGACACTGCCTTGTGGTGTTTTAGATTTGTGAGGTCTTCTCTGAAGTCGAAATGGTGAATGGCCTTGACTATGAGCGATTGCGCGCCATGAAGCTTGGTGACAGTGACAGTGTTCCTTGCGAACTCCCTTTCTTTCAACTTAAGATTTTGTATAAATGAGGAATGAATTGGATTTTTTTTCGCGCTTATTGAATTAATGTATAAATCGTCATTATTGGGCTCCAGCGCAATTGTTAATACAAGTCTTGATCAATAAGGCAGATCGTATAGCTAGCATTTCATTTAAGATGCACCAACAAAAGATCGTTGATGAGAAACTGTGGCGAGTTTCGAAATAGTTATACGATCAATAATGATGATACAAAATGTATAAATCGCATTATGTAGGCGACGACTCATAAGAGGAAGGTGAATGAGTTTCGATGGTTTATATTGTAGACCAGATCGCTCTTTATTGCTAGAGCCCTTGAAAATGGTGGAAGCGTCGTTGACTCCTGTCCGTGTAAAAATAGCGGACCGTAGATCCAAAGGTTACAGTATAGCAGTTTGTCTGGAGTTAATCCTCTTGAGAGGATATCTGCAGGGCTATGTTGAGACAGAACATGATGCCACTGATTTCAACGTGATATTTGGTATTTTTGATATCCTGTTTACCACAAATGTGTGGAAAGGTGACGCCGTAGAGTTTATCCATTGCAGCACAATTTCGGAGTCTGTCCATAGATATGTGGGAGAGTTAACTAGGCATAGATCCTTACTTACACGCGCTGCGAGCTCCGCTGCTAATAGGGCAGCACAGAGTTCCAGTCGAGGCAATGTTTGTTTTTTTCAGTGGGTTGACACGAGACTTTGAACACAGCATTCTCAACACTGTCAAGGGAATCTGCTTATCTGCATCTGTTTAGGAATCTGAGTCTGATTTAGTGTTGATAGATTAGAACAGAATGATACCCAGAAACTTTGTAAGTCGATGGCTAGCTCTTCATCCCAAGACAGCTTCATTTCCCAAAGCTGCTGGATGAATAATTTTGCTACAACAACTACTGGTCCTAATATACGTAATGGGTCAAAGATTTGCGCTAAATTTGACGTCACTACACGCTTGCTGATCACCGTGCCATCAGAAACCTTTACCTTGACACAAAATACATTGGTCTCCACGTTAAACCCAATGTTTTTATTGTCGATACTTCATCGCTGTCGAAGTCTAGATTTACTTCCTGATTTTCTTGAGAAATTCCTTGCAGAAGTTCTGGGTGATTTGCGCACCACTTATGCGGTTTGAAACCCGCACCCTTTAATAACGCTATTAGTTGACTCTGCACCTCCAGTGCTGTTGCCAAAGTGTCGGAGCCACTGAAACCATCGTCAACGCAAAAATCATCTAGTAATGCTTGAGCTCGCAATGGATGACTTGCTGTATGTTGTAATGACAAAACTTGTAGGCATTTTGTTGCAAGATAGGGCGCTGACGTGCTACCATAGGTGACTGTGTTCAATTGAAAATACTTTAGTTTCTCTGTAGGCTCGTTTCTCCATAGTATCAGCTGGTAAGCTTTGTCCGTCGTGTCAATGAGAACTTGACGGTACATTTTTTCGATATCTGTAGTAAATGCAAATCGATGAAGCCGGAATCGCAACAATATTGACAATGAAGTGTTTTTCACAATATTTTTCTGCTGTCGTGAAATTGTTGTTTTGGGAATCCTTGAGGTCATCCAATTTCCAAAATCGCTCAATAACTACGTCGGTGGACGCATCGTTATTATCATAAATGGCACACGTTACAGAATTCTGAGCGTGTTGATCAACTCGGCCACATACTAACCACCCGAACACACTGTTTTGTAATATGGGTAGATTTTTAGCGAGCTTTATCTTCTCAGGGAGCACTACAACAAAAGCAAAACATCTATCATGTCTGTTACTGAAAATTCAGGATCTGCTAACTCAAGATTTTCAGGAAGATGCCATGTTTGTGCACGGATGTGCATTGAAGTCGTTTTGTAGTCGAATAATTGTTATTTTTAATCAAAAGACAGTGATTAATATTTCTGGTCGAACTTTATTATCGAGGGTTTCTTAGAATTTCTTACCCGATAAGAAAGTAAAAAAGAAAGTTAAGTTAAGAAAATAAGAAAGTTAATTTAGTGATGCGCTGCTTAATTTTTAATGCTTCACCTACGACAGTCACAATTAAAAAGAGATCGAGAAATGTTACCTTCGGTGGTTTATCACTTATCGTCCTCTGTCTTTGTACGTGTTTTGCTATTGTGGCCGTGTCACAAAACTGCGTTTTTTATAGCTACAGTTTTCTATGTTCTGATGAGTAACTGTCGATTCACTCATTGATTTGGTTTTGCTCTTAGAATAGTGGTTGGACCAGTTTTTATTTTCTTCTTCCTTTTTTGTGGATCGTAATTTTGTAATGTGTTGACTTTCAACATGCCGCCCGACTATGCCTTCGCTGGCATTGATGTATCGATTAACTACTTGTAAAGCTTGCGAACACAGCTTCTCTTTGTTAGGCTTCACTCGTGGCACAGTCGTATGATCCATCGATTGGCAATCGGCAAACCTTTGACACAGAGCGTCGATATGTTCCATTGTGAGTTCGAACTGTGACAACCCGTACTAATTGATCCTCGCCGGGATGCGTGTCTACTATTCTACCTAGTTGCCACTGCTGGGGTGGAAGGCGATCTTCTTTAAGTACAACTAAGTCTCCTAATTGGAGATTTATCTGCTGGAAATGCCATTTTGGACGTGACTGCAGATGGGATAGCCACTCAGATGACCATTTTGCCCAAAATTGTTGAATCATTCGTTGAATTTTTAAGTATTGACGATGAGGCGTGGGTTCCGTGATTGGTGGCTCTGAAGGAGCTAACAGCGAATCCCCAATTAAAAAATGTCCTGGTGTTAGCACCATGAGGTCGTCTGCACTAGCGGTAAGTGGACACAAGTGACGAGAGTTCAGACACGCTTCGATTCTCACTAAAACTGTAGATAAATCCTCATACGTCATGGCCGTTCCAGTGGTGATTCGCTTTAAATGGTATTTGACAGATTTGATGTTCGCCTCCCATAATCCTCCAAAGTTCGGCGAGTGGGGTGGATTAAAATGCCATTGGATTCCTCGATCTGACAGATGGGGAATGATGTGGTTCTCGAACTCTTCTTTGAACTTGTTAGCGTTCGTTTCTAGCACCCTATTTGCACCCATGAAATTCGTGCCACAGTCACTGTATATATCATGACACAGACCACGTCGTCCTATGAATCGATTAAGCGCACATAGCATTTGATCAGTCGACATGCCTGTCACCGCTTCCAGGTGCACGGCTTTGCTTGCTAAACAGATAAAAAGTGATATGTAACACTAATAGGTGGTGTTCCCTCGGTACCGAGACGCTTTTAATTCAATTGCAGCTGTGTAATCGACTCCGCTTGAAAGAAAAGGTCGTAGTTGTTGTGATACCTTTGGTCTCTCTTTGAAACAATGAATGCAGGTCCTGAGTTTCGATTGGATTGCTTTTGTTGCATTGAGAATCCAAAAACTCTTCCTAATAAATGCAGACGTGAGTGTTGTTCCACCATGCAAAGTGCTCATATGAGCGTCCTCTGACGAGATTTGTAAAGTGATGTGATCTTGGTAATATCATTGGATGTTTTCGAGCATACGATAATATCGATTTGTGCAGTCGACCACCAACTCGGATGATGTTTTGATCGTCAATAATCGGATTCAGATAAATAAGTGGGCTGTTGTGCTGCACCACTTCTCCTTTGGAAAGACGTCGTTTTTCGGGCGTGAAGCATTCGGATTGAACCATACGAACTAGTATCAAGAGACCTTGATGCAACTCGCTGACTGTGAATGTTCCGGTTGCACGCTTGCCTTTACTGAATCTGCAGTTCTGAAGAAATCTTGTTATCCAAGCCGTGATTAGTCGCAAGCGCGAAAATGATGAATAGTTTGCAATAAGTGATGCATCTATGCCGTCGATTAGGATGTTGACGAGCTGCTCTTTTTCCAAGAAAGTCCAATTCGTTTGGGGCCATAACTGTCGTGCTTCTCGTAACCATTTTGGTCCTTTCCAGTACAATTCACACTGCAGCAGCTCACTTGCTGTCAGACCTCGTGAAGAATAATCCGCTGGATTTTCCTTTGTTGAAATGTGATGCCACTGGTCTACTGTCGAAGATGAGTGGATAAGTCCGATTCTGTTTGAAACGAAAACCGGCCATCGTCGTATATCTCCGCGAATCCAAGACGTGCTGTCTTCATCGTGCTGATGGTGGAATCTGTCCAGTAATATATTGAAACCTCTCCGATAGAGGAGGTGATGTGTTTCATTACCCATTGAACCAGTTTTACACTTAGCACTGCAGCGCACAACTCTATTCGTGGAATACAAATCGGTGGCTTAGGCGTGACCTTGCTTTTTGCTGCAAGAATATTTGTGTGATATTGGTTATGTTCATCCTGTACGCGTAAGTATACTATCGAAGCGTACGCTTGCATGGAGCCGTCACAGAATGCATGAAGTTCAACCTGTCTGCTGGACTCCTTTGAAAAGTTCAACCATCGCGGTAGTTGGATGCTGTTGACGTTGGGAAGATCATTTAAAAAACTGGTCCATTCTTCGCACAACTCCGCTGACAGAGGAACATCCCAATCAAGGTTGAGAGACCATAGATGTTTCAAGAAGATTTTTGCAGTAACAATAAACGGGTTTATGAGTCCCAACGGGGCGAATAATTTAGCTATTGTGGATAATACCGTCCGCTTAGTGATTTGATTGAAGTTTGGGGCAAATCTTATACGGTACTGAAATGTGTCACTGCTCGGATGCCAACACATTCCCAAAGTCTTAATAGTCTCGTCCATGTTTAGATGGATTGCAAAAGCACTATCGTGTTGTTCGGACGAAATGCTTTCTAACAGCCGGGGTGTATTAGCTGCCCACTTTTGGAGCTTGAAACCTGCACTACCTAATGCTCCTTGTGTGTCGTCACGAATCTTGCGAACCTGAGCAAGGTTAGGTTAGGTTAGGTTGGAAGGGCATGTGGCCAGGTCGACCACTTCCACCGAGGCCTAAGTGGCCCATTGTAGTAGCCCTTGTTAATTTTTAGGGATATGGGAAAAGGATAGGGGTAGGATATGGTGTGGGAACCGGCGACTACCTATGTCCGCCATTCTACCAGTAGGCCCCTCCCGACGTTGTACTTAGTCGGGTATGGGTCTGGAGAAGGCACACTTGGTGCTCATGATGAGCTTCAGTAGACTGGCGATCGGTAGCCCCGCCAGATCCGAGTCCTTCAGAAAGCCAGTTCCTGTTGATTGGAGTCGGCGGTAGTGAAGCGCCGGACACTGACAGAGCAAGTGGAGCACTGTCTCTTCTTCATCGGTGTCATTGCAGCACCTGCAATGGTCGATTACGGTGCCAGGTTTTCACCTAGACACCATATTTCCGACCGGGCAGTGTCCCGTTATCACTCCTGTCGCAAGACGAAGTTGGTCTCTCGAAAGTGAGAGCAATGCCTTCGACTTGCTCCAGTTCAACCCATGCCATAGCAGTCTGGTATTGTTGCAATTTGACCTGTTTATCCAGGTGCGATTTGCGTCACCCATGACTATGGTATCAATGGTTCTTTTTAGATGCCCTATTGGGGCATACACTGAGGCAACTGTCGTGTGGTGCTCCATTGAGGCTCCAGTTTTGGCAAGGCGGTCCGCCAGCTCATTGCCCTCAATATTTGAGTGCCCTGGAACCCAGCAGATTTTCACTGTGTTGCCTCTTAAAAGGCTCCCAAGCCTTTCCCTACACGTCAAGACAATTTTGGACTTCACTTCCACCGCACATATTGCTTTCAGGGCCGCCTGGCTGTCGACAAAGAAGTTGATGTTCTTATTGAATATCTCCTCTTCGATGACAAAGTTAGCAGCCCTTTCTATGGCAAATACTTCGGCCTGAAACACACTGCAGTCATTAGGCAGTCTATACGACCGCTGTATCTGCAGTATGTTGGAGTAGAAGCCTGCACCTGTACCCTCTTCGGTCTTGGAACCATCGGTGTAAAAATCGATGCCCCCTAGAGGTTCTTGGCCTAATGACCATTCCTCTCTGCGGGGAAAGATCACCTCCGGTATTCCCTCAAAAGTCAACCTCGGGAGAATATAGTCCGTGTGAACGGTCAAATCATTCCGCGGGTTTTCTCCCACTTGCTTCAAAAATTTCAGCACACTCCCATGTCCAAACCGAGATTCCGTGCTTAGGCTGAGACCTTTCAGCCTTAGGAAACTCTTTCCCGCCGAACTCAGAATGAACTTATCAAGGGGAAGGATATGAAGTAACATTTCCAGTCCCGCTTGTGGTGTGCTCCTAGGAGATCCAGTGATACTTCTAGCTGCACATCTTTGAACCTTACTTAAGGTTTTTAGATTGCTGCTCTTCTGTACCGCTTGCCACCACAGAAGACAGCCGTAGGTGAGGATCGGCCGGATCACCGCCGTATACAGCCAGTGTACAATGTACGGCGGTAACCCCCATTTACCGCCAACGGCCTTCCTGCATGCATAGAGGGCATTCAGCTCTTTCTCTGTTCGTTCGGCTATGTTCCTTTTCCAAGTTAACTTGCTGTCTAGAACTACGCCGAGGTACTTCACGTAATCAGACAGCGGAAGGCTTTGGCCATTCAGGTTGGGCCTTCTGAAGTCTGGCACCTTGTACTTTCTGGTGAATAGGACGAGCGAGGTCCTAGTCACGTTTGTGCTAAGACCATTTCTATCCGCCCACCTTGCCATTTTCGCCAGAGCCTTCGTCATGAGCTCACTGATGGTGGGTAAAAATTTACCAGTAATCAGCAGAGCTATGTCGTCAGCATAGGCTATGGCTCTAACGCCTGTACCATCAAATTCCCTTAGAATCTCGTCAACCACAATAGGGGTGAGAGAACTCCTCCCTGTGGTGTACCTCGTGTGACGCTTCTAAGGAGAGTGCTTGCGCCCATGGTCGGACTTATAATTCTGCTATTCAGCATACATACTGTCCATTCAATTATAGCGCTGTGCACGTCGTGATACTTCAGAGCACTCTCAATTGCTTCTGGTTTGACGTTATTAAACGCCCCTTCGATATCCAAAAAGGCTCCAAGAGTATACTCTTTGTCCTCCAGGGATTTTTCAATTCTAGATACCACACTGTGAAGTGCGCTCTCAACTGATTTGCCTTTTTGATAGGCGTGTTGAGAATTGCAAAGTCTGTGTGTGATTTTATTCCTTATGTAGAGGTCCACCAGTCTCTCCAGTGTCTTAAGTAAGAAGGAGGAGAGGGAGATGGGCCTGTAGTCCTTTGCAGAGGAGTGCGAAGGTCTACCTGCTTTAGGTATGAAAACCACCTTTACAAACCTCCAGCTCTTGGGTATGTATCGTTTCTTGAGACATCTTGTGAATATATCAGTGAGCACTGGTAGAATGGTGTTCAGGGATTTCTGAAGCATGGCCGGGATGATTCCGTCCGGTCCAGCCGATTTGTAGGGTTGGAAGGACCCGACCGCCCATATCACCCTGTCCTCACTCACCACGTTGCTCACGTCTTCCTGTAGATGGCTCAGCTCCTCGAAACCAATACCCGTTGGAGTCATCGGGGTCGTCCCAGCACAGTATTCCGTGCAGCCCGGAAAATGTGTATCACATAGAACCTCCAACGTTTCAAGACTAGATTCTGTCCATGAACCGTCCAGCCGCTGGATGCAACCAGGAATAGCTCTTTCCCTGGTTAGCACCTTTCGCAGTCTGGACGCTTCATTGACTTCGCATATCTTATCACAATATGCCCTCCACGAGTCTCTCTTAGATCTTCTAATTCTGCCTTTGTAGATTCTTAGACCCGCCCTATACAGGGCCCAGTCAATGTCGCTACCGGTGGCTTTCGCTTTATTAAAAAGCGCTCCCGTTGCTTTCTTTATCGCTCCGAGTTCCGGGGTCCACCACGCGGGTTTACTTTTTCCGCGAGGGTAGCTCCTCGGACACGAGTCGTTAAAAGCCCTCCGGAGCCCTGCGCAAAGGGTATGAACAAGGGTGTCAGTGTTCTCATTATTGGACCTTATGTTGCTGTGTGACAGCAGCACCGCGGCTTTTTGTGAGAACTGGTCCCAGTTCGTTTTCCTTGGGTTCCTAAAGGGCACGACTCTTGGTTTATCAAATGAGATCTCAAAGAATATCCTAAAGTGGTCCGAAAAGGAGCACTCTTGGGACACCCTCCATTTCAGGATTTCGAGGTCTCTACAATTTTTCAGGGTGAGGTCTATTACTTCCGATCTAACTCTATTGCTAAAGGTGGGCGAGGCCCCCTATTACAGATAATTAGGTCGTTTGTAATAATGAAATCAAATATAGACTCACCTCTTACATTAGTATCCTTACTTCCCCATTGCGAATGATGTCCGTTAGCATCACATCCTATCACCAACCTCAACTTGCTGGTTTTGGCAAGGGTCGTTAGTGCGCGGATTAACTGCGACGGGGGGTCAACTTCCTCGTAGGGTAGATATGCCGACGCGAGCAAGATCTTGCCATCCCGCTCGGACTCGCATGTTACCGTAGTTAGATCTGGAGAACTGTACTGCGGGAAGATAAGAGTTTTAATACTTTTCTTTACCAGTATACAAGTTCTTACTCTTGTAGTTGATCTTGTTTCGAAGACCTGATATTGTCGCGATCCCAGTCCTGCAACCTTACCACCACTCAACCAAGGTTCTTGTACCAGGGCCACGTCAACATCTTCTCTTCCCATGGTTAGCAGAAGGTCGTCAGTGGCCGCCTTACAGTGGTGCAGGTTTATTTGCACCACTTTCAGCTGGCTTCTTTGACCCATCACCATCCCTCTCTCCATCCTTCGGCACGCGGATTTTTAGCTTCCCAAGCCCGAATCTGATGGAGTCTCCTTGATTTTTAATAGCCTCAATGGACTCTCTGCTGACCGCAAACCAGAAGTTTCGGCCTCCGTTCTTGGGAACGTTGGATGAGACGATCTCCCAATCCTGTGCTCACAACCAACGGTTCTGCTTGTCTATTAAGGCTAATATGGATGCCCCCGATTCCGGGACCGGAGGGGGTACCCATATAACGGCCATTGGTCGTATGGGAAGGGAAGATCTCGGAAGAACTTCAAGCTTGGCTCTCGGCCAGATCTCGCCAAGCCCGGCAATCGTGGTCGTCAAAAAATCCACCGACTCTTTGTTACCACAACTGACGACCTTGACTCCTCTTTGCCATGCCGCTCCCTCGAAATCCACCTCCTCATCCTTCCGCGCTTCTGTCATCATCTCCGACAGAAGCCTTGTCTCCACAAGTAGCCAATTTGCCGGTGAAATCTTGCCGTCAGGGTTCGATCTATCGACAATGGCCACCTGTAGCTCCGCGCTAACTTTGAAACTAGCTGAGTGTCGGACCTTTTTGGGGTCCATACCCAGCTGTTCCTCCATCGACCTATCTCTCTTCTCGGCTCTGCTTTTTGAGAGCAGCGAGCTACTGTTTTTAGCGTTACCTGGTGCTAGGATTCTGCGATCGCCCGTTGCCCCTTTCGAGGTTGATGGCTTCACAGACATAACACCGTCACCGGACTTGGCAATAGCTCCTGCTTTGGGAGCTGGATTAGAAGTCTCCTTCCGCCCAGCCGCCGTTGCAGAGGACGAGGAGGTGGCGATGGCTCTCTCGAACCTGGCCACTTTCCTCAGGTTACCCTTCCTCAGGTGTTTTTGTTTCTCGGTCAAGGTGGAGGGGTCAAGCTTACCAACCTTCTTGAGAAAGGTTTTTGCCCTGTTATAGGCGCGCTTGGCTTTCTCCTCCTTCGACCGAGTTCTCGTACTGTTCACTGTACTGCTGAGCGGGGGGGCGCTCAGTAGTGACTCCTCTGTTTCAGCGTCCAGCAGTGTGACCTGGCTGGCTTGCGATAGCGTCAAGGTTTCGGAGGAAGAACTATCGTCCCCCTCCTCAGACGAGGCTATCGCCGCGGGATTCCGGTAGTTGTCACTATTTGAGACGGTACCTGTCTCCCTTGGCGAGATGGGGTTTGAAAAATAGCCCTCGCCTGTCAATGATCTGTCGCCCCCAGCGTTAGACGAGTTTGCCGTTGCGGAATCCTGGTACTTGTCATTGTTAATGACGCTACCAACCTCCCTACACGGCTTACTCGTCCCTGCTTCTAACTCCCCCCGTCTGTCTGTCTCCCCTGCTGCGTCGTCCGTCTCATCCATCTTATTTGTGTTGTTTTTATTTTTGTTTTCGGTCATTTCTGTTCCCACGAGTATAGGACAAGGGGATGGTCCACCTGCACAGAGGTCCTTGTGTGCAGGTAAGGCTAGTTAGTACCGAAGATCGCCCAGTATTCGGTACGCTCCGTTAAAGACTGAGCTATTTTTAAGTCTGGGTCCTCAGCCTAGAAGATCCTTGGCACGGGTCGCATGACACCTTGATCCGACCCAGAAAGAATAAAGAAGAGAGAGAGAGAGATAGGGAAGGTAGAGTATAGGAAGGACAGATTATAAAAGAGAGTGTTAGATGGAAAAGGAGGGTTTATACCGACCCCCCTTCGGTCGCCAGAGCCTCGTCAGTCAGAACAGGGGGCACCACGAGAAGGTGAGGATGACTTTTGCATGGGGGAGGCTATTCGTTACGCTTTCCCAGCCTTACCCCCCGCGAACCTGAGCAAGCGAGTCTCCTCCGATGAACAAATCATCCACATACATCTGGTGTTTTAGTACGGTTGTGGCCAGAGGATATCTGTCCCTTTCATCCTCGGCTAATTGGACCGACCTACGGCGCTGACGCAGTACCGAAGGTCACTGTTGTTAAACGATATTCCTCAATCTGGCCTTTGTTGTTACGCACAAGGATTCGTTAATAATAAGTGTCTGCTTCATGCATGTCAATGCACCTATACATCTTCTCGATGTCTGCTGTTAAAACGTACTGATGTAAACGCCATTTGAGTAAAATTGATGGTAAGTCATTTTGAAGTGCAGGGCCTTTGCATAACAAGTCGTTGAGTGAGCTTCCATTAGATGTAGAAGCTGAAGCGTCGAATACCACGCGGCATTTAGTTGTGAGGCTATACTCCTTTATGACTGTATGATGTGGCAACATACAGCATTGATAGGAAGGTTGATTACGTGGGTTAAAAGTGAGATGATAACTTTCAGCGGTTTCTACGGATGCAATTTGATTTGATCGAAATACTCTTGAATGACTGTTGAGTATTGATCCGATAAGTGTGGAGAGCGGTGGAACTTCCGCTCCAAGGCGTGAAATCGATTGAATGCTATCTGCTTGGATTTGCCTAAACTTAAGTTTGGGTACAGTATAGATTTTAATGGTAATCGGACTAGATACTTGTCGTTTTGTTGCCGCTTGTGTGTTTGTTTAAAAAACTCCTCGCACCAATTTTCTTCCGCCGTTCACAGTTGTTCATGAGAATCCAGTTGCTCCAACGAAGTATGTGTACAGTGCTTGGCATAAGTGTTGCGCGACTCTGTCTCTGTACTGGAAGCAGCACCAGAGACAATCCAACCGAACCTCGTTTGTTGTGCAATAGGTTCGTTGATCTCACCCCTTCTTACACCTTGCAGTAAAATGTTAGCTAACACGTCTGCTCCCAGCAATAAGTCAACAATAAGTCAACCAGGCTGACGAGCGATTAAATTCTGGATCAGCCAGTTCGATCCCCTGAAGGTGTGACCACTGTTTGTACACTATTGTCTTTGATGGTAAATCTTCGGTAACAGTTTTTACTATCGCTGCCAATAACGGAAAGTTGCATCGATGATCAATTCGTGACTGGATCGTGAAACGAGTGACGTGCCGTCCAACTATACGTTGTCCATTCGCTAGCTTGATAGTAGAAGTTATAGGAAGGCCTTCCAAACGGAACGATTGTGCCGCTCTTTCACTGATAAGAGCTCCAGTCGAACCCTGATCGATCGATGCACGTAGTGCAAAGGATTGGCCATCTGATGTTATGATGTTTACCAGTGCTGTGGGAAGTAAAACCTCGGATTTGGATGTGAATTTCGAGGCTTGTGACATACTTTGTGAGATGGTCTGAGCGACGTGATAAACTTCTTTCGTGTTTAACGAATGCCGTGTGTCTGCCAGTTGCGTCTTCGTTGGTTGCATTTTTGGCACTGCCCCGGTGGAAGCCGCTGCTTGTTGATGAGCTGGAGTGTGTAGTAATGTGTGATGGCGATTACCACATTGTTGGCAGTTTTTGTTGCTAAGGCACGTTGAAACCAGATGAGTAGTGCTCAAACAATTGAGGCACAATTTTGAGCTGTCTGCGACAGCTTTGCGTTCACAATAGTCCATTTGAAGAAATTTGGGACATCTACGTTGTATGTGTGAATCTTTGCATGCGGGGCATTTACTTGACTGACTGTTGTGAGATGCCGTGAGATGATGAGTTTTGGTTTCGCGATGAGAATTCTTTGAGAACGGTCGGCTAATACTAGCTTGCGGTTTGAGTGATTCTGTATGATGCGAAAGGGACCCATTATGTTGGTACTCCATGGCTTCCAAAAAGCGGTATCGAACTTCCAAAAAGTCGGTGAACTGTTTGAATTTTGGTATGTTAACGGATTGTCCGAGATTTTGTTCCCATAATTGATGAGTTTCGCGTGGTAACTTAGAAATAAGAAAATTAACGATGATTTCATCGCAACCATCAATTTGGACGTTTAAAGTCCGCAACGCACTGATGCAGGATCTTAATGTGTCCAACAGACGTTTGATGTTTGATGCTTTCTCTCTGGCTATCGGCGGTTGGGATGAGAGAAGATTCATATAATGTGTGAATAACACACGCTTGTTGTTGTATCTGCCCACCAAAGTTTCCCAGGCTTCTTGATAGTTGACAAATATGAGCGGAATATCGCGAATGTCGCTGTCAAAATTATTCGGCAGTGCTTGCTTCAGGTAATGAAACTTTTCAATTTCGACAATTGCTGCGTTGTTATGCACGAGTCGCAGATAGGAGTCATAGAAAGTCGGCCAATCGGTGTATTTCCCTGAGAACGATGGTATTGCAATTTTTGGAAGTCGTACCGCGTTTGCCACGACTTGCGTTAGTTCCGATCTCTCACGATTAGAGCTCTCTTGGCCCGCTTCGGGAAACTTGGAATTGTAGGCTTCTGTAATGATTGCAAGAGCGGTGATATACGGTTCTTCAAACTGATCTGCGATGTCCTCAGTAAAGTATTTGCAATCTACATCGCGAATACCTTGAACTAAAATCGCATGCCCCTTTGTAAAATCATTATTCAGATTCTGTAGTTTATCGAGTCGCACAACGAAATATGCTTTGGTCTGACGCTCTGGACTATCCTTTTTAAAGTTCCGCAAGGAGTTGTTCACTTTCTGCTCGCTCTGGCGATAACGAGGAGTCTGTGCATTTGCTCGTTGGAGACATTCTGTACAACTGTTTTCTTATATGTCGTAACTTAAATTGTGTGAGATTCCTCACAGGAGGCACCAAATGTTTGTGCACGGATGCGCATTGAAGTCGTTTTGTAGTCGAATAATTGTTATTTTTAATCAAAAGACAGTGATTAATATTTCTGGTCGAACTTTATTATCGAGGGTTTCTTAGAATTTCTTATTTTTTTTTATTTCTTAGATTTCTTATCCGATTAATAAAATAAGAAAGTTAATTTAGTGATTCGCTGCTTAATTTTTAATGCTTCACCTACGGCACTCACAATTAAAAAGAGATCGAGAAATGTTACCTTCGGTGGTTTATCACTTATCGTCCTCTGTCTTTGTACGTGTTTTGTTGTTGTGGCCGTGTCACAAAACTGCGTTTTTTATAGCTACAGTTTTCTATGTTCTGATGAGTAACTGTCGATTCACTCATTGATTTGGTTTTGCTCTTAGAATAGTGGTTGGACCAGTTTTTATTTTCTTCTTCCTTTTTTGTGGATCGTAATTTTGTAATGTGTTGACTTTCAACATGCCATTTTGAAGTGTCTAACGATTGTGTAGGCTGTGGTAACACTATTTTTGGCAAAATAAAAGCCTCAAATCGCGAAGAGAACTTGCCGCTCGATTATTTCGTGGTGAAGTTGATTCGATGTTTGCTGATTTTTACGTTTTGTCTGATTCCTTCTATGCACACTGAGCCTGTCGATGGTTTAATTGCTAGATGTTTTAGGAGTCGTTCTGTCACTATATTTGTTTGTGAGCCGGAGTATAGAATAGCTCGAAAAGTATTCGTTTGGGCGTTTTTTGCTTTTATCACAATCTTTGCTGTTGCTAATAGCACATATTTTTGATTCAGTAAACAGGAATTGTATGATGGCAGTATTGCTGACGGAGTATTACCTGGTGTTAGAGATGACGGAGCCGTTTGCTGATTTTGGATTTGGTACCCTCTACCCTTGTTGCCTTTTCACTTGTTGTTATCCAAGTGAAGCAATGTATTGTGTTTCTGTGAACACTTGTTACATAATTTATATGATAAATTTTGGTGTACATATGCTCAAAGAAATATACAAAATAAATATATACAGGCGTTTTACTCCAAATCTAGGTACAGCACCAGACAGAAACGACGAACGACTCACATAGAAAAACGACAACAACCGAAAAACGAGTTCTTTCCAACACACGGAAACACAACCAACCGCCATGTGCAACTGCGAACAAAGCAAGAACAAGAATTACCCCAAAAGGGGTATAAAAGGAGGCCACTTGCGAGGAAAGAGTCAGTCTCGTCCGGACCTCCGAAGCGATCACCACACAAGCAACAAGCTCCAAGGCAGCAAGGGCAACGCAAGCAGCACAGCACGAACAGCGAAGTCAACGTCGGCAGAGCAGAGGACGACAGCAGAGAGGAGAACGTCAACGGAACGTACGACGTCGGCAGAGCAGAGGACGACAGCAGAGAGGAGAACGTCAACAGAACGTACGACGTCGGCAGAGCAGAGGGCGCCGACAGAACGTAAGACGCTGGCAGAGCAGAGGACGACAGCAGAGAGGGGGACGTCAACAGCACGTACGACGTCGACAGAGCAGAGAAGTGCAGGGCCTTTGCATAACAAGTCGTTGAGTGAGCTTCCATTAGATGTAGAAGCTAAAGCGTCGAATACCACGCGGCATTTAGTTGTGAGGCTATACTCCTTTATGACTGTATGATGTGGCAACATACAGCATTGATAGGAAGGTTGATTACGTGGGTTAAAAGTGAGATGATAACTTTCAGCGGTTTCTACGGATGCAATTTGATTTGATCGAAATACTCTTGAATGACTGTTGAGTATTGATCCGATAAGTGTGGAGAGCGGTTGAGCTTCCGCTCCAAGGCGTGGAATCGATTCAATGCTATCTGCTTGGATTTGCCTAAACTTAAGTTTGGGTACAGTATAGATTTTAATGGTAATCGGACTAGATACTTGCCGTTTTGTTGCCGCTTGTGTGTTTGTTTAAAAAACTCCTCGCACCAATTTTCTTCCGCCGTATATTGTTGTTCATGAGGCACATTTTCGAGGGTATAAAATTGCCGTACTAAAGAATCCAGTTGCAGAGAGTATAGATATGTAAAGAGATTTCATGAAGCCGCCTTTCCAGCCTTCCACAAATTTTCAGTAGATGTTATTAGGGTCAAACTTGTATGAACAATTGAGGTTTGAGAAAGACATGTTAGGATTACGTTTTAATATGTTCGATGTTCTCATCGAAAAATCACTAAAGCATGACAAAGATCATGCTATGATGAATTATAGAGAGCTAGAAAGGGTAAAAAATTTTGGTTGTGTTATGTTTGCGAAACATTTTTTTCTTCGCGGGTTATTTCGCATCCTATTATACACAAGTTTTTTCCTTGTTTTCTGATTTATGTTCTGCGTGTATGGTTGTTGTTTTACACAAATGAAGCAATATTCGTCACAATGATCGATACGATGATTTCAGCGGGCGACGAAATGCAAGAAAGTAATTTGGTTTTTTATTGTTTCTTTACAATGAAAAAACATGAGCAGTCCATCTACTCGGATTTCTTTCTATTTGGGTTTTTAAAAGAAGTTTACTTTCTGTAATTTGTGCATGCTACGTTTGTTAGTTCGAAAATAAGTAGACTATTTGATTTCAGTTTATTCGGTTGTTTTTATATATTAGAATACTATTAAATTCATAACTTCTTATTACATAGAGATATTTCCTTAGCTTATATTATTGAACTCAGTTATTTTTGTAAAGTTAATTTAAATAGATTTTAAAAAAAAGTTTCTAGTCTCACTTGCATAGCATGTAAAAGAACTTGATATGCCGACGAAAATAAGTCGGTTTGCTTTTGTTTGTGGTTTATGTGAAAAATATTAAAAATATGTAACTTTAGAATCTTCTTGTAATCATATACAATTATATCAATTAGATGTTTGCGTTTTTAGTCATGAGAGACACCACACTAAATCACCTCGTAAAAAAAATTTGCAAAAGAAATAGAAATATGAATGGACTGTGAAGTTTAAAGTTAATTCTAAATAAAATTCATATCATGTTTCTTAATAAACGAAGTCGAATAAATAAAGTTAAAGTAATATTAATTAAAGTAATGAATAATTAAAGTAATATTAATTATTATTATGTATTATGTAAAGTATCATAATTTATGTACATAGTACATACATATTCACAATATATTCATATTTCTTTACAATAAGAAAACATGAGCAGTCCGTCTGCTATATAAGTATGCTATATAAGACGTTGCATTTTAACGTTTTTGTTTGATTTTTCTGTTATCACAGAGTTCCTTTTCCTCCGCGATGATTCCAATTTTACTTTTAACCATCTTGAATTAAAGCGTATTAAAATTGTAATTAGATGGTCAAGAATAGTGATTCTATGTTGCGAACATAAGTCTGCAATATCGAACCATTTTGGCCAAATTATGTTTGTTCGTCGAATGCATTCGACAAAAACGTTAAAATGCAACGTCTTATATAGCATACTTATATAGCAGACGGACTGCTCATGTTTTCTTATTGTAAAGAAACATGAATATATTGTGAATATGTATGTACTATGTACATAAATTATGATACTTTACATAATACATAATAATAATTAATATTACTTTAATTATTCATTACTTTAATTAATATTACTTTAACTTTATTTATTCGACTTCGTTTATTAAGAAATATGATATTAAAATTTTATTTAGAATTAACTTTAAACTTCACAGTCCATTCATATTTCTATTTCTTTTGCAAATTTTTTTTTACGAGGTGATTTAGTGTGGTGTCTCTCATGACTAAAAACGCAAACATCTAATTGATATAATTGTATATGATTACAAGAAGATTCTAAAGTTACATATTTTTAATATTTTTCACATAAACCAATGGCTAACAAAAGCAAACCGACTTATTTTCGTCGGCATATCAAGTTCTTTTACATGCTATGCAAGTGAGACTAGAAACTTTTTCTAAAATCTATTTAAATTAACTTTACAAAAATAACTGAGTTCAATAATATAAGCTAAGGAAATATCTCTATGTAATAAGAAGTTATGAATTTAATAGTATTCTAATATATAAAAACAACCGAATAAACTGAAATCAAATAGTCTACTTATTTTCGAACTAACAAACATAATTTGGCCAAAATGGTTCGATATTGCAGACTTATGTTCGCAACATAGAATCACTATTCTTGACCATCTAATTACAATTTTAATACGCTTTAATTCAAGATGGTTAAAAGTAAAATTGGAATCATCGCGGAGGAAAAGGAACTCTGTGATAACAGAAAAATCAAACAAAAACGTTAAAATGCAACGTCTTATATAGCATACTTATATAGCAGACGGACTGCTCATGTTTTCTTATTGTAAAGAAACATGAATATATTGTGAATATGTATGTACTATGTACATAAATTATGATACTTTACATAATACATAATAATAATTAATATTACTTTAATTATTCATTACTTTAATTAATATTACTTTAACTTTATTTATTCGACTTCGTTTATTAAGAATCATGATATTAAAATTTTATTTAGAATTAACTTTAAACTTCACAGTCCATTCATATTTCTATTTCTTTTGCAAATTTTTTTTTACGAGGTGATTTAGTGTGGTGTCTCTCATGACTAAAAACGCAAACATCTAATTGATATAATTGTATATGATTACAAGAAGATTCTAAAGTTACATATTTTTAATATTTTTCACATAAACCAATGGCTAACAAAAGCAAACCGACTTATTTTCGTCGGCATATCAAGTTATTTTACATGCTATGCAAGTGAGACTAGAAACTTTTTCTAAAATCTATTTAAATTAACTTTACAAAAATAACTGAGTTCAATAATATAAGCTAAGGAAATATCTCTATGTAATAAGAAGTTATGAATTTAATAGTATTCTAATATATAAAAACAACCGAATAAACTGAAATCAAATAGTCTACTTATTTTCGAACTAACAAACGTAGCATGCACAAATTACAGAAAGTAAACTTCTTTTAAAAACCCAAATAGAAAGAAATCCGAGTAGATGGACTGCTCATGTTTTTTCATTGTAAAGAAACAATAAAAAAGCAAATTACTTTCTTGCATTTCGTCGCCCGCTGAAATCATCGTATCGATCATTGTGACGAATATTGCTTCATTTGTGTAAAACAACAACCATACACGCAGAACATAAATCAGAAAACAAGGAAAAAACTTGTGTATAATAGGATGCGAAATAACCCGCGAAGAAAAAAATGTTTCGCAAACATAACACAACCAAAATTTATTACCCTTTCTAGCTCTCTATAATTCATCATAATTCATCATGATCTTTGTCATGCTTTAGTGATTTTTCGATGAGAACATCGAACATATTAAAACGTAATCCTAACATGTCTTTCTCAAACCTCAATTGTTCATACAAGTTTGACCCTAATAACATCTACTGAAAATTTGTGGAAGGCTGGAAAGGCGGCTTCATGAAATCTCTTTACATATCTATACTCTCTGCCAGTTGCTCCAACGAAGTATGTGTACAGTGCTTGCCATAAGTGTTGCGCGACTCTGTCTCTGTACTGGAAGCAGCACCAGAGACAATCCAACCGAACCTCGTTTATTGTGCAATATGTTCGTTGATCTCACCCCTTCTTACACCTTGCAGTAAAATGTTAGCTAACACGTCTGCTCCCAGCAATAAGTCAACGGCTGACGAGCGATGAAATTCTGGATCAGCCAGTTCGATCCCCTGAAGGTGTGACCACTGTTTGTACACTATTGTCTTTGATGGTAAATCTTCGGTAACAGTTTTTACTATCGCTGCCAATCACGGAAAGTTGCATCGATGATCAATTCGTGACTGGATCGTGAAACGAGTGACGTGCCGTCCAACTATACGTTGTCCATTCGCTAGCTTGATAGTAGAAGTTATAGGAAGGCGTTCCAAACGGAACGATTGTGCCGCTCTTTCACTGATAAGAGCTCCAGTCGAACCCTGATCGATCAATGCACGTAGTGCAAAGGATTGGCCATCTGATGTTATGATGTTTACCAGTGCTGTGGGAAGTAAAACCTCGGATTTGGATTTGGATTTCCAGTTGCGTCTTCGTTGGTTGCATTTTTGGCACTGCCCCGGTGGAAGCCGCTGCTTGTTGATGAGCTGGAGTGTGTGGTAATGTGTGATGGCGATTACCACATTGTTGGCAGTTTTTGTTGCTAAGGCACGTTGAAACCAGATGAGTAGTGCTCAAGCAATTGAGGCACAATTTTGAGCTGTCTGCGACAGCTTTGTGTTCACAATAGTCCATGTGAAGAAATTTGGGACATCTACGTTGTATGTGTGAATCTTTGCATGCGGGGCATTTACTTGACTGACTGTTGTGAGATGCCGTGAGATGATGAGTTTTGGTTTCGCGATGAGAATTCTTTGAGAATGGTCGGCTAATACTAGCTTGCGGTTTGAGTGATTCTGTATGATGCGAAAGGGACCCATTATGTTGGTACTCCATGGCTTCCAAAAAGCGGTATCGAACTTCCAAAAAGTCGGTGAACTGTTTGAATTTCGGTATGTTAACGGATTGTCCGAGATTTTGTTCCCATAATTGATGAGTTTCGCGTGGTAACTTAGAAATAAGAAAATTAACGATGATTTCATCGCAACCATCAATTTGGACGTTTAAAGTCCGCAACGCACTGATGCAGGATCTTAATGTGTCCAACAGACGTTTGATGTTTGATGCTTTCTCTCTGGCTATCGGCGGTTGGGATGAGAGAAGATTCATATAATGTGTGAATAACACACGCTTGTTGTTGTATCTGCCCACCAAAGTTTCCCAGGATTCTTGATAGTTGACAAATATGAGCGGAATATCGCGAATGTCGCTGTCAAAATTATTCGGCAGTGCTTGCTTCAGGTAATGAAACTTTTCAATTTCGACAATTGCTGCGTTGTTATGCACGAGTCGCAGATAGGAGTCATAGAAAGTCGGCCAATCGGTGTATTTCCCTGAGAACGATGGTATTGCAATTTTTGGAAGTCGTACCGCGTTTGCCACGACTTGCGTTAGTTCCGATCTCTCACGATTAGAGCTCTCTTGGCCCGCTTCGGGAAACTTGGAATTGTAGGCTTCTGTAATGATTGCAAGAGCGGTGATATACGGTTCTTCAAACTGATCTGCGATGTCCTCAGTAAAGTATTTGCAATCTACATCGCGAATACCTTGAACTAAAATCGCATGCCCCTTTGTAAAATCATTATTCAGATTCTGTAGTTTATCGAGTCGCACAACGAAATATGCTTTGGTCTGACGCTCTGGACTATCCTTTTTAAAGTTCCGCAAGGAGTTGTTCACTTTCTGCAGCAAATCAGTCTGTATTTTTACCAACTCTTCTGCTCGCTCTGGCGATAACGACGAGTCTGTGCATTTGCTCGTTGGAGACATTCTGTACAACTGTTTTCTTATATGACGTAACTTAAATTGTGTGAGATTCCTCACAGGAGGCACCAAATGTTTGTGCACGGATGCGCATTGAAGTCGTTTTGTAGTCGAATAATTGTTATTTTTAATCAAAAGACAGTGATTAATATTTCTGGTCGAACTTTATTATCGAGGGTTTCTTAGAATTTCTTATCCGATTCTTTAATAAAATAAGAAAGTTAATTTAGTGATTCGCTGCTTAATTTTTAATGCTTCACCTACGGCACACACAATTAAAAAGAGATCGAGAAATGTTACTTTCGGTGGTTTATCACTTATCGTCCTCTGTCTTTGTACGTGTTTTGTTGTTGTGGCCGTGTCACAAAACTGCGTTTTTTATAGCTACAGTTTTCTATGTTCTGATGAGTAACTGTCGATTCACTCATTGATTTGGTTTTGCTCTTAGAATAGTGGTTGGACCAGTTTTTATTTTCTTCTTCCTTTTTTGTGGATCGTAATTTTGTAATGTGTTGACTTTCAACATGCCATTTTGAAGTGTCTAACGATTGTGTAGGCTGTGGTAACACTATTTTTGGCAAAATAAAAGCCTCAAATCGCGAAGAGAACTTGCCGCTCGATTATTTCGTGGTGAAGTTGATTTGATGTTTGCTGATTTTTACGTTTTGTCTGATTCCTTCTATGCACACTGAGCCTGTCGATGGTTTAATTGCTAGATGTTTTAGGAGTCGTTCTGTCACTATATTTGTTTGTGAGCCGGAGTATAGAATAGCTCGAAAAGTATTCGTTTGGGCGTTTTTTGCTGTTATCACAATCTTTGCTGTTGCTAATAGCACATATTTTTGATTCAGTAAACAGGAATTGTATGATGGCAGTATTGCTGACGGAGTATTACCTGGTGTTAGAGATGACGGAGCCGTTTGCTGATTTTGGATTTGGTACCCTCTACCCTTGTTGCCTTTTCACTTGTTGTTATCCAAGTGAAGCAATGTATTGTGTTTCTGTGAACACTTGTTACATGACCGCGATGAGCATGCTTTTGCGGTGTGACCTGATCGCAAATAATTGAAGCACAGATATTGTTTTTATACCCTTTTGAGTCTATAGGCTGCACTCATTTTTATAAATCCCTCGCAATAATAAATTGGATGGTTGTCTTTGTTGCAGAAGCTACATTTTGTAAATTTATTACTGTTGTTTTCGTGAATGGCCGATGTTACAGTTGTATGTTGTAGTTTTTTTCAATTGTTTGTAGTTCACGTGGGCTCGTAAGCGATTGCTCAAACAGAGCATGAGTTTGATGATCCAATTTTTATACCCTACATCTTAAGGTTGAGGGTATATTCACTTTCTACCGGAGTGTGTAACACATAGAACTTGTAACGACATAATTTATATGATAAATTTTGGTGTACATATGCTCAAAGAAATATACAAAATAAATATATACAGGCGTTTTACTCCAAATCTAGGTACAGCACCAGACAGAAACGACGAACGACTCACATAGAAGAAACGACAACAACCGAAAAACGAGTTCTTTCCAACACACGGAAACACAACCAACCGCCATGTGCAACTGCGAACAAAGCAAGAACAAGAATTACCCCAAAAGGTGTATAAAAGGAGGCCACTTGCGAGGAAAGAGTCAGTCTCGTCCGGACCTCCGAAGCGATCACCACACAAGCAACAAGCTCCAAGGCAGCAAGGACAACGCAAGCAGTGGATTTTCACTCCACGGCCAACGCTAGGATCATCTGCCGAAGTGGGTTTCCACTCCACGGCCAACGCTAGGATCAGCTGTTGAAGTGGGTTTTCACTCCACGGCCAACGCTAGGATCATCTGCCGAAGTGGATTTTCACTCCACGGCCAACGCTAGGATCATCTGCCGAAGTGGGTTTTCACTCCACGGCCAACGCTAGGATCATCTGCCGAAGTGGGTTTTCACTCCACGGCCAACGCTAGGATCATTTGCCGAAGTGGGTTTCCACTCCACGGCCAACGCTAGGATCAGCTGCCGAAGTGGGTTTTCACTCCACGGCCAACGCTAGGATCATCTGCCGAAGTGGGTTTTCACTCCACGGCCAACGCTAGGATCATCTGCCGAAGTGGGTTTTCACTCCACGGCCAACGCTAGGATCATCTGCCGAAGTGGGTTTTCACTCCACGGCCAACGCTAGGATCATCTGCCGAAGTGGGTTTTCACTTCACGGCCAACGCTAGGATCATCTGCCGAAGTGGGTTTCCACTCCACGGCCAACGCTAGGATCAGCTGCCGAAGTGGGTTTTCACTCCACGGCCAACGCTAGGATCATCTGCCGAAGTGGATTTTCACTCCACGGCCAACGCTAGGATCATCTGCCGAAGAGGATTTTCACTACACGGCCAACGCTAGGATCATCTGCCAAAGTGGGTTTCCACTCCACGGCCAACGCTAGGATCATCTGCCGAAGTGGGTTTTCACTCCACGGCCAACGCTAGGATTATGTGCCGAAGTGGGTTTTCACTCCACGGCCAACGCTAGGATCATCATAATACTAATACTACCTTTCTTTCCCTCCTATTTTCATTAACCTAAACTCAGAAATATGCCAGTAAAGTATATCTACTGCGGTTAGTATATAATAAAGATCAAGAAAACCAAATAAAAGTGTGTGCTCAGTTCAAAACAAATAACTGTGCGAACCCCGGACGCGTCTGAGACATATCCAGGCCGGAAAGTTACGTCGCAGTGGCGCCCGAACAGGGACCTGAGCACACTTTTATTATATTTGCGGACAGGCCCGTACGGAATGCTTAAGACCTTTTGGATATACTTCCTGCGCAAGGAGGAACTCCAGACATACGCCAAAGAATTCCGTGTCGACGCAACCGGAACGGTTGAGGAACTTCGGAAAAGATTTGCCACCTTCATCCAAGCAGTCAGAGAAGAGTCGGAGCTACGCCGGTTACAAGAGCTTGAAGCTCTTCATTCAGCGGCACGCGAAAAGGCCCACAAAAATTAGTCGTCACAGGGGGAATGGATCAACCCCTACTTGTCATAACAACACCGCAGCCATCACCTGTCCCACCAGTAAGCCCAAACTGTGGGCAGCAGAGTGTTAACCTTATTAGTACCCCGCAACCATGCGCGCCGCCCATGGATCAGGCCGCTATAATAGACAAAATAAGGAAATGGAATATCAAGTATGACGGTGGCCGCGAACCACTGTCATTCATAGAACGAGTGGAAGAACTAACTAGGGTATACAACTTACCCGTAGACAGCCTCCCAACTATGATGCCCGAGTTACTACGAGATAGGGCATTGACTTGGTTACGCAACTCCCGTCGGGAGTGGGCCAGCTGGAACGATTTTAAGCAGTCGTTTCTAAAGTTCTTCCTCTCGGCGCGCTATTTCGAACAGTTAGAGGACGCAATCCGGGCATGAGTACAGCGAAATGGGGAAAAATTTAAAGACTATGTCCTGGAGATATGTGATTTAATGCGGCACGCCGGCTTCGCCGAACAGCGTAAATTAGAACGGGTTTTCCGAAATTGTCGCCAGGAGTACCAGCTATACATCAAGAGAAGAGACTTTACGGACCTCGACGGCTTAGTATCCCTTGCAGAGGACTTGGAAGGGATACACGGAAGAAAAGACGACATAGGCGTGGTAACTCCTCGAGCAAAAGAAGAGCGACATCGGGAGGTAACACAACTTCCAATTGGCCCAATAAACGTTTCGACAGCATGCCGTCGATGCGGGCAGGATGGACACGTGAGACGATTTTGCCAAAATACCCCAGTGTTATTCTGCTGGACATGCGGTAGACGAGGCAATCGGACAGTAGACTGCTGCAGCTGGCAACCAGTACCGACTTCGGGAAACGGGGAAGGCCCCCGCCAACAGCGAATACAGGCGGAACGCGGGCAGACCACTCGATACCAACACTAGAGACATTGCGTTTCCACAACGGGCACCTCCTCGCCCGCGTTGAAATCAATGGGTGGCAACGCGCAGTTTTGCCAACCAACGATTTATATACCAGACGGGAAAAAGAGAGAAGAAGCTGAACTCTCCAATCAGCATACGTATGGCGGACGCCTCACAGAAGCTGATAACCTTCTACGTCAAGATGGACATTCGAATAGGAAGAGCAAATATTGACTTACTAATCCTTCCCGAAGCTATAGATGATGTCCTGTTAGGCACCGACTTCTTGGTGAAAATCGGCACCCGCTTTTCCTGCGGCGGGCGCACCGTTGAATTACGTTCTGGGACACACGACGCAATCCCCGAAACCACCACTTGTACGAGGACCTCGGAAGAGGAAGACATGGTAGAACGGTCGCCGGAACCTTTAGCGGAAATCCAAACTGATAGAATCCAGGCATTCCTACAGGAAGAACTCAAGGCATTCGAAGATCTTCAAGGCCCGTCAACCATCACGAAACACCGCATCAATATGATCGACGACCGCCCTATTAAACAGCGGTACATACCACGTAACCCAGCTCTGCAGGAGATTATCAACCGTGAGGTAGACGAACTGTTGAATAAAGGTTGTATCGAACCCTCCCACAGCGCTTTTAGCGCCCCTATCGTGCTGGTCAGGAAAAAAACCGGAATGTGGCGGCTTTGCGTCGACTACAGGCAACTTAACGCTCGCTCAACACCCGACGCGTACCCGCTTCCCCGAATCCACCACATACTAGACCGTTTACGGAACGCCAGATACATCAGTAGTCTAGACTTAAAGAACGGGTATTGGCAAATACCCATGGAAGAGGCAAGTAAATCCTTCACGGCATTCACAGTCCCAGGACGTGGACTCTATCAGTGGCGGGTTATGCCCTTTGGCTTGCATTCGGCACCAGCAACGTTCCAAAGAGCACTCGACAGCGTAATAGGACCCGAATTGGAACCGCACGCGTTCGCCTATTTGGACGACATAATTGTCATCAGCGCCACAAAAGAAGAGCACATGGCTCACCTAGGAGAGGTGTTCCGAAGACTAAGAGCGGCAAATTTAAGGCTCAACGTGGAAAAATGTAACTTCTTCCAAACCGAAACAAAATATCTAGGGCATGTAGTCAACGAATACGGTATTCATACGGACCCAGCAAAGGCCTCAGCGATACAAGCCCTGGATCCGCCGAAGAACCTATGAGAACTCCGCCGTTACCTTGGAATCGCATCCTGGTATCGGCGTTTTGTACCAGAATTTGCAACTATTGCTCACCCAATGACCAGTCTACTTAAAAAGGGGAAACACTGGAAGTGGCAAGCAGAACAGCAGGCAGCGTTCGAAAAACTGAAGGCTATGCTTACGCAAAGCCCAATTCTTAGTTGCCCAGATTTCACGAAGCAGTTTACATTGCAGACCGATGCTAGCGACGTTGGGTTAGGCGCAGTACTAACGTAAGAACACGACGGCGTAGAGAAAGTAATAGCCTATGCTAGTAGACATCTAAACCAAGCCGAACGTAACTACTCAGCCACGGAAAAGGAGTGTCTTGCCATCATCTGGGGCATCCGCAAGATGCGCTGCTATACAGAAGGGTATCGCTTCACAGTAATCACGGATCACCTTTCCCTTAAATGGCTCAACTCGATCGAGAGCCCGTCCGGCCGAATAGCGAGGTGGGCACTTGAACTACAGCAGTATAATTTTGAGATAAAGTACCGAAAAGGAAAACTAAACGTAGTAGCGGACACCCTGTCGCGGCAACCGGTGGAGGCAGTAGTTCGAATTATTACAGATTCCAACCCACAACCAAAATGCCCATGGCTAGCAGGTCGAATCCGGGAAGTGACTCAACGCCCGGATAAGTTTCCTGACTACATAATCGAGGGAGAACAACTATATAGGCACATCCAAACGACGACTGGAGACGACGACAACACGCCTTGGAAGCTCTGTTTACCGACACACTTGCGTACTCGAGTGCTCCAGGAAAACCACGACCAGCCCACTAGGCCACCTTGGAATACGGAAAACTACCGCCCGGATAATGAAACGTTACTATTAGCCAGGAATGGGAAGGGAAATAAGCCGGTACGTTCGATGCTGTAAGTCATGTCAAAAATATAAAGTAGAACAGCGACGCCAAGCAGGTCTAATGATAACGAAACCCGCCGAAGAACCCTGGGCGACGGTTTGCGCAGACTTCGAGGGACCCCTACCACGTTCACGGCGCGGGAATAAGTTCATCTTAGTATTCTTCGATAAATTTTCAAAGTGGACGGAACTAATACCCCTGCGGAGCGCTACTAGCGAACACGTGATTACAGGATTTCGTGACAGAATCCTCGCCAGATTTGGAGTCCCTAAACTATTAATCACAGACAATGGCAAGCAATTTAAAAGCAGGGTTTTCCATGACTTCCTACAGGAACTCGGAACGAAGCAACAATTCACAGCCCCTTATACACCACAGGAAAACCCGACCGAAAGGAGAAACAGAACAATCAATACTATTATCGCGCAACTGGCTGACGGACACCAGCGCACATGGGACGAGCTCCTACCGGAAGTAATGCTGGCACTTAATTCCAGTGAATCAGAACCCTCAGGGTACAGCCCGGCATTTCTAATACAAGGGCGAGAGCCACGGTTACCAAACGCACTATTTGATGAAGTAACGCCCGGCACAGGTCAGGCACCTTGCGACCCAAGAAAAAAAGAGCAGGAACTCAAAGAGATATTTGAGATAGTAAGAGCGAGGACAGCACAGGGGGCACAGGAACAAGCACGTTATTACAACCTGCGCCGACGTCAGTGGGCACCTCGGATCGGAGAGAAAGTTCTTGTAAAAACACATGTACTTTCGAAAGCCACGTACTATTTTGCACAGAAGTTAGCACCTAAGTACGAGGGACCGTTTTGTGTGACGTCTTTCGTCTCGCCCGTCATCGTACGAATAAGGAAAATAGGCGGGACGTCCTTACGCACAGTCCATATAAGCGAATTGAAACCATTCCAGGAAGAAAACTCGAAAGCATTTGTACCTACACAGCCAGCGTCGGCCAAACTTGAACCGCGTAGATAACGTCACACTGCACGTTACATAGTGTGGCAGCACAAGCAGTAAACTCTTTCAACCTACAGAACAGAAGAAGACAAACCACCTCCCGCGATAAAAATGCGACTAATCCGTGCTCCACTCGCCAAACTCCGATGTTCCACGCATTATTTTTGGTTGCTTGACTTGATGCTTTCACCCGAGAATAAGCGTACGATTTTTGTCATAGTACTAATAAGATATAAGATACTAATACGAAATGTGAACCCGAATAATAGATAGCAAACGATACAAACATTAATAACTAAGCAGAACATGACCACTGAAAACCCTCACCACATGTAAATTACATAATGATGTATATAAACATTCATGGACACCTAGGCATATAAGCATAGAATTTTATTAGGATGTTGTGTGACACACAACTATGGATATTTACCAAGTATGAAGATCATGAAATATATATGGATATAACAACCAAGGAACTAATCACAAAATCTTTGGCATACTAATCATTTAATTTAAGAGACCCAGTAAACTACATTTAAATAGAGTAGCATTGAATTAATATAAGCAGAATGTCATATACGGATAATCGTTTGCAAGTCACCGAGTTTTTGCATCATTACAAGAAACTCGGCTTCTCTATAAATAGAACAAAATAAAAAGAGAAAAGGTGGGGAAAAAAAATAATAATAAAATAAAAACAAACAACAAACAACAAAGAGAACACCAACGACTACGCAAACCAGTTCGATCTAACAGACAAGTACTAATTCGACCACACATTTGATCTACTACTCGCACTTATCACGGAGATATCCTCAGCAATCAAAGCAGACTACGAAAAGGTCCCGTTAGCATAAAAGAACAAACAGCAGAGGGATTAACTAGAACATTTCTTGCAAATTAGAATCAGTGAGTTTAAAATAGTGCCAGTAGAAAGGTCGACAGGAAAAAAAAAATACCAAAAAATAAACGGATGGCGCATCAGCCGACGCAACAACCAAAGCTAACAAAGCCGTCACACACAGCGGCACTTCTCTCAGTAGAGCCGCACGGGAAACACGTACCACAGCAACTTCAGCACAAAGCTCCTGGACACTTAACCCAACCGCGGGCGGTTCCGATTACACCGCAGCCGAAACAACAGCGCTGCCACGAACATCAGCAACAACAATCACTTGGCATGCGTCCAACAGCAAAGGCGCAGCAGGCAAAAGTATTGGAGCACAAACAAAAATGGAAATTTCTGCCGATACAGAAGTTGGGACCAACTGCACAAACGCTGCTAACTACTGACAAACCCACATTACGAGCAGAACAGCCGCACGAACCATTACCAACGACCACTGACTGCAGTATGGTGACGCTGGGCAGCCACCGACAACAGAACACGCTGCTTGAGCCAGACCAACCACAGTCACCGCTAATTGCCAACGAGAAATTGTGCGACGCCGATCTCGTCGCAGCAAGCGTCAGGAGGATACAGGACGAAAACAACAGCGGCGGCTATGAATCACCGCTGATGATAGCCTCAGTCGGCGCAGCCAATTTTCCCATATTCGCAGAAGACTACGCGAGGATATCCCACGATCGCCTGATCAATGATACTATCATTGATGTGTACCTGCAGGTATTACTAGAGCAACAACCAGAGGAAGTGCAAGCTAAAACGCACCTTTTTAGAGCACAATTCTTCGCACAGTTAGCATCAGTACACACTGCTGATGACTACCGACACTTAAGAGGGCGTACACAGGTCCGCAACTTAATGGAAAAATCGTATCTCCTCATGCCGATGTAGGAAAGAGGCCATTGGTTCCTTACCGTCGTTAGAGTCAACCAACCAAAGGCAGCTCGACGAAAGGGAAATATTTTAGTGTTCGACTCATACTCTGGCAACGGAAAACCCAACGTCGCTGTAATACTACGCGCTTATTTAAATGACGAAGACAGCGCCCAATACAAGGGCAGGCAAGAACCGACGTTTACGGAAGCCACGCTACCATTGTCAGCAGTAAGAGCACCACGCCAATGGAGTATGGTAGACTGCGGTGCGTTCACCATCCACTACGCTAAGTTATTCCTTCAGAATCCGGACTTGGATTACGCACACGGGGACTTCACTAAGTGGTTTTCCCCAGCCACGGCAGAGAATGGAAGGCAAGAAATTGCAGAGGCATTCCAACGCCTGCTAGGAACGGAAAAGATCGCGGGCCTCCCGCCGCTGTACTTACCCAATAAAATACGGGACGCCTCTGAGCGAACTGAGACAACATTCAAACAGCAGAAAGATATCCAGTCGTCCGACAACTGTGACGAACGTTTTTTGCTCCGGATCGGCGCGCCGGTTGCCGAGGGGTTCCGTCCCACAGAAATTTATTTATCGAGGACCAACGAGAGAGAGAGGAAACACACGCCCGATGCCACGAAGAAAACACACTTTAATTTCGTTGAAACCTTTTCCTTTATTAGATACTTCCTGTGTTTAGCTCCCCCTTTCGCCTGCCGCTTGTTTGCCGTACGCGCTGTGGGCACTCGCGCGGCGTCGGTTACTGTCGGATATCGTCGGGTGCGGTCGGCGGGGTTCGCGAGTTGTCGGACGAGGGCCGGTTTGACTGATCTCGTCGGGTTCTGTCAGCGGAGTTCGCGAGTCGTCGGACGAGAGCCGGTTTGGCTGATCTCGTCGGGCGCTGTCGGCGGAGTTCGCGAGTTGTCGGACGAGGGCCGGTTTGACTGATCTCGTCGGGTGCTGTCGGGGGAGTTCGCGAGTCGTTGGAATAGGGCCGGTTTGGCTGATCTCGTCGGGCGCTGTCGGCGGAGTTCGCGAGTGGTCGGACGAGGGCCGGTTTGGCTGATCTCGTCGGGTGCTGTCGGCGGAGTTCGCGAGTGGTCGGACGAGGGCCGGTTTGGCTGATCTCGTCGGGTGCTGTCGGCGGAGTTCGCGAGTGGTCGGACGAGGGCCGGTTTGGCTGATCTCGTCGGGTGCTGTCGGCGGAGTTCGCGAGTGGTCGGACGAGGGCCGGTTTGGCTGATCTCGTCGGGTGCTGTCGGCGGAGTTCACGAGTGCTCGGACGAGGGCCGGTTTGGCTGATCTCGTCGGGTGCTGTCGGCGGAGTTCGCGGGTGGTCGGACGAGGGCCGGTTTGGCTGATCTCGTCGGATGCTGTCGGCGGAGTTCCCGAGTGGTCGGACGAGGGCCGGTTTGGCTGATCTCGTCGGGTGCTGTCGGCGGAGTTCGCGAGTGGTCGGACGAGGGCCGGTTTGGCTGATCTCGTCGGGTCTTGTCGGAGTGGACTTACCTGTGCGCTGACTGCTGGTCGACTGTCTCGAGTTTGAAGTTGCTACTTCTTTTATAGCAGTCAGTCAGCTGTTCGATCGTCTGCCGTCGTTTCGGCGTTGAGTTAAACTTAAGGCTATCCCGTTTATTAATAGGGTGGTTTACAACATAAGTTCTTAACTTAAGATAAAACTATTTTTGTTTTCTAGCAGCAATACTAATAATATATATAATCTATATAATAATATAATATATTTAATAATATTTCATTGAATTTTATTTAATTTCATTAACAATGTTCTTTGGGGATTTCTTATAGGTTTCATGCCACTAACTTAAAAATAGGAACAATGTTCTTTGGGGATTTCTTATAGGTTTCATACCACTAACTTAAAAATAGGAACGATGTTTAATTTTCTCGTGCTGGTTGTGCGGCGCAAACGAGCCCGCGACTTGGTGCGTGCGGAGCTGGCTGTCGCTTGGGTACCTCGCTGAGTTGCTCGTCGTCGCTGCTGTTGTCGCTGTTGCTGTTGCTGCTGTCGCTGCTGCTGCTAGTGATGTCGCTACTGCTGCTGCCGTTGTTGTCGCTAGTGGTCAACTCTGGTAGGCCAATCTGCGGCAGGGGCCGGCCATTTCCGTGGCGTGCATGTAGCGTTCGTAGGAGTCGGCCCAGCTTACGACGTTGTCGGCCGGCGACTCGCTCGTTTCCCCAGGCTGTCTCTTCGATGTCGGCCAAGTCGCCCCCCTTCGTCAATATGACCTCAGCGAACCACAATAAGAAGGCGCCGCAATCGTCCGTATTTGGCTGCGTGGGTACCCGCATCGCTGCAGCCTATCGTCGTAATCGTGTGGTGGTAAAGAGTCCAGGACGTTTATATACATGGCCTTCGTGCCCACGTTGTTGAGGCCCTGAATATCTATTAGGTACCAGTGCCCCTGGTCGTTAACGGGCATCAGTACGTGGCTCTTTCCGAACAGGTCCACGTTCTTGGTCCAGCGGCGAACCTGCCAATGGCGGAGTTGTTGCCCCATTGCTGGATCCAGCGACGTCAGCTTTGCCATGAACAGGGCACTGTAGCATTGGGCGCGTTGTTGTTGGATTTCAGGCAGCCTCTCCTGGAGGGCCGATTGGAGGTAAACATCGATGAGGACGTCGTTCAGCCAGCGTACCGTAGACGCCCTCATGTAGTTTTTGAAGTATACGCTGTGGCCTCGGCCCGGCGGATATCGGAAGCGGAAGCCGTCGTCTTCGGCGTTGGCGTTGAATCTTTTCATCGTTGTGGTGGCGTTATGTTTGACCTTCCCCGGCCGGGTCGCGTTGGCACGGGCCGGTGGTGGTTCGATTGCACTGTTGTCAGCGTGAATGGCCGCACGTTCCGGTACCTGGAGTGTGGTTGGATCAGTCGGTGTCGATAATGTGGCGTGTGCATCGTTGTGGCCGAGAGACGTTGATGGCGGTGAGACAACTCCTGTGTTAGGAATGGACCTCCGTTGGTCGCCTTGTTCTGGCTGGGCCACGTCGGGACGGACCGATGGTGGTTCGTTCGGGCAGTGGGTTCCGGCATTACCGGTCGGGTGTGTTGTTGCTGTCATGGTCGTCGAACGAGCAGCCGCCTGGGGATCGGCGTACTGAGCGTGTTGACTGGATGGCTCCTGCGTGGTTATAGTCAAACGCCGTGCGTCTATTTTTGGCAACGCGACCGATGGTGGAGCGCCCAGTAAGTTGAACCGTGTTCTTTGACAGGCTTCGCTTGCTGAATGTGCTGTGGACAGTGGTGCCAATGGCGGCGGCGACGCTGATAGTGATGAGACCTTAGCCCGTCTATCGATGTGCCGTGCTGTTGGGTTGTTGGTGGCGTCAACGGCGGTACACCGGTTTTGCAAGAGGCGACCCGAGATCGTGGGCCCGAAGATATGCCTGGAGTGTGGACTGGGATTTTGACACCAGTGCCCGGCCGTGATCGCTTCTTCGCTGGTTTGTTGGGAATCTGGTCGAGCAGTTGTATTCTCGGCCGCGCGTCCCTCTCTGCCATGACTCGTCGGCGGAATGCGGCTCCTGTTCGCTGGAACTTGCGGTTCGTAGTTGGGCTCTGCTTTTGCATCGTGTCTGTAAGAGAAGAATGCGTTAGTGCGATTTTGCCGCTATCAGCTCTCGGACTGTCGTTCGTCGAGTGGTATGCTTTCAGTTCACTGACGTGTGCGGTTCGGTTTTTAATCGGGGGTCTGTGATTGCAGTTGCACGATTACCGGCGATGTGAACCCCACAACCGTGTACGGCCAAGCGCACTTTGGCCCTAACTTGGCTTTGACGTCGTCAGTTGCTTTGGAAAGGAGATGCTGTTTCACCAGGACTTGTTGGCCTATGGCGGGTGTCCAGTGTCGTCGGCACAGGTTATAATGTCGGGACGGCTCCTGTGATGCCCGTGTTATGTTATGGCGCACAATTTCGATGACTTCTTGCAGCTGCTGCGCCAGTTCGGTCGGGTACCGCGGTTGGGTTCCCGTTCCCACTGTAACCAGGTCGTAAGTAGCCGTTGTCACTCAGGAATACCTTCGAAGCTCCGTACAGTGCCAGGATTCACTCCCTCAGGGTTTTGATCAGGGTGTCTGAGGTGGCTTTGCGTAGTGGGATCAGCTCCGCCCACTTGGAGAATCTGTCGACTAGGACCAGTAATATCGCGTTCCCGTGTTTCGAACGCGGCAATGGTCCCACGAAGTCGGCGCAGATTGTGTTCCATGGCTCGTCAGGGATCCTGGTTAACATCTCTCCTGCTGGTGCTTGTTGACTCGCCTTATAGCGCTGGCATGAATCGCAGTTACGAACGTAACGGCTGATGTCGCGAAACATCCCTGGCCAGTAGTATCTATTGACGATCCGGTGTATGGTTTTCCGTATTCCCATGTGTCCGGCCGAGGGGTTGTCGTGATTTTCATACATGATTTGTCTTCGTAATGGAGTTTTTACACATAACTTCCATGGCGAGCAGTCTTCATCGTGTGCGCTACGTGGAAAATGACGATACAACTGTTCGGCTACGACCGCGTATTCGGGGAACCTCTCTGGCTGCTGTATTACTTCGTCGAGTTTTTTTTGGTGCCATGCACATGTTGTTGCTCCGTCTTCGTTGGTGGGCGGTTCGGCGGCTCTCGTGAGCAGCTGAAGCGTCTGCCTCGGTTGGCGTGAAAGTGCATCGGCGACCACGTTGCTCTTGCCTCTTCGGTACTGTACGGTGAATTGGTACTGTTGTAGCTCCAGGGCCCAGCGGGCGATCCGTCCGGTGGGGCTGTCAATGGAATTCAGCCACTTGAGCGACAGGTGTTCTGTGATGACGGTAAAAGCGTAGCCCTCTAGGTAAGGCCTCATTTTGCGAATACCCCAAATAATGGCTAAGCACTCCTTTTCGGTCGGAGAATAGTTCTTCTCGGCGTTGTTCAGATGGCGGCTGGCATAAGCGATGACCCTCTCGACCCCATCGAGAACTTGTGTTAGGACGGCTCCAAGTCCAAAGTCACTTGCGTCTGTCTGCAGCGTAAACATCTGAGTGAAGTCCGGGCAGGCCAGGACGGGAGCTTGTGTCAGTTTTTGCTTAAGTTCCTCGAAGGCTGACTGTTGTTCTTTTCCCCACTTCCAGTGTTTACCTTTCTTTAGCTGTGTGGTCAGTGGTTGCACAATGGTAGCAAAGTCGGGTACGAACCGTCGGTACCACGAGGCGATTCCCAGGAAGCGTCGTATCTCGCGTACATTCTGTGATGGCTGCAGCTCCATGATGGCTGCCACCTTGTTGGGGTCCGTGTGTATCCCTTCTTCACTGACGACGTGTCCGAGGTACCTAACTTTTGTCTGAAAGAAGTCGCATTTCTCTGGATTGATGCGAAGGTTGGCTGCTTTCAGGCGTCGAAAGACCTCCTTGAGGTTCCGCGTATGATCCTCTATGGATGTTCCAGTGACGATGATGTCGTCCAAGTAAGCGAACGCAACCGGCTCCATTTTGGGTCCTATCACACGGTCTAAAGCACGCTGGAAGGTGGCTGGGGCGGAATGGAGTCCGAATGGCATCACCCGCCATTGGAAAAGGCCACGTCCTGGGACGGTGAATGCCGTATACTTCTTGCTGTCGGCCGCCATGGGTATCTGCCAGTAGCCGTCTTTCAGATCCAAGCTGCTGATGAACTTGGCGTTGCGCAAACGGTCTAATATGTGGTTGATACGAGGCAGCGGGTATGCGTCGGCTACTGAGTAACTGTTCAGTTGTCAGTCACAGGCGCCAAGCGCCTGTCCTCTTTTTCACCAAGACGATTGGTGCACTGTATGGGCTGTGCGATGACTCAATACACCCCTTTTCCAGGAGTTTGTTGATTTCCTCATCTATTATAGCTTGCATGGCCGGATTCCTTGGCATGTATCGCTGTTTGATCGGCTGGTCGTTGCTCATGATGATCTGGTGTTCGGTGATGTTTGTGACTCCCGACATACCTTCAAAGTGCCGGAGTTCGTGGCGCAGGAATTCGTAAATCACCTCGGTTTCGGTGATTTTGTGACTGGCGGCTATCAAGAATTTTCTGGGAGGCTCGCCCTGTCTTTCATCGTTCATTATTAGGGTACTTCCACCCAAGCTGAGAGTAGCTCCTGCGGCCCGCAGGAAGTCAAGGCCTAAGACCACGTTGTCGGTTGAGGTTGGCATCACGATAAATGTCGTCCGAGCCAGCAAGTCTCCTAGTGTAACTTGTGTCACCACTGCCTGCCTGAGGGCTTTGGTGGAACCGTCGGCCAGGGTGACGTCGGTGTCGATAGGTATGATTTCGCAGTCGCTGCTAATCTGGTTGGCGACTCGTTGGCTGATGAAACTCGCGGAAGCTCCGCTGTCAATGGTAGCAAATGTTTCCATACTGCCTACCACCACTTTCGCATGGATACGGTTTCCATCGTCGCGGAGGTCGTTGTTGGAAGACCCTTTTATTGGGAGGTGGTCTGCCCGCGTGCTTGACCACCTCCGGCGGCGTTTCCCTGTTGCCTACAGCAGTTAATAGTGCGGATCCCTCGGCGGCCACACTCCCAACAGAGAAGCAACGGCTGCTGTTGACAAACGCGCGCCGCATGCCCTGTCTGGCCGTATCGTCTGCAGGCGGTCCTAGGGTCGATGTATCGTTCATCGCGGGTTTGTGTTCTTTCGGTTGTCTTCGGTCCTTGTGTGGGTTGCGGTTTTTCTTCCGTGATGAGCCGGTGTTGCTCCCGCCGCGCTGGCGCAGGATACCGCTCCCTGATCCGTTCGAGGTCTTCGGCTAGTTCTACCAGCTCCGCGAGTGTTGTGAAATCCCTTCGCCGAATATACCATTGGTAGTCGGGTTGTAGGTTCTCGAAGATGCGCTCGAGCTTCCGTTCCTCGGAGTAGTTCGCGTTCCGCATAAGGTTTTGAATTTCCAGCCTCCAGGTATGCCTTGAAGGATTCCTTCGGCTTCTGCAGTCTTCCCCTGATGTCGTCGCCGATGCCGGTCCAGAACCGTGGGGTTAGGAAGAACCTCAGAAACTCCCTTCGGAAGTCGCTCCACGTAGTCCAGTGCTGGTTGTTGTTCCGGAACCAAATGAGCGCGCTGTCTTTTAATAGTTCCGGCATAGTGCGGGGTAGACAATCTATCTTCATCCCGTAAGCGTCGGCTAGTTCCTCGATCCGCTCGATGAAGGATATGGGATCCTTGGTCCCATCGAATTTCACTGCCCACTTCCTTACCTGCTCGATCAGTACGGGTGTGGCGTTGTGGTGAACCGGTTGGCTCGACCATCTTGGTCCGGTGTCTTACTTCTTGACGGAATCGACTGGGGTGGTGCCCCGCAGCCCTTTGAACTGGACGCGCCTTCCATCTGTGCCGCCGTTGGTATCGGGAGCCTTAGTTCGCCCCAGTCTGTAGCCGTGTAACCTCCGGTCTTCTGGCTCTGTTGGTTTGGTGAAACTGTTCGCGTGTAGGTCGCTTCAAATTCGGCGATGCGTTGCTGAGTTTCTGGGTCATGTCCGGTTTCGTTAAAGAACGCGACCAGCTGTTTCCGCAATTCCTGAACGGTCCCAAACGTATCCAGGTTGAATGCCTCGGACAGGGTAACCAGATCCTCTTTCCGCAGGTAGTATAGCCACTTAGTAGATGGCATGTTCCTGCGTCGAGTTTAATTTGGTATACCTGTGATGAAACTATTAACAACAGAAATGTATGCCGTAAAATAAAACTCAGAGGACTAAATTTTCATAATCTTTATTTAATAATTTTGTGTTAAAAGGTGCAGCCGAAGTCGGCTTGAACTGTGCCCCACAGATTTGTTGGCCTGCCCCACAGATATAGCAAGAAAGTGTATATTCAAATTTTTTTTTTTTTTTTTTGGTTTTATGTTTTGATAGCCACCGCACTGATTGTATGTTATGTTCGTAGCACGCGTAATTGATTTCTTTGATTTTCCCCAATTTTAATTCACTTTTCTTTAGTAATCACGGCACTCGTAGTATCTTTTCCCTTCAATAATAATCGCGTCGCATTAAGTATAACCTTACATTTTTTTTTGAAATTTCACTTGTTCCGGATACCGAGTTTTTATTTTACATTTGGAAATGTCCCTCGCCTAAATTGGTCACCACACTGATCTTTCCCGTGTTTTCCAACGAAACAAAATTCCCTTCGGAAGTTGTTATGGTTTCACTGGAATTGGGTTACACTGCCTCTAAAACTATTCTCTGACACTTTCGCAGAAATGTTCCATTGCTTTTAGATAGTTCTTTGTTTTGTTTTATTAGAGACTATTTTAAATTATTATGATGGATTTCACCTTTTTCACTGTTTAAATTACCCACGCGCAGTTTTATAATCTGTGACTGCCATTTTGTTTGACTTGTGGCTTTTGTTTATATAATAAATAGCTTGCCACGCTTTGTTCACTGATGTGTCATTTTCTGTTTTGTTTCTTTTTGTTTAGCTATTACTTATGTCTTTTGTTCTCTGATCACTATTGTGTGCACTGTATTTATCTTAGTTCTGTTTATTATTTTTCACTTTGTCACTGGTTCGGATGTTGTTTTTTTTCACTTGTTTGCTCTCTCAGCTCAAGTCCCTGCTCGGGCGCCACTGTGACGAACGTTTTTTGCTCCGGATCGGCTCGCCGGTTGCCGAGGGGTTCCGTCCCACAGAAATTTATTTATCGAGAACCAACGAGAGAGAGAGGAAACACACGCCCGATGCCACGAAGAAAACACACTTTAATTTCGTTGAAACCTTTTCCTTTATTAGATACTTCCTGTGTTTAGCTCCCCCTTTCGCCTGCCGCTTGCTTGCCGTACGCGCTGTGGGCACTCGCGCGGCGTCGGTTACTGTCGGATCTCGTCGGGTGCGGTCGGCGGGGTTCGCGAGTTGTCGGACGAGGGCCGGTTTGGCTGATCTCGTCGGGTGCTGTCGGCGGAGTTCGCGAGTGGTCGGACGAGGGCCGGTTTGGCTGATCTCGTCGGGTGCTGTCGGCGGAGTTCGCGAGTAGTCGGACGAGGGCCGGTTTGGCTGATCTCGTCGGGTGCTGTCGGCGGAGTTCGCGAGTGGTCGGACGAGGGCCGGTTTGGCTGATCTCGTCGGGTGCTGTCGGCTGAGTTCGCGGGTGGTCGGACGAGGGCCGGTTTGGCTGATCTCGTCGGGTGCTATCGGCGGAGTTCCCGAGTGGTCGGACGAGTCCCGGTTTGGCTGATCTCGTCGGGTGCTGTCCGCGGGGTTCGCGAGTGGTCGGACGAGGGCCGGTTTGGCTGATCTCGTCGGGTGCTGTTGGCTGAGTTCGCGGGTGGTCGGACGAGGGCCGGTTTGGCTGATCTCGTCGGGTGCTGTCGGCGGAGTTCGCGAGTAGTCGGACGAGGGCCGGTTTGGCTGATCTCGTCGGGTGCTGTCGGCGGAGTTCGCGAGTGGTCGGACGAGGGCCGGTTTGGCTGATCTCGTCGGGTCTTGTCGGAGTGGACTTACCTGTGCGCTGGCTGCTGGTCGACTGTCTCGAGTTTGAAGTTGCTACTCCTTTTATAGCAGTCAGTCAGCTGTTCAATCGTCTGCCGTCGTTTCGGCGTTGAGTTAATCTTAAGGCTATCCCGTTTCTTAATAGGGTGGTTTACAACATAAGTTCTTAACTTAAGACAAAACCATTTTTGTTTTCTAGCAGCAATACTAATAATATATATAATATATATAATAATATAATATATTTAATAATATTTCATAAAATTTTATTTCATTTCATTAACAATGTTCTTTGATGATTTCTTATAGGTTTCATACCACTAACTTAAAAATAGGAGCAATGTTTAATTTTATCGTGCTGGTTGTGCGGCGCAAACGAGCCCGCGACTTGCGTCGTTACACAACGGTATAGGTATCACCGAACGGAAATCCAATGAGAGTGCCAAACGAAGCAGCATCGGTAACAGTAAAAAGCGCAGAAGCAGCAGCAGCAGCAAAAGCAGCAGCAGTAGCAGCAGCAGCAGCAAAAGCAGCAGCACCAGCAGCGGCAGCAGTAGCAGCACCAACAGCAGCAGTAGCACAAGTAGCAGCAGTTGCAGTAGCAACAGCACTGGCAGCAACAGCAGCAACAGCAGCACTGCTAGCGTCAGAAACCGTATGACGAACAGCAATACTGATCAGCGCAATATTAGCGACGCCAACAACCACGGAGTTAATACCGGCAACGGCGAGACCACTACTACAAAAACACCACCCACCGTAGCAACTCCACGGAAAACACACCATAGTGAAGATCCGCAGCAATCGCCGTACGCAGCATCTTTAGGAGGCGGTTCAACAATAAGCGGCTGGACTTCGTCGATTGACACAGCCCCGGAAGACCGTCAGGGACCAGATCGCAGAAACACAAAGCCACAGCCAACGATCGCTGCCAAAGCAAGGCGCGTAGTAGAGGATGACACCCTAAAACGAACGGCCGGAAGAAATCGACGACGGGTAAGAGTAACGCGGGTCGTAGATGGTCACAGAGCTAGAGTGACAATGCAACGAGATGGCAGCGCATACTTGACGTTCCGACCCCACTAACGGAGGGGGTGATGTAACGACATAATTTATATGATAAATTTTGGTGTACATATGCTCAAAGCAATATACAAAATAAATATATACAGGCGTTTTACTCCAAATCTAGGTACAGCACCAGACAGAAACGACGAACGACTCACATAGAAGAAACGACAACAACCGAAAAACGAGTTCTTTCCAACACACGGAAACACAACCAACCGCCATGTGCAACTGCGAACAAAGCAAGAACAAGAATTACCCCAAAAGGGGTATAAAAGGAGGCCACTTGCGAGGAAAGAGTCAGTCTCGTCCGGACCTCCAAAGCGATCACCACACAAGCAACAAGCTCCAAGGCAGCAAGGGCAACGCAAGCAGCACAGCACGAACAGCGAAGTCAACGTCGGCAGAGCAGAGAACGCCGGCAGAGCAGAGGACGACAGCAGAGAGGAGGACGTCAACGGAACGTACGACGTCGGCAGAGCAAAAGACGACAGCAGAGAGGAGAACGTCAACGGAACGTACGACGTCGGCAGAGCAGAGGACGACAGCAGAGAGGAGAACGTCAACAGAACGTACGACGTCAGCAGAGCAGAGGGCGCCGACAGAACGTAAGACGCTGGCAGAGCAGAGGACGACAGCAGAGAGGGGGACGTCAACAGCACGTACGACGTCGACAGAGCAGAGAACGTCGACGACACAAAGAACGTCGAACAGGATCATCTGCCGAAGTGGGTTTTCACTCCACGGCCAACGCTAGGGTCATCTGCCGAAGTGGGTTTTCACTCCACGGCCAACGCTAGGATCATCTGCCGAAGTGGGTTTTCACTCCACGGCCAATGCTAGGATCATCTGCCGAAGTGGGTTTTCACGCCACGGCCAACGCTAGGATCATCTGCCGAAGAGGGTTTTCACTCCACGGCTAACGCTAGGATCAGCTGCCGAAGTGGGTTTTCACTCCACGGCCAACGCTAGGATCATCTGCCGAAGTGGGTTTTCACTCCATGGCCAACGCTAGGATCATCTGCCGAAGAGGGTTTTCACTCCACGGCCAACGCTAGGATCATCTGCCGAAGTGGGTTTTCACTCCACGGCCAACGCTAGGATCATCTGCCGAAGTGTGTTTTCACTCCACGGCCAACGCTAGGATCATCTGCCGAAGTGGGTTTTCACTCCACGGCCAACGCTAGGATCATCATAATACAAATACTACCTTTCTTTCCCTCCTATTTTCATTAACCTAAACTCAGAAATATGCCAGTAAAGTATATCTACTGCGGTTAGTATATAATAAAGATCAAGAAAACCAAATAAAAGTGTGTGCTCAGTTCAAAACAAATAACTGTGCGAACCCCGGACGCGTCTGAGACATATCCAGGCCGGAAAGTTACGTCGCAAACTAGACAAGATAGGTATGGAAAAGTATATATATTCTTGATCAGCATCACCACCAAAATTGAAATAACGATGTCTGTCCGTCTGTCTGTCTGTCTGTCTGTCCGTTGAAATCACGATCACAGGAGAACGGATTAAGATTTCAAAATGAAATTTGGCAAAAATATTCGTTGCTATGTTGGGGTGTTTCGTGTTGAAAATGGGCAAAATCGCCCATGGACCGCGCCTACTTTTTATATCGAGAGTGCAGGTACCTCTGTTTTGCCTATTAAAAAAGGCCATATCAGCATCACTTTTTGAGAGAAGACAAGAAAATTTTATAGGTAGGTTTAGACTAATGCTTCCAGTTAATATACCAAATATGGGCGTGATCCGCCCACTTTTAGTTTACATAGTTCATGGAGTTCACATAATACATGGATTGTATTGAAAAGTATATAAGTTTCCTGAATAATGGTGTACATTATATTGTAGTTTGTGAACCAATAATATTCTGTTTGGAAAAAATGGGCGGGTCACGCCTCCTTTTTACCCATCCACCCAGTATTGTATTATATTTTTATACCCTATACCTAAATTTTGAGAGTATACGCACTTAGTACCGGTGTTTGTAACGCACAGAAATAGTTAGCTTATCTTATGTATTTTATATATACGAGTATATATGCAGCTGTAAGATGTAGGGTATTTCGGCTACAGCCCGGCTGTAGACAACACCTTTACTAGTTTTACTAGTAAGTTGTACCGACCACAATTTTAGGAAATTCTGGCGTACACAAATTCTAATTACTATAACATTTATTTTTCTGTAAATTGCTAAGGCGAGCGAATTATTTTTGTTTAATAAAATAAATTGAATTTGGAATTTAATTATCGTAGAAAAATTTTGGACTATATATTTATGTTTAAGAAAGAAACAGCTACAGAGCAATATACAAAAGAAAATACTCATGTGAACATATGATAAGAATTTTGTATCAAGAGGGAGAGAGAGATCGCTGGCTATGACTTTCCAGTTCACCACTGGAACAAAACCAATAATGAGTACACACTCACACAAGAACAAGAAGAAGCACGCTGAGATGAGTCAAACGATATGAAAACAGCGAGGTCAGTTCTTGAGAGGCGCTCGCCGGAGACAGTCGCCACGCTAAAGTCAAAGTCAACACTTCACAACTTCACGCTAAGCTTTGACAGTCAGTTCTTGACAGGCGCTCACCGAAGACAGTCGCAGAAAAGCCAGCAAGCAAGTAATCAAATGCGCTCGCGGTAAACAGTTGTTCACAGGCCCTTGCCGAAGACAGTCGCCAGCTAGAGCCAACGCTTCGTAGCGGCACAATTAAACGCTGAGAAGACAGTCAGACACAGGCGCTCGCCGAAGATAGTCGCAGAGACACCAGCAAGCACTGCACACAGAGACTTGATCACAGAGAGTCACCGAAGGCGGACGTTCAGCAGACAACGCTCCGCAGTTCAACGTCGACAGTGAAGGCTGGAAATTGCGTGCCACAGCCACAAAAGATTTCGTGGCATACAACAGCAGTATACATCGGAACATAACACGCCGGGAGCAAGCGACACTAGTCAGTGGTCGGCCAAGTGTGAACGACGTGCTCGCGAATTTCGATAAAGCTTGCGCGGTAAGGTTATTTGGTCCAGGAAAATACAAATAATATTAAATAAGTTATATAGTTTCTCGGCTCAGGGTCGGGTCTCCAAGTTATATAGTTTCTCGGTCTCAGGGTTGGGGCTTTAAGTTATATAGTTTCACGGCCTCAGAGTCGGGGGTCCTAGTTATATAGTTCTCGGCCTCAGGGTCGGGGCTCTACGTTATATAGTTTTCGGCCTCAGGGTCGGGGATCTAAGTTATATAGCTTCTCGTCTTCAGAGTCGGAGCTTTAAGTTATATAGTTTCACGGCCTCAGAGTCGGGGCTCCAAGTTATATAGTTTCTCAGCCTCAGGGTCGGGGCTTAAAGTTATATAGTTTCACGGCCTCAGAGTTGGGGCTCTAAATTAAATAGTATCTGGACCAAATAACTCTATATCCCTCGTACCAAACCATACTAGATCCCAGCGTTGCCATCCATTTTGTTTTCTTTCACTCTAACGCACGTCATTCACTTCGCGAATCCCGAACCGTCGAAAATTGTGTGGCATAACCTCGTGCCGGCCACATACCCTAGGTGACCCTGGTTAAATAAATAAATTTTGTAATTGAACCCCTGGTTAATCGCTGAGCATACCCCGGCTATAAATCCAAAAACGGAGTTTCTTTACAAAGTGCAGTAAGAGAGGATCCCATCCTGTTGTCTGGATTCCAAAGTTGTTTAATGCTTATATACGCTCCTGCACACTGTCATGTAAATTTTTGATAGATCGGTCGTTGTACCAAGATTTTATTTAGAAGCGATCTTGACAAAACTATTTTGTTGCTGAATCTGTCTTGCATTATGTGCCAAGCTGACTCATAATTTTCTTCACTTAATTTAAGGTGCCGAATAAGGCGCTCGGCATCACCAGATATATTGGCTTTTAGATACCACATTTTTTGAACAGCGGACATGTTTTGGTCATGAATCATTTTTGTAAAAATATCTCTAAATTGCTGCCACTGTAGACAGTCTCTATCAAATTTTGGTATTGCAATTTTTGGTAGTTGCAGCAGCGACTCACTGCGAATGTTTTTTCTTTCAACTGTACCCTGACATTGGCACACAGAAAAATTCGTTTGTTAGGTACCGCTTCCTGCAGCATAATATACAATTCCATACTTTAACCGGACTTTTACCGGAACTTGTTGGATCCGCACAAATTTCCCATATGAAGTCATTTAGGCACTCAATTTCATTCGAAAGTTTCATTAGTGACTCTAGTTGTGTTTTTTTTCCTCTCAGGAGGCGCTGTAGGTAGCTTGATATTGGGGTTTGTTTTCTTATCATTCCTTCAATTTTCGCGTTGCTGATTTAGTTAAAATTGTCTGTGTCTCGTGAATTTAGAGGTCCTAACTGCTCTTCTTGCTTTGAATTGCGTGGTTCATCAACATTTTTGCGCCAAGTGATGATGATTGAGAGTTTTAATGACAACTAACTTGAATAAAAATTTATGCTTATATACGTAATGGGTAAAAACAAAAAATCCAGTGAAACCAATTAAGAAATAAAAAAAAATCAAGTAAAGAATAACCAAATGTTGTGTCAGCAGAACAAGAGTTTGGTCGTTGACTTGCTCGCTACTTGGTTGACTGACTGCACTCTACCGTCAGAAGAATGAGTTCAGTGACACGCGTACTGGCGTCAGCATGCAGGTTTTCGCCGCCTAGGATCGAATGACCGTACCTCAGCGTCAGCGTAGTTTTGGTTATGTGGTTTGATTGATAACGAGCAAATGTGCGAATGTACAGATGGGAATCGGATCGGGAGTTGAAAGAAAAGAAAAATTTGATGGGATCGTGGAGTAAAGATCAATTTTATTTTTGTGGCAACAGTAAATTAGAAGAAAACAAAAAAATATATATACAAATAAGTTGTGTTCTGCACAAGCAAAAGTTAAATATAAGTAAAGTCAATGAAACATTTAAACAAAAAATACATGTTTTAACAGATTGTTTGTGAACGTTTACAAGAAATAAAGCTACAAAATAGAAAAGAACAAGAATGCTTGCCGGCAAAATTCTCTATGTAAAAACAAAATTGAGAAACACAGATATCCTGCAGAAATATTCCAATAAACTTATATTGCAGTTAATTCATATCAGAGATAACGAGATGCCTGACTTATTTCAGCGCTTGTTCGGCTTCTCATTCGGGTTCCAGAAGTTTGTTGGTGTTCGTGAAAAACGTGGAATTTCGTATAGAAGTGTTCGTGAAAAATTGGAAATCTGATAAATAACTCCCCAACAGAGACCCCTACTCACCTCTTGTCGCCCCGTTGATGAGGGGTCGGAGACGACAAGATTTTGCCTTTGTTTACAATATTTTATGTATGCCTTAACACTTTGTTTTGAGATTTCAACTCAATTGTAAACTTGTAAAAATAAAATAAATTATATCGATTGAACGCATATTGATTTTATCTATGACTAGCAGCCCCGGCGGACTTCGTCCCTCCAAAAAATACAACGAAACTATTGCATTTTTTAAATAAAAAATTTTCTTACCAAAAAATCATCTTTATTCTAGTACTTTGTGATACACAATATTTTTGGTTTTTTGTTCCGGTGCCAACACAAACAAAGCATATGGCTTACCAACACGTGAACAGGCTACATACGGTTGGCCATGTGAAAAACATTCATTTTCCAAATTTAGACCACAAACATCCAATGATTGGCCTTCAGCCCATGGCGAACGCAAGACGAACCGGGAATTAAATGCGTTTGAATTCGAAAGGCATGTCAGTCGGTATCAAAGGAATACGCGGAATGAGAACTTGTTCTCCTTTAAACTTGCCTTTGAGAATTGTTGCGTAAATGATATTGTTCATGATGTGCTTTACAATCAAACGCGTTCCGTTACACAATTTAGGAGGTTGCAAATTTCGAAGCATAATCACTACTGAACCAACTTTAAGGTGTAAAATGTGTTGCGGAACACCAGGCAAATCCAAAGAATTCAAAAATTCAGTGGGGTAATTCGTAGCTTCATCTTCATTTATCACACAATCAACAGATTTGAATGAATGCATTGGACCACCAATTTTGATTTTGAATTTTAAAATTAATCTCATTCCCATCCTTGTTCTTCGCTGCCAAAATTGCGCGTTCACTTAACCAATCGTGATTCAAATAATTAACAACAATATCCGGAAACACTTTACGAATTAGTTTATCTTTCGATGTAACGAAATTACAAAAATTCGACGGAAATGAAATCAAACCGGTTGTGACATCGACGGTTACACTCACCATTACCGATGGCTATCAGTTGTTTGGAGAACACATCAGCTGTAGGATCGTTTTGTAATGAAACTCGCATATTCGTATTCAATTTAAGTTTCTTCATAAAGCGCCACAAAGACGATGACTTCAAGGAAGCGTTAACTGCATCAGCAGCAGTTGATTTTGGAATGACAGGTAACGCTTGACGGAAAGCACCAGAGAATAGAATCATAGCGCCCCCAAAACGTCTTGAATTATTGCGTAAATCCTTCATGGTCCAATTAACTGCTTCCAATGCACGTTTATGCACCATTGTGCATTTATCCCAAATGATGATTTTACAACATTGCAACACTTTTCCCATAGCGCAATTTCTACTAATGTTGCATGTGGGTTCTTCAACCACTTGGAGATTCAACGGCAATTTCAGCGCTGAATGTGCTGTCCGGCCTCCTTCCAACAACGTAGCAGCTATTCCTGAAGAAGCGACTGCCAAAGCAATTTGAGATCTCGAACGAATAGTACCAAAAGCAAAGAAATAAGAAATGTTTTCCCAGTACCACCGGGAGCATCGATAAAAAATATTCCCCCATTTCCGTTATAAATCGCCTTCATCAATGTTTCATACACGATTTTCTGCTCAGCATTTAACAATGGAACATTATCACAAACCATTCGGCTCAATGCGTCTCGATCATATTCACGTTCTCATTCTATTTCTTGATTAAAAGCATAGTGGATTGAACGATTAGGCGCTGGTATTCCTAAAGTACACAACAAATTGCCGCTAATATGCAAACATATATCCTCAATCGCAATCAACGATTCATTATGAATGTCATCAGTCATTCCCAAATTGAAATCTCCGGTTGCAGAACGAACTCGATGCAAAAAATCCTATGACATGTTGTCCTTGTATTTATCCCACAAATCTTTCGGATTTGATAGATTACACGTCGAAATTATGATTGCAAACAATTGCAAAACAAAACAAAATTGATTGCGTATTTGATTTGCAGGTGCGCACATAATTGCATCAGCAAGAGTCATATCCCAATGTGTATCATTCTCCAGCAATTGCAAACGTTGACAGGCATCACGATATGTAGGACAAAGTACTCCATCGACGGTTCGAAGTAACTCGAATGAAGTTGGCCCACGAACATTTACCAACAGTAATCGCAAATAGAAACATTCTGTATTTCTAGATGGATGCACTGTGTAAATACGACCGATGGCATCTGTTGAGAATACATCTGGATAATGTGGAACTCGCTCGCCTTGCTTTCGCCGTTGAAACTTTTTCGATGAAGCATTCCAAGTGTAATACGCGGCATCTGAGAGTAGAGCAATGTTCGTGCGAATGGATCACTCTCACATGTTGAAAAGAAACTGGTCAATGTTGTAGCTGGTGGTCTTTCAGCACGTTGAATGGCAGTGTGTTCAGTGAAATAAACACGTTGACCATTCTCCAGATGCACCGCCAAATGAACTACAGTTGGATGACGGTCGTTGATGAGCCTTATTGCAACTAACATATCTTCCAATTTGATACCGCGTTACTTCATCATCGGCATTTCGATCCGGAACACCAAACGCAGCCATATCACTACCTTTTGTAATATACTTGCAAACGATTTGATTGCTTTGATCGAATTACAGTCCTCCACATTGATATGCGCATCAAATGTTTTGCAAAGTAGTGGTGAATATGGAACAATCCAACTGTTATCGACCACAACATCATTTTGTTTCACTTTCAATGTAACTGTTCTGCCATTCAACAGAATACATCCAGCATCGAACATCACCAAATACACGTTGTTTAGTAATGAAATCCATTAGAACCTTCAGCTTCTGTCTGAAGGCACGTCCAGTGATATCATGTCGATCACTCGATGTTTGGCCGGGAATTAAATTGCACTGAATATCAATCCATCTTGAGTTGCAAGTGAAGGTGACAAATAAATCAGGACGACCGTACTGTCGAACAAACGCTTTCGCATCTTGAGCATACTCGTGCATGTGGCGTGGACTGCCAACATACGTTGCCGGTAAGATTGTTAGTCGACCGAGATTCCTCGCATCACCTTCAGTTCTTATTGCATCCCGCAAATGAATGTACTCTTCTGAACGCATTTTCGCTTGATTTAAACGAATGTAACTGAGCCGTTGTCTTGATTTTGACATACATATACACGCAGAGTTGTTGTAGCAATCGCCGAAATCGCAACAGATAGTTATCCTCATTTTGACGAATCATTAAACGGTATGCATAGTAGTTCATCGAACTTACTTTCTTCGTTGTTTCTTCACCTAATAACAAATGAATCCGAAGTAACAAATAAATGCAAAGTTTGAAAATAAAATTAAGATTCCATTTAATTAATTGATTTGGTGACATGATTGAAGGAAGAAGTCTACTAACCAGTAACTGGATTTAACATTTTGATGTTAAAGTGGTAGCCGTCATCACCTTTCCAAAACATGAGCGGATACTGAAGTGCATCATACGACCGATGTGTCTCACTAAAACGTTGTAATTGTCCATTGTTTCGGCGCGTCAGTACAATATCCCGTGATACCATTTGCTCACCGACTACAATAATGGCAACCTCATCAATTGTCGGTGCTGCAACAATTGCAGCACGATGATGCACCTGCCCTTGAATCTGGTTACCAAGAGACGAATTCAAAATTAATAAAATGCGATCATTCAAAGGAAACGGAAGAGTACTCTTTCGAGCAAGAATTACCTTGAACGACGGATTATATCCACTTTCATTGATAATTGATGCAGCGAAAGAAGTAATTTGAAAGCACCCATTATAGTTTTGAACATTTGCAAGAAATTGCTTTGATTCTGCTGTTACGCCTTCTAGATACGATCGCAATGGTTCCTGTGGCGATGGCAATGTTGACAACTTAACTTTTCCACTGAGGCAACATAATCTAGGTGTTTCTCCTGGAAACTTCAATGCGTTGCAATGTGGACCTACTACAACCATTTATCTAATTTGAACGACAGGAAGAGATCGATAATTGAATGCACAATCATATCGGAATGCTACTCGAAGCAAATTGGCATTGCCAGCACTTCTTCTTTGCTGTCTATTTTCAGTATTTATTCGTCGACTTTGCACCGATAAATTTTTACATTGATTTACTCGACGACTTTGTTGTGCCAATCTACGCGAATCGATTACAGACTGCTGTTGTTCTTCTGTTTGTTGCGCACGAATTTGGACGTGGTTTGCATTTCTTCGGTGTTGCGCAATGTTTCTTTCTTCTTCACTCATATTCGCACGATGAGTCGACACTGCTCGTGCACCAGCTGAACGTCGGCCTAAATGATATCTTCTCGTTGGTGGCATTATGAAGAACAACTGCAATATAATGAAATCACGAATAGAAAATTTGAAAACAATGAAACAACAATAGAAACGTACCACTTCTTACAGACAAATCCCAATAGTCAACCAACAATGCAACACATACACAAAAAAAACATTTGCTGATATCACCAATGTTGTATCCGATTTCAATGAATGTTTTGTATGATTATCAGTCATAGAAATAGACTGAAAAAACCAGAGTGATTTAGCAAACCATGATTTGTTGATTTTCAACCTACAGTGTTGAAGAAAACATTTGAAAAATTGAGGAATTAATTCCTAAAATTTTCAAAAGTGTTTTTGGTGGATTTATAGAATGAATTAGGTATATCAAAAAATTATTTAGAGCTTTTAGCAAATTAGGCATTCATTTCGATTCTTCTATAAATTCTCGTTATCAATTTTAATTCACAAAAACTCACCAAATCGCAATGAAAAAATCCGAATCTGTAATGCGCAATGGCCGGCAAACATTTTTCGATAGCACAAAACACGAATTCGCAAAGTGCAATATGGACGGTGAAACAGCAACGAATGAAGAAACTGCGCAACTGAATCAAATGCCACAGTAGAGGTATGAATAAGAGTGGAACTCCATATCATGCGTATGCGTATGCGTAAGTTTGACAGATAAGTAGAATACACACGTTCTTATGAGATGAGCTCCATAGGCACGCATGGAAACGCAACCGCTTGCAAGAAATTCAAACTTAAAAAACTAAAGTTTTTAATTTATGTTTAATCTAATATATTCAAATATTTTTTAAAGAAAATTATTGAAGAAAAGTTGTAGAAAAAAAACGTTTGTTCCTGCTCTACATACACGTCTCGCATACACATCTTTCTCTAATTGATTTAGTTTTTTGCATATATGCTGCCATTAAACTACCAGTTATCATTAAAGAACTCAAAATCGTCATACTTTTTCCACTTTATGCAAAAAATCAACCACTTTTTTCACAAAATCAATCATTCAATATATATTAAGCATCTGATTGTCAAACGCACGCGCGTGCATTTAGAGTTCCACTCTAAATTAGAGGGGAAACGAAAAGTCTATGTAAAATGGACAACAACGTCAACGTCAACGTCAACAATTTTTTAGTCAACGTGGACAGTGCCACCACACACGAAACAAAATTGGCTTCTCCATTGATCGAGAAAAGATGGCGTTAGTTTGCGTGTCTATGTGACAGTTCAATTGCTTAAAATAAATAAATACAAAATGAAAAAAAAATTTAAAAAAAATCGGAAAAACCTGTCGTAACACTCTTGGTTGTCAAAATAAGACATTTTGAAATTATGATTTTTTGACCTTTTTTTCGATTTTTTTTCTTTTTTTTTTAACCCGTACTGAGAAAATACCTTTCCATCAAAGTACAAATCATCAAAATCGGTTCGGCCACTCTCGAGTTATGGGATTACATCGCTTCGGACACTTTCTTTTATATATATAGATTATTACTTTACATGAAGCGTATATATATATAGTGATGGTATTAAACGTTCGCAGAACAATCTGAGTGAATATTGTAATGTCTTGTATTTACAGAAAATTGAATACACGTTTTTATTATGCGTATAATACCCAAGTACATATTTGGGTTCCGTTTACAAAGTAAAATGATTGTTTATTTTTCAAGACCTTTATTTTTGGCATAAATAATACATTTCAGATCTTTTTACAGCTTTCTAGTTGGTAACATTATAGAACCTTTTATTTCCTTAATTATTGTAGTTCATATCGAGGACTTCAAAGTATTTCGTTGGCTGCATTTTCACTTTAACTTAATACAGTCCTCATAAAACACTTCAATAATATTTTTCTTACATATTTATGTGAATACAAAAAATAAATTATACATCTTCTCTAAAAATAATTTATAAATTGAGGTTATGAATTAATATAAAGAAAATAACGTCAATGTAGTATTGGCATATCTATATTTTCATTTCCACCTTAATAGTGAATTTTATTACCCGCTTGCAAACTGCGTATGTTTCCGCATACTTTTGCATGTACTATGGTACTTAAGTATTGTTACTATATTACTACTTTTTGAGGAAAAAAAATGTTTTCGCTCATTTTCCTTTTTGAGTTATTTTTAAAAAACGAACATTATTAAAATACAATTTTAGTACCATACACTTTTGTCAATTTCGTACTGTAATAATTACATTAAATTCCTTATCTTTTCACCCCAATACTTGTAACCTTATTACTTGTAACGTACCAGCACGTTGCCGATCATCTTGGGCGAGTACTCTGTTTCTTGCTGCCGCTAAGCTCAGGGAAAGTGGGTGTGGGCTGTCACCCTGTGATCATGCAGGTACTCGTACAGAATTAAAAATCAAGCAGAGTTTTTTTTTTAAATCTACATATAAGCAAGTCTCGTCCACTCTAAGGAAATATAAATCACAAAAAATTTAATGAAACATTTTTTCTTTTGATTGACGTGCAAAAGAAAGACCTCATACCCGTGCTGCTGCCATCGAAACGTGGTCACGAGGGGGAACCGGTGTTGATGTCCCGCCCTTATGCCCTCTCCACTTGCAAAACTTTACCTTTCCGTCTCGTTTAGTCATGTTTTTGCCCAACTCTCTTTGTTACTTCGCTTACCCGGCCTTAATGATGACAGGTTTAGCACATTTCTACTGCCTTAAGCATTCTCAAAATTTATTACCAACTTAGATCAATTGCCACAGTTTCCTGTATACTAACATTTATTTAAAGGGTTTTACAAGTGACATTATCTGTACAACTTATTGATTTTCTTTTTATAATTTGTTCCTAAAATCAAGAGTAAATACCATGTCGTAGTGCAAATGCGATAATATATATAAGAATCAAATTATCTAGAGGACGTGTACATACCTTCGTCTGGTTCGGTTGTTACCCAAGGGTCGCTGAGCTCATCGTCCACCTAGGTTTCACAATCTAAAATAGACAGACCTTGAAGTAATTACGAAGTTTTACTACCAGGAACTAGCATTTAAACACTATTACAAGTACGAATTTACATTTACAACACAATAATCGCTCTTGATCACTCAATTAGATTAAAGTGGGCTCAGCCGACTTATAACATACATACCTATCTTAACCTAACTAATGCCAAGTACACATTTAATCAAAACCAATAAAAACAAATTATTCAAATCTTCCTGTGTTATTAAGCTTCCTGTGGTTTTAAGTTTCCATTTCCAGCAGCGAAGGTGATGACGCTTCCCGCTGCTTGCTCCCCTTCCCGCGTCTACTCGTGGAACCCAATTTGTCGCTTTGTGGCTTTCGCAGTAAGTGTATCGAAATAGCGTCACTACACAGTTATGCGCGTCGGTTCTTCGTGACCTTGACGAATGTCAAGTTCTCCTTCCTTATGTACAGCAGATTTGTCGTCACTGATATTCCAGGTTGTATAATTTCAGCTCACGTTCCTATGATCGTCTAATTTTGATTTGCTCGGCCGAATATGCGTTTCCTTTCATATATGCATATGTGATTTCTTTTAATTTCACCTTGGCAGGAATTGCTAGACTTTAAGACCCGGAATCAAGACCCGGATCTTCGCGGAACATTTAAGCCGTTAACGTAATTTTAATGATGTTGGCTGCCGAGATTCGGATATGATAGACATCTCAAACGAGTATTTACAAATCACCGCTAAACTAAATTTTTGTTTGCGACTGTGACAAAGTGACGAAGAGTTTTATATGCCGCGTTTTGCTTTTACATGGTCGGCTGTACTTTGGTTTTATCTTTTTTTTGATTCGTCTAACACAAAATTTCGTCCACGTCCGCACAGCTTCACGCTCCTTTTACCACTGCCGATCTTTTCTTTTCGATCAAGCGTCGCTTCCGAGCAAGTCTTCCTCCGAAACGGTGACCTTCCTCTCTCTTTTTTATTTTGCTCTTTGCTGAATGAGGGAAGTGTACCGTTATATTGTGAAATCTGGTTTCGATCAACTTCTTCTCATCATGTAGTGGTTGTTATTAATTCTATTTTTTGCTATTAGGTTACATATTTTAAAGACATATTTTACATACAAAACTATTTCTAACACACGTCCGCCAACATACCTCATATAGTTGGATGTATTTTAACATATTTATGTAATATATATATATAGTAATATATATAGTATGTCTATATTATTAATTTTATCGTTTATTTACGGAAGAAATTAGAGTGAGTAGCATTTTTATACGTAAAAGAAAACCTGTTTACTATCTACCTGTTTACCTGTTTACCGAGTTTACTATCTATTAATTTTACATTTAGTAGACAATAAAGTAAATAAGGATATGAAACATATCTGACAAAGAAACAAAACATATTATTGCCGAATTTTTACTCTTTTGTTTGAATTTTATTTATTGTGTGTGTGTTTTTTTTTTTCTTTCTTCTTTTTCGATTATCACATACTGCTCTATTGTAATTGAACTATTGAACAATATTATCAAATACATATTGGCACATACAAATACAGCAGAATTCGTTTTTGAAGAGTGCAGTAACATAAACGAATGTGTGCTTTATGGCAGCAGCAACATCAGCATAGTTCAAAAAGCCAATCAGATGTGATGTCCCGTGGTGAATAACACGTACAGTGTACGTGAAGAAATCGAAAAAACGAAGTCATAAATCTTCGGAAACCCGAGCGAGTCAGCCATCTCATTATCTCTGTTCATACATAAATATGTTTCAAGAAGCAAAAATAAATAAAATAAAAATAAAAAAAATAACTACAGAAAAAAATCTGTATAACTACAAACACAAAAACAAACAGCAAAATTCCTTCTTAATGAAATTATTAAACGCAGAGCCCAACAACGGTAACAACAAAAGAAGAAAAGAAAAAAGTACATTATTTCTTGTACTATTTAAGTTACGGAAGGAAGATGTTCACTTTTTATATTTCCCTGACACGGAATTTAGTTCAAATAGTTGTAACGACGAGTTTTTCTTTCCCAGCCGGGAATAGCTCACTCGTCCCAGGGTTCGTGGCAAGTGGATCTCGGAACCACTTGCGAATAATATTTAAAGCTGCGTTTCCGAATTTCGTTCGATTGGTGTTTCAACCAATCTAGCACTGACTCAGAGAGTTCAGCTCGGACGCAATGTTACGTATCGTATTTATTATATTTCCTTAACAATTTTTATACAATCGTATCTATTTTCCTTAACAATTTTTATAAAATCGTATTCTATTATTTTTCTTTAACAGTTTTTATAAAGTTAGTACTATAAGAGCCTCAGTGGGTCGCGTAAATAAAGAGCCACAATGGGTCGCGTAAAATAAAGAGCCACAGTGGGTCGCGTAAAATAAAGAGCCACAATGGGTCGCGTAAAATAAAGAGCCACAATGGGTCGCGTAGGATAAAGAGCCACAATGGGTCGCGTAGGATAAAGAGCCACAGTGGGTCGCGTAAAATAAAGAGCCACAGTGGGTCGCCTAAAATAAAGAGCCACAATGGGTCGCGTAAAATAAAGAGCCACAGTGGGTCGCGTAAAAATAAAGAGCCACAATGGGTCGCGTAAAATAAAGAGCCACAATGGGTCGCGTAAAATAAAGAGCCACAGTGGGTCGCCTAAAATAAAGAGCCACAATGGGTCGCGTAAAATAAAGACCCACAATGGGTCGCGTAAAATAAAGAGCCACAGTGGGTCGCGTAAAATAAAGAGCCACAATGGGTCGCATAAAATAAAGAGCCACAGTGGGTCGCGTAAAATAAAGAGCCACAATGGGTCGCGTAAAATAAAGAGCCACAGTGGGTCGCGTAAAATAAAGAGCCGTTTGCACGGTCGGTATGTATTAAAACGAGGCCTTCTTGGGATCACCAAGATACCTCAAAAATGCGAACCTTTGGTGTCTTCTGTTGCGTGACTAATATTAGTTTGGCATCAGATCAAAGGCTGATTTGAAATGTTCAAATAAGCTCGTTAAAAGCGGCAAGCGAAATAAACTATCCCCGAATTCTAAGACATTTCCAATGGAATCGGCCGTGAACGAAGACAAATTCCATTCAAACAACATTTTGTCCGTCGGCTGATTTCTATTCATTCGTATGTCTGTATATCTGTCGGTAGATGTATGCTTTCTGGTTTTCTCTACTCGATCTGCTAATGGGAATATTTGTGTTTATGTGTAGCTATGTATTCTTAGTGTGTACTTGTTTGCATACGGTCACTTGGAAGAAACAGGTTTTCTGTGTTAATTCCAGTTCTATTCTTCGTAGTCTGTTTGTAATCTTTCTGTTTTGCTTTGCTCTTCATGTTGAACTAATATGTATATAAATATGTGTATCTAATTGTCTAATCTAAAACTATTTACATTAAAATCTTATTGTAACGAATTGTGGTCGTTACATCCTATCTCTACTTAGCGCGAAATAAAAAAAAAAAAAATAAAAAGCAGTAATCATTCGGTGAAAGCGAACAGCGGTGATGCTACCGGTTGAAAGAAAATATCCTATGTCTGTTACTGGTGACGACTTCATTGATGTCTCTGTATTGTAGCTGATTTCGTTCGTTCCTCTTCGGTATAGCATATTTCCCATGTTGCATTCGGCGATTATGTTTTCTGGTTGTGAAAGAATAATGCTGTCTTTCATGTTGAGACGGTTGTTGTGCGGTGGCGGGGCTCACGTAATGTCTGCGGTACGATACGGTAGGCGGTAAACGTTCAGCTCGTGTCATTCTGACTGACACCGGTTTATGCTTCGGTTTCGGTATATGAATAATACATTTGGTCATATGCGGTGGTTTACTCCCTGGGCATTCGTTTGATTGAGGTTTATGTTCTGTTGGTCTTGGAGAAGTTTGATCCCTTCTTAATTTCCTGCGACTGGTGTTGATTTTGGGCTTCTGTGTATGCGGTTGTGAAAATTGTTCAACGGACTTGACCGTTGGTCTGGATTTGGTTGGTTCTTTCTTCAACTTGTTGCGACATGTGCTGGTGTCCGAGTTCACGTTTCCTGGTGTGAACTGCTGTCGTGCCTTACCGGTTGGAAACGATGCTTTTCTCTCATCGACGAATTCAGGACTGACAGTTGCACTCCGTTTTAATTCAGGTGGAGAGCAACTTTGAATAGTCTGGCCGGCGATGTGTAGCTTGCATCCTAATTGTGACAACAAGTCTGTTCGTATAATTAATTCTTCTTGGAGACCTGGTAGGAAATGAACTTCTTGTCGGACTCGTAATTCGTTTATGACTATGGTGGCATAGTAACTTCTCTCGGTTGACACTGGTTGGCTATTAGCTAGTGATAGCTGTTGAGCTTTACCCTTCTCGGGGATGCATTTGTGTTGTAAATGCTCATCGACCGTTCTGCCTATCAGAGTGAGTGAGGCGCCCGTGTCTATCAGAGCGTTGATTGGCTTCTCATTGCATACAATCGGTATTCTGTACATTGGATGATCATAAGTATCCATAATTCCATATGGGGTTGTCATTTTATTTCGGCAGCTACAATCTCGCGATAGTATGTCTGCCTTTCCACAATGCGAACAGAATAATTTCGGGTTTCCATGGCACACAGTTCGTCTATGACCTGGTTTACCGCATCGCCAGCAGTGGCTCTGGCGTGCATAATCTTGAGTGGTTACCCAGTTGGAAACGTGTGATCGGTTGTGACGAGCTTCTTCTCCACGAAGATATTCATACTCATCGGTATGGCTCATGAGCGAATCCAAATCGTTAAAGTCACTGCGTCGAATATAAAGACGGTACTCTGGTCGCAAACCTTCATAAATTCGCTCTGCGGGATTTTCTTGACTCATGCGTGGATGTTGGCGAATCAGGTTCATGATACTCATGATGTATTCTTTCGCTTTTTCGCGAGGCCCCTGGCATCTTCGTATTATATCCTCTTCTAACTTTTGCATGTATCTCGGTGGTAAGAAGAAGATCATAGCAGCGTCTTTGAACTGCTGCCATGTGTTTATATCGGACCGTTTATAGCGCCACCAGTCTCTGGCGCGATCGCGTAGTAGCTCATTTAGTGGCAAGAGCAAGCTGTTGTAGTTGATTTGATAACAGCTGGCTAGTTCTTCCATGTTTTCAATAAATTCTAAAATGGAACGTGTCCCATTGAAATGCAAATTCCATTTGCGCACCGTATTCATGATGTCGTATTCTCTATGGTCATGCGGTTGCTGCATTGGGTAATTAGAATGCTGTATTTCATTGACGATGGTTGGTGACGGAAACAATGCGGTTGTTGCGGGTACTGCGAGTGAATCGATTTTCAGATTACCGCGCTCTGCCGAGTTCCGTCGCGATCGCTGTCCTTTTATGTATTGGCTCAAGCGTTGTCTCATCTCTTTCACAGTGTCATCTATTGGTAAGCTTAGAAGTTTCATTTGAGCTTCTAATTCCTCTTTCTTTAACTTGTAGATGAAACTTAAATTTTCCGGTAGTTGTTCATCATAGTTGACTTGCACTTGCTGTGGCTTTGAATGCATGGTTGGAGCATTCGAGTGGCTCGGTGCGCTGCTGCATTTGTTTCCCTGCTGATCTGGTGAATTACTCCTTGACTGGTTCGGAGAATTGCTTAATTTATCAGCTTGCTGGTGTGAAGAAATGCTGCGCTGATCTGGTGAAATATTCCTGTGTTGAATATCTTGTTGCTGCGGTGAGTTACTTCTTTGTATGGAAGCACCGCCTGTTTGAACAATCGGTTGTTCGTTTTGTGTGTTTACTGAACTGCTTCCAGAGGGAAGCGGTCCCTGCTCGGGCGCCATTTGTAACGACGAGTTTTTCTTTCCCAGCCGGGAATAGCTCACTCGTCCCAGGGTTCGTGGCAAGTGGATCTCGGAACCACTTGCGAATAATATTTAAAGCTGCGTTTCCGAATTTCGTTCGATTGGTGTTTCAACCAATCTAGCACTGACTCAGAGAGTTCAGCTCGGACGCAATGTTACGTATCGTATTTATTATATTTCCTTAACAATTTTTATACAATCGTATCTATTTTCCTTAACAATTTTTATAAAATCGTATTCTATTATTTTTCTTTAACAGTTTTTATAAAGTTAGTACTATAAGAGCCTCAGTGGGTCGCGTAAATAAAGAGCCACAATGGGTCGCGTAAAATAAAGAGCCACAGTGGGTCGCGTAAAATAAAGAGCCACAATGGGTCGCGTAAAATAAAGAGCCACAATGGGTCGCGTAGGATAAAGAGCCACAATGGGTCGCGTAGGATAAAGAGCCACAGTGGGTCGCGTAAAATAAAGAGCCACAGTGGGTCGCCTAAAATAAAGAGCCACAATGGGTCGCGTAAAATAAAGAGCCACAGTGGGTCGCGTAAAAATAAAGAGCCACAATGGGTCGCGTAAAATAAAGAGCCACAATGGGTCGCGTAAAATAAAGAGCCACAGTGGGTCGCCTAAAATAAAGAGCCACAATGGGTCGCGTAAAATAAAGACCCACAATGGGTCGCGTAAAATAAAGAGCCACAGTGGGTCGCGTAAAATAAAGAGCCACAATGGGTCGCATAAAATAAAGAGCCACAGTGGGTCGCGTAAAATAAAGAGCCACAATGGGTCGCGTAAAATAAAGAGCCACAGTGGGTCGCGTAAAATAAAGAGCCGTTTGCACGGTCGGTATGTATTAAAACGAGGCCTTCTTGGGATCACCAAGATACCTCAAAAATGCGAACCTTTGGTGTCTTCTGTTGCGTGACTAATATTAGTTTGGCATCAGATCAAAGGCTGATTTGAAATGTTCAAATAAGCTCGTTAAAAGCGGCAAGCGAAATAAACTATCCCCGAATTCTAAGACATTTCCAATGGAATCGGCCGTGAACGAAGACAAATTCCATTCAAACAACATTTTGTCCGTCGGCTGATTTCTATTCATTCGTATGTCTGTATATCTGTCGGTAGATGTATGCTTTCTGGTTTTCTCTACTCGATCTGCTAATGGGAATATTTGTGTTTATGTGTAGCTATGTATTCTTAGTGTGTACTTGTTTGCATACGGTCACTTGGAAGAAACAGGTTTTCTGTGTTAATTCCAGTTCTATTCTTCGTAGTCTGTTTGTAATCTTTCTGTTTTGCTTTGCTCTTCATGTTGAACTAATATGTATATAAATATGTGTATCTAATTGTCTAATCTAAAACTATTTACATTAAAATCTTATTGTAACGAATTGTGGTCGTTACATAGTGAATTTGTAAACAACATCATTTACGCTGATGCGCTGGTGGACCTGAAGGGAATATTATTTAAGTAAATAGAACTAAATAAATAAATACTGAAATGACATTTGCTATTTAACTTTCCATTTATTTTAATTAATTTTTCCTACACATACGAAACGTTAATATGTCGTTCATATATACAAAATGTTATTAATTCTTTTGCAATATGTAACAATACGAAATTTTATTAAGTCTTTCATATATTAAGTTTGATATTATTATGTAAGATTTCAAAGAGGAAACATCTAATGTTTAGTTAAGCTACAAAATATGTACATTTAGTAAGTTCTTAAAATAGTAGTAGAGTACTACCAGAACGCTAATTGCCGACAAAGAGCAACAATGATTGAATACTATTCCATCATTATTGGGCAAAGAGTATATATTAGAGACCATAAATCACATAGATTGGAAACCGAAAGAAAATGAAGAACCATAGCTAAAACTCAGCGTTTTTTATACACTGGTGAATTTTGTTGTAATACTTCTGCAGCCAGAAGGATATAGCAAGTGAAACCCTGTTTGATTCACCATAAATAATTTTAAGCAGTTGTCACTATAAGAAATCGAGAAATAGTGTGGGCATTATTGAAGAAATTTGTGGGATTTCTTCGAATGCAATAGTAGACATTGAATTTTTTACATTACTTGTATATTTTTATATCTTTAAATTATGCATATTAGTCGAATAATAGCATAATATTAATATTAAATAATATTTTTATTAATTAACGTTTATGTTGTTTCCACACCACCAATAAAGTAAACATTAAGGCGCGTTACTGATTTTTTATGGTGTTTAGTTCCCTCGTAGGCCTATGTCACCCATGCAACTACAACATGCAACTACAGCTACAGCTAATATTGTATTAAAATTTATGAAAAGCGATTGTAAAATTTATTTTGAAAGCATAGTTTTCCCACATTTGAAAAGCACTCACGTAAATTACTTATGTGTTATGAACAAAATCTTATCTATGAAATCAGGTTCAGACAAGCGTCTAATAAAAAATCTTAAGATAAAGAAAATTTTAACCCTTACAAAAAGCGCTAACAAAGTTTTGTGGTCGCAGTTCTCACAACACAAAAAGGGTTCTATGGATAACATGTCAGTAAATAAGAATTGGGCGATACCTATTTTCTTGCAGGCTCCATCAAAAAGAAGAGACACACGTTTATCTAACTTTGATAAATCAGAAATAAAACCAACAGAAGGTTTTACCAGAGTGCATCTATCAAATTGCTTCTCTAGAGTGAAGAGGAAATTTTCAGACGCAACTTCCTCTGCGAAGTAGGGTAGAGGCTTCGCGCATTTGTGAAGCCTAAAATTTTTTAGGTACAGCCAGCCGGCACAATAGCTGAATGCATTAAATTTTAGCAGATCGGACTCTTCACTGTTTATATCGCACGCAACTCTTTGCAGACAGCTTTCTGCGGGTCTGGGCAAGCTTTGAAATTCTTGATAATCTTGCGATGCATTTTGACTGGCCTCAATGGCTGGATTAACACAGAAAGAAAATGCTCTAAAGGCTCACAATTTCCCTGCAAAACTACATCAAGAAATGTTAAACCCCAACATTTTTGGAAACGACATGAAAACATATACGGAGATATTCTAGTATTATTGCCGGAATCTCTTCTAATATTCCCAAAAAATTGTTCTACACTGTCTTGGCAGAGACAGATTTTATTTTATTTATTTATTTATTTATATTTATTAAAAAGTTTAAAATAATAATTTTCAACAGAAAATTCCTTTTATAACATTTTATCAGTTTTGAATTGGTTTCAGTAAGCGGATATCTCATTCAGTTTGTTATTTTGCAACCATGGTAGCAGCGGGCATTCTAAAAGCAAAAATGGGAAATCTCATGTATAGTGTATGTGATGTGTTTTCAGTTTGCATTTTTTTATGGTACTAGAAGAGTCCGGAGTCTCATCGTCTCTAACATAAATATCATAGATTGGAAACGTAGAAGAAATCAGCTGACAGAAAAAATTCCCGCGTGTTGTATGTGTAATTCTTCTACGTGAACTTATCTTAATTCTTCTACGTGAACGTTTCAAACCCAAACATGCATTGTTTGAAAAACAGACTGAATGAGATATCCGCTTACTGAAACTAATTCAAAATAGCCATATACATAAACCTGGATGTTCCCAGGTTAAGCGTAAGGTTTATCTTTAAACAGGCACTATGAAATAATGTTATTTTACTATTTAAATTGTGAGCAGCTTGGTCAAAGTTGTCATCAGTAGAAATGATTGCAAAGTCATCAGCAAACTGAAAAATATCTGTGTTGTTATCTTGCAACGAATGCAGTTCTTTTATATATAAATTAAATAGTAACGGACTCAAACAGCTGCCCTGGGGGAGCCCATCGTTCACCATAATTTCTTCATTACCCAAGACAAGACTCTGGAAATTGATTACCCACCTTATAATCGAAGATGGAACACCAGAGGAACACATAAGGTTCATTAGAATCGAGAGCCGAACTCCTTCATACGCTCCAGAGATATCCAAGACCGCTATGATTACCTTTTTAGCTTTGTTTTTATATCGAGCGACTGAGTGTGTAATCTCATTTATACACATGCATTTCTATAGGCAAAAGACCTAATCGGAAGAAGGGAATTTGAATCCACAAAGTATTGAGTCTGTCCTTGACCATTAGGTTTAAGGTTTTCAAAAGTACTGATATCAAAGCAATCGGTCTATAATTCGTGTGGTCATCCAAGTTTTTTCCAGGCTTTGGTATTGGGCAAATCTTAATTCGACGCCATGACAATGAAAAGTCGTTGTTTAACCAGTATTTATTATAGATACACAGTAGATTCCTCAGAGACTCTGCTGAGCATTCTCGTAACATTTGATAAGTGATTCCATCACACCGCTGGCCGAGGGCGCAGTGTTTTTGCTTAAGACTTTCTGCAAGTCTTCTGTTGCGAAACATGAGTTCATGGCATGATTAGAATTCGGTACCACAAGGATGGTGTTTGAATTTGAAACCTGACATGCCAGGTGATTTAGGAAAGGAATGTTAAAGTTGTCTGACCATGCTTTATTTTGAGTTGCAGAGCCAAAACTTTTGCAGCCTTTTAGCAGTCTGAAGAACATCTTTCGGTTTGAGGATACGTAGATTTCATTGAGAGTCGAGGAAAATAAATCTTTTTTGGTCTTTTTGACAATATCCTGCCAGCGTTTCACTGCCTTACTTGCCTTGACCATATCTGTATAGGATTTTGAAATATTGTATTTTTTTGCGCAGCTACCTTTAACCTAAACATCCTATGCACATCATCATTCCACCACGGTTTCGGGGAAAATTTTTCCTTGTCATCAATGTTGATCCTGGCCTCCTTCAGGAGCCCACCAAACATAGATTCCATTTCATTGATCCCATCTGGCAAGGTTCAACGCGCAACCGATTTCAGAAGTTTCTTTTTCGATAGGAAGAATCGCGGTCGGACCGTGGAATCCTTTATGCTAATGATAATTGGGAAGTGGTGACTTCCTCCTAAAGTAGTCCCTTGCAGAGCCTAAGAAACCGGTAGAGTGGGCTTGGTGAAAGAGATGACTAAAACAGACCCACAACAATGGGGGTCATTCAGAAATCTTTTAAAGGTGCATGCCCCATTATTGAGCCAGTTAAAACCCGAGTTAGCACACATAGCAACAAGTTTATTACCCCTTGCCGAATCCTGAGAATCGCCAAAGAACCTTGCTCTCGCGTTAAAGTCTCCGCATATAAAAACATTGCTGTAGTGCTCTAAGAAGCTAAAAAGCTTATTTAACTCGTCCATACATTCATTTATCTTCATCGAGTGTGGTAGATAAATCGATACAAGCGTAAGGTTTGGTACGAGGTTAGTAGTTTGCACAATTAAGATGTCTAAAGGGGTGGCAAAATGTATTTTTTTAAAAAGAACTGAGTTTCTCACGATGATAGCAACTCCAACATAGTTATCATGACGGCCTTTATAAATAATCTGATAGTTCAGTATTTTGTTGACAAAATTGCTTTGACAACATTAAAAACTTCAGAAAGAATTTTAATCATGTCGTTTGTTAAAGGAAACTAATTAACTGCAGTTCCATCCGCGATGGAATCTGCTTTAGCGATAACTTTTTTAATTTGTCTGAGATCTTCATTAAGGCTATGGTTATGTAGCATAGCTTGAATTTTTCGAAGCATGGCGATTGACTCATTGTCTAAAATTTTTGCATTGTCACTTGCAAGAAGTCTTGATGTCACATTGTCAAATGTATAAATTATAGTTTTTTGTATAATGTCAGTCAAGTTCGAACTTGAGCTATTCAATCTCTGGGACGGAGAGACAATATTGCTACCGAGAGGCTTGGAAGTGTGGGAAGAGCTCCCATTATCTTCCAAGGCTTGTCTCCACTCCTTCATTGTCTGCCTAGCTTTTTCCTTTTCTCTTTCCCTGTTAATGTTTTGTTAAGCACCATTGGCAAAAGGTACTAAACTGTGTAATATGCTCAACAGATGCTCTCGAGTTGTTATGAACAGCTGGAGAGTTCTTGCGTGGCAGAGGCGGAAAAGAAACGGAATCATCGATAGACTCCAGAACATCAAAGCGATTTGAGAATACGCTCGCAAAACGGTCTTTGGCCTCATTGTATGATAGGGTTTCCATGACCATTGCTTTCTTTAGGGCAAATTCTTTTTCCCTTACAGGTCATATCTTCGCCTTTGCATGGTGATCTTGCTTGCAATTAGTGCAGGCCACTTTTCCGCAAGGAGTTTCTGCATCGTGTTTTTGGAAGCATTTTCTGCAAATTTGCTTTTTGGATTTACAGTTTGCTGCCATATGATTGAACTTGAAACAGCTATAGCATTGACCAAAGGGTATGAATGGTTTTACTTGTATCTTTAGGTAGTCGTGCAGAAGAACTTCTTTGGGTAAGGCTAAACCCTTGAAAGTTACTCTTACACTTTTCGTCGGTTCTAACTCTTTGGTAGTTTTATTTTTCCTAAAAACCTCTTTACGTTCACAATCGAGATGTCTGAGGAAATCGTAGACATTAACTCCTCATCTTTCACGCAGACTCGTATGTCAGATATCACACCCACTTTCGAAACAAAATGAGGGAAGAGTTTCGCTTCATAACCTTCCTCTTTCAAAATATTATTATAAAAGCAATTGTTGGCCCTTTCAGCACTTTAGAAAGTTAGTTTGCATCTATTATAACCTATTTTTACAATTTCTCTTATGGCTTGAATGTTTAACTTGACAAGTGCCCTTGTCAGTAAGGGGCACTTGCATTTATTGCTTTACGTTCCACCTCAGAGACTGTATCAACATATATAACATACGGACCCTTGTGGTTTTTCCCGTACCTCAAAAGATTATCAGTTCTCTGATTTTTAGGAGCCTGATTCTCCGAGGGAGTTTCATCTCCCTCAGAGTCCATTTTTCTTTTCCGCGTCAGCACTATACCAAAAAGCCTTTTCCAGTGCGCAGAAAAATAGCGATAGCAAAACGCGATAAAAATTTACCAAAAAGATTAATCAGAACGTTATTTGAGAAAAATTTTTAATTTACAACAAACTGGGTAAGAAAAAAAAGAAAATGGAGGGAAAGCACGAAGCCAAACACTCACAAGGCCGAACTTGTTAACTTCACTTCAATTAAATGTAAATACTGCACTGTACTAACTTACTTTATTAATTTGTTAATAATAATAATTGTTTGTTTGTTTGGCAAACTTACAGAGAATATGTTCACTTTACTTAGTTAAAGAGATATAAGGACACTTAAATCTGCTGAAGCATTTTTCAACAATTTCAATAAGAACTTTCAGAATCGTCATAAAAATGCGTGTTGCGGCAGAGAAATACCATGAGTTTTTTACATTCAAATGTTTTTCACTCTCTGGTCAAATTCCTGCATTTCGTTATTAAATTCAAAAACGGTTTTCCCGTCCAAAGTGCATTGAAAAATACATTTTCTTTCGCGCACCATTTTCCATGCTTTCACTCAAGGAAAAATTTAACAAGAAATTTGAATAATGGGACTATTAAGGTCATCGTATTCCAATTTTATCTGGAAATATTTGAATGCGCATTAAATAGGAATAAAAGCAGTCTTTGCTGGTGTACAAATTGCAATTATTTCCGCTTGCTAGTTAAAGCGCATTAGCAAAAACGATCGTCTTAATTCTACTTCTTGTGGTATTTCAATAACAACATTCTACTGAACAACGCTTTTAAGTTTTTGTTAATTTTTGTTTTAAAGGCCCTAAACTAAGGTTTTACGCTAAATTATGGTATAATTATTTTTTTGGGAAATGCAGTGGCTATGTAATGTATGACAAGTTTTAGAAATAAAATAAGTTAACTATTTTTTACTGGAGCACGTATGCGAACAATATTCTGTACAAGATTAACATCACTTATGGGGTAATTTTCTAATTTTCAACGTCACTACCGCTTTGTGCTTTTCGTAAAACAGCTGTTCAGAAACGTTTTTGAGAAACGCTGAGAGAGAGAGAGAGAGCAAGCGTCAATGTTCACATTAGGAAACACTAATTGACGGTGTTTCCAAAGTTACAACAACACATTCCACAGTATTACTCAGTATTTCCAGTCAAATAGTATTCTTGATCTTTTAACAACTCTATTTCTGTTATTTAGAGAGAAATGAAACGTGAAGGAAAATGCCGACGTTCCCATACAAATCAAGTAGTTGCCATTATGTAGTGGAGTGTGAAAGTGCAGTGCGCTGGACTATGCATGGTTTTTTTTTGTAGTTTAATTTTTTGCTATTTATTTTCTATAAATATTAAAATATATATATATATTTTGTATAGTTATTAAAATATATATATTTTTACTATTATTATGTATAATTATTAAAATATCTGTCATGCTTTAAATGTTATTTGTTTCATTTATGTATATTCATATTTTTAATTTTGTTATTACAATTTTTATCTTTGGGATAAATATATTTTAAAGTTTTGTGACGGCCATAATTCGCCACTGAAATTATGACCAACACATTTCTTTTCTTTTATATATATATATACATTACTTCATTAATATCTAATAATCTTAATAATAAAAAACCCAATGAATTTAAAAACATCTAATAAAACCTAGTACGTAAGCTTCAAACAAAAAAAAAATGACAATGAATTTAAAAAAACTTATATTTTTCATTAAAACCCTAGTATATAAGCTTAAAACAATGGAACAATAAACTTAAAACTTATATTTTTCATTAAAACCCTAGTATATAAGCTTAAAACAATTGAACAATAAACTTAAAACTTATATTTTTCATTAAAACCTAGTGCGTAAGCTAAAAGAATTTGCTAGCTAGTAAGTTATATATGTATAAAGAACATAGAGAGAGAGAGAGAGAGACGGGCGGCACGACGCTAAGGCGTCGCCAACGCACACGCATAAGCAACACACAAAACACGGGCAACGCCACAAGCACAAGCAGAAACAAGCAAAAACGAGTTTTGCTTTTCAACACACACACGAACGCCGAAACACAACACGGGCAGCGCGACGAGAACAAGCAGAAAACCCAGCTAGTTAACATCGCTGCTTCATCGCTTTAGTGAGTCTGAGGGAAGACTTCATCGAGCACAGTCGCTTGCTCTGCGTACCAGCTATTCAACTTAGCTGCTTCATCGCTTTAGTCAGTCAAAGGGAAGACTTCAACGAGCACAGTCGCTTGCTCTGCGCAACAGCTATTCAACTTAGCTGCTTCATCGTTTTGCTCAGTCAAAGGGAAGACTTCAACGAGCACAGTCGCTTGCTCTGCGCAACAGCTATTCAACTTAGCTGCTTCATCGTTTTGCTCAGTCTGAGGGAAGACTTCATCGAGCACAGTCGCTTGCTCTGCGTACCAGCTATTCAACTTAGCTGCTTCATCGCTTTAGTCAGTCAGAGGGAAGACTTCAAAGAGCACAGTCGCTTGCTCTGCCTACCAGCTAGTCAACATCGCTGCTTCATCGTTTTGCTCAGTCAATGAAAAGACTTCAGCGAGCACAGTCGCTTGCTCTTCGTACGAGCTAATTAATATCGCTGCGTCATCGTTTTGCTCACCAGGAAGCAGTATCCAAGGAGTACGGTTGCTCACACCGTACCACGATTTGCATAGTTTGCTTTACACAGCAGTTTAACGTCGGCTCATACAGACATTATACGAGGTACATAAACGAGACAGAACAAGTTATACAGATTCTAGAGGCCTTCGGGAACGTGAATCTCTAAGTAATATAAGCTATAAAGATTCTAGAGGCCTTCGGGAACGTGAATCTCTAAGTAATATAAGCTATAAAGATTCTAGAGGCCTTCGGGAACGTGAATCTCTAAGTAATATAAGCTATAAAGATTCTAGAGGCCTTCGGGAACGTGAATCTCTAAGTAATATAAGCTATAAAGATTCTAGAGGCCTTCGGGAACGTGAATCTCTAAGTAATATAAGCTATACAGATTCTAGAGGCCTTCGGGAACGTGAATCTCTAAGTAATATAAGCTATACAGATTCTAGAGGCCTTCGGGAACGTGAATCTCTAAGTAATATAAGCTATACAGATTCTAGAGGCCTTCGGGAACGTGAATCTCCAAGTTATATAGATTCTAGAGGCCTTCGGGAACGTGAATCTCCAAGTTATACAGATTCTAGAGGCCTTCGGGAACGTGAATCTCTAAGTAATATAAGCTATACAGATTCTAGAGGCCTTCGGGAACGTGAATCTCTAAGTAATATTAGCTATACAGATTCTAGAGGCCTTCGGGAACGTGAATCTCCGAGTTATATAGATTCTAGAAGCCTTTGGGAACGTGAATCTCTAAGTTATATAAGCTCTAGAGGCCTTCGGGAACGTGAGTTTACTAAGAACCTACAATAACAAACCCGACCTACCCTACTGAGGACAAGACAAGACATCTACGCCATCACCAACAGTCGTCAACCATCGCGACAGCACCCAGCATCACTCAGCGCTCCAGACAACGACACTGAGTTGCTCCACCGTCTCACAGTCACGCCACGATCAACGGCGGACTACGCATCTACGCTATCATCGACAATCGCAACAGCACCCAGCAGCACTCAGCGCTCCAGACAACGACACTGAGTTGCTCCACCGTCTCACAGTCACGCCACGATCAACGGCGGGCTACGCATCCACGCTATCATCAACAATCGCAACAGCACCCAGCAGCACTCAGCGCTCCAGACAACGACACTGAGTTGCCCCCACCGTCTCATAGTCACGCCACGATCAACGGCGGACTATTCATCTACGCCGTCATCGACCATCGCAGCAGATTTCCACTCAGCGCCCTAGACAACGGCACTGCAGTGGCCGAAGTCATCGCTACATCTACGCCACGCCGACGTCTAACCGATCAGCATCATCGTGAACGTCTTAGTCTCTCTCTCGCTAGTCAACTTAAGCAATATTGTATGACAGAAACTTGAAGGTGAACAAATAAAAAAAATCAAAATTAACCTTAGAGCGTCTCACCCAAATAAATTTCTGTATTGAACGCCTGGATAGCCGCTGAGCATATCCCAGCTGGAAAACCGGAGAACCGGAGTTCGTTACAGTGGCGCCCGAGCAGGGACACTCTAAGCATACAATATTGACCAACAAGCCGGAGACTACATCAAGATTTCTTCTATAGTTGCACAAAACGCAAATAATCTCATCATGGTACGAGTAAGCTGGTTACGAAATGTTCGCAAAGAGGATCTTCAGAAATACGCACAAGAATTTGGACTAGATACAGAAGGCAACGCTGAGGAAGTACGTAAGCGTCTCGGCGAATTTGTAGGAAGAGACGATCATGAACCTGCCACCGTTCAGCGACTGGAGCAATTGGAAGCGCAACACAGAAGAGACGCTTCGCCAGCATCGGGACCAGCAACGCCGAATGTGAGCTCACCAGTAAAAGCGCAGTCGACAGTCGGTAACACAGAAACAACCACTAAGTCTCTAGTGAACCTGCAAGTACCAAGGTCCGAAGACAAACTAGGTCGCCACTTACCGTCGACATCAACAGCAAGCTATCACACCACGTTACCGGGTCAAATCTCTCGACCTTGGTCACCACATACCCCCTGCGCCGAAGCAGCATCTACATTAGCCACGACAGCCTCATTGATGGACCGAGTACGCAAATGGGGCGTGCGGTATAACGGCGAAGGAAATCCACTGACATTTCTGGAGCGAATAGAGGAACTAGTGGAAGCATACGGATGTAATGCCGATCACATACCTAGGGCTTTACCCGAATTACTTCAGGACCGGGCGTTACAGTGGTACAGAAGTAATAACTGCCGCTGGGAAAGCTGGAGCACTTTTAAAACAGACTTCGCGAAGTTTTTCTTGCCGCCACGATTCTTTGAAAGGCTGGAAGATGACGTCAGAGAACGACACCAACGACCAGGCGAATGTTTCAGAGATTATGTTCTGGCCATCCAGGGTCTCATGCGCCATACCCACCGATCAGAGAGCGAACAACTGGAGCGCATATATCGGAACAGCAGCCGAGAAGTTCAGCTGTATGTCAAACGGAACGAATTTCGGACGCTGCGAGAGTTGCTAGACCTCGTGGGCGATTACGAGAATTTACTGGGTCCCGAAATCTCAACAGATCGGAAGACAACACCGTCAGGGGTATCACACCTAAAGCACCGTCAGGTGACTGAAGCCGAAGACAAGACGCGGGTAGATGTCAGCAAGGCGTGTCGACGATGTGGACAAGTGGGACACTTCCGAAGCAGATGCCAGAACCCCGTCCTATATCACTGTTGGCTGTGCGGACGCCGAGACATCCTTACAAAAGAATGCTGCCGAAAGGACCAGGGAAACGAGCAACGTCCCCGCACGAACCGAGGCGAGGCGGAGACGAGGACCAGAAACCCTCGGAGTCAGTAGGTCAGTTGCAATACAAAGAACAACGTATCGTCGCCATCGTAGCACTAGACGACCGCCTAATGGAAGCGACGATTGACACCGGTGCCAGTAGGAGCTTCATCAGCGACGTCTATGCGCAGAAGCTGGCAAACCCTCGAAATATTATTCCCACAAGGGCCATCGTCGACATGGCAAACGGACAAAGCGAATCCATAACCAAAGCACTAAACGTTCGTGTCACCGTTGGAAATAGGTCACACGACATGAGCATATTAATTCTTCCTAACGTAGTCGACGACCTTATCTTAGGACTGGACTTTCTTGGCGGCATTGGAGCCACGCTGGAATTTGCAGGCTTGGCGCTCGAAATCCGGCCCACGGTTAACAGCGAGAAGACACGTGTGGGGTTGATACAACTCGGCGCAGATACTTCCCCAAGTGAAAAAGATATAACGGATTTCTTAGAATCTCAGCTGGCGGAAAACGAGGACGGCCAAGGCGTCACCGGCATCACAGAACATAAAATCGTAATGCGCGACGAGAGGCCCATAAAACAAAGGTATTTTCCTCGAAATCCCGCAATGCAGAAGGTGATTAACGACGAGATAGACGACCTCATTAAACGGGGATGCATAGAACCCTCGTCGAGTCCACACAGCGCACCGATCGTGCTTGTTAAAAAGAAAACCGGTCAGTGGAGGCTCTGTGTGGATTACCGACAACTAAATGCTCAATCAATTCCGGATGCATACCCTCTACCACGGATCCATCATATCCTCGACAAACTGCGGAATGCCAAGGTCATAAGTACCATAGACTTGAAAAATGGTTACTGGCAAATCCCTATGGAGCCGAAAAGTAAACCCTACACTGCATTTACCGTACCAGGAAGGGGACTCTACCAATGGAAAGTAATGCCGTTCGGATTACACTCCGCGCCGGCGACATTCCAACGCGCCTTAGATAACGTCATTGGGCATGACTTGGAACCGTACGCGTTTGCCTACCTCGATGACATCATAGTGGTCAGCACCAGTTTCGAAGACCACAAGCGACACCTGACAGAAGTGTTCCGCCGTCTGCGCAAGGCGAACTTACGAGTGAACCGTGAGAAGAGTGAGTTTTTCCAGAAGGAGATTAGATATTTAGGCCACATGGTAAGCGCTCGGGGTATTCATACGGACCCTTCCAAGATAGCAGCCATCAGGGAATTGAAACCACCAACAAACGTACGCGAATTGAGAAGATTTCTCGGTATTATCTCCTGGTATCGCAGGTTTGTGGTCGACTTCTCCAAAGTAACGCACCCCTTAACCACCTTGCTGCGGAAAGGAAAACATTTCAAATGGTCAACGGAACAACAACAAGCCTTCGAGTCTATCCAACAGCTGCTAACAGAAGCCCCGATCTTAGCGTGTCCAGACTTCCAACAACGGTTCTACCTACAAACCGACGCTTGCGACTACGGAATAGGAGCCGTGCTGACGCAAAACCTGGAAGGAGGGGAGAGAGTCATCGCATATGCCAGTCGACACCTCAATAGAGCGGAAATGAACTACACTGCCACTGAAAAGGAGTGCTTGGCAATCGTCTGGGGAGTACGGAAAATGCGACAATACTTGGAGGGCTACGCGTTCACTATCATAACGGACCATCACGCCCTGAAGTGGCTGAACTCGATCGACAACCCCTCGGGACGCATTGCTCGGTGGGCTCTCGAGCTCCAGCAGTATCGTTACGATATACAGTACCGAAAGGGTAAACACAACGTCATAGCCGACGCTCTGTCACGACAACCAGTCGAGGCAGTCTGTGGAATGATTGTAGAGGGAAACGATAATGCTTATTGTCGATGGTATGATAAGCGGAAGAACGAGGTCCTCACTGAACCCGAGAAATTTCCAGATTACTGCGTGCAGGGAGGTCACCTTTATCGCCATATTCCACAAATACCTGGTGGCAGCGATAGTCCAGCCTGGAAATTGTGCGTACCGAGCCACTCACGCAAACGAGTGCTAGCGGAATGCCATGACGCACCCACTGCAGGACACCTCGGGGTAACAAAAACGATTGCTCGTATTACTCACAAGTATTACTGGCCAAGTATGCGCCGCGACGTCAAGAAACATGTTCAGACCTGCCAAAACTGCCAACGATATAAAGTCAGCCAGCTGAAACCCGCTGGGAAGATGTTATCCAAAACAGCGGAAAGTCCCTGGACTACCGTCGCAGCGGACTTCGTTGGACCACTTCCAAGAAGCAAACATGGAAATAATACATTGCTGGTATTCGTAGATAAATTCACCAAATGGGTCGAAATGATACCACTGCGCGCCGCCACAACCGAGAACCTAATAAGATCTTTCCGCGAGAGAATTTTATCACGATTTGGAGTACCAGTAACGCTGATCACAGACAATGGGGTACAGTTTGCTAGCCACAAGTTCCAAAAATACCTGAGAGATATCGGAGTCAAACAACGGTTTACGGCACCCTATATGCCGCAGGAAAACCCCACGGAACGGACCAATCGCACGCTCAAGACAATGATAGCGCAATTTACCAACGAGCAACAGAACACCTGGGACCAATGGCTCCCCGAACTTAGCCTCGCAATTAACTCCAGCGTCTCCGAATCGACCGGGTATAGCCCTGCATACTTGGTCCAGGGTAGGGAGCCTCGATTACCCAACTCCTTGTACGATCAGCATACAGCCGTAACCGGACAGGCTGATGGTGATGCGAAAGCTAAAATGTTGAAAGATGTATTCCTCACCGTCAGAAGAAACATGGAGAAAGCAACCGAAAAACAAGCACGACACTATAACCTCCGGAGGCGCAACTGGAAGCCTTCTATTGGTCAAAAAGTATTACTACGCCAACACCCCCTCTCGAGGGCGGTTGACAAATTCGCAGCTAAACTAGCACCGCGGTTCGACGGACCTTATACCATAAAAGGATTTATTTCGCCGGTCATAGTGAAACTAAGCCGACCCGGTGAGAGGCGCGAACGCACTGCCCACATTTCCGACCTCAAAAGTTACCATTGTACAGCCGATCGTGAAAACGATGGATACGAAGATCAAAAGTCAGCCCCATTTACTCTGCGGCCACAGCAAGCATCGCCAACGCATGCCGTCGCTGCCTATATAAAGGAGCACACCACAGCAGACAGCATCAGTCGTGACTTATCGCTCACAGTGAACGGACGCACACGCAGAATGGAAGAAGACAACGAAGAAAAATTTAAACGTACGAGAGAGAAGTTCCGACGACATGTTCTGGAGGAAAAGGGGGAGCAACCGAGAACAAAGTTACTCGGCCCAGAGTGGGAGGCCACCCTAGAAAACCCGATGGGCAAAGTACCGCGAGTGACGCTCAAACGAGTCAGCGTCACTACGGAAGTAGAGGAACCACCATCGGAAACATGCAAGCAGCCCCGAGTAGTACTGCACCGCATCGACGAGGAAAGGCCAACCACATCAAGGGCGGCTCGTCAGCAAAGCGAAACACTCCCTACGGGGGTACGCTGCCCCTTCGCAGTCATTGACCTCATGGACAGCGACTCCGAACTGTCGGATGAAGCGAACTGCCAAGACGATGACGAAGAGCTGCCACCCCTCAGTGACGAGGAGGGACATGAGGTTGTGGAGACCGAGCAGCCAGAGCGCGCCTCACTCTTCGGCGAACCAATGGATGCAACACATGCCGAGGGAGGTACGGGCCCGGCACACGAACCAGACGTCGAGCGTGGGAACGACCAGGAAGGCGCTGACCCAGTCGACGAAGAGGAAGAGGAAGTCGACTTTCATTTTGAAGAAGTGGACGATGAAATCGACGGTGACCTGGGTGGCCGAGTCGACCGAGAAGTCCATCGCAGCCGCTGGTCAGCTCCGGGAAGCATATCTTTCTGTGTTGAAACGAAAACCGTATACACAGTATATGACCCGGACTTTCGGATGGGGAGCACCGAAGTGAGCGAGCCCGTAGTGGAGTGCCCGCCGTCACCACCCATCGAGGCGGAAGGTACCTCCGACGACGATGCCCCCGACGTACCGCCCTCGGATCAAAACTCTGTTCAAGTCCACGACAACTCGCGCCAAGAACTCGGAAACGAGGAAAGGGTTCACACACCAGAGCGCCGGGAGCTACCCCTTTCGCCACCATTTGCAGCCCCGACACCAACCCGGGACGACCCATGGCCGGAGGACATGCAGGACCTAATCGATTTGGTCATAGAGGAGATGACGGGAACAGCTCCGACGGATGACGTGGTAGGAGAATTGGAGCACCAGGAGGATCGAGCCGCACTCCAAGCTGCCTTGTGTGCCCTACGGGAGATCCACGTCCCTGGCCGACGCCGCTACCAACAGCGAATAATAAACGGACGCAAATATTCGCTGAAGATATGTCGCCAAGGACGCCTGTCCTGGCACGTCGAAAAATAATGCCGGCAAAGCGGGGAGGTGGTGTGACGGCCATAATTCGCCACTGAAATTATGACCAACACATTTCTTTTCTTTTATATATATATACATTACTTCATTAATATCTAATAATCTTAATAATAAAAAACCCAATGAATTTAAAAACATCTAATAAAACCTAGTACGTAAGCTTCAAACAAAAAAAAAAATGACAATGAATTTAAAAAAACTTATATTTTTCATTAAAACCCTAGTATATAAGCTTAAAACAATGGAACAATAAACTTAAAACTTATATTTTTCATTAAAACCCTAGTATATAAGCTTAAAACAATTGAACAATAAACTTAAAACTTATATTTTTCATTAAAACCTAGTGCGTAAGCTAAAAGAATTTGCTAGCTAGTAAGTTATATATGTATAAAGAACATAGAGAGAGAGAGAGAGAGACGGGCGGCACGACGCTAAGGCGTCGCCAACGCACACGCATAAGCAACACACAAAACACGGGCAACGCCACAAGCACAAGCAGAAACAAGCAAAAACGAGTTTTGCTTTTCAACACACACACGAACGCCGAAACACAACACGGGCAGCGCGACGAGAACAAGCAGAAAACCCAGCTAGTTAACATCGCTGCTTCATCGCTTTAGTGAGTCTGAGGGAAGACTTCATCGAGCACAGTCGCTTGCTCTGCGTACCAGCTATTCAACTTAGCTGCTTCATCGCTTTAGTCAGTCAAAGGGAAGACTTCAACGAGCACAGTCGCTTGCTCTGCGCAACAGCTATTCAACTTAGCTGCTTCATCGTTTTGCTCAGTCAAAGGGAAGACTTCAACGAGCACAGTCGCTTGCTCTGCGCAACAGCTATTCAACTTAGCTGCTTCATCGTTTTGCTCAGTCTGAGGGAAGACTTCATCGAGCACAGTCGCTTGCTCTGCGTACCAGCTATTCAACTTAGCTGCTTCATCGCTTTAGTCAGTCAGAGGGAAGACTTCAAAGAGCACAGTCGCTTGCTCTGCCTACCAGCTAGTCAACATCGCTGCTTCATCGTTTTGCTCAGTCAATGAAAAGACTTCAGCGAGCACAGTCGCTTGCTCTTCGTACGAGCTAATTAATATCGCTGCGTCATCGTTTTGCTCACCAGGAAGCAGTATCCAAGGAGTACGGTTGCTCACACCGTACCACGATTTGCATAGTTTGCTTTACACAGCAGTTTAACGTCGGCTCATACAGACATTATACGAGGTACATAAACGAGACAGAACAAGTTATACAGATTCTAGAGGCCTTCGGGAACGTGAATCTCTAAGTAATATAAGCTATAAAGATTCTAGAGGCCTTCGGGAACGTGAATCTCTAAGTAATATAAGCTATAAAGATTCTATAGGCCTTCGGGAACGTGAATCTCTAAGTAATATAAGCTATAAAGATTCTAGAGGCCTTCGGGAACGTGAATCTCTAAGTAATATAAGCTATAAAGATTCTAGAGGCCTTCGGGAACGTGAATCTCTAAGTAATATAAGCTATACAGATTCTAGAGGCCTTCGGGAACGTGAATCTCTAAGTAATATAAGCTATACAGATTCTAGAGGCCTTCGGGAACGTGAATCTCTAAGTAATATAAGCTATACAGATTCTAGAGGCCTTCGGGAACGTGAATCTCCAAGTTATATAGATTCTAGAGGCCTTCGGGAACGTGAATCTCCAAGTTATACAGATTCTAGAGGCCTTCGGGAACGTGAATCTCTAAGTAATATAAGCTATACAGATTCTAGAGGCCTTCGGGAACGTGAATCTCTAAGTAATATAAGCTATACAGATTCTAGAGGCCTTCGGGAACGTGAATCTCCGAGTTATATAGATTCTAGAGGCCTTTGGGAACGTGAATCTCTAAGTTATATAAGCTCTAGAGGCCTTCGGGAACGTGAGTTTACTAAGAACCTACAATAACAAACCCGACCTACCCTACTGAGGACAAGACAAGACATCTACGCCATCACCAACAGTCGTCAACCATCGCGACAGCACCCAGCATCACTCAGCGCTCCAGACAACGACACTGAGTTGCTCCACCGTCTCACAGTCACGCCACGATCAACGGCGGACTACGCATCTACGCTATCATCGACAATCGCAACAGCACCCAGCAGCACTCAGCGCTCCAGACAACGACACTGAGTTGCTCCACCGTCTCACAGTCACGCCACGATCAACGGCGGGCTACGCATCCACGCTATCATCAACAATCGCAACAGCACCCAGCAGCTCTCAGCGCTCCAGACAACGACACTGAGTTGCCCCCACCGTCTCATAGTCACGCCACGATCAACGGCGGACTATTCATCTACGCCGTCATCGACCATCGCAGCAGATTTCCACTCAGCGCCCTAGACAACGGCACTGCAGTGGCCGAAGTCATCGCTACATCTACGCCGCGCCGACGTCTAACCGATCAGCATCATCGTGAACGTCTTAGTCTCTCTCTCGCTAGTCAACTTAAGCAATATTGTATGACAGAAACTTGAAGGTGAACAAATAAAAAAAAATCAAAATTAACCTTAGAGTGTCTCACCCAAATAAATTTCTGTATTGAACGCCTGGATAGCCGCTGAGCATATCCCAGCTGGAAAACCGGAGAACCGGAGTTCGTTACAGTTTTATTGAATCCCATTGAAATTTGCACCTTTATAAATTATATATGTACGATGTTTCAAACTGGAATTGCAAGCAAGCAATGTATGGCACATTGACTTCCTCAATATTTAAGTCATTCACCTTTTTGACTAATTCTTTTAATCAAAAATTTAACTCAAACGGTAACATGATGCCAGCCGGGTGAAATGCACTAAATTGGCAGCCAATGCTTGTGGTTGAAAGTTTCTACAAAATATGTGGTTTTTAAAAACAAGCGTTAAGGGTGAATCTGAGTTACTCCTTCGACATTTACCACTAACCGAAGATAACTACACAACAGCCTGAAACATGCTTCAGGATCGCTACAACAGTAGAAAAGTTCTGCTTTCAACACTCTTGCAGAAACTACGTAATCAACCAACTCAGCAACAAGACACAACTCCACTCATCATCATTCACTCATCCCATCCATTCGCATTTGGTCATTCAAAAGTGAATGACGTCTTTTCAGCGCTCCGTTAATAAAGAGACATAATTTCTTATCAAAAGCTTTCGCAGCCGTTTTTTTCAAGACGTTCATAAGAAGATAGATTCTCTGTTGCTAAGACGCTTTATTAAAGAGATTAATTTGTAACAGGCATAATTAATGCCACTTTACAATTCTTTTTATTATACACAGAACACTGCTCTCTGAGCTTCCATACAAATATCCCAACACGAGGGAAGCCGGTTAGAAACCGAACAGCGGCAGTCAATTTCTTTATATTCTTTTTTTTATTCTTTAAATATGTTTTCTATTTTTTTATTGAAGCAAATTAATAGAAATAAATTAAAAACAAATAAAACATTAAAAAAAGCATCAAATTAAGCAAACAACAAAATCCGCCAAGTACGGGTTTCGAAAGCGCTAACATACGTCACACAAGCAAAACCATTTTATTCGTTTTTGCTTTCCCGCTAATTCGTAATCAGAGCTTTGAATTCTCAAACAGTTCAACCATCAGACCACGTATAGGATGCGCAAACTGCAAAATAATTTCAGAGTTGGAAACCGATCAAAGTCGTTTGCAGTAGTTGCAAAGTCTTTGTGTTTTTTGGATCCCTTTCCCCTCCCTCCCTCCAGCTCTTTCGGCTTCGGCCTCAGTCACAGAACTAACAGTGGCTTTCGACTTCGGTCTCAGCGTTCAGAAATAACTGACGCTTTCGGCTTCGGCCTCAGTCACAGAAATAACAGTGGCTTTCGACTTCGGTCTCCGTTGAAAAAATTATTGTACAACAACTAGGTAGGGCACCTACACAAGGTACCAAACCAGAGACTTTTTGGTTGGTGGACGATCTGACGTCACCGAATACATTTAAGGCCATCTGCCGAGTAGCACTTTTTGCTCTCACTCTAACCACTCGCCTTCCGCATATCAAGGCCTTCTGCCAGGAAGTTGTTGTTTTTCCCACCAACCACCGCGTCTCCCTTTGGTGCTTTGAATAGGTTATACACATTGTGCAGCCTTCTGCTGCGGGATACTCTATCCCCCTCTCTCATTGTACGTATTATTAGGTATAAAAATTGTTAAGCATTAATATAAGTATAAGAATTGTTAAGCAAATAAGAATAAGATAATAAAGATTATTAAACACCATAACAACGTCCGAGCTGAGCTCTTCACAGAGTCAGTGCTAGACTGTCGCGAAGGCAGTCGTGAGTAATTCGGAAATACGTTGAAAGTTAGAGGGTTGCGAGACCCCTTTAACGAACCCTGGACAGACTGAGTTTTATCCCAGCCTAAGGAACAAAACTCGTTACAAATGGCGCCCGAACAGGGACATTCTTCTTCAGAAGAAAGTCAAACAACAACAAAAAGAATTAAAGAAATCGACGAAACGTCGACCAGCTGGTTTACTACCTAAGGAAAGAAGAGTTAGAAAAATACCTAAATGAAAAGAGGTTACCTACAAATGGTACCATGAAAGAAAGTCGAAAACGAATTAGCAATTATATTCACTTACAAAAGAAAAGGGACAACGAGGAGAAACAGAAAACACTTGTGCATACTCCGACACAAGTTTCTTGTAATGATACTCCTACTGGTACATGGCAACCAACCGCAAATCACACTAATACCAATAATATTGATGTTATGAACACAGTGAGAAAATGGGAACTCTCTTTTAATGGGAATCGACCGCTAAACGAATTCGTATAGACCATTGAAGAATTAGCTGACTGTTATAGAGTCGATTACAACCATCTCCTGCTACCACTGAATGAAATATTTAAAGACCGAGCACGAGAATGGTGGCGATATAAAAGAAGCGAAGTTCACACATGGGCGGACTTCCGAACAGCAGCAAAAATCTTTTTCCTACCTCCCAGACATTTACTCAGGCTAGAAGAAGAGATAATGCGGAGAAAACAAAATAATCGCGAACGCGCCAAAGATTATGTTCTCCACTTAATGACACTAATAAGACAGCACTCACATATGAAAAGCGAGCAGCAAATCGAACAAGCATACGAGGGACTACGCCCCAAATACCGATTGTACATCAGGCGCAACGATTTCAATAATCTCGATGAACTCATGTCACAAGCTGAAGAATACGAGCACCTCAAAGCTGAGGAAGCAAGAATGGGTCGACATGCTAACAACTGCATCACGCCTTCCACATACGATCAACGCTCACACTGCTCGTCCTGCCGACAAACAAGGCATCCTAGGGAAAAGTGTCAGACAAATAAATTGCTGTTCTGCTCCCACTGCGGGGAGAGGGGAATCCTATCTCGTGACTGCCAATGTCATCAAACGAGAAATAAATACACACCACGCGTCTCTGGCCGATATTATATGCAGGTAGAATGCAGTGAATATACAATTTAGGTTTACGCTTTAATTGACAACGGAGCTTCTCTAACCTTCATGGGAGACGACCTTAAAAACAAACTAGGGCATCCCACAAAATCAAATCATAGAGAAGAAATACCAATTTCATAAGCCAATGGAAAAACCGTTTCCGTCCGTAACTACGGAAAACAAAAATAAAAATAAATAATAGAACATATTATCACCACATGCAATACATGCCAGGATTAAACGAAGACTTAATACTCGGCATGGACTTCTTAGAAGTAAGCGGCATTAACATCATCGTTGGTGGGTACGAACTGAAACCGAGATCAGCAAATAACAATCTGGCTCTCTGCTCCAATCAAAATGTAGAACACATACAATTCCCAGAATTTATAAGCGAGACAAAGAATCGCAGTGAGAAAACACATACACCGATCACACGTGTGAACACCGACGCACCTTTTAAACAAAGGTACCTTCCCCGAAACATCGTAAAACAGGAAATAATGGAACAACGCAACTGCCGTAACCAAGAGTACATGACTAAAGGAGTCTACCTCTAACGATACATAAAAAACCCAAAGGCAGAACACACCTCACCACGGCAGACCCACTCACCACACCCATTGCAATCAGTCATGCAAAACAAACAAACGATCAGTCACACTCGATCAGGTGCACTAAGCGGACGTCAATCAAATTTCTGTCACGAGAAGGAAATTAAACAAAAACTCAACAAGGATGGCGCATCTACGCAAACCTACCCGACCACGGAATCCGAATGTACCAAAAACGGAATATGTCGGACCGGTACCACAATTCAATCCACCGACAGAAGCAAGCCGCATAAAAGAGGAAATACTCCACCGGACAATGGCGGTGTCAACAAAACCAAAGCTAAAAGCTGTACAGCTAAAGAAAGTTCGAGCTGCTCTAAAGAAACACAGACCCGAGCTACGAACATCTCGCACACCACAACCTCGGAAAGCACCAACAAAGCAAGCGTCCAGGACAGAAAAAACAGCGCCAACAACCAAACCGAAGGGTCCACAACAAAACCGAAGTGCCATTGAAGAATGGCTAAAGAAAATCAAGATAGCACCGCAACACACACCGGAACGACGTACGTTCACAATCCGAAGACCCGAGGGAGTGGCAACCGTAATCGTTCAAGATGGGTGGGCCAAAATCAGCCACGACAGCATATGGCGGATTACCACCACAAACCACAAGCACTCACAGAACCGGCCCTTTTAGAAAGGATCTTGCTGTAGTGACATACATAAGCAGTACAATTGCAAACACACGACTAATACATCGATTTACTTTAACAACATTCACGCCTTATTTTTCAAAGTATTACAAACATTATATTAATTATAAGTGAAACGAAAACTACAAAAATGGGAAAAACACATTATTATTATAGTCACATTATATATATATATATATATACTTTATATATATATACTTTACAAAATAAAATAAAATACTAAATATAAATATATAAGATAGAGATAGGTATAAATAATATATATAATAAATTCTTTTTTTTCTCCTTTTTTTTTGTCAACCAAAATAGGGATAGACTGTAACAGGCATAATTAATGCCATGTTACAATTCTTTTTATTATACACAGAACACTGCTCTCTGAGCTTCCATACAAAAATCCCAACACGAGGGAAGCCGATTCGAAACCGAACAGCGGCAGTCAATTTCTTTATATTCTTTTTTTTATTCTTTAAATATGTTTTCTATTTTTTTATTGAAGCAAATTAATAGAAATAAATTATAAACAAATAAAACATAAAAAAAAGCATTAAATTAAGCAAACAACAAAATCCGCCTAGTACGGGTTTCGAAGGCGCTAACATACGTCACACAAGCAAAACCATTTTATTCGTTTTTGCTTTCCCGCTAATTCGTAATCAGAGCTTTGAATTCTCAAACAGTTCAACCATCATACCACGTATAGGATGCGCAAACTGCAAAATAATTTCAGAGTTGGAAACCGATCAATGTCGTTTGCAGTAGTTGCAAAGTCTTTGTGTTTTTTGGATCCCTTTCCCCTCCCTCCCTCCAGCTCTTTCGGCTTCGGCCTCAGTCACAGAAATAACAGTGGCTTTCGACTTCGGTCTCCGTTGTGCAAAAATAATTGTACAACAACTAGGTAGGGCACCTACACAAGGTACCAAACCAGAGACGTTTTGGTTGGTGGACGCTCTGACGTCACCGAATACATTTAAGGCCATCTGCCGAGTAGCACTTTTTGCTCTCACTCTAACCACTCGCCTTCCGCATATCAAGGCCTTCTGCCAGGAAGTTGTTGTACTTCCCACCAACCACCGCGTCTCCCTTTGGTGCTTTGAATAGTGTTTACTTTTATCCCAAAATTGGTTACTGCTTCTGGCACTTGAACCGAAGTAGTTCAAGGGAATGATTAAAAATTGATTTCTTCTGGCACTTTAACCGAACAAAGTCAGGAGTGTTAATGAGTTTCTTCTTCTGGCACTTAAACCGAAGAAGAGCTGAGCTGCTATCCAAAATAAAGAATCGCACTCTTTTGTGGTTTGAACTTGACAGACATTTATTGTTGAAAATCTTACAATTTATAGTAGTTTCACATATACATAGTCTAATATTTCTTATGTGTTGGGTTTTGGTGTTTTCCAAATTCCGTTCCCATGAAGGTAAATGCATGTACAAATTTGGTTCCCATCACTTAATTATATAAAGATAAGACGAAATCTTATACCGCAAGGTGGAGACAGAGCGTCAACAACGCAAAGTCTTGAGTTGGAAATTTTGATGGCAGCGGTGCTGGCGCCGCTGCTGATGCAATTGATACCGCGAAACTGCATGTTTCAAGCGCTTCGCAGACAGCTTCTCACAAATAAACCAAAACGCTGACCGTTGCATTCATGGTCAAGGCAAATAAATATAAATACAATAAATATCGAACATTGGAAACGGAACGCAGCCACAACCAAAACTCAACATTCTCCCCGGCATTGACCGAAGGTCAATTATGGAAATATGGTAACAAATTCTTCTTCTTCTGCTTGTTCTTCTGTTGGAATAGTTCTTGGCGTCGGGATCGGCTTTTCCTGTTGTCGGGATCGTCGCATGTATCTTACTAGAATGATGGCCAGAGCTATAACTCCGACCAATGCCGCGTAATCAATCGCAGTGGTGTGATAATTGTGTATTTGCAGGCGTCTGGGTAGATCTACGAGTTCTTGAGCCTGTAGAAGGTCTTGAAGAGCACTCAACTGCTTCAGCTGAGTTGTGTATGGCTGCTGCAAGGGTTCATATGGAATTGATCGGTTCGGCTTAGCTAACTCCAGATTACCCCAAAGATCGTGTATGAGATGCTAGTTGCGATTTATAGTTGCGTCTAGAATTAAGGTCTGATTCTGAATAAGCTCGAGGAGATGGTGTTTATTTGCTTCGATGTCCGCAATCGTATTGGACATTTGTTCTGCATACTTGTCATCGAGAACTCCAAACAAAGTGTTGGCCAAATTTCCTATTACGTTTATTGCACCTCTTTTCTGACGACGATTGGTTAGCAGGCCATTATCCGCACGCAATTCTTGTTCGGATTGCTGGAGTTGGGTCACCAGGTGTTCGCAGAGTGGCCGGTTTGGCACCTCTTCGCACAGGTGCTTAATAGTTTCCAGCCCAGTCGCTAACACTTGAAGATCGGTTTTTAACGGCGATAGCTTGTAATGAATAATCAGTGTCCAGTGGTTTTCACTGATATATGCGGATCCTATTTGTTCGAAGTGAATGCCAGTTGTTTGGTTGAATTGGAGAATGTTGAATTGACTGCTAAGCACCAGAGGCAGCGTTAAGAGAGCAATGATGATCGATAGCAGGCTGACATGAGTGGACTGGAATTTTCGTCTCTTTGGATGTGATCTTGAGCTACTGTCATCGTGTTCCTGTTGTATTGGTAGATTTGAAATAGGGTGGGGCTCCTCCGGAAGCTGCTCGAGTGGAAGCGGCGCTAGTCTATGGATTGGTCGTCTTAAAGTGCCTTTTGCGGTCTTCACATCTGCTACTCGGACTGCCTTGTCCGTGCCAGGATAAACCTTGATGATTCGCCCTAAGGGCCACTGCAATGGAGCTACGTTGTCTTCCTTGACGATCACCATCATGCCTTGTTGGGCATTATCCTGCATGGTTTTCCATTTGGCTCGTGTTTGTAGTTCATTTAGGTACTCTTTAACGCAGCGACGCCACAAACTCGTGTTTGAGATGTGAGACCAATTTCCATCGATGCAGTAGTGACGTCTTGATAGGTGCAGTTGTGGTATCAATCTGCGCTATTAATGGTTCACCTATTAGGAAATGTCCTGGTGTTAAGATGCCCAAATCATTGGGGTTGTTAGACAATGGGGTCAAGGGTCGAGAGTTTAGAATGGACTCTATTTCCACCATGACTGTTTCCAATTCCTCGTAGGTCAGCGAGGCGTTTGCTGTGCTCCTTATAAAGAGATTTTTGGCACTTTTTACTGTAGCTTCCCATAGTCCACCAAAATGGGGTGCTCTTGGCGGAATAAATTTGAAGCTAATGCCCCTATTGCTGCAAAACCTTGTCAGCGCTGTGGTCACGTGTTCAGAATGGACTGCTTCGTGCAGGTCTGCCAGCAGATTTTTTGCTCCCACAAAGTTGGTTGCGTTATCCCAGTAAAGATTGGTACAGTGTCCTCTTCGTCCAATAAACCGCTTTAAGCAAGCAATAAATGCGTCGCTGCTCAAATCACTAACGATTTCCAAATGTACTGCTTTAGTTGCGAAGCAGCAAAACACGGCAACGTACGCCTTTTGTGGCCTTCTCCCGCGAAGTTTGTAATGGATCCAAAATGGCCCGAAAAAGTCCACTCCCGAATTGACGAGTGGACGTGCTGGTTGAGTTCGAGTTGCAGGTAGGTTTCCCATAAGTTGCTGGAATAACTTGGGCCGAACCCTCGTGCACCGCACACATTTTTGCACAATGGAGCGTGCCATGGACTTTCCCTTGATTGGCCAGAATCTCTGTCTGACTTGTGCCAGAAGTGCTTGCGCGCCACAGTGACAGTGCTCTTCGTGAAACCATGTCATCAGCATTTTGACTAGCGGGTCATTGTACGGTAGCACAACTGGATGCTTGGCGTCGTATGTGATTGGAGCATGTTCTAAACGCCCTCCAACCCTTATCATTCCATCGCTGTCTATGAAAGGATTTAAATTAAGTAATTGGCTTTTCTTGCTCACTGGTTTTTGAGCACCGAGCGCTGCCAACTCTTCGCTGAAATCTGATTGTTGAATGGCTTTCAGAATTGTGGTTAACGCCTCCTTTTGTTCCCCTGGACTGAGAGCTAGTGTACCGGCAGGAGTGGAATTTTTTCTCTTTAGCTTGTTGATAATCTTATGGACGTATGCTAATACATGGACTAATGTTTGGAAAGAATTATGATGATTGATTCCATAAACGATCTCTTCTAACTTGCTGGTGGACGTCGTCACTGCAGTAACTGCTCTTTCTTTCCGTTCTGGATCGTCGATACGTTGATGAGAATTGACCTTATGATCGTTGCTCCACGTCAAGTCCTATGCAGGAAGATATGCTATGCAGGAAGAAAGGTCCGTAAAACCATAAGGGACAGGATCTGAATTTGTCAGGAGCAACTCCTCGCGATAATAGATCTGACGGATTTTCCTTCGATGTGACATGGCGCCATTGGGTAGCTTGTGATAATCTATGGATTGCTGCAACTCGGTTGGCGACAAAAGTTTTAAAAGATGACGACAATGAATTGATCCATGATAATACTATTTCCGAGTCAGTCCACAGGAATATAGGTACATCTCGGCTGGCTATGTCTCGTTTTACGCGGTCGGCTAATTGAGCACTTAACACTGCCGCGCACAGTTCTAAGCAAGGCAGCGTCTGTGTTTTAGTTGGAGCTACACGCGATTTGGAGCACAGCAACCGTACGACGACGACACCATCCTTGTCCGTCGCGCGCATATACACCACTGCTCCGTATGCCTTTTCCGATGCATACGCGAAGGCATGGATCTGTAGAGTCCCTTTTAATCCACTGCTTGCTCAAATGAGTCGGTAATTCGTCATCCCAATTGATTATGAGTTTCCACAGCTCTTGGATGAGCATTTTTGCTGTTACCACGACTGGACTCAAAATTCCCAATGGATCAAAAATTCTGGCGATATCTGATAATATGATTCTCTTCGTAACACTGACTAAGACTTGTAGATTGACTCTTATGCACAAGTCGTCGGATTTAGGCAGCCAAATTAGTCCCAGCGTTTTGATGGTCTCGTCCTCGTTGCTGTTGAAATTTAAGTTGACTTCTTGATCAACAGCTGGGATACCTTGAAGTAAGTCAGAGTGATTCGAACACCACTTCCTTAGGTTGAATCCGGCAGTTTGTAAAATGGCAGATAATTGTCTTTGAATTTCCAGTGCGGTGGATCGAGTGTCAGCGCCTGTTAAGCAGTCGTCAACATAAAAATCATTTAGCAGTGCATTTGCCCCAAGTGGATAGTCAGTCTGATACTTCTGCCCTAGCTCCTGGAGACATTTAATCGCCAGGTATGGTGCGGTCCTTGTGCCATAAGTCACCGTGTTGAGTTGATAGCACCCCAGGTCCTCGGATTGATTTTCTCTCCAAAAGATGAGTTGGTATTTTCTATCCTATGGTTCTATCCAAATCTGCCGATACATCTTTTCGATATTCGCTGTTAGCACATATCTCTTCAGTCGAAATCTCAGCAGGATTGAAAATAATTCATTTTGAATCGTAGGTCCTGTATGTAGAATGTCGTTTAGCGCTAAACCGGATGACGTTTTCGAGGATGCATCAAACACCACTCTCAGTTTGGTAGTACTACTCTCTGGACGTTGAATACAATGGTGTGGTATGAAGTAACACGGTGATGAAATATTGCTTATGCTGACTCTCGACATGTGGCCTAGTGCTTCATATTCTTTGAGAAACTCGGAGTATTGTTGCTTTAAGGGAGCATCTTTCGATAACCGCCTTTCCAATGCATAAAAGCGATTCATAGTGATTTTCCTTGACTCTCCCAATGATGACGCTTCTTGAGTAAACGGAAGTTTTACCATAAACTTTTCGTCTGTGCTCCGTGTAGTATGTAGTGCGAAATGGGATTCGCAAAGGCGCTCACTAGCGGTGAAAGTATTTGCAGTAGGAAGTGTTTCTTCCAATTCCCAAAATTTTTCCAGCAGCTGATTTAAATCCTCTTCTGTATAAACTGCACATGTAGGGCTTGGCATGTATTGAATGTCCACTTTCCCAGCTAACATCCAGCCGAACACAGTGCTGTGTAGTGTTGGAAGTCCCTCCTGTAGGACTGTTTTTTGTCCAGTTAAGAAATCATAATACAGTTCTGCTCCAAGTAAGACTTCCACTGGACTTGTCGTATTGAAGCGCGGATCTGCTAAGTCAATGTTTTTGGGTATATGCCATGCTGAAATATCCAGATGCTGCGTTGGCTGTGGTGAGATGATTTGTGGAATGACAACTGCTTCCAATCGAACCGAATACGGATGAATACGGGAACTTAGTTGAATATTTGCCCGACGTCGTGCCCTTTTCGTGTTGTTGCCAACCCCTTCAATGATCGTGGCTGTTGGTTTTAACGACAAATCTAGTCTCTTTGCGATTTTTTCTGTTATGAGATTAACTTGAGACCCTGAGTCCAACAACGCTCTGAACTCGATAAAACGCCCATTACCTGCTTCTAGACGTACGAGAGCAGTGCCAAGGAGTGTATATCCTGTGTGTGTATATGTGTGAGATGCCGCCATGCTAAATGCTGATTGGCTGTGAGCTCCAGATTCCTTTGATGATGAGCTCTGATCCGGCTTGGATGGCGTGGTTAGGCGCTTCTCGAAATGAACCAGAGTATTGTGGCTTTGGTTGCATTTAGTGCATTTGCCTGAGGTGCACTCCTGTGAACTTTGGGCAGGCAAACAGCGCGTGATATTTGTTACTGCATGCCTTGCATTTATTGGGTTGTTGATTTGCTGCCGCCACTGACGATACCGCTTTGGACGATGACGATTTGTCCTTCGCGCCGATGGCTTCTAATGCTTGAAACCTCTTCTCCAAGAACTGCAGAAACCTCTAAAGCGATGGTAATTCCCGAGGACATTCTAGAGACTGCTCGACTGCCATATGAGTGCTCTTGTCGACCTTTTTGTTGAGCATATGTACGAGAATTGGATCCCAGGATGATGTGTCTATACCCAAGTTGTTCAACACCGAGATTGTCTCCTTCGTTGTGTCATGGAGAGACTTGAGTGCGATGACGGATGAATGCTCAGCTGGATGCTTCGGCTGTCCCAAGAGTTTCTCGAGTGCTGTCGATGTGATGAGCCGCCTGTTATTGTAACGGTCTTGTAACGTTGTCCAAATTGCATCATAATTATTTTCGGTTAGAGAGAAGTGTCTGACTAACTTTTCTGCTTCCCCGGTGAGGGTTGACTTCAAATACCACATTTTCTGAATTTTAGGCAATGGTTTGGAGTCGATCAGTTCCCGAAAGATGTCGTAAAATTGATTCCATTTGAGACAGTTGCCGTCGAACTGAGGCAAAGTAACCTTTGGTAAGTTATTGATTGAAGGTTCACAGCCGGATGACGACGTCTCTGCATTCGAGTCTCCCATTGTTTGAATCTTTAGAAGTTGCTCGTTGATGCTGTCTTCTATCGCCAGATATTCTTCCAGATTGTATTTACTGGACTCGAAATCTTCCACTTCGTCAAGTATTTGATGATGCAATTTTTGCACGATAAGCCAATGGTTTTCAATGAATTTTGCCTTGCATTGGTAGTACTTGAATGATTGGTGTGTGTTTTCATTCAAGACCTTCTCAATCATGTTGTTGATGACAGTGATGAGGACTGATTGTTTTCGAATCATTTTTGTTGCTACGTCCTGTCGACGTCCTGCTGGCTCCTGGCCTTGTGACTCTGAATTGATGCTCTGTTTCGACAGGGCTCCGCCCGGGTCAGTTGCGCATTTTTTGCTTGCCAAGTTGCTATGGCAGCCTTGATGTCTTGCTGGATATCTTCCCGGGCTTGATGATATTTTCCTTCGATCACTCCGTGAAGGTTCTGCCGAAAATACGGATGCTCTTTCACGACCTCCGGATGCTTTCGTAGAGTATCGTCGGCTGGTTGAAACTTGGTCCATAATTCATCCAATTCTTCTAAATTCCTCTCTAGGTAATCTGCCGTTTTTCCCTCCTTGGGCGCCTTCTTGATGTTGGAGATTGCCTTCTGCAGAGTGACACCCAGCTCATCCTGCTGGGCCACCAAATCGATGAATTGTTCCATATTCCGGTTGATTCGGACGATTTGTTGCGAAGATCGTGAATGTGATCACGTCGGGGTCACCAAAAAATATATTTATTTTTATCCCAAAATTGGTTACTGCTTCTGGCACTTGAACCGAAGTAGTTTAAGGGAATGATTAAAAATTGATTTGTTCTGGCACTTTAACCGAACAAAGTCAGGAGTGTTAATGAGTTCTTCTTCTGGCACTTAAACCGAAGAAGAGCTAAGCTGCTATCCAAAATAAAGAATCGCACTCTTTTGTGGTTTGAACTTGACAGACATTTAATGTTGAAAATCTTACAATTTATAGTAGTTTCACATATACATAGTCTAATATTTCTTATGTGTTGGGTTTTGGTGTTTTCCAAATTCCGTTCCCATGAAGGTAAATGCATGTACAAATTTGGTTCCCATCACTTAATTATATAAAGATAAGACGAAATCTAGTACCGCAAGGTGGAGACAGAGCGTCAACAACGCAAAGTCTTGAGTTGCAAATTTTTTTTTAATTTTTATTTTTTTACTTGAGTTGCGGTGCTGGGGCCGCTGCTGATGCAATTGATACCGCGAAACTGCATGTTTCAAGCGCTTCGCAGGCAGCTTCTCACAAATAAACCAAAACGCTGACCGTTGCATTCATGGTCAAGGCAAATAAATATAAATACAATAAATATCCAACATTGGGAACGGAACGCAGCCACAACCAAAACTCAACAAATAGGTTATACACATTGTGCAGCCTTCTGCTGCGGGATACTCTATCCCCCTCTCTCATTGTACGTATTATTAGGTATAAAAATTGTTAAGCAATAATATAAGTATAAGAATTGTTAAGCAAATAAGAATAAGATAATAAAGATTATTAAACACCATAACAACGTCCGAGCTGAACTCTTCACAGAGTCAGTGCTAGACTGTCGCGAAGGCAGTTAGAGGGTTGCGAGACCCCTTTAACGAACCCTGGACAGACTGAGTTTTATCCCAGCCTAAGGAACAAAACTCGTTACAAATTCTACTGCAATTTGTCTTTTTTAAGACGTTGTGTTAAGAGCCATCTTACATGCCATGAGCGGCATTGAGAGAGTTAGAGCGCGAAGTCCTCGATGCGATGTCGCGTTTCAAAGCGGCTTTAGCGGACGGCGCTGCTCAGCGGCATCGAGGAATTTTACGACCAGCTAGGAGAATCGGAAGAAGACAACATGTCTACCGACAGCGAAGTTGTCGCCAATGCTGCTGTTGATATCAACACCAACACTTGTACCAAGCGCAAGCCGGAGCCGGTAAGCGCGGATGCTCCGCCAAACAAAATTCCTTCCCTTAAGGACATATTCCCTCCCCTCCCTTCTAAGTCAGCCAATGCTTCTTCAACTGCCAAAGCAGCAGTTCCCAGTTGAGCAACTTCCTCGCAGCTCACCGCAAGACCGCTGTCACTACCAAACAGCCGCCAGTCCAGGGCACTCAGCGCAAAAAGACTTATTTTCCGCCAATTTATTGTTTCAATGTAAATTTGGCCCCCTTCATTGCGTGAAGATACGCAATATCAACAAAACCAAGTCAGTGATCTCCGCTGAATCCAAAGATGGTTTTTGTTTGACCAAGGATTGGTTAAAAAACCAAAAATGCCAATTTAATTCTTTCATTCTGAAGGAAGATCGGAAGTCGCTCTTGCTTCTCAAGGTTGCCTTAAAGGCCCTTAACTTCCAAATCGTCACTTTTTAAATCGAAGGTTTCCTTGCGGCAGAGCAATTTCCTTGTTGAAGTCAACAAGGATTGCGACATTGCCGCTGTCTTCAGCTGCAAGCTATTCCTCAACCAGAAGGTTTTTTGAGAAATTGCCAAAATTTCGTCCAAATCGCCACAAACTTCGGCATGAATTTTCGCTGCGTTAAATGCAGCCACAGCAAGCTCCAGTCCAATGCCAGCGACTTGTCGTTGTTAAGCATGACGGCAAAGTCTTCTGCGCAAACAGGAAGGCCATCCTGCTAGTTTCCGCGGCTATCGCGTCTATAAGAAAGTGGCAGATTCTCGCTGCAAGTCCCAACTTGCAGCCGCTGCAAAAGCCGCTCCAAAGTCCCAACAGTAGCAGAAATTTGCTCTTGAGTCAGCTAAGCGCGCCACCCATAGCACTATTTCTTATGCTCAAGCCGCTTCTTCGAATATTAATTCTCAAAAATCTTCTCCCAAGTTTCACTGCTTCTAAGACTACTTGCAAGCCAACCAACCACCCCTCCAGAGATGGAATTTCCAACTTCGTCCTTAAGCGACTTCCTGTTCTTGCTTTCTGGTTATTGGCAGTTATTTTCAACAACTGCATCAATAACAGCTACTTCCCGAATGGCTGCAAGGAAGCATCAGCAGCGTCGCCAACACTGCTGTGTTTAATTTTAATCAAACTAAAAATTGTACATATGTTGTTGACGCTTTACTCCATCTTGTGGTGTTAGATTGCATCTTATCTCTATGTAATTAAGCGATGGGAGCAAAAGCATTAGATAAAAAGTTGGCATTTTATACATAAAAACTCGCTATAAATTGTAAGATTTTTAATATTAAAAGGTAGTCACTGCTCTCTGATGCATCTGCACAATGAAGTCACCATTAGCCTGAAGTGGGTCTCAAATTTAACTGTGCGAAGACAGAACTCATCTGCTTCCGCTCTACTTCTACGGTGCTCAAATCAAAAAGTCACTTCGCCGTTTAGACAAGCCGAGCTTGATATGGCTGATGGCAGTGTCATTAAGCCCAAAGAACATGATTAGTAGCTTGGAGTACTTGTCTGCGCATGTTTCTCAGGTTCTCCAGAGAGTAAACTACGCTCTCCATTTGGTTTAGGCGCTTTTGAGACGGCAATCTGCTCTCAAAATGACAACTAAGTTGCTTATATATAAGCAACTTATCAGGCCGATAATTGCTTATGGATACCCCATTTGGTTCTCTAGTAACCCACAGCAATGAAGATTCTGGGGCTTTTTGAAAGGAGGATTCTCCGCTCCTGCACCGGTCTTCACAGAAGTGTGAACAGCCACAAGTTCCATCCCAACGAGAAGCTCTATGATGCCGCAAACATCCTTTCGATTGACGACTTAATGATCGACATCGCCATACCATCGAGACTCACGAAGAAGATGGCATCCGCTCGCTGCTTCGGTATCCAGCCGCTCCGAAATACTTATTTCTCAGCTCTTTCCTGCATTCAGGTGTGAGCTCCAATTTCTACGATCAGGCTGATCATCTCTACTACCATGGGTAGTGCGGCTTCCGCCGCAATTCATTACTGACTTCTGTCCTTTTCCTTCACTGATTGAAAATTTTCTCTTTTAATTCTTTTTGCAACTTCATTGCTCCAGTGGCCCCTGTTTTTGTGGCACTCGTAAATAACTTAGGTATATATTTATTTATTTGTAAATTGTATGCATGTTCACAACTTCTACGAGAAGAAGAGCTGCAGCCATTGTAGGGGATAAATTTCCTAAAATTTTCAACATCTAATTTAGTAATTCAATTGTATTCTTAATAATTTAATTCATATTTCTTGTTTTCCATGTCAATTTTCCTTATTTTAAATCATATTTTATAACTTTCTTTGTAATTAGTTATGTCAATTAATTTTAAGCCATTGTTCTTCAGTTAGGCCCCTTCTGTGCCTACTATTTTTAGTTGGTCTATTTTAAGAATATTATTCAGTTCAAAATGTAAATAATATATTCGTATTTAATAAAGATAAAGCGTAAAGCGAATATTTGTAAGTCAAATTGTAACTACAAAAATTCGAATAATAAAGTTTATAATCTAATCTAATCTACAAGACACAACTTCAGTAGCCATCAAGGTGTTCCATGACACCACACTGGAGTGTTCACTTGCAACTAAAAACTTATGTATCAAAGCACCCGCGTCTATCTACGGCAACAGAGCATCCGCGTCTGTCTATGCCAACAGAGCTCCCTCGTCTATCTACGGCAGCAAAGCTTCAGCGTCTATCTACGTCAACTGAGCATCAGCGTCTGTCTACGTCAACAGAGCTACCGCGTCTGTCTATGCCAAAAGAGCATCCTCGTCTACCTACGGCAGCAGAGTACCGTCGGCTATCCACGTCAGCAAAGCATATGCGACTGTATACGTTAACAGAGCATCCCCGTTTATCTACGGCAACAGGTCATCCGCGTCTGTCTATGCCAAAAGAGCATCCTCGTCTATCTACGGCAGCAGAGTACCCGCGTCTATCTACGTCAGCAGAGCATCCGCGTCTGTCTACGCCAGCGGAGCACCATTGTCTATCTACGGCAGCAGAGCGTCAGTGTCTATCTAAATTAACAGAGTATCCGAATCTGTCTACGCCAACAAAGCGCCTCTGTGGGATGCCCCGCTTCGCACAAAGTTCCTACAACACGCATCACCAGGACCATCCGCCAAGAGGGCACGACGCCGGCGCGACCAGGGCTATGTAACGTACCGATCGCCGGATCACTGAGGAGCGTACTCTGCTTCTTGCTGCCGACTGGGCTCAGGGAAAGTGGGTGTGGGCTGTCTCCATGTGATCTTAAGGGGGTAGTTAAGCAGATAAGAAAGTAAGCAGAGGTTTTTCAAAACGAAAACAAAACCCCGCATGTCCTACAGATATGCCCGTTGCTCTACAACAATAAAAGGGGACACGAGGAAAAAAAATCATAGTTAAAGAAAACAATCTTGTTGACGTGCGGAATACTTCAAAATAGAGTTACGTGGCGGAGACGGTTGTTGCTGTCTTCGCGCTTCTATACCCTCCCATCCTGCTAAAAGTTTATATGAAACGTTTTCTTTTAGCCCTCTTTACGTTAATGCATCGCTTACCCTGCCTTAATAAGACAAATATTTACGCCATGGTTTGTTCGCTGAATTTATTCAATTTTAACATGTTGAAATTATGTGGATTTTATTTAGTAAACGGATCATATATAACTAATAAACATACAGAGTTGCTTAGTTGCTAACAGCTTTCTTTCGTATGTACCAAATAGAAATATGATTCAATTTTTATTATTTACTTCACATTAGATATATATACATAGCTACATTGACATGTAAAAATATGTCTTTCCATCTACGAGATTTCAAATATTATTACATTAAATATTAAATCTTATACACGCGAATTCAAGCGAAATATAGCGTCGTTTCCGACTCTTGCAAAACTGACAAGGGTATATATTCTTATATAATTATGTGTATCGAAATCAATTTACTTCGTTATTCCCTACCAATGGAAGGACAAAAAAAAAGAATACAAAAACGAAGTTACGACAAACAATCGACGTACGTAACCGAAGTTATTGAATTGGCCAATACTTCTTTAAACTAATGAAAGCTTACATACCTTTTCCTCCGATTTCCCTGGTTACCAGTGGGACGTTGAGCTCAGCGACCGCATTCGGTAGCAATCTAAGAAAACAGAATCGAAGGAACATATATAAATAATAATGACATTTAAAAAACAAATATACCACCAACACTATATGTTCGTAAGTATATGCATACTCGCGTTTACACAGATCTCGCGCTTATGTATTTCGCTTTACTAAAAGTGTACTAAGCCGAATGTACAAATAATTTATATACAACCCATTAATTACATTTATTACAATACCAACACTTATCGTAAATCTAATCTGATGCAAATATGTATGAGTGTGTCGTATTGCCTATATGACTGTATGTATAATATGTAAGCAAGTGGTAAGTTGTTTAATAGGAATACATAAATATGAAAGAAAAATATACGAAATTTGTGGAGTTGTGTTATTTTATGTCTTCATCCAGTCCTGCATGTACACGATTAGTTCCTGTTTCTTCCTCGCTTTTTGCGTCTCTCTTTTAATTCATCAATGTATATACGCACATCAGGTGTCGATACCGCGTTTGCTGCTTCAAGGTTGCTTGATCGAAAACTGTTCTCTTTTCTCTCATATGATACGCAGAGAGCTTAAGCTTTTGAAATAATTCAGTTTTCTCGCATGACACTTTCTACACTGCATGGAGCTTTAGCTTTTTCTTTGAATAAATCGGTTTTCTCGCATGACACTATTTAGACACGCGGTATATATGTAAATTGTAATAGCTGGTTGCTGACGAGTTTACTTATTTATTTTTAGATAAGTATTTTTAAAAGAAAATTGGCTTAGATTAGTAATGAAATTTTCTCGAATTATTGTAACCGGTTGCTTTAGTTACTTCACTAAAATCTTTGCCTTAAACCACGTTTCTCTGTAAGACGCTTAGAACAATCACATTTAATTTTCACTTTGGTTGCTGCGTTTCTGAGTACACCTTTTCTTTTTATAATATCGTTAAGTTAGTTTCAATCCTTTTCGTTATTGGATTTAGCAGTCAATACCAATTTTTATGTTTTCTTTGTACAGCTCTTGGTGACTGTACTTTTCACTCCAATTATATATTTTTTTTCTTAAAACTTTCCGCAACCGACTAGTCTGTTTGAAGTCACATATTAAAATCCTCGTTTCAACTCGATGTCTCCCTAGACCAAGCGTCGCATCATTTCACATCATTCCCTTAACGGGACCTTTGCTCTCCTTTCTCACTTCTTTAGTTTCTTCGCCATCCTTCACTCTTTACTTAGAATAATCACGCCAATATTTGATTAGTACACATAATTGGAGAAGAGAGAAAACAAAACCGGTTCAAAGCTATGTAATCTCCTCACATTTAAGCAACTGGACTACAACCTAATGTCAAGGCTACTTATTTATGTATACTGTACTTATATACACATTATATTCTAATGTATTATAACCCTTGCTAATTATTTAATTTTCGACGTTTATCACAAACAGGTTCTATTCGAGCATAATAATGTTCGACATAGAAGCAGAAGAACCAAACCGTACCAACTAATTGTTTGTTTTCCGTTACCAAATGTCTTTAAGGTGATAGGTTCCCACATGAGACCCTTCCAGATCTTCGAGACGGTAATATAAATTGCCTAATGTTTCTTTAACTTTAGCTCTGACACCGACTGGAGCTAACTTAGCATTAAAATGTTTAGCCATATTGCTTTGCGAAAAATTACGTCTAATAACTATTTGCCCCATGGCAAACTCTCTTTGCCTTGATCTGAGATTGTATGTTTTTAAATTTTTGTTGTATGCCTTTTCTATATTACGTTTAACAGCTTCTCGAAAACAAGCGAATTGGTCAGTTCTATTAAGTCTGCCCATTCCCTGGTCAAGTAGTTGCAAAGTTCTTAGCAAGGAATAATCCTTACCATGCGTCAACATATGCTGTCCAAATACTACATAGTATGGGGCAAAACCTAACGACTGATGAATGGTATTACGTAATGAACAATTTATGCTGCTTATGTAGCAATCCCAATCTCGCTGATCTTTACGAATATATGATCGCAATGCCTCGTTAATTGCACGATTTACTCGTTCAGCTGCATTTGATTGCGGCGAATATAACGCGGTGCAGGTATGAGTGATTCCAAATTTGGAGAAAAAAGTTTCTATTTCGTGGCTCTTAAATTGACTGCCGTTATCTGTAACGATTGTCTCAGGTACTCCGAAACAGTCAAACAGATTTTCTTTCAGATATTCAATTATTAAACGTGATGTAAATTTTTTTAACGGTTTGAGAAACGTAAATTTTGAGAAGTAGTCTAATATAATCAGAACTCCAATGTTTCCTCTTTTTGAACGCGGGAAAGGACCAATTAAATCCATGTACAATCTTTGAAATGGTCTGACGGCTTCAACCTTTTGTCCCATCGGAGGGCGCAAAATCTTATTCGGCGCTTTGGATGTGTTACACAAGTTACAAGCCTTCACATACGCACGAACTTGATTTAACATTCCTGGCCAATAGAATTTTCTGCGCAATTTTTCTAAGGTTTTCGCAATACCCACGTGAGCTGAACAAGGCTGATCATGTGCAGAACGAATGCAATCGAGACGCAGTTCGGTAGGAATGTATAGCTTCCACGATTCATCGTCCAAATCCTCTATACCAGTAGCAAACTCAGTTCGGTGGTATATAAAACCGTCAATTATTTGATAATCTGCTAAATTCGCGGAGTCCAGTTTTTTCTTAAGTTCCTGATATTCGACCGATTGAAAAGCGTGTGATTCTAAATCAATATCAGGCAGTACTTCAATATCCAAAGCAGCCACTGATTCACCCTCATTGTTGGCAAAGGCTCTTGATAAAGCATCTGCTACGACATTCTCAGATCCCTTGCGATGCTCAACTGTAAAATTGTACCCCTGAAGCTTAAGCGCCCATCTAGCTAGTCTCCCGCTCAGCTCCTTCTGTCGCAAAAGCCAACGAAGACTGGAGTGATCGGTGATTATCTTGATTTCGTGCCCTTCTATGTACATTCTAAACTTCTTTACAGCGAGTACAACAGCCAAACATTCCAATTCGGTAACTGAATAATTTCGTTGCGCTTTGTTAAGTTTTTGGGACATGAAGGCGATAGGCTTCTCGTTTCCATCTTCATCAACCTGTGCTAAAACCGCCCCGATTCCTAGCATGCTAGCGTCGCACTGCACTACAAAAGGTTTACCGTAATCAGGGTGAACAAGGCAAGGGGCTGTAGTCAGCTTTTCCTTAATAACTTCAAAGGATTCCTGCGATTTCGAATTCCACCCAAAGGATTTTGCCTTACTTAACAATTCTGTTAAATGAAAAGTGAGAGAAGCATAGTCAGGTATAAAACGACGGTACCACCCAGCCATGCCCAAAAATTGTCGCAATTGTCTGACAGTTCTCGGAACAGGGTACTCAGATATGGCCTTAACCTTTTCAGGATCCACTTGTAACATGCCCTTTCCTACTATAAATCCCAAATAGTTCACTTGATTCAAGCAAAAACTACTTTTCTTTATATTAATTGTGAGACCGGCCTTACGTAACAGCAATGCAACTTCGGAAAGGTGCAGAAGATGTTCTTCAAACGATGAAGACATAATTAGCAAATCATCTAAGTAGACAAAGACATGTGTCTTGAGGTTGTAGGTTATTACGCGATCCATTAGTCGACACATCGTCTGTGGCGCATTGCACAGACCGAACGGCATTCTCTTAAATTGATACAATGGCCTGTTGGGTACCGTGAACGCCGTCTTGGACCTAGAAGATTCTTCCAGGTTGATTTGCCAAAAGGCGTCTTTAAGATCTACCTTTGAAATGTAATGCACTGGTGGTAAACGGCTTAATAACCCGTTAATGTTGGGAAGAGGGTATGCGTCCTTCACCGTTACGTCATTGAGCTTGCGTGAATCCAAACAAAATCTGATCTTGCCTGGTTTTACTATAAGTATTGCAGGCGATGACCACGCCGAGTTTTTGGCTTCTTCAATAACACCTAGTGCTAACATACGGTCTATTTCTGTACATAGTATCTTTTCCATTGCTGGAGACAAGGGATAGTACCTTTGTTTAATTGCTTTCGCGTCTCCAGTGTCAATTACGTGTTCAATCAGTGTTGTTTGGCCAAGGCCTTCTACTTCAGATGAAGGGAAAGAATCAACAATAAGGCGAAGTTGTTTTTGTTGTGCCTGAGTCAATGTGCATGAGTGAGGATGGGATTCTTCAGATACTAATTCGTTAACCAGGTATTTGTTTGTGATTTGAATACCAAATCGTTCCCACAAATCAATTCCCAAAATAACGTTTTGCGTAATCGCAGGTACGATCAAAAATTCACAAGTCTTCATCTCTTCATTATACCTAACTTCCGTGGCAAATATCCCTTTAATTTTCTGCATATGACCGTCCGCCGTTTTAACGTTTCCACGAACCTTTCTCAATATTTCCTTGGATTCTATTAATGATCTCGCTAAGTCTCCACCTATAACGCTGGCATTGGCACCACTGTCCAGAAGTGCTAAATAATTTTTATTGTTGATGACTACACTAACGTAAGGGCGCACATCGTTGATATCGTGGTTTATGGTGGTAATAACCGACTTGCTTAACCGTTTCATAGTCGCCCAGTATTCCCGCATGCGACGTGTTGACCTAGTAACCCGTTTAATATTATTGGTTCCTGAAAATAGTTCGGCTCGGCGGCGATTGTATTCTTTCAAACGGATATGATAGGGTGTATGAGGCCTAAGCTTGGGAGTTAAATCATTACATTTAACATTTTCAGGTGCAGTGAAAACGGTAACGCTTTTTGGGAGTTTTATTGCCGAGGACGACGAGGCGGACATCCGCCCTTTAATCTGCGGATATCCGCTCTGGAGTTTTCCGGAACCGGATGACAGACTGAACATGAGGGCTTATACCTATCCAATGCACCACATCCATAACAAAAAATCTTTCTTGGCTGAACAGTGCAATCGACGTATTTGTGACCCATAACGTCACAGTTCCAACATCTAATCTTAACGGAATTGGTGCTTAGTTCCCCTACCCCATGTGCTATTGCATGCTCGTCTTCACTATTAGCAAGTTCATTAACGATTTCAGACACGTTTCGCCTCAGCGGTAACGCTCTAGGTTGTTGATGATACGCGTAATTCGAAAAGAAATGTTCGTGCCTATGACACTCGCGTCGTAAAACCGATAAATTGGTAATATTAACATGGAGCAGTTCGTGTTGCAATTCTGGTTTCAAATTACGCAATACTGTCTCGATTATTTCCTGATCTGATATTGGATTTCTCAGTTTATCGGATAAAGTCAGGATTACGTCTAAAAATTGGTCAAAGCTTTCAGTTGCTCTTTGCTTACGTCTTCGCATAGTTTCTTTGAGATCATAGTCTGACAGATCATCAGTGTATTTTCTTCGAAGTGATTCGCAGATATCCTGCCAATCTAAACGATCAGTTTGCCGATGGTGACGCCAGAACCAAGTTTCGGCCTTACCACCAAAGAGAAGATGGGCATTTTGGCATATCAGATTAAAATTGCTATTCAAACATTGAACCGTTAGGGAATTAACTCGGTAAATAAAGTCTTCAACAGTAATATCATCGGAAGATCCCGTGAACTTAATTTTCCAGTTCGAAATAATATTAGAAATTTTCTCATTGCTAGTTGAGATGCGAGTATACGGTTCATTTATCGAGGCTGGCAAATTGTGTGTTTGCCGGGTATCCTGATGTCTACCTACATGCGGCGCGCCATGCTGCCAGTTTGTCCTTTCGATATCTTGATTAACTTGAAGGTTACCACCTAAATTCAAATTTTGGAATATTGCTTGGAGCTCTCCTGTCAGCGCAGAAGTTACTTCCGTGCGAAAGTCGTTTAACGATTGACTAATCAGCTGCCGCACTCGACTTTCCGACAGTCGATTCTCGAGCTGAGAAGCCGTTTCAATGTTTGCTATTGGGTGTGCAGGTAAAGCCGCTGGCTGCGGAGGAAATGAATATTGAGAGGTATTAGCCTGAGGTCTATTGTTTCGCGTATATTGGCGAGTCTGTGGTCGTTGTCTAGGGATTGCTCCGCCTCTGGCTCGACACGAGTCGGAACCATTTGAGATAGCACTAGCGCTGACCTCAGGGGTACGTGTGACGCTTTGATAAACCATTAATTCGCCTTCATTGCATGTCCCGCGGCAAACCGGACAAGACTCATTTTCACTTAACCACCTTTGTACGCAAGCCCGATGAAAACGATGTTTACAGGGTGTCTCTACTACATCAGGGCATTGGCGACATGTTTCGTTACATATCACACAGGTTAAGTCGTCTAAACTATTACTTAAATTTACCAAATCTTCATTGCTGTGTCGCACTGCCATTTTAACAACAGTTCAGGGTATATTCAAAATTATAAAAAAACAACCCTAAAATTTATTATTCGACAAGAAAAAAAATTTTTCCACTTTCAGAATTAAGGTAAATTTTAATAAAACTATTGTGTATTATACTAACTATATAAATTAGGATCCGACAATTTTGTACAATATCTATTAATATGAAGAGTAGTAAGTAATCTTTTCTAAATCTTAACAGGTCGTAAGTCATTAAGGTCTTACAGGTAAGCGATTAACATTTCCGTGACTCATCTGAACTACGTCCGCTTCAAGCACAATCATCTCCTTTCCTTTTCTTTGTTGTATATTTGTTTAAACAAAAAGATTGCCTCTATTTAAGAAAAAGAGACATCAGAGTATTTACTGTAATTAACGCAGTTATGACGAACTGGGGAAATTAGCGAGTTATTCATCGAGCTGTCCCAATAAAATAAAATCTCTAGCCAATACACAAGTTCAAAAAAAAATATATTTATATCTTCGATTAGTTAACCGCGGAGAATTCAGTTGATCTAAATCACCGGATTCACAATCGCAAGGAAAATAACCGAACATAACTTCATACAACCCACCGTAAACTAAAGTGACATATGCTTTGCTGGTCCGCCACCAGAAGCATCCAATGCGCGGCAATCCGAAAACACGGGTCATTTAGCGATAAGAAAACCAAATTTAGAACAAAATGTAAATATTTATACAACAAAAGAGTCGCTTATTATCGAAATCACGCTTTAAGAAAGTAATGGGGGCGTGGGCCCCACGTTGGGCGCCACAAATCTGTAACGTACCGATCGCCGGATCACTGAGGAGCGTACTCTGCTTCTTGCTGCCGACTGGGCTCAGGGAAAGTGGGTGTGGGCTGTCTCCATGTGATCTTAAGGGGGTAGTTAAGCAGATAAGAAAATAAGCAGAGGTTTTTCAAAACGAAAACAAAACCCCGCATGTCCTACAGATATGCCCGTTGCTCTACAACAATAAAAGGGGACACGAGGAAAAAAAATCATAGTTAAAGAAAACAATCTTGTTGACGTGCGGAATACTTCAAAATAGAGTTACGTGGCGGAGACGGTTGTTGCTGTCTTCGCGCTTCTATACCCTCCCATCCTGCTAAAAGTTTATATGAAACGTTTTCTTTTAGCCCTCTTTACGTTAATGCATCGCTAACCCTGCCTTAATAAGACAAATATTTACGCCATGGTTTGTTCGCTGAATTTATTCAATTTTAACATGTTGAAATTATGTGGATTTTATTTAGTAAACGGATCATATATAACTAATAAACATACAGAGTTGCTTAGTTGCTAACAGCTTTCTTTCGTATGTACCAAATAGAAATATGATTCAATTTTTATTATTTACTTCACATTAGATATATATACATAGCTACATTGACATGTAAAAATATGTCTTTCCATCTACGAGATTTTAAATATTATTACATTAAATATTAAATCTTATACACGCGAATTCAAGCGAAATATAGCGTCGTTTCCGACTCTTGCAAAACTGACAAGGGTATATATTCTTATATAATTATGTGTATCGAAATCAATTTACTTCGTTATTCCCTACCAATGGAAGGACAAAAAAAAAGAATACAAAAACGAAGTTACGACAAACAATCGACGTACGTAACCGAAGTTATTGAATTGGCCAATACTTCTTTAAACTAATGAAAGCTTACATACCTTTTCCTCCGATTTCCCTGGTTACCAGTGGGACGTTGAGCTCAGCGACCGCATTCGGTAGCAATCTAAGAAAACAGAATCGAAGGAACATATATAAATAATAATGACATTTAAAAAACAAATATACCACCAACACTATATGTTCGTAAGTATATGCATACTCGCGTTTACACAGATCTCGCGCTTATGTATTTCGCTTTACTAAAAGTGTACTAAGCCGAATGTACAAATAATTTATATACAACCCATTAATTACATTTATTACAATACCAACACTTATCGTAAATCTAATCTGATGCAAATATGTATGAGTGTGTCGTATTGCCTATATGACTGTATGTATAATATGTAAGCAAGTGGTAAGTTGTTTAATAGGAATACATAAATATGAAAGAAAAATATACGAAATTTGTGGAGTTGTGTTATTTTATGTCTTCATCCAGTCCTGCATGTACACGATTAGTTCCTGTTTCTTCCTCGCTTTTTGCGTCTCTCTTTTAATTCATCAATGTATATACGCACATCAGGTGTCGATACCGCGTTTGCTGCTTCAAGGTTGCTTGATCGAAAACTGTTCTCTTTTCTCTCATATGATACGCAGAGAGCTTAAGCTTTTGAAATAATTCAGTTTTCTCGCATGACACTTTCTACACTGCATGGAGCTTTAGCTTTTTCTTTGAATAAATCGGTTTTCTCGCATGACACTATTTAGACACGCGGTATATATGTAAATTGTAATAGCTGGTTGCTGACGAGTTTACTTATTTATTTTTAGATAAGTATTTTTAAAAGAAAATTGGCTTAGATTAGTAATGAAATTTTCTCGAATTATTGTAACCGGTTGCTTTAGTTACTTCACTAAAATCTTTGCCTTAAACCACGTTTCTCTGTAAGACGCTTAGAACAATCACATTTAATTTTCACTTTGGTTGCTGCGTTTCTGAGTACACCTTTTCTTTTTATAATATCGTTAAGTTAGTTTCAATCCTTTTCGTTATTGGATTTAGCAGTCAATACCAATTTTTATGTTTTCTTTGTACAGCTCTTGGTGACTGTACTTTTCACTCCAATTATATATTTTTTTTCTTAAAACTTTCCGCAACCGACTAGTCTGTTTGAAGTCACATATTAAAATCCTCGTTTCAACTCGATCTCTCCCTAGACCAAGCGTCGCATCATTTCACCTCATTCCCTTAACGGGACCTTTGCTCTCCTTTCTCACTTCTTTAGTTTCTTCGCCATCCTTCACTCTTTACTTAGAATAATCACGCCAATATTTGATTAGTACACATAATTGGAGAAGAGAGAAAACAAAACCGGTTCAAAGCTATGTAATCTCCACACATTTAAGCAACTGGACTACAACCTAATGTCAAGGCTACTTATTTATGTATACTGTACTTATATACACATTATATTCTAATGTATTATAACCCTTGCTAATTATTTAATTTTCGACGTTTATCACAGCTACTGCCTAATAGTATTTCCGGTCGTCGGAGAGGCACCGCCATGTTGCGAAGTGGCACCATACAGCCAGTGTGCACGTTGCCAGAGAAACGGGTGATACATCGAATCACTACAGCAACCCAAAAGCACCACCATAAGCGCGCAAACATGGCTTTGCGCAAAAGTACTCGGTCGCCCACCACACCATCATGCCGCCATTGGTCACGCTGACTGTGTCACCGCTCCGAAGAAACACCGATACAACCACACCGAACCGCGTTAAGCGCGCCGATTCGGCGACACCAACTCGGCCAACCGTTCATCGCGCTGCTTTCCAAGCGCGGCTCGAGCTCGATAGACCATCACACAACATTGCCCAAAATGATATGTCGTACGGTGACCATACGAGAGAAAGAGGCCCGCCCACCGGTCCATGGTTGGACAAGACGTGCCAAACCTTCCTGCCAAACCTTCCAAGACGACATCACCCAGATAATTCAAGAAGCGTGGTCGCGACGACACGAGAAGCAGCGGAAGTACTTTTGCCGGTCTCTCGGGGGCCAACTCATTAGCTTCGCGGTTTTCCGCAGCGGCATCGTCCGCGTGGAAGAAAGTTCGCCCCGGAAGTGAGAGGGAAGTGTGATGGAGGAAGTCGGAGCTCGTTTGCAACCACACAGTAGCTTGATATACTTTAAATACTCTGAATTTAAAACTCATTGTTACATCAGAACATTTTTTATTTTTCACAAAAAAAGATATACATATATTTACATGTAACCATGTACTGCAGCAGACTATGAATTACTTACCATTGTTAATTAATTCCATTGAATTGAATTCAGTAGCTAAAGTCATCATGATAATAAGATTTTTATTATTATTAATTAATATTATTATTAATTATAATTAAATTAAATTAAATTAAACCACTCAAATGAAGAACGTTGTGAAATAGTAGTTAGTAAGGTATTAAAATGTATTAAGACATTTAAAGGAAAGCGAACGTTCAAAGGAAAACGAACAACGCTGATCGTCGAACAGCTGACTGCCAGCCTATAAAAGCACGATAGCTTAGTACCTTGACGCGTCCAAATCCCGACACCCTCCGAGCATCCCCGAAGCACGTTGACGAAGAGCCTTGTCGGTTGTCCGTTTTCGAGCCGAAGTACGCGGACGACGCCCGAAGCCCTTTGACGAAGAGCCTTGTCTGTTGTTCGCCAACGAGCCGAAGTACGCCGAAGTCCTACGAAGTACCCTGACGAAGAGCCTTGTCCAACGCCTGCCGAGCATTTCCGAAAACTTACGACGCAGAAGGGCCTAGTTTCGACTCTCACGAGTATCAACGTTGGACAACTAGGGACCCACCAGTAACAACACATAATTAATTCAGCTTTAGTGAAATAACATAATTAATTCGGTTTTTTAGTAAAATAAAATATATACAATGAAGTTTAGTGCGGTCATGTTTCATTTAATAAATTCCTCTCTCGACGGTCAATCACAAGTATAAATTTCTGTGAGACAGAAATCTCGGCATCCGGCGAGAGGATCCGGAGCATTAACTAAGAAAATGTTGATCACAGTGGTCGGCGGAAATATTTGCGCTGCTTTTTCTGCCGTCGCGACCATGCCTCCCGTACAGTCTGGGTGATTCCATCTCGATGGCCGTTGGGAACGGACGACCCCTCTTGTCTAGCCATGGACCCGTGGGTGGGCCTTCTAGTTCGGTAATGTCGTCGTTATGGCTTGTCCTGCTGGGCTCGAGGCGAGGGTTTACTCGTGCTTTTTTCGGCGTGTCGTGTGGACGCCCTGGGCGCTAGGTTCGTTGGCGCCGCTATCGCCGTGGCTCGCGTCGCTGTCACTGCTTCTGCTGCTGCTACTACTGCTGCTAGTAATGCTGCTGCTGCTGGTTGTATGATCGTTGCGGTTGCTTTGTCTTTTCCCTTCGCCGTCGGTGCTGCTGGTGGCACTGCTGCTTGTGGTGACGTCTGGAAGCCATGCTTTCGTGGATTATTCGTAACAGAGGGGCTAGCTTCCTCCTCTGTCTTTTAAAGGCACGCACGTTGCCCCATGCGTTTGTTGTGACTCTCGCCGTGTCGCCTCCTTGCCGCAGGATTACTTCGGCGAAGCGCAGTATGTACATCCCGCAGTCGTTGGTGTTGTCTTGCTGTGGTACGGCTATAACTCTCACTGGCAGCCGGTCTGACGTGAAAAGGAGGTGGCCGTTAGGGATCGCCTTCCGGGTTTCGTACTCCTGGCCGAGGTAGTCCCGAACCAGGTCTGCGATTCCGTCGTACGAATGTGGCGTTAGCGAATCTAGTACATTGATGGCGGCGATGGGCGGCCCTGCTTTGCCGATCGTGTTAAGCCCTTGTACATCGAGGAGGTACCAGTGCTTCTGCTCATTCATATCAGCACGTGTTCCTTCTGGAAGAGGTCTGCGTCTTTGGTCCAGCGGCGCACCTGCCAGTGGCGGAGTTCCGGGCCCATTTGTACGTCTGCGGCAAGTAGTTTGTATGCGAAGAGCGACGGGAAGCTGTAGCTTCGCTGCCGGTGTGTTAGGGTAGGCCCTGGAGATGTATCCACTTGAGGTACACGTCTAAAAAGACGTCGTTGAGCCAGTGTCCGCTGGCTGCCCTCTCGAGGTCTTCCATGTAGATGTTGTGACCCCGCTCGGCAGGATAGCTGAATAGGAAGGACCTGCCTCTACCGGGTGTAGGATCGGGGGTCACAGTCGTCGTGCTGGTAGTATGAGGCGGTGGTGAACGGTCCGTTCGGCGTACTTGTGGTGTTGTACGCTGATCCTTTGGCCGCGTCGGCGTCGCTGAGTCGGCGCGCTGAACTCGGGCTGGTGTCACCATCAGTGTAGGTATGGACGGCGTGGTGGGCCGTTGGGCGTCCCAGCCCTCGGAGTTGAAGCCTGCCGTAGGGGATGGGGCTGACGACGGGTGGTCATCGTGTTTGGTGTGGTCGGCTAAAACCGTGCTGTTTTTGGTGGGTCCTCGTATGCCTGTCAGTGTCAGCGTGGCTAACGGCGGCATGCCAGAGTGGTGGGCGACCCAGCCCTCAGATGCAGCTGTTGCCGTAGCGGGTATGGCTGGCATCAAGTTGTCAGTACGCCTACGTCGCTCGGACGGTGTTGTGTTGTGAGTGTGGAGCTTCTGTCCCGCTGGCGGCGTTAGTGCGGCTAACGGCAGTGCGCAGGTGCATTGTGTGACCCAGGCCTCGGAGGCAGATGGTGCCGTAGCGGGTAGGGCTGGCGTCGGGTTGACAATACTCATACGTCGCTCGGACGGTGTTGTGTTGTGAGTGTAGAGCTTCTGTCGCGGTAGCGGCGTTAGTGCAGCTAACGGCGGTACACCGATGCATTGTGTGACCCAGCCGTCGGGGGCAGATGGTGCCGTAGCGGATAGTGCTGGCGTCGGATTGACCGCATTTTTGTGGCGGAGCGTTTTGGTCGGAGGGATGGCCTGTCGTACCGCGTGTGTCTTGGGTACAGTACCCACGAGTGGTAATTTGGAGCGTCGCAACACGCGTGCGTCTCCTCGACAATAGCTCGATATCGGTGGTGGTGTCGGCCATCGTCGCTGTAGGCTGGATTTGCGGCGGCGTCGTACGCTCCGTTTGGGTATGGCGTCGAAAGGTGGCGGCGGTCCGCTGAAACTTCTGCAGAGTCTTCGTGCTATTATTAGGCATTGTGTCTGAAAAAAAGAGGATAGTATTATTTTCTTGCCTGGTTCTCTTCTCGGGAGACCGTTCGTATGGTAAGTTTTTAGTTCGCTGATGTGAGCCGTGCGTAGTTTAGTGGTCGATTGGGATCGCAGTTGGACGATTACGGGGGACGTGAATACCACGACCGTGTAAGATCCCGAGTACATAGATCCAAGTTTGGCGTTAAAGTCGTCTGCTGCTTTCGAAATATGGTGTTGCTTCACCAGCACCCGTTGGCCGATGGTCGGAGTCTATTTCCGTATGTTGTAATGTCGGGATTGTTCTTGTGATGCTCGTGTTATGTTGTGACGTATGATCTCGATGACTTCTTGCAGCTGTTTCGCTAGCTGGGCGGGTGGTCTGGCTTCGGTGCCTGTCCCCAGAGTGACTCTGTCATACATGGCTCCAGGCAGCCTTGGTTCTCGGCCCTGTGTGATGAACGCGGCGCTGAATCCAGTTGATTCTGGAACACTGGTGATGATTGCCAAGGATATCTCTGGCAGTAGGTCGTCCCAATTCCGTTGTTGATTTCCTGAGAGTTGTGCTATCATTGTCTTTACGGTGCGGTTGGCTCGGTGAACTACTGGCGGGTTCCGATGGTTTCAAGATACTGACTGAATTTCCGGCTAGCGAACTGTTTACCATTGTCGCTCAGGAAGATCTTCGGCGATCCGTTTTGGGCGAGAATGCCCTCCCGAAATGATTTGATCAGTGTGTTCGCGATGGCTTTTCGGAGGGGTATGTTGTAGGTCGGAACGGTCACCCAATCGTTTAAGCTTAAAAACTAAAAACTTAAGCGGAAAGTTTAAACAAAGCTTGAAGCAAAGCTTTAAAAATTTATAAATCAAATAAGCGAATAAGTTTTTAGGCTTCACCGTAATAGTGAAGTTTCTAAGCACACGCTTTCAAATTAAAGATCCAGATTGAGTGACCAAGTGCTAGATTTAATCAAGTCAAGCTCATGTTCTAGATTTGGTTTCACGATCGCGGAAACTTGCAAATATTGCAAACGAGCACACGTGTTTGGGTCAATGCAAAGCTCGCGTTCTAGATTCTAGCAAGAGAATTGGAGACGATGCAAGATAAACTGGGTTACGGTTCCGACTAGGGAGTCAATAAAAAGACAAGTTGTCTTTTTATTAGGAGAGTTGTAAATTAGAAACTGACCAGTGAAGTCAGAAGTAGGTTTAAGTAATTTTTATATTAAAATAAGTTTTAATAAAGTACAAAGTGAGTGAAAAACTAGTAAAGGTGTTGTCTACAGCCGGGCTGTAGCCGAAATACCCTACACCTTAAAGCTGCATATATACTCGTATATATATTTAGAAGTGGTGCGATATAATATACTCGTATATATATACAATATATATATTATATATCTAATAATAAATTATATCGCACCACTTCTAAAAGGCAAAATTTTATACGCCTATGAAATTTCTACAACTATGCCGTCATGATAGCTGTATGCAGTTTCATAACTGAAAGCATAAGGAGGCGTGGCCCGCCCATTTTCCCCCAACAGAATATTATTGGTTCACATACTACAATATTATGTACACCATTATTCAGGAAACATATACTTTTCAATACAATCCATGTAAAACCCTCCATGACCCATGTAAACTAAAAGTGGGCGGATCACGCCCATAATTGGAATATTAACTGGAAGCATTAGTCTAAACCTACATATAAAATTTTCTTCTCTCAAAAAGTGATGCTGATATGGCCTTTTTTAATAGGCAAAACATAGGTACCTGCACTCTCGATATAAAAAGTAGGGGTGGTCCTTAGCAACGAATATTTTTACCAAATTTCATTTTGAAATCTTAATCCGTTCTCCTGTGATCGTGATTTCAACGGACAGACAGACAGACAGACAGACAGACGGACAGACATCGGTATTTCAATTTTGGTGGTGATACTGATCAAGAATATATATACTTTTCCATACCTATCTTGTCTAGTTCTATGCGTTACACACTCCGGTAGAAAGTGAATATACCCTCAACTTTAAGGTGAAGGGTATAATTAAAGTGGTTTATAAATGGTGTATAAAGTGGTGGTAAAGTGAATAGGCAACAGGACAACAACTGTGGAAGGATTCCACAACATTGCGGGGTACGAGTCCAGACAACTGTTGTGGCAAGTAAAACCACAACATTTTTGGCGCAGGCGGTTTTTTCGAGCTAACGATCGCTTGAAGGACCACAAAGGAAACAGGAATACAAGGAAAAGGACATAGCACTTACGGTACGTAGAGTGAATATAAATAACATAAAAAAAAATTGCAAGTGCCTATTGCAATTCGTCGCGAGGCTTGATTTGGAGCCAAGTAAAGGAGTGCCAGCGTCAAGCAAGGCATCCTTGTCTGTCCAATGGCATTCCACGCCGGACAAAATCTTTACTGAGGTCGACCCATTCTTCTCGGGAAGTAAGTCCGTTTTGACTGTAGGCCATAGCTTTTTAATGTTGAGTGATCCTTTCGAAGTGGAAAGATACACATTTTTTGAATTTAGAAATTATTTAATGCTTTTGAGTAAGAAGTGAAAAATTAAAAGTGATTGAATTTAAAATCGAGTTAATTTAATGCTTTAGAATGAAAATTAGAAAACACTTAAAATTGTTTACAGAATACAAAGCGAACGGTCAATAAAAATTGGAGCATCAGCAATTAATTCGTTTTGAATAAGAAAATATGAGTGAGTAAATCGTTTGCGAGAAAAATAAAATAAATAAAAATCCAATGCAAGAAAACTTGAACTTGGAATTGAAATTTTACAAAGTGCAACTTAAGCATATTCAACGCTTTGAAACAACTTATAAGGAAAAAACTAATAAGAAAAAAAAAAAAACTTCTCGTTTAATGGCACGAGGCAGTTCAAGCAAGCGATGAAATTGGAGATCGTGTGAATCGTGTTAATTGGTACGTGGAAAATAAAGTGTTTTAAATGTTGTTGGAGTGAAGAGAAAAAAAAGAGGCGATTATGAACGAAGTTCTGTGATCAAGTTATGAATTTAATGAGCCAAGTTACTCGTATAGGTATATTATTGAAATAAATTTGTAAGAAATGTTAAAATTGAAAATAAAAATTTAATGGAACAAAACAACTATGAGTTTTTGGAACTAGAATATAGAAAATTGACAGAAGAAATAGATAGGTTTATAGAAAAAGCGTGGGAAAATTTGAGAAAAATAGTTGGTAAAAAAGAAACATTTAATTTGATAAAAGAAAGTATTTCTGCAGTTTAAAATATATCGAAGATAGAGCAGGCAGATTTAATTATAGATGAGCTACTTAATTTTATTGAGCAAAAGTCTAGTACAAAACAGGAAGAAATAGAATCGTGGAAAAAAGAATTCTCAGCACTAAAGAGTAGGTACGAAGGTTATTTAGTAACTAAGAATTTGCAGGACGATCTCATTGCGCAACTGGAAGCCGAAAACGAAAGGCTGAAATCCTTAAATGAAACACAAGGATCATCATACCAACTTACTCCAGATAGATTCCACAGAAAAGACTCCACGCCGTTAAAAGAAGCAAACGAAAGAATACAACAGTTAAAAAACGAAAACAGGTTGCTCAGGCAGAAACACGAAAGCGAAACTGCGTTAAGTTCCAAAAAATCACCTAGAACGGTTGAGCAGAACATTGGTTTTATCTCACCTCGAAACGAAATCGGAAAAAGAAACAAAATGGGTATAGAAGAAATAGCGAAGGTTGTTAACAGATTAGTGCCGTTATTTTCGGGAGCACCATCAATAGAACTGCGTAACGAGGTATATAAGTTTATTGAAGGATGCGATCTGGCCCACAGAAACATCAAAGAGACAGAGATCCAAGACTTCATAGCATGCATAAAACAGCGCCTGCATGGAAATGCATACAGCCTTCTGCGTTCAAAAAAGTTTGCGAGCATAGAAGAGTTAAATAATGCAATAAAAAGACATTATTTACAACATAAGTCTTTAGATATGGTTTTGGCAGAAATGCAAGCTATGAGACAACTGCTGACCGAGGATATCCGTCAGTTCGCGGAAAAACTGATGTCAATAAAGTGTAGAGCAGAGGACATTATGACTGCGGTCTACCAAGGTAAGTCGGATATAGCATTAAGAACAGAAGTGGATAGGGCAGTAATGAGGACATTCAAGCTGGGCTTACAGGACAGTGCGCTGCGGCTTTATTTGATAGGTATAGAAAAGTCAACATTTGAAGACTTGGTGGAACAAGCATTGGATGTTGCGGATGACATACGGCAATCAGAGACGATCCGAAGTAGGCACTTCGTCGGGGTGGTCGAAAACCCGTTTAGTGATTATTCCAATCAGAAACAACAATTCCTTAGTCCGCGCTATAGAATGGATGAAGTTTCAGCAGAATTCAAAGGCCAATGGAATAAGCTAGTGCAAAACAGCAATGGGCAATCAATACAGAAAATTACTTGTAGTTTCTGTAACAAAAAAGGACACACAAGAGAAGCCTGTTTACAAGGAAAAACACGCCTTATTGTCAGGAATGTTGTAAGTATGGCCATGAGACAAATTTAAAGTGTAAAAACAAGCAATGGGCAATCAATACAGAAAATTACTTGTAGTTTCTGTAACAAAAAAGGACACACAAGAGAAGCCTGTTTACAAGGAAAAACACGCCTTATTGTCAGGAATGTTGTAAGTATGGCCATGAGACAAATTTAAAGTGTAAAAACTTGTCTCCAACGAAAGAAAATCCTTTTAGAAGAGAAGGCCATCAACAAAAAGGACAACAAGGATATTGGTCAAATAACAGCAGTAGCAAGTGGGAAACCAATCAAAGGTGGAATGAAGGCGGTTTTAAAAAAGGATTAAATCAACCTAAACCGACATCAAAAGGGCCGCATAAAGATAAAAAGAATACGGACAGTGCATGCCATTGGTGCAATAGACCAGGACACTGGGTACGAGATTGCCAAGCCAAGAAGAACTGGGAATCGTTTCAGGGAAACTACCAAGGGCCCAGGCAAGGCCAGTAACCTGGGAACCCAGAAAAAATAGTAACTTTGGGCCAGACAGATTCGGGGAGATGGTTTATACGTCCATTGAGACAGTTATCCCATCTACGAGTCTGAATGAAATAAGTCAAATTAACAACCAACAGAAAATGAAAAAGAATCATAAGGAATTTCAAAGCATAAGTATAGTGGACAGTGAAAACTTACAATGTAATAATAAAGTAAAAGGTGCAACAAAAACAGACAAAACGGAGTCTAATGAACCTAAAATCATAGAATACGAAAACCCTTACGACACTGAGTGCAGTTACAGCATTGAGCTGGAAAATAATGTGTTCAATGAGTTCCCTGTCGCAGAGGAAACCAATGAAAAACTTATCTTGCAGCTAAAGAACGAGACTGATATGGTCATGGATAAAATAATTAATGAGGAAAATTTAAAAGAAGAGAATAAGCTTAAAAAAGTGAATCAAAAAGAGTACGTTACGGTGAATTTAAAAAGAATAGAGAAAAGCCTTTCGAACGAAACTGAAACAAATTGTAAGACCAATATTAATAAGTGCTGCTACGGAGATAACACAGCGGATGACGTGTTCATTGAATTTCCTTGCGAGGAGGCGATTAATGGAAAACTTGTCTTGCTGGTGGATACAGGAGCTGACACAAGTTTAATTAAAGAAAAAACACTCAGAAAGGAAACAATAATCAACACTTCTAATACAAAAGTTTTAAACGGAGCTTTTGGAGGTTGTGCTACCACAACAGGAACTGTCAATGTGACACATAATGATTGGCCAAGTCTTAACTTAACGTTACACAGGGTGGCACTTGAGCAAACCTGGTCAGGCGATGGTATACTTGGCAGGGACAATTTGTGGAATAGATCCGTCATAGATTCGCTCAATAAAAAAATGAAATTTTTCTACGATAACAAGGAATTAATAGTAACTTTGCCATGCGTTGCTGCGAAAAACACAAAAAGAAAAAGTGAAAGAAATTCTGTGATAGTAAATTCAAGGACAATAAAAATTGTACCATTCGAAATAGCATCTGAAGCAAAAACAATAATAATGCACAAGAAGGAAATAATATCGGAAGTTTATATGGGAGAAACATTGGTAAATGTTAAAGATAATAGAGTTCACGTGCCAATACTGAACGCTACCGAAAAAGACTTCGTTGTGGATAATAAATTCAAACTGGAGTTTAGTGAATTCGATGATTATGTAACATTCAATAAAGAGGCAACAATTAATAACATAATTAAAACAGGTAACGATGAAAGGTTAGAAAAATTATTAAGTGAATTAGCTTTGGATAAAAATGTGAATAAGGAAGAAAGGGAATCGATTTTAAGTATATGTAAAATATATAATGATATTTTTCTGCTGGAGGGTGACAAATTGACAACCACTCCCAAAATGACACACAAAATTCCGACTAAAATGGATCAACCACCAATAAATCAAAAGCAATATCGGCTCCCTCATTCGCATAAGGCGGAAGTTAACAATCAAATTGAAAAAATGTTAGAGGACAACATAATATCTCCTAGTATGTCTCCATGAAATTCTCCATTATTGCTAGTTCCAAAGAAATGTGGAAAAGATGGAAAAAAGAAGTGGAGATTAGTTATCGACTATAGGAAACTTAATGAGGCGACAATTAAACAAGTGTTTCCAATATTTTTCTACGCTAGATTTAGCTAGTGGTTATCATCAAATTTTAATGGACGAGGGTGACAAGGAGAAAACAGCATTTAGTTCAGCTTTAGGACATTTTGAATTTAATAGAATGCCATTTGGTTTAACGGGAGCGCCTGCAACATTTCAACGCATTATGAATCATGTATTAACAGGCTTACAGGGAATAGATTGCTTTGTTTATCTTGATGATATAGTGGTGTATGGAAGTAATTTAGAACAGCATGGGAAAAGGTTAATGAAGGTTTTCGAGGCACTGAGGGAAAACAATTTAAAGCTTAACGTTAGTAAGTGCCAGTTCCTGAGGCGAGAAGTAATATATTTAGGGCATAAGTGTTCTGAGAAGGGAGCTCTTCCTGACCCCAGTAAAGTGGAATGCGTCAAAAACATTCCAGCTCCTAAGAATAAAAAAGAGGTGCAAGCGTTTTTAGGGTTAGTAAATTATTACAGGAAATTCATTCTTTCTTTCTCAAGGGAAAATAGGGGAAGACAAACCGATAGCGTTTGCAAGTAGGGCTCTTAATGATGCCGAAAAACGTTACTCTACAATTGAAAGGGAATTTTTAGCTATAATTTGGGCTACAAAAAATTTTAGAGCTTATTTATTAGGAAGGCCATTCAAAGTGGTAACTGACCATCAACCTCTGAAAGGATTAGCCAATTTAAAGGATCAAACATCAAGATTGGCGCGTTTTAGACATAAGTTATCAGAGTATGTTTTCGAGATTATTTACAAACCAGGGAAAAAGAACTTGAACGCAGATGCTTTAAGCAGAGTGCCGCAACCACAAAATTTTAAATATTCGCTGGAGGCGGTTCAAACCCGTGCACAAACTAGGGAAAAAGATTTGAAGAGACAGGAACGAAGTCAAGTTAAAATCGACTCCCCAATTCTAGATAGTGACAATTTAGCACCAACAAGGCAAGATAATACGATTTTACTGAAAGACCCAAAACAAATAGAGACAGTAATGAAAGATTTTCATAACAGACCGTTAGGAGGACTCCAGGGCGCGGTAAAAACTTATATAAGAATAAGGCAAGAGTACAGATGGCCAGGAATGCAGAGACAGATTAAAGAGTACGTAAGAAACTGTCCAAAATGTCAAGTTAACGAATGTTCAAGGTTAACAAAAATGCCAATGGTATTAACGGATACACCAACACATCCATTTGAGAAGGTGTATATGGACATAGTAGGCATTTTACCGGAGAATACCACCGGTAATAAATACATTTTGACTTTTCAGGACGATTTTTCGAAATTTATGGCATGCGTAGCTATGCCAGAGCATTTTATGATGAGGTAATTACGCGTTATGGGATTCCAAAAATTTTAATAACAGACAATGGGACAAATTTCACTTCAAAACTATTTACAGATGCATGTAAATTGTTAGGGATTAAAAAATTACATATAACCCCATATCATCCACAAGCTAATGGGTCACTGGAAAGGAGCCATAGACCTTTAGCTGATTATTTGCGCAATTTTGCAAAAGAAGACGGTTCAAACTGGGATCAATGGTTGACTGCAGCAATGCACGTTCATAACCACACTCCCCATACTACAACTAAACAAACACCGTTCCGCACTCTATTCGGATTCGACATAGAGATGCCAACGAATTTGAAAAGAAAATGTAGTCCACTATATAATGCCGAAGACCCAAATAAGGTATTAAAATTTCAGATACAGAGAGCTCACGAGATGGTGAGGAAGAATCAGGACCTAGCTAAACAAGTAGCCAAAAAACAGTATGATAGTAAACTAAGGTCAGTAGATTTTAAGGTAGGAGATAAGGTTTTAATTAAGAATCAGACAAGGAAAAATAAATTTTCTCCAATATGGATAGGGCCGTATAGGGTAGTACAAATAAAAAGTCCTATTACTACAGTAATAAACATCAAGGGAAAGGAGAAATCGTTTCATAATAATTTACTTAAGTTGTACATAGAAACACAATAGGCTAATATATATATTACTAAAAAAAAAAAAACACATTGGGGATATGTTCTGGGACATAAAAAGTACATAATAAGACATAACCATTTAATAATATAAACTTTCTAAATTTTATAGATCTCTTCATGAGAAGGATGAGTTTGGCGGCAACAGTGTTGTTAATAACCATAACTATGTGCGTGGCGACAGAAAGTCCAGTGGAAGTAAATGAGTTGGCTCCAACGCCAATGTATTTTGAAAAAATTGGCAGAGCAGGTTTCTTTGGCAGCGAATGGACAATCCTAACTCGGTTCCAGTTGTTTAATTATGAAGAGTTAATCACACAGCTTAATAATAGTGCGAGAGGAATAAAAAATATATGCGATGAGATTAATCCAAATTCAATAGTAATGGATTTCAGGAATATATGCGATGCGTTCGATGGAACATTAAGAAGACTTTTAGCACATTTGAAAACCGACGACGAAATGATTAGATCAACTGGAAAGAAAATACGTAATAGGAGGTCTCTCGATTTCGTGGGGGAAGGTTTGAAGTGGGCTTTTGGAACAATGAGTAGTACGGATGCCAACGCAATTTATCAACATCTTCAGGAGATAGATAACACTCAGGATAAGTTTTATAAAATAATAAATAAACAGATAACAGTGATGAAAACGAATTATAAAGGAATCACTGAACCTTAAGTGCAAGCAATGGATAGGATTAAGATTATTGAAGACAATCTAAACGAAACAATAGAATTGCAAAATAGAATAAACAATATGGTGCAGAAGAGAATTAGCAGCGTTGAGTTAACAGTCCGAATGGTTCAAATACAAACTGAGTTGGAAGCAAGTATTATTGAGATTCAACGCCAGCAATCGAGGGAAATCTCGGTAGTAAACAGCTTATATCAAGGGATATTACACCCAGCCATTATAGATATGCAAAAAATGAGTCAGGCAATGCAGAAACTAAATTTAACAGGATTAGCTAATTGGTATTTGGAAGACACTTTTAACATACATAAAACTGCAAAACTCAAAGTTTTTCGCGATGATGACGATCTAGCAGTGATTATAAAAATTCCTTTACCAAACAAGGAGGAGTTCATCGTGTCCAAATCCTATACGATACCAATCCTTTTGAACGGAAAATGGGACATAATTATAGAAACGAATTTTGACTATTTAGCAGAATCCCAAGAAAGCTGGAAATTCAACGGGCTTACGACAAATGAGTTCAATGAGTGCAAGCTGGTTATTGATAGATCAACAATAGGCAAAGAAACACAGGTCAGAGTTTGTAAAAAATATGGTAAGACCTTGTCTGGCAGCAGCGGCATATGTGAAATTGGATTAATACAGCAACACAATGTGGACGAAAATTGCAAACACTTGGCGATACCAGCAAGCAAAGGCGTGTTCATTAAACTAATGCAACCAAATACATGGTTATATCAAATCCGTGAAAGTGCGGATTTCGAAGTACGTTATGGGAATAAAACATTTCCTTTATCGCTAATGGGGTTTGGATGGGTTAAATTAAACGATAATTGCGAAATATATGGCAAGGACATCAGTTTATATTATGAAGAGAATAAAAATTCAACACTAATTGAGAAAATGAAACCCGCAAATCATACCTTACTAATTAACTTATTACGTAGTAACTGGACATCAACACTAGGCACAGAAGTGTCAAATCCTCAACTAAAAGCTTTAAAAATCACGAGCCATTTGAATGCGAACCTAGCGTTGGAAACAGGAGCGAAACGCTTGGAGGATTTGAAATCCGAATTAGAACAAAACAAAGGGTTCAGTAGCTTAACTAATAGACAGAAGTTGTTGGAAAACATATGTACAATTGCTGGAGGCGCTGTAATATTGACGTTAATATTATAAGTTATCGCATACAAAATTTGCAGAAACAAAAGAAAGAAGAGGTCAGAAGAATTAATTAGAATGCACACAATTTCAGCACCATTTATAACAACAGCAGTCCAGATGGCACCATGTATGGTAGCCCCACAAGCTGATGCGCCGCCATTAGCAACGGTGCAGCAAAATAAATATCGGAAAGCCCCAGCAATTTATGAAACGCCAACAATAAAGTTAAATAGTAAAGGTTATTGTAAATAAATCAGAAAAATAAATTAAATAAAACAAGAAAATTTATCAGAACTAAAGTTGTTTTTGTTTATTTCATGGTTAATATATATTTTTTTTCTAGCGGATACAACTCTGTATGTAAGCATCCAACCAGGATGGTAGCGATAAGGCATCAGGGCCACCGTAATCTGCTACTGCTTGCAACGTTTGCAATATGAGTCGAAGAAGAGCCGGATCCAAGCGATATTGATAGTCTTCGAGAAGGGCGGTAAGACCAGTACTTAGAGGATCCAAATCCCAGTGGCGTTCCTTGAGATCGGCTAGGCATGTTTGTATTAGTGCGATTACACACGCCCGTGAACAAGGTTGGCAACTGTGGGACATATTGACTGGACGAACTGTGAAAAAGAAATAAGGGAAAAAAAACAAACACACAAGAAACTCTCACGAATAAATCACTCGTAATATTTAATAGTATCGCGAAACTCACTATAAATTTGTTTTACAATATATAAAACCCCACTTTTCTTAAGCTTAACAGCTGCTTGTTGGAACTTTGGCTAGCTAGTAACTGACAAGAGTTTGAAATCGTGACAGTTTTTATACAAAACCGCAGGCGTGCTTAAGCATGGGAAACGAATTACGAGAAATTAGAAATTTTAGCTTATTTCAAAATAGGAAATATAATAACGGAAGATTGAGGTTATAATGCATTGAAATAAATGCATTAATCTTGTGTTTACGCAAGGAGGTCAATCGAATTTAAAATTTGATATCTTTCATATTGGAAAATCCGGAACAAATCGCCCATTTAACAATCTTTAACATTAAAAGCAAAATAACGAAAATTGTAAGAATGAAATTTTTTTTAAACGTGAAGCGGAAAAGAAATAGGTTATAATAAGCGAGCCAACAAGAACAAAAGTAAAAAAAAAGAACAAAACTGTTGGTTGACCCACATTAATGGACAGCCAAGCAAAATGCATTGTAAGCGCTTTAGCAATCACATTGGTGATAATTATTACCGACAGCAGTTATTATAATTGCGAATATATAAATATGTATGAATATATAAAATGCTATATAAATATATAGGTTTAGCCGTAAGTTAAAGCTAAATGCGTACGATATGATAAAATATATGACAGAAAATAATATAGGTTACACTAAAATTCAGACATAAATATACATATAGATATAACGATATTCACAGACAAAACCAATGAAAATATTACAATTGCAGCTATTATAGAATAAATGCACATCTAATAAGATACGTTAAAAAAGGCATAAAGAAGGGGAGGAAATAATACTTTATTAATAATGTTTTATTAACATGAGTATATTAACATACAAATTTTTGCATATAAACATATATATAGACATATGCATATACGCATCTAGTAGTAAATGAACAGTTTTGATAAAAAATATCAATACCAGTTGATAAAAGTAAACTTAAGTTCATAAAACGTAGAACTATTACGTAATTGAATCAGTTATTAAGTAATATAAATACGTTTTCAAAAATATTATATCAATATATATACAAATATAAAACTACTAATATTGTTGAGATAAGGACTACAAATTAAGTAAATATAACATTAAATAATAAGCGTATTAATTAATTTCACATGTAATGCCTTTCAACTTTCACACATATACACATTTCACCAAAAATATGCACATGTAACAGATAAGCACACAAAATTATCATTGTTCTAATTGTTAACATATATAAAAGGAAAAGAGATTATGAGTAGAAATAATAAGTAGGCACGAATTAACTAAAAGATTGTAAAATAAAATATGAAAAGAGGGAAAATTTACCCCAACAAAATAGATATAAAAAGAGGGAAAAATAACCCCAACAAAATAGATATAAAAACAAAAAAGAAATAAAATATGAAAAGAGGGAAATTTTACCCCAACAAAATATATACGAAAAGAGGGAAATACATTAACCCCAACAAAAGAAAAAAAAAGGAAAGGAAAAACAAAAGAAGAAAAAATATATATATTTGAAAAGAGGGAAAAATAAAATAACCCCACCAAAACAAAATATAAGAAAAACACTTAGCAAAATAGTAATATAGTTATACAGCAGCACAACAACAACGTCATCTTCAGTGTTCGACAAACATCAACGAATGGGTTCAGACTCCACGAGGGGCGCAACATGCAGTAGGAGCATCAGTTGGTTATGGTTAACCAACTATATATATTGAGAGGCATCAATTGGTTAGCGATCTTAGTAAAAATGAGAAAGATTTTCAAACGGACATGTGGTAGCGGTAGCGACAATTAACGATCTTCATACGCACAAAATTCCTTACGTGCGAAACAAGGGAATGTGGCATATAACACCGCGGAATGTTCCAAAGAAAGACGTGGAAAAGAGTCGAATAAAGAATCGGGTGGAATCCTGTGACACAAAATTTGTTAAAACAAATGAGTGCATCAAGTCCAGGAAGTCTATTTCAGTTGTGAAACAGAAATTAACACAAGAAAATAGTAACTAGCGATTTCTGAGACCATTACATCCACTAGTCAGAGAACACAGTCCTATAATTAAGAGTAAGTGCATTACATTGCAAAGTATGGTTGATCCTACGCTATTCACTGTTCCGAAAAATCAACAAGAAGCAAAGCCTAACCCAACACTACATGAATCAGCCAGAGAACGATCAAGCCATGGACCACAAGCGGGTGCAGCGTTTTTCGTCACGACAACAGTAAGCAGATGAAAAAATGAAGACAATACACAAGAGCAGAAGAGCGTCACCTTTCCATCATATTTATTTATTATATTTATTAATCAAAAATTGTAAAACTAAATAATGATGTAAATTAGTAATTATTGTTAAGTCATATATACCAGCTAGGAAATTGGAGGAATGTTGTAGGTCGGAACGCTCACCCAATCGTTTAAGCTTAAAAACTTAAAACTTAAGCGGAAAGTTTAAACAAAGCTTGAAGCAAAGCTTTAAAAATTTATAAATCAAATAAGCGAATATATTTTTAGGCTTCACCGTAATAGTGAAGTTTCTAAGCACACACTTTCAAACTAAAGCACACGCTCCAGATTGAGTGACCAAGTGCTAGATTTAATCAAGTCAAGCTCATGTTCTAGATTTGGTTTCACGATCGCGGAAACTTGCTAATATTGCAAATGACCACACGTGTTTGGGTCAATGCAAAGCTCGCGTTCTAGATTCTAGCAAGAGAATTGGAGACGATGCAAAATAAACTGGGTTACGGTTCCGACTAGGGAGTCAATAAAAAGACAAGTTGTCTTTTTATTAGGAGAGTTGTAAATTAGAAACTGCCCAGTGAAGTCAGAAGTAGGTTTAAGTAATTTTTATATTAAAATAAGTTTTAATAAAGTACAAAGTGAGTGAAAAATTAAAGTGGTTTATAAATGGTGTATAAAGTGGTGGTAAAGTGAATAGGCAACAGGACAACAACTGTGGAAGGATTCCACAACATTGCAGGGTACGAGTCCAGACAGGACAACTGTTGTGGCAGGTAAAACCACAACAGGTATTAACTCTGTCCAGTTCGAGAATCGGTCGACTAAGACGAGTAACATCGAGTTTCCGTGCTTGGAACGTGGCAAAGGTCGGCGCAGATTGTGTTCCATGGTTCGTCGCGTATCCTCGTAAGCATCTCGCCTGCCGGTGCCATCTGCCTCGCTTTGTATCGTTGGCATGAGTCACAATTTCTTACATACCTGCTAATGTCCCGAAACATCCCGGGCCAGTAGTAGCGATTCACTATCCGGTGAATGGTCTTCCTGACTCCCGTCTGTACAACGGAGGGGTTATCGTGGTTCTCGTGAATTACCTGCTTCCGGAGTGGTGTCTTCACGTATAGCTTTCATGGGACGCAGTCTTCATCGGGTGCGCTTCGGGGAAAGTGTCGATATAGTTGGCCGTCAATCATCATATATTCCGGGTGTCTCTCGGGCTTGTTTTGGACATCGTCGAACTTCGTCTGATACCATGAGCATTTCTCCAAATCTTCGTGAGCGGAGGCCTGCGGGGTAGTCTTGGTGAGTCGCTGTAGTGTCTCCAGCGGCTGGCGGGAAAGCGCATCTGCCACCACGTTGCTCTTGCCGCTTCTGTATTGTACGGTGAATTGGTACTGCTGTAATTCTAAGGCCCATCGCTCAATCCGTCCGGTTGGGCTTTCGATGGATTTCCGCCATTTTAAAGAGAGATGGTCGGTTATGACCGTGAACCTGTAGCATTTTAGGTAGGGTCGCGTCTTCCGCACTCCCCACACGATCGCCAGGCACTTCTTCTCTGTAGGCGAGTAGTTTTCCTCAGCGTTGTTCAGGTGCCGGATAGCATAAGCAATCACCCGCTCGGCTCCGTCGATGTCTTGGGTCAGCACGGCGCCTAGTCCAAAATCGCTGGCGTCTGTCTGTAATGTAAACATTTGTGAAAAGTCCGGACAAGACAAGACTGGTGCTTCGGTCAGCTTTTGTTTCAGGTCATCGACTTTCTTTCTCTTGCTCCGGACCCCACTTCCAGTGTTTGCCCTTTTTAAGCTGGGCCGTTAGCGGTTGTACTATGCTGGCGAAGTCCGGTTGTACCAAGAGGCGATCCCTAAAAATCGGCGTATCTCCCACACGTTCCGTGGTGGTTCAAGTTCTCGAATGGCCGCTTCTTTGTCCGGGTCATTGTGTATTCCCTCGTTGCTCACGACGTGCTGCTCTGAGTCTCTTGTAGGCCTCTCGCATGTTCCGCGTATGTTCTTCGAGTGATGCTCCGGTGACGACGATGTCATCTAGGTACGCGAAGGCGTGCGGCTCTAGGTCGGGCCCGATTACTCGGTCTAACGCGCGCTGGAAGGTGGCGGGTGCGGAGTGAAGGCTGAAAAGCATCACACGCCATTGGAATAGGCCACGGCCTGGTACCGTAAACGCAGTCTACTTCTTGCTGTTAGCTGCCATCGGGATCTGCCAGTAGCCGTTCTTCAGATCCAGGCTGCTAATGAACTTGGCGTTGCGTAGTCGATCTAAGATGTGATTGATGCGGGGTAACGGATATGCATCAGGTATGGAGCGGTATGGATGATAGTCGATGCAGAGGCGCCATGCTCCCGTCTTCTTTCTTACCAGTACAATCGGGGCGCTGTACGGGCTATGCGATGCTTCGATGCAGCCTTTCTCCAGCAGCTTGTTGACTTCTTCATCTATTACCGCTTGCATGGCGGGGTTTCTGGGTAGATAGCGTTGCTTGATCGGCCGGTCATCGCTCATCACAATTTGGTGCTCGGCCACGTTGGTGACACCGGTCATTTCCTGGAATGGCTGCAGTTCATGTTTGAGGAATTTTTCAATGCTTTTTCCCTAAGTAGTCTTGTCGTCGGTATCCATCAGGCAGTTTTGTGCGGTTCTGTTGTCGTCCTCGGTGCTCATTATGAGGTGTCCTCCGCCACAGGTGAATGTTGCGCCGGCGGCCGGAGGAAAGCGACTCCTAGGATGACATTGTCGGTGGTGGATGGCATCAATATAAACGTCGTCTGTACAAGGAAGTCGCCCAATTTTACTCGTGTCACCACTGCCTGTCTCAGCGCTTGGGTGGATCCGTCTGCTAGAGTTCTTTCGCAATCAGGGCAGATCTGGCTGGCGACTTGCTGACTGATGAAGCCGGCAGAAGCTCCGGTGTCGATGGTAGCTTTGGTCTCTTTTGTGCCGACCCCTATGGCGGCGCGGATTCGATTTCCTTCGTCGCGGTTTGGGGCAGATTGTTTTACTGGGAGGTGGTCGGTCCGCGTCTCTGGCCACCTCCGACTTCGTTTCCCTGCTGCCTGCAGCATTGAATAGTATGGACCCCTTGCCGGCCGCATTCCCAGAAGAATAGCAGCGGTGGGTTCTGACAACTCCGTGATATTTGTTCTTCTCGGCCACACCGGCGACAAGCGGTTTTTGGGTTGATGCTCCTAGGTGCTGGAGTTGTTCTCCTCTTCCGGGGCTGTGGTGTGAGTGCCTGTCTATCGTCCTCTTGCGTGAGACGCCTGTGTTGTTCACGTCGCGCTGGTTCAGGGTACCTCTCCCGGATTCGCTCCAGGTCTTCAGCCAGGTCAACCAATTCGTCAAGGGTATCAAAGTCTCGTCGACGGATATACCATTGCTAATCCGGGTGCAAGTTTTCATACATGCGCTCGATTTTTTGTGCTTCTGAGTAATTCGGATGCCGCATCAAGTTCTGCATTTCGAGCAGATACGTTTTGAATGGCTCCTTTGGTTTCTGGATTCTACTCCGGATATCGTCGTCGAGCCGCGTCCAGAATCGTGATGGTAGAAAAAACTTAAGGAAGTCTTTCCTTAAGCGTTTCCAGTCTGACCAGCGATTGTTGTGGATCCTGAATCAGGTCAGGGCGTTGTCCTTGAATAACTCCGGCATAGTGCGTGGCAGCGCGTTAATATTCATTCCGTAGGCGTCAGCAAGTTCTTCGATCCATTCAATGAAGGTGAGGGGATCCTTTGTTCCGTCATACTTCACTGCCCATTTCCGTACTTGCTCGATGAGTATGGGTGTGGCTTCGATGTTGTGTAGTTGCTGATGTAATTCTGGGGAGGCGGTAGTTTTCGCGTATTTTACCCTCATGGTGGGAGCGGCATGCTGCGGTATCTGATTATTGACGACATCTTCTTTGTGTGATCCCTTTTGTGGGTGACTTTGCCTGAGGCGTCGTAAAGAGGCTATTGGAGCATCGTGCCGCACTTGTTGCCGGTATTAACAGTATCAAGTCCCTTTGCTCGTGTAGTTTTGGAGTTTCTGCTTGCGCGTAGACTTTCTCTAGCTATATATGATATGGTAGAATGATATGCGCTCCCACGTCTTCTTGTCATGATCAGCTTGACGGAGGAATGTGGCGAGTTGCTTCCGCAGTTTCTGGACCGTACCGGATGTATCCAGACCGAACTCTTCGCAGTGGGCGACCAATTCTGCCCTTTTCAGGTAGTACACCCAGCTCGTTGCAGGCATGTTGTTTCACCGACGCGTGTGCTTTTCTCAAAAGCTGTTTTTTGTTACTTCTTGTCCCACTTTCAGGAAAAAGATTTTTAACTGTGAATAATTATTACAAATCTTACTTTTCGTTTGCTTATTTGCACCTTGTGATTACCATCTAAGGTAATACGCTATCTAGTTTTCGTTTATCGTCGAATTTGAACGCGTTCGCAATGTGTGTGTGTTTTTTTTTTGTATAATAACCAGTCACAAACACTTTATGAATGAAGATTCGATTTGCTGGTTGGCTGTAATTTTCTTGTTCCACTCAAAAAACGCACATAATTGTTTTCATAATTGAATTTTTATTTCGCACTTATCAATTTATTATCCACTTCTTTTCCGTCCTCTTCCGCACAGAGTTATTTTTGTTTTTAGGTCCGTTTACACTCGTTATTGTTTATTTTTCCCCCGTCTAATAAGCACTTGCGTTTTTTTCCCATAGTGGAAAATTCTAATAAGCACTTGCGTTTTTTTCCCATCATGGTTTTCTTGATCCTTCATGTGATCCCTAATTGCTTTTGAGTTATTATTCACTAGGAATTTTCCGAGAATAGAATGCAGTTAATATTATCTTTTATTTCACTTCCTGTTCGTTTCAGAGTATTTGTTTTCTCAGGTTATTAATAGCAAAGAATTTCACGTGGAATCCAATATTTTTTTTTCCCGCACTTTTTGTTGAACTCGATGTATTTTCCTCTCTCAGTCCCTGTTCGGGCGCCACTGTGACGAACCTTTTCTTCGTTAATGCTCCGGATCGGCTCGCCGGATGCTGAGGGTTCTGCCTCACAGAAATTTATACTTGTGATCGACCGTCGAGAGAGGAATTTATTAAATGAAACATGACCGCATTAAATTCTATATATATATATCTTATTTCACTAAAACTGAAATAACTGTGTACGGCTGGTGTTGGATCCCTCGTTGTCCAACGTTGATCCTCGTGAGAGTCCGAATTGGGCCTTTCTTCGTCGTCAGTTTTCGGAAATGCTCGACAGGCGCCGGACAAGGCTCTTCGTCAGGGTACTTCGCAGGCCTTCGACAAGGCTCTTCGTCAAAGTGCTTCTGGCGTCGTCGGCGTACTTCGGCTCGAAAACGAACAACCGACAAGGCTCTTCGTAACGTGCTTCGGGGATGCTCGAAGGGTGTCGGGATTTTGACGAACAACCGACAAAGCTCTTCGTTAAGGTACTTCGAAGACCTTCGGCGTGCTTCGGCTCGTTGGCGAACAACCGACAGGGCTCTTCGCCAAAGGGCTTCGGGCGTCGTCGGCGTACTTCGTCTCGTTGGCGGTATTTGGATGCGTCAAGGTACTAAGCTATCGTGTTGTGAATCACCTGGTTGGCTGCCGGCGTAGAGCTCTCCTCTGTTCTGAGTTGCTGCTGCTTTTATAGGCTGGCAGTCAGTTGTTCGATGATCAGCGTTGTTCGTTTCTAGTTGATGTTTAAATACGTTTTAATACCTTACTAATTACTATTTCACTACATTCTTCATTTGGGAGGGGGAGGGGTGTGAGGGGGTTTATATGTCACTATTTTAGAATGATGACTTAATTACGGAAACAATATAGTAAATAATTAATAATAACATTAATTAATAATAATCTTATTATCATGATGACTTTAGCTACTGAATTCAATTCAATGGAATTAATTAACAAAGGTAAGGCGCCGAGCAAGGATGGCCTTCGACACTATCTAGGTCGAACAAGATACAAGCTGTACAGGCAACTTAACGTAAATAAACTTTCTGCAGACTACAGTATCCTGACCAAACGCTCCTTCTTCGTATTTAGCGGAGAGCATAAATCCTCAAAGAGACAAATAGCAGCAGGCAGTTTGTCCACAAGGTTCGCTACTGGGTCCAATCCTCTACAATTTGTTCTTAACGGATATTCCACAACCAGGCAATGACTCTCATACCTCGAACAGACTACTTGCCCTGATCTATGCTGATGACACACTAATACTTGTCTCAGCTCCTCTCCTAAGAGACAGCAACGAGCAGCTAAATATTTATATAAGCCAACTATTCGCGTATAAAGACAGGATTAAATACTTGGGGGTCATATTCCATAGCAAGTTTAATTTTATAACACACGTGGATCATATATTGATGAAAGCGAGGAAACGGGTTTTCCAATATTTGGGCGTTATAAAAGGTGCAAAGAATCTGAGCCCCAAAGTAAAGTTTATATTTCATCAAGTCAGATGAAAAGGCTGAGGCAATTCGAACAAAAGTTGCTCAGGTTTATCACAAATCTGAACTTCCAAAATCACTTAACAAATGGCATTCGGAAAATAGTTTCAAATAGGTACGAAAAAGCGCAGTTGAGTAGAATAGATTATTTCCTCATAGACTCATCCGAAAGATTTCTAGAGACATAACAAATGTTGACAACGAGCTCATTAAAGATCTTTTAGGAAAGAATCATAGAATGTAATATAGTCTTGCCAATAGAAGACAGTTTTCTATCTGCGATACATTTAAAGTGCATGCTGGAAAACAACCAGCTGCATGTTAACAAAAAGCTGCTCCACTACCACAGGCGATCAGCGTTGTTCGTTTTCCTTTGAAGGTTCGCTTTCCTTTAAATGTCTTAATACATTTTAATACCTTACTAACTACTATTTCACAACGTTCTTCATTTGGGTGGTTTATATATCACTATTTTAGAATGATGACTTAATTACGGAAACAATATAGTAAATAATTAATAATAATATTAATTAATAATAATAATAATCTTATTATCATGATGACTTTAGCTACTGAATTCAATTCAATGGAATTAATTAACAATGGTAAGTAATTCATAGTCTGCTGCTGTACATGGTTATATGTAAATATATGTATATTTTTTGTGAAACATAAAAAATGCGCTAAGGTAACAACGAGTTTAAAATTTAGAGTATTTGAAGTATATCAAGCAATTGTGTGGGTGCAAACGACCACCTGGCGACTTGCTCCGTCACAAGCCTGAACAACTTTCGTTCGAATTGCCTCAGCCTTTCCATCTGACTTGATGAAATAGCAACTTTACTTTGGTACTCAGCACCTTTTATAAAGTTTAAATATTGGAAAAACCTTTTAATAATACCCCAAGTATTTAATCCTGTTTTTAAGCATTATCTTTGTATTGTTTATAAATATGTCTGCTTTGAAAACCATGCACTCGCATTTGTCAACCTTAGTTTTAATTCTCCATTTTTGGAAATACGCGAATAGTTGGCTTATATAAATATTTAGCTGCTCATTGCTGTCTCTTAGGAGAGGAGCGGAGAAAAGTATCAGTGTGTCATCAGCATAGATCAGCGCAAGTAGTCTGTTCGAGGTATGAGAGTCATTAGAGAGGGGAGAGTGGAATATACGTTAAGAACAAATTCGTAGGGGATTGGACCCAATAGCGAACCTTGTGGACAAATTGACCCTGCTGAAATTTGTCTCTTTGAGTATTTATGCTTTCCACTAAGAAGAAGAAGGAGCGTTTGGTCAGGATACCGTAGTCTGCAAAAAAATTTATTTACCAAAGCCAAAGATTCGCATTTTGAGGTATCTTGGTGACCCCAAGAAGGCCTCGTGTAATAAATATCGACCGTGCAAACGGCTCCTGCAGTTAGACTCGACCCATTGTGGCTCTTTATTTTACTCGACCCATTGCGGCTCTTTATTTACACGACCCATTGCGGCTCTATATTTCCGCGACCCATTGTGGCTCTTTATTTACGCGACCATTGTGGCTCTTTATTTACGCAACTCATTGTGGCTCTTGCTAAGAGCTAAGGTATCTCTTGTGGCTAAGTTATAAGATTTGTTAAGTAACTACAATAAACGCGATACTCAACATTGCGTCCGAGCTGAACTCCCTGAGTCAGTGCTAGATTGGTGGAAACACCAATCGAATGAAATTCGGAAACGCAGCTTGATTGTTCGCAAGTGGTTGCGAGATCCACTTGCCACGAACCCTGGGACGATTGAGCTATTCCCGGCTGAGAAAGAAAAACTCGTCGTTACAAAGAAAACTTTGATTCGCTGCAAAAAAAGTGTAGCCTCTCCGCAAAATAATGTAGCCTCGGCGCAAAAATTTTGTAGCAAACACAATGGAAAATTTATTTTAACGGGTTTGTTTATCGAAACGTCAAAATAAATAATTATAAATATTATGTTTTTTATTCGTGATAACACGTACAACACATATTTCTAATGATAATAAATATATTCTATCACAATTCACGCAGCATTTTCTAATTTTCTTCGTTATTTTTCTATAAATGCAGCATTTCCTAATTTACTTCGTTATTTTTCCTATAAATGCAGTCGGTAATCGAACTCTGTTGCTATAAATACAATTTAGTTTTCCAAAGTTTTTTATAATGGCTTTTAGAGTATTGTTCACATTGGGGTTTAAGCTACGGTAGAGAGCTCGACGTAGCCTCTTCTGTTCTTTTATAAGCTGAAGGATGTGATGCGGAAGAGCAACAAGCCCACGGTTTCTTACTTCAATACGGGGTAACGCATCCGAGATTATTGCTTGATTGACGGCCCGATTTATAGTTTCTATGCATATGTCGATTTCATCTTTAACAGCGTTCCGGTTTATCGGCATTGTTATACTATCAAGGCCATCTCACACAATCTTATTAAATTTAGCTCGGTCGGGTTCTCCTGCAGCGTATATGGTGCTGTGAAAAGATGATGAATGCCGAGAGATTCTGCAAAACGTTTGAATGCTCTGCTGGTAAAGTGTACTCCGTTGGTTGAAATGAAAACTTTTGGCACTCCAAATCGCACGAGAATTCGCTCGCTGAATGCCTTAATCAGGGTTTCTTGTAATGCTTTTCGGTAAGGAAATAGCTCAACCCACTTGGAAAACTTGTCGGTGAACACCAACAGCGCGGTGTTACTGTGCAGAATCTAGGTAGGGGTCCAATGAAGTCAGCGGTCACCGATGTCCATGGTTCTTCCGCTAGATGCGTCAGCATTTCGCCTGCAGGCTTTTGTTGCAACAGTTTCTTCGTAATGTTCTCCGCTAATGGCTGTTTTACCTCTGTGGGATAGTTGCCACAATGGATAGTCGTCCCCACTTGTGCCATAAAATCACAGCCACGAATTAACTCGTCCACCACGTCTGGTAAAATTAAGAGAGCTGTAGAATTGTGCAACTCTTTCCTCCTTTACTTCTGTCGTGAGTGTTTGATCGTCTGAAATGGCGACCCATTTGCAATGCAGGTTCGTGTCTCCATCTTCCTGACTCACGCAACTTTTGGGCCATGCGGCTACTCAGGAACCTCCTCGTGTCTTCTGTATCTAGTGTGGCTTCGATTTCCCTGTTTGAAATGGAAACCGTGGCAACTATGCGCTACCCGTCGCTACGAAGTCTCGCGCTGTCTTGGGCCTATTATACACTCCCTCGATTCGGGTGCCAGACACGCATTATTGTATCAATGGGCGTTTCTATTATTTTGTGTTAGTATCAGTTTGTTCAATACTATATTTTCAAAACAATACAGTACTAAATCTTCTATCTTTGGTTAAAGTACCTCCGTCAGAAAATCATTGAGATAGTTGGTGTGGATTCAGGTGCATAAACCAAATTCGATAATAGAGTTTTGCTTCAAGTGTCTGGATTATGTCAAGGATAAGCAAATTGTCCTTGGATCACAAGAAAAAAAAGTATTCTCGGCAGAGTGTATATTAGTTTAGATCAGGATGCAACTAACACACTCTATGCTTATTTAAAAATTTTAGCACGTCTTATAAAAAACCTTTGTTTATATTACAATTTCCTTATATTTTTTAAAATTATTATTAAGCTAACAAAGGGGATTTGCTGACAACATATTAGCAATGATTTTGTTTATTTAGACCAAATTTTTGTGTACGAGTATATAACAGCAGGAACTTTTTCTGTGTGGCTAAAGTGCCTACGTCAGAAAATCATTAATGTAGTTGGTTTCGATTCAGGTGCATAAACCCAATTCAATAATAGTAGCTTTGCTTCAAGTGTCAGAATTATACCAAGGCAAAGAAAATTGTCCTTGGATCATAAGAAAAAAAAAGTATTCTTGACAGAGAATGTATGTTGGCTTAGATCAGGCCGCACCAACTTTGTGCTTATATAATACTCGCATATTTATAATTTAACATAATGCTATAAAATATAACTAACAATGCGAAGTTTATTTCTAATGTTGCACTTTTTGTTCATTAGGTTGATTTTTTCAAACTGTTATAATAAGAGTGTTATAAGAGTGCATCATAACAAACTCATTTATTTATCTTAGTTGGTTCTTTTTCACCTTTGTTAGCTTGTAAGGGATATTTTTAGAGATGATATTTCCAACGGAGATTGAACGATATTTAAAAACTCAGTTTGCGTTTGCTCTGTATCGCTTCGTTCTTCCACTACAGTATCCAGTTCAAGAGAGGTGAATCCTTGACTCAAGCTTCGTTCAGGACGGAAACGGACAGTGCGTACAGACCGGCAATCTACAAAGAAAAACAAAAAGAAATGCCGAACGAAAATTGCAAAATTACAATATAAAATACTAAAGCTTACAAATAATGCATATTTGTTATTGTAAACAATTAGCAAGTCGCTAACGACCAAATATGTCCCACATAAGATGGAGTCCTATAGGAATTGACAAAAAATAAGAAGTGGTCGCTACTAAAGAAAACCGCGCAGCAAACTCCAAAATTTGAACGATTCAGAACAAGGGTTTCAGCAAGGTTTCTTTTTACAAAATTTATTTCGTTATAAACAAGCTCAACTTTTCTCTGCCGTAACCTCTGCAGAAGAGAAATTATCATAAAAATTTGTTAGCGACTCGTTGGCAAATGTTCTGGGAAATGTTCTGTAAATTGGGATAATTTGTGTGCCATTCGTTGTGACATTCAGTGTTTAATTCGCCTCCTGATGCGAATATGGAATTTATTTTTGTTGAGATCTCATCTGAAGTTGGAAAGTTGTTGTTGGGCTGTGCATATCGACCTAATAATCGGGTGAACATTGACCTTCTTGTTGAAACCATCGACAGTGTGGCAATAGCTTATCAAAATGTAATAGTAGTCGGTGATTTAAATTGTGATTTATTAATTAACCATAGCCTTATAGAACTTATGTCAAGTGTTGCCTTATATCCAGTCAATTTTACGATGCCAACCCATTTCACCACTACTAGTAAAACTTTATTTGATGTAGTTTTTGTAAATGAAAGAAGTAAAATACTATTTTACAACCAGATTTCTGCGCCCCAGTTTTCTCACCATGACTTGCTGTTTCTAACTTTTAATTTTCCTCTGATGTATTGTACTCAGAGTTTTACTTATCGCAGTTTTAAAAATATTGACTATGCTGCTCTTTTGACGGACGTTGAGAAAGTTGACTGGAATGTTATTTATAGGATGGCTGAGGTGAATGATCAATTGGAGTTTTTTAATAATGAGGTTGTTTCACTTTTTAATCGGCATGTACCTGAAAAAGTGAAGACCGTGTATAAACCTAATAAGCCTTGGTTTACTAACAACATCAAAAAATTGATGAAATGCCGTGACATTGCGTTTAAGCGGTGGAAGCGTTTCAGACTTGCCGAGTCTTTGCTTTTTCTTTGCTTTTGTTAAGCTCAAGAGAGAAGTTATCAAAGCTGTTAGAATAGCTAAATGTCGGTATTATACTAATTTGTTCACCTCAGCAACTGAAACTAAGCAGACATGGAGGCAATTACGTTCATTTGGTTTAATAAAAAATGTTGCATTGCCATCTAATGGTATGGACTTTGATTGCGATGAGCTTAATAAACGCTTTGTTAACATTGGTATAGCGCGGGTTACCACCAACAGCTATTTAAACTTAAATAATTGCCCCCTTCATACTGCTAGTTTTTATTTCAGATGCGTGGACCGTTTTGAAGTTCTAAAGAGTTTACTGAACGTTAAATCCAACGCAGTCGGACTTGATGGCATAAATCCAGTTTTTTTGAAACTGTTGCTACCACGGTTGCTACAATTTATCACGCACATTTATAATGCTATTATTACCACTTCTGTTTTTCCTAATGCATGGAAAACTGCTAAGGTTATACCAATACCTAAATCAGATAATGATTTCAGACCAATATCCATACTTCCATTTTTGTCTAAGGCCTTTGAAGGTGTTTTGTGTGCTCAAATTTCGGATTTTTGTAAGGAAAACAGATTAATTTCTGAATTCCAATCAGGTTTTAGGGCTGGACATGGCTGCATAACTGCCTTGTGTGATGTTGTGGAGCAAGTTAGAGTTAATGTTGATGAAAGTCGTCTAACATTTCTAGTGTTACTTGATCACTCCAAGGCTTTCGACTCGGTTGATCATGAAATTCTTGCATCGAAGTTGTCGAATATATTTGGGTTTTCCCAGTCTGCTACGAACCTTATAAAATCGTATCTTTCAATTCGTAAGCAAAAGGTATGTAATAAAGCGGCTATATCACTACCGTTAACCTTGGCTCGAGGTGTTCCTCAAGGTTCAGTCTTGGGTCCTCTGCTTTTCACTTTATACATCAATGACTTACCGAGTGTACTTTCTTGTTGTAAAGTTCACATGTACGCTGACGATGTACAATTAATCATTTCGTCCTCTATTGACTCTGTTCACTCGTGTATACATAATTTAAATAGAGAGTTGGATAAAGTTAACCTGTGGGCGCTTAAAAATGGTTTGTGCCTTAATCCTAAAAAGAGTAAATGTTTCGTTATTCATAGAAGAGTTTTTGATTTGACTTCACTGCCTACATTAAGTCTAAATGGAAGCTCTGTGGAATATGTTAAGAAGGCCAATAATTTGGGTGTACTCTTTAATAATGTGCTTTCGTGGAATGAACATATAAATAGAAATATTGCGATCATTTATGCAAAACTACGGGTGCTTTGGTGTGCACATTTTTATACACCGTACAAGATTCGGTTTCTCCTTGCCAAAGTGTATTTGATGCCGTCGCTGTTGTATGGCTGTGAATTATTTGCGAACTGTGATTCACTTTGTAGGCGGAAACTCAATGTTATGTTTAATAGTATTGTGAGATACATCTTTGGGTTAAAACGGATAGACAGTGTACCTACGCATAGCAAAACTGTATATGGTGTTTCTTTCAATGACTTACTTGCTTACCGTGTCTTAATATTTTTCAATAAGTTGGTTAAGTCTGGTGTGCCGTCCTACTTGTATCGAAGGTTAACTTTTACCCAGTCTAACCGAATTTTTAATATTGTGCCATATTCGGTATTCCTGTCTGGTCTCAGAGCGTCAATTTTTTATTTATTCTGTTCGGCTTTGGAACACCTTGCCTATTCATCTACGAAAACTAACCAGCATGCCGCAGTTCAGGAGGCTTATTTTGCAGTATTTTGCTTCTACTTCTGCACAATCTCACAGATAGTTATTTTTCTATTTTTCTTTTTCTTCCATGATTTCTTAATTTCTATGATTTTCTTACAACTGTTTTCTTTTTGACTTTCTAATTTTTCTGTCTTGACTTCTTTTACTTTCTACTACTATTCTACTTATTCACCTTATTTTTCAGCTTATTATAATGTGTATAATGAAATATCAAACTGAATTTAAACTAAACTAATTTAATTTAATTTAATTTATAATGCATAAGTAATATTCTTCATTCCATGTAATTGTATTATACAGCTTATAAGACTCTTAGTCTTGGAGTATAATGAATAGGAAATAAATAAATGAAATGAAATGAAATTAATATCACCTCCGATGAAGGACAAAAAACCTCTAAAGCAGGATCCGCCAGACAAGTCTGGGAGAAAAGTCTCCAATAGCAGATTAGGTCAATCTCTCTTCAACGCCTGTTTTGAGGATTGTACGAAGGGTCACGAATCAAACACTTCTAAATATGGTGATTTGTCGTCAGCATTGTCTACACAGCGGCCAGATTCGATGGATTGCACTAATTTAAGCGATGGTGAAGTTTTTCAGCAAATTCCCAATATGTTGGGGCAATAATGTTTCAGTCGCTCCTGATGCTGCTTCCTCATTGGTAACCCTTCCACTTTTGCCTGACTCCAGTGTTCACAAGGATATTGAAAACACCGAGTGGAAACGCCGGAGAACTACAAGAAACGCTCAAATTGACCTTTCTACATCTGCACCAAGCCTCAAGCATAAGCCAGTGGATTGGAAACCGATAAGTTCGCAAAATCGTTTTGCTATTTTAGTAGAATGAGACATCGAGTATGACCCGTCTCCTAGTCAAACTATCTACCAACAGAGTGCCAAGGCCAAGGTTAGTAGTGGTAATATAGCGGTTCTGGCACAAAGGAAATCGAGGGTGCTGAGGGTGCTAGTATTTGGGTTGGTGTCTTCGCTATAAAATTGGGTAAGTATTGTTATAGTTGGTTTATGTCTGTGCTATATTTGCTTTTTTGTTATCGAAAAATTATCGATTTCGCATTATAGGTTTGTGGCTTTACTACAAAAAATGTATTTTTTAGTTATAGGTTGGTATAATTGCTAATGTTATTCTGATTTAGTGAATTTAATTTTTTTTGTAGCATTCTTTTGAGGGTATTACTTTTAAATAGTGGTTGGTATATTTAGTTTGGTTATTGTCCAGGGTATTTTGTAGATTTTTATACACGTAAATTTGTATTTCTTTTGTGCAATAATATCATTTAGGTGTATTTCGTAGCTAGAATATCAATACACGTTAGGTGGCAGCACTCTTTTTGCTGGTTTTAGGAGACCCAAGTGGGAAAATTGTTAGTTGTTCAAGATAAAATTAAATTTAAAAAGCGTATGTTTTGTTTTCTTTTTGAATTGTGTTACCAATTTATATAATTGTCTTTTATTTAGGGTAAGAAGCACTAGGTAAAGAGCTAAGCTATGAGTTTATTGTAGATGGCGTAATCGTGGGTGTTTTCCTTTTTGACTGAGTACAGCATTTTCCAATTGTGTTGCAGTTGCTTGTATGTATTTTAACTGCTAAAAAATTCCTATCGTGGATGTTTTTCTTGTTGGCCTGAGTTCAAGTTTTTGCTTATTGTCTTCTACTTTGGTTTGTGTGTATTTTAACTGCTAAAGAATTCCTACGGCAAGATCGTGGGCGTTTTCCTTTTTGAATGAGTACAGTATTTTCCAATTGTGTTGTAGTTCATGCAGTTTGTGTGTGTGTGTATTTTATATGTTGACAAATTCCTATGGTGCGATCGAGGATGTGTTTCTTGTTGGCGTGAGTTCAGGTTTTGCTTATTGTCTTGTAGTTGTTGTTGTTGTTTTGTGTATTTTAACTGTGATCATCCCTTAAAATTAAGGTGCACCAAGTGTGGCAGCAAACGCTATTCACATGATCGCCGTACTAAAATTATCGCTGATCGAGCCGTAAATTACAAAAGGAAAAATTTCATTGACGTTTTATGGGTTTTTTCAGGAATTTTCCATTAGAAGAGAAAAAATATTTATATCGAAAGGCAATAAATTAGGAAGAAGTGATGAGACTCTGAATTCACAGGATTCCTTGTGCAGGTGTACAAATAAACGTGATTCGTAATGGAATCGTCCCATAAACCAATTATCCCTTATCTAACAAAGCCAATTAGAGGAAATTCGTTTGTTTGAATTTAATGACGTTTTGTAGGAATTTTTTCGAAAGGAGAGAAGAAGAAGAAGAAGAAGAAAGCGAAGAAGAAGAAAATGAAGAAGAAGAAGAAGAAGAAGAAGAAGAAGAAGAAAATTTTATATAAAAAGCAACAAAATTTCAGACAAGAGTTCAGTTTCTGATATCACTCAGTCACCACACAGCCACCGAAAATTAAAACAGCAAAAATAATCAATATAAAGTGAAATAGTAAAAGTGAAGCAACTTAAAATTGTGAAAGAAGACAATACCTAAATAGTGAAAGAATATCGAAGCAGAAAATTTCAATCGGTGAGTATAATCATATCTAATTTCTTCTTTTTGTTATATTTTTATATTTTATATTTTATTATATAATTATATTTTTTTTTATAGTTATATTTTTTTTTTTTTTTGTTTTGTCCATAGTTTGCATAGTTTCAAATTCCTTTGTTTTGTGTTTCGTTTTTTAATTTAGTTTCTACATACATTTAAACAACATTTGCTGTGCTCATTTTAAAAACCACATAAAAATTTCAAAATGAATTTCATCTGTGAAAAGTGTTCTACAACCTTCACTGCCAAGCGGAGCTTATTAAGGCATATCAAAACAAAGCACATGAACAAATTCTTCAAATGTGACGAGTGCCAACAAGAATTCGCCAGAAATTATAAATTGGTGGAGCACAAAAAGGCAGTGCATGCAAAAGTAGAAGGTGGGCCTTTAGTTGCGCTGAAAAATATACAAAGCAGCAATTCTTATTGCAAAGAATGCAAAATCAACGTTGAAATCAAAAATTGGGCATTTCATATAAGAACCAATAAACACAAAAAGAATTGCTACGTACCTACTGCTAACAACAACATAAAATATATAAGGTCCGCCTTCAATAAAAGGATTGAATCTTTTGTTTATGAAAACAAAGATGAAGGTTTGCTAATACCCGAAGAATTCTTTCTGAGAAGTGAGATTGACATAGTGCAAGAGCTAAAAAGTAGCTTAGATAAGCACATGTCATTGAAATTTAATATTGAGCTCTTTTGCGAGTATATAAAAATTACCTCAGATGATGATATGATCGTGGAATTAAAAGCATTCCAAACGAGAATGCAAATACTTCAGCTGGAGCAACAAATACTGCCACTTCTCAGGGAAAAATTTGAGGTGATTAGCAGAAAAATGAGCGAATTTCAGGAGAGAGATAGTGGGTGGAGCTTGGCGAAAATCTGCCATATTGAAATAAATATAAATCAGTACCGGCCAATAAGAGGTTCATCATACTTGCCTTTACCAACAGTCCTGGATAAGAAGAAGGCCTGCATTAATGTCCAAAACAACGACGAATATTGCTTTAAATGGACTCTCATCGCTGCTCTGTGTCCAAAAGAATTTAATCCTCAAAGAACGCAAATATACAACATTCCCAATATTGACGATAGCAACATCAGTCTATCCAATGGAATTGTTTTAAATTTTGAGCGTTTAACATTCCCCCTAACTTTGAAAGATATTGAGCAGTTTGAGAAAAACAACAGAGACATAAGCGTCAATGTATTTGGATATGATGAAGAAATTAATGCTATAATTGGGCCATACTACAGCACAAAAATGGAAAAAAGACATCATGTCAACATGCTTCTTATCCAGGACTTGGAACTTTCGCATTATGTATGGATTAAATCTATTTCAAGGTAAGATATAAATATTTTACAATACTATTTCCCAATTTATACTTAATATTTTTCAACATTTTATTATGAAAGTTATTTAATTGATTAGAATGTATTATTTTACCAAATTTTATAATTGATGTGTTTTAATCGTTTCTTTTTAATAGACTTGTACGCTCGCAAGTTACACGGTACGAGCACGCAGCGCATTTCTGCAATGGTTGCTTGCAGTACTCCGGCAATTCTGATATCATGCAGCATCGCCATATATGCACAAAGACAGTGATGGTGATGCCGAACGAGGAGCACAGTAGTATATTTTTTAAACATTATGAGAGAAAATTAGACGTTCCATTCGTTGTCTACGCTGATTTCGAGTGTATACTCAGTAGTGTAGATGACAGTGGTAACAATAAGTTAGTCAATAAGCACATACCGGTAGCGTTTAGTTATAATATACATTGTAGCTTTAATGATAGGTTTAGCAAATTCGTAATATATTCGGGGGAGGATGCCCCTAAAAAGTTTGTAGAATACATAGTTAGGGATATTTTAGATATTTACAATAATCATTTAAGTGTAAATATACTTATGGCCCCCTTAACAACCGAGCAGTCAAGACATCAATTTGAAAGCAAAACTTGTCACATTTGTAGGAAAGAGCTAGGTGCAGATAGAGTAGCAGACCATTGCCACCTTACTGGCAAATATAGAGGTCCAGCACACAATAGCTGCAATCTACAACACCAAATTGCCAATTTCATCCCAATATTTTTCCATAATTTTTCCGGGTACGACGCTCACTTGTTCATGAAAGAACTTAACCTCATTGAAGGTAAAATAAATGTTATACCTCTGAACAAGGAGTTGTACGTATCCCTTTCAAAACATATCCAAGTAAGCGAAAAGAAAACAATAGAATTACGGTTTTTAGATTCATTTCGATTTATGGCCGCAAGTTTAGATGATCTAGCTCAAAACTTATCAACATCCAACTTTGAAACAGTTCGCAAAATGTATCCAGTGGAAGATGAGTTTAGCCTTCTAACCCGAAAAGGTGTATTTCCCTACGAATACGTAAACTCGACTGAACGCCTTAACGAAACCTCCCTTCCTTCTCTTGATAAATTTTACAGCCGTTTGACAGACAAGACATGTTCACATGAGGATTATGAGCATGCTGTTAAAATTTGGCAAATATTCCAATGTAAAAACCTCAAAGACTACATGCTCCTATATCTCAAAACAGATGTTCTTATTTTAACAGATATATTTGAAAATTTCAGAAAAGTATGCAAAAATATTTATGAGTTGGATCCTTGCCAATACTACACCGCACCAGGCCTATCCTGGGATGCAATGCTCAAGACCACTCAAGTAGAACTGGAACTGTTTACAGATGTCGACATGTATCTTTTTATTCAGAGGAGTATAAGGGGAGGCATTGTCCAATGCTCTAAGAGACATGCAAAGGCGAACAATAAATATATGGTGGATTATGATTGTAATAAGCCATCAGAATATTTAATGTATCTGGATGCTAATAATTTGTATGGTTCGGCAATGTCTCAATACCTTCCTTACGGAGGTTTCGAATGGGTCAAAGATGTTGATAATTTTGATGTCTGGAAAATTGATGAAAACTCATCCTTCGGCTATATCTTTGAAGTAGATCTAGAATATCCAACATATCTTCATGAAATCCATAACGATTTACCGTTCTGTGCAGAAAATAAAACACCTCCCAATTCTAAGTATGTAAAACTTATTACTGATCTGACTAACAAGACTTCTTATACAATACATTATAAGAATCTACAACAATGCCTGAAGAACGGCTTACATCTAAGTAAAATACATAGAATCTTAAGGTATAAGCAGTCTTGTTGGTTAAAGCAGTATATTGACTTAAATACGCATCATAGAACATTGGCTAAAACCACTTTTGAGAAAAACTTTTTTAAATTACTTAATAATGCGGTGTATGGAAAGACTATGGAAAATGTCGATAAAAGAAAAGATGTGAAAATCGTTGATGGATGGGAGAGTAAAGGAAGACGTTTAGGAGCTCGAGCTCTTATAGCAAAACCAAATTTTCATAGCATATCACGTTTCACAGACGATATGATAGCTATACAGATGAGAAGAGCACGCTCCACCTACAATAAGCCAATATATTTGGGATTTGTTGTGTTAGAGCTTTCAAAGTGGAAAATGTATGATTTCCATTATAATTACATGAAGCCAAAATTCACAACAAGTCTCAGTTTAAATTATATGGATACGGATTCCTTTATATACTCCATTAGGTGTGACGATTTTTATAACGATATTCGTGACGATATCGACTCGAAATTCGACACATCTGAATATTTACCTACAAATCCTTTCCATATGCCGCTAAAAAATGGTAAAGTCTTGGGAATGATGAAAGACGAAAACAAGGGAAAAATTATGAAGGAGTTCATAGGATTACGATCAAAAATGTATTCGATTGATGTCGTTGGCTGCGAAGAAGTTAAAAAAGCTAAAGGCGTCAAGGGTACCGTATTAAATAAGTTAACTTTAAGCGATTATAGGGACTGCCTATTTAATAATAAGATTATATATGGAGACATGTATACATTTAGATCTAAGCTCCATCAAGTATATACGCAACATATTCATAAGATAGCTCTAAGTTATTTAGATGATAAGCGCTTTATAAAATCCGATCGCTTTCACACATATGCCTGGGGACATTACAAAATAGATGTCATAAGGGACTTGGAACTAAGTGACAATGAACAGTTCTTTGAGAATTTGGATTTTTAAATACCATTTATTCAACAACACAATGAAAGAAATCTATCCAAATAACAGTCCTTATCCAATTGTATTTTGTAAAATAAGTTAAGATTAACAAAAGCAAATAATAAATTACCATGTAATATATATTTTTAATAAAGTTTTTATTGAATTGTAAATATAATTATACAAATCATGCTTTTTATTTATATCAACTGTAGGCGATGTAATCAACTTAGACTATTTTCTTTATTTCGCCGCTGACTGGAATATATTCAAAGATTCTATCATGTATCAGTACACAGTATGCAGATGTACCAGCTGGAATGTTCTTCATTGTTTTGAACTCAATTCTAATATCAATAGGCCCACTTTTTATTGATTCATTCTGATGTGTTACATCCAAAACAATTATTGGTGCTTTTTCTTTAAATTCTTCACGTCGAAGTAAAGGTTGTGGTTCACGCATAAAATAACTTTGTTGGAATTTTGCATACATATCATATAAAATAGCATAGCGATCCGAATCAAATTTCAGATTAAGATCATCGTATGGATACGTTTCGGAATTGAGATGTACTTTTATATCCGTTAAATCACAATGTGTGAATTTATTTTCTCTTCTGAAGGCAATCAAAATATAGCGTGGCCTTTCATTTTGTGCAGCTAACTTTACGTTCCATAAATGATTCGTTCCTTGAGTAAGCGAAGGATTAAAATGGCAATCCCAACTGCGGAATGATATAGTCAAAGGCTGCGCGCTCTGAATGGTTTTGAAAATTTTTAATTTTGTGAAATCAGCCAATTTAACGTGTGGAATTTTCCATGTGATGTTTGTAATATGCAATTTCAAAATCTCGCCAGTTTGATTATTTGAGAACAAAATATTTGCATCAGACTTGGAGCGCGATAAGATTAGCTCATGTTTAGAATTTAACAGAATTTTATTAAAGTCTTCAGCAAAGCCAAGTAGATTTTTTAACGGCATACAGAAATTAAAATATCCGCTTTCCGCATTTACATCTTCGTCAAAAAACCATCCAGCATTTTTTAACATGTTGCTCTCATTCATGCTCAGAGACACATAATTTTTCATAGTAGATGTGACACCCAAGTGTCGAGTGCGATCAATTTCCATACCATTAAGCTCATAGCGGATCTCTTCAAACAGATATGCCATAAAATTGTTCCTCAATATTCCATTTTTTGACAGTGTTCCATTTTCTAAAGCCACGAATCCTTCAATGTAAATATAACTCTCAGTGGGCAACACATAAAGATCCTGGTTTTGAATTGATATTCTAATTTCATCGTTGTTTTTAAAAGATTGTAAATATGGCGAATAACTGTGATAGTCTTTTTTAATAATACTTTCATCATAAACAGGTTTTTGTAAAACGTTTAGTATCTCGCTCATAACTTATTTTTTTGTAGTACAAGTCCCAAGGATTTTAAAAATTTTTGGTTGTTGATTGATAATGTCCTTGTTTTCTTAATTGACACCGTTGTCTTGCTGCCGTTGTTTAATCTTGATTGTTTAACTGCCAATAAAGGCCGTGTTTTTATTGTAAATAATCATATTAATCCAAAGGTTTCAAATGAAGTCGAAGAGTAATTGTTTCTCCACAAAAATTTATTAATTTTCCACTTTGATCGACAACCTTAACTGTTACTGAACTTATCTGTTTGGTGTTTACTGGTAAATAGATAACATTCTTCGGAATTTCGTCTATTTTATAACCAGAACTGACATTCACTGCAAACATATGAATTGTATGAGCAGGTTCGTTGTTAATATATGAACCATTCACTATGTTACATTCTAGGTGTATTGCAGAAATGTTTGTTATATTCAAAGGCAAATCTGACGAATGTTGAGTGCCTGCTTTCAATTCAATAGCACTAAAGCCCAACAATGAACCAATGGAACGGGTTTAATTAAAATATATTATATCTTTGCTTGACTTTACAACTGCTTGAAGTGTGTTACGATTAGCAAATATTTTAAGGTTTTCGCCTGGCTCTAATCTATTGTATTCCTCATGAATATAATCGGCAATATCATCAAGTTCATAAGCACCAACTGGAATTTCTATGATGTGTTTACCTATGTGAAATAAATTGTTGTCGACATCTATATTGGGTATAGAGTTATAAGTGTGAAAATCCACAAGGCCACACACATAATTTCTCTTCAAATCTATTGGTGGAAAATAATCTGCTACAAGAATAGATGCGTTACCGCTCAGAGTAAGTGTTATAGACATCTCAAAGACTAATAATATAATGAAATGAAAAGACTTGAATAATGTTTATAAGGTGTTTATTTATACGAGATACATAATAAAAAATTAAGGTTAAACTACATTAATTATTTATCATATTTTCTTCAGTTGGCTTTGTTGCTAATCCAGGAATTATGTTCGTTTGAAAATCCCAACCATTTAACCAAACACCTGTTCCCCTTTGTTTTAATAACTTTTTCGACGAGGTATGTATTCGGATGTTTAGTCTTTAATAATTCACTTTCATAGAATCCACCCTTAATTGGATTGCCTTGATAGTCCTCTAAAATATATGTTGTCGGATTGGTGATTTGCACAGTTTTGATTCTGAATATTTCCGTAGTCCAATTCGGTGTATAGCCTTTCTCAAAGACATGTTTGTATTTGCTAATTCTTACAAAGTCGCCTTTGCAGAATTTGGGTTTGTTAAAAATTTTTAAGTTATTATATGTCGTCTTTAATAGCGAAGACTCATTGGATACGTCGACATTCTGTGGAGCCATTTTAATAGTTCTATGCTTTTTCGCATTATATATATCTACTAAATTCTGAAAATTTTCTATCCATCGATATGAACCATTATAACTGAATTCCTTCCACATCATTCCTTTTAGCGTTCTGTTAAAACGTTCGACAATTGAGGCTTTCAATATGCTATAGGTTGAATAATGATTGATGTGATATTGTTTCATTAAACTTTGAAATTGTTTGTTGAAGAATTCTTTACCATCATCAGTTTGTAAATTTTTTGGTATTCGACCAGTTTTTAATATATTTTGCATAGCTTTGCTCACATCAGAGGAGTTTTTATTTTTTACAGCTACAACCCAAGCAAATTTCGAAAACGTATCGATGATTGTAAGAAGATAACGATACCCATTATTATATGTAGAATAAGTACCCATTTCCACTAAATCTGCCTGCCAAAGGTCATCTATTCCTTTTGTTATTACACGCCTTCGCTTAAAGTTCTTACGTGTTTGTCTGTGAAGCTCTTCCACCAAAGCTTGCTTTTTACTCATATCTTAATAACTCTGTGAGAATCTTTTCTTTTCTGCATTTCATTGAGAATTTTCTCTTCTAAATCAGCTACGGATTTCGGTCTTTTCTGTAGTTCTTGAAATATATAGCTTTCAATTCGCTCAATTTGTTCACTAGTATATTTTACAAAATCTTGAACATTACTTTCAATATCGTCTTTTGTGATCTGTAGTTTTCGAGAGACTACCACGTCGATGTTTTTATTTATTTCTTCTCTCAGTATATCGTACTCTTCTTTAAATTCAGTCTTTATCTGCTTAAAAGTTATATCTATGTATATTCTCAACAATTCAATTTCTCGTCGTAGTTTTGTGTTATTTTTATTAATTTCTTCCGAAATATATTCCTTTAACACTGAAGTCTCGTCATGTATTTTGGTGTAGATCAATGTATTTTCTTCTCGAATTCTGGAAATAATCTGATTCATACTTTCAACAACAAAAGTTTTTGTAGCAGCATCATTTTCGTCCTTAGGTGCTCCAATATTTTTCAAGCGCCTTTGGTGTAGGTTTAAATTTTTATCATAGTCCAAACCGAAGCCTAAAATCCGTACAATATTTCTTCTATATTTGATTTGGTTCTCACCTTGATGAGAATAATGACCGAATTTGTCAACACTCATATTGGAATTAATGCTATAACTATTATTGTAACCCAATTTATACAATTATTTCTGCTTCTCTAAGTTCTTCCAGTATGGAAACTACCTCATTATTATGATTGTTGTTACCGGCAGATTCTGATGATAGTAAAAGTCTTAACCTTTCAACCAACTCATTTGGATCATCCCAATATATATAATTTGTTTTATGTCTATTAACTTTCATCAAACCGTTTCCTTTATACAAGGTTGCTGAATTATTTTCTCTAAATAGCTTTTTTATTATTTTATATTTGACTGCTTTTGTTCCGTTCAATGGTCCGTCTTCTTTGTATTTACGTCTATGAGCATTTGTACGATTTAAAATTTGTTTATAAGCTTCTAGCTCTATGTTGTTATAGTTTTGAGGTTCCTTGTGAAATAACAGTTCAAACAATCCTGGTGTTAAGCTCCAATTATGATTAGATATAGATATCTTGTTATCAGTTAATTGAAAAGTACTGTTACCAATCCTCCATGTACCATCTGAATCTTTATGAGGTCCATACAACGTATCTAACTTTTTGTGCTCTCCTAATAATTTAGATAGCTGTGTTTTCGGGAGCATTGATGATTTACTCTCATTTTGAGTGTCATTTATTTGTGAGAAAAAACTATCTTCAGTTTCATCATTGCTCTGCATAGTGTTTTCAGTGTCATCCTTGAATTGGAATTCACTTTTTAATTTAAACGGTGTACTTGTTTTTAGAAAATGCTTTCGGCCTTCACTTATACTTGGTTGGTTACTAGTGCTATCATTTAACTTTGTCTGTTTAACTATTTCTTTTAGAGGTTTTGTGATGGGGCTAAATGTTTCTTCTAATCTTTTTTCCATATCGGCTTCATTCAACTTTAAGCTATTAAATTTTTTCTTCAATATATTTCTAGTCTTTACAATTTCTTTGAGTAATTTTCCATCCATTTTCCACTTTATTAGCAAATTATGTGATGTTCAGGTTAACGTTGGTAATCAGGTTGATGTTGATGATCAGATGATGATCAGGTTGATGTTGATGATCAGGATGATGTTGATGATCAGGTTGATGTTGATGATCAGATGATGATCAGGTTGATGTTGATGATCAGGATGATGTTGATGATTAGGTTGATGTTGATGTTGATGATCAGATGATGATCAGGTTGATGTTGATGATCAGATGATGATCAGGTTGATGTTGATGATCAGGATGATGTTGATGATCAGGTTGATGTTGATGTTGATGATCAGGTTGATGTTGATGATCAGATGATGATCAGGTTGATGTTGATGATCAGGATGATGTTGATGATCAGGTTGATGTTGATGTTGATGATCAGATGATGATCAGGTTGATGTTGATATTCAGGTTGATGTTGATGATCAGGTTGATGTTGATATTCAGGTTGATGTTGATGATTAACTTTATCAGCTTAATCGTATCGAATGCAGGAAGATACTGACAAATTATAGTAAAATGCATGCAGTTTTATAGTTGAATGTATAAATCAAATCCCTTTCTATAACGTCCAACATCGATCGGATCGTCCTTGCTTACAACCATAAACCCATATTTATCCTTCCAACACTCTTTGCAAATTTGGGAAAACTTTTCAAATGACATATCTGTACACACATGATCGCTATAGATATGCTTCATATTCAGTTCATCTTGTTTGAATATAATTAAAAAGTTTGCATTATCGCGCACCAAATGCTTGGGAATTCTTGTATATGTTTGGCACAAGTAAAAACTATCAATATTTTTGTGTCGCCCCATACAAAAGTATGCTCGAATATTATTTTGTTTTTCGCATGCAACATCATCGAATATAAAAATAGAGTTGGCTTTAGCTTCTTCTGGTGCTAACATATCGGCATTTTCAGAAAATGTGTAGAAACCCAATCCTTTTATTGGATGTAATAACTGTTTCAGGTATTCATATTTTGGTTGATATAACGACTTTGAATACAAATATATATTGCGAAACCTTAGACCATTTGGACTCTCAATTAAACTCAGCATTGCATTAGTCTTTCCGCAATTCGATGGTCCAACTATAAGCCCTCGTATAGAATTCGGTAACAATGAACTGTGTCTTAGTTGTGATGTTTTATTTAACGAAAAATCGAAATTTTTAACAACAATATCCTTGTCTTGCTTAACGAAATGCATTTTGGCAATTGATATATAAACAAATATGTTCCGTACTTATATTCATTTCAATTAAAACAGTTTAGTTGATAACATATAAAATGGTTGTATGCTATAAAAAGAGATTTAGTCATAAGTCAAACGTAGTTGGCAAAGGTTTAATAAATACTTTAATAGACTCACTGCCAATTGAACTTCATTTACCGGGTTATCAATTTTGTGGAGCAGGAACAAAACTAAAAGAACGCTTAGCACGATGTGATAAAGGAATTAATTCCTTAGATGCCGCATGCAGAGAGCATGACATTGCTTATTCTCAGGCGAAAGATATTAATAAAAGGCATATTGCAGATAAATTATTAGCAGAAAAGGCTTTACAAAGCGCAAAATCGGCAGACAACGACTTTTCAGAAAGGCGAAACGCTTTTCTAGTTGCGGCTGCTATGAAAGCTAAAACTAAATTTGGCATGGGAAAAGTATTGAATGTCAAGAAAATAAAGAAGACCATTAAAAGGAAATGTATGAAAAAATTTTTTACTAATGCTGTAAAAAAGGCAATGAAAACGATAACTCAGCAAAAAACCTGAAGATATTCCCGGTGCTATTAAAATTGCAAGAAAAGTACTGAACAATTCCTTCAGGAAAAAGAAAAGGGCAATCGAGATACCGCGAGTTATACCATTACCTAAAAGAGGAGGTTTGCTACCACTGGTACCAGTCTTGACTGCACTTGGAGCACTCGGTGGCTTAGCATCTGGTGGATCTGCTATCGTCAAAGCTATTAATGATGCTAGAAATGGCAGAGAAGCAAATCGCCATAACAAAACTATGGAAGCAATTATAATGGGAAAAGGTTTATACCTAAAGCCATACAATAAAGGATTAGGTTTATATTATAACCCCCAGGCAAAAAACGATTAAAGAAGCTACCCAAAAGAGCACTCACTGATATTGATTTGATGAAACATGCCAGTAAATTATCACATTTTAGAGGTGTTTTCATGAGGGATAGCCTACCAAAGCGAATACATCAAAAAGAATGTGGAATTGTTAATCTGGATACTTGCAGTGGTCCGGGAACTCACTGGGTAGCTTATTATAAAAATGGAAATAGAAAGGAATATTTTGATAGCTTTGGAAATTTGCAGCCACCAAAAGAAATTTTAAAGTACATGGGTCCAAATATACACTATAATTACACTCAATATCAAAACTATAATTCTTTTAATTGTGGTCATTTATGTCTAGAATTTCTTTATAATGTAAATGAAAGTAGTCAATAAAGTTTGATCAGAAAATCTGTTAACATTACTTAGAAAAAGCAAAATTGAGTTTTTCTTACTTATGAGTTGGTTTACCATAGCACATTAATATGTAAGAGTATTTCTTACTCTCTTTCCTTATGTCTACATGTATATAAATATATTACAATATATGCTGGTGTCCAATTCAATTTCTCAAATGTTTTACAAATTCTACTCGTTGTATATTCTCTGATTCTACTCAAAGTAAATCTTCTATTTCTACTCAAAATAAATGTTATAAATAAGAAGTTCTTCGATCATGAGCATTTAGTTCTTGTCCGAATTCAATTTCAATTAGAAGTCTCTTCAACCAACCAACCAACCAAACAGTGTTTAAGCATTTATACAGCATTAAGAAAAGTCTAAAAATGAATCAACAACCAGCACCATTCTATTCAACAAGTGCAGTCGAAGATTTTAACAAAAACAATTATACAAGGAAAAACGTGATGTCCGTAAAAGATATGGAAATTAATAAAAGCTACGCAATAAAACATGTTAGAAAAACCAACACCAAGTATGGACAGCGCATATTAATGGAAGTGGAGAATAGTCTAATTTTCCTACCGCCAAGATTCAATAATATAAGTGATGAAACTATAAAGGAGTTCTGCAACGGATCTTATTACCTCATTAAACTTATGAAGGAGGATAAAAATGGATTCTGGCTGGAAGTTATGGTAGATTTTCCTGTAGATCAACCTGAAATGTATTTTTTAAATTAAATATTCTTATATAGTAAATAAATAAATAAACATAATTTTTTAAAGAATAATCGTCTATTTATTGGCTTGAAGTTTGTTTAATCTAGAATACAATAGCATCAATTTCTGTATTCTTAAAATTATATGTTCTAACATATAGCAGGCACATGTATCAGGACCATCCAAACATTCATCGGAAGACCAACAACAAGCTGAATAATGATGTCCGTGGGATGATTTTATTAAAAATTGATGTTGGTAATTGCTTAGTTTGATGTAGCAATTAAGAATCTCTATGAAATGCTCTTCAAGCAATGTTTCTTTATATTTTCTTAGAAACTCTTGAACACAGAACAAAAACTCTGAGATATTTATTTGAGGCATCTTTACTCAACAACTGTCTTATATGTACTACTTTCAACGTTTTTCATTTGTACGTTAGTCAATCATGTTGAAACATGTTTAAATTCATGCACACCTGCAAAAACGCTTCTCGTAAATTCAGAGCACTTGTCTGAAATTTTGTTGCTTTTTATATAAAATTTCCTTCTTCTTCTTCTTCATTTTCTTCTTCTTCGCTTTCTTCTTCTTCTTCTCTCCTTTCGAAAAAAATCCTACAAAACGTCATTAAATTCAAACAAACGAATTTCCTCTAATTGGCTTTGTTAGATAAGGGATAATTGGTTTATGGGACGATTCCATTACGAATCACGTTTATTTGTACACCTGCACAAGGAATCCTGTGACTTCAGAGTCTCATCACTTCTTCCTAATTTATTGCCTTTCGATATAAATATTTTTTCTCTTCTAATGGAAAATTCCTGAAAAAAACCCATAAAACGTCAATGAAATTTTTCCTTTTGTAATTTACGGCTCGATCAGCGATAATTTTAGTACGACGATCATGTGAATAGCGTTTGCTGCCACACTTGGTGCACCTTAATTTTAAGGGATGATCACAGTTAAAATACACAAAACAACAACAACAACTACAAGACAATAAGCAAAACCTGAACTCACGCCAACAAGAAACACATCCTCGATCGCACCATAGGAATTTGTCAACATATAAAATACACACACACACAAACTGCATGAACTACAACACAATTGGAAAATACTGTACTCATTCAAAAAGGAAAACGCCCACGATCTTGCCGTAGGAATTCTTTAGCAGTTAAAATACACACAAACCAAAGTAGAAGACAATAAGCAAAAACTTGAACTCAGGCCAACAAGAAAAACATCCACGATAGGAATTTTTTAGCAGTTAAAATACATACAAGCAACTGCAACACAATTGGAAAATGCTGTACTCAGTCAAAAAGGAAAACACCCACGATTACGCCATCTACAATAAACTCATAGCTTAGCTCTTTACCTAGTGCTTCTTACCCTAAATAAAAGACAATTATATAAATTGGTAACACAATTCAAAAAGAAAACAAAACACACGCTTTTTAAATTTAATTTTATCTTGAACAACTAACAATTTTCCCACTTGGGTCTCCTAAAACCAGCAAAAAGAGTGGTGCCACCTAACGTGTATTGATATTTTAGCTACGAAATACACCTAAATGATATTATTGCACAGAAGAAATACAAATTTACATGTATAAAAATCTACAAAATACCCTGGACAATAACCAAACTAAATATACCAACCACTATTTAAAAGTAATACCCTCAAAAGAATGCTACAAAAAATTAAATTCACTAAATCAGAATAACATTAGCAATTATACCAACCTATAACTAAAAAATAAATTTTTTGTAGTAAAGCCACAAACCTATAATGCGAAATCGATAATTTTTCGATAACAAAAAAAGCAAATATAGCACAGAAATAAACCAACTATAACAATACTTACCCAATTTTATAGCGAAGACACAAACCCAATAATTAGCACCCTCAGCACCCTCGATTTCCTTTGGCCCAGAACCCGCCTATTACTACTACTAAGGTTGTCAAAAAAGACAATTTGTTTTGTCCACCCATTTTTCTTTTCCATGTGGATATTAAGAATTTAGTTAGACAACTCAATGAAAAACATGTCACTATTAGAATTGTTAACAAAGGAAAATGTAAGAGCAAAATATACCTTAAAGATGTATCTGCACATACTGAAATGATGCAGCTTTTAAGAGAAAAGAACGTAGGGTCGTACTCTTGCACTCCTTAACAGCTAAAAAATGTACAGTTGGTTTTGCGTCGTCTTTATCATTAAAACGAAGTTGATAAAGTCAAGGAAGCAATTGATTTATTGGTTCCTAATGCTGTGGCTAATGTTTCCAAATTCACAACAGTTTTTTCAAGAAAAAACAATTATGATACTGGGTTATTTTTAGTGTTGTTGATTTTAGGAAAGCCAGCTTATGAGATTGCGGCTCTTAGGTCGCTTCTCAATCAGAAAATTTCCTGGGAATCACCCAAAGATTCCAAGAGGGAAGTTCAGTGTTGGAGATGCCAAAAATGGGGACACATGTCGAAAAATTGTAACCGACCCTTTGCTTGTGTTAAATGCGACCAAACGCATTTACCAGGAGCTTGTAATTTTGTTTCGGGTGAGAATAATTTGCCGTATTGCCAACAGTCTGGCCATCCGTCCAGCTTTAGGGGTTGCCCGGTATACAGGAAATTCGTTTCTAATGATAGAAAAATAGTGGCTTCAGCTAATGTGCTCACTTCAATTAAGAGTTCTAAGTTTGTAACTCCTAACAAGTCGTTTGCCAGTCACTTTAAAGTTTTTGATGCAAACAAAAACAAAAAACCTGCTTTGATTGAGGAATTTTTAAAAATTGCTAAATCTCTATGTCAACCAATGGAGCTTTCTTGGAAGACAAAATTGTATTATTTTTATCAGAATCAAAACACTGACTAAAGTGGCAGTTCTTTCTTTTAATGTAAGGTCACTAATTGATGTGAGCCGAAGACTAGATTTATTGCAGTTATTGAAATTTAATAACATTGACGTTGCGTTTGTTCAAGAAACTCACTTGAGGGCTAATCAAAAAGTTTACCTGGAGGTTTTTACTTTTCTTCGTGATAATAGTCTACTTGAGGTTGGCATAGCGTTAAAAAAAATCCTTAAAATTTTCGATAATTAACTGTGTTGGAATTAGTTTTCCAAACTTATTGCTATCGATTGACACGCTAGTTAATGGTGTCATCAAAAAGTACTTGTTCGGATCGGTGTATATTCCATGTAATTCTCAACATTCTTTAATTTATGATGGGTTATCAAACTTAGCACGGTTGTCACAAAATTTTGATGGGTCCATTGTTGGAGGAGACTTCAATTCAAAAAACATTGACTAGGGTGATTCCTTCAACAATACCAACGGTAATGCTTTCTCCAGTTGGTTACAGCACAATATTCTCAGCTTCACAAGGTTATCGGACTCCACACCGTCTTATCCTAACGGTTCGTCTTTTCTCGACCAATTCTTAATTAGCTCAAACCTTCTAAACACCACAAATCCAAATTTTACAATTTCCAGTCTTCCTACTTTTTCTGACCATTTTCCGCTTAAATTGCATATTAAATTCACTGATGTAGATTTTCTTCTCCATTCACCCAATTTTTTCACCTCCTACAAAACAACCGATTGGGACTTGTTTAGAAATAATTTTGTAAATGAAATATTAAATTGTTTTCCTCCCTCTTCTAGGAATTTAAGTAATAATGAAAGTGATGATTTCATAACTCAGTTTACAACTTGTTTAAATTCGTTAGTTACGCTTCATTCAGAAAAAATTCTTAGAGAAAATAAAAAAATTTTAATTTCTGCTAATATAAAACATTTGTACAAAATTAAACATCGTTGGCAAAAGGAGCTAAAACGTATTTACCAAAATAACATGAACCGCTCTAACCCAAGCTATTTACTTTTGTCTAAACAAATTCAGCTGTTGAGTATTATTATTAAAACACAAGTAGAAGTGGAAAATTCCAAAGTTTTTTCTGATAAACTGAGCAAGATTGTTGAGGACCAAGGGCTCATAAGCAAATTTATAATTTGATAGGAGCGAAGAGAAAATCCTTAATGGAAAATTTTTCAGTTGGTGGGGTTGTTATTGATAATGACGAGGAAAAATTGCAACAACTTCACGCCCATTTTTCTCATATTTACAGGGGATGTCCTCCTAACAGAGACATATTTTATATAGAAAACTCACTTTCGAGTGTCTTTGATCAAGTTGCTGTAAATACCTTTGCTTTTAGTGGTGATTTTTGTTCACTAATGAATGCTATCTTCCTCGGTTGACATTTTTGGACGAGGTTTTTGCTTGTGCTATCAACTTGAATGGCAAAAAGTCTTCAGGTCTTGACAACATCTCTAATTTTTTAATTAAGAAACTTTCTATAAAAGCCTTCGAATTTCTTGTAATTATTTTCAATAATTGCTTAAGCAATTCATATTTTCCTAATGCTTGGAAGGTATCTAAAATAGTTCCCATTAAAAAAAATGCCAACAGCTGTGAGTTGAATAACCTTAGACCCATTTCTTTGTTATCTAATCTGAGAGTACTTTTCGAAAACATTATTCGCAAAATAATGGACGTTGGGTTGGATTCGTCATATAATCCAAATTGCAAATTAAAAAAGGTCACTCAACAGTTGATGCTTTGCTGAAGTTTCAGAATGATATAATTTCCAATTTACGCATTTGTCGGTGCACCGTTACAATTTCCTTAGATATTGAAAAGGCGTTTGATCACGCATATAATAACGGAATCCTTTACGAAATGTTGCAAATCGGCTTCGATTCCTCAATTATTAAATTATTTAAGAGTTTCTTTGACAACAGAAATTTCTGCGTTCTTTTTCTTTACCGAATTTTGGCGGCATAAGTTGTGGAGTTCCTCAGGGCTCTATTTTAGCTCCTCATCTTTTCAATATTTTCATGTACGATTTCCCACATTTTGGGCCCAATTCGGCGGGTCGATTCTCTGATTCTCTTTTGTATTCTCATCATGGGTCCCCTAAAATGGCTTTAAATCAATCGGTACAACATCTGTAAATAGTGCAACGTTTTTATGAAGACTGTGGTATTAAAATTAATGCGGCTAAAAGTGAGGCTATTTGTATCAGGAATGCTTCAGGAAAATGCACGTCATCTGTGGTTCCTGAAAGCAAAACATTACAAATCACATTAAATGGATCTGAGATTCCTTTCAGGGATAGTGTAAAATATCTTGGCATTAATTTTTACAGTCTCCTAAAATTCAACAAACATGGCGAGGCCCACGCTCTGTGTCGAGGCGCTGAAGGAATGCGGACGGAGAGCCGCTCTTTCAAGCTCGTATCCGCATGGCGGTTATCGGATTCTCCCCTTCTCGGCATGACGACGGACAGACAGACATCATGCCATCCTACGGGACTTGCAAGGAAAGTCGATCATGGTGAGAAAGAGCGATATGTCGCGAGCTGCGCTGCGGCCGCGACTGGAATGAGCGAAGCAAACCAGTTTTCTTTCTGTAGCTTCGAGACAGTGCTTGGTCGACAGAAACAGTCAGTCGGAGATGAGTATTTGAGAGTCGCTCAAGTTGTGTGGAAGTTGTTTGCCGGCAATCGTCATGGAAGGCAGAGATAAAGAGATGAAACACTCCTAAATTCGCCGCTCATACTAATCCATTTTGGCTGGAATTGCACTTACACTATGAAATAAAACTTGCAATTCGCTGCAAAAAATTTGTACTTTTCCTAATTCGCTGCAAAAAACTTGTACTTCGCTGCAAAAAATTTGTACTTCTCTGTGGTGAGATTTTTGCCATAACCGCTTATAATATTAATTTAACGGGGGCTGGTTGCAGAAACGTCAAATGAAATAATTAATAAATTATATTTTTTTTATGCTTGAAACACGTACATAACACAACTTTAACCCCTAAATAATGAGAATAAATGTTTACTTTCAGAATTTTACATAGCATTGTCAAATTTAATTCAATTATATTGACTTAATATACTCGTCCGTCTAAATATTCTGTTGCAAACGCGAAATTTTTACCATATTTATTTAAAATATAAAGAGTGATAATGTGGGAATTTAAATATAGTTTAATTTTTCAATACATACATATTGTTAATATATAATTCAGATCATGGGGCTTTCACACTCTTTTCTGCACCCACTCAATTATATTTGACTAACTTCACCACCTTTGTTTATATATGGTGAAAACGAAATTTTTCAATACAATTCTTGAAAACAAGTAATTGTTTGTATACAATTTATTACTTGTGCAGAAGGTGATAATACAATAAATTGGGAGGACTATCATAAGAAGTATTACGGATTTATGGATGTAATGGATAAGAGTGAACTAGATGAAGAAAACGGTATATCCTACAGCAGTATGCTTAAGAGGGACCGGCGACGTTGGGCTGCCGCTGATCTAGATTCGGACGACAGTCTTACTAAAGAGGAGTTTTTAGCGTTTTTACATCCGGAGGATAACCCATGATGTAGTGCTTAATGATACCATAGAGGACATTGATAAAAATTAAGATGGCCAGATTTCTGTATATGTATACATCTTGTAAGCCAGACGAAGAAGAGCCAGAATGGGTAACAAGTGAACGTGAAAGCTTTGCAAAGTACAGAGATCTCAATGGTGACGGATTTCTAGACCGAGAAGAGATTCGTGATTGGATTGTGCCGAAGGATTTTGATAATGCTGAAAGTGAAGCTAAACATTTATTGTTCGAAGCCGACGAAGATTCCGATGAAAGATTGACCAAAAAAGAAATCCGTGATAAATACGATTTGTTAATAATTTATACTTTAAAATTTACTATGTAATAACAAATATTGTCTTTCTTATTCTTCTTTGACTCGAAAAATGGTTATATTTTTAATGGATATGTACATTATATTATAAATGAAATCATCTACGCCAAATAATTGTAAACTTTTAATAAACTGTTTATAAAAACTGTTTTTATTATTGTAAAGCATTGTGACAACTTTTTATATCATATTTTAATGCATTTGAAGATATTTGAATTGCTGTTCTATTAAATAATAAAATAAATAAAATTTATAAATATGCAAACAGACCTTTGATTTTAATTGATTTCGTTTTAGAATAAGTGTTACTTTGTGTTATAAAAATATATAAAGGAAATACAATATCTGCGCGATGTACGAAATTATTGATTTTTTCGTTAATATTAATATCTATGTATATAGCTGATTTGCTCTGTTTCATGTGAAATATTACAAATTTCTGCTTGATGTTGAACATCTACATCTTCCGGAATACGTTTTCCTGTTATATTAGGATTTCTTTGCGGTTCACGTGGGCAATTGTTCAAGCACTTGACGGTAAGCACGTAAATGCATTTTCATTTTCTTCCGTTGTATGGAAAGTTTTGACGTCCAAACGTAAACGTTTAGTTGCTGGTTGTTGTATTCGATTTTGAGAGGTTGACGATGATTCTAAATTTTAAAAATTCTTATATAGTTGGATTTTAAAAATTTTTGCATAAAACTTACTATCTAGCAGTTCGAACGTTGTGTTATGGTGAAATATATTTGTCAATAGCTACGATCGAATTTTCGTTAGATGAGTAATGATTCAGTGGGCGCTCTTGACAAAAGTTTTTGGCTACTTCATGCTGTGTCTGCGGGACCTATAAATAAAAATTTAAGAAAAAATTATATAAAATTTAATAGAAATTTAAAATACCTTTTTTCTCTACTTGAAATTTCTGAATGCTAGTGCCAGAATATAATGGCACTCGCAATAGCATACCAGTTTTCTCGTGGGAGCTATCTGATGTAGCTTTAAGTTCTGGTTTTCTTAACTTCATTGTGTGCACGTTATTGTTAAAAGGATTATTATTTATGCCTCGTTGTTTTTCAGTTGAATTCTGCATTAGAGCACATTGAAGATATGTATTTACCAACAATGATCGCAGCAAATTTTGTCGTCTTTATCACACGAAAAATCAACACCTTGTGTAATATTTGTGGCTGCAACCGACGTCTTGTCGTTTAGCTGCATTAGTGTGTAAAGTACATGTTAGCGATCTTGTACAAGATGTATCACTTTCAGTATTGACACCACACATTTTATCAAAATTTATCCTATTATTATGAAAGTTTTTCATAGGCACCAGTTTCGATTGATACGGACTGTTGGTTTCTTCAGTAATGGACGTAGTGATCCGAGTTTTAGCAACACTATCCACCTGCAAAACTTCTGAGTCTATATTTAGGTTCTTATGATTTGAGTCGTGCAATTCTGTGCACTTCCGACAACGAAGTTAAAGTAGGAGGTGACAATATGCTGCCCCTTTGGTTGTTGATCTGTGTCAATAATCAATAATTAGTAAAGTGGAGAAGATTAAACATACATTTCGAAATATTAAACCTACCGTTCATTAGTATTCGTACTACAATTGTTCGTTTTGTTGGCATCCGTTGGCACCAAACCAACTGAGTGAGAAGTCACAGAATTACTTGAAATATCTTTTATATTGAAGATATTAGTAGTGCTGGTGGCTACTAAGATGGCCTACTTACTTTCTACGTGAGCGAAGGCGGAGAAAACGCTGCGTGGGCAGTAACCAGCCTGCTGTACAACTTTGCACTTCGTGGACTTGTAGATTTCCGGATGAAATTAGGACATGACGTAGATCTACACATGATGTCGAAAGTATGTAAATTAAAATGCTACATTTAATTAATATTTTTATGTAATCGAATACCTGCATATGAATTTGCGCTTGCAATGTTCTGTTTTGCTAGGTTTTTAATGCTGTGGTGAAAATGCCAATCAAATTTTCTGTACACATTGAATGACACAGAAAACAAGAACAACACTGTGGTACAACTCACGTATTGTGTACGTGAGTTCAACAGTGCATAAAAAACAGACGTCAAACCGATTTTAGAAACGGCGAATTCGAAGTGTTTCATCTCTTTATCTCTGATGGAAGGTTGTTTTTATGGCAAGAATTTTTGAGCTTCGCGAGAAAAATCAAGAACAATATTTTCACAACGATAGTAAAATTTAATGTAGTATTTTAAAACCTATTAGCAATTAAACTTAAATTGTTGCGATAGTAAGAATTCATTGTATGATTGTATTAAAGTTTTCTGCTGCGAAAATTGGGAAAAATTTTGTGTTTCGTGGCTCTCTGAATGCTGACGTCAGTCGCCATTATTGAAAATCAGCAAACTTTGAAAATAGCAACAAGAAAAATTCAACATTAAATACGAGCAGTTATTTATACATATTGAGTGCAGAGAAAATCTCGAATGTATAATTAAACGCTTCTCATAATAATAAAACAAAAAAAAAACCAAGATTTGTGAACGAATGTGAACCGAGTTTTATTAATTTTCAACAAACGTAAATACACAAACTAAATTAATAAACTACAAATTGTGCTGAAATAACGAAATTAATAAAGTTAGTGCAACCTTAAATATATGCAAAATTTTTCTTATATATACATATATATATAAATAAGAACACGTGATTGAAGAACTAAAGAGTTTCGCAACTTCTGTTGACAAGAGTTGACAAGGAATTCGTTACCGCCGACGCATGTTGCTGAGAAATCTGGGAAATGTATAAAAATAACGTTCATGGAGATATCACACACTTGTAAAGGAAGTATAAGGACATATATATATATATATATATATATCCATATGTAGTGCTGCGACGCATGCCTTTCTCGAATTCTTTTATTATGCTCATAACGATTTACAATTGTTATTGTTATTAATTAAACTGTAACGATAAAAGTAAGAAATTGTATTAGTTTTTTTGTTTTTTTTTTTGACGATTAAGCAATTAGAAGTTGGTAGAAGAAGTTTGAAACCGACCTTCTTGGGTCTTTTATTTAGTAATTACGTACATGTTATAACAGTAACTGTATTAAGTCTAAATAAAGTTTAAGATAAACATTTGCTTTACATACAAGTCGATTTTCTTATACATCTGTACGCAGCTGTAAATTCTTTGTATGCGTTTTTATAATTTTTTTTGGGTTTTTTTTTTGTAGTCATTTGCAAATGATTACAAGCGTTTAATTTTCATATTAAGCCAAGTAAAAATTATATTTCTTCGCATTATCTAAGTTATCCACTCTTTTGAATAATTATATTTAAATGCTTTTGTATTGTTTAAACTTATAAAAGTCTTTATAAGAAATAAATTAATATGTATTGAAAATTAATCATCTTTTTTGCTAGATAATGAATTAAACAGTAACTAAGGTTAACAGGTGAGTTAGCGGTTTCACTCCGCGCAGCCAGGCGACACACGAACAACAACATATGCCGACGCGCCAACCAAGGTAGGGTGGGTACGGAAAGGGGGAGGGAAACAACACATACTCCTCCCCCATCAGCCTCTCGTCTCTCTCCCTCATACTTCAACCGAACCTTCGCGACTAATTTTTTTGTGGTACGTTTGTTCAGCCGCCATCAATTTGATATCGATCGCGAATGGATATCGTCGTGTAGATTTGTATTATCGGTCTTGTCTATGGCAGTAGAGCCAAAGTAAGCCTCAGCTCCTTTCTGATTTATTGTAACTGGGGTATAAAGACACTGTCGGGGTTGTTGAAGAATTGCAATTTATTGGCTCGAGATTTTACGTGAATGGATTTAATGGCTGTTCGTAACTCGTCAATATTTCCCGAGCAGATATTGGTTTAGTATTAGAATTCTAGGTTAGATAGTCGTGGTGAATTTGGCTTGAGACTTTGTACCGGGTACTTGTTTAGGTAACGGGCAACTCGTTGAACGGATCCCGACTAAATTGTGTTTTTCCTTTTGCAATATTTAATTTCATCTAAGTTCCTTTGTGTCACCGAATTATAGTGAGGCCTCGTTCAATTAGAGACTTCATCTGAATGATTTCATGTGAATCATTGGTGACTCGTTGGATGACGCCCACTGTCAGAATTTTTTTTTTGTAGTTTAGCCCATGTTTTCTATTGATTATCTCTAGTGGTTGCTACCAAAAACCACTCGTGATCGATTAGATGGTTGGCTTCATTTTTTTTGAGGACGCGAGAGAATAGATAAAAGAGAGGAGTTTTGTGTCGTCTGGTGTAGTGGAGCCGCTGCTCAACCTGTGTTTTGTAGTGTGCAGGTAGAATGGTTTAGTTCCTATTTTTTTTTTTTTGTTTTAACTTTAGTGTAATTATTTATTTATTTTCTTTTTTTTTTGGCTTCCGTTAGATATGTTTGTTATTTTTGATTTTTTTTATTTCCTGTAAATTTTAGCTTGCTTTGATTTTCTTTTGGTAGTGGTAATTTAATTTTGTTGTGATATATTTTTCCTTGTTGTTTTTTTTATTTAACCTTAGTCTAATTTCTTGTGTAATTTTATTTTATATTTTTTTTTGTGTTATATATTTTTACCTTTTTTTTTGCGTAAACGTTGTTGCCTCAGGTCGTCACATTGGTAAATTTTGTCTTTTGTTTTTTTTTTTTTTTTGCTTAGAACTTACCACCTTTTCCAGCTGTTGATCTGGCCACTGGTGGCTGATCACCACCTGTTTTGTTAGGTGTGTCGAGGCGCTGAAGGAATGCGGACGGAGAGCCGCTCTTTCCAGCTCGTATCCGCATTGCGGCTATCGGCTTCTTTAATTCTCGGCATGACGACGGACAGACACATTCCGTAAAGTGGCGTGATCGAAGTTTCTAGAAGAATTTTTTTTCTATGAACTTCGCATCATGCCATCCTACGGGACTTGCAAGGAAAGTCGATCATGGTGAGAAAGAGCGAGATGTCGCGAGCTGCGCTGCGGCCGCGGATGGAATGAGCGAAGCAAACCAGTTTTCTTTCTGTAGCTTCGAGACAGTCCTTGGTCGACAGAAACAGTCAGTCGGAGATGAGTATTTGAGAGTCGCTCAAGTTGTGTGGAAGTTGTTCGCCGGCAATCGTCATGGAAGGTTGTTTTTATGGCAAGAATTTTTGAGCTTCGCGAGAAAAATCAAGAACAATATTTTCACAACGACAGTAAAATTTACTGTAGTATTTTAAAACCTATTAGCAATTAAACTTAAATTGTTGCGATAGTAAGAATTCATTGTATGATTGTATTAAAGTTTTCTGCTGCGAAAATTGGGAAAAATTTTGTGTTTCGTGGCTCTCTGAATGCTGACGTCAGTCGCCATTATTGAAAATCAGCAAACTTTGAAAATAGCAACAAGAAAAATTCAACAATTAATACGAGCAGTTATTTATACATATTGAGTGCAGAGCTAGAAAATCTCGAATGCATAATTAAACACTTCTCATAATAATAAAACAAAAAAAAAAACGAAGATTTGTGAACGAATGTGAACCGAGTTTTATTAATTTTCAACAAACGTAAATACACAAACTATATTAGTAAACTACAAATCGTGCTGAAATAACAAAATTAATAAAGTTAGTGCAACCTTACATATATGCAAAATTTATGTTATATATACATATATATATAAATAATAACACGTGATTGAAGAACTAAAGAGTTTCGCAACTTCTGTTGACAAGAGTTGACAAGGAATTCGTTACCGCCGACGCATGTTGCTGAGAAATCTGGGAAATGTATAAAAATAACGTTCATGGAGATATCACACACTTCACTCACTCTTTCACTGTCAGCCGATCGTGAAGGTTCTAACAACTCCTGTTCTCCAAACATCTTTAAACATTTTACCTGCGACCTGAAATCGTCTTTTTCAAGACGCTCATCTCTAAGAGATAAAATTTATTTACTACCCGCTGGAATTTACTTAAATTCCTGTTTCGCTACCTGCGCAACAACAATCGTATTTTTCAAGGCTTTTCCTTTTAATCATTTAACTTTTGTCTTTTCAGAAGTTCTTCTCTTTTCTCATTTCAGAAGTATCCGCTCTATGGGTAGCGGAGTTAAGAAGAAGTATTCTTCGGCGCTCAAGCTCCTTAAGAAAGGATCTGATCGCCATGGCATGGACTTTCTACTCCCACTGCTAGACAGCCTCCGCAGCTTCATCAACGAGCTGGAAAATAACCAGCAAGATGCCAGCTCCGAATCTGACGCTACAACCACTCCAGGGGACTCCATCAGCGAGGACAGCGACTCCACTGTCTGCGACACCATGGAGGTAGACTAAGATGGCCTGTTATGCGCTACTTCCAGCATAAACAAGGCCACCGATTCTGTCAACAACGTAGAAGGAAAAAGGAAGGCACCTACCCCTACCTCCTCGCCATCCCCTAAACGACAAGTTGGTAAAACACCAGCAGACAGCGCTACACCGCCTACCTCTGACGGCTCACCCACCACCGCTCCGGCTAAAGTAACGGCTTCAAAAGATGACATCGGCAAGGAAACCAACTCGGCTTCGTTTCCACCAATCTTCTGCTTTGGGCTCAGCGTCGCGCAGCTGAATAAATCAGCAAAGCAGAAAAATCTGGACATAAAAATTAACAACGTCAACTCATCCAAATCAGTGGTAACTGTTAAATCCAGGAAAGATTTCGACGCCGTTAAGGAAATTCTCACCACCAGCAAAACCGAGTTCAGTACGTTTACTCCTAAAGAGGACAGAAAAACCTTGTTGGTTCTAAAAGGTATCCATCACTCTTTTGATGCTAAGGATGTGAAAACCGAACTGCTGTCAAACGACATCCAAGCCATCTCGGTGGCACCTTTAAAATCCACGCGACCAAACATGAAGCTCAACAGCTTTATCATAGAATTAAAAAAGGACAGCGATATCTCCTGCATAACTGGCATGTCTTACCTTTTGAACCAAAAAGTTCACTGGGAAAAATTGAAGCCACGCGGCATTACGCAATGCAAGAACTGCCAGCTCTTCGGCCACGTTGCATCCAACTGCGGAATGAAGTATCGCTGCGTAAAATGCAACGAAAGTCACGGACCTGGCTCCTGCCCAAGATCTTCATCCAACCCCAGAGACGATAACGTGTTCTGCGTTAACTGCCAAAAAACTGGCCATCCCGCTAATTATTTAGGCTGCCCTAAATACAAGGAAAAGTTTGCAATCATCAAAAGAATTGCCCAAAAAAAAAAGGAACAGCACAACTTCGCTGCCCTTTCTGCGAAAAGAGTAATTAAAAGCGGCGTCAGCTTTGCTCAAGTAGCTGCCGCTGCTTCAGCAGACAAAATGCAAGCCACTCGACAAAAATCTGTCAAAGCTACTACATTCAAGGGGCCAGTTAAATCTACAGCCAATTCCAAAGTAAATTTCTTCGACGACGCCGAGAGGTTATTCGGAGCAGACCTGCTTTCCATCATAAAGAAGGCAAAGATGATCATTCCAAAGAATTACGGCTCTTTGAACGACTCCAAGAAAACAAGAGTTTTGGCATCCTTAATTTGTGAACTATGTTCCGATTAAAAAAGCTCAAAATCTTCACTTACAATGTGAACTCATTAGTATCCATTGCCAAGCGTGCAGCGCTCAACTTATACATCAAAGCTCACAAGCCGGACATCCTACTCCTCCAGGAAACTAACATCACAAGAAGACACAAGGTGAGCCATCCCGGGTACGCTATTTTTCAAAATCCAAAGACCGCAGACTGCCGAGGCACAGCAATTTTCCTGAAGAACAACTTTCCTGCAATTCAAATACCCATTGAGGGACTATCCTGCTCCGAAGCCACCGCGGTTGTCATCAATCTCTCTGGTGACGAGACGCTCTTCGTCATTTCGGCCTACACTCGCTGCGCCAGCACCAGGTCCTGCATTATGAACGACCTTTCCAAAATTTCCAGCCTGTGCAGTCAACACACCTACTGCGTCGTAGGCGGCGATTTCAATGCACGTCACCACTTATGGTTCGATGACTTCTGCTCAACCCAAGGAAATGCAATTGCCGATTGGCTAGACTTGCATATTGACGATCACTCATTAACAATCGTCTCACAGCCATTACGGACGTTCCCTGCTACGCCATCGACGCTGGACTTCTTTCTGTGCTCAACGAACCTTGTCAACCTCTTGAATGAGCTTCGCAATTTCTCCTGCAAAGCGCATGTAAGTGACTCCGATCATCTTGCCGTGGAACTTACAATCAAACTGTCGCAGAACATATTCTGTGAACGGCCACCCACCGAAACTGCAGTGCACCTGAATAAAGTCAACTGGGACCTCTTCCAAGCTTCGGTGAATAGAAGAATCAGCAATCTCTCAACTACGCGAAACCTGTCAAACAATGAATTCGATGAGGCAATTCTGGATTTCGAAAGCACACTCTCTGGTGCCTTAGAAGAGCAAAAAACCCAAGTCACAAGCAACGATGCTTTCGAACACTTGCCAGATCACATCCAAGCTATCCAGGCGCACAGACAGCGCCTTAGGAAGAAACTGCAGAGAATTTTGCAGCGTGATCTCAACACAATCAACGATGAATACAGACGCGTAAAGGCGGAACTTCAGTGCACGAACACCATGTTCAACAGAGCCTTGGCGCAACATCGGAACGACGATCTTAGCAAAAGGCTGAACGACATTAGACCTGGTCCAGATGCTTTCAGAAATATTGGCTTCATTATTAAAAAGTGAAACTGCCTGCCAGATTCTATTTCACATTGGAATGCAATAGCCACTGGGGATGCTGAAAAAGCTGAAGCCTTCGCCGAGCACTTCGAAAACAACTTTCAGGATAGAATCCCCGCTAACACAGATTTTTGTAACGAAGTCAGCAGTAAAATTGAAGAAATTGAAAGCTCCAACTCCACGATCACTGTTTTCTCCGCCAACAATCCTGCAGATTCACCTACCGATGAATCTATTTTCATTTCTCCGGATGACATCAGGGACTACGTCTTGCTTTCCAAGGCAAAAAAATCTTCAGGTAGAGACGGCATTTCAAATTACGTGCTGAAAAGATTGCCTGACATTTGCTTCGTGCTGTTGACAGTTCTCTTCAACAACTGCATGAACAATGCCTACTTCCCGCGAGCTTGGAAAGAAGCAAAAATTGTGCCAGTACCGAAGAAATCGAACCGCGAGTCAATGGATGGTTACAGACCAATAGCGCTTCTGTGCTGCATCAGTAAGCTTTTCGAAGCCCAAATTCTGAAGCTGATCAACTCGCACTGCACCGAGAGAGATATTTTACCTAGTCAGCAACATGGATTCGTTAAAAAGCGCTCCACGATTCATCCGCTTATAAACCTGCACAACGACGTCACTCTTTCTCTTAATAAAAAGGAGTTTACCATCGCCTGTCTTCTAGACATTGAGAAAGCTTTCGACACAGTTTGGATCAACGGGCTCGTGTACAAATTAACGCAATTCTGCTTTAGCGTTCACCTGGTCAAGCTCATTCTTGACTTTCTAAAAGGCAGAGTTTTCTTCGTGCATGTCAACGGGAAAAAATCTTCACTTAGAAGAATTGCTGCTGGCGTACCGCAAGGTTCCAAATTGGGTCCCACCTTATTTAACATTTTCACGGCCGACCAACCTAATTGTGCCCGCACTAAGACACTCCTTTACGCAGACGATTCCATCACTTACTCAACATCGCTGTCACCTGAAATAGCTGCTCAACGTGTAGAAACGCATATCAACAAACTATGGAGCTATTACGAGAAGTGGGGCTTGAAGATAAATGCCACGAAAACTGAGCTTATCTGCTTCAGAATTCCGTCCACTAGCAGCAACAGGCGGCAGTCTGCTCGACGGTGCAGATCCATCAGCATTAGGCTTTCAGATGGCAACGTAGTTCCCTGCAAGACAGCGACTAAGTACTTGGGAATCAACTTTAGCGAACTCTTCAAGTTCAACGACCACGCCAGGGAAACTCTCAAAAAGGCAAATTTCGCCTACAGCCTCGTGTCACCGCTAATGAGGAAGCAGAACGGATTAAGCCGCCCCGTAAAGCTACTTATTTATAAGCAGCTGATTCGACCTGTCATCAGCTACGCATGCCCTATTTGGTTTTCCATCTCCCCCACACTTATGGAAAAACTCCGTCGCTTCGAGAGAAAGGTGCTTCGTTCTTGCGTCGGCCGCTGGCGGCGTCCAAACTCAGTAAAATACTACTCCAACGATTCCTTGTACCTGATGGCAAAAATTTCTCCAATCGACACATACATGGAAAACCTTTCCAAACGCATCGTTATGAGCATTTCCTCAATTTCATCATGCCGGAAAACAGATACCTATTTATTCAGCAGATCCTGCAGCCTGGACTAGAGCTGGGATTCTACAGCAAGAGGAATCCGCGCCATCATCGTGGTTAATTATAACCATCAATTTCATTATTTTCACTTTAGGTTAATTTATCTCAAACATTTTGTTTAGTCTTAAGCAATAAAAATTGTAATGTCAATGTTCTTGAGTCTGGCCCCTTCTGTGCCGACTAAGTTAATGTATCTTATTTAAGTTAAATTATAAGACAAATTGTATATACTTTTTCGAATTTTAAATAAATGAAATCTGAATCTGAAATATCACACACTTGTAAAGGAAGTATAAGGACATATATATATATATATATATATATATATATAAATGAAATCTGAATCTGAAATATCACACACTTGTAAAGGAAGTATAAGGACATATATATATATATATATATATATATATATATGTCCTTATACTTCCTTTACAAGTGTGTGATATTTCAGATTCAGATTTCATTTATTTAAAATTCGAAAAAGTATATACAATTTGTCTTATAATTTAACTTAAATAAGATACATTAACTTAGTCGGCACAGAAGGGGCCAGACTCAAGAACATTGACATTACAATTTGTAATGATATATATATATATATATATATATATATGTCCTTATGTAGTGCTGCGACGCATGCCTTTCTCGAATTCTCTTATTATGCTCATAACGATTTACAATTGTTATTGTTATTAATTAAACTGTAACGATAAAAGTAAGAAATTGTATTAGTTTTTTTGTTTTTTTTTTTTGACGATTAAGCAATTAGAAGTTGGTAGAAGAAGTTTGAAACCGACCTTCTTGGGTCTTTTATTTAGTATTTACGTACATGTTATAACAGTAACTGTATTAAGTCTAAATAAAGTTTAAGATACACATTTGCTTTATATACAAGTCGATATTCTTATACATCTGTACGCAGCTGTAAATTCTTTGTATGCGTTCTTATAATTTTTTTTGGGGTTTTTTTTGCAGTCATTTGCAAATGATTACAAGCGTTTCCCTTACTGACGTCATTATTGTTTAATTGTCATATTAAGCCAAGTAAAAATTATATTTCTTCGCATTATCTAAGTTATCCACTCTGTTGAATAATTATATTTAAATGCTTTTGTATTGTTTAAACTTATATAAAGCCTCAGCTCCTTTTTGTTTTTTTGTAACTGGGGTATAAAGACACTGTCGGGGTTGTTGAAGAACCCTCCCCACTTTCCCTGAGCACGGACGGACGAGCTGAGCTGCCCTGACAGTGGTCATTTTTTTCTTCTTTTGAATTTTTTTTTTATTTTTGTTAATTTAGTTTGCCGCGTACTCAGTACTCACACACCCCATACGTTACACATGCAAAAATTGTATTAAAAAAATCTTACAGAATTTTGGGCACTTTTTCCAGTATTTTTTGGAACAGAAGTTTGCCTAAGAAAACCAAACTTTTGCTTTATATAACATGCATAAGACCCGTAATCTTATACGGCTTTCCTATCTGGTTTAATGTTTCCCCAACGGTCATTAAAGAATTTGAAATTTTAGAACGAAAGGTCTTGAGACACTGTATTGGAAAATATTTTGGATCACATACAAAGCGTTATTCGAACCGTTTTGTTATTGAGACACTGTATTGGAAAGTATTTTGAATCACATACAAAGCGTTATTCGAACCGCTTTGTCTATAAGAAGGCTAAAGTATTTCCGATGGGATTTTACGTTTCTGACATCTTGCACAGATTTGTAAATAGAATTGCTTGTTACGAGAACAATTGCATTCTTGATATTTTCAACCCACAAAGAGTTTTTAACTGGTCGAATTCCACGTATTTATCACCTATTGGCTTTATAAATGAACTTCCGGCAAATTTTGATCTAAATGTATCTTTATGTCATGATTTTTATAAATCTTCAACTCCCGGTACTCATAGAGGCTAGCATTAAAAGTGTTTTAAGGGTTTGTTTTCTCTTTTTCTTGTTCTTGTTTTTATCTGTTACGGTTAGATTATAGTTGGTATTAAGTTTAACATTGTACATAGTTAGTTTTAAGTCTATTATTTTAGGAGTTGTACCTCCAAATCATATTAGCTTTGGGAGCAAAAGCGATATCCTTTTATGTTATTAAAATCTTTAATTTGACCTTGTCATCCTTAAGTCTTATACTAATGTATATTCATGTTTTATAGATAATACATTATAGTCTTTAATTGTAACACTTTGTTAATTGAATTACTTGTTTTTATACTGTTATTCAAAATGGCTCAATAAATTTCAAATTTCAAATTTCCTTCAATTAAATGGGTCTGATTGTCTCCTGATTGGTGGCCGGCGTAAATAGTTGAGGATCACATTTCTTTCCGTTTTATGGTTTTTTGGTTATATTTGTTTTCTTTATTTCAAGCTAAAATTAGAGCCTTCGTTGGACTTGATGGCTCGGGTTACATCTTAAAGTGTATAACTCAAACGATTGTTAACGGAAGAAAATTGATACCAAAAATTAGTCCGAGTTCTTACTTCAGCTTGTTGGCGAACAACCGACAAGGCTCTTCGTCAAAGTGCTTCGTAAGTCATCGGCGTACTTCGGCTCGAAAACGAACAATCGACAAGGCTCTTCGTCCATGTGCTTCGTGGATGCTCGGCGGGTGTCGGGATTTTGACGAGTAACCGACAAGGCTCTTCATCAAAGTACTAAGCTATCGTGTTGTGGCTCACCTGGATGGCTGCCGGCGTGGAACTCTCCTTCGTTGTATGTATGTATGTATGTACAATTTTATTTAACGAAAATTTTGATATTTACAAGTGTTTAACAAATATTCTTAACAATGGTAATTAATCTATTTACAATAACTATTTCCAAGCGGCGCAAAAACAGGGGCCATGTCGATCTCCGCAACAAATCGTCCGAATCAACCGGGATATGGAACAATTCATCGACTTGGTGGCCCAGCAGGATGAGCTGGGTGTCACTCCGCAGAAGGCAATCTCCAACATCAAGAAGGCGCCCAAGGAACGAAAAACGCCAGATTACCTAGAGAGGAAATTAGAAGAATTGGATGAATTATGGACCAAGTTTCAACCAGCCGACGATACTCTACGAAAGCATCCGGAGGTCGTGAAAGAGCATCCGTATTTTCGGCAGAACCTTCACGGAGTGATCGAAGGAAAATATCATCAAGCCCGGGAAGATATCCAGCAAGACATCAAGGCTGCCATAGCAACTTTGGCAAGCAAAAAATGCGCAACTAACCCGGGCGGAGCCCTTTCGAAACAGAGCATCAATTCTGAGTCACAAGGCCAGGAGCCAGCAGGACGTCGACAGGGCGTAGCAACAAAAATGATTCGAAAACAATCAGTCCTCATCACTGTCATCAACAACATGATTGAGAAGGTCTTGAACGAAAACACAAAACAATCATTCAAGTACTACCAAAGCAAGGCAAAACTCATTGAGAACCATTGGCTCATCGTGCAAAAATTGCATCATCAAATACTTGACGAAGTGGAAGATTTCGATGAAAGGGAATCGATTTTAAGTATATGTAAAATATATTTAATGATATTTTTCTGGTGGAGGGTGACAAATTGACAACCACTCCCAAAATGACACATAGAATTCCGACTAAAATGAATCAGCCACCAATAATTCAAAAGCAATATCGGCTCCCTCATTCGCACAGGGAGGAAGTTAACAATCAGATTGAGAAAATGTTAGAGAACATAATATCTCCTAGTATGTCTCCATGGAATTCTCCATTATTGCTATTTCCAAAGAAATGTGGAAAATATGGGAAAAAGAAGTGGAGATTAGTTATCGATTATAGGAAACTTAATGAGGCGACAATTAAACAAGTGTTTCCAATACCACGGATTGATGAGATTTTAGATCAGTTAGGATGCAGTAGATATTTTTGTACGCTAGATTTAGCTAGTGGTTATCATCAAATTTTAATGGAGAAAACAAGGAGAAAACAGCATTTAGTTCAGCTTTAGGACATTTTGAATTTAATAGGATTCCGTTTGGGTTAACGGGAGCGCTTGCAACGTTTCAACGTATTATGAATCATGTATTGACAGGCCTACAAGAAATAGATTGCTTTGTTTATCTTGATGACATAGTGGTGTATGGAAGTAATATAGAACAGCATGGGGAAAGGTTAATGAAGGTTTCGAGGCACTCAGAGAATATAATTTAAAACTTAACGTCAGTAAGTTGCCAGTTCCTGAGGCGAGAAGTAGTATATTTAGCTTCTAAGAACAAAAAAGAGGTGCAAGCGTTTTTTAGGTCAATAAATTATTACAGGAAATTCATACCGGCCACAGCAAAGCTAATACTTCCAATTAATAAGCTGCTTAGAAAAGACTCTAAGTTCAATTGGTCAGAGAAATGTCATAAGGCTTTTGAAAACTTAAAAGAAGCTATAATAACCCCGCCAAGTTTAGCTTATCCGAATTTATTTTGACAACAGACGCCAGTAGCGAAGCTTTAGGATCAGTTCTTTCTGAAGGGAAAATAGGGGAATACTAACCGATAGCGGTATGTGAGTAGGGCTCTTAATGATGCAGAAAAACGGTACTCTACCATTGAAAGGAAATTTCTAGCTATAATTCAGGATACAAAAAGCTTTAGAACTTATTTATTAGAAAGCCCATTCAAAGTGGTAACTGACCACCAACCCTTGAAAGGAATACTTAATTTAAAGGATCAAACATCAAGATTGGCGCGTTTCAGACATAAGTTATCAGAGTATATGTTCGAGATTATTTACAACACAGGGAAAAAGAACTTGAATGCAGATGCTTTAAGTAGAGTGCCGCAACCACAACATTTTGAATATTCGGTAGAGGCGGTCCAAACCCTTGCACAAACTAGGCAAAAAGAATTGAAGAGACAGGAACGAAGTCAAATTAAAACCTACACCCCAATTCTGGATCCTGATAATATACCACCAAAAAGGCAAGAAAATACGATTTTACTGAAAGACCCAAAAGAAATAGAGACAGTAATAAAGGACTTTCATAACAGACCGTTTGGAGGACACCAGGGCGCGGTAAAAGAATAAGGCAAAAGTACAGATAGGCAGGAATGCAGAGACAGATTTAAGAGTACGTAAGAAACTTTCCGTAAGAAAATGTCAAGTGAACAAATGTTCACGATTAACAAAAATGCCAATGGTATTAACGGACACACCAACACATCCATTTAGAAAGGTGTATATGGACATTGTAGGCGTTTTACAGGAGACTACGACCAGTCATTAATAAAATTTTTGAATTTTCAGGACGATTTTTCGGAATTTATGGTATGCATAGCTATTCCAGACGCTAAAGCAAGTACTGTAGCAAGGACGTTCTATTATCTCATCATATAATTACGCGTCATGGGGTTCCAAAAATTTTAATAACAGACAATGGACAAATTTCACTTCAAAATTATTTACAGATACTTGTAAATTCTTAGAAATTAAAAACTTACATATCGGTCACTCGAAAGGAGCCATAGCCCTTAGCTGAATATTTGCGCAGTTTTGCGAAAGAAGACGGTTCGAACTGGGATCAATGGTTGGCTGCAGCAATGCACGTTCACAGCTACACTCTCCATACCACAACCAAACAAAAACCGTTCCGCACGCTATTCGAATTCGATATAGAGATGCCAACGAATTTCTAAAAGAAAATGTAGTCCGGTATATAAAATTTCCATACCTATCTTGTCTAGTTCTATGCGTTACACACTCCGGTAGAAAGTGAATATACCCTCAACCTTAAGGTGTAGGGCATAAATATGTTAATTTTAAGAACTGCTAAAAGGGAAACGGAAAAAGAAATAGAAAAGAAGGAAATACAATAACCCCAACAAAATGAAAGATGAATAGAGAGAAAAATATAATAACCCCAATGAAATATATACTAAAAGAGGGAAAAATATAATAACCCCAACAAAACAAAATTGAAAGAACACTAAAGCAAAATATTAATATAGTAACACCCGCACAACAACAACGTCAACTTCAGGGTTCGACAAACATCCACGAATGAGTTCCGACTCTACGAGGTGTATACCGTGCAGTAGGAGCATGAGACGGTTATGGTTAACCAACTATATATTTAGAGGCATCAGTTGGTTAGCGATCTCAGTAAAAATGAGAAGGATTTTTAAACGGATATGTGGTAGCGGTACCGACAATTTACGAGCTTTAAGTACCCTTAACCCTCCGCTATTCACTGTTCCGAGAAATCAATAAGAAGCAAAAGCTAACCCAACAGAAAATGAATCAGCCAAAGAACGATCAAACCATGAACCACGAGCGGGTGCAGTGTCGTCACGACAACAGTAAGCAGAGGAAAATGGAGACAACAGACAAGGGCAGAAGGGCGTCGCTTCAACATAAGTCATTGGAAATAAAATTTTAATGGTTGCTTGTGAATGTCATCTTAAGTAGTTTTTAATATTTATTAATCAAAAAATTGTAAAAATAAGTAATGATATGAATCAGTTATTATTGAGTTAAATATACCAGCAAGTTAATTGGGAAATACTAAGTACACTAATAAGATAATTTTAATAATAATTGCTAGCCGGAGGGCGGAGGAATGTTGTAGGTCGGAACGGTCAACCAATCGTTTAAGCTTTTAAGCTTAAAAAAAAACATAAAAAGCTTAAGCGGAAAGTTTAAAAATTCATAAATTAAATATGAATTATTACAATTCCGTGTTAATACGAATCGTAATATACACGTTCCAGTCAACATTCATACAAAAATTTGGATTCTCTAAATCGATGGTGTAATTCTAACTTCATGGACCTAAATGAGAAGATATGTAAACAAATAATATTTTTACGTTGCCAGAAGCCCAAACTACTTGCTTTCTTGTTTACGCAATCGCAACTGTAATAAATCTATTAGCTTACCAACTTATGAGTCTCGCCTAAGGTTGATTAATTTATCGTCACTCGCTGATTGCAGAATTACGTTAAATGTGATTTTATGCTGAATTTAACGTGAAATAAACGGCTCGCTGAACTGGCTCCTTCATTGAGCCATGGTTTTGCATTATTGTTGAAACCACATGTCAGCCAAGCCCAACTCTTCCATTTTGGGCAAAAAAAAAAGAAGGTAGCGCTCGCCATTCACAGTGACTTTTCTTACTTCGTTGTCTTTGAAGAAGTACGATCCAATGATGCCTCCGCCCCACACCAAACATTTTTTCGGGATAGTTCTTGCAATCCTTCTGGGTGCTCTTTACTCCAAAAACGGCAGTTTTGCTTGTTCACGTATCCATTCAATCAGAAATCAGCTACATCGCTGAACATAATTTTTCGATAAGAAAGTCGGCCAACTTTCTTAATTCACCAAAAATTCTGCGTTATTGTAGTCCTGCGAATTCATGGTTAAATTATAGACCAAACTGAGTATGTTTGACAATGACACAAAGCGCGAAACCCGTGTGAGCTGTCAAATAAGGAGTATACATTCATTAAAAGATTGCATGAAACTTTTGTTGCCGGCAATATTGTAAAAGTTGTGCTCGACGATTAGGCCTACTGCGCTGTCAGCAGCAACCTGAGCAAAGCAGAGCAAATTTCAGACCCGAATATTACAACCGAAGTTTTTTTTCTGTAGAACAACTGACGCAAACAGCATGGCAATGATCGATTTGTGGATTTTAGAGGTGATAAGAGGCACTGAGGGAACTTCTCTTCTTTTCGTCCCTTTACAACAACAAATCATTAGCAGTCTTTTTAATTTATATTTTTGTAAGAAATTTTAGATTTCTGATATTGTGCATGATACCTTTGAGAGAATGGAAATAGTATGTCTTATTGGCTTTTCAGATGAATGGGTTTATTTTATATATTAGATGCTGTAGATTTATAACTACTGTAGCATGTAGAAACCTGATATGCGGACGAAAACTAATCTGTTACCTTTTATAAGCAATTGGGTTTATGTATGTGCGAATTTATTCCGAGTGGTTGTGTGCTTGCGAGGATTTGGCTGGAGACAAAGCAATGTTGTTTTGCTTTGTACCACTCGGTTAATTTTTTACTTAGTTATTGTGTACTATCGGCTTTTTATAACTTTTAACTATCGAGCAGAATTAAGCAATAGAATTTCACCGTAAATAATTAATTAATAATTAATAATTTATATTTTTTTTATTTCTTAAAAATTATACAAAACTGCTTACACATAAAACAATTACCAATAACAAAAATTCTAACTAACACAAAAGACAAAAATAACTATTATTAATATCGCTCCTTTGGTTTAGGAGATATGAGACACGGGCTGCCACTACAGCTTACATCAATTATTTAATAGAGGTAAAATCAAATTTGCGTTCGGATCTGAAGTCCTTTTGGAAGTTTGTGAATGTGAAAAGGAAGGTTTCTACCTACCCATCAGTTATGAAACTTGACCATTCTGAATCTGGAGATGCTGCAGTATTTGTAACTTGTTTGCTGACTATTTTAAAGCTACTTATTCTTCAAAGGATTGATTAGCCAGTAGCTTACAGGAATACCCATACTCCATTTCGTCTGGATTGATAAGTATGCCAATTTTGGATGTAGATATTGTTCTAAAATCATTAAAAGACCTTAAATGCAACTTCAACTCTTGTCCTGATGGATTACCATCTAGCGTTTTGAAATTATGTGCTGATGAGTTAGCAGCACCTATTACTGCTTTATTTCAGTTCTCTTTACGCACTGGATATTTTCCGAAAGTATGTTGATCCTCATTTATTATTCCACCTCACAAATTTGGTAATAGATGTGATATTAAGAATTATCGTGGTATTGCCAAAATTAGTTCTTTGCCTTTAAACTTTTTGAGAAGATAATTGCTGATCTTTAATTTCGCCTACGCAGCATGGGTTTTGCAAAGATAAATCAATGACAACAAATGTACAAATGTACTTGAATTGGTATCGACAACTATCAACAGCTTTAAAGATTCTATGCAAACTGATGTCATATATACTGACTTCAGTAAAGCTTTCGATGTAGTTAATCATAATCTTCTATTATTAAAGATGAAGTAATCAAATGGTAGTGTTTAACAATTACGTATCAAATGAATTTCTAGTCCCTTCTGGTTTTCCGCAAGGGAGCCATTTGGGACCGTTACTTTTCTTGGTATTCATCAATGATCTTCTTACTGCCATTAAATATGGAAATGTTTGCTGACGACGTGAAACTTTTTTGAGCCTATAAAAATATTAGTAATGCAAATCTTCTCCAATTGGATTTGAATTCTTTAATTACATGGTGTGATATTAACTGCATGGACCTGAAACTAAAGAAATGCAAACAAATTACTTTTGCACGTCACCGGAACCCACACTTCATTAATTACATAATTGGTGGATGCAAATTAGATCCTGTTGAATCCATTCTCGACCTAGGAGTTGGTTTTGATCCGAAGTTACGGTTTCATAGACATATAAATCATATATCTAATAAAGCTCATAGTACGTTGGCATTTATTAAACGGTGGACTAAGGAATTTAAGGATCACTTCATTACTAAGCTGTTATATACATCACTTGTTAGACCATTGTTGGAATATGCCTTGCCTGTCTGGAGGCCAAACTTCACCTGCTACATCGCTGAACTTGAATCTGTTCAAAAGCAGTTTTTACTGTTCGCTTTGCGTCATCTTCCTTGGGATGCATCTTTAAACTTACCATCTTACGAATCTCCTCTAAAATTGATAGACTTACCATCACTTGTTAATCGTCGTAAGATGTTGAATGCTGCCTTCGTCGTAAGTTTGTTATATGGAGCTATTGATAGCCCTTACTTACTAGATAACATTTTTATAAATGTTCCTCATCATACTCTCAGACATTATGAGCAACTAGGAATGCTTGTGTTGATTTTAAACCTCTTCGGAATGCTTTTGTTGATTTTAATTCTGTATATTCTGTTGTTAATTTTTGTGATTCAATTCGTTTAACAAAGCAAAAGATATTAACTTTTATTTCTTAGTATTGATTATATTAATTATTACATACAATTTAGTGAACTATAAAGTAATGTATATACTTACTTAGTTTATATGAATAAATAAATAAATTTTTCTTAGTTATACTTTTAGTTTATAAAAGTAAAAATAAATGAATGAATTAATGAAGATATGTAATATACATAATAAAATATACAGTATGTACATCTATGTATGTGAAATAAAATGCTTACATAAATAAATTGTAAATTTGTATAGAATTAAAAATGTAAAACTAGTAAAACGGATCAGTAAAGTATGACTGAACCAGTTGTTTGCAAGTATAAAGAAAATTTTTTAATTATTGTACTTAATTTTGTATTACGTTTAATACGCTAAGCAATATACAGCAAATAAGAAGTTTCACAAATAAAACCTTATAATTTATAAACGAAGCCTACTTTTATTGACAACCCAACAGCATACGCAAAATCACAAAAATAAAAATTTCATTCTAATACAAAAATTGAAAAAAAAACAATGAAGCCGCTCATGATTTGTTCTTTTATAAAAACAAAAAGAGGTTGAATTCATCATCATAGAACATAAGTTATATGGGAGCTAGTGCGGGGCACTTTTACTCCATTGTAAAAATTCGCCCTATTGGCGTCTGGTTTATTAAATTATGTTATCGATTGTTTGATTTATCTTTTTGTTTTTAAATTTATGCCAGTACTGTGTCCCTAATGGATAGGTAAGTATTGCGATGGGTTTCTATCGGGTTTCGGAGTCTGTTTAAGGAACTGTTTCGGATTTCGTCCAGTTTGTTGAATAGTTTAAGTGCGTTGGAAACATACCACGGAATATTAAATATTTTTGTGATTGTTAAATTTTGAGCGATTTGAAGTTTTGAAATGGCTGTATTTGAAGCCGTCAGAAAGCTAAAGCTGCCGTAAAGAAGGCTTGGTCTAATAATCTGTTTCTAAATTAAAACTTCGTTTTTATGGTTGAGTCTATTGTTTTTAAGAATTGGATGGAGCGATTGTATGGTTCCAACGCATTGTTGACGTTTTTTCTGGACGTGGTTTGTCCATTTATGTACGTGGTCGAAGGTGACCCCTAAATAAACGGCAGTTTCCTGCCAAGAAATTGGTTGTCCGTTGACTGGAAGACAACGTGGATTTTGTTGTCTTTTTCGTGAAACAAAAATGGCTTGTGTCTTGTTTGCGTTAAGAGCTATTTTCCACCTTTTGAAATACTTCATGGTTTTATTTATGCCCCGTTGAAGATTATCGCAAATGAAGTTTGCGGATTTGGCAGTAGAATAAATACAGGTGTCATCTGCGTACAGAGAGATATATGTTTTGAACGTTCTGGGAATATCAGCCGTGTATATGGAGTATAGAATAGGAGAAAGCGGGTAACCTTGAGACACCTGCCTCCACTCTTCTGGGAGATGAGAGATGGTCTTCGACTCTTACCGTGAAAGTTCTGTTTTGAAGGAAGGATCCTATTAATTGGATGAGTGAGATAGGAATTTTAAAGGCGTAAAGTTTAACGATTAGGCCGGCATGCCAAACCTTGTCGAAGGCTTTGGAGATGTCAAACATAATCAACCCCGAAGAAGATATTCGGTTGAGGCCATCTCTAATTTGCTGAACAACACGCGCTAGTTGAAGTTCAGTCCTTGGGAAGGACTTCTTTGTCTTCGGCTACCGCTCTCACTCTAGCTAATAGCAGATTCTCTAAAATTTTTGCTAAGGATGGAATGAGGCTGATGGGCCTCCAGTTTTGCGGAAAAGTCGGATTTTGCCTCGGCTTGGGTAGCATTATTACAACAGCTCTTTTCCACGATGGGGGATATTTCCGAAGGAGGAAAATAGCGTTGTATATATGTGTCAAGTCTTCTAAGATGTTGTCTGGGAGGTTTTTGAGTGATTTATTTGAAATGCGGTCGTGGCCAGGCGCTTTTTTCACTTTCAGTCCAGAAATTTGGCTCTTAACCTCCTCTAAGTCGGTAGGGCGGATGTGGGTCTCTATGTCTTTGAGGAGAATGTTTTTCGCGGCGCGCCTAATTTTGCTGCTAGTCAGCGGAGGGTAACATGGATCGTCGTCGTCACTATCGTCTTCGTCTGAGGAAAGGTTTTCCCTAAACTGTAGTTCTAAGCTGTCTGCAAATGCTTCGGCTTTTCCTGCTTTGTCAAACTTTAGGCCGTTTAGTCCGTGAATGGGCGGAATGTGTGCTTTTTTCTTCCGGAAATATTTTGTCGTTCTCCAGAAGTTGTCTTCGCCCGGCTCTAAAGAATTGAGGAAATCGCCCCATTTGCTATTGATGTATTCGTCCACGTCTCTCCTGATTTTGTTAGTCAACCTGTTGGGCTGCCTTCTTAAAGCTGGGTCAGCTGTCTCTCTAGCGCGTTTCCTGATCGCGTTTTTGATGTCGATTGGCAGGTCATAGTGGTTGTGTTGTGTGATCGTGTCCTTACGCGAGTTTTGGTCTATGATTCTTTCGTCTTTGATTCTATCGGTCAGGTTATGTATCGCGTAGTAGGTGTCCGAGGGGGTTTTTAGGGGTGGAACCGAGTCATCAGCTGACAACGTGTCACGAAACGCGCGCCAGTTTGTGCGGACGGACAGTCTAGGAGGCGATTCTGTAAACGAGTCGTGTACCTGAAAAAGGACGGGTTTGTTGTCCGAGCTCAAGTCGTCGATCACGCTGAAGGTGACGTTGAATTCGAAGTCCTTTGTAATGCCTATGTCCAAAGTGTGGGAGAATCTTGGGCCGAAGTGCGTCGGTTCGTTTGGTACAAGAACGTCCAAACTATTGTTTGACAAAAAAGCGTTAAGTTTTACCCCCGCGTTATTGGTACTTCTGTCGCCCAGAGTCGGTTATAGGCATTTAAATCGCCTACTAGAAACGTCGGCCCCAAGGAGCAAAGTTCAGTCAGGTCTTGTTCGAAGTCTTTAAAAGTTGGAGGTTTGTAAGCTGAGATAGCGAAAAAAGGGGTTGATCCTACGGTTATTTGGACAATTGTGGCTGCTAGACCTTGTATAACTGGAGTGGAGACTTGAACATGTGGAATCGTATTCTTAATTAGTATCGCCGTGCCCCCAGCTTTCCTATGAAGTCTGTCATTTCTGTATGTGCGATAGTTCGCAAGCTGGAATTGTGTTCCTGGTTTTAGCCAGGTTTCCTGAACTAGTAGGATGTCGATCGTGTTGTCTTATAGAAATTGGTTCAGTTCGTATTTTTGGGGGCAATGGAATTGGCGTTCCAACTAAGAATGGAGAGATGGCCTAGCGAAGACATTAATTATTGTGGGAGAAGATACCTTGGACCATCGAAGGCATCATCTCCTTCATCATGAAAGAAAACTGAGCTTGCATGTTCGTGAAGAACTGCTCCATTTGTCTCATGTTGGGTTGCGCGCTTGTCTGGGGTTGAGTCGTCTTCTTCGCGGAGTTTGTTTAGGTGTTGTTGGGTTTGGCGTAGGAAGATGGGGTAAAGGTGGTGGTGGGTGCTTTGGGAAGAGAGGGAGTCGCTGACGCAAGTTTTTGCGCGAAGGTGGGACGCTTGAAGATGTCCGGGTTTTTGCGCGAAGGTGGGACGCTTGAAGATGTCCGGGTTACGCGGGCAGCCTTTGCAACTTGGGGGGTGCTCGCCACCGCAGTTCACGCATTTTGGCTTCTCTACTGCCGTTTTTTGGCATTTGGTGAAATGGTGATTGCCATCGCATTTTACGCATATTGGGTTGGCGTCGCAGCAATTTGCAGCGTGCCCGAATTGTTGACAGTTGTGGCACTGAGCACTGCCACCTTTTGATTTCTGCGCTTCGACAGACACAATCAAATTGCAGACGGACTTGATATAATAAATGTGTGCCTCGCTTCTTGGGAGAAGGACTTTCTTGGGATGAGGCTGGACAGATTGTTTTTAGTTTTTAGGTATAACCAATCGGAGGGACTGAAGCCTTGCGACTCAAGGTAGGACTTGACTTCTTCTGGGTTGAGGCCTTTCAACCCGCGAAGTATAATGTTGAGGGATTTTTCCTCACGCATCAAGTACGTATGGTACTGATATTTTCTTTCTTGGAAGAATTTAATAATGTTACGTTGATCATTTGGGCTGGCTGGGATGATTTGAATCCCGAGGAAGACTCTTTTAGCCTGCGTGAATTTTATGGATTGCTGGTTGAGTTGTCTTGCGACCTCTGACGATTTTTCTGGTTCTCGGAGAATTATTGGAACCGCTTTTTCAGGCGTTGGCACTTTAGAGGTGGAAGCCTGGGTGGCCGGAGTTGTGGCCGGAGCGGAGGCCGACGAGGTGGTCGAAGTCGTGACCGAAGCAGTGGCCTTTTTTTTTGGTTTTCGTTGGCTTACTGTCAAGGGTGGGAAAGTCGGTAGACATGGCTGATAGGACGTCGTTGATGGTTGGTGGCGGAAGGGGAACGGGGAGCTTCTTATGAGGTCCGGCTGCCTCATCATCCGAGATAGTCGGCGCCTTGGTTCTTTTTTGAACCGGATGCTGTGTCTTCTGCTGCTGTTTCAGTATCTCTTTTAGCTCATCTATGCTCGATTGCAGTTTCCTAATGGTCTCGTTCTGAGATCGCGAAGCCTCTAAAATGACTTTAATTTGAGTTTTTAAAAACTCGTTCTCTTTCTTGAGAGAGATATGAGAGGGGTCTAAGCCGGTTTGAGGGGAAGTAATGAGCTGTTCATCGTCTGAACAGTCCGAAAATTGTGGCGACGTAATGTCGTCCATGTTGTCACTCAGTGTTGAGTAGTAGTTGATGTTTTTCATTTATATTGATATATAACGTTTGTAACGAACTTTCTTTGGCCGGGGTAGCACTCAGCGGTTGCCAGGGTTCGTTGCAAGAAATTCCTTGGGTTCTTGTTATGTAGATCTTCTTATTAGTCTATGTTTGCTGTTGATGAACTTGGAAACGTGTAGGCGTTGAAAGCGACGCGCGAGATGGCGTCGACGTGGTGGGCGTGGCAGCGGATGCTGCTGATGAAACGTGGAAACGTGTAGGCGTTGACAGCGGATGCTGTTGATGAACTTGGAAACGTGTAGGCGTTGACAGCGACGCGCGAGATGGCGTTGACGTGGTGGGCGTGGCAGCGGATGCTGCTGATGAAACGTGGAAAACGTGTAGGCGTTGACAGCGGATGCTGTTGATGAACTTGGAAAGGTATAGGCGTTGACAGCGGATGCTGCTGATGAACGTGGAAACTTGTAGGCGTTCACAGCGACGCGCGAGATGGTGTCGACGTGGTGGGCGTGGCAGCGGATGCTGCTGATGAAACGTGGAAACGTGTAGGTGTTGACAGCGGATGCTGTTGATGAACTTGGAAACGTGTAGGCGTTGACAGCGACGCGCGAGATGACGTCGACGTGGTGGGCGTGGCAGCGGATGCTGCTGATGAAACGTGGAAAACGTGTAGGCGTTGACAGCGGATGCTGTTGATGAACTTGGAAACGTGTAGGCGTTGACAGCGGATGCTGCTGATGAACGTGGAAACGTGTAGGCGTTAACAGCGACGCGCGAGATGGTGTCGACGTGGTGGGCGTGGCAGCGGATGCTGCTGATGAAACGTGGAAAACGTGTAGGCGTTGACAGCGGATGCTGTTGATGAACTTGGAAACGTGTAGGCGTTGATAGCGACGCGCGAGATGGCGACGTGGTGGGCGTGGCTGAATTTGTATAAAGCAAAGAGCGCTGCTGATGATCGTGGCGGCGACGCGTAGTGGCGTCGACACAGTTATGCGTGGCAGCGGATACTGCTGACGAAACGTGGAAAACGACGCGTAGTGGCGTTGGCACAGTTTGGCGTGAAGCGAGGCTGAATTTGTATAAAGCAAAAAGACCGACGGGACTTTTCCACGATGTTTCGTTTTGTGTCTTTCGTCGTTTCTCTCTCTCCAGAGAACGCTGTCGCGTCACCCACACTCTCGTACCTGTGTGTGTCGGTTGCTTTGCTTGACCAGAACCGGTTTTCCCGCTGGTAGTCGTGTGGTTTTGTGGCTACTGCGTTCGCTCTGGCGCCCTTTCGTCGCAGTTTCGAGATCACCGAATCTTCCACTTCGAAGTTTTGGCTGACTGTACGGTTTTTTGTGGTGATCCAATTTGCGACGCAAAATGGTTCGTCACACCCCCCCGGAGGTGGCGGATTATCCAGCTATCCGCCGTCATCACGATGCGGAAATGATCCGTCCGGAAGACCACCCGTCGGCTGATTACTTGCCCGTTCTTATTCAGCCGCTTCTCGATGCCGTTGACGAGGTCTTGTGGGAGACGGCGCTTTACCTCTTCGGTCCATTCTTCGATTCCTCGGAGCTCGATGAACTCGTTGGTTGCGCCGGGTTGCGTCGTGCCGATATGCGTTTGGCTTCCGGTTGCTGGCTGGTCACAAGCGACGTTCGCTGGATCTAGGGCGGCCTCGGGTAGTCCGGCGAAATGGTCGCCATTGTCCATGGTGTTGATGACGACCTTCGGGGGTGTTGCATCGGGTCGTGTTACCGGAGCTGCTGCGTCGGGGCCTCCTTGTTCTGAGTCTGGCCGAACCTCGTTGATACATTCTGCTCTGTCTTCGCCTTGCGAACCCGTATCGGTTTCGGAGGAGAACGATTGGCTTGAAGGTGGTTTGGGGTGTGCGTGTCGGATGGCGAGTTCCCGGAATATCTCCAGGAAGAAGACTAGGTACACGCCACAGTCCGTGGTGTTTGGTTGTTGCGGCACGTTCACTACTGTAACCTCCATGTCGCGGTATGAGAAGAGTGTGGTGTCTCCCGTCACCATTCGTCGGATGTTGTGAACGGTATTTACCGTTGGGTGATCTACCATAGCTGGCGCTGTTGTACTTCCGTCCAATACGTCGCGATAATGCGTCATCTCACTGTGATCGTGGTTTGGTTGAAATCTCTCTGTCAAGAAAAAAACATTAGTATTTGTTGCAATCTGGTGAAAACATTAGTTCCTTCCGCTGTAGGGAGGGAACTTGTTGGGATGGAGAGGGATTGACGCCCCTTTCCCCTTGGGTGATGTCACCGCTCGTATCTTTTCTCGCGCGAGGTGGACTGATGAAAGACTTCAATTCGCCCACGTACGCCATTCTTCTTATGCTGCTGCCCTCCTTTTGCAGTTTCACGATGACTGGGGTCGTGAAACCCTTTACCCGGTACGGTCCTTCAAACTTTGGCCCGAGTTTAGCGTTGAAATTTTCTGATGCCTTTGACAGCTGGTGGCATCGTAGCAACACCAAGTCGCCGATCTGCGTTTGCCACGCTCTTTTCCGTAGGTTGTAAGATTTTGCCTGTTCTTGCGCCGTCCTTTCCAAGTTCCGCCTGACCATGTGGAAAGTTTCTCTCATCCTGTTAATCCATTCCGGTGTGGTGCTGGTCCGTGTACCATCGCTCAAGTTGTCTTCATCAAAGAGCGCATTCGGAAGGCGCGGTTCTCTGCCCTGTGTGAGGAAAGCCGGAGTATAGCCGGTAACCTCGGAGACGCTCGTGTTCAACGCAAGCATCATCTCTGGAATCAGCGGATCCCCTTTGGTTTGGTCGTTGCCGTTTAACTGTGCGATGATCCGCTTCACATTCCGATTTGCTCGTTCCGCGGGATTCTCCTGTGGAGTATACGGCGCCGTGAATTGATGATGTATGCCCTTTTCTTCTAAAAATTGTTGCAGCCTTCTGTCGCAGAACTGCTTCCCGTTGTCACTGACCAGGACTCTGGGCACTTCGTAGCGCGCGATGATTCTTTCCCTCAGTGCTCGCTTCAGGTTTTCACACGTCGCTCGTCGCATTGGCACGACTTCCGTCCATTTCGTGAACTTGTCGTACATCACTAGCAGCATGGTGTTACCACTGGTGGATCGGGGTAGTGGTCCGATGAAATCTACGCACAAAATTGACCATGGTTCCTCGGCCACCTGCGCCAACATTTTACCTGCCGCCTTTTCTTGGTTCGATTTGTATAGTTGACACGATTCGCAGCTCAGCACGTATTTTCGGATGTCGCGAAACATGCCCGGCCAATAATACCTTTTTAGCTATGCGCAGCGTCATCTTCCTGATGCCCATGTGGCCGGCGCACGGGCTGTCGTGATTCTCCTCGAAAACGCGTCTCCTTGCATGATCTGCCACACACAATTTCCACGAGGCGTTGTCCTCGTCATTCGTTCTGCCGGCGATGTGTCGATAGAGTTTTGTATGATGTAGTCCGGAAATTTTTCTGGATTTCCCTTTGCTTCTGCGAGTTTCTTGTCGTACCACCCGGTCCTTGGACGACCATCTGTTACCTGTCGCAGTGTTTCTAGTGGTTGCCGCGAAAGTGCGTCCGCCACTATGTTTTTTTTTTCCTTTCGGTATTCCACGTCGAACATATACTGTTGTAGCTCCAGTGCCCATCTGGCGATTCTTCCCGATGGGCTCTCGATGGAGTTCAACCACTTCAGTGAGAGGTGATCCGTTACCACCGTGAAGCGGTTACCTTCCAGGTACGACCGCATTTTCCGGATACCCCACACTATCGCCAAACACTCTCTCTCTGTTGTTGTGTAGTTTTTCTCTGCTGGGTTAAGGTGTCTGCTGGCGTATGCTATCACACGTTCCATCCCGTCGACATCTTGTGTCAAAATGGCGCCCAGACAATCTGCACTAGTATCCGTTTGTAATTTGAACCTCCTCCAGAAATCTGGGCATGCCAGCACAGGCGCTCGTGTAAGTTTGTCCCCCTTTTGAAGAAGTTCGTCCACTTCCGAGTTGATGATCTCCTGCATCGCCGGATTCCGGGGAAAATACCGCTGCTTGATTGGTTTGTCGTCCAACATCTTAATCTTGTGCGTCGTTATGTTCGAGACTCCAGATAAATGTTCGAAGGAGTTTATTTCTGCTTGCAAAAACTTCTCAACGTCTTCCGTAATCGTAGCTTCCGCCGTTCTTGTTCCGTCTACGGCGCGCCCAGGTCCTGCAACTTCCTCCATTCGAGTCAACACCGTGCCGCTGTCGATGCTATTGTTCCAACCGCTGTTTTCCGATGACAATGTTATGCTGTCGCCGCCGCACGAGGAGGTTGCTCCAGCCGCCGTCAGGAAATCCATGCCAAGGATAAGGTTGTCGGTTGCACCTGTCATAACCAAGAGTTCCTGTGTGCGTTCCACTTTTCCGAGACGTAAGTTTATGTGCAGCTGTTCCTTTACCGTCCTCACTTGGCCATCCGCTAGCCGTACGTCGATATTCGTCGGCTTCAGGCAGCCTTGGTCGGCGAGTCGATCGGCGAAAATCTTACTGATAAAGCTGCTGGTCGCCCCTGTGTCGATCGTAGCGGTGGTCAGGTCTTGGCCCAGAGCGACTTTAGCGCTAATGCGGCGGTGATCAAATTGGAGTGGGCATTCGGGATACGAGACTGGTCGTGCGTTGGGTGAAGCGCCCCTCGTTACTAGCGATTCCTTCTGCCGTTTCCCTGCTGCCGACGGCAGCACTCGATAGTACGGATTCCCTTCCGTCCACAATCCCAGCAGAAGATTACTTGCGGGTTTTAACATTCTCGCAGCCAGTGTCCTCTTCGTCCGCAGCGGCGACAACCGTTAAACGTGTGTCCTCTTTCCTGCTCTGACGGTTTCGGTCCATTTTCTCGTACCCTCTGTCCAGCGCTCTCCTCTGCCAGCATGCGATGTCGCTCTTGGCGATACGGCGGAAGTGTCTCTCGCTGCGGCCGAATCATTTCCAGGTCCTCAGCCATGATGGTTAGTTCCTCCAGTGTGCGGAAATCGTTCCGACGAATGTAAAGCAGGACCCTATTGCACCAACAACTTTTCACTTATCACTTTACATATGCTCGAAAAGCACTTTTCATGAAAAGGAAAAGTGAAATGCATTGCACCAAAAACTTCCCAAATAAACTTGTCAAATTTGCAAGAGAGAGAGAGAATGTGAGAAGATTTTTGAAAAGTTGATAAGAGAAGCATTGCACCAAACTATGATTTTGCTTTGCTAATTGAGAACTTTACAAACGATATGCAAAGCAAAATTGACAAGCGTTTCTCCGTTATTTTAAAGTACTTTGCAAAGTTGCAAAGTACGTTTTGTTATGCAAAGCGATTACAATGTCGCGCGCGGTAAGCAAAGCCAATAAAAAGACTCTACTTCAATTAATAAAAACTAAAAAGGTAATCATTCTTTACGTTAATATTTATATGTATATATTTATATCAATAAATTTTTTGCATTAAAGGACGTATTATTTGGATCATTCCAAAATAACTCTACTTCGAAAGTAGAGAAAGAATTAGCTTGGAAAGAATTTCTAGGAAAAGCAAAATCCTTGGGATTAGCCGGAGCTAATCGCCAATGGACTTTTGCAAGGGATAATTTATTTGGCCTTTGGAAAAGTAGAACCTTGGTACGTTAAACTAATAATTTTTTTAAAAGAAATATTTGAAAAGTGAATTCATATATTTTAATTAGCATTGAATGTATTTACAACTAACTGTATATTGTTTCAATAGTTGTAGGAGGCAGTGTTCGAAAACAAACGAAATTGTACGTTTCTTATAGTTTCGCTCGGTTCATTGATGAGAACTAAATGCAAACATAACCAAAAAGAATAATCAAAACAAAATAGTATAAGCAAGGGAAAGAGAACCTTAAAAAGTAAACGTATCGCTTGTTGTCCAACACTGATAAGAGTCAGGGTAAAACCTTTTTTTTGTATTGTTTGTTAGTTCTCTTTTATGATGGCTTTGATACTTATGTAGTATTTTTACTGTAATAAAAATTGTTTATCTGTTTAGCTTTTATTAAATTGCATTCATTTAAATAGTATGATTTACATGAATATCTAAATTCATAATCCATTAACAATAAGAGTAATATTATATTGTGGCGAAAATACAGCGCCATCTATACGTCATACAATAATGTGATATACAGCGGGATCTACACGCCGATACGTGCAATATTCACGAGTGTTACAGTGTTACCAAATCACAGTCCACAGTCTTCTGGAATACAACGATATCTATCGAGCGATAGCGAAAGATCTAGAAGTTACTTGATATTTCCACTACGCAGCATACACAATAGAATATGATTCATTGCTGAAACAAACAATTCATGGAAATGGAAGTTTCTCGACAATCTAGTAAGATCTGGAGAAGTCTGACGATAACGTAGCGATAATTATTGGACAGTATAAATAGACGCAAACCACAGCAGCGAAGACAGTTTTGATTTTTGAAAGCAACTAGTGACATCGTGAAAGTAACAGTTTGGAAAGTGTTGAATAAGAATAAAATAGTTGAATAGCTTCAAATAAGAATTCGTGTATAAGTGTTTACGTGTACAATTTATAAACAGCGATTGTAGAGAAGTGTTAAATTAAGAACAACCAATAATAAATAGTTGATTTATTATTTAAAACTAACGACATTTTATTATTTCAAATTTACGATTATTCACAATCCAGTGATCGAACCTGAAGAGAGTTCAAGCTGTAATTTTGGAAATTACGTAAAAATATGTATGCATGTAGACTTGTTTGTATATTTTTTTTACGTTCTGTTTCTTTTTACATTATACATATGTATGTACATATATTATAAAGTGAAATGTTATAGTGAAAAAATGTCATTGTTTTTGGAATAAATATTAAAAAATGGAAAAAATAGAAATACTTATAAAAATAATATTTATTAATTAAGGTTAAGAGAGACAATAGCAAAAAAACCGGAACTGGAGGTGGTAAGGGAGCCACTTTGGATGAGGTAGATAATCTTATTTTGGACATTCTTGGGAACGATTCAGTTGTGGTGGAAGGACTAAATCAGCCAGAAAGCAACGGAGCTGCTTCCACTGCTGATGTTCCTACAACCTCAAAAACGTTACAGCTGAGGAAGAGGAAACTAGTCAGCGACAATAATAAATTAGAAGATTTAAAAATAAAAGTATTGGAAAGTGAGCTTCATAAAAATAAAGTAAAAATAAGAGTATTGGAAAGTGAACTTTATAAAAATAAAGTTAAAATATTAAAATATGAAAGAGATCTTAACTTAAAAAATCTGAATTTACAGTAGATTTACCAGAAAACATAATAAGCAACAATCAAAATTTAACAGAGTGCGCTTCACCAAGAAAACAATTTTTAGAATTTTCGCAATTTTAAGTTATTTAATTTTTTTAGTTTTAAGTTTTTTAATTTTCGATGTTAAATAAAATAATTTTTTGGAATAAATGTAAAAATTAATTTTGAAAAAAATTAAGCAACCTTGAAAGTACTGCTGAATCTGTAGGAAAATCATCTATATTGGCAGGGATTTCGAAATCAATAGAATCTGAAGATTCCTCGAAGTCATCAGAAAGAAATTCATCATTTTCGCGACTAATATTATGGAAAACGCAACACATTATTGTTATCCTTGCTGCTTTTGTGGGTTCCAAACGCAAATAATTTAAACAAGGAAATTTTTCTTTAAGTATACCTATAATGAAATACGTTTTCATATTATAATTAATTTTGTATTGGAAGATATGTATAAAGTTTACCAAAACAATTTTCAACTATTCTTCTCGTTTTTTTATGCGCAATATTGAATCGTTGTTCAGCAAGAGATTGAGGGCTATTACGCAGGGGTGGAATTAGCCAATTCAATTGTGGATATGCACTGTCTCCCAAGATTATGGCACCTTAAAATGGGCGGAAACCATCTTCGAAATTCTGGTAGAGCCTGGAATTACGCAATACTCTTGCATCGTGTGAACTTCCCGGCCAGTTGCAACATAAAGCGTAAATTTTACAATTCGGTCCACATACGATCATAGCATTGATTGCATGGTCACCGTGTCTATTTACAAATTGCTCTTCATTTACTACAGGCGCATCAATCTTAATCATTGTGCCATCAATGCATCCAGCAACTCGTGGAAAACCTCCAAGTTCAAAAAACTTCGCTGAAATGTATTGAGAATCGGCAGGCCAACGTATGGTTTCATCCATCATGGTGCTTATAACTGCATCAGCTACTCGATGGATGACTCTGCACACAGTAGACTTGTGAACGCCGTGCATTTTTGCAACACCATGGTATTGGCTCCCATTACCTAGCCAGTGTAAAGTTATTAACAATTGGTGTAACGGTGTCAAACAATTATTACGCAAGTTTTCGTACTCCAACTGCGCTCCAATTTTAGACAACACAAATTCAATTTCGCTTCTATTTAATCTAAAATTTTCAACTACATTGCAGTCTAAACTGAAATTTATTCTTTCATAATTTCTCCGAATGCTTCGATCATCATTATCTTCCACTAGTTCCAAAATTTCCAAACGAAACATATCAATTAAAAAATAAACAACTCTGATATTCATAAACTTGATTGGTCAGTCGTACGATGTTAGCTAATGTGCATTATTTTATTACTTCAAGTTGCTTTTCCATAGAAAAAAGTATTTGTATCTGTAAAAAATCAGTCTCTCTCTTTTAAAACAACAATTTTACACGTTAAATTCAGCTTATCATACAAATGATATGTGAATTTTTACTTTGCATAATATTTGAAAAACTTTTCATATAAGCAATAGCAAAATGCAAAGGAAAAGTGCTTGGTGCGATGAAATGAGAGAATATTTTGATAATTTGCAAAATTTCCCACTTTTCAGCTAAGTACTTTTCGCTTTGCATTTCATGCAATGGTGCAACGCTTTGCTAACAAATTTAGGAAAATTTCTCTTTTCACATTTACTTTTCCTTTGCATATTGGTGCAATGCTTTTCTTGTCAGATTTATGATAATTTGCTAATTCGCAAATGAGAAGTTGTTGGTGCAATAGGGCCCAGGTATTCTTCTCTCAGGTTGCGGTATATTCTGGGCAGCATACGATCCTCATCGTATGTGGCTTGTCGCATTAGCCCCTGAATATCCAGCAGGTAATCTTTAAAGTTTTCCCGCGGTCGCTGCAGTCGATTTCGTATTTTGTCATCTAATTCCTCGAAGTGTCTGCTAGGTAAGAAGAATCGTAACAGATCTGCTTTGCATGCGATCCAGGCGACCCATCGCTTATTGTTGTTTCGATACCATGCGAGCCCTATGTCCTTTAGCAGTTCTGGCAATGCACGCGGAATCAGGTTGATGTTAATGGCGTATGCTTCAGCCAGCTCCTCGACGCGTTCCACAAAAGCCAGTGGATCCTTTCCTCCATCGTATTTGATCGACCACTTGCGGACTTGATCGATCACGGCGGCGTATGATTTCGTGTTACCTGAACTCCAGTGCATCTGTTCTGCAAATCCGTGAGTAGTTTCTGCCGGAATCTCGTGTCTAGTCGGTGTTGGCGAAGTCGCTTGCACTTGTGGCGATTGCCTTCCTGTCTCTTCGCCGTCCGTGCTGCTGGTGCGTAACTTCGGCGTCGTACCCGTGTACCACGCTTGTGTCGCGGCCGTGGGCGCCGTCGGTATTTCTAACTGCTGTTTCGATGCGGGGGAGTTCGACCGGCTGCGACGAAACTCTGTTTCCAGTTCGATGAGGCGCGACACTTGTTCCGCTGTATATTCTTCCCGAGATATCCATCCCACAAGTCGTCTTCTTATTTCCTCCACCGTTCCGGTGCCGTCCAAATCGAACTCCTCCAAGATACCTTGCAGCTTCCCCTTCGGAAGGTTGTAGATCCAGCTGACTTGTACCATGTTGCTGTAACGTTGAATCGAGTTGCCGGTTGTTTCCCTGACTTGATAGTCCCTGCTCGGGCGCCACTTGTAACGAACTTTCTTTGGCTGGGGTAGCACTCAGCGGTTGCCAGGGTTCGTTATAAGAAATTCCTTGGGTTCTTGTTATGTAGATTTTCTTATTAGGCTATGTTTGCTGTTGATGAACTTGGAAACGTGTAGGCGTTGACAGCGACGCGCGAGATGGCGTCGACGTGGTGGGCGTGGTAGCGGATGCTGCTGATGAAACGTGGAAACGTGTAGGCGTTGACAGCGGATGCTGTTAATGAACTTGGAAACGTGTAGGCGTTGACAGCGACGCGCGAGATGGCGTCGACGTGGTGGGCGTGGGAGCGGATGCTGCTGATGAAACGTGGAAAACGTGTAGGCGTTGACAGCGGATGCTGTTGATGAACTTGGAAACGTGTAGGCGTTGACAGCGGATGCTGCTGATGAACGTGGAAACGTGTAGGCGTTGACAGCGGATGCTGCTGATGAACGTGGAAACGTGTAGGCGTTGACAGCGACGCGCGAGATAGCGTCGACGTGGTGGGCATGGCAGCGGATGCTGCTGATGAAACGTGGAAACGTGTAGGCGTTGACAGCGGATGCTGTTGATGAACTTGGAAACGTGTAGGCGTTGACAGCGACGCGCGAGATGGCGTCGACGTGGTGGGCGTGGCAGCGGATGCTGCTGATTAAACGTGGAAAACGTGTAGGCGTTGACAGCGGATGCTGTTGATGAACTTGGAAACGTGTAGGCGTTGACAGCGGATGCTGCTGATGAACGTGGAAACGTGTAGGCGTTGACAGCGACGCGCGAGATGGCGTCGACGTGGTGGGCGTGGCAGCGGATGCTTCTGATGAAACGTGGGAAACGTGTAGGCGTTGACAGCGGATGCTGTTGATGAACTTGGAAACGTGTAGGCGTTGACAGCGACGCGCGAGATGGCGTCGACGTGGTGGGCGTGGCTGAAATTGTATAAAGCAAAGAGCGCTGCTGATGATCGTGGCGGCGATGCGTAGTGGCGTCGACACAGTTATGCGTGGCAGCGGATGCTGCTGACGAAACGTGGAAAACGACGCGTAGTGGCGTTGGCACAGTTGGGCGTGAAGCGTGGCTGAATTTGTATAAAGCAAATAGCTCTGCTGATGATCGTGGCGGCGACGCGTAGTGGCGTCGACACAATTATGCGTGGCAGCGGATGCTGCTGACGAAACGTGGAAAACGACGCGTAGTGACGTTGGCACAGTTGGGCGTGAAGCGTGGCTGAATTTGTATAAAGCAAAGAGCGCTGCTGATGATCGTGGCGGCGACGCGTAGTGGCGTCGACACAGTTATGCGTGGCAGCGGATGCTGCTGACGAAACGTGGAAAACGACGCGTGGTGGCGTTGGCACAGTTTGGCGTGAAGCGAGGCTGAATTTGTATAAAGCAAAGAGACCGACGGGACTTTCTCTCTCTCCAGAGAACGCTGTCGCGTTACCCACACTCTCGTACCTGTGTTTTTTTTTTTTTTTTTTTATTTAACGAGGAGTAAAAGCATCGAAAGCCTTAGTCAGTGCGGGACTTTAACCCGCTAAACATCTCCTCTCGTCGGCACGGATGTTCCCCCCGGAACCACCGCTAGGTACTACGTCAGGAGGCCGTGGGAGCGATAACGCTCAAACGTCAGTTATCAAGTCAGTCAAAGCGTTCGTTTGCTCTTCTTACCTGTTCTATCTTACGCTGCTCAATCATCACCAGTGCAGCCATTCTGCTTACCGCATGCCAAACTTCGCTATTATCCAGCATGGCCAGCACAATACTTTCTGCGGCGATTGGAGCTCCTATTAGCCGTTGGAGTTCTCCTCTTAACACGTCGTAGCGAGGGCATTCGAAAAATACGTGCTGCACACTCTCTACGGTAGCCATGCCACAATGATCGCAGAAGGGATCTCGTTCGTGACCATATTTGTGCAAGTAGGACTTGAAGCACCCATGTCCACTCAGGAACTGTGTTAAGTAGAAATCCACTTCACCATGAGGTCTACTCAACCAAGGCTTTAACTCTGGAATGAGCTTATGTGTCCATCTGCCCTTATCACCATTCTGCCATCTAGTCTGCCACTCCTGGATGGCCAGATGTCTCGCCTCACTGGCTGCACTGCTGCTGGCTGCCACGTTCCTATATATATATGTCTATATGTGGCATTTAATCCGCGTACATAACTAGGCTTCGCAAAAGCTTCTTTCCATATTGGTGACGCATAGAGAATTATTGACTGAACGACGCCCACCAATAGCTGCCTTCTCCGCTGCCGCGGCCCTCTATTATTAGCCATTATTCGCGATAAAACCGTAGCTGCTTTAGCTGCTTTGCGCTGTACGTACTCCACGTGTTGCTTAAATGTCAGTCGGTGGTCTATTTTCACTCCCAGATACTTTATATGGGGTTTAGATACTATCACGCAATCGCCTACTTTGACAGAAATGGATTCCACCTTTTTTCGGCAACTCACTAGCACGCACTCCGTTTTGTGATCGGCTAGACTAAGCGCCGTCCTGCACAGCCATGACCTTACAATGGACACTGCTTCGTCCGCAGTCTTCTTTACTTCCGCAAGGTGCTTCGCTACTACCAAGATAGCAATATCATCAGCGAATCCGACAATTTTAACTCCATCAGGCACTCTCAACTGCAGTACTGCGTTATACATGATATCCCATAACAGTGGGCCCAGCACGGATCCCTGTGGAACTCCTCCTGTTACCAGATACTCCTTGCTACCTTCTGAGGTATCATAAATGAGCACTCGATCATTCAGCTACTCACTATCTTATATAAATAAATAGGAACATCGAAGTTCATGAGCGCCTCGAGAATACTTTGCCAATTCGCGGTATTGAACGCATTTTTAACATCAAGAGTTACAATTAAACAATACTGCTTTGCGCCGCCACTCCAACGTTTCCCTTCAACCGCTGCCTCAGCAATGTTTTTCACCAGTTGGAGAGCATTATTGGTTGAGACTCCTTTTCTAAAACCAAACTGCATATCAGACATTCTTATATCTGCCACTAGTTGTAGGCGCTCTTTGATTACCGATTCCAGTAATTTGCCTGCAGTATCCAGCATACATAGAGGGCGATACGATGTAGGCTGGTTTTCTCCTTTTGGAAGTAGAACCAGTCGCTGCCTTTTCCACTGCTTAGGGAAGACGCCTTCCTTCATGCAGAGATCAAAGACTCCTCTTAGCCATTCCGTGCGATTCGCTGCCAGCGTTTTAATAGCTACGTTTGGGACCCCATCAGGGCCTGGCGCCTTGCTTAGTTTTAGCTTGGCTGCAGCTTGTATCACCTCCGCCGCCGTCACACTAGGCACGCATCGAAAATTTTCCTGCGCAACTCTTACATAACGCGGCTGCAGTGGAAAGAGGTCCTTCACTATACCGTCCATGACCTGCGGACTTTTAAGTTGTGTAGGTTTTTTAAGCTTCTTCAGTACTAACTTATAAGCAAAACCCCACGGGCTGTTTTCTACCTCGTCACAAAGTTCCCGGAAACATTCGTTTTTACTTTCTCTTATTGCCACCTTGAGATTTCTGCGTTTAATCTTGTAGAGCAGCATCATATCTCTGTACCTCTCAGGCGCTCTTGTGCGAGCTCTTTTGCTCATTCTTCTTGCACATATACATTCCTTGCGCAGCTCTGCAATCTTGGAATTCCACCAATACACTGGTCTGTGGCGAACGCGGGTAGTTTTACGCGACATGGCAGCATCGCAGGCTCTCATTAATTTGCTCATCAGTTGACTTGCGGCTTCTTCAGCCGTGCCGCTTGCGCTCATGCCACTCAACACTTGCAGAAAAATCTCACTGTCAAATGTGTCAGCATTCCACGATCTTTTCCGAACCACCGGTGTCGTCTGTCTCTCGGTACGTAATGTAATATCGATCTGGATCGCTTGGTGGTCGCTGTGCGTATAGCAACTACTAATTTGCCACTTCGTCTTTGTAAACAAACCTGGGCTTATGAAAGCAATATCAATTACCGAACCTCTACCATTTTTGCTGTACGTGTGCGCTGATCCTGTGTTCAGCAAGACAACATTCAGCGCTGAAAAACTCTCTAGCAGGGATCTACCTCGTGCATTTGTCCATTTTGAACCCCATTCTAAGGCCCAGGCGTTGAAGTCGCCAGCAATTACTACCGGACTTATTTGGCGCGCATCTTGCACCAACGTCTGCATTATCCTATTGAACGCCGACATATCTAGACTTGGGGGCAGATAACACCTATATATAAAGATACCGCTAATCTCCGCGCACACAAAGCCAATCTCTGATTTGCAGACTCTAATGCCTGCTTTGCTTCCATTACGATTCCATATCGCGGCTTTACCCGACTGATCACACACCCATGTGCCATCAGTCCTGTTCTGATAGGGTTCGCTTAGGATAGCGACATCCACTCGTAGTTCATAACATGTTTGCTCCAGCAATTGCTGTGCCGCTTCGCAGTGATTCAAGTTATGCTGCAAAATCCTCATTTTGGACCAATTCCTTTGACACCCTTTTTCGCTAACTTGGCTTTCTCATATGATGGACACTTATATCCTCCACATGCATGACTTATCTCTTTACGTCCTTCTCTTGTGCACAGTATACATCTAGGCTCATTGGTGCATACTTTTGCTATATGCCCCTCCATTCCACATTTGAAACACAGTTTGGAGCAATCATTCGCTGCATTTTTGCACTGTCTAGCGATGTGGCCATATTCAAGGCACCTGTAGCACTTAGTACCTGTAATCTCGTACCTGTGTGTGTCGGTTGCTTTGCTTGACCAGAACCGGTTTTCCCGCTAGTAGTCGTGTGATTTTGTGGCTACTGCGTTCGCTCTGGCGCCCTTTCGTCGCAGTTTCGAGATCACCGAATCTTCCACTTCGAAGTTTTGGCTGACTGTACGGTTTTTTTGTGGTGATCCAATTTGCGACGCAAAATGGTTCGTCACACGTTTATATTTTTAATATTGATAACCAGACTTACCTGGGAAAACTTTAAATTTACAAATTCTAAGTGGCTGCAGTGGAATATTTGGCGAGTGAATGTCTGGCGCGAGTTTTAGAGCGCTGATTTAATTCCCGCAAATTGATTTATATTGAAAAATTTTTCCCGAATTTTAGTTTATTTTTATTAAAAAATCAATCAAATTGTCACTTAGTCGGTTTTGCCTTTTTAACTAATGCTTTCTGTGAAGTGTCTGTTTCACTAATTCACAAGTTCGCAATGCAATTTCAGCTGTTTTTACGAATGCCGTAAGAACACCTGAAAAGTTTGTCAACAAGTTCAAAGGCCAAAAACCACGTTGTTGTGGTTTTTAAACGGAAGGCACAAACTGACACAATCATCTGAAATACCAAAACGTATATATGACGACGAGGTTGAATTGTTCCGTTGCTCTCATACACCTTGATACCATAAATTCATTATTGCGACGACGATTTCGTCAATTTTTCAAGATAACAACACCGCATTAGGGTTCATAAAACTACAGAAAAAGCAAAACACTTCGTGTGTAATCTTCGAGTCTCTGCTTTGCTGGTTTCTCTGCTCTGCTTTTTCAGCGCGCTGCTAAAATCGAAGCAGACCTAATCTTTAAGCACAGCAATATATTGTTGCTGGAAAAAAAAGTTTCAGGTAATTGCTTTATGAATATATACTCCTTGTGTCAAAAACAGTGTTACCAATAAGAAAGTTGCTGAAAAATCACCCGTAATTATTTCAATCATACATAGATTTTGAGCGACAATAGAAAATATATCTAGAAGAAAATATCGGATAATTTGCAACAAATGCAGAAATGGCACTTGTGGTGGTGGTGAATTGAAGAAATATTACTTTGCGGATATGGAATAATTGGAATTAGCGGCATGACATTCTGTAGACTAGGGTTGGGCAAGACTAATCTCAAAGCCTTTTCCAACTCCTAATTGGTAGCCACTTTTCGCGGCAGCAAATGACTTCCTGGCAGGTGGCAAAGCGCCTGAAAGGACGTTTAGTAATGTATTAAACATTTTTTTTGGTTGTTCTATAATATTTATTAAAGCTAAAAATCTGCTTATTATGTGGAATTAAACCATAATAATTTGTGAAGTAACTTTAAATTAGGTTTCGGAAAATATCCCTCAAAAAAACTGATATATAACTGATATACATCCCTCACAAAAAAAAAAAATCTCGAAAAATGTTTTGACTCTTTTTTTGTACGGAGCTGAAAAGCAAATATAAATATCAGTAGGGATGAAAACAAAAGCTGACCTGCAAAGATGTCAATTTTTAATATGGAAGAGTTCGGTTCGTGACGTATATTGATCGCGAGAGATGAAAAATCATCTGCTCGCTTAAAATAACGATCGTAGGTGATGGAATAAAGCGACGCAGTTAAAGAAATAATCTTTGAGCACGAAAAATTCAATAGAAAGGAAAAATGAGAAAGAGTTCAATGGTGATTGGTTTTACCTTTTCTTATTACTTGGGTGCGGCAATTAACACTCTATTATTTGAAGCAGAGACGGGAGCGTTATTGAAAATACCATCAATAAGTTGTGTCCGTTTGTAGCAAAATAATCATATGAATAAAAGTTTCGAGGGAGGTATTCATTTATGCATTCATGTTCATTTCAAAAATAGCAAATTATTTTCATCCATTGCTAATACTACCTGTTTAGTATTAAGCGGGAGGATTTTGCAATTACTCGTATATTCGTATATTGATTGTTATAAAATAAAGCTACCATTCAAAACCCTCCAAAAAACTTGTAACGATGTTTTCTTTTCCAGGATATCCTCGCCGTAGCCAAGATAATCAACAAAACTTTATTGTGTATTGTAATCTTAATTTGCTTATTATTTGATGTCTACGACTACTAGCAAATTATAGTTTAATTGTATACATATGCCATAGCTTAATACCTATTAATCGTTTCTCTGCTGCTGATGTTATGGTTCCTTGCTGGCTCATTACGGGAGTCGAGTTCCACTGGACTAGTTATGGTTCCGGTTTGGTTGTGTTGGATTCACTCCGGTGGAGAAATTACGGCAAACTAGTTACTTTGGACCGGTTACCGTAGACTGGTCGGACGCGTGCACTTCGCGAGGTAGTGACGTTTAATTTTTATTTATTAATTACGACGCATTACTAGGCACTTTGTAGTAAATTTTGACGTTAATTAGTTTCCACATGCAAGTAAGGATCAAGGATCAAGATTTTCAAGGATCGAGGATGTCTCCGCATAAGAGCACAAGACAAGGATCAAGAGTTGCAAGGATCAAGCTTGTCAAGGATCAAGGATGTCTCCTCATAAGAGCACAAGACAAGGATCAAGAGTTGCAAGGATCAAGCTTGGCAAGGATCAAGGATGTCTCCGCATAAGAGCACAAGACAAGGATCAAGAGTTGCGAGGATCAAGCTTGGCAAGGATCAAGGATGTCTCCGCATAAGAGCACATCCTTGCAAGGATCAAGAGTTGCAAGGATCAAGCTTGGCAAGGATCAAGGATGTCTCCGCATAAGAGCACAAGACAAGGATCAAGAGTTGCAAGGATTAAGGATGAGGATCAAGGATGAGGAAAATAAAAATATTATTTTCCGTCACACTCCCCCTCTTCTTCGGTGACGATTGTGATCTGCCGTCGTTTCACGGTGATTCGTTGGCGCTGGGACCCGTTTCTCCTTCTTCTTGACCATGTGGTTCAGTTTATGGTATCGCTCGCGGATTTGGTTTACGGTTTCCGCCGTGAGGTGGTGCGCGCTTGTTTCCAGATCCTCCATACCCTGTATCGCTGGATCAGCTTTGTAAGTTTGGAATTGTGCGGAGTCGTTGATTCAGTGGCGGTTCCGGGTTCACGTGAGACTCCTGGCATAAGCTTTTCCACCTCGCTGCAGAGATCGTCATAGTATGTACCCGTGATCGCATCAAAATACCGTTGTTCCGGCTGGGCCAATTCGATGCTTGGATGTTGCTGCTTTTGTTCTGTGGTGTTTTTAGTCGCTAGTTCTCGGATAGTCTGTCTTATTTTTTCCCGCTTTGACTGGAACTCCTCCTGGCTAAACCAAGTACCAAAATTCCATTCGTTGAACCGGTAGTCTTCCGGTGGTGCCTGTGCCACAGTCGGTACCGTTTCCCTGTTGGGGCACGTCTGTGACGACCAATGGTAAGCTTCGTTGTAGCTGCGCTTTAAACCTGGTCGACGAGTCTGGTACTCGATTTCCAAGTAGTCGCGAATGTACTTGGCCGAGTCGTTTCTCGGCCCTGGGTTGAGCGAGTCTAACTGCCAGATGCAAGGCACCTTGATGCAGTATAAAGCGTCTAGGCGTTTCTTCTCTGCGAACCGCATTCCGTTTTCTCCGGGGAAGCACACTACCATAAGCCACCAGTGTTCGTTGGCGTTTACTGGTATTAGCACATGGTCCTTCTCGAAAAAGTCGACACCTTTAGTCCATCTGCTAACGCTTTGGTGTCGTTCCCTAGCTGTTCGGTTTGGCATGCTGAACTGAAGAAGAACATGCTCATCAGGTGGATGCGTTGTCGGCGTACGGGCGGAGTCTTTTCCAGGAGGTACCGTAACCAGAACTCAATGACGGGGTCGTTCAGGAACCGGCCTGGCGTTAATCGTTCCATATCTAACGGGTGGATGGTGACTCCCCCGCGTCCCGTTGGATATCGTACGATTATCTCGCTGCTGCTCACATCGGTGACAGTAAAGTGGTCACTTGCACCACTTTAACTGCCTCGTTGTTGGTGTTGGACATCATGATCACTGTATATTTATTCTTTTAAGTCTTTGACGTGCGCCGTGCGGGTGTGAGTGTTCTCAGGATGCTGTAATTCTACGATGACTGGTGAAGTATATCTTGTAATCCAAAAGGGCCCGTCGTATTGTGGCGCCAACTTCGCCGTGAATTTATCTACCGCCTTGGACAAGTGGTGAGTTTTCACCAGGACCAATGCTCCCACCGCCGGATTCCACTGTCTCGCGATGCATCTCACAATCAGTCTAAAATATGTTGTATCCTCGGGAGGGGGTACGCATCTGGGACGGAACGTGGATTTAGCTGCCGGTAATCTATGCATAGTCTTCACTTTCCATTCTTTTTCCTCACCAGCCCTTTTCGAGTAACTCATCTATCTCTGCGTTTACAATAGCTTGTATCGCGGGGTTTTTGGGATAATATCTCTGCTTTATCGGTCTGTCATCCTTCGTTATGATTCTATGCGTTGTGATATTGGAAGGTCCTGTGAGGCAATAAATTTTTTTTAACTCCTCGTCCAGAAACGCTTTTATCAGTCCTTGTGACCCATCTGCTTCCTTCGCTTCGTCTTCCGTATGTGGAAAGGGAGTTTTCTGGTTTTCCGGCGTCGTGACGTTAGTCGTCGCTAATGTTGCGCATGTTGCCTTTTCCGTTTGTCGTGCCTCCCTTTTGCCAAGAGTTATCGTTTCACCTCCACAACTAAGTGAGGCACCAATGTGCGTTAAGAAGTCTACCTCCGAGATCACGTGGTCAGTGGCGTCCTTCAGAATGAGTAACGTTATTCTACATGTCGCTGTTCCCAAACGAATACCAATTTCCATCGCCTGCCTTACTGAATGCAACGCGCCATTTGCCATCTTCAAACACACATTGACTTCCAACTTGTCGGCTTCGTTCGCCATCTCCCTTGCTACTGATTGGCTGATAAAATTTCGTGAAGCTCCCAATGTGGCTGTCCAATGTGGCTGTCATCAGCTCTCTGCCTAGCACTATGTTGGCGTAAATTCTTTGTTCGTCGAAGTTTAAACATTTGTTTTCATACGAGGGGTACGGTGGTTCATTGGTTCCAACAGCCCTCGTCTATGCTGGACATCCTGCTCGTTTCCCTGATCCTTTCTGCAGCAGTCAATTGTTCGTACTCCTGGCTTTCCACATGCCCAACAGAACAACTTCCTTTTGTTCCAACATGCTCGTTGAAAATGATCTTCTTCTCCGCATCTTCGGCAATATTTTCGTGGGTCGAACTGGATCTTTTCTGTCGTAGTGGACATCATGCGGTGTGGTTCAATCTTCGGTTTCCATTGTTCTCATCAGACTCGCGTTGGTTCCACGTCTTGCCGAATTTCTTCGAACTCCTGTGCCAGTTCCTCCAGTTTTCCAGGGTTGTAAAGTCGTTTCGTTTAATATAGAGTAAATAGTCTCGATGGGCGTTAAAATATATTCGTTGGGGTTTTTGTTCCTCCGAATAGTTACCGTGGCGCATTAGCGATTGTATTGCAATCACGTAATCTTTAAATTTCTCACGTGGTTGTTGAAGACGCTTTCTGATGTTATCGTCGAGTTCCTCAAAATATCGTGATGACAAGAAGAACTTCAAAAAGTCTGTTTTGAATGTACCCCAATTTGTCCAGCCACGGTTGTTATTTCTGTACCATGAGAGGGCCTTATCCTTCAATAGTTCTGGCATCATTCGTGGTATTAAGTCCTGTGTTAGTTTATAAGCCTGAGTAAGTTCCTCAAGACGCTCTATGAAACTGATGGGATCTTTGCCCCCATCATATCGGCAAGACCATTTGCGTACTTTGTCGATCACTATAGCGTAGCTAAGAGTGTGTTCCATGGCCCTTACTCGGTGCGTGTTGAACGTCGACGCCTGCGATGTATACATTATCTTGCCTGAAGTCTCTATCGGGACGTCTGAATTTCTATAGAGTTTTGGTATAGCGCCCTGTGCTCCTGTTATCGGCGAAGCGTTGCGTGTATATGTCTCCTACAGTTCCCGCAACCGATCAATCCTTATCCGTTAACTCTAGCGCAGCGGAAAATTTTGATAACGCTTTCCGTTGCTCCTCGACCGTACCGGCGGATTCTAAACTAAATCCAACAAGGATTTCCTGTAGTTTCTCCTTTGGAAGCGTATATATCCAGCTTCTACCCATCGCGATGATTGCTGATGACTGCACGCACGATTGTGGTTTACATTATTATTTGTAACGAAGCTATCCGGTTCTCCGGATTTAAGCACGGGTTAGCTCGCCGGCTGTCCAGTGTTCGTCACAGAATATTTTTCCAAAGTTATAAAAACTTCGACCTCTATTACAATACACGCTTTTATTTTTGTATTACTCAATATAAACTTCTGCTCGTAGTTTTCGGCTTAGATTCTTGCTGGGCGATGAGTTGAGCCGTGACGATGCTATGCTCTCTTTGGACCGATATCTGCTCTATGTAACCGCCTCCCTCTGCTGTCCGATGGTCACCTATCTCGGGTTGGATGCGTCAAGTAGTCGTGTTCCCGTCCCGTTCCCTGCCTCTCGTGGTTCCGTCCACTTGTGTATGACTAACGACCGCCGAGTTGTCCGTCTAGTCAACGGTATTTAGTCTCTGGTGCACCAATTCGTGCTTTCGTCTTGTACGCGCGCTAAACCGTGCTTGTCGATTGTATATATTGCGGAGCCACTGGGTACCAGACCACGACGGCTACTAGGACTGACAAAAAGGACACCGCCACAAATTATCAGTCTAGTCGACGATATATAAATTACGCGGCACAAAGCTGTGACTTTTTGAGTTACGCTAAGTTCGAGCGCTCGCCCAATGATCGATGTGTATATATATATGATATGTGTCGCCGAGCCAGAGGGTACCAAACCACAGTGGACTACTACGAGTGACAAAAGGACACCGCCACAAGTTGCCAATCTAGTCGACGCCACATATATATCTATATATTTATTCCGCGGTACAAAACTGTACTTCTTGTTCACTTCAGTTGCCGAAGTCTGCTCACTGTCTTTCACTGTACTTGCCTGTGTCGTTTGTTCACTGAGTTCTCGAGAGTCGCACGTCCGTCGCGTTCAGCAGTCAAAGACCAAGTGCTTGTCGCTGTTATCTTTGCTGAGCTCGCTGTCTCTGTTAAGCTTCGCTTCTAGTCGTCTCTACTGTGTTGGTATTTCTGTTTTCCACTTGTCGTGTTTTCTTTCGCTCTCTTCCAGTTTCGATACTTGCTTGTGTGTGTCTGTGAGTTCTCTCATCGACGGCTTAACTCATCGGTACATTCCAATGCTTAGCTCCTCCTCTCTTTCTCTTACTCTAACAGTAGGCTATACTAACAATTCACGGTTTTAACTTAAACTAACAATTCATGGTTTTAACTTAAAATAATACTTCATGTTTGACTTAACCTACCAATTATTTTTAAAAGGAATATATATGAAAGGGATATATAATAGGAAAAAGAACTCCTCCTGCGGCTACGTGTACGCTGAAATTCGGCAGCGCCTTATTTCGCCGTTACACTATCTCCCTCCTCGGGATTTGGAACGAGCCGCCATGTCACTGCCCCGGACCGGGAGACCTGGATCCGGTATCTCCTTCCAGCGATAGTGCGGAGGGCCTTCACTCGCTCCCCGGGCTTCCTGTTGGCGAGAATCTTGGATGCTTCTCGCTCGACCGTCGGGACGTCCTCAGTTTCGGCGTTGTGCGGGCTGTCCCAGCCGTCCAACTCTGGAATGGCTTCGCCCAGGAACTCGTTTAGGATTTAGCCGATGTCCTCCCCCTCTGAAACCTGGTCGTTATCACCCTCCGGGGACTCTCGAGCGGCGGGAGCTGGGGCAGGCACACCTAATATCTCGATGCGGCTTCTTGTGTCCGTGATGTCTGGTGGCGTCGCTACGTTGGCCAGTGCGGGGCTTTGTTGGCCGGGCGTCTGGGCAGTGGTCGAGCGACTCCTTCCGGCCACGCTCTTCTGGCGAGAGCTTCATCCGTCCACACCGACGGATCCAGTACCGTTTTTACGATGGTCAGCACGGCTACCTGTTGGGTGTAGCCGGGGCCCACGATCAATTCCTGGTCGGTGAAGGCGTTCCAGCTGACCCTCGAGACCCTGGGTTCCTCATCTTCGTCGGCGTCGGAAATGGTGACGTTGCTGTGGGACTCTTCAGCCTCTGTTGCGGCGTCTTCGGCTTCGACGTCGTCAGCTTCGGCTTCGACGTCATCGTTCGGGTCATTGTTTGTAACCTTTGGGGACGGGCCCTCCTCGTCGCACTGGTCTCGTCCCTTGGCAGCACTTGTAGTGGGCCTTTCCTCGCCCTGGGGGTTCCCGTCTTTATCAGTCTCCACCCTACGCGATTTTTCGGCTGGTTCCTCATTCGACTCCACCCTCACCCGTCGAAGTCTGACCCGGGGGTGCCTATCGGTGAGGTTTTCTACATACCCCTCCCACTCCGCGCCTAATCGACGTGTTCTGGGCTGCTCCCTCTCTATACGCTCCGCACTTTCGCGAAACCTTCGCGCACTTTCGTTGAATTTGTTTTCACGCTGCATCCTTCTGCGACTGTGGTCCGTCATCAACTGATCGTTCCGCCGTGTGGGGAGTCTGACTGCACTTCGTTGGCTGGGCCCTTGATGAGTGCGTCCGTTGGGTGGCTCCGTCTTGGGTGGGCGATGATACCAAGTACACTAGGAGTATCGTCGTCACGTTCGTTGCTCAGGTCAGATGAATGAAATGGCTTCAGCTCCGCGAGGTGGGCTGCTCGTGTCCGTTTGTCGCCCGGTTTTCGGATTTTTGCTATTACCGGCGAGATAAAATCTATAACCTCGTATGGTCCGTCGTACCTTGGGGCCAGCTTCGCCGCGAATTTGTCTGTTGCTTTGGAGAGTGGGTGTTGTTTGAGTAACACTTGTTGTCCGCGTTCCGGTTTCCATTTGCGTCTGCGCAAGTTGTAATATTTGGCCTGCGTCTGGGCCGCATGCCGCATGTTCTCTCTGGTTATAGCGAAGGCTTTTCTCATCCGTTCTGCGTGTTCCGTTGGGCTACTTGCTTCGTGTCCAGAACCCGAAATTTCACGATCGAAAAGTGCGTTTGGGAGGCGTGGCTCCCTGCCTTGTACCAAAAACGCAGGACTGAATCCGGTTGTTTCGGATTGGCTAGTATTAAAGGCGAGGCTAAGCTCCGGAAGTAGTTCATCCCACTTGGTCTGCTGGTCGCCGGTGTACTGTGACAGCATGGTTTTTATGGTTCGGTTGGTCCGCTCGGTCGGGTTCTCCTGCGGCGTATATGGTGCCGTGAAGCGATGATGAATGCCGAGCGACTCGGTGAAACGTTTGAATGATCTGCTGGTGAATTGCACACCGTTGTCCGAGATAAAGACTTTTGGAACTCCGAATCGGGCGAGAATCCGTTCTCTGAATGCCTTGATGAGTGTTTCTTGTGTCGCTTTCCGGCAAGGAAATAGCTCGACCCATTTGGAAAACTTGTCGGTAAACACCAATAGCGCGGTGTTACCGTGGCTGGATCTAGGCAGGGGTCCAATGAAATCAGCGGTCACCGTGGTCCATGGTTCTTCCGCTAGATGCGTCAGCATTTCTCCTGCAGGCTTCTGTTGTGGCACCTTGTAGGCTTGGCAACATTTGCAGCGCCGCACGTATTGGCTTATCTGCCGGTACATACCTGGCCAATAGTACTTCTGTGATATCCGTGCTATCGTCTTTCGGGTCCCTAAGTGGCCCGCTGTAGGTTCATCGTGATTTTGTCGAATTACCTCTGCGCGCATATTCTCGGGCACGCAAAGCCTCCATTGCATGTGATCATCTCCCTGGAACGTTCTCGGGCTGTGCCTGTACAAGTTTCCATTTTCCACGAGGAAATCGGGATGCTCGCCTGGGTTTTCCTGTGTATCTCGCAGTTTCCTCGTGAACCATGTGCCCGCAAGATTGCCTGTAGTCCGTGCACACACCTCCTCCGTGGGTTGGCGTGAGAGGGCGTCCGAGACTATATTCTGCTTTCCCCTTCGATACTGAATATCGTACGTATGTTGCTGCAGTTCTAGGGCCCATCGGGCGACTCTTCCTGAGGGACTCTCTATCGAGTTTAACCATTTCAGCGAGAGGTGGTCTATAATGATGGTGAAAGTATACCCCTCCAAGTACGGACGCATTTTGCGCACGGCCCAGATGACCGCCAGGCACTCCTTCTCCGTCGTCGAGTAATTTTTCTCAGCACCGTTTAGATGGCGGCTGGCATATGCAATTACTCGCTCTGAACCATCCAACATTTGGGTTAGGACGGCCCCTAGACCGTAGTCACTAGCGTCGGTCTGCAAATAGAATCGCTGCTCAAATTCAGGACAGGCGTTGTTTTAGCTCCTCGAATGCGGTTGTCTGCTCTCTATTCCATCAGTAGTGTTTACCCTTCTTTAGGAGTGAGGTCAGCGGATGCGTCACCTTTGCGAAGTCGGGCACAAATCGTCTATACCACGATGCAATGCCGAGGAATCTTCTTAGCTCACGAACGTTTTGTGGTTCTCGCAGTTCTTTTCTTGCAGAGATCTTTTCTGGATCGGTGTGAATTCCACGCTCGCTGACCACGTAGCCCAGGCACTTTATTTCTTTTTTGAAGAACTCGCATTTCTCGATGTTGAGGCGTAATTTTGCTTCTTTCAGGCGACGTAATACTTTCCTCAGGTTCTCCATATGGCTCTCGAGTGTGTCGCCGGTTACGACGATGTCGTCGAGGTAGGCAAAGGCTGCAGGTTCCATGTCGGGGGCGATCACCGTATCCAAAGCTCGCTGGAACGTAGCGGGTGCGGAGTGGAGACCAAAGGGCATGACCTTCTTGCTGGTTTCCTCCATAGGAATCTGCCAATAGCCGTTGCGTAGGTCCAGGCTACTGATGAACTTGGCGTCTCTAAGCCGTTCGAGGATATGATGAATTCTAGGCAACGGGTACGCGTCGGGAATGGAGCGAGCGTTTAGCTGGCGGTAGTCCACGCAGAGGCGCCACTTTCCTGTTTTATTTTTAACCAAGACGATTGGCGCGCTGTGTGGGCTACAAGATGGTTCTATGCAACCTTGTTTCAAAAGCTCATCGATTTCTGCATTAATGATCTTTTGCATTGCAGGGTTGCGAGGGTAATACCGTTGTTTAATTGGTTGTTCATCGCGCATGGTTATACGGTGTTTCGCTATATTCGTCGAATCCCTTGAGTTCTTCGCTGAGGAAAACATCGATGCGTTCTTGCTCGCTCGCTACTTTCGTCGTTCGTGTACACCGGTGCCCAATGTTCTCCGTTGGTGACTGGTTCATCTCTGTGTAATAGTCACCACAATGGATAGTTGTCCCCATCTGAGCCATGAAGTCAAAACAAAGGATTAACTCGTCTACCCCCTTTCGGTAGGATTAAAAGGGTGATCGTGCAACTTTTGCCTCCTAGCCGTACTTCTATCGTAAGTGTGTGCTTTATCGTCTGCGGGTCGCCATTTGCCATGCAGATTCTGGTCTCTGTCTTCTCCCAACTTCCTGAACCACGCAACTTTTGCGCCATGCGGTTACTCAGGAAACTCCTTGTGGCTCCTGTATCTAGGGTAGCGTCGATTTCTTGGTTTGAGATGGAAACTGTAACAATGATGCGCTGCCCGTCGCTACGGAGTCTTCTGTTGTCTATCGAGGCACTCGGGCCTTTTACACACCCCCTCGATTCGGTTGTCGGCCACGCTCGTTTCCCGACTGTTGCCGACAGCAATCTCGCGTCCTGGTGCCCTTCCTACCACAATCCCAGCAAAATAAAAGAGTCTCCTTCTGGCAGACGAGGGCATAGTGTCCTTCGCGACCACATCTTCGGCACACGTCACTTGGATTTTTAATATACGTTGCCGTCTCATCAACTACTTGGCGATGACACTCGCCGTCACGAGTACGCTCTTTGAGTCTGCTAGCCTCCATTCGGGGCGTAGGGTGTATCGGGCTGGGGCTTTGGGCGTCTGTCTTGAGGTTTTCCCAGTCACCCGCCAGATTGATCAGCTCCTCAAGGCTGGAGCCTCCTGTCGTTTCACATACAACCGCAATTCGTGGCGGCTATTTCGATAGATGCGGTCGAGACGTTCGGCCTCCGATAAACTTGAGTGGCGCATCACGCTTTGCAACGCTACCACGTATTCTTTGAAGGTTTCCGTACATGATTGTTGCCGTTGTCGTATGTCGTCGCCCAGCCACTCGAAGAAACGAGATGGGAGGAAAAATCCGAGAAAATCGTGTTTGAATACGGTCCACGTGCTCCATATCTTGTTGTTGCAGCGGTACCATTGGACGGCTCGTTCTCGCAATAGCTCCGGCATTGCCTTAGGGAGTCGGTTCACGTCCACGTTATACACCTCTGCTAGCTCCTCCAATCTTTCTACGAATACTAGCGGGTCTTGTATTCCGTCGTATGACACTCCCCATTTCTTGATCCGATCGAAGGTCGCCATATAACTTGTGGCAGCATTCCAACCGTTATCACCAACTGTTGGGCAGCCAACATGTTCTCCTTGCGCGCGGTCCTCGGGTTGCGACGCGGTTGACGTTGCCGCCGGCTTACTCGATGTCTGTGGCGGCGACTCCTCTTGACCGGCCTCTTCATCTAATGACTTCTCTTCGTCCGATGACTTCGTGTGTTCACTTTGTCGATGTAATGTTTCTAGCGCGCTAAGGTACTTTCGCGTTTCAGCTGGTAGGTCCAGTCTGCGGATAAAATTCGCGAAGCTGCTTCGTAGCTCCTGTGACGACCACAATTTGTGCTCAAATTCTGGACACACATTTTTTTTAATAAGTCACACATGTCTATACATACATCATTCACATATATTGTCTTACAAATTATTTACACACAAATTTTCTAAATACTTACTCATAAAATAACGCGCTGAAGATCGCATTGTATATTTTTCGTTTTCTCCTTTTATATACTAGTACGTAAGCTAATAAACGAATATTAAATGAATTTAAAACAAGTAACATAGATTTTAAGTTAAAACATGTAATTAGCACATAAGTAGTATATAAGCTATTCAATAAACAACAGAGAGAAAGAGGGAGGAAAAGAAACGACGCAGTAGCGTCACATCAAGCATTGCTGTGAACGCAACAGAACGGCATAAACGGACCGGTTTGAAAAGCATGCAGACAGTCAGTTGGAGAACAGCGCCGAGTACGGTCGCTTGCTTGACTTCGCTAGCATTTTTACGCTTGCTCCGCTAGCCGCTGCTTCGTTGCTTCGCTATTCAATGTCTTCGTCACACTTAAATAGTCGATCAGAGGACTTCGTCACGTACAGTCACTTGCGCTCGCATTGCTAACTAATTGATTGTCACATTTCAACGCTTGCACAGTCAAGCAGAGGATTTCATCGAGTACAGTCGTTCGCTGTACTGCTTCTTCGTCGCATTGAAACACTTGAAAGAGTCGAAGCCGAGAATTTCATAGAGTACAGACGTTTGCTGTACTATTTCATTGTTACATTTCAACGCTTGAGGAGTCAAGCAGAGAACTTCGTCGAGTACAGACGCTTGCTGTGCTATTTCCTGAACTCGTCGCAACGCTCGTGGAGTCTGCAGGAGAACTTCGTCGCATATAGTCGTTTGTTTTACACCGCCATCAAAATCGACGTCACGTCGCAAAGCAAACAGTTTTATCAGAAGATCTCGTCGATTACAGTCGTTTTCGCTTGCTTAGCTGTGCTATTTCTTCGTCGCTCTGCAGAATCTGCGGAAAGTGAGCCATCCGTGTAATTATTCGAAGCCAGTTTTGAGCACATCGCCAGTTGCTGCCTGACTTTAGACTTGACTCGACGCCTCACGCTGAACGTAGGGTACGTGAGTCTCTAAGTAATATAAGTTATACAGATTCTAGTGGCCTTAGGGTACGTGAGTCTCTAAGTAATATAAGTTATACAGATTCTAGTGGCCTTAGGGTACGTGAATCTCAAAGTATATAGACTCTAGTGGCCTTAGGGTACGTGAGTCTCTAAGTAATATAAGTTATACAGATTCTAGTGGCCTTAGGGTACGTGAATCTCAAAGTATATAGACTCTAGTGGCCTTAGGGTACGTGAGTCTCTAAGTAATATAAGTTAATCAGATTCTAGTGGCCTTAGGGTACGTGAATCTCAAAGTATATAGACTCTAGTAGCCTTAGGGTACGTGAGTCTCTAAGTAATATAAGTTATACAGATTCTAGTGGCCTTAGGGTACGTGAATCCCAAAGTATATAGACTCTAGTGGCCTTAGGGTACGTGAGTCTCTAAGTAATATAAGTTATACAGATTCTAGTGGCCTTAGGGTACGTGAATCTCAAAGTATACAGACTCTAGTGGCCTTAGGGTACGTGAGCCTACTAAGAGCATACAAACCCGACCTACCCTACTGAGAACAAGGCAAGACAAAACAACGACGCCATCGTCAACCATCACAGCAGCACCCAGCACCACCCTGCGCTCCAGACAACGACACTGAGTGGGTTCTAGTCGCTAGAATAAAGCCACATCGTTATCGTCGCTCATCACGTAGCCCCACTCAGCACTCCAGACAACGACACTGAGTGGGTTATAGCCTTAAGAATCACGCCACAGTCGACGGCGTGTATTAGTCAACGTTTTTCACCGATCACCACATAGTATCCCTCAGCGCTCCAGACAACGACACTGAGGGGATCATTGTCTTCGGGATTGCGCCATAGTCCACGGCGTTTTGTTCATCAACGGCGTTATTTCATCGTGCACCGCAGAACCTCACTCAGCACTCCAGACAACGACACTGAGTGATTCATCGTCCTGAGAGTGACGCCACGGTAAACGGCGTGCATTCACCAGCCCCATCTCTAGACAGAGGGCTACCTTTTCCGCAATAACGCTCGCGACAATAACGTTTAGTCACGCCCTCAGTTTACGTATCAGCACCGGTATACTTCAACACACTGGTAAAACGTCACGCCCTACTTTCTCTCTGATTAGTTAAGATAATACTGTATGACAGAAATTTTAATTGTGAATAAAGAAACGATTTCACTTAGAGCGTCTCACCAAATAAATTTCTGTACCGAACGCCTGGATAGCCGACGAGCATACCCTGGCTATAAACCGGAGAAACCGGCTCGTTACAGTGGCGCCCGAGCAGGGACCCTCTAAGCATACAGTATTAATCAACTAGGAAGTGACTTCATCAGGATTTATTCTACCGTCACACGCTAACAATCGCATCATGGTACGAATAAGCTGGTTACGAAATGTTCGTAAAGAGGAGCTCCAGACATATGCTCAGGAATTCGGACTGGATACAGAAGGTAATGCTGAGGAAGTACGCAAACGTCTCGCCTAATTCGTAGGGAGCGACGACCATGCACCGGCAGTAGTTCAAAGATTGATGGAGTTGGAATTGAAACACAGGAGAGACGTTTCGCCAATTTCAGGAACCACAACTCCAGTCATCTCACCTGTAATAATGGAGCCGACGCTCAAAGACAATACAACCGCACAGTTACCGTCAACGTCGACAGCAAGTTATACGGAGCAAATCGCTGATTTTCCAGTAAGGCTACAGGTACCGCCGGTCGAAGACAAACCATTTTGTCAGTTACCTTCGGTATCAGCAACAAGCTACACAACTGTATTACCAGAGCAAATATCTCGGCCCTGGTCACCCCATACGACACGACCCGATGCAGCACCGACAACGTCAACGATAGCCGCTCTGATGGACCGAGTACGCAAGTGGGGCGTAAAGTACAACGGCGAGGGAAACCCGCTGACATTCATCGAGAGAATAGAGGAACTCGTGGAAGCCTATGGATGTAACCCCGATCACATACCTAGAGCTCTACCCGAACTGCTTCAGGATCGTGCTTTGCAATGGTACCGAAGCAATAATTGCCGCTGGGAGCGGTGGAGTACTTTCAAGACTGACCTCGCAAAGTTCTTCCTACCACCACGATTCTTCGAGAGGTTGGAAGATGACATCAGGGAACGACACCAGAGACCAGGCGAGCGCTTCAGAGATTATGTTCTCGCTATTCAGGGGCTAATGCGACATACCAACCGAACTCGGAGCGAAGAGTTGGAACGCATATACCGAAATAGCAGCCGAGAGATTCAGCTGTATGTCAAACGCAGCGAATTTCGAACATTGCGCGAGTTACTAGATCTCGTCGGTGACTACGAGAACTTGTTGAGCACAGAAGTCGTTCCAGACCGACGAGTGAAGCAGCCAGGACAATCGATAATAAAACATCGGCAAGTAACCGAGCCAGAGGACGACGCACGGGTAGATATCAGCAGGGCTTGCAGACGTTGTGGCCAGGTGGGACACTTCCGGAATAGATGCCAAAATCCTGTTCTATACCACTGTTGGCAATGCGGTCGCCGGAACATTCGCACAATGGAATGCTGTAGAAAGGACCAGGGAAACGAACAGCGTCCCCGCACGAACCGAGGCGATGCGGAGGCGAAAAAACAGGAACCCTCGGAGACAGTAAGCGAATTGCAACACACAGAACAACGCATTGTGGCCCGGGTAGTGCTAGACGATTGTATAATGGATGCGACAATCGACACAGGTGCAAGTAGGAGCTTCATCAGTGACTACTACGCACAAAACCTGGCAAATTCTCGTAACATAGTTCCCACGAAGGCTATCGTTAATATGGCAAATGGACAAATGGAGAAAATATCCGAGGCACTTGCAGTACGCGTCTCAGTCGGTAATAGGAGGCATGACATGAATATTTTAATTCTTCCACAAGTGGTCGAGGATCTTATCTTAGGGTTAGACTTCCTCGCCGGAATCGGAGCCAAACTTCAATTCGCAGGTCTTACACTAGAGTTAACACCATCCGTCAACAGCAGTGAAAATACGCGGGTAGGGTTAATGCAACAATTGGAAGGTACTTCTTCAGGAGAAGGAAACATAGCCAGTTTCTTAGAATCCCAGCTTACAGCGAATGAAGCCGTCCAGGGCGTCACCGACATCACGGAGCATAAAATTATAATGCGAGATGCAAGACCAATTAAACAGCGATACTTTCCTCGCAACCCCGCCATGCAAAAGGTAATTGACGACGAGATCGACGATCTCGTCAAGCGAGGATGCATCGAACCCTCGGCAAGCCCGTACAGCGCACCGATCGTGCTTGTTAAGAAGAAAACTGGACAGTGGAGGTTATGTGTGGACTACCGGCAGCTAATGCCCAATCAATCCCCGACGCGTATCCCCTACCAAGGGTTCAACACATCCTCGATAAACTTCGTAACGCCAAGGTCATAAGTACCATAGACCTAAAGAATGGGTACTGGCAAATCCCGATGGAACCTAGAAGTAGAGCTTACACCGCGTTTACAGTACCAGGAAGGGGGCTGTTCCAATGGAAAGTGATGCCGTTCGGCTTACACTCTGCACCGGCGACTTTCCAACGTGCATTGGATAGCGTCATCGGGCACGATATGGAACCCTACGCATTCGCTTACCTCGATGACATTATAGTGGTCAGCACTAGTTTCGAGGAACACAAACGACACCTGACGGAAGTGTTTCGTCGTCTGCGACAGGCACGCTTACGAGTAAACCGGGAAAAAAGCGAATTTTTCCAGAAGGAGATTAAATACTTAGGCCACGTGGTTAGCGCTCAGGGTACATACAGACCCGTCCAAGATAGCCGCCATCAGGGAATTAAAACCACCAACAAACGTACGCGAACTGCGAAGATTTCTCGGCATCATATCGTGGTACCGAAGGTTCGTACCCGATTTCGCCAAAATAACACACCCACTGACCACGCTATTGCGAAAAGGAAAGCATTTCAAATGGTTAACGGACCAGCAAAAGGCCTTCGAGTCCGTTAAACTGCTGCTCACAGAGCCTCCTATACTAGCTTGCCCAGATTTTCAAGAACGTTTCTACTTGCAAACCGACGCCTGTGACTACGGTATAGGTGCCGTCTTGACCCAAAACCGTGACGGAGGAGAAAGAGTCATCGCATATGCCAGCCGACACCTGAATCGAGCGGAGACGAACTACACCGCTACCGAAAAGGAGTGTTTGGCTATCGTATGGGCGGTACGAAAAATGCGCCAGTATATTGAAGGGTACTCGTTTACCATTGTAACTGACCACCAAGCGCTGAAGTGGCTAAATTCCATCAATAATCCATCGGGACGAATTGCTCGTTGGGCCCTCGAGCTGCAACAGTATCGGTACGACGTACAGTACAGACGCGGTAAGCAAAACGTCGTAGCTGATGCCCTATCACGACAACCAGTCGAAGCAATGGAAGTCTGTGGAATAATTGTAAAAGAGGACGACAGTGGCCACTGCCGATGGTATGATAAACGGAAGAACGAAGTTCTCAGCGAACCCGAGAAATTGCCGGACTACTGCATGCAGAATGGACAGCTTTACCGTCATATCCCGCCGGTACCCGGCACTAGCGACAGCCCAGCCTGGAAACTGTGTGTACCTAGCCACTCACGGAAACGAGTGCTGAGAGAATGCCACGACGCACCCACTGCAGGACATCTCGGCATAACAAAAACAATTGCTCGTGTCGCCCACAAGTACTACTGGCCTGGTATGCGTCGCGACGTCAAAAAGCACGTCCGGACCTGTCAAAATTGTCAGCGATACAAGGTTAGCCAGCTGAAACCCGCCGGGAATATGTTGTCTAAAGTAGCCGAAAGTCCCTGGACTACCGTTGCAGCGGATTTCGTCGGACCGCTTCCAAGAAGCAAACACGGTAACAACACACTATTGGTATTTGTGGATAAATTTTCGAAATGGGTCGAAATGGTACCACTACGCGCCGCCACGAGTGAGAATTTAATCAAAGCTTTCCGCGAGAGAATTTTGTCACGATTTGGAGTTCCAGAGATGCTGATCACGGATAATGGAGTACAGTTTGCTAGCCACAAATTTCAAAAATACCTGAGGGAGATCGGAGTAAAACAACATTATACGGCACCATATACGCCGCAAGAGAATCCTACGGAACGTACGAACCGCACGCTCAAGACCATGATTGCACAATTCACTGATGAACAGCAAAATACTTGGGACCAATGGCTGCCTGAACTAAGCCTCGCAATAAACTCCAGCGTTTCGGAGTCTACCGGCTACAGCCCTGCATACTTGGTTCAGGGTAGGGAACCCCGCCTACCAAACTCTTTGTACGATCAACACACCGCCGCGGAAGGACAAACTGATAACAATGCAACAGCCGAGAAACTAAAGGATGTATTTTTAGCGGTTAGACGAAATATGGAAAGGGCGACTGAAAAACAAGCACGACACTATAATCTCCGGAGACGAAATTGGAAACCCATTATTGGTCAACTTGTATTACTTCGTCAACACCATCTTTCGAAGGCGGTGGATAAATTTGCAGCTAAATTGGCACCCCGTTTCGACGGACCATATACTGTTAAAAAGTTTATTTCGCCAGTCATAGTAAAACTCACACGGCCCAGCGAGAAACGTGAACGCACAGCCCACATTTCCGATCTTAAAAATTACCACTCCCCTTCAGACACCAAAGACGACGAACACGAACATCAGAAAGTATCACCCACTCAGCGGGAACGCCAACCATCGCCAGCACACATCGCCGCTGCGCATATAAAGGAGCGCACCACAGCACACAGGATCACTAACGAACCAGATCTCGGAGCGAACGGACGCGAACGTAACATGGCAGAAAACGCTGACGACAAATTTAAACGCACATCGGCGAAGTTCCGAGAACACGTAGTTGAGGAACGAGAAAGGCAGCCTAGGACACAACTACTTGGCGCAGAGTGGGAGGCCACCGTAACCAACCCCATGGACAAGGTGCCACGGGTGACACTCAAAAGAGTAAGCGTGGTAATGGAGGAAGATGCTACCGTACCCCAACCGTTAACCGGAAAGCAACCACGAGTAGTCCTGCACCGTCTCTCAGAGGAGCCGGCAACAACATCAAGAGCACCTACCACGAAGTACGAACAAGCCGAGGGGGAAGTCCCGTACAAACGACAGCGCCCTTCGATGACCGCCGCCCCTACCACTCCCATCGACCTGATGGACAACAACTCCGAACTGTCTGATGAAGCGGGTTACCAGGATGAGGGCGACGTGCCGGCACCCCTCAGTGATGAAGAACACCACAGTCTGGACGCAGCTGAACCCTTCGACGGGGCCTCGCTCTTCGGCGAAACCATGGACCATCCATGCGCCGAAGAAAATACGGGCGCAATGCACGAGCCAATGTCTGAGCATGGGGTTGCCCAGGAAGGTTCCGAACCTAGGGAAGACGACGCAGAGGAGGGTGAGTCTGAGTCCGAGGTCGACTTCCATTTCGAAGAGGTCTACGACGAAGGCGATGACGACATCGGTGGCCGAATAGATCGGGAGGTCCATCGCAGTCGCTGGTCAGCACCCGGAAGTATTTCCTTTTGTGTGGAAACAAAGACGGTCTACACAGTATACGACCCAAACTATCGGAGTGAGAACGCCGAGCTGAGCGCGCCAATAGTGGAATGTCCGCCGTCACCACCCATCGAAGCGGTCGACAACCCAGAACCCTATACTAACGATACACCTCCTCCGCTGCAATATTCGGTAGCCTTACAAAACAGCCCGTCCCGAGAACAACCTGACGGAGAGACGCTCAGTGCACCGGAGATCCAAGAGTCGCCGCCTATTTCGCCGCTACCGTTCCCAACACCGTCACGCGATGACCCTTGGCCCGAAGACATTCAGGCCCTCCTGGATTTGGTCATGGAAGACGTGAGTAATGTGACAGACGATCTAATCACGGCAGACGCGACAGCACAAGTAGAGGATCTGGTCGGGGATACACCATACCCAGAGGATCGAGCCGCCCTTGCAAGAAACACACGTTCCTGGTCGACGCCGGTACCAGAAGCGGACGATCAATGGGCACAGGTATACGTTAAAGATCTGCCGCCAAGGAATCACCTCATGGTACATCCAAAACTAATTTCCGTAAGGAGGGAGGTGGTGTGACGACCACAATTTGTGCCCAAATTCTGGACACACATTTTTTTTAATAAGTCACACATGTCTATACATACATCATTCACATATATTGTCTTACAAATTATTTACACACAAATTTTCTAAATCCTTACTCATAAAATAACGCGCTGAAGATCGCATTGTATATTTTTCGTTTTCTCCTTTTATATACTAGTACGTAAGCTAATAAACGAATATTAAATGAATTTAAAACAAGTAACATAGATTTTAAGTTAAAACATGTAATTAGCACATAAGTAGTATATAAGCTATTCAATAAACAACAGAGAGAAAGAGGGAGGAAAAGAAACGACGCAGTAGCGTCACATCAAGCATTGCTGTGAACGCAACAGAACGGCATAAACGGACCGGTTTGAAAAGCATGCAGACAGTCAGTTGGAGAACAGCGCCGAGTACGGTCGCTTGCTTGACTTCGCTAGCATTTTTACGCTTGCTCCGCTAGCCGCTGCTTCGTTGCTTCGCTATTCAATTTCTTCGTCACACTTAAATAGTCGATCAGAGGACTTCGTCACGTACAGTCGCTTGCGCTCGCATTGCTAACTAATTGATTGTCACATTTCAACGCTTGCACAGTCAAGCAGAGGATTTCATCGAGTACAGTCGTTCGCTGTACTGCTTCTTCGTCGCATTGAAACACTTGAAAGAGTCGAAGCCGAGAATTTCATAGAGTACAGACGTTTGCTGTACTATTTCATTGTTACATTTCAACGCTTGAGGAGTCAAGCAGAGAACTTCGTCGAGTACAGACGCTTGCTGTGCTATTTCCTGAACTCGTCGCAACGCTCGTGGAGTCTGCAGGAGAACTTCGTCGCATATAGTCGTTTGTTTTACACCGCCATCAAAATCGACGTCACGTCGCAAAGCAAACAGTTTTATCAGAAGATCTCGTCGATTACAGTCGTTTTCGCTTGCTTAGCTGTGCTATTTCTTCGTCGCTCTGCAGAATCTGCGGAAAGTGAGCCATCCGTGTAATTATTCGAAGCCAGTTTTGAGCACATCGCCAGTTGCTGCCTGACTTTAGACTTGACTCGACGCCTCACGCTGAACGTAGGGTACGTGAGTCTCTAAGTAATATAAGTTATACAGATTCTAGTGGCCTTAGGGTACGTGAGTCTCTAAGTAATATAAGTTATACAGATTCTAGTGGCCTTAGGGTACGTGAATCTCAAAGTATATAGACTCTAGTGGCCTTAGGGTACGTGAGTCTCTAAGTAATATAAGTTATACAGATTCTAGTGGCCTTAGGGTACGTGAATCTCAAAGTATATAGACTCTAGTGGCCTTAGGGTACGTGAGTCTCTAAGTAATATAAGTTAATCAGATTCTAGTGGCCTTAGGGTACGTGAATCTCAAAGTATATAGACTCTAGTAGCCTTAGGGTACGTGAGTCTCTAAGTAATATAAGTTATACAGATTCTAGTGGCCTTAGGGTACGTGAATCCCAAAGTATATAGACTCTAGTGGCCTTAGGGTACGTGAGTCTCTAAGTAATATAAGTTATACAGATTCTAGTGGCCTTAGGGTACGTGAATCTCAAAGTATACAGACTCTAGTGGCCTTAGGGTACGTGAGCCTACTAAGAGCATACAAACCCGACCTACCCTACTGAGAACAAGGCAAGACAAAACAACGACGCCATCGTCAACCATCACAGCAGCACCCAGCACCACCCCGCGCTCCAGACAACGACACTGAGTGGGTTCTAGTCGCTAGAATAAAGCCACATCGTTATCGTCGCTCATCACGTAGCCCCACTCAGCACTCCAGACAACGACACTGAGTGGGTTATAGCCTTAAGAATCACGCCACAGTCGACGGCGTGTATTAGTCAACGTTTTTCACCGATCACCACATAGTATCCCTCAGCGCTCCAGACAACGACACTGAGGGGATCATTGTCTTCGGGATTGCGCCATAGTCCACGGCGTTTTGTTCATCAACGGCGTTATTTCATCGTGCACCGCAGAACCTCACTCAGCACTCCAGACAACGACACTGAGTGATTCATCGTCCTGAGAGTGACGCCACGGTAAACGGCGTGCATTCACCAGCCCCATCTCTAGACAGAGGGCTACCTTCTCCGCAATAACGCTCGCGACAATAACGTTTAGTCACGCCCTCAGTTTACGTATCAGCACCGGTATACTTCAACACACTGGTAAAACGTCACGCCCTACTTTCTCTCTGATTAGTTAAGATAATACTGTATGACAGAAATTTTAATTGTGAATAAAGAAACGATTTCACTTAGAGCGTCTCACCAAATAAATTTCTGTACCGAACGCCTGGATAGCCGACGAGCATACCCTGGCTATAAACCGGAGAAACCGGCTCGCTACACTCCTCCACTGTCCCCTCGATATCTAGGTCGCATTTCTTCATGTATGCTGTAAGCGTGCTTTTGCGCAAGTTGTACATCCACCCGACTTGCGCCATATTGCTTGACTGTGTCTTCTTGTTTAGATTATGCTGACTGTATTGTATAGGGGTCCCTGCTCGGGCGCCACTGTAACGAAGCTATCCGGTTCTCCGGATTTAAGCACGGGTTAGCTCGCCGGCTGTCCAGGGTTCGTCACAGAATATTTTTCCAAAGTTATAAAAACTTCGACCTCTATTACAATACACGCTTTTATTTTTGTATTACTCAATATAAACTTCTGCTCGTAGTTTTCGGCTTAGATTCTTGCTGGGCGATGAGTTGAGCCGTGACGATGCTATGCTCTCTTTGGACCGATATCTGCTCTATGTAACCGCCTCCCTCTGCTGTCCGATGGTCACCTTGCTCGGGTTGGATGCGTCAAGTAGTCGTGTTCCCGTCCCGTTCCCTGCCTCTCGTGGTTCCGTCCACTTGTGTATGACTAACGACCGCCGAGTTGTCCGTCTAGTCAACGGTATTTAGTCTCTGGTGCGCCAATTCGTGCTTTCGTCTTTCTCGTGCTCGTATTGCCGAGCCACTGGGTACCAGACCACGACGGCTACTAGGACTGACAAAAAGGACACCGCCACAAATTATCAGTCTAGTCGACGATATATAAATTACGCGGCACAAAGCTGTGACTTTTTGAGTTACGCTAAGTTCGAGCGCTCGCCCAATGATCGATGTGTATATATATATGATATGTGTCGCCGAGCCAGAGGGTACCAAACCACAGTGGACTACTACGAGTGACAAAAGGACACCGCCACAAGTTGCCAATCTAGTCGACGCCACATATATATCTATATATTTATTCCGCGGTACAAAACTGTACTTCTTGTTCACTTCAGTTGCCGAAGTCTGCTCACTGTCTTTCACTGTACTTGCCTGTGTCGTTTGTTCACTGAGTTCTCGAGAGTCGCACGTCCGTCGCGTTCAGCAGTCAAAGACCAAGTGCTTGTCGTTGTTATCTTTGCTGAGCTCGCTGTCTCTGTTAAGCTTCGCTTCTAGTCGTCTCTACTGTGTTGGTATTTCTGTTTTCCACTTGTCGTGTTTTCTTTCGCTCTCTTCCAGTTTCGATACTTGCTTGTGTGTGTCTGTGAGTTCTCTCATCGACGGCTTAACTCATCGGTACATTCCAATGCTTAGCTCCTCCTCTCTTTCTCTTACTCTAACAGTAGGCTATACTAACAATTCACGGTTTTAACTTAAACTAACAATTCATGGTTTTAACTTAAAATAATACTTCATGTTTGACTTAACCTACCAATTATTTTTAAAAGGAATATATATGAAAGGGATATATAATAGGAAAAAGAACTCCTGCGGCTACGTGTACGCTGAAATTCGGCAGCGCCTTATTTCGCCGTTACACTATCTCCCTCCTCGGGATTTGGAACGAGCCGCCATGTCACTGCCCCGGACCGGGAGACCTGGATCCGGTATCTCCTTCCAGCGATAGTGCGGAGGGCCTTCACTCGCTCCCCGGGCTTCCTGTTGGCGAGAATCTTGGATGCTTCTCGCTCGACCGTCGGGACGTCCTCAGTTTCGGTGTTGTGCGGGCTGTCCCAGCCGTCCAACTCTGGAATGGCTTCGCCCAGGAACTCGTTTAGGATTTAGCCGATGTCCTCCCCCTCTGAAACCTGTTCGTTATCACCTTCCGGGGACTCTCGAGCGGCGGGAGCTGGGGCAGGCACACCTAATATCTCGATGCGGCTTCTTGTGTCCGCGATGTCTGGTGGCGTCGCTACGTTGGCCAGTGCGGGGCTTTGTTGGCCGGGCGTCTGGGCAGTGGTCGAGCCCAGACCTGGGTTCCTCATCTTCGTCGGCGTCGGAAATGGTGACGTTGCTGTGGGACTCTTCAGCCTCTGTTGCGGCGTCTTCGGCTTCGACGTCGTCAGCTTCGGCTTCGACGTCATCGTTCGGGTCGTTGTTTGTAACCTTTGGGGACGGGCCCTCCTCGTCGCACTGGTCTCGTCCCTTGGCAGCACTTGTAGTGGGCCTTTCCTCGCCCTGGGGGTTCCCGTCTTTATCAGTCTCCACCCTACGCGATTTTTCGGCTGGTTCCTCATTCGACTCCCCCCTCACCCGTCGAAGTCTGACCCGGGGGTGCCTATCGGTGAGGTTCTCTACATACCCCTCCCGATCCGCGCCTAATCGACGTGTTCTGGGCTGCTCCCTCTCTATACGCTCCGCACTTTCGCGAAACCTTCGCGCACTTTCGTTAAATTTGTTTTCACGCTGCATCCTTCTGCGACTGTGGTCCGTCATCAACTGATCGTTCCGCCGTGTGGGGAGTCTGACTGCACTTCGTTGGCTGGGGTTCGCTGTTACTGCGTGAGCGCTTGCAGTTAGTGGGCCCTTGATGAGTGCGTCCGTTGGGTGGCTCCGTCTTGGGTGGGCGATGATACCAAGTACACTAGGAGTATCGTCGTCACGTTCGTTGCTCAGGTCAGATGAATGAAATGGCTTCAGCTCCGCGAGGTGGGCTGCTCGTGTCCGTTTGTCGCCCGGTTTTCGGATTTTTGCTATTACCGGCGAGATAAAATCTATAACCTCGTATGGTCCGTCGTACCTTGGGGCCAGCTTCGCCGCGAATTTGTCTGTTGCTTTGGAGAGTGGGTGTTGTTTGAGTAACACTTGTTGTCCGCGTTCCGGTTTCCATTGCGTCTGCGCAAGTTGTAATATTTGGCCTGCGTCTGGGCCGCATGCCGCATGTTCTCTCTGGTTATAGCGAAGGCTTTTCTCATCCGTTCTGCGTGTTCCGTTGGGCTACTTGCTTCGTGTCCAGAACCCGAAATTTCACGATCGAAAAGTGCGTTTGGGAGGCGTGGCTCCCTGCCTTGTACCAAAAACGCAGGACTGAATCCGGTTGTTTCGGATTGGCTAGTATTAAAGGCGAGGCTAAGCTCCGGAAGTAGTTCATCCCACTTGGTCTGCTGGTCGCCGGTGTACTGTGACAGCATGGTTTTTATGGTTCGGTTGGTCCGCTCGGTCGGGTTCTCCTGCGGCGTATATGGTGCCGTGAAGCGATGATGAATGCCGAGCGACTCGGTGAAACGTTTGAATGATCTGCTGGTGAATTGCACACCGTTGTCCGAGATAAAGACTTTTGGAACTCCGAATCGGGCGAGAATCCGTTCTCTGAATGCCTTGATGAGTGTTTCTTGTGTCGCTTTCCGGCAAGGAAATAGCTCGACCCATTTGGAAAACTTGTCGGTAAACACCAATAGCGCGGTGTTACCGTGGCTGGATCTAGGCAGGGGTCCAATGAAATCAGCGGTCACCGTGGTCCATGGTTCTTCCGCTAGATGCGTCAGCATTTCTCCTGCAGGCTTCTGTTGTGGCACCTTGTAGGCTTGGCAACATTTGCAGCGCCGCACGTATTGGCTTATCTGCCGGTACATACCTGGCCAATAGTACTTCTGTGATATCCGTGCTATCGTCTTTCGGGTCCCTAAGTGGCCCGCTGTAGGTTCATCGTGATTTTGTCGAATTACCTCTGCGCGCATATTCTCGGGCACGCAAAGCCTCCATTGCATGTGATCATCTCCCTGGAACGTTCTCGGGCTGTGCCTGTACAAGTTTCCATTTTCCACGAGGAAATCGGGATGCTCGCCTGGGTTTTCCTGTGTATCTCGCAGTTTCCTCGTGAACCATGTGCCCGCAAGATTGCCTGTAGTCCGTGCACACACCTCCTCCGTGGGTTGGCGTGAGAGGGCGTCCGAGACTACATTCTGCTTTCCCCTTCGATACTGAATATCGTACGTATGTTGCTGCAGTTCTAGGGCCCATCGGGCGACTCTTCCTGAGAGACTCTCTATCGAGTTTAACCATTTCAGCGAGAGGTGGTCTATAATGATGGTGAAAGTATACCCCTCCAAGTACGGACGCATTTTGCGCACGGCCCAGATGACCGCCAGGCACTCCTTCTCCGTCGTCGAGTAATTTTTCTCAGCACCGTTTAGATGGCGGCTGGCATATGCAATTACTCGCTCTGAACCATCCAACATTTGGGTTAGGACGGCCCCTAGACCGTAGTCACTAGCGTCGGTCTGCAAATAGAATCGCTGCTCAAATTCAGGACAGGCGTTGTTTTAGCTCCTCGAATGCGGTTGTCTGCTCTCTATTCCATCTGTAGTGTTTACCCTTCTTTAGGAGTGAGGTCAGCGGATGCGTCACCTTTGCGAAGTCGGGCACAAATCGTCTATACCACGATGCAATGCCGAGGAATCTTCTTAGCTCACGAACGTTTTGTGGTTCTCGCAGTTCTTTTCTTGCAGAGATCTTTTCTGGATCGGTGTGAATTCCACGCTCGCTGACCACGTAGCCCAGGTACTTTATTTCTTTTTTGAAGAACTCGCATTTCTCGATGTTGAGGCGTAATTTTGCTTCTTTCAGGCGACGTAATACTTTCCTCAGGTTCTCCATATGGCTCTCGAGTGTGTCGCCGTTTACGACGATGTCGTCGAGGTAGGCAAAGGCTGCAGGTTCCATGTCGGGGGCGATCACCGTATCCAAAGCTCGCTGGAACGTAGCGGGTGCGGAGTGGAGACCAAAGGGCATGACCCTCCACCTTCTTGCTGGTTTCCTCCATAGGAATCTGCCAATAGCCGTTGCGTAGGTCCAGGCTACTGATGAACTTGGCGTCTCTAAGCCGTTCGAGGATATGATGAATTCTAGGCAACGGGTACGCGTCGGGAATGGAGCGAGCGTTTAGCTGGCGGTAGTCCACGCAGAGGCGCCACTTTCCTGTTTTATTTTTAACCAAGACGATTGGCGCGCTGTGTGGGCTACAAGATGGTTCTATGCAACCTTGTTTCAAAAGCTCATCGATTTCTGCATTAATGATCTTTTGCATTGCAGGGTTGCGAGGGTAATACCGTTGTTTAATTGGTTGTTCATCGCGCATGGTTATACGGTGTTTCGCTATATTCGTCGAATCCCTTGAGTTCTTCGCTGAGGAAAACATCGATGCGTTCTTGCTCGCTCGCTACTTTCGTCGTTCGTGTACACCGGTGCCCAATGTTCTCCGTTGGTGACTGGTTCATCTCTGTGTAATAGTCACCGCAATGGATAGTTGTCCCCATCTGAGCCATGAAGTCAAAACAAAGGATTAACTCGTCTACCCCCTCCGGTAGGATTAAAAGGGTGATCGTGCAACTTTTGCCTCCTAGCCGTACTTCTATCGTAAGTGTGTGCTTTATCGTCTGCGGGTCGCCATTTGCCATGCAGATTCTGGTCTCTGTCTTCTCCCAACTTCCTGAACCACGCAAGTTTTGCGCCATGCGGTTACTCAGGAAACTCCTTGTGGCTCCTGTATCTAGGGTAGCGTCGATTTCTTGGTTTGAGATGGAAACTGTAACAATGATGCGCTGCCTGTCGCTACGGAGTCTTCTGTTGTCTATCGAGGCACTCGGGCCTTTTACACACCCCCTCGATTCGGGTGTCGGCCACGCTCGTTTCCCGACTGTTGCCGACAGCAATCTCGCGTCCTGGTGCCCTTCCTACCACAATCCCAGCAAAATAAAAGAGTCTCCTTCTGGCAGACGAGGGCATAGTGTCCTTCGCGACCACATCTTCGGCACACGTCACTTGGATTTTTAATATACGTTGCCGTCTCATCAACTACTTGGCGATGACACTCGCCGTCACGAGTACGCTCTTTGAGTCTGCTAGCCTCCATTCGGGGCGTAGGGTGTATCGGGCTGGGGCTTTGGGCGTCTGTCTTGAGGTTTTCCCAGTCACCCGCCAGATTGATCAGCTCCTCAAGGCTGGTGAACTCCTGTCGTTTCACATACAACCGCAATTCGTGGCGGCTATTTCGATAGATGCGGTCGAGACGTTCGGCCTCCGATAAACTTGAGTGGCGCATCACGCTTTGCAACGCTACCACGTATTCTTTCAAGGTTTCCGTACATGATTGTTGCCGTTGTCGTATGTCGTCGCCCAGCCACTCGAAGAAACGAGATGGGAGGAAAAATCCGAGAAAATCGTGTTTGAATGCGGTCCACGTGCTCCATCTCTTGTTGTTGCAGCGGTACCATTGGACGGCTCGTTCTCGCAATAGTTCCGGCATTGCCTTAGGGAGTCGGTTCACGTCCACGTTATACACCTCTGCTAGCTCCTCCAATCTTTCTACGAATACTAGCGGGTCTTGTATTCCGTCGTATGACACTCCCCATTTCTTGATCCGATCGAAGGTCGCCATATAACTTGTGGCAGCATTCCAACCGTTATCACCTACTGTTGGGCAGCCAACATGTTCTCCTTGCGCGCGGTCCTCGGGTTGCGACGCGGTTGACGTTGCCGCCGGCTTACTCGATGTCTGTGGCGGCGACTCCTCTTGACCGGCCTCTTCATCTAATGACTTCTCTTCGTCCGATGACTTCGTGTGTTCACTTTGTCGATGTAATGTTTCTAGCGCGCTAAGGTACTTTCGCGTTTCAGCTGGTAGGTCCAGTCTGCGGATAAAATTCGCGAAGCTGCTTCGTAGCTCCTCCACTGTCCCCTCGATATCTAGGTCGCATTTCTTCATGTATGCTGTAAGCGTGCTTTTGCGCAAGTTGTACATCCACCCGACTTGCGCCATATTGCTTAACTGTGTCTTCTTGTTTAGATTATGCTGACTGTATTGTATAGGGGTCCCTGCTCGGGCGCCACTGTAACGAAGCTATCCGGTTCTCCGGATTTAAGCACGGGTTAGCTCGCCGGCTGTCCAGGGTTCGTCACAGAATATTTTTCCAAAATTATAAAAACTTCGACCTCTATTACAATACACGCTTTTATTTATTGTATTACTCAATATAAACTTCTGCTCGTAGTTTTCGGCTTAGATTCTTGCGGGGCGATGAGTTGAGCCGTGACGATGCTATGCTCTCTTTGGACCGATATCTGCTCTATGTAACCGCCTCCCTCTGCTGTCCGATGGTCACCTTGCTCGGGTTGGATGCGTCAAGTAGTCGTGTTCCCGTCCCGTTCCCTGACTCTCGTGGTTCCGTCCACTTGTGTATGACAAACGACCGCCGAGTTGTCCGTCTAGTCAACGGTATTTAGTCTCTGGTGCGCCAATTCGTGCTTTCGTCTTGTACGCGCGCTAAACCGTGCTTGTCGATTGTATATATTGCCGAGCCACTGGGTACCAGACCACGACGGCTACTAGGACTGACAAAAAGGACACCGCCACAAATTATCAGTCTAGTCGACGATATGTAAATTACGCGGCACAAAGCTGTGACTTTTTGAGTTACGCTAAGTTCGAGCGCTCGCCCAATGATCGATGTGTATATATATATGATATGTGTCGCTGAGCCAGAGGGTACCAAACCACAGTGGACTACTACGATTGACAAAAGGACACCGCCACAAGTTGCCAATCTAGTCGACGCCACATATATATATCTATATATTTATTCCACGGTACAAAACTGTACTTTTTGAGTTACGCTAAGTTCGAGCGCTCGCCCAATGATCGATGTGTATATGTATATGATATGTGTCGCCGAGCCAGAGGGTACCAATCCACAGTGGACTACTACGATTGACAAAAGGACACCGACACAAGTTGCCAATGTAGTCGACGCCACATATATATCTATATATTTATTCCGCGGTACAAAACTGTACTTCTTGTTCACTTCAGTTGCCGAAGTCTGCTCACTGTCTTTCACTGTACTTGCCTGTGTCGTTTGTTCACTGAGTTCTCGAGAGTCGCACGTCCGTCGCGTTCAGCAGTCAAAGACCAAGTGCTTGTCGCTGTTATCTTTGCTGAGCTCGCTGCCTCTGTTAAGCTTCGCTTCTAGTCGTCTCTACTGTGTTGGTATTTCTGTTTTCCACTCGTCGTGTTTTCTTTCGCTCTCTTCCAGTTTCGGTACTTGCTTGTGTGTGTCTGTGAGTTCTCTCATCGACGGCTTAACTCATCAGTACATTCCAATGCTTAGCTCCTCCTCTCTTTCTCTTACTCCAACAGTAGGCTAAACTAACAATTCATGGTTTTAACTTAAACTAACAATTCATGGTTTTAACTTAAACTAACAATTCATGGTTTTAACTTAAAATAATACTTCATGTTTGACTTAACCTACCAATTATTTTTAAAAGGAATATATATGAAAGGGATACATAATAGGAAAAAGAACTCCTCCTGCGGCTACGTGTACGCTGAAATTCGGCAGCGCCTTATTTCGCCGTTACATATTCTCGAATATAATTAGAGTCACTTTGCTTTTAAATTATTTCAGCTGGAAATTATTTCAAAAATTAATTTAAAATTTTTTTTTTTTAAATGTACGTCGATCACTTAATTTAATCAGTTTTCGTGCTATTCATATATTTCTGTTCTCGCATATTTCTCAATTATTGGTTTTTTCCCACTGATTGTTTTCACTGGTTTTGATTATTGTTGACTTTCGAAGTATCTGCTCGGGCGCCACTTGTAACGATGTTTTCTTTTCTAGGATATCGTCGCTGTTCAAGGAGCGTTTTCCTTGGTCGTGCAGTTGCAGCACGTGAACTACAACTCCTGTTTCTTTATTGTTCCGAAAACCGAAGGTTGCAGCACTTGGAACTACAACCCTTCTTGTTACGAAAACGAAAGATTGCAGCACTTGGAACTACAACCCTTCAAAATATTAGATATGAACCGATAACCGAAAGTTGCAGCACTTGGAAGTACAACTTTTATGCGATTGTTGCGACTAGTTAAAACAGTGATTTTGTCTGAACAAACTTCTTTATTTTAATGACTTTATTTATATAGTACAATTTTTACCTTTACTTAGCCAATTGTATAACAGTTAGCTATACCTATACATACGCTTAACTCATATTTGTGTCATGTGCCGTTCGTCAATTCGCTCACGGCCGTGAGGTGAGGTCTCAGGTTACGGGAAGTCGTTCACCTAGCACGGCTCTTTTTTGGTGGTCAGCGAATTTGATAAACGGCCGTGACAGTGGGGTTTTAGTTGCAATTATGTTGGTTGTTGACCCTTTCGTTTTTACTGTGGCTGCAGGCATGAACATCCTCCCCCGTTGCGCGTAGTTACTTAGCGACAACTTCAAACGGTTGATTGTGACGTGGTGACGGTTTGGGCGTTGGTGATCTAGATCGTATCCATTTCCACAGCAGCCCAATCACTACAGCTACTCCAATTCCAAGCGACAGGTACCCGACAGTAAATTGATGGCGGTCAGTTGTGGTTAGCTGCTTGATGTCCATGTGGTCCTGGTTTTCCAGTTTCTTCTGTAATTCGCTTAGTTCCTTGAGTTTGGACATAAAGTGACTTCTGGTTAACGATGTGTGGTTGAAAACGTCCAAGGTGTCGTTGCCTTTGAACTCGGCCAAGCTTGTGTAGGAGCTGGCTAAGCTGCTGTTGAATCGTTGGAAACTGTGAGCGGTTAGTTGTTTGCTCTTAACTATACAGTTCGGCTGAAGTTTTAGGCAACCGATGCCGCGCAAGGTGAAATGAAATGAATCTAAATTGCACACTGCGTTTACTCGTACTGGTGTTTTCGTTGCGAAAATCCATTCATTCGTCTTCATCAGTGCTTGACAGGTCAGCTTTGAATTCGTAATATTCACACTTCGCCTTAGTATCATTGTTGAAGAATCCTAACTCGCATGTACACACACCCGAGCCCTGAGTGTACGTTGTCCGTACGTCATGACATAAGTACGTATTGGCGTCCAACATTGGACACTGCTGGATTGCTGTGGCACTTGTTGGGAAGTATACATCTCGATGAGGCGAAATCGGCAAATACTGCGTGGACAGCGTTGGGAATACTAGCGTGCTGTTGATGGTTCGTGGTATGGGAACTAAATTGAACAGTAAAAAGCTTCTATCATCGGGCAGTGGAATCTTTATGCTGAATATGAGGTGATTATCTGAGACGCCAGCCGATACCTTTAGTAGCTTGTCACTACATTTTCGTTATCAACCGGCAACTGCAACGTGTTTGGCAGGTGATTCCTGATCTTCATTATTTCTTCTGTCAATTGGATGGGTGAAAGCAGCAATGGATGGATTTTTCCGTGATTAACATCGATCAGAACAGACAGAATAGCTGTTTGGGTGTGCTTCAGCTCTGCTCTCATGATTAGTAGCTGGAAGGCTAGCGACGTGAACATTTGGAAACCTCCCTGCTTACTAAAAGAGTCTTGTTGCTTGTTTAGTATGGCTTCGACTTCAGCTAGCTACTTGTCTATCTCCTCAAATTTACTCGTTATTGCCGTTTGGTCCCTTTTCATTCATTGTTAAGTTCATTGTTGAGTCGACTAATGACGTTTGATTTTTCAGTAGAGTCAGCAAGTGTGCTTGATTGTCCTTTAACCGATCTATCGTTGCTGCCATCTGCTCAGCATAGTTCGAATCTAAAACTCCGAAAAGAGTACTGGCGATCTTCCCAATCAGATTTACTGCTCCTCTTCTTTTGCGTCTGGATGTCATGATCTTGTTATTTGACTTGACCTGGTCCAAGTGAAGTCAACGGGTCTTGTTGGAATTGATCACGTAGCACGTTGCAATTTGTATAATTCTTCATTCCTTGGCAAAGTCTGCCCAATGCTGACGTCCCCTTTGTAAATGCATCTAAGCTTGATTGTAATAGCTTGAGATCAAAAAAGGCAATCAGGTTCCATTCGGCTGTTGTTATCTTCACTGTTTCCAGACCTTCGAAATGAACACCTGGTGTTGTGTCGTAATTTGTTATGGCGTATGGCACAGCCAATGCTTTTGGTAGTACGACAAGGATGCAAAGAAGTGTAGCCAATGTGCTGGCAAACCCGACTTTCCGTCTCTTTGGTTCCTTCCCACTCTGCTGTTCTATGCTGTCGACATTTGCCTCGACGGCTTCTTGTGGCAGTGCCATTGGCTCAACATTTGCTGGTAAGGGTGCTAGTCGGTGAATCGGTCTCTTCCATTCTCCTGTGGCCGTTTTTACCTTCACTACTCGAACAAATCCATCATCTCCTTCGTACACCTTCGTGACGCGCCGTAACGGCCAGCTTAGTGGTGGCAAGTTATCCTCTTTGATGATGACCATAGAGTCAGGCTGGATGTTAGGTGATTGTGTTCTCCATTTAGACCTCTGCTGCAGCTGGTTTAGGTATTCTGTCGACCAACGCTTCCAGAATTCATATTTGAGGTGAGACAGCAATTTCCACCTTGTAAGTAGACTTGTGCTGGCTGGCTTGGATGACGGTTCTACCATTGCGGTTAAGGGTTCTCCAATCAGGAAATGACCTGGAGTCAAAGCGGTCAAATCATTGGGATCTGTAGACATTTCGGTGAGCTGTCGTGAGTTTAAGATAGCCTCAATTTCTACGGCCACAGTTTCGAGCTCTTCGTATGTCAATGATGCCGTTGAGACACTTCTTGTGAGCAGATATTTTGCTGATTTCACTGCAGCCTCCCAGAGTCCTCCGAAATGTGGTGAGCGGGGTGGAATGAAGTTGAATTTTATATTCTTAGTACCACAGGTTTTTGTTATCTCGTCCTTAGCTTCTGACGAGTATAGATGGTGCAATTCATTCTTGGCTCCGACGAAGTTTGTTGCATTGTCGCAAAATATGTTTTGACAATATCCTCGCCGGCTGATGAATCGCTTCAGTGCACCAATGAAAGCAGCTGTTGTGAGGTCGGACACGAGCTCTTAATGAACCGCCCTTGTAACGAAACAGCAAAATATGGCGATATACGCTTTATGTGGTCACTTTCCTCGAATTTTGTAATGCACCTCAAACGGTCCACAGTAATCGACACCACTATTTATAAAGGGTCGTGCCGGGCTCGTTCTTTCTGGTGGTAGGTTCCCCATAACTTGGGTTAGGAGTTTTGCGGTTGGCTCTGCTGCACTTCACGCAGTGTTGAACAACTGATCTGACCATCAACTTTCCTTTTATGGGCCAAAATCTCTGTCGTAATTGGGCGAGTAACAATTGCGGCCCGCAATGCAAGTGAGTAACGTGCACTCGTTGTATTAACAGTTTCACTATTGGGTCATTGTATGGAAGAATCATCGGATGCTTAGCGTCGTAGCTTAGTGTTGCCGTCGTAAGGCGGCCGCAAACTCGAATAATGCCCTTGTCATCCAGAAAGGGATTCAGCGAGGCTAGTGAGCTAGATCTGTGTATATGTTCACCCTTCGATAGTGCCTTCATGTCTTCTAGAAACTCAGATTGCTGTACTGTTTTTACTATAAGCATCAATGACTCATTTAGTTCTTGGGACGACAGTTGCAGTTCACTGAAACCTGAAACTCCTTTGAAGCACTTCACGATGCGAATTATGTATCCAATAATTCGTTGGAGCGTCGTAAATGAGTTTCCATGTTCTACCTCATAAACTAGCGATGCTGCTTTGATGCTACTTGCTAGTGATGCTGGTGTCGTTGTCTTACGTTTTCGCTCCAGGTCATTTGCTATGGATAGGCTTGGTATAAATTTTGGCGGCCAATTTGCCTCTCCTCCATGCAAAAATACTGGACCATATAACCATAAATTGCAGTATATTAACTTCCTCGGCGACATTCCTCTGGATAATACGTCTGCTGGGTTATGTTGTGACGCAACATGACGCCATTGTTCCGGCAGTGTTAATTCTTGAATGGCGGCAATCCTGTTGGCTACGAAAGTGTGGAACGATACCGATAACGAGTTTATCCACGATAACACAATGGTCGAATCCGTCCAGAGTGTTGTTTGAATGTCAGCATTATTCAAGTCTTTCTTTACTCTGATGGCTAGCTGCGCACCTAGCAGGGCCGCACACAATTCCAATCTGGGCAATGTTTGGCGTTTGAGTGGCGCTACCCGAGACTTGGCGCATAGCAGTCTCACTGCGATCTTCTGTTCGGCACCGACGAAGCGTATGTATATCGCGGCGCCAAAAGCCTTCTCCGATGCATCCACAAATACATGCATCTGCATTGATCTTCCGTTGTTCCAATCGAAGATGTGACGAGCTATTTTGAAGTTGCTTAGCTGCCGCAAGTCTTCTCTGAACGATGTCCACCTTGTATGATGGTCAATTGATAGTGATTCGTCCCATGACAATTTTAACTGCCACAGTTCCTGTATGAATATTTTTGCCATTACTACTATCGGTGCTAGAATTCCAAGAGGGTCGAAAAGTCTGGCAAGGTCTGAGCTTACTGTTCTCTTTGTTATGCGCTTGTGATCAGACAAATTAATCTTGATGCAAAATTTATCCACTTTTGGAGACCATGCTAGCCCCAGGGTGTTCATCGTGCTCTCATCGCTTGACAGGTCAAGGTCCTTTTCCTGATTGTCGGCTGGGATACCTTGTAACGTTGCTCCATTTGTGCAACGCAAATCCAGCTGATATTATAACCTGCACTAGTTGACGTTGCGTCTCAACTGCAGTGCTAAGACTGTCTGATCCTCCCAAACCATCGTCCACATAGAAATTCTTATTAAGGAACTCAGCTCCTAGCGGATGTGTGCTGCTGTTTTCTGTCACAAGCTGCTTAAGGCACCTGATTGCCAAATACGGCGCCGGCCTCGTTCCATACGTGACTGTGTTTAGTTCGTAGTATTCAAGTGGCTCACTTGGGTCCTTTCTCCAGATGATCACTTGGTATCTTCTGTCTGCGGGATGGACGAGAATTTGTCTATACATCTTCTTGATATCTGTCGTAAAGACAAACCGCGGGAACCGGAAACGTAGTAATGTTGTAAATAGATCGTCCTGAATAACGGGCCCTGTGTGTAGTATATCGTTGAGCGATGTTCCCAATGAGCCCTTCAAAGATGCATCGAACACGACGCGCAGTTTCGTGGTCGTGCTATCAGGCTTGACCACGCAATGGTGAGGCACAAAGTAGTTGGGTGATAGAATGGATTCCTTGTCAACCCTTGTCATGTGTCCTAACGTTTCGTATTCCTCCATAAATGCGACATATTGTTCCTTCAACGCATCATCCTTGGACAAGCGTCGTTCCAACGATCTGAATCTGTTAAATGCTATGTCATTTGAGTCACCTAATCTTTCTGGACTGTCAGCAAATGGAAGTCTCACCATAAAGTTGCCCTTCGACAGTCTAGACATGTTCTGAATGAATTGCATTTCGCATTGATGTTCTGCATTGGAACGCGGTTGCTCTGCTACCACCACTTCGTCTAATTTCCACAATCGCTCAATACCGTGCTCCAGAGTGCTTTCCTCAGTGGTACATACTCCACATTGTAATGATTTAATGTGCTCACTGTTACTCACTCTTCCCGATAATATCCACCCGAAAACTGTATTTTGTAGTGTGGGCAGATTGTCACCCAGTTTTATTTGTCCAACCATGAGCAGTTGGTAGTAAAACTCAGCTCCTAGCAGCACATCGATGGCTTCTGGGCGATAGAAATCTGGATCGGCTAAGTTTACGTTCTTTGGTATCGACCAATGAGATACATTTATGGATTGGGAAGGCTGCGGGGATATTATGTTCTGCAGGACGAATGCTTCTAGACGAGTTGTAAAATTATTTCGTGGAGACTGCAGACTAACGTTTATCCGATGTTCTGTCCTTTTGGTTCCTTGGGCAATGCCCTGAATAATCATCGACGCTTTGGATGATGTTTTGACCAATTTCTTCACTATCCTTTCTGTCGCTAGATTGACTTGTGATCCCGAGTCAAGAATTGCTCTACATTCCATTACTAGCTACCAGCCTAATTCTGGCAGTTGCTAACAGAATATATGACTGCGAATTCTGATCTTGTGCGGTGCTTAATGATGCTGTACGGGAGCATGTTTCCGGCTTTGTTGAAGAAGTACGAGCTGTCTCTTCATCGATCCTTCGTTGGATACTGCGCGTGGATTGTAATGGGGCTTCGTCAATGTGGAGAAACGTGTTATGTTTTTTAGAACACTTCATACAATTTCTTGATGTACATCGTCCTGTCATGTGACCAGCCTTCAGACAATTAAAACAGAGTTTCTGCTTCTTTACGAATGCGCATCGCTCTGCTGGTTTGAGCTGTAGAAACGCATGGCAAGCAAACAGCGGATGACTTCGCCCTTTGCATGACTGGAATGTTATTTCCGCTTGTCGCACAGCAGCTCCTGATGTAACAGATTTTTGGGCGTAGTGCGATGTCGAGGGCTTCTCCCTTTGACTGAATGACTCAAGAGATTGGAATCGTTTCTCCAAGAACACCATAAATTCCTCCATCGATGGAAGCTCTCTTGGCGATGTCACAGACTGCTCGAATGCCATATATGTCGTTCGATCCATTTTCTTTATCAAGAGATGCAACAGAAGTGGGTCCCACGATGTAGTGGCAATACCCAAATTATTTAATGCCAGCAAACACTCTTGCGTAGTGTCATGAAAGCATTTTATTGACGCTGCAGATGGCACGCTCGTGGGTTGATCTAGCAGCCTTTGAATTAATGTGGATGTCAACACTCTTTTGTTGTTGTATCTATCCTGCAACATTTTCCATGCTGCTTCGTAGTTAGCTTCTGACGGCGATAGATGGCGAATTAACTTCTCTGCTTCTCCTGACAAGTTCGTCTTTAGATACCACATCTTTTGGATTGCGGGTAACGATTGCCTGTGCACCAATTGCTTGAATAAATCGAAGAATTGTCGCCACTTCAAATAATCTCCATCGAAGGATGGAATACTGATTTTGGGTAATTGTATCGCACTGGTGGCATTTCCTTCTGCTGATGGCACTGATTTGTTATTAGTTGCTTTTATGGTCAACTCCACTACCGCACATTGCACTTGCTCCTCGATGTCGTTATATTCGGTTTCATCGTAACCCACAGCTCTGGGATCATCACAGACTTCGAATATATTTAAATTTAGCATCTCAGCCTGTTGCCACATATGTTTCAATGTCTCCAACTTCACCTCGTAGTACTGTCTGGGATGCTCGGTAGCGTCTTCCGCAATTCTATTGCACATTTGGCGCGTTGCGGCTAACGAGGCCACTAATCGTCGGACCAATCTTGTGTTCTCATTGGGCTCCTCACTTACCGGCGCGCTTAGTGTGGTTTTGGGTACCTTAGCGAGTGCCGATTCGAATTCAGACTTGTACTTTGTCGCTACTGCCATGTCTTCTCTGTAGTAATTTTTCGTGAAGTAGTCATGGGTCATCGGGGCTTGGGGAAACGTCCTTTTTTTTTTTTTTGGTCGGCATCTTGGAAGCATGAAACGGCATCCTTCAGCCGCTGAATTCGCTCTTCATAATATTTTGCACTCTGCTTCCGATCGGCGGAGTCTTTCTTGTAGTTGCGAATTAGTGTGAAGATCGTGTATAATTCCAATAAAAACAATTATACATATTATTTATTGCTAGATACCTTCACATGAAATCGCATTGCGTAATGTATAGTCCGAAAACAGTGTCATTGCACGAGTTCATGGCCAAGAAAAATAACTTTATTTTGTTTATATTTGTGCTTTGTGCAGCGCAGCTAGCCGTGGCATTGCAGATTGCTATGTCAGCAAAAATGGCCAAAGCGAGTTCAACGCCGTCGTTGAACGGTTACTAAAAGGTTCAATCAAGTTCATGCAATGGCAAGGCTACTGCAATTCTGCATTTTGTTACATTAGTGTTTGTAATTAATTTAAGTATATAAGAGCCAAAATAATTAATAAACGAGTAGTCTGAATTTGTCAACGAAATCAACCGTTTCATTTTTAGTCTAGATTCCGCTTTAGTTCAAGTTCATGTGCTTGAACTAAAATCAAATCCACCTAAGTGCAATCAGTTTCAAGTGCTGTTTGTGCAAAAATCCTTTAGTTCAGGTTTATGTGCCTGAACTAACTTCAAACAAATAACAAATCCCTACGCGGATTTGAACAGATCGTTTACCTGTCTCCTGCTGAGATGTCACCAGTTCTTCAAACGTTGATATCGTTGTTGTTTGATCGTTGTTTGATCGTTGTTGCGTAAAGATCACGTCGGGGTCACCAAAAATGTTCAAGGAGCGTTTTCCTTGGTCGTGGCAGTTGCAGCACGTGAACTACAACTCCTGTTTCTTTAGTGTTCCGAAAACCGAAGGTTGCAGCACTTGGAACTACAACCCTTCTTGTTACGAAAACGAAAGATTGCAGCACATGGAACTACAACCCTTCAAAATATTAGATATGAACCGATAACCGAAAGTTGCAGCACTTGGAACTACAACTTTTATGCGATTGTTGCGACTAGTTAAAGCAGTGATTTTGTCTGAACTAACTTCTTTATTTTAATGACTTTATTTATATAGTACAATTTTTACCTTTACTTAGCCAATTGTTTAACAGTTAGCTATACCTATACATACGCTTAACTCATATTTGTGTCATGTGCCGTTCGTCAATTCGCTCACGGCCGTGAGGTGAGGCAGTCGTTCACCTAGCACGGCTCTTTTTTGGTGGTCAGCGAATTTGATAAACGGCCGTGACAGTGGGGTTTTAGTTGCAGTTCTGTTGGTTGTTGAAACTTTCGTTTTTACTGTGGCTGCAGGCATGAACACTCGCCGTAGCCAAGATTTGTGATTAATCAAAAAAACTTTATTGTGTATGTGGCAGGCACATGTGTGTTTGTGTGTTCGCTGACGAGCGTACATGCCGCTCCACATATCGCGCGGTATTTAGCCATCGCAAGCGATCCGATCGGATATCTGATCGCTCGCGCCTCGATAAGTGTCGACGACCCGCACGAAAGCGGAGAATAATATTTGTGTCGGCGACCGATCGCCGAGCACAAAGTAAGGCACGATAACAACGACATTGTTGCAGGCGATACAGGAATGCTGTGTTGGCATTCTTGTGATCGCCAAATGTTTACGTTGCGCCGGCTAGCGGATTAGCTACCCGCTGCCGGAGTAATATGAGAAACCGTACGAACGCGGCTATGACGCCGCTCTGCCGTCGGTCGACGTTGACAGATCGCAGGGTAGGTATAAATACAAAGTTGGACGAAGCCAAACTTTGATAACAATGTTTCAATTCGTGATTGTGGTTCTCTTAATAGTAGCTCTCTGCTACTTCGCCGCTGACTTCTTGTTGGCGCTGCCATGGTGGCATATCTTCGCAGATATGCTGCCATGGTCGTTGAGCGACGTGACTAAGTCAGTTTAGAATCAACCGTCACCTCAGATATTTCATTTGATCGTCCGCCACGATACGCCAAACGATCGGCAGTAATAATAAGTGCCGCAGCATTTAGTGTAAATATTTTATAACGGTATTAAGTGTAAATAATAAAGAAAACAAAACGACAATAAAACACGTATTTTATTTGGATAACCAAGTGCTAGGTTAACTAAAGTGGTGACGCCGAATATCAAATCGTTCATGTGACCGCGGTGCAAAATAATCGTATTGTGTATCGCGTGTGTAATTTTGGCGCTCGCTAGCCGCGCAATTGAAATAGTGCTAAAAGGCTACTATATCAAACCAAAAAATGGAGAACGTTCCTCCCATGGGAAGTAAGCCATCCCAGAGCACGCCAGACAACACGACTACAGCGGTTGACGTCACCGCCGCCGCGAACGCGGCTGAAGAGCAAGTGCGTGCGAACATTTCGGAAGGGAACGATAACGAATTAGCACGTGTAACAATGAAAATTCCACCATTCTGGCACGCGAATCCGGAGGTGTGGTTCGCGCAGCTAGAACCGCAATTCGCAACGATGCGAATCACTTCTGACAGTGCGCGTTTTAACGCGGTCGTCGGCACAATAGAGTCGCGAGTGCTCTAGCAAGTCTTCGAGGCGGTTACGAAACCGCCCGAAAAAGCAAAATATACAAACTTGAAAGCCAAAATGCTCGAGCAATTCGGCGCGTCTGAGCATTAGAAATTACAAGAGCTGCTATCGGAGATGGAGCTCGGTGACAAAATGCCGTCTCAGCTCTTAAACGAGATGCGCCGACTCGGAGCCCAAACGTTACCGAGCAGTTGTTAGACTATTTGTGGACAAGTCGGTTACCGGATTAAGTGCGCGCAATACTACAAGCGTCGGCAGGCGACCTCACGCAACGCGCCGCGCTCACAGACAATATAAATGAGGTGACGGGCTCGTCTGGCACGTGTGAGTTATCGCGGAAGCAATTCCGAAACAGCGGAATAATGAAGCGCTAGAGAAGCGGCTGTATAGGCTCGAGAATGCGATGTACGAGCGCGGTCGTCCGCGCTGCTGACGCTGTTGAATACGACGCGGGGCTGGCGAATTGCGCCTCGGCCGCTTCCACCCACGTAGGTGTACTCGTCGTCGTCGAATAATTCGGCCGGGCGTGGCGCGTGTTCTAAACGGCGTCCGTGACCAGCGGCGCATCCGCGTGGGTGGAAGCGGCCGAGGACGCGCAATTTCGCCAGCCCTGCGTCGTATTCAACAGCGTCAGCAGCGCGGATGACCGCAGCAACAAACCGAGCGAGAGGTTCGAGCACATTAACATTGATCTCATCGGTCCTCTGCCGACATCACGAGACTACAGGTACTGTCTAACAATATTTGACAGGTATACTAGATGGCCAGAGGCAATCCCACTGACGAACATGAGCGCCGCGACATTGGCGACAACCTTGATCTCGGGTTGGATTGATCTCCGGAATACCATTGCGAATTACAACTGATCTCGGCCGGCAGTTTGAATCCGACATATTGAGACAGCTGAATAAGCTTTTGGGGACCCAGCACTACAAGACGACACCTTACCACCCGCAAGCTAACGGTATCATCGAACGTTGAAAGTAGCCATCACGTGCTACGACCGGGACGATTGGAGTGAGGTGCTGCCGCTGGTGCTACTAGGCCTCAGATCGACAAAGCGGACATCGCTGCCACCCTATCCGAGATGTATGGCGCAACGCTGAAGCTTCCAGGAGAGCTGTTGGTCCCATCGCCGGTCCAAGCCAACGAATGCGAGATCGTAAAGAATTTGCGCCGGTTAATGAGCAAGGTGACGCCTACGCAGACGAGCCATCATGGCAAACCACGAGTGTTCCTGCAGCAAGAACTTGTAACATGCACGCATGTTTTTGTGCGCATCGACAGGGTGCAAAGGCCGTTACAACCATGTTACGATGGCCCATTTAAGGTCATACAGCGGAACGAGAAAGTGTACGAGTGACAAGTGGGCGACAGGAAGGTTAAGGTGTCGATCGATCGACTGAAAGCAGCTTTCCAACCAGACGACGCTAGTAACCAACAGAGCCAGCAACCGGTGGCTCCGCCGGTGGTTCCAGCTGCCAAGCCGCGCCCAAGAGGCCACTCAGCAAAGACGACAACAGGCACCAAACCGCGGCCTGAAGGTCAACGCCCAGTGGCCAAGTCGCAAACGGTAACCAGAAGCGGCAGACGAGTGCATGTTTTAAGCAGATTTAGCAAAAATAACGAGAGTTCAGCAGTTACTAAACGAATCTCGTATAATTGTAATATTGTCATTATATAACATGTAATATTTTGTTCTGTCTTACATTTTCATCGTGACACAGTCACTGGAGGGGGAGTGATGGCAGGCACATGTGTGTTTGCGTGTTCGCTGACGAGCGTACATGCAGACGGGCATGTGCATAGTAAATACAAAGCATGCGCATGTGCTGCGGTATGTACGCTGACGAGTGTACATGCCGCTCCAGATAGCGCGCGGTATTTAGCCATCGCAAGTGATCCGATTGGATATCTGATCGCTCGCGCCTCCATAAGTGGCGACGACCCGCACGAAAGCGGAGAATAATATTTGTGTCGGCGACCGATCGCCGAGCACAAAGTAAGGCACGATAACAACGACATTGTTGCAGGCGATACTGGAATGCTGTGTTGGCATTCTTGTGGTCGCCAAATGTTTACGTTGCGCCGGCTAGCGGATTAGCTACCCGCTGCCGGAGTAATATGAGAAACCGTACGAACGCGGCTATGATGCCGCTCTGCCGTCGGTCGACGTTGGCAGATCTCAGGGTAGGTATAAACACAAAGGTGGACGAAGCCAAACTTTGATAACAATGTTTTAATTCGTGACCACATGGCATGGTGGCATATCTTCGCAGATATGCTGCCATGGCCGCGCCAACAAGAAGTCAGCGGCGAAGTAGCAGAGGGCTACTATTAAGAGAACCACAATCACGAATTAAAACATTGTTATCAAAGTATAATATATATATCTGCGAAGATATGCCACCATGCCATGTGGCATATCTTCGCAGATATGCTGCCATGGCCGTTGAGCGACGTGATTAAGTCAGTTTAGAAACCGTCGCCTCAGATATTTCATTTGATCGTCCGCCACGATACGCCGAACGATCGGCAGTAATAATAAGTGCCGCAGCATTTAGTGTAAATACTTTATAACGTTATTAAGTGTAAATAATAAAGAAAACAAAACGACAATAAAACACGTATTTTATTTGGATAACTAAGTGCTAGGTTCACTAAATGTATTTGTAAAGAATTCGTATGTAATATTGTATTTATTGTGTTATATATTGTGACTTTATATTGTCAAATGTAACAATTCATTTGTTTGTAAGCACTAAATTGGAATTATGAATGAACCGTAGTTGGCAGCACCGATCACATTGTTGGAATCAGTCGTGCCTGCCGGATGCAAACTGCGGTGAGTATTTTTTAATATTTTATGTATATTTTTAATTGTGATCTCGGTATTAGAAATAAACTCTCAGCAACTCAGCAATTGTTCTATTTCTTCAACCGGCGCAATTTCCAACATATTTTTATTTCGCAATCTCGAAATGCTCGTCTATAAACGAGTATAAGGCATACATATATATACGCCATTTTGATGTATTTAGCGTCATAGTATACCAAAACTTGTGAAATAATTTTCAATTCACGTTGACGAGCAATTACAGTACGTTATTAAAGCTATTTAGTATTAGACGAGCGAAATAGTTATCTTTATAGTGCGATACGAGGTGTACGGCTAAAAACGCAGTTTAACGCCAAAAGGAAACACCTTGAAAAGTTCTTCTACATATTTCTGAAATTAAATCACAAATGATGCCGACACGAAGACGAAGTACGCGCCTAGAGTACCGCTACTTCTACCAGTACTTCTACAACAACATCTACCGTTACAATTGGCAAGAGAAAAGGTAAGACTAAATGAAACAGTATTATTACCGTGCACAAACGACCCTGGGGTGACGTTTTCCTGTCCCACCTCAGTTGCCACGTCAGGTCACCATGTTTTAAATAGTAATTTAAATACACAAACGATGTTTTCATCATCTAATATGAAACCACGATCACAAGTGGATGCACATGCACGGTCAAGTCGTTGTTGTTACATCCAGAAAACTTCGATGCATTGATCGAACAGCTATCCTTTAGATTTGGGCGAACTGATCAGCTTATTCGTAGCCAACTTAGGATAATTAAGGAAGTAACCCCAATTGGTGAACATGCTATAACGCCGCTAATACAATGTGCCACCAAGGCAAAGAATCTTGCTGTATTTCTTCAGTCGGTGAACGGCGTCCAACATTTAAGTAATCCGACACTATTAGAAGAACTTGTGTCGAAATTACCAATGGGAAAAAGGGTTGAGTGCGCTAAGCATGCCGCCCAGTTACGACCATACCCCACAATAAGACACTTTAGCGAGTGGCTGAACGAAGTCGCAAGCGTACTATGTATGGTGCAAGAGAGTGCTGATAGAGACGTTAAGCGACAAACAATTTTGCATACAAGTAGTATCCAACCACACGGTAAAGTAAAATACCCGCTCTTTCAAAATCAACATGTCCCAAATAAATGTAAGGTTTTATTAGATGCCCCAATACCGGAACGTTGGGCAAAGGTAAAACGATTTAATCTATGTTTTTCCTGTTTAAAGCAGGGGCATACGATACGTCAATGTCGTAGTAAAAAATCATGCGCGATTTCTGGGTGTTCAAAGAAGCATAATAAACTATTGCACGAACAACAAGTAAACGATGCAGTTGCTAGAAATGCGCAAAGTAATGAAGCTGTCTGGAGTTGCTCTGACGAAGCGGCTACCGACAGAAGACTGTTGTTCCGAGTACTACCTGTAAAGCTTTATGGTCCTAATAAAATAGTCCAACCACATGCCTTGTTAGATGAAGGCTCGTCAATAACAATAATTGACGAGGATTTAATAAATGAGCTAGGCCTTCATGGGAAGAAGAAAGATTTGAACGTGCAGTGGATAGCAGGTAGGGCAGCACATGAATCTGCAACATCAGTAAATTTGTATGTTAGTGGGGCAAATAAAGAAAGATAACATTTATTAAAAAATGTTTACGCTGTCTCTAAACTTAAGTTGCCTACTCAACTCAAAGCTTAGATGAGAAAGACCCGGTTGACATCAAAGAGAAGGCCTTTATTAAACCATATAAACACGTAGAGCCGTTCGACTTCAAAAAAAAGGTCCGTAAGCTGTAAATACCGAGTTAGGTTGGGTAGTGTTTGGGCCAACGTCAAACAATGCACTTAACGAACCGACTTGCTTGCTGGCAAGTACACAGTTCACACAAGTCGCCGCCAAATGAAAGTGAGGGAAATCGTCGCGCCAAACATATTTTGGAGACAACCACAAAAAAGTTAGGCAAACGATATCAAGTTGGATTACTATGGAACCGCTATGATGTAGTTTTGCCAAACAGTTATCCTATGGCATTTAAACGACTGCTTGGTATAGAGTGCAAAATACGCCAGAATAAAGAGTTTGCCGCCAATTATAGTAAAGTAATTCGTTCATATATAGAAAAAGATTACGCCTGCAAATTAAAACCGTCAGAAGTATTGAAAACGAATCCACGAACCTGGTATCTCCCACACTTTGGCGTTATAAATCCCAATAAGCCGGGTGTTGTGTTACTTGGGTTGTGAGAAGTAGCCTGTTGCAGGGAGGTCCGCGTACACAAGAAAGAACACTTTGTTGAATTTATATTTTCATTGATTTATTCTCCGTCTTGTATTCGACCGAGCACCGGTCTTTTTAATGACTTCCTATCAACTGACTTAAAATTAATCGTTAGTTCTTACATTAACTTCGGCGTCGCCTCTGACGGCGCTGAAGTGGGTCAGTGGTACGGATGTCGCAATCTCAAAAATTCTTAATTCGCGGAATTAATATTTCATCAATATTAATTTCGCAACCGCGTGTTCTACTTTTCTAAGTAGAGCTCTTATCTTCCGCGACAATTTTCTTTAGTTACGTTTTCTTTTTAATAAAAGCTTAAAGCTCAAAACTTCTGCCTAAAAGTATTCTTACTCGTTTAACTTCGAATTGCTTACATTGTTCAATAATTCGAAGTTAACATAATAAGTCATTCGTTTCGTTTGTTTTAACAGCGGCCGTTGACCGAATGAAGCGAAGCAAAAGTGCTGCGCTTGCATTTTAACGGTTCTTGGCTTGCTTCGACTATTCTGTTATTTGAGTCGATCGTGGCCTTGAACTAATTATGTTTAAGTTGGCCTTGAATATTATTGTTCCGTTAAATTGGAACTTAGTTTTTGTGATTGCGACACACAACATCCCTCACCCTTACGGGAAGAAAAATTTATTATCGTGAATCGATAGTAAATTTTTCATGTATGTACATATGTATGTATATTAAATGGGAGAGCTTAGTTTAATGATTTTTAGTCTCTAGAACATTATGTTAATATTGTTATAGAGTTTTAGCTGTTTACTAATAACGTAAAGTTTTACATTTCATTGAATATTACTGCGATAATTATATTATTACATTGTTGTTGTTTTTACCAATTTGTTGTTGTCTACATTGTTCTTTAATTTGATCTGTTTCTGTTTCTAATTTTGTGAACAAAATTTTAGATCTTACTTTTGAAAGTTTAAAAGTTTTAACAGTTGTGTATATTTTATTGTTATTGTAACGTTGTATGCGGCTGCTGGTTTCGTTGTCCTTGGAGATGGACCAGATATTGCCTTATTGGGTGCTTCCTGATTTGTCGGCCGATTACCTGCATCGGGAGGGTCTTGATTGATGATGTTGATCATCGCTCGGATTGCCTGTGGGTAGTAGAATCTTTGTACGTTCTGCTGCTGGTTGCAGGGTAGCTGCGATGTGGGAATTTCTGTAAATGCAGCTGGCATCGCTTCCTGGAGTAACCTCTCGCGAAACACGCGCTTTATTGTTGTTACGAAACAAGTGTTTCCACGACAAAAATCGCCAAACACCGTCTGTTTCTTGTAGAAATTGACCATTCATCGATTTCTGTTGATTGGACCAGGTGTTCCCACGATAGTAAAATCTGGGACAAAGGGGTTTTTGGCGAGTTATTATCGGAACACAACAGTTCTACTTAGAAAAGTAGAACATGTGATTGCGAAATTAATATCAATAAAATATTAATTTCGCGAATTAAGAAGTTTTGAGATTGCGACATCCGAATAACTGACCGAATAACTATTAATGTGTAATAGTAAGATTGATTTTTAAGTCAGAAGTTAAGAGATTTTTAAGGTGACCGGTGCTCGGTCTAAATAATAAAAAATAGATCAAATCAGAATTCAAGTGTTGTTTTTTTGTGTACGCGGACTTTCTTGCAACAGGCCATTCTCGCAACGCGAGTAACACAACATTTTTGGCGCAGCCGGTTTTCACGAGCCAAGGATCGCTTGAAGGACCAGGAGAAAAACAAGGACCGCAACGGAAAGGACATAGCAGAAGAATTACGGTACGTATAGTGAATAAATTAAAAGAAATTGCAAGTGCAAATTGCAATCGTCGCGATGCTTGATTTGGAGCCAAGTAAAGGAGTGCCAGCGTCAAGCAAGGCACCCTTGTCTGTCCATTGGCGTTCCACGCCGGACAAAATCTTTGCTGAGGTCGACCCTTTCGCTCGGGAAGTTTTTGAGTTTTTTTTAAAAAAAAAAGTTTTTGAATAGTTTTTATGGTGAGATATCCTTTTGTCGTGTAAGGATACACCAAAAGAGAAAAGGAAAAATATTATTGTCGATTACAACATAGAGATTTAAACGAACCATAAATCGGAGTCACAATAGTATTCAGAATAAAGATTTATATTCTTGACTCCGAATGCGTTTTAATTATCGAGTGATCATAGGAAAAGATCATTTAATTAAGTATAGCGATATTTAAGCAATTTTGTATTTCATGAAGTAATTTAGTGTGGGATTTTCAACCATAGATGGAAGAATACATACCAGGTAAAATAGACGAGGACGCACCAAAGTACTTTCCAGAAACAATTAAGAAGCAAGGCCCCGTTAGGATAACGTTGGAGGAATACAACGAACGACAGGCGAGGAAAATGGAGGAAGCCGCGTGTTTCATTCCAAACACTACATCAGTAATCAAGAAGAAACGCCGAGGAGGAAAATTACTTAAGGATCGGAAGAGGCTCGCGCACCTTAGAGCCTTGATTTCGGAAAAGGAGACTTCCATCCCTTGGGAAGAAGTAAACAGAATTTGGCAGGAAATTTATAATAAGAAAAAAGAAATATCAAATAGGAAGAAGTAAAAATAAATTGCCTCAAAGAAAATTTTAAACTGTGTTTTTATAGCATCTAGATAAAATATTTTATAAATAAACATTTCGACCGAAACGAAAGCTTAACTTTTTATACGAACTTTTTTAAAAAGTTGAGCCAGCAATTTAAGCTAGCAAGTAACCGCGGCTAAACGAAGAAGCGGTGTCGCTTCACTCCCGGTTCAGATTACAAGCCGAAAAATATTAAAATGAAAAAGAAACAACAAACGAAAGAAAAAACAAACAGCAATTAAACAATTGTTGACGAGTTGTTTAACACGTGCGGACAGATGTTAAAGATTGGAATGCAATATGATAGCTCGCGCTGAAACATAAAAGAAAAAAGTAATGCGTTGTTTGAAATTTTTCAAGTGCAAGTAGCTTGGAAAACTGAAATTTAAGTTCTGCGGAAAATAAAACAAAACACAAGTGAAACGAAATTGTTTTTATAGCACAACAATTTAACGAGACAAGTTAAATTGTAGATCACGGGAAAAATATTAATTGGCGTGGGAATAGATATTAAATTTCAAAGGAGTTCATAGTTACATGAGTGAAGAGAGGTATTGAAGTTGTTAAGATAATTAAGAGTAGACAATGCAAATTAATATTAATAAATGGATAAGGAATATGAACAGCTAGTATCGAAATATCAAGCATTATCTGGTCAGTTAGACAGTTTTGTAGAAAAATCCTGGGGAAGTCTTACACGTACAGTAAGTAATATGGAAACAATTGAGCTAATTAAGTCGCAAATAAATTCTGTAAAAGACATTTCCAAGATAGAAGAGGCGGATTTGATTGTCGACGAAATAGTTAGCTTCCTAGAAAGTAACAACGCGACAATTACAACAGAAATAAACGCGTGGAAGAAAGAATTCAACTGTTTAAAAGGTAGGTACGACCAGTATTTAGCAAGTAGGGACGTGCAAGAAGACAGTCTTCGACAATGGGAACTCGAGAACGAGCAGTTAAGGAAAATACTCGGTACACAAAAGGAGGTTTTCCCAGAAAATTAACCAGACAATCGTAAAGAGGGATCCACAAATTCAGAAGCACAAAAAATTAAACAACTTGAGACAGAAAACGGCTTGTTAAGAAAGCAGATAGCGATCTTGCGAAGTTACGAACACCACGACGAGGAGTCACGCAAAGAGAGGGAAAATACTGCAACAAAGACAATCACATCGAATACAAAGAAAACCGATAATAAAAATTTAAGCAAAATGGGCGTAGAAGACATAGCAAAAATAGTGAATAGATTAGTACCATTATTTTCGGGTGCACCATCTATTGACCTCCGAAATGAAGTATATAAATTTATTGAAGGATGCGATCTAGCACACAGAAATATCAAGGACACAGAGATCCAAGACTTCATAGCATGCGTCAAACAGCGCCTGCACGGAAATGCATACAGCCTTTTGCGCTCGAAAAAGTTCGAGAGGCTGGAAGAGTTGAATAATGCAATAAAGAGACATTATTTACAACATAAGTCCTTAGATATGGTTTTGGTAGAAATACAAGCTATGAGGCAGCTGCCAAACGAAGACATTCGTCAGTTCGCGGAAAAACTAATAGCCTTAAAGTCTCAAGCGGAGGACATTATCACTGCTGTCTACCAGGGGAAATCGGATATAGCGTTAAGAACAGAAGTAGACAGGGCAGTAATGAGGACGGTTAAGTTAGGTTTACAAGACAGTTCATTAAGACTTTATTTGGTTGGTATAGAGAAATCAACATTTGAGGAACAAGCATTAGATGTTGCGGATGATATACGACAGGCAGAGACGATCCGAAGTAGGCACTTCGTCGGCGTGGTCGAAAACCCGTTTAGTGATTATTCCAATCAGAAACAACAATTCCTTAGTCCGCGCTATAGAAAGGACGAAGTTTCAGCAGAAGTAAAAGGCCAATGGAATAAGCCGGTGCAAAACAGCAATGGGCAATCAATACAGAAAATTACTTGTAGTTTTTGTAACAAAAAAGGACATACAAGAGAAGATTGTCTTACTAGGAAAAACACGCCGTATTGTCAGGAATGTTGTAAGTATGGCCATGAGACAAATTTAAAGTGTAAAAACTTGTCTCCAACGAAAGAAAATCCTTTTAGAAGAGAAGGCCATCAACAAAAAGGACAACAAGGATATTGGTCAAATAACAGCAGTAGCAAGTGGGAAACCAATCAAAGGTGGAATGAAGGCGGTTTTAAAAAAGGATTAAATCAACCTAAACCGACATCAAAAGGCCCGCATAAAGATAAAAAGAATACGGACAGTGCATGCCATTGGTGCAATAGACCAGGACACTGGGTACGAGATTGCCAAGCCAAGAAGAACTGGGAATCGTTTCAGGGAAACTACCAAGGGGTCAGGAAAGGCCAGTAACCTGGGAACCCAGAAAAAATAGTAACTTTGGGCCAGACAGATTCGAGGAGATGGTTTATACGTCCATTGAGACAGTTATCCCATCTACGAGTCTGAATGAAATAAGTCAAATTAACACCCAACAGAAAATGAAAAAGAATCATAAGGAATTTCAAAGAATAAATATAGTGGATAGTGAAAACTTACAATGTAATAATAAAGTAAAAGGTGCAACAAAAACAGACAAAACGGAGTCTAATGAACCTAAAATCATAGAATACGAAAACCCTTACGACACTGAGTGCAGTTACAGCATTGAGCTGGAAAATAATATGTTCAATGAGTTCCCTGTCGCAGAGGAAACCAATGAAAAACTTATCTTGCAGCTAAAGAACGAGACTGATACGGTCATGGATAAAATAGTTAATGAGGAAAATTTAAAAGAAGAGAATAAGCTTAAAAAAGGGAATCAAAAAGAGTACGTTACGGTGAGTTTAAAAAGAAAAGAGAAAAGCCTTTCGAACGAAACTGAAAAAAATTGTAAGACCAATATTAATAAGTGCTGCTACGGAGATAATACAGCGGATGACGTGTTCATTGAAATTCCATGCGAGGAGGCGATTAATGGAAAACTTGTCTTGCTGGTGGATACCGGAGCAGACACAAGTTTAATTAAAGGAAAAACACTCAGGAAGGAAACAATAATCAACACTTCGAATACAAAAGTTTTAAACGGAGCTTTTGGAGGTTGCACCACCACAACAGGAACTGTCAATGTGACACATAATAATTGGCCAAGTCTTAGTTTAACGTTACACAGGGTGGCACTTGAGCAAAACTGGCTATGCGATGGTATACTTGGCAGAGACAATTTGTGGAATAAGTCCATGATAGACTCAATAAAGAAAAGGTTAGTAATGAGAACCTCAAAAGGAGAAAGCATAGAATTACCCTTATTAAATATAGGAAATGAGGTAAAACATGTCGGCATTAATAAAGTAAAAGGTAGGTCAACAAGTATAGCTGAGTTAAAGACGAAACTACGAGAAGTGATAGCTCCAGGAGTGTTCCTAGGGAAAGCGTCGGTAGATATGAGAAATAATAAGGTTCAAGTTCCAATATCAAATTCAACGGAAGAAGATTTCATTCGCAGTGATAACTTCATGAGGGAATTCAGTGATTTTAATAAGTATGCACGAGAAAATGCACTACTTAAAAAGAATAGTGTAATGAAAAGTAAACATAGCTCAGTTAGGACTCATGTATCGGAGTCACAGATGTTCTGGAAAAATTCAGATCTCAACACATCATTGAAATTAGATGAAGAGATAAATCGAAAAGAACTATTTAAGGAGAATAAAAGGTTTCCAATTATATCGTCATGGGATGCTCCCATACTTTCAATTTCAAAGAATTGGAAAAAGAAAAGGAAAAAAAAAACATGAATAATAAAAATATATGAATAGGATATTTTACAAACCATAGTAGTGATTTTTTTTGGTTTATAACAAAGGGGTTTTTTTTTGTATACCATAACCGTATTTAACTAACTAATTTCTACTATTTACAGAAGCGCATATAAATTAATTATTAACTAGCGGCAGAACCTTATAGTATCCCGGTAACGGAAGCATGGAGAAACTGGAATACTGGAAATTATCTTTAAAAAGAGCTAAAATCGAACAGAAGGGAAAAATCAACTTTTTATTACAAAAAAAAATTTTTTCCTGTAGTATATATGTATATATTTTTTTTTAACAAAAAAAAAATAAAAGAAAATGTTTGTCAACATGAGCGAAAAATAAAGATTGTAAAGCTAAGATAAGTTTTTGACGCAGCAGCCGAAAGTGATGGTGTAGCGTTAAATTCTGCTTTATTAAAAGGTCCACAAGACCTACCGCCATTAATATCTGTACTGTTCCATTTTAGAGAAGGACCAAATGCCGTCTGTGGTTACATCAGAGAGATAATCCGCCAGATATTGATACGCACGGAAGACAGGTGTGCGCAGCGGTTTCTTTGGTGTGACTGTGATGAAACTCGTCAGCCAGACGTATGTGAAATGAAGGCTATGATATTCAGCGCGGCATGCTCGCCTTGCACGGCTCAATATGTTAAATGTATTAATGCATTAGACCACACGAGAAATAGCAAGCGAGCCATTGAATCAATTTTAAAACACCATTATGTCGACGATTTCGTCGATAGCTTCGCGACGGAAGAGGAAGCCATCAGAATAGCAAAAGAAGTACGTGACATCCACAGCGACGCCGGCTTTGAACTGCGCAACTTCACCAGTAATTCGGCAAAAGTAATTGAAGCCTTAGGCGGAAACACAACAGGGGTTGCGATCAGTGATAAAAGTAACTTATGCTTTGAGAAAATACTTGGAATGTATTGGGTGCCAGAAGCCGATAATTTTAAATTTGTCATGAAGTTTAATTACGTTGAGGAAAATGTTATCAATGGCGCGTAGTGCCCCACGAAAAGAGAATTTTTGAGTATCGTTCCACTCGTACCACTCGAGTTAACTGCTTTATGGGAAAAATTGCGCAAGCAATTATCATATGTCAACGAACTTTATACCCCGATTTTATTTTCTGAAGGGCAGAACGGAAAACATTCATCTTCATGTTTTCGTCGATGCTAGCGAGGAGGCATTCGCAGCAGTCGCATACTGGAGATATCAAGGTAAAGACAACAGCTTCGACACGTCTTTCATATGCTCCAAAACAAGATGCGCCCCCATAAAGCCATTAACAATTCCGCGTTTGGCCATATTAGGTACACGGCTCGCCAATATAATTCTAGAGGAGCAACCTGTGAACGTAAGTCGAATAGTGTTCTGGAGTGATTTGATAACAGTTATCAAATGGATCAATAGTGTGCACTGCCGGTACAGACCCTTCGTTGCCGTCAGAATCGCTGAGATATTATCGTGTACTAAGCCAGCAAATTGGTTGTGGTTGCCAACTAAAGAGAACGTTGCTGATGAAGCAACGCGTACGAGCGAAAAGAAAACCTTTAAAGCAGAATCGCGATGGTATAAAGGTCCAGATTTATTGAAGAAAAACGAAAATAGCTGGCCTTCCAACCGAGAATTTATAAACTACCTGAAAGTACAGGAGGAAATTATGACGAAGAATTGCCGCCAAAATACTCATTATTAGTAACCGTCGAATGTTTAATTAATTTCAGCCGTTTCTCTTCTCTTTCAGCGCACTGCACCCGCTCAACCCGTATGTTGATGCTAAAGGCCTTCTTCGGCCTCATGGACGGATTGATGCAGCATCGTATTTACCGTATGGTGCAAGGCGGCTAATCATAATCGGTTTCCTAAAGATCACCCGTTTACAAAATTTGTCGTTATTCATTACCATGAGCAAATGAAGCACATAAATACGGAAGCAGCAATATGTGAAATTAGACGTAAATTTTGGATACCTCAACTGCGTCAACTTATGCGCAAAGAATTGTTAATTGCAATACCTGTAAAATGTTTCGATCTCAACCGGTTACACTAATTATGGACCATTCACTTATACGGGAATGGAGTACTTTGGCCCGCTTACAGTAACGATAGGGCGACGCCACGAGGAGAGATGGGTCGCTTCATTCACGTGCTTAACTGTACGTGCCATTCATCTAGAATTAGCACATGATTTATCGACGGATTCATGCATAGTGGCTATCAGAAATTTTATAAATCGCCGAGGGGTGCCAATCAGAATTCGGTCAGACAATGGCACTAATTTCATGGGCGTCAACAACGAGGCCAAGCGATTCTCGGAGGTGTTCGAATGCGAGCGAATACGGACAGAACTTGTATCTAAAGGTGTAGAATGGCTGTTCAGCTCTACGGCGAATCCGGCTGAAGGCAGTGTATGGGAGCGAATGGTTCAAAGTGTCAAACGAGTGCTAGCCCACACGCTTAAAGAGATTGCACCACGTGAACATACGTTGGTATGTTTCCTAATAGAAGCTGAAAACATTGTAAATTCTGGCCCGCTTACTCATTTGCCGATCGATGTTAATCACGAGGAGTCGCTAACACCAAACCATTTTCTGCTTGGGTGTGCGAATACTGCACAAACGCCTGGTATATTGGAGTCGCTTCAGAAGCCATACGCCGTAAAGAAGCAGTGGCGCTTGGCTCGACTCTTAAGAGACACTTTCTGGAAGAGTTGGATCTTGGAATACCTTCCAACCTTAACGCGTCGAGCAAAGTGGTGTCAAAATACGAAACCGATATCAGAGGGAGACTTGGTTTTTATATGCGAAGTGTAGTGCGGAAGGTGGAAGTGCGGACCTCTACGGGACTGATGAGACGTCCAGTATCTAAGCTCGCTGTTTTGAATGTGAAATGAGATAGTAAATTTGGGCGATTTAGGGGGTGGGAATGTAAAGAATTCGTATGTAATATTGTGTTTATTGTGTTATTTATTGTGACTTTATATTGTCAAATGTAACAATCCATTTGTTTGTAAGCACTAATTTGGAATTGTGAATGAACCGTAGTTGGCAGCACCGGCGGTACAATCGATCACATTGCTGGAATCAGTCGTGCCTGCCAGATGCAAACTGCGGTGAGTATTTTTTAATATTTTATGTATATTTTTAATTGTGATTCTCGGTATTAGAAATAAACTCTCAGCAACTCAGCTTAATTGTATACATATGCCATAGCTTAATATCAATTAATCATTTCTCTGCTGCTGATGTTATGGTTCCTTGTGTTGGACTAGTTATGGTTCCGGTTTGGTTGTATTGGATTCACTCCAGTGGAGAAATTACGGCAAACTAGTTACTCTGCAGCGGTTACCGTAGGCTGGTCGGACGCGTGCACTTCGCGAGGTTGTGACGTTTAATTTTTACTTATTAATTACGACGCATTACTAGGCACTTTGTAGTAAATTATGACGTTAATTAGTTTCCACATCCAAGCAAGGATCAAGGATCAAGATTTCGAAGGATCGAGGATGTCTCCGCATAAGAGGACAAGACAAGGATCAAGAGTTGCAAGGATCAAGCTTGGCAAGGATCAAGGATGTCTCCGCATAAGAGCACAAGACAAGGTTCAAGAGTTGCAAGGATCAAGCTTGGCAAGGATCAAGAATGTCTCCGCATAAGAGCACAAGACAAGGATCAAGAGTTGCAAGGATCAAGGATGTCTCCGCATAAGAGCACAAGACAAGGATCAAGAGTTGCAAGGATCAAGCTTGGCAAGGATCAAGGATGTCTCCGCATACGAGCACAAGACAAGGATCAAGAGTTGCAAGGATAAAGCTTGGCAAGGATAAAGGATTGCCCGCAAAAGAGCACAAGACAAGGATCAAGAGTAGCAAGGATCAAGCTTAGCAAGCATCAAGGATATCTCCGCATAAGAGCACAAGACAAGGATCAAGAGTTGCAAGGATCAAGCTTGGCAAGGATCAAGGATGTCTCCGCATACGAGCACAAGACAAGGATCAAGAGTTGCAAGGATCAAGCTTGGCAAGGATCAAGGATGTCGTCGCAAAAGAGCACAAGACAAGGATCAAGAGTAACAAGGATCAAGCTTGGCAAAGATCAAGGTTATCTCCGCATAAGAGCACAAGACAAGGATCAAGAGTTGCAAGGATCAAGGATGTCTCCGCATAAGAGCACAAGACAAGGATCAAGAGTTGCAAGGATCAAGCTTGGCAAGGATCAAGGATGTCTCCGCATACGAGCACAAGACAAGGATCAAGAGTTGCAAGGATCAAGCTTGGCAAGGATCAAGGATGTCGTCGCAAAAGAGCACAAGACAAGGATCAAGAGTAACAAGGATCAAGCTTGGCAAAGATCAAGGATATCTCCGCATAAGAGCACAAGACAAGGATCAAGAGTTGCAAGGATCAAGGATGTCTCCGCATAAGAGCACAAGACAAGGATCAAGAGTTGCAAGGATCAAGCTTGGCAAGGATCAAGGATGTCTCCGCATACGAGCACAAGACAAGGATCAAGAGTTGCAAGGATCAAGCTTAGCAAGGATCAAGGATGTCTCCGCATAAGAGCAGAAGACAAGGATTAGTAATTTATAATAAAAGAAGGCACTCGCCGCTTTGGATCCGTATACAAAAGTGAAAACGTTGCATGCAAAAGTCGCGCTTTTATACCATTCAGGATAACGGTAGTTATTGTCTGAATACCTTTTATGTGACAACTCACATATGTACTTCGGCACATTTTTTTTTGTTGTTTTCTCGTTGTGCTAATTATGTTTGCATAATTTGTGCCGACAACAATACAATTGTTATTGTATTATTTCTTATTATGCTTTTCGTCTTCTTCGTTTTCGGCGTCGTCAGCATGTGAAACCGATTATGCGTTTTGTCTAACAATTAGTGCCGTGTGCAAAATCTTTGTACATAATTTTACATTGACCTTGTATTAATTCTTTTGTTTACTCGCTTCTGTTTTAATTAAAGTTTCGTTGTATTGTTGTTGTACCATAACCAGTTCTATGTGTGTTTACTTAATGATTTTTTTCTGTGCAGTGATTGTTTCTTCGTTTTTCTTCAGTTGAACTATTGTAATGATTATTTGCCCTGCATCGTATATTTTGTTTGCATTGTATAACGCAGAATTAATTCTACTCTGAATTGGTTGCGCACAATTCAAAGTTACTGTTTGGTGAACATGCTATAACGCCGCAAATACAATGTGCCACCAAGGCAAAGAATCTTGCTGTATTTCTTCAGTCGGTGAACGGCGTCCAACATTTAAGTAATCCGACACTGTTAGAAGAACTTGTGTCGAAATTACCAATGGGAAAAAGGGTTGAGTGCGCTAAGCATGCCGCCCAGTTACGACCATACCCCACAATAAGTCACTTTAGCGAGTGGCTGAACGAAGTCGCAAGCGTACTATGTATGGTGCAAGAGAGTACTGATAGAGACGTTAAGCGACAAACAATTTTGCATACAAGTAGTATCCAACCACACGGTAAAGTAAAATGCCCGCTCTTTCAAAATCAACATGTCCCAAATAAATATAAGGTTTTATTAGATGCCCCAATACCGGAACGTTGGGCAAAGGTAAAGCGCTTTAATCTATGTTTTTCCTGTTTAAAGCAGGGGCATACGATACGTCAATGTCGTAGTAAAAAATCATGCGCGATTTCTGGGTGTTCAAAGAAGCATAATGAACTATTGCACGAACAACAAGTAAACAATGCAGTTGCTAGAAATGCGCAAAGTAATGAAGCTGTCTGGAGTTGCTCTGCCGAAGCGGCTACCGACAGAAGACTGCTGTTCCGAGTACTACCTGTAAAGCTTTATGGTCCTAATAAAATAGTCCAACCACATGCCTTGTTAGATGAAGGCTCGTCAATAACAATAATTGACGAGGATTTAATAAATGAGCTAGGCCTTCATGGGAAGAAGAAAGATTTGAACGTGCAGTGGATAGCAGGTAGGGCAGCACATGAATCTGCAACATCAGTAAATTTGTATGTTAGTGGGGCAAATAAAGAAAGATAACATTTATTAAAAAATGTTTACGCTGTCTCTAAACTTAAGTTGCCTACTCAAAGCTTAGATGAGAAAGACCCGGTTGACATCAAACAGAAGGCCTTTATTAAACCATATAAACACGTAGAGCCTGTTCGTCTTTCAAAAAATCGGTCCGTATGCTGTAAATACCGAGTTAGGTTGGGTAGTGTTTGGGCCAACGTCAAACAATGCACTTAACGAACCGACTTGCTTGCTGGCAAGTACACAGTTCACACAAGTCGCCGCCAATTGAAAGTGAGGGAAATCGTCGCGCCAAACATATTTTGGAGACAACAACAAAAAAGGTAGGCAAACGATATCAAGTTGGATTACTATGGAACCGCTATGATGTAGTTTTGCCAAACAGTTATCCTATGGCATTTAAACGACTGCTTGGTATAGAGTGCAAAATACGCCAGAATAAAGAGTTTGCCGCCAATAATAGTAAAGTAATTCGTTCATATATAGAAAAAGATTACGCCTGCAAATTAAAACCGTCAAAAGTATGGAAAACGAATCCACGAACCTGGTATCTACCACACTTTGGCGTTATAAATCCCAATAAGCCGGGAAAGCTAAAATTAGTTTTTGACGCAGCTGCCGAAATTGATGGTGTAGCGTTAAATTCTGCTTTATTAAAAGGTCCACAAGACCTACCGCCATTAACATCTGTATTGTTCCATTTTAGAGAAGGACCAAATGCCGTCTGTGGTTACATCAGAGAGATAATCCGTTAGATATTGATACGCACGGAAGACAGGTGTGCGCAGCGGTTTCTTTGGTGTGACTGTGATGAAACTCGTCAGCCAGACGTATATGAAATGAAGGCTATGATATTCGGCGCGGCATGCTCGCCTTGCACGCCTCAATATGTTAAATGTATTAATGCATTAGACCACACCGGAAATAGCAAGCGAGCCATTGAATCAATTTTAAAACACCATTATGTCGACGATTTCGTCGATAGCTTCGCGACGGAAGAGGAAGCCATCAGAATAGCAAAAGAAGTACGTGACATCCACAGCGACGCCGGCTTTGAACTGCGCAACTTCACCAGTAATTCGGCAAAAGTAATTGAAGCCTTAGGCGGAAACACAACAGGGGTTGCGATCAGTGATAAAAGTAACTTATGCTTTGAGAAAATACTTGGAATGTATTGGGTGCCAGAAGCCGATAACTTTAAATTTGTCATGAAGTTTAATTACGTTGAGGAAAATGTTATCAATGGCGCGTAGTGCCCCACGAAAAGAGAATTTTTGAGTATCGTTATGTCGATATATGACCCATTGGGCTTTGTTGGTAATTTCATAATTTGGGCAAAATTGTTAATGCGCGAGATCTGGCGACTAGGAATAGGTTGGGATGAACCAATGCCACTCGAGTTAAATGCTTTATGGGAAAAATAGCGCAAGCAATTATCATATGTCAACGAACTTAATATACCCCGATTTTATTTTCTGAAGGGCAGAACGGAAAACATTCATCTTCATGTTTTCGTCGATGCTAGTGAGGAGGCATTCGCAGCAGTCGCATACTGGAGATATCAAGGTAAAGACAACAGCTTCGACACGTCTTTCATATGCTCCAAAACAAGATGCGCCCCCATAAAGCCATTAACAATTCCGCGTTTGGAATTGCAAGCGGCCATATTAGGTACACGGCTCGCCAATACAATTCTAGAGGAGCAACCTGTGAACGTAAGTCGAATAGTGTTCTGGAGTGATTTGATAACAGTTATCAAATGGATCAATAGTGTGCACTGCCGGTACAGACCCTTCGTTGCCGTCAGAATCGCTGAGATATTATCGTGTACTAAGCCAGCAAATTGGTTGTGGTTGCCAACTAAAGAGAACGTTGCTGATGAAGCAACGCGTACGAGCGAAAATAAAACCTTTAAAGCAGAATCGCGATGGTATAAAGGTCCAGATTTCTTGAAGAAAAACGAAAATAGCTGGCCTTCCAACCGAGAATTTATAAACTCCCTGAAAGTACAAGAGGAAATTATGACGAAGAATTGCCGCCAAAATACTCATTATTAGTAACCGTCGAATGTTTAATTAATTTCAGCCGTTTCTCTTCTCTTTCAGCGCACTGCACCCGCTCAACCCGTATGTTGATGCTAAAGGCCTTCTTCGACCTCATGGACGGATTGATGCAGCATCGTATTTACCGTATGGTGCAAGGCGGCTAATCATAATCGGTTTCCTAAAGATCACCCGTTTACAAAATTTGTCGTTATTCATTACCATGAGCAAATGAAGCACATAAATACGGAAGCAGCAATATGTGAAATTAGACGTAAATTTTGGATACCTCAACTGCGTCAACTTATGCGCAAAGAAATTGTTAATTGCAATACCTGTAAAATGTTTCGATCTCAACCGGTTACACTAATTCTGGACCATTCACTTATACGGGAATGGAGTACTTTGGCCCGCTTACAGTAACGATAGGGCGACGCCACGAGAAGAGATGGGTCGCTTCATTCACGTGCTTAACTGTACGTGCCATTCATCTAGAATTAGCACATGATTTATCGACGGATTCATGCATAGTGGCTATCAGAAATTTTATAAATCGCCGAGGGGTGCCAATCAGAATTCGGTCAGACAATGGCACTAATTTCATGGGCGTCAACAACGAGGCCAAGCGATTCTCGGAGGTGTTCGAATGCGAGCGAATACGGACAGAACTTGTATCTAAAGGTGTAGAATGGCTGTTCAGCTCTACGGCGAATCCGGCTGAAGGCAGTGTATGGGAGGGAATGGTTCAAAGTGTCAAACAAGTGCTAGCCCACACGCTTAAAGAGATTGCACCACGTGAACATACGTTGGTATGTTTCCTAATAGAAGCTGAAAACATTGTAAATTCTGGCCCGCTTACTCATTTGCCGATCGATGTTAATCACGAGGAGTCGCTAACACCAAACCATTTTCTGCTTGGGTCTGCGAACACTGCACAAACGCCTGGTATATTGGAGTCGCTTCAGAAGCCATACGCCGTAAAGAAGCAGTGGCGCTTGGCTCGACTCTTAAGAGACACTTTCTGGAAGAGGTGGATCTTGGAATACCTTCCAACCTTAACGCGTCGAGCAAAGTGGTGTCAAAATACGAAACCGATATCAGAGGGAGACTTGGTTTTTATATGCGAAGTGTAGTGCGGAAGGTGGAAGTGCGGACCTCTACGGGACTGATGAGACGTCCAGTATCTAAGCTCGCTGTTTTGAATGTGAAATGAGATAGTAAATTTGGGCGATTTAGGGGGGTGGGAATGTAAAGAATTCGTATGTAATATTGTGTTTATTGTGTTATTTATTGTGACTTTATATTGTCAAATGTAACAATCCATTTGTTTGTAAGCACTAATTTGGAATTGTGAATGAACCGTAGTTGGCAGCACCGGCGGTACAATCGATCACATTGCTGGAATCAGTCGTGCCTGCCAGATGCAAACTGCGGTGAGTATTTTTTAATATTTTATGTATATTTTTAATTGTGATTCTCGGTATTAGAAATAAACTCTCAGCAACTCAGCTTAATTGTATACATATGCCATAGCTTAATATCAAATTAATCATTTCTCTGCTGCTGATGTTATGGTTCCTTGTGTTGGACTAGTTATGGTTCCGGTTTGGTTGTATTGGATTCACTCCAGTGGAGAAATTACGGCAAACTAGTTACTCTGCAGCGGTTACCGTAGACTGGTCGGACGCGTGCACTTCGCGAGGTTGTGACGTTTAATTTTTACTTATTAATTACGACGCATTACTAGGCACTTTGTAGTAAATTATGACGTTAATTAGTTTCCACATCCAAGCAAGGATCAAGGATCAAGATTTCGAAGGATCGAGGATGTCTCCGCATAAGAGGACAAGACAAGGATCAAGAGTTGCAAGGATCAAGCTTGGCAAGGATCAAGGATGTCTCCGCATAAGAGCACAAGACAAGGTTCAAGAGTTGCAAGGATCAAGCTTGGCAAGGATCAAGAATGTCTCCGCATAAGAGCACAAGACAAGGATCAAGAGTTGCAAGGATCAAGGATGTCTCCGCATAAGAGCACAAGACAAGGATCAAGAGTTGCAAGGATCAAGCTTGGCAAGGATCAAGGATGTCTCCGCATACGAGCACAAGACAAGGATCAAGAGTTGCAAGGATAAAGCTTGGCAAGGATCAAGGATGTCGCCGCAAAAGAGCACAAGACAAGGATCAAGAGTAGCAAGGATCAAGCTTAGCAAGCATCAAGGATATCTCCGCATAAGAGCACAAGACAAGGATCAAGAGTTGCAAGGATCAAGGATGTCTCTGTAGCAAGGATCAAGCTTGCCAAAGATCAAGGATATCTCCGCATAAGAGCACAAGACAAGGATCAAGAGTTGCAAGGATCAAGGATGTCTCCGCATAAGAGCACAAGACAAGGATCAAGAGTTGCAAGGATCAAGCTTGGCAAGGATCAAGGATGTCTCCGCATACAGGCACAAGACAAGGATCAAGAGTTGCAAGGATCAAGCTTAGCAAGGATCAAGGATGTCTCCGCATAAGAGCAGAAGACAAGGATCAAGAGTTGCAAGGATCAAGCTTGGCAAGGATCAAGGATGTCTCCGCATACGAGCACAAGACAAGGATCAAGAGTTGCAAGGATCAAGCTTAGCAAGGATCAAGGATGTCTCCGCATAAGAGCAGAAGACAAGGATTAGTAATTTATAATAAAAGAAGGCACTCGCCGCTTTGGATCCGTATACAAAAGTGAAAACGTTGCATGCAAAAGTCGCGCTTTTATACCATTCAGGATAACGGTAGTTATTGTCTGAATACCTTTTATGTGACAACTCACATATGTACTTCGGCACATTTTTTTTTGTTGTTTTCTCGTTGTGCTAATTATGTTTGCATAATTTGTGCCGACAACAATACAATTGTTATTGTATTATTTCTTATTATGCTTTTCGTCTTCTTCGTTTTCGGCGTCGTCAGCATGTGAAACCGATTATGCGTTTTGTCTAACAATTAGTGCCGTGTGCAAAATCTTTGTACATAATTTTACATTGACCTTGTATTAATTCTTTTGTTTACTCGCTTCTGTTTTAATTAAAGTTTCGTTGTATTGTTGTTGTACCATAACCAGTTCTATGTGTGTTTACTTAATGATTTTTTTCTGTGCAGTGATTGTTTCTTCGTTTTTCTTCAGTTGAACTTGTAACAAGTTTTCTTTCTCAGCTGAGGTAGACTCAGCGGCTCCAGGGTTCATTGTGGGTGGAACTTGAAAAAAACCACTCACTTTGTAACGTTTCCGAATTTCAAACGATTGTCTTTCAACAATCTAGCACTGACTGAAACAGTTCAGCTCGGACGTTCTATTTGATATCGTTTTTTATTTAATTTCTCTTATATCTAACAATGGGTGCTTATTCTACTACAATGTAACTTAGCCTAAGTCTTATGCTAAAGGGAATTAAATGGGAGTGGGAAAAAGACAGCTGAGCAACAGCCTCGGTGCGACGCTTTGGTCGAGTAGAAGGTTGATCAATCGTAAACAAAAAATGAGTATGAGCTAAAGCCCGTGGAGTTAATCAACTCTAAAGTCGATTAATCGTAAAAAAAAACAGAGTATGAGCAAAAGCCCGTGGAGTCACTTCGGCCTGACGAAGTGATCGGTGCGAGTAGAGCTAAAGCCCGTGGAGTCATTCGAAACTATTCGAATGATCATAAAAAAAGGTTGAGCTAAAGCCCGTGGAGTTAATCAACTCTAAAGTTGACTAATCGTAAAAAAAATCAAGTATGAGCTAGAGCCCGTGGAGTTAATCAACTCTAAAGTTGATTAATCTTAAAAAAAAACATCAAAAATGAGCTAAAGCCCGTGGAGTCATACAGCACTAGCTGTATGATCGATTTAAACTAAATGAATCTGCCTTGCGGCGCCAAAATTGAACCAACTCACGAATGAGATAAAGTCTCGCTTACTGGTGAAGAGTTTCGCCGGTGGAAGACTGGTCGATTTTCTAAGTTCAAAAATGCTCGTTAAAAGCAGCACTTGAATTAAGGTTCTTGGGAATTATAAGTTCTGTATTGAACAAAAGAAAAATAAATCACGTTGGAAGATTCCATGCTTCTTGTTAGCATTGTCTTCTTATCAGCTGCGGTTGCTGTTGTTGTTGTTGTTGTCGCTTTCCATATGTCTGGTTATGGAATCAGGTTTTGTCGTTGTTGTTACTTCTGTTTCTTGTTTTGTGGTGTATTGTAAAGAAGCAGTCGGTGGTTGTTGTTATTTTTGTTTTGTCATTTGCTGTATTCTTCTTCGTTTCGGTTTCTGCAAGTATGTCGGTATGTATGTGTGTACATGTTTTGCTATTGCTGGTCGCTGTGCAGTATGTATATGTTCGGCCGGTTGATCTCATATGACTCTCGGTATGTAACTGACTTTCTAGGGACGGAATATATGTAAGTCAGTATGTATATTCGTTTTACTCGGTTTATTGTTGTCAAGCAGATGATTGTTTTCGGCAGAATAATTTGAAACGATGCTTGGATCGTTACACCCTATCCCTACAATGGATAGCGAGTGAGAGAGAGCAAAAAAAAAAAAAAAAAATATATTATGTAGGATGGGAAGCGACTTATGCACTTCTGCGTATTCGCAGAAAAGTTAACTGACCCTTGCGCGGGTGCAGCTCAGCTTCCATTGTATTTTTTTATATATATATCTATTTATTATTATTATTATTATTATTTTTTTTTTTTTTTTTTTTTTTTTTTTTTTTTTTTTTTTTTTTTTTTTTTAAACAAAATAATAAAATGTAATAAGTGAGGAAGAAAAGAAAAAAAACGGAACTAAAATAACATTTGTAACTTCATTATTATTTCAAACTTAAATATTAAGGATAGTTTATTCATGATTTAGTATATGTAAGAGTAAATAAAAAGAAGTAAATATATATAAAAAAACTACTGTAATGTTTAAGGTGTTTGTGCTGAAGACAATATATGTAGTTTTTGCTGGTTTCACAAAAAGTCGAACTGAGGCGGATATGGCGTGGCGTTGTCGGCGACTCGTACAACCTTACGCATGCCCTGGAAGCGGAGTTGTGCCCAGCCATTTTTTGTGAGGACGTAGACTATTCCACACCGTTGAGTTAACTGGAACCGTTGGAGCTTCCGTGAAGACGGTGGTCGGATCTTGATGCCCTTGCACGGGTCTTCTTTATCCGGTTTGTTGTTGCGGCAATTTTTGGGTGGTGGAAGCTGCACCGCTGAAACTTGGGGCTTCCTGGCTGGCACTGGGTTTATATCTGGTGTTTTTGTCTGCACCACTGTAGACGGTGGTGGTGCTGGGTGTTTCGTGGCTGGTGACTTGGGTGAACAGGTGTCTGGTGGCTTTATTACTTGCACCGATTGTATTTCCACCTTGGGTTTCTTCGGTAGCTGTCTGGCGAGTAGAAGCTGATGTCGAGGTGTGGCTTCCACAGGTGGACGGTAAGGCAGCGGTGGTTGCGCGGTGTGTGCTATGCGTCGCATGACTACTCCAAGCTTCCTCGGTTGAGTGCGTACTCGCGTGTGGCTCATCGTAATCTGTGGAGAAAGACTATCTGTTAGCGAGGATGTCGGCTTAAGTGCTTCGTGCCACCGCCGGGTGTGTTGGGAGTGGTTTTACGTCTTTGATGTGCACCTTGGTGGTTTTGCTCGGCTGTTTGGGATCGCTAAGGAGGACGATGTTTGGTGATAGGAAAGCTTGTATGACGAACGGTCCAATGTAGCGCGGGGCTAGTTTCTCGGCGTAGTGTTTTGAGGATGAGGACAGGACGTGGTTTCTCCTTAACACAACACTGCCGACTGCTGGTTTGTCTGGTCTTCGCCGCAGGTCGTAATGTTTTTTTTGATGTTGCGTCGCTTTTGTATTCCTCCGCAGCGCTTTTTCGTAGAGTTTGCGGAAATCTGGTGCGATGTATGCGTTAATCGGTTCGGCCTGGCGGGAGGGATGTGTAAGATTGCGACCAAAGTTGAGTTCGGCTGGGCTATGATGTGTAGATTCGTGGTTGGCGGTGTTGATCGCGAACATAATTTCTGGTATGTGTTTGTCCCAATCTCGATGATCTTCTTTCGTGTACATGGCCATCAAGGTTTTGATCACGCGATTGGCTCGTTCGGTGGGGTTGCACTGGGGTGCATAGGCTGCCGTAAGTTGGTGACGAATGCCGTAATCATTAGTCAGCTGTTTGATAAGAGTACTGGTATAGGGCGTGCCGTTGTCGGTGATGAGAATCTTCGGGCTTCCGTAACGGAAAATTACTCTTTCTCGGAGATACTGATGGACAACTTTGGCTGTGGCTTGTCGTACGGGTATCAATTCCACCCATTTGGTGAATTTGTCTGTAAAGACTAGCAGTGCGGTGTGGCCTTTCCGTGAGCGGGGTAGGGGTCCTATGAAGTCTGAAGCGACTACCTGCCACGGAAGTTCTGCTCTGGTGGTGTTCATCATCCCGAGTGGTGGTCCGGGATGAGGTTTATACTTGGCGCAGGGTATACAGGCTTTCACGTGTGCTTTAATGTCCTTATACATATTTGGCCAGAAATAGTGTTCGCAGGCTCGTTTCAGGGTTTTGTAGAAGCCGAAGTGACCAGCTGTAGGGCTATCGTGTACTTCGTGCAGGATGCTCGGTTTTTGGTCTTCCCGCACACACTGCCTCCAATGTTGGTTCCTGGTCTTATGGTAAAGTTTCTGATCCTTAATGCAGAATTGCGGGTATAAGTTCGGTTGCTGCTGTGTTTTTGAAATTTGTTGTTCGTACCAATCGAGACGTCGGATTTGCAACAGCTGGGCGGGTTCAGGTGCGATCTGACGCGATAACGTATCGGCGACTATGTTTAGCGTCCCTTTGCGGTACTCGATGTTGAAGTCATACTGCTGCAGTTCTAAGGCCCATCTGGCAAGCCTTCCTGACGGATTCTGCAAGTTGTGGAGCCATTTTAATGAATGGTGATCAGTAATGATCGTGAAGTGGTACCCTTCGATGTACGGTCGTAATTTGCGTATGCCGAAAAGGATGGCGAGGCACTCTTTTTCGGTAGTTGAATATCTTCGTTCCAGGTCGTTCAACATGCGGCTAGCGTAAGCGATAACTACCTCCTCGTTGTCAATTCTTTGCGTGAGTACTACGCCTAGGCCGGTATCGCTGGCATCAGTCTGCATTGTGAATGGTACGGAAAAGTCCGGACAACGAAGTATCGGAGCTGTGGTTAGAGCATCTTTTATTGCTTTAAATGCCGCGGCCTGTGCTGGTCCCCAGTGCCATCTATTTTTCTTTTTTAGGAGTGCTGTCAGTGGTGCGACAATGTCCGAAAAGTTGTTCACGAATCGTCTGTACCAAGAGATTGTTCCCAGGAGTTGGCGTACTTCTTTTATGGTTCGTGGCTCGGACAGTGCTCGGATGGCGTGAATCTTGTCCGGGTCGGTGTGGATACCTTCCTGAGTAATCATGTGACCCAGGTATCGTAGTTCACTTTTGCAGAACTGGGTTTTTTCGAAGTTTACCTTTAGATTTGCCTCTCTTAAGCGTCGGAATACGGTGGTTAAATTTGACATGTGCTCTTCAAATGTTTTTCCCAATACAATAATATCGTCCAGATATGCGAAGGCGAAAGGCTCTAATTCTGGTCCGATTACTTTGTCCAGGATGCGTTGAAAAGTAGCAGGGGCGGAGTGTAACCCGAAAGGCATGACTGTCCATTGAAATAGTCCACGGCCAGGCACGGTAAAGGCCGTATATTTGCGTGAATTCGTCTCCAGTGGCACTTGCCAATAACCATTTTTTAGATCTATCGTGCTGATGAAACGGGACTCTCTTAGCTTGTCCAAAATCGCCTGTATTTGGGGAAGTGGATACGCATCTCGTATGCTGAGTTTATTTAATTGGCGATAGTCTATGCACAGTCGCCACGACCCTTGTTTCTTTTTTACGAGTACTACAGAAGAACTGTAAGGGCTACGTGAGGGTTCAATTTTACCTTCTTCTAACAGCTTATTGATTTCGAGATCTAATATTTGCTGCATGGCCGGGTTTCTGGAGTAATATCTTTGTTTGAACGGGATGTCGGTGGTGACATGGATTGTGTGCTGGTCTATGTTGCAGAGCCCTGTCATGTCGTTCATTGCGGTTTGCTCGAGTTTGCGGAGTTGCTGGATGCTGTTTTCTGCTTGAGTTATCATGCGAACTTGTGCTGGTGCAGCGATGTGCGTCGCCCTTATATTTCTTCCGGCGATGTTTAAGTTACAACCTAATTTGCTAAGCAGGTCCATTCCGATCACCATGTCTTCTTGTAGGCCTGGTAGATAGTATAACAGATGTTCAAGTCGGTGTGTGCCAACGCGAAGTTGAGCGCGATGACAATTCCTCGTTTGTACCGGGTTATTGTTTGCCAATACTAACATTTCAGTTTTATTTATCGTTTGGGCATTTCTTAACAGGTATTGATTCATGTGCGCTCCAATGAACGTGAGCGATGCCCCAGTATCCACGAGTGCGTCCACTATTTTTGTCTGGCACTTTAACTTTAGTCGATATAAAACGATATCTTCTGTATCGTTGTCAGGTAGTATTATATTCGGTGCGCTTCTGCAGCACTGTCGCGTCAATACTCCGTCTTGCCCGCAGTATGAACAAAAAAGTTTTTTGATCCCTCGGCAGTGTTGGCGCTTGTGGCCCGGTTCGCCGCAAGTCCAGCAGTGCGTGTCACGGGAGTATTGTTTGGTGGCTACCATGTTAGATACGTGCGGCCGCTGTGCACGGGCTTCTTCGCTGCGTATGTGTTCATACTCGTCGGCTAGACTGATAAGCGCATCCGCGTTGTCGTGGAAGTCACTGCGCCTTATATATAAACGGTACTCCGGCCGTAAGCCTTCGTATATGCGGTCGATTTGATTTTCTTTACATAGCCTCGGGTGTTGCCGAATCATCGCGAGCATGCCTAGGATGTAGTCTTTCGCTTTTTCACGTTGGGTTTGTCGGCGTCGTATGATGTCTTCTTCTAGACGCTGTAGATATCGTGGCGGCAAGAAGAATTGGTATGCTGCCTCTTTAAAATGCAGCCAGGTGGGTACTTCATCCTTCTTATAGCGCCACCATTCTTTGGCGCGTTCACGAAATATTTCGTTGAGCGGTAACAGCAGCTGATCGTAATTTATACGATAGCAGTCGGCTAGCTCTTCAATGCTTTCAATGAAGTCTAGGATAGATTTGGCGCCGTTGAAGTGAAGATTCCACTTCCGGACGGTGTTCATGACGTCACAGTCAATCGGTGAATGTAGATTCGTGCAGGGTATCGGTCGTTCGGCAGCGAACGTGCTGGCTCTGTTCATGTCATTACATCTGGCTGATGTACGGGTGATTGTGGACGGCTGCTGTGGCGTTGTGGCTGTCGCAGCTGCTGTCTGTAGGAGCAGAGCTGCGGATGTGCTGGTGGTCTGCTTAGCTGCGTTATTGGTCGGGTTTTCTATTTGTCGCACCTTCTTGATGTGTGCACTTAGCTGTTGTCTCATTTCTTTAACCGTGCTTTGTGCCGGTAGACCTAACAGAATCATTTGTGCCTCCTCCTTTTTGAGTCGGTAAATGAAGGCGAGTGATTCAGGAAAAAATTCTTCAGGTGCGTTGCTTGGTGAAGAACTCCTCGAAACTGACGCCCCTTTTGGATTAGAAGGCGAGGTGCTTCTTTTGCTTACTGGTGCTGATGTGGAAGGAGAGTGACTGCTGTGTGTCGCAGACAGACTCTTTGAATTTAAATTTTGACTGCTGTTCGTGACAGGCAGTCCCTCGACGGTGAGATTTGGGCTGCTCGTCGCGACAGACAGTCCCTGCTCGGGCGCCATTTGTAACAAGTTTTCTTTCTCAGCTGAGGTAGACTCAGCGGCTCCAGGGTTCATTGTGGGTGGAACTTGAAAAAAACCACTCACTTTGTAACGTTTCCGAATTTCAAACGATTGTGTTTCAACAATCTAGCACTGACTGAAACAGTTCAGCTCGGACGTTCTATTTGATATCGTTTTTTATTTAATTTCTCTTATATCTAACAATGGGTGCTTATTCTACTACAATGTAACTTAGCCTAAGTCTTATGCTAAAGGGAATTAAATGGGAGTGGGAAAAAGACAGCTGAGCAACAGCCTCGGTGCGACGCTTTGGTCGAGTAGAAGGTTGATCAATCGTAAACAAAAAATGAGTATGAGCTAAAGCCCGTGGAGTTAATCAACTCTAAAGTCGATTAATCGTAAAAAAAAAACAGAGTATGAGCAAAAGCCCGTGGAGTCACTTCGGCCTGACGAAGTGATCGGTGCGAGTAGAGCTAAAGCCCGTGGAGTCATTCGAAACTATTCGAATGATCATAAAAAAAGGTTGAGCTAAAGCCCGTGGAGTTAATCAACTCTAAAGTTGACTAATCGTAAAAAAAATCAAGTATGAGCTAGAGCCCGTGGAGTTAATCAACTCTAAAGTTGATTAATCTTAAAAAAAAACATCAAAAATGAGCTAAAGCCCGTGGAGTCATACAGCACTAGCTGTATGATCGATTTAAACTAAATGAATCTGCCTTGCGGCGCCAAAATTGAACCAACTCACGAATGAGATAAAGTCTCGCTTACTGGTGAAGAGTTTCGCCGGTGGAAGACTGGTCGATTTTCTAAGTTCAAAAATGCTCGTTAAAAGCAGCACTTGAATTAAGGTTCTTGGGAATTATAAGTTCTGTATTGAACAAAAGAAAAATAAATCACGTTGGAAGATTCCATGCTTCTTGTTAGCATTGTCTTCTTATCAGCTGCGGTTGCTGTTGTTGTTGTTGTTGTCGCTTTCCATATGTCTGGTTATGGAATCAGGTTTTGTCGTTGTTGTTACTTCTGTTTCTTGTTTTGTGGTGTATTGTAAAGAAGCAGTCGGTGGTTGTTGTTATTTTTGTTTTGTCATTTGCTGTATTCTTCTTCGTTTCGGTTTCTGCAAGTATGTCGGTATGTATGTGTGTACATGTTTTGCTATTGCTGGTCGCTGTGCAGTATGTATATGTTCGGCCGGTTGATCTCATATGACTCTCGGTATGTAACTGACTTTCTAGGGACGGAATATATGTAAGTCAGTATGTATATTCGTTTTACTCGGTTTATTGTTGTCAAGCAGATGATTGTTTTCGGCAGAATAATTTGAAACGATGCTTGGATCGTTACAAACTATTGTAATGATTATTTGCCCTGCATCGTATATTTTGTTTGCATTGTATAACGCAGAATTAATTCTACTCTGAATTGGTTGCGCACAATTCAAAGTTACTGTTTGGTGAACATGCTATAACGCCGCAAATACAATGTGCCACCAAGGCAAAGAATCTTGCTGTATTTCTTCAGTCGGTGAACGGCGTCCAACATTTAAGTAATCCGACACTGTTAGAAGAACTTGTGTCGAAATTACCAATGGGAAAAAGGGTTGAGTGCGCTAAGCATGCCGCCCAGTTACGACCATACCCCACAATAAGTCACTTTAGCGAGTGGCTGAACGAAGTCGCAAGCGTACTATGTATGGTGCAAGAGAGTACTGATAGAGACGTTAAGCGACAAACAATTTTGCATACAAGTAGTATCCAACCACACGGTAAAGTAAAATGCCCGCTCTTTCAAAATCAACATGTCCCAAATAAATGTAAGGTTTTATTAGATGCCCCAATACCGGAACGTTGGGCAAAGGTAAAGCGCTTTAATCTATGTTTTTCCTGTTTAAAGCAGGGGCATACGATACGTCAATGTCGTAGTAAAAAATCATGCGCGATTTCTGGGTGTTCAAAGAAGCATAATGAACTATTGCACGAACAACAAGTAAACGATGCAGTTGCTAGAAATGCGCAAAGTAATGAAGCTGTCTGGAGTTGCTCTGCCGAAGCGGCTACCGACAGAAGACTGCTGTTCCGAGTACTACCTGTAAAGCTTTATGGTCCTAATAAAATAGTCCAACCACATGCCTTGTTAGATGAAGGCTCGTCAATAACAATAATTGACGAGGATTTAATAAATGAGCTAGGCCTTCATGGGAAGAAGAAAGATTTGAACGTGCAGTGGATAGCAGGTAGGGCAGCACATGAATCTGCAACATCAGTAAATTTGTATGTTAGTGGGGCAAATAAAGAAAGATAACATTTATTAAAGAATGTTTACGCTGTCTCTAAACTTAAGTTGCCTACTCAAAGCTTAGATGAGAAAGACCCGGTTGACATCAAACAGAAGGCCTTTATTAAACCATATAAACACGTAGAGCCTGTTCGTCTTTCAAAAAATCGGTCCGTATGCTGTAAATACCGAGTTAGGTTGGGTAGTGTTTGGGCCAACGTCAAACAATGCACTTAACGAACCGACTTGCTTGCTGGCAAGTACACAGTTCACACAAGTCGCCGCCAATTGAAAGTGAGGGAAATCGTCGCACCAAACATATTTTGGAGACAACAACAAAAAAGGTAGGCAAACGATATCAAGTTGGATTACTATGGAACCGCTATGATGTAGTTTTGCCAAACAGTTATCCTATGGCATTTAAACGACTGCTTGGTATAGAGTGCAAAATACGCCAGAATAAAGAGTTTGCCGCCAATTATAGTAAAGTAATTCGTTCATATATAGAAAAAGATTACGCCTGCAAATTAAAACCGTCAAAAGTATGGAAAACGAATCCACGAACCTGGTATCTCCCACACTTTGGCGTTATAAATCCCAATAAGCCGGGAAAGCTAAGATTAGTTTTTGACACAGCAGCCGAAATTGATGGTGTAGCGTTAAATTCTGCTTTATTAAAAGGTCCACAAGACCTACCGCCATTAACATCTGTATTGTTCCATTTTAGAGAAGGACCAAATGCCGTCTGTGGTTACATCAGAGAGATAATCCGCCAGATATTGATACGCACGGAAGACAGGTGTGCGCAGCGGTTTCTTTGGTGTGACTGTGATGAAACTCGTCAGCCAGACGTATATGAAATGAAGGCTATGATATTCGGCGCGGCATGCTCGCCTTGCACGCCTCAATATGTTAAATGTATTAATGCATTAGACCACACCGGAAATAGCAAGCGAGCCATTGAATCAATTTTAAAACACCATTATGTCGACGATTTCGTCGATAGCTTCGCGACGGAAGAGGAAGCCATCAGAATAGCAAAAGAAGTACGTGACATCCACAGCGACGCCGGCTTTGAACTGCGCAACTTCACCAGTAATTCGGCAAAAGTAATTGAAGCCTTAGGCGGAAACACAACAGGGGTTGCGATCAGTGATAAAAGTAACTTATGCTTTGAGAAAATACTTGGAATGTATTGGGTGCCAGAAGCCGATAACTTTAAATTTGTCATGAAGTTTAATTACGTTGAGGAAAATGTTATCAATGGCGCGTAGTGCCCCACGAAAAGAGAATTTTTGAGTATCGTTATGTCGATATATGACCCATTGAGCTTTGTTGGTAATTTCATAATTTGGGCGAAATTGTTAATGCGCGAGATCTGGCGACTAGGAATAGGTTGGGATGAACCAATGCCACTCGAGTTAAATGCTTTATGGGAAAAATTGCGCAAGCAATTATCATATGTCAACGAACTTAATATACCCCGATTTTATTTTCTGAAGGGCAGAACGGAAAACATTCATCTTCATGTTTTCGTCGATGCTAGCGAGGAGGCATTCGCAGCAGTCGCATACTGGAGATATCAAGGTAAAGACAACAGCTTCGACACGTCTTTCATATGCTCCAAAACAAGATGCGCCCCCATAAAGCCATTAACAATTCCGCGTTTGGAATTGCAAGCGGCCATATTAGGTACACGGCTCGCCAATACAATTCTAGAGGAGCAACCTGTGAACGTAAGTCGAATATTGTTCTGGAGTGATTTGATAACAGTTATCAAATGGATCAATAGTGTGCACTGCCGGTACAGACCCTTCGTTGCCGTCAGAATCGCTGAGATATTATCGTGTACTAAGCCAGCAAATTGGTTGTGGTTGCCAACTAAAGAGAACGTTGCTGATGAAGCAACGCGTACGAGCGAAAATAAAACCTTTAAAACAGAATCGCGATGGAAAATTATGACGAAGAATTGCCGCCAAAATACTCATTATTAGTAACCGTCGAATGTTTAATTAATTTCAGCCGTTTCTCTTCTCTTTCAGCGCACTGCACCCGCTCAACCCGTATGTTGATGCTAAAGGCCTTCTTCGGCCTCATGGACGGATTGATGCAGCATCGTATTTACCGTATGGTGCAAGGCGGCTAATCATAATCGGTTTCCTAAAGATCACCCGTTTACAAAATTTGTCGTTATTCATTACCATGAGCAAATGAAGCACATAAATACGGAAGCAGCAATATGTGAAATTAGACGTAAATTTGGATACTTCAACTGCGTCAACTTATGCGCAAAGAAATTGTTAATTGCAATACCTGTAAAATGTTTCGATCTCAACCGGTTACACTAATTATGGACCATTCACTTATACGGGAATGGAGTACTTTGGCCCGCTTACAGTAACGATAGGGCGACGCCACGAGAAGAGATGAGTCGCTTCATTCACGTGCTTAACTGTACGTGCCATTCATCTAGAATTAGCACATGATTTATCGACGGATTCATGCATAGTGGCTATCAGAAATTTTATAAATCGCCGAGGGGTGCCAATCAGAATTCGGTCAGACAATGGCACTAATTTCATGGGCGTCAACAACGAGGCCAAGCGATTCTCGGAGGTGTTCGAATGCGAGCGAATACGGACAGAACTTGTATCTAAAGGTGTAGAATGGCTGTTCAGCTCTACGGCGAATCCGGCTGAAGGCAGTGTATGGGAGCGAATGGTTCAAAGTGTCAAACAAGTGCTAGCCCACACGCTTAAAGAGATTGCACCACGTGAACATACGTTGGTATGTTTCCTAATAGAAGCTGAAAACATTGTAAATTCTGGCCCGCTTACTCATTTGCCGATCGATGTTAATCACGAGGAGTCGCTAACACCAAACCATTTTCTGCTTGGGTCTGCGAACACTGCACAAACGCCTGGTATATTGGAGTCGCTTCAGAAGCCATACGCCGTAAAGAAGCAGTGGCGCTTGGCTCGACTCTTAAGAGACACTTTCTGGAAGAGGTGGATCTTGGAATACCTTCCAACCTTAACGCGTCGAGCAAAGTGGTGTCAAAATACGAAACCGATATCAGAGGGAGACTTGGTTTTTATATGCGAAGTGTAGTGCGGAAGGTGGAAGTGCGGACCTCTACGGGACTGATGAGACGTCCAGTATCTAAGCTCGCTGTTTTGAATGTGAAATGAGATAGTAAATTTGGGCGATTTAGGGGGGTGGGAATGTAAAGAATTCGTATGTAATATTGTGTTTATTGTGTTATTTATTGTGACTTTATATTGTCAAATGTAACAATCCATTTGTTTGTAAGCACTAATTTGGAATTGTGAATGAACCGTAGTTGGCAGCACCGGCGGTACAATCGATCACATTGCTGGAATCAGTCGTGCCTGCCATATGCAAACTGCGGTGAGTATTTTTTAATATTTTATGTATATTTTTAATTGTGATTCTCGGTATTAGAAATAAACTTTCAGCAACTCAGCTTAATTGTATACATATGCCATAGCTTAATATCAAATTAATCATTTCTCTGCTGCTGATGTTATGGTTCCTTGTGTTGGACTAGTTATGGTTCCGGTTTGGTTGTATTGGATTCACTCCAGTGGAGAAATTACGGCAAACTAGTTACTCTGCAGCGGTTACCGTAGGCTGGTCGGACGCGTGCACTTCGCGAGGTTGTGACGTTTAATTTTTACTTATTAATTACGACGCATTACTAGGCACTTTGTAGTAAATTATGACGTTAATTAGTTTCCACATCCAAGCAAGGATCAAGGATCAAGATTTCGAAGGATCGAGGATGTCTCCGCATAAGAGGACAAGACAAGGATCAAGAGTTGCAAGGATCAAGCTTGGCAAGGATCAAGGATGTCTCCGCATAAGAGCACAAGACAAGGTTCAAGAGTTGCAAGGATCAAGCTTGGCAAGGATCAAGAATGTCTCCGCATAAGAGCACAAGACAAGGATCAAGAGTTGCAAGGATCAAGGATGTCTCCGCATAAGAGCACAAGACAAGGATCAAGAGTTGCAAGGATCAAGCTTGGCAAGGATCAAGGATGTCTCCGCATACGAGCACAAGACAAGGATCAAGAGTTGCAAGGATAAAGCTTGGCAAGGATCAAGGATGTCTCCGCATACGAGCACAAGACAAGGTTCAAGAGTTGCAAGGATCAAGCTTGGCAAGGATCAAGAATGTCTCCGCATAAGAGCACAAGACAAGGATCAAGAGTTGTAAGGATCAAGCTTGGCAAGGATCAAGGATGTCGCCGCAAAAGAGCACAAGACAAGAATCAAGTTTAGCAAGGATCAAGCTTGGCAAGGATTAAGGATATCTCCGCATAAGAGCACAAGACAAGGATCAAGAGTTGCAAGGATCAAGGATGTCTCCGCATAAGAGCACAAGACAAGGATCAAGAGTTGCAAGGATCAAGCTTGGCAAGGATCAAGGATGTCTCCGCATACGAGCACAAGACAAGGATCAAGAGTTGCAAGGATCAAGCTTAGCAAGGATCAAGGATGTCTCCGCATAAGAGCAGAAGACAAGGATTAGTAATTTATAATAAAAGAAGGCACTCGCCGCTTTGGATCCGTATACAAAAGTGAAAACGTTGCATGCAAAAGTCGCGCTTTTATACCATTCAGGATAACGGTAGTTATTGTCTGAATACCTTTAATGTGACAACTCACATCTTCGTCTTCTTCGTTTTCGGCGTCGTCAGCATGTGAAACCGATAATGCGTTTTGTCTAACAATTAGTGCCGTGTGCAAAATCTTTGTACATAATTTTGCATTGACCTTGTATTAATTCTTTTGTTTACTCGCTTCTGTTTTAATTAAAGTTTCGTTGTATTGTTGTTGTACCAAAACCAGTTCTATGTGTGTTTACTTAATGATTTTTTTCTGTGCAGTGATTGTTTCTTCGTTTTTCTTCAGTTGAACTATTGTAATGATTATTTGCCCTGCATCGTATATTTTGTTTGCATTGTATAATGCAGAATTAATTCTTCTCTGAATTGGGTGCGCACTGAATTGGGTCCCACAAAAAGGAGGGGTGGCATCCAGGTGCTACACCCGTACGTTGTGAGGAAAATAAAAATATTATTTTCCGTCACAAACTTTTATTCATATGATTATTTTACTATACACGGGCAATACATATTAATAGTATTTTTAACAATGCTCCTGTCTCAATTTCCAGTAATAGTGTTAAGTGCCGCGCACACTTTGCAGATCAGCTTTTTTTTATCCCTACTTATATTGATATTTGAAGATCGAAATTGTTTTCATCGTAAGCGATATTTTTTTTTGTACGAAGATGAAGAAATATATTTATCAGTTATAATGAAGATATATATATAACTAAAACTTTTTAATTTTTTTTTTTTTTTTTGTAGTGGTAATGATTTCGCGGGAAAATTGTTGCGATGGAAATTTATGATAGGCGGTATTTTTATGAGCGAAAAATAAAAAATAATAAAAAATATTTAATAATTGCCATAAATGTGTACTTATCTAGCATATTAAAGCAAAACTCACTAATTCTATGTATGGGACTAAATCTGATCAGATTAATAGCATGGTCTTGCATTTCATGGTTCCTTCGCCGCTCACGCTGTCGCGCTAATTTCGCACGTCGTCGAAGGCAGCATATGAGGGTCAACGCTAAAATAGGGAATCCAAAAATGCAGGAAATGATTGGTATCACAATTGACTCAGGAGAAACTGAAAAGTAAAAAGAATAAAACATATAATGTTATACATATATTATTATAAAATAATAAGGATATCAAATATGTATGTTTAGATAGATATGTACCCCTTAATTTATCCGTTATAAAAAGCCTGTTTTCATCGAACCAGGGCCAACAGGTAATTATTCAATTTAAATATCTTTTTTGATGCAAGGTATAAATTGTCTTATGTGCAATGTGGTTCACATTCACATCAAAAGTTGGCAAACCTTGATGTCATATATTTACATTTTCAAGAATCTATATGTTTTGATGGAATCTTTTCCTGATAATTTATCTAAATAAACTATTTGAGATATTGTTGTTGTTATCACTAATGTTTGTGTATGTGCAAATTATACTCTGTTAGGCTGATTGTCTTGGCAAGCTAATACAGCGAACGCCCGTGGCACTTGATGGCTCCAATTACCGCTTCGAGTAAAAGAACCAAATACGGTTTACTGAAGAGAATTATTAAATGTATTATTATTATGCAATATTTATGCAGAGCTGGACATAACTATTGAGGTTTGTTGTACGTTCTACAAAGTGACTAGTGTATACATATATGGGGTTTCTGGCGCAACGTAGCAACTGCGCAGTCACTGCGGAGCGTGAGAAGCCTTGCCGCCTCCATAAGGTTTGTGTGTGTGGTTCTCTGCCAGTGTGACGCTCAGCTCTGCCGTCGCCATAAGGTTGTTAAAGTTTGCGTGCTTGGGTCTCTCTGCCGCCGCCATGAGGTTTATATGGTGTGGAGCTCTGCCGACAGGCCGATGGACGACAGGCAGCTGATGTTGGGGAAGGAGAGGGAATATTTCTGTGAAAGAATATGTTGTTGTTGTTTTTGTTTTTCATATTTTTGTAATATGAGACTCTAGCGAACGTTACCGTTGGTCCACAGTGTTAGTGTAAACAAATTTCGGTGTTTTGAAAGAAGTGAAGTCGATCGAATTAGTGTAATAAAAATTTATTTAATTGCTTATGTTGTTGTTGTAATTAATTCTTTTGGTGAAATGGGGTGCCGTCGTTGGAGTTAGTGTAAACAAATTTAGTTGGTGGGGGATTTTTATTTCTTCTGTTTTCTTTCGCTTTTGCTTCAATACAAAGAGAGTAATCGTTCTAGTTCTTGGGCATAATTGTGTTCTTGGAAAATGTGTGATCGGTGACATTCATGCACGTTCATGTTTTATTGATTCATTTCAGGTTTTCAATATCAACTTTCAGCTTGCTTCAAATGTGTTCGGGGTGAATGTTCTTTTTCATCGAAATGTATGTAATTTTTATTCATTGATCTCAACTCTAACTACAAACACAGAATTAAATGGTGATTTTTGGAAGGCACAATTAGTTTATGTTTTTATAAATACTATCAATAGAGGATGGAGAGTCGACGTTGTAGTTGTAATTTAATTACTTCAGTAGAATGAGTGTCGTCGATCGAATTAGGGTAAACAAAACTCGTTTGGAATCTTTTCTTGCTCATGTTGTTACTACAATCAAAGTCAAACATGCATGAACCAAAGAAATTTTATTTTATTTAGTAAGTTGAAAGTAAACAATGAAAGAATCTGAAGAACTAGCGATCTGTGTCTTGCGTAATATCGTACATATATCAGGGGCGGACGTTTGCAATGTGTTCTCACTGCTCAAAGTAATCTTGAAGCCTTCGGAAGAAAAGCTCACGCTTCCTAAAAAATTAAAGGGCGTAAAAATAAAACTCGTAGAAATAAAAAAAATTGTGAAATATTCTCTTGAAAAGAAAACGTGAAATATAAAACGCGTAGACACAAAACAAGATTAAACTAGTAAAGGTGTTGTCTACAGCCGGGCTGTAGCCGAAATACCCTACACCTTAAAGCTGCATATATACTCGTATATATATTTAGAAGTGGTGCGATATAATATACTCGTATATATAAAAAAAAAAAATAAAAAAAAATAAAAAATAAATAAAAACAAAAAATTTTTTTAAAAAGTGGGCGGATCACGCCCATATTTGGCATATTAACTGGAAGCATTAGTGTTAACCTACATATAAAATTTTCTTGTCTTCTCTCAAAAACTGATGCTGATATGGCCTTTTTTAATACGCAAAACAGAGGTACCTTCACTCTCAATATAAAAAGTAGGCGTGGTCCTTGGGCGATTTTGCCCATTTTCAATACGAAACACCCCAACATAGCAGCGAATATTTTTGCCAAATTTCATTTTGAAATCTTAATCCGTTCTCCTGTGATCGTGATTTCAACTGACAGACAGACAGACAGACAGACGGACAGACATCGTTATTTCAATTTTGGTGGTGATGCTGATCAAGAATATATATACTTTTCCATACCTATCTTGTCTAGTTCTATGCGTTACACACTCCGGTAGAAAGTGAATATACCCTCAACCTTAAGGTGTAGGGTATAAAAATATTAACTATAGTACTTAAAAATTCAACTAACTAAATTATTAAATATAGTACTTAAAAACAAACCATAAAAAAGAAAATTAAAACTGTAAAAAACAGTATTTATAATAAAAAACAAAAACAAGTGCGTATAAAATAAAGCGCACAAAAACCAAACGTACGAAAAACAAAAAAAGAAAAAAAAGAATAAAACCCCAAAGCTCTAAAACAAAACTACAATAAAATAGAAACTGTAAGTGTAGGTAATTAATATACTATTTAAAATAAAACAGCAATAAAAATAAAATGACTAAAAAGTAGAAGTGCCTAGCTTATGAAAATATAAAACGTGTTAAATAAAACAGTAGAACAAACTGTTAAATTTAGTGTGTGAAAAATAAACATTAACATAAAAGAAAAAACTGTTAAATATAGTACTTAAAACGTACAGAGAAAACCACAACAAATAAAAAACTGATAAAGTAAAGATATACCATGACCAACAAAAAGCAAACAAAACAAACAAATTAAGGGATTTATTTGCGACGTTTGTGAACAGTGTTTCACTGCGATGCGTAACCTTAAAAGGCGTGCCAAAGCAACGCATGGCCACCCACAATTCCACTGCGAAGACTGTAAGCAACATTTTAACCGCATGGATAATATGCTCAGGCATAAGAAGTTAATGCATACAAATTCAACAGCAGCACCACGAGCATCATCATCAACGGCACCATCAACACCATCATCATCTTTAAATGCAACGTCAGCAGCAGCACAAGGACCATCATCGTCTTCAACAGAAGTACAGGTACCATCGTCTTCAGCTTCATCATAATTTCGAGTCAATTAAGTTTCGGGGAATATCGAGGGTCCGTACTACTGCACAAAGCTAGAAAAAGTTCAGCACATCAACCTGCTGCTGATACAGAATGATGAACAGTTTCACTATGGGTGGATTAAAAACATTTCAAGGTAATTACTATTTAATTTTTCTTAATTTAAATTTACAATTTTAATTTGATTTCTATTATTTTAAAATTATTTTATTATTCTATAATTTTAAAATTAGATGTTTCTTTTGTAGAATACGCAGATTTTGAATGCGTACTAATTGTTCAGGTTTAGATAATAAGAATAAGTTTGTATGTAAGCATACTGCTGTAGCTTTTAGCTACAATATTCATTGTAATTTTAATTATAGGCTAAGTAAATTTGTCATTTATTCAGGGGAGAATGCTCCTAAGAAATTTGTGGAATTCCTAATTAAAGACATTGTAGATGTATATAATAAGTATTTATGTAAACCGACACCAATGCCATTTTTAAGTCCTCGGTAGCTAAAGCAACAATTCCAAACCAAAAACTGCTATATTTGCAATAAGGCATTGGGCGCTGACAAATTGGCAGACCATTGTCACCTAACTGGTGAATATAGAGGACCAGCGCATAATGAATGTAATTAAATAATGATTAAAATTTCAAATGGCAAAGTTTGTGCCTGTTTTCTTTCATAATTTTTCTGGCTATTACCTTATTGTCAAGGAATTAAATTCTTTTGTAGATGATATAAATGTTATCCCTTTAAACAAAGAATTGTACATATTCCTCTCAAAGCATATCAAGGTGGGTGAAAAGACAACTATTGAAATAAGAATTTTGGATTCTTTTCGTTTTATGGCATCAAGTTTGGATGCATTAGCATAAAATTTAGCAGAAGACTTAAAGAAACTTCTCTTCCTACTCAAGCTGAATTTTATAGTCGCTTGACAAATAGAACTTTTTCCAAGGAAGATTATGAACACGCACTTAAAGTATGGCAAACATTTAAATGCAAAATGCATTGAGGATTACATGCTTTTATATCTGAAAACAGATGTTTTAATTTTAACAGACATTTTCCAATATTTCAGAAAAATATTTTCAACACTTTGATAGAATCTGTGAACAGTGGATCTGGTGTAATTTATTTTCTTTATGCTCCCGGAGAAACGTTCTTAATTTAATTGCTTTTGGCGAGGATAAGATCGCGAAATGATGTTGCTCTAGCGTTGGCATCATCTGGAATAGCTGCGGCTCTGCCAGAAGGCGAGCGAACTGCACATTCTGCCTTGAAATTATCATTAAACATGCAAATCACCGAAACACCAAATTGCAACATCGCCAAAAATAGCGCAATGGCCTAGATCCTACAAGTATGAAAATTGATTGCTGGGAATGAATGCACAATAACCCATAAGAGATCACTGGAGGCACTGGACAGAACGTTGAAAGATCTTCGTGACAACCAAAATATTTTTGGTGGGGCCATGATTCTGTTGTCAGGTAATTTTCTTTAGACTCTTCAGGTTATTCCCGGGTTAACTTTTGCTGATGAACTACATGCATGATTAAAATCATCGAACTTGTGGCATTATGTAAAGACACTCCAATTTACAACTAACATGCGAGTATTTTTGCAACAAGATGAAACTGCAAATGTGTTTACGAAGTAGTTGGTAGACATTGGAAATAATGGAGTTGCTATGGAGTTGCGATGTGTCGAGTGGATTCATCACATTACCCACAGATTTCTGTCATATCACAAACTCAAAAGATGAGATTATTCGGCGTGTTTTCCCAGATGTAGCGCAAAAGTTCAATAACCATAATTACCTGGGTGAACGAGCAATATTGGCGGCGAAAAATAAAGATGTCGCGGATCTCAATGCGACTATTTAGAATTTTCTACCACGACAGTTGGTTTCCTTCAAACAACGAGCATATATTATAAAGAGATTACAAAAGCGAATTCACGGCGAAAATATTTTGACGAGATGTACAACGAGCAGGGACGGACCATTTAACTCGACTCTAACTTCGCTATTGTTTCATGCCTATGATGCAGCAGAATGCTGTATAAACTTATGCAAGAAAGTGCTTCGATGCAACAATTGTGGACATATGATGTGTGAGGTAAAACAATCGAAGATTATGGTTGTCAGAGACGAGAACTGTACAATGGAACAAGACTGGCTGTGAAAAATGCTTATGAATAACGTCATTGAGGCAACAATCATCAAAGAAAAATACAAAGGAGAGGATGTCTTGATCCCGCGCATACCGATGATTCCTACGGATTTACCATTCGATTTTAAACGCTTACAATTTCCAGTACGTCTGTCCTTTGCGATGACGTTTTAAGTTTGCGGAATCAACTTGGAGTTTCCTTGTTTCGCGCATGGACAGTTACACGTCGCTTGTTCGAGCTTCGGAAAATCGTCTTCTTTATATATTTATGCACCACAAAACAAAACAAAAAATATAGTTTATAATAAAGCTTTAAATTGATTAACAGACTGTATCATAACAGTGTGTGTCTGACAATATGAGTAGTGGGTATATGTACCTTCTAATTCAACGTAGCTGTGGAGGTGCTCTGCTGCCGCCATAAGGTTTATATGGGAGGCGCTCTGCCGTCAAAGAGGTGGTGCAAGGTTTGTATGGTGAGGCTGCTCTGCCGCCGCCATAAGGTTTATATAGTTTTGTGCTGTTCTGGTCTGCTGCTGGATAAGATTTACATATGGAGGTACTCTGCCGGGCTGCTGCTGGATAAGATTTACATATGGAGGTGCTCTGCTCGGAGCTCTGCCGTGAATAGCTACCGCAGACGGACGGATGGACAGACATACATACATACATATGTAATACGGACGGACATACATGAGTAGGGGAAGGGAAGGAGGGGAATGTATGAAACCGAAGTGATGGGAGAGCAGCAGATGCAGATGGTCGTTGTGTAGGAACATGTTGTTGTTGTTCTTTTGTTGTAATATGTTTCTTTAGTGAACTAGCCGTCGGTCCACCGAGTTAGTGTAAACAAATTTTTGGTGGATTCTTATGCTGTAGGCTTGCAGTGTGTATTTTTGTGTTTTTTTTATGATTTTTTAAGTGAACCCAGTGCCGTCGACTGAGTTGGTGTAATAAAATTTTGGTGATTGTTTTGATTGTTTAATTGCTTATGTTGTTGTTGTTGTTATTTCTTGTAATAGGAATCATTTAGTAAAACGGATCGCCGTGGAGTTAATGCAAACAAATTCCGTTGGTTTCCCTTTTCTTGCCTATGCTGTTGTTGTTGTGGATTTGTTTTCAATACTTGGTGACATGGTGGTAGGATTATGTGTATGCCCAATGCGTGGCACGACAGAAAATTTTTTTGGTTTTTGTTTTTTTTCCTTTGCAATATATTTTGGGAATGCGTTCCTTGTGAGCGGTGACATTCACATATTATAGCTATTTTGTCTTTTAGTAAATGAATGGAGAGCCTTTCAAGTGGATTCTTGGTGAACCAAATCTCAGCTTGCTAAAAATGGGAATAATATGAGTTCATTGAACACAAGTAGGGTTGATTTTTCTTTTCGTACAAATGTGGGTCATTTTATGTACATTGGAATTGGAAGACTCGAATATTTTTTAGTTGTTTATAAAGGTTTTCAACACAGTCGATTCAAATCAAAAGTGGTGAGTATAATTGTAAACAAACGACCTACATCTTGAGAGCAAGATTTCAGTCGAGTTTAATATATAATCATGGAAATGTCGCATTTTCAATCAGTTCTGGCAATTTATTTCTAGGACAAACATCAGTCTCGCGTTTCGCTTTTTTCAATTGTAAAGTCAGTGTCAACTATACTTCACAACAAAACAAAAAAATTTAAATATAGTGTTTACAAAAAAAATTAAATACAGTGTACAAAAAAATTCCTTGAAGTTATAATTTAAAATAAAGACAAAAACAAAACCTTAAAGGTTACACTCTTTAAAAGTGAAAAAATACCAACTACAAAAGGAAAAGAAAACAAGCCAGTAAAACAAAACGACAAACAAGTATTAAATTTAATACAATACTTTGAAAACAAAAAGAGATAAGTGCATAATTAAATAAAACATTGACCGAAAAAAAATGTTATCAATCAACAACATGAAGGTATTCATATGTGACGTTTGTGGAGAGGGCTTCACTGCAACGCGCAGCCTCAAAAGGCATATTAAAACCAAGCATGGCCACCCACAATTCCACTGCGAATATTGTGGGCAAACGTTTTGTGAGGGGTGGCAACTCGTTCGGAGCGCAGAGCGTAAGCAAACGGAGATCCGCTCTTTCCAGCCCGTGTCTGCAATGCAGATATCGGCATCTCCTCTTTCCATCATGCGACGGACAGATGAGTCCCGTATTGTGGCGTGAGAGAAGTTTCGAGAAAACAAGTTTTTTTTCTATGAACTTCACATCACGTCATCCTACGGTACTAGAAATTAACGCCGACGCTGATAAGAGAGGGCGAGATGTCCATATGTGCAAGTGGCCACGACTGGAAGGAGCGGAGCAAACCAGTTTTCGCTCTGCGGCTTCGACACAGATCTTGAGCTGATAATTAGTGAGTCGAAGTTTGGGGTTGAAAAGAAGAAGTTTGTCTCGTCTTCGGTTTCCACGAGTTGGGGATTTTTCTTTTTTATATACTGCGTCAGCTGAACAAAAATTAATACAAGTATCCGAAAAATGGTTTCAAGAAAATTACGTTCCATTGGCCAACACAAAAATAGTGAAATGGATTGATGTGAATTATTGCTAAAACAGACACTTAAAAATAATACATTTATTTTAGAACAGCAGTTACTATTCTTGAAATAATAACAGTGAGTGCGTCGAATTTTGACACTAACAGGAGAGACACCAAAAAGATTTTCACGCGATCACAATTGAAAGTCCAAATCGACGCTTGTTTTCTATTTTTTTACATTGAATGGGTGATTAAAACATCTTTAAAGCGATCACAAAACCCAGTTCGCTTTTGCTGTGCACATAAATACAATAAAAGAAATGCCGTTTGATAATTTTTAAATAAAACGTTGTTGATGTGTGTATAAAAACAACGTAGTCGTTTTCATGGCCATCGTTTTCTTTGCTGGCGTCGACGTCTTCGCGTTCGCAGTCGCTACCATCATCACCTCAGGTTTTGTTTGCTTTTTACTCTGCAACAAAAAAAACAACGACAGCAAGCAACACGTTGAATCTTGATTTACTGTTATACTGGGTGTGTAGTACGCATAAAAACCTGCGACTCTGATTTGTGTATATTTCATGAACGATGCAACGATGAAAGCAACACTTTGATAGCTGAATTGATTAACTGTTGCAGATAAACACCCATTACTGACATCGCAAAGCAGAAAGCAACACTTTTACTCTGCAACAAAAACAACAACAACAGCAAGCAGCACGTTGAATCTTGATTTGCTGTTATGCTGGGTGTGTAGTACGCATAAAAAGCTGTGACTCTGATTTGTGTATATTTCATGAACGATGCAACGATGAAAGCAACACTTTGATAGCTGAATTGATTAACTGTTGCAGATAAACACCCATTACTGACATCGCAAAGCAGAAAGCAACACTTTTTTTACTACGTAACAACAACGGCTACAACTATTCAACTACGACAAAAACGAGTCACTACAAATGCAGCAGAAACGGGAACAAAATACCATTTACACTCAACACAAGGATACTTATCAATATATATACCTGATTATGTACTACATTTCAAAACAACATACAGGAAAATATTCATGACCAACAACAGAACAAGTGCAGTCCTCAAGAAGTAGTTTGTACTTACAATATATTTTGTAGGATTTTTTTTTTTTTACTATCTCGACTTTAACTATAAAAAACTATCTCGACTCTTGTATTCTTATGTTATTTTTCGTTATTTTGTTGCTGGCCTTTCATTTAATTTAAGAACAATGAATTCAATCACCATCTGTTTTCGTAACTGGCATATTTAATCGAAACTAAAATTTAACGACCACCAGTAAACTTACATACATATATTAATATTATAGAGTTCCAGGTCGGACCTTCCCTCGCGGGCGCCTACGGAGAGGAGGACCCCCACCAGGTAATTTTGTAGATAATCTATGTAAATATATTTATAAACAGTACGTTGCAAATACACTACCGAAAAAAAAAAAAAAAAAAAAACAAGAAAATGTTTTGTTAGGCGATTTATTTAATAAACTAACTTATAGCAGTAAATTTCCTTTGAATCATACCTAAAAATATTATGTTCTCGACGCATATTGTTTAGGCGGTTATTGTGATTACTTAAGTATAAGAACTATTACAAAATTAGGCAATGGCAACAACAATAATATTCATATGCAACATGAATGTGAATTCAGATCTATGGTAAAGTAAGTTTATTAGGAAAACAGTCATTGTCAGATAATGAAGATATTAAGCTTATGCTGATTGTGCGTAAAATACGTTAATGTTCACAATTCTTATTTCATATTTATAACAAGGAACGTTTATAAATAATAGAATTTAACTAGTTTAGAAGTAAATGACATTTAGCTCAAAAGAACATTTGTAATACACACACAATATGAAGCAAGGAGAAAACTCTGGTTTTTATTTGTTTTTCTTCATATGAATGTTTGAAAAAAAAAAAAAAAAATGGTTTAAGTAACTTTATTTAGGTCAGCAGGTGAGTAAGCGGTTCCGCTCCGCGCAGCCAGACGACGCAATGGTAAAGGGGTTGGCGCAGAAATTTTCAACGCGCCAACCATGGTAGGGCGGGTATAGAAAGGGGGAGGGAAATACCAACAACTCCCCCCCCCCCTTCCTCCTCTCATCTCTCTCTCCCACCGATCCTCCGCGTACGTGATTTTTCTTTACTTTGTACGGCGGTTTTTGCCGCCACCAACTCACCACCGATCACGAGTGGATTACGTCGTGTCGGTTTAAATTTATTCGTTCTGGTTTATGGCTGCAGACCCAAAGTAAGCCTTAGCTTCTTTCTGTTTTTTTTTGTAACTGGGGTTTAAAGACACTGGGGGTTGTTGAAGAAACCCCCCCCCCCCCCCCTCCCCCTCTTTCCCTGAGCACGGCCGGACGAGCTGAGCTGCCCTGACAGTGGTCATTTTTCGTCTTTTGAATTTTTTTTTTGTTTGCTAATTCAGTTTACCGCGCTCTCCCCACCCCCACTACGTTACAAAATGGCGCCCAACGTGGGGCCCACTGTAGTTGATATTTTTTTCTTCCGTCCGAAAAGTTTGATTATCCCTTGCAGTGGCGCCCAAACTTTCGGTAGCAAAATTAATTTTTTTCTATTACTTTAACTTTATTTTTTTTTTTTAATAATTTCGGTTTTCTTTGGATTCTCGCTGGATTTACGCGATTGAATAATTATGAACAGTGCGTACCGCTGAATCAACTCTTCGTGCGATTGCTTGCCTTCGGTCATTCCGACGAAGAAGAAAATATTACGAAACAATACACTTTATCTGATTACATTATCATTATCAATAGGAATCTTCTGATTCGAGATATTGTTTTTATGATTTCATTTGTCGTTTAGCAACTCATCAGAGGTTCCTAACTAATTAAAATTTTTTTTAAATTTTTTTTTTTTGCTGTAGTACAGTGTAGCCTTGTTCAACTGGAGATTTCATTTCAATGGAAATGAAATGGTGACTCGTTGGACGACGCTCACTTTAATAAATTTTTATTTTTTTTTTTGTAGATTAGCCGTTGTTTTCTAGTATCTATCACTAGTGGTTGCTACCGAAAACCACTTGTGATCGATGCCTGGTTTGGTTGGCTGGCTTATAATAAAAATCATTTATATTTTTTTTTGTGGAATGGTGGAGAGTTGATGGGAGGCATTGTGTCGTCTGGTGGAGTGGACCGCTGCTCTACCAACTGTTGACCTTGCTTTTGATATTTTATTGCGTTCTTATTTTTATTATCTTTTCATATAGTATCATCTATTCATTTAATACTATATTACCATATTATACTCCATTTTTATGTTTTTGCCGAATCTCTTTTATAAATACTGTTGATTGATTTCGCATATATTTGATAATTTTCTTTATATTGATTATAATCCTGTTACAATTTATTTTTTTTCGCGTTTGCTATAACTATACTTATTACTATATTCTTTTTTTTGCATTCATTTTTTTTTTGTTTTATTTTCTTTTAAATGAATTTTAATTTTTTTTTTACTTCTTATTTTTATTTTTAGTTTTTTTTTTGTTTTCAATTTTTTTTTTTATATATTAGTTTTATTTTTTTTTTGTGTCTGTTATATTTCTTTTTTTTTTTAAATATACTTTAAACTTCCTGATCTTTGATTTTTTTTTGATTTTGCTCTGTGACTCATGGCCACCAACGGTTTTGGACCGATAGGTCAAACTGCGCACCCTGCCACGTGCCACATCTGCAGGAAACCGTTACTCGAGAGTGAAAAAACACTCACCACGCTCTGCCACCATGAATTTCACCGATGCTGCCTAGGGGCTTGGATCGAGCGCTTTCAAAGCTGCCCTACCTGCGGAAGGTCTTTCGGTGGGCTGCTGCCTGGCATGGGTCCGAGCACTGCTACGCACGAGGGTCAGGTGGGCGTGACCAATAGAAATGCCATGTCCAATCGAGTGGATGAGCTGGCGCGGCAATCGCAGGCCATGAGCGGCGAGCAATTCTTTAACGAGCTACATCGTTTGCGGTTATCTCAGGCGGAAGAGAGTCCGCATAACTCTCGCGTGCTAAATTCGACAGCGGTGACTCAGGGCCCTAATCCCCGTGACGAACAGACGGTGGCCCAGGCCATGCAATCCCTGAAAGACGAGGTACTGACGGCGATACAGAGCATGCGTTTGGCTGCTCCAGCGGCTCCATTGCCGACACCCACCACGGCACTAGGGTTATCGCCATCGGTTCCTAGGCCGCAGGCAAACCCAGCTTGGGTGGGGGCTACAGAGTGGGGGCTCGGTCGATAAAGCGTCGTCGATCATCGCTGGATGGCGGTTGAGATTCTCGCGAGAGCCAACTGCGATGGGCGTCGACGATTTTGTTTAACGAGTCAACGCCCTAAATAACCAGTGTCTCGGCGGCAATACCGCGCTGCTATGCCAGCATGCGCATTTACTATTTTGCGATAAAGCCGAGGAGTGGTATTGGCGATACCATCGTAGTACGTTCGCGTGGACTGGCATGTCTTGTGTGAGCAGTTAAAGCTCAAGTTTCAAAGATTCTTGACAGACTACGAACTGAGCGAACAAATCCGCAGGCGTAAACAGCGACAAGGCGAAAAGTTTGATAGCTTTTTCGATGATGTCTTGTCAATGAATGATCGACTACGCAATCCTCTGCGAGATCGAGAGCTGTTGGAAATTCTGACACATAACCTGCTTCCCACACTTGGCAGAGAACTACTGCACATCGGTCTAGTTGATCTGAATGATTTCAGGCGTGCCTGTCATAAGCACGAGAACTTTTTCAGCGAGCGGTACCAGGACCTCCGTGATCTAACGGTCGCGAGAAGACGACTGGCTGCGGTGTAGTTGGATGGTTGGGACGACGGAGCTGAGCTCAACGACGACCCGTCCCAGTTGTGCGAGGTTACCCAACGCGCTAGGGAGAAATGTTGGAATTGTGACGCTGAAGGTCACCATTACCAAGACTGCACAGAATCGACGCGTCGAATCTTCTGTTATGGTTGTGGACGTGCCAACACATATAAACCTTCATGCGTTTCGTGCCGGACTCGGGCGGAAAACCAACTAGCGGGCACTCGTGCAGCGACGACCGGAGCTGTCCGGAGCGTCACAGTCGTCCAGTTCCGCCGCAACACCGTCACTAGTACCGCCAGTGACCATTCTTCAAAGACCCAATGCGGCAACACCGGACGTACAAAGTCATTTACCTGATATTCCTAAACCCAGCCGAGAAATTATTCCCTACCATGTTCGTCTTGCTAGGTATAATCAAAGGCGAGCCGAAATCTTCTCAACCGAACACAGACGTAAGCGTAAAACTCAACGTCTGCGCGAGTTTTGGTACCGGCTTAGGCGATTGAGAAAAATGATAATTTCATCCATCTTTTCGAAACCCAACGATTCCCGACCATATGTAAACGTTACTATTAATGGCGAATGCCATCTAGCGTTGCTGGATAGGGGAGTCAATGTAAGCGTTATCGGAGGCGCATTTGCTCAATCCATCCTAAATGCAGGGTGTTCGATTGAAAGTTTCAAAGGGAAAATACGAACTGCCGACGGGCAAGCACAACATGTTGTTGGTTACTATACGGCTAATACTCGTTTGAACCAAAAAAGCTTCGATTTTCGCTTTGTGGTAATTCCGTCGATCGCGACTAATGTGATCTGCGGTATAGATTTCTAGGAGAAATTTGATATTCAGATCTCCGGCCTGGGGGCCTGTGCAGTTGCTTCACTAGATAGGGATGGAGATAACTTCATCACGCTGACCGAAACCCAAAACAGACTCCTGAGTAGCGTAATCCAGTCGTTCCCATCATCCCAACTGGAGGGACTAGGTAAAATTACGTTGATCGAACACGTTATCGACACGGGATTGGCCAAGCCAATTAAGCAGCAGTATTACCTGATTCCGCCAGCCCGGGAAAAATTACTCTGGCAGGAGATCGATCGGATGCTGTCGATGGGCGTGATCGAGGAGGCAGGCGGGTCGGCGTGGTCTTCTCCGGGGGTCCTGATAGTCAAGCCGGGCAAGGTGCGTTTTTGCCTTGATTCACGCAGGTTGAACGAGGCTACAGTCAAAGATGCTTATCCTCTGCCAAACATAGAGGGCATCTTGAGCAGACTGCCGGATGTTAATTTCATCTCAAAAGTGGACTTGAAGGACGCATTTTGGCAGATTTGTCTTGATGCAGCCTCTAAGGAGAAGACCGCTTTTACGGTGCCGAACCGACCTCATTATCAGTTTACACGAATGCCTTTCGGATTGTGCAACGCACCCCAAACCATGTGTCGGCTTATGGATCAAGTGATCCCCTATAATCGAGGGTATTCGTGTACTTGGACGACCTGCTGATTCTGTCAATCTCCTTTGACGAGCATCTGATTCATTTGACAGAGGTGGCGAGCTGCCTACGCAAAGCTGGCTTGACCATGAACGTGTCGAAAAGCGAGTTTTGTCTGCGTGAGGTAAATTACGTGGGTTACGTAGTAGGAAGAGTTACCTTGCGTACTGATCCTGAAAAGGTTACGGCGGTTAACGATTATACAGTACCTAGAACGGTGAGACAGGTGCGCACGTTCCTGGGCATGGTGGGATGGTATCGAAAGTTCATCCCAGATTTCTCGACGGCCACTTTTCACCTGACCGAACTTCTAAAAAAGGGCAAAGATTTCGTCTGGGGACCTCTGGCTCAGCAGGCATTTGAAGACATTAAGCAGCGACTCACTTAGGCACCGTTCCTAATACATCCCGATTATACCAAACCATTCGTGGTCCAGTGTGCCGCTAGTCAGTGCGTCGTAGGAGCTGTGTTAGCGCAATGCGATGAAGAAGGCCATGAGCGACCAATTGCTTACATGTCGCAAAAGTTAAATAAGGCCCAGCGCAATTACACAGTCTCTGAGCTGGAGTTCTTGGCAGTAATCCTAGCCATTAAGAAATTTCGGATGTATATAGAGGGCCACGAATTTAAGGTGGTCCCTGATCACTCGTGTCTGAAATGGCTGATGAGTCAGAGGGACCTGACAGGTCGATTAGCTCGATGGTCGTTGAAACTACAGGGATTGGACTTCACGATTGAAGATCGGAAGGGTTCCGCAAATGTGGTGGCAGATGCGTTGTCCAGATCGATGGAGGATACTCCATAAGGCGAAGTGTCCACTATTGAGATCGATCACGAGCCGCTTATCGACTTGTCGTCACCGGCGTTTTCTTCCGTTGAGTACAACGAGTTGAAAGAAAAGTACTCTGCTTCCCCGATTCCCCGATTACTGGGTGGTTGATCAGTATCTGTATCACCGTAACGAATTCGCCACAGGAGATGTGGACTTCGACGATCTGTGTTGGAAATTGTATGTCCCAGTTGAACTCCGTGAGTCGGTATTAAAAGTCGCTCATGATATGCCCACATCCGCTCACGGCGGAATTGCTAAGACGGCCGAAAAGCTTCGCAGACATCTGTACTGGCCAGGCATGGTGAAACAGATAGTTCAATACGTTTCACAATGCGAGTTATGCCACACTTCGAAGACACCAACCCAAGTACTTCGACCGCCAATGGGATCACTCCCGGCTACAGAGCGTCCCTTTCAACGACTTTACATTGACTTAATCGGTCCATTTCCGCGCACCAGGCGGGGCAATATCGGAATCCTAATTATATTAGATCACTTTTCGAAGTTCACGTTCCTGAAACCGCTACGAAAGATTACGGCCCTTCCCATTATAGAATTCATAAGGGATCAGGTTTGCTACTGCTTTGGCGTGCCGGAAAACATTGTATCTGACAATGGCCGCCAATTTATCAGTACAGCAATGGCGAACTTTTTAAACGAATTTGGTATTAAGCATACATGCACCGCAGTGTATTCGCCCCAAGCCAATGCCTCCGAGCGGGTGAACAGGTCTGTTAACGAGGCGCTGCGCTCGTACATTCGCAAAGACCAGAGGGCTTGGGACGAATACCTGCCTAGCATAAACTGTGCGCTTCGCAACAGCCTACACCAATCCATAGGGTACGCCCCCTTATTATGTTTTGTTTGGCCAGCACATGATATAGCATGGAAAAGATTATGATATTTATAGAGCAGGTGAGCAACTACGAGAGGGCCCAATCAGATTTACCCGAAAAGATGAGATACATGACATGGTTCGGAGGCGGTTACGTCAAGCTCTAGAAAAAACCCGAAAAACCTATAATCTCAGGTCGAGGTTTTCGATTACTTTGAAACAATCTGATTACTTCTGTGCCAAGTTAGCGCCAACAGGAATATCCGCCAAAGTAGCCGAGGTTTTGGGTAACTCCTGTTACCGTTTAGTAGATCTGAAAGGCGCCCCTATGGGCGTATATCACGCGAAGGACATTTGGTAGTAAGCTACTGGCTTGCCACCTTTTTCAGCTGTTGCTCAGGCCACCAGTGGCTGATCACCACCTGTTTTGTGAGGGGTGGCAACGCTCACGCTCTTTGTCGGAGCGCAGAGCGTAAGCAAACGGAGAGCCGCTCTTTCCAGCCCGTGTCTGCAATGGAGATATCGGCATCTCCTCTTTCCATCATGCGACGGACAGATAAGTCCCGTATGATGGCGTGAGGGAAGTTTCGAGAAAACAAGTTTTTTTTCTATGAACTTCACATCACGCCATCCTACGGTACTAGCAATTAACGCCGACGCTGATAAGAGAGGGCGAGATGTCCATATGTGCAAGCGGCCACGACTGGAAGGAGCGGAGCAAACCAGTTTTCGCTCTGCGGCTTCGACACAGATCGTGAGCTGATAATTAGTCAGTCGAAGTTTGGGGTTGAAAAGAAGAAGTTTGTCTCGTCTTCGGTTTCCACGAGTTGGGGATTTTTTTTTTTTTTGATATACTGCGTCAGCTGAACAAAAATTAATACAAGTATCCGAAAAATGGTTTCAAGAAAATTACGTTCCATTGGCCAACACAAAAATAGTGAAATGGATTGATGTGGATTATTGCTAAAACAGACACTTGACAAATAATACATTTATTTTACAAATTGAAAGTCCAAATCGACGCTTGTTTTCCATTATTTTACATTGAATGGGTGATTAAAACATCTTTAAAGCGATCACAAAACCCAGTTCGCTTTTGCTGTGCACATAAATACAATAAAAGAAATGCCGTTTGATAATTTTTAAATAAAACGTTGTTGATGTGTGTATAAAAACAACGTAGTCGTTTTCTTTGCTGGCGTCGACGTCTTCGCGTTCGCAGTCGCTACCATCATCATCTCAGGTTTTGTTTGCTTTTTACTCTGCAACAAAAACAACAACAACAGCAAGCAACACGTTGAATCTTGATTTACTGTTATGCTGGGTGTGTAGTACGTATAAAAAGCTGCGACTCTAATTTGTGTATATTTCATGAACGATGCAACGATGAAAGCAACACTTTGATAGCTGAATTGATTAACTGTTGCAGATAAACACCCATTACTGACATCGCAAAGCAGAAAGCAACACTTTTTTTACTACGTAACAACAACGGGTACAACTATTCAACTACGACAAAAACGACTCGCTACAAATGCAGCAGAAACGGGAACAAAAAACCATTTACACTCAACACAAGGATACTTATCAATATATATACCGGATTATGTACTACATTTCAAAACACAAACAGGAAAATATTCATGACCAACAACAGAACAAGTGCAGTCCTCAAGAAATAGTTTGTATTTACAATATATTTTGTAGGATTTTTTTTTTTTACTATCTCGACTTTAACTATAAAAAACTATCTCGACTCTTGTATTCTTATGTTATTTTTCGTTATTTTGTTGCTGGCCTTTCATTTAATTTAAGAACAATGAATTCAATCACCATCTGTTTTCGTAACTGGCATATTTAATCGAAACTAAAATTTAACGACCACCAGTAAACTTACATACATATATTAATATTATAGAGTTCCAGGTCGGACCTTCCCTCGCGGGCGCCTACGGAGAGGAGGACCCCCACCAGGTAATTTTGTAGATAATCTATGTAAATATATTTATAAACAGTACGTTGCAAATACACTACCGAAAAAAAAAAAAAAAAAAAAAACAAGAAAATGTTTTGTTAGGCGATTTATTTAGTAAACTAACTTATAGCAGTAAATTTCCTTTGAATCATACCTAAAAATATTATGTTCTCGACGCATATTGTTTAGGCGGTTATTGTGATTACTTAAGTATAAGAACTATTACAAAATTAGGCAATGGCAACAACAATAATATTCATATGCAACATGAATGTGAATTCAGATCTATGGTAAAGTAAGTTTATTAGGAAAACAGTCATTGTCAGATAATGAAGATATTAAGCTTATGCTGATTGTGCGTAAAATACGTTAATGTTCACAATTCTTATTTCATATTTATAACAAGGAACGTTTATAAATAATAGAATTTAACTAGTTTAGAAGTAAATGACATTTAGCTCAAAAGAACATTTGTAATACACACACAATATGAAGCAAGGAGAAAACTCTGGTTTTTATTTGTTTTTCTTCATATGAATGTTTGAAAAAAAAAAAAAAAAATGGTTTAAGTAACTTTATTTAGGTCAGCAGGTGAGTAAGCGGTTCCGCTCCGCGCAGCCAGACGACGCAATGGTAAAGGGGTTGGCGCAGAAATTTTCAACGCGCCAACCATGGTAGGGCGGGTATAGAAAGGGGGAGGGAAATACCAACAACTCCCCCCCCCTTCCTCCTCTCATCTCTCTCTCCCACCGATCCTCCGCGTACGTGATTTTTCTTTACTTTGTACGGCGGTTTTTGCCGCCACCAACTCACCACCGATCACGAGTGGATTACGTCGTGTCGGTTTAAATTTATTCGTCCTGGTTTCTGGCTGCAGAGCTTCAGTAAGCCTCAGCTCCTTTCTGTTTTTTTTTGTAACTGGGGTTTAAAGACACTGTCGGGGTTGTTTAACACCCCCCCCCCCCCCCCCCCCCCACTTTCCCTGAGCACGGCCGGACGAGCTGAGCTGCCCTGACAGTGGTCATTTGTCGTCTTTTGATTTTTTTTTTTGTTTGTTAATTTAGTTTACCGCGCTCTCTCCACCCCAACTACGTTACAGTTTAACCACATGGATAATATGATCAAACATAAACGTCGAGTCTACGGGATTCCTTTATCATCACTATCATCAACACACAGCACCACCACAAGCGTCATCATCAACAGCCAATTCACCATCGACATCATCAACTTCAACAGCAGCAGCATCAGCAACACAAGGAGCACCCTCATCATCATCAGCAGCAGCACTCACTACTGCAACATCATCACACATTAACGCTAGCGAGAACGTTCGTTGCCCAACATGCAACGAGGAGGTTGGAGCTACCATCTGCGAACCCTAAAACATAAAAAGAATTGTTGGCTACCTCTAAATGATGGCCTAAATTGTATAGCATCAGCCTTTAGGAGCAGAATCCAGACACTACTGTTCGAAAATATGGATGATGGGCTTCTCATTCCAGAACAGTTCTTCCTAAAAGCTAAGAATAGAATTCTACAAGAGCTAGTTAATATGATTGCGAAGCATAGCATGTTCAAATGCAACATGGAGTTGTATGCTGAATATTTTAAAAATGTGGATGAGGAAGTGGTGGTTGAAGTAAAATCATTTCAGACAAAGATGAGTTTCAGGAGAGGGATAGTGGATGGGCTCCCCTTCGGATACTTAACCTGGAAATAAATATAAACCAGTATCGGCCACTAAAAGGAACGTCTTACATCCCTCTACCAAAAGTTCTGCAGGAGAAACGTGCTTGCATCAATGTAAGAAACGACGATCTATACTGTTTCAAATAGGCCATAATATCTGCACTTATGGATGTGGAAGATAATCCACATAGGCCACAAAATTATAAAGTGATTAATATCGAATCGGAAATTATTACGGTTGCTAATGGATCGATACTCAATTTTACAGGACTAGAGTTCCCCATGCCAATAAGCCTCATCCACAAATTCGAAGAAATGAATCCAACCATTAGCGTTAATGTGTTTGGCTTCGATACACAGTCAGGAAACATCGAAGTGCCGTACCACTGCACCAAGCAAGAAAAGGTACAGCACATCAACGTCTTGCTGCTGAAAAATTATGAGTAGTTCCACTATGTATGGATTAAAAACATTTCAAGGTATTTATAATTTCATTTTTTTCTCAATTTCATATCATTTCACTTTCATTTTACACGAGTACTTATTGCAATAAATAAGCTAATTATAATTCTTTCTTGTATTTTAGACTAATAAAACATCAAAATACGTCTCACCGAAGACAAATATTTTTATGCAAAAGCTGCCTCACGTATTCGCATAATGAGAGTACTCTTGCTAAGCATAGGGAAGTATGCGGAAAAATTATAACCGAGATGCCGGAGGTAGAGAAAGCGGTAATTACTTTTACTAACTTCAACAAAAAGTTAGATGTACCATTTGTTGTATATGCAGACTTTGAATGTCTGTTAAGCATCGTAGATTTAAGTAGTGATAATCTAAATAAACACATACCAATAGCTTTTAGTTATTACATTAATTGTAAATATGACAGTAGTTTAATTAGATTTATTTTTTATTCTGGGGAGGATGCTCCCAAAAAGTTTATAGAATATTTAGTTAGAGATGTAAGATATATTTATTGTAATTATTTAAGTGTAGCGAGGCCAATGGACTCGTTGCCCGTAGAAGAGCTGAACGTGCAAAACAACTCGAATTCTTGTCATATTTGCGGACAGGAATTGGGGTCTGATAGAGTTGCAGATCATTGCCATTTGACGGGGAAATACAGTGGGTCGGCTCATAACGAATGCAATTTGAAATTCCAGATTGCAAAGTTTGTGCCTGTATTTTTCCATAATTTTTCAGGCTATGACTGTCACCTATTTATTAAAAAATTGAATGCTTTTGAGGGTGACATTAATGTCAAACCATTAAATAAAAAATTATACGTGTCACTCTCAAAACGAATTCAAGTGAGCGAAAAGAATTCAATTGAAATAAGATTCTTGGATTCTTTTCGCTTCATGGCATCAAGTTTGGATGCATTGGCGAAAAATTTGTTACCAACTGATTTTCATGTTGTTCGCCAAATGTATCCAAATGAAGATGAATTTCAACTCATAACGCGAAAAGGTGTATTCCCTTATGAATACATAAATTCAGTCGGCCGTCTCAGAGAAAATCGTCTTCCCAGTCATGTTGACTTCTTTAGTCACTTGACAAATACATCATGCACTGAGAAAGACTACCAACACCCAATAAAGGTTTGGCAAGTCTTTAACTGTCAAACCTTGGAAGACTACATGCTATTATATCTGAAGACGGATGTGCTACTCTTGGTAGATGTTTTTAAGAATTTTCGAAAAGTTTGTAAAAACATCTACAAAGTAGATCCATGTCAATTTTACCCAGCTCAAGGTTTATCATGGAATGCTATGTTAAAAACAACAAAGATAAACCTGAAACTTTTCACTGTTATTGACATGCACCTTTTCGTTCAAAAGAATATCCGAGGCGGCAAGAATATCCAATGCAGTTTAAGGCATTCAAAGGCAAATGATAAATATATGGTGGCTTACGATAAAAGTAAACCATCACAATATTTAACGTATTTGGATGCCAACAATTTGTACGGTTGGGCAATGCCGCAATATCTACCTTATGGGGGATTCGAATGGGTGGAAAACATTGAACAATTTAATGTTCTTGATATTCCTTTCGGTTCTCCCATCAGATACTTATTAGAAGTTGACATAGATTACCCACAGAGTTTACATTATGCACATAATGACTTACAGTTTTGTGCTGAAAATAAAACTGTGGGTAATTCCAAATGTACAAAGTTGATCACTGACTCAACCAACAAAACTCGCTATGTAATTCACTATAGAAATGTTCAACAGTGCATCAGAAATGGTTTATTGTTGAAGAAAATTTATAGAATATTGCAATTCAAGCAGTCTTGTTGGTTAAGTCAGTATATCGACCTGAATACTCATCACCGCAGTTTAGCAAAGAACGCTTTTGAGAAGAATTTTTTCAAATTGCTAAACAATGCGGTGTATGGGAAAACAATGGAGAATGTAGATAAACGGAAAGACGTTAAAATAGTGAACGACTGGGAAAGTAGGGGTAAGCGATTGGAAGCCCGAGCACTTATCGCTAAACCAAACTTTCACAGTCTGAAGCAATTCACAGAAAATATGATTGCTGTTCAGATGTCTAGGGTCCGTCTAGTTTATAAAAAGCCAATTTATTTAGGTTTTATTGTTCTCGAGTTGTCGAAGTGGAAAATATACGAGTTTCATTACAATTACATGAAATCAAAATTCGATAACTTGAGACTAAACTATATGGATACCGATTCGTTAATCTACACCATCGAAACGGATGACTTTTATCGGGAAATTCGTGATACACAGTCAGGAAACATCGAGGGGCCGTACCACTGCACCAAGCAAGAAAAGGTACAGCACATCAACGTCTTGCTGCTGAAAAATTATGAGCAGTTCCACTATGTGTGAATTAAAAACATTTCAAGGTATTTATAATTTCATTTTTTTCTCAATTTCATATCATTTCACTTTCATTTTACACGAGTACTTATTGCAATAAATAAGCTAATTATAATTCTTTCTTTTATTTTAGACTAATAAAACATCAAAATACGTGTCACCGAAGACAAATATTTTTATGCAAAAGCTGCCTCACGTATTCGCATAATGAGAGTACTCTTGCTAAGCATAGGGAAGTATGCGGAAAAATTATAACCGAGATGCCGGAGGTAGAGAAAGCGGTAATTACTTTTACTAACTACAACAAAAAGTTTGTTTGAAGGTAGATAAACGGAAAGGCGTTAAAATAGTGAACGACTGGGAAAGTAGGGGTAAGCGATTGGAAGCCCGAGCACTAATCGCTAAACCAAACTTTCACAGTTTGAAGCAATTCACAGAAAATATGATTGCTGTTCAGATGTCTAGGGTCCGTACAGTTTATAACAAGCCAATTTATTTAGGTTTTGTTGTTCTCGAGTTGTCGAAGTGGAAAATGTACGAGTTTCATACAATTACATGAAATCAAAATTCGATAACTTGAGACTAAACTATATGGATACCGATTCGTTAATCTACACCATCGAAACGGATGACTTTTATCGGGAAATTCGTGATGACATCGAGTCGCAATTTGACACATCCGACTATCCCGTTGAAAATGTATATAGTTTCCCCCTTAGAAATGCCAAAGTCCTCGGTATGATGAAGGATGAAAATAAGGGGGAAATCATGACATAGTTAATTGGCCTTAAATACAAAATGTATTCTATAAGCTTAGCAAATAATACAGAAATAAAGAAAGCAAAAGGCGTTAAAAAATGTGTAGTTGATAAGTTTAGTTTAAGTGATTATAAAAACTGTCTAGTGAATAATAAAATTATATATGCAGGCATGTACATATTTAGGACTAAAATGCATCAAATATATACTCAATTATTTCATAAGATAGCTTTAAGACCAATAGATGATAAGCGTAAAATTAAGGAAAATAATGCTCAAACATGCGTGGGGCATTATCGAAGAGATTTAGAATTAGAATTAAATACAGATAAGGATATCTTTAGAAATATAGATTATTAATTCCAATGTTTGTTAATATAAATAAGAACCAACTTGTAAATAATAAGAAAAAAATTTATTCATATTAACAAAATTGTATTACATTAACATTTGTAATAGAATTTTAATGAGTTCTTTATTTATTTACAATGAAATTTCTGAGTAGCACTGCATTTTCTAGAGCAAAGTGTCCATTATGGGAATGGCATATTTTTGGTAGTAAGTATGTTTCTTTAAGCGTTTGAAGGTTTTGACATGCCATTTCTTCAACGTTAATTACAGGTTTTCTTAGGAGCTGTTCAATCCAAAGTTTCTTTTCAACTCCTTTTACATATACAGGTTTACGTTTAATATTTAACTTCAAGAAATTCTCAAGACTTTTAAAAGTAATTGATGAGTTCCAGAGTTCCAAGTAAATCCATGATGATGCTTTGTTAACCAATTTGCTTGTTTCTGATGTTTAAGCGACAATTCTTCAAATTCAAAAGGTGGCTTAATAATAAAATTTTGATATTCATAATTGCTGAAAGTAACTGCCAATTCTTTTAGTATAAAATTATTGAAATTTCCCTTAAAGCCTTGCACATCCAATGTGACAAACTCTTCCATTTTGTCTTAGGCAACCTTGTATAAGTATACAATAAGCTGATGTGTTGGCTGGACTATTCTTAGATGTTTTGAATTCAATTCGAATGTCAATTGGACCAGTTTTTATAACTTCATTTTGATGAGTTACGTCAATCACAACTATTGGAGCCTTATCTTTAAAATCTTCTGGTAGCAGCAGGGGTTGAGAGTCACGAGAAAAATAGTTTTGTTGAAACTTTAAGAACATATCATAGAGCAAAGAGTACATATCAAGAGCGATCAAAGTTCAGATTCAGATCATCATAGGGATATGTATCAGAGTTCAGGTGCACTTTAACATTATTTAAATGACAATGTTGAAATTTGTTGTCTCTTCGAAAGGCAATTAATATGAAGCGTGGTCGTTTATTCTGTGAGGATAACTTAGCATTCCACAAATGATTGTTTCCCTGTGTAAGTAGTGCATTAAAGTGACAGGTCCAACTACGAAATGCCATTAATAAAGGTTTTCCACTTTGAATTGTTTGATAAATTTGTAATTTTGCAAAATCAGCCAACTGTATATGTGGAATTTTCCATATAATGTTGGTTATCGTTAGTTTTATATTTTCCGCTGCGACAGTTGAATATATAACATTATCATCAGATTTAGATCTTATTAATATTAGTTCATGCTTAGAATTTAGAATTATTTTGTTAAAGTCTTCACCAAATCCTAATAGCATATTTAATGGTGTACAAAAGTTAAAATATCCATTTTTTTAATGCTGAAACCATCCAGCATTTTTGAGCATGTTACTCTGCAGTGTGTTTAAAGAGACATAGTTTTTTACCGTTGAAGTTACACGCAGATGACGTGTACGATCAATTTCCAATCCGTTCACTTCATAGCGAATTTCATCAAACATGAAGGCAACACAATTGTTTTTTAATTTTGTATTAGCGGTTGCTTCTCAATTTTCTAATATAACTGTGCCTTCTCCCTAGGTCCTTATCTCATCATTGCTTTTATGTGATTGCAAATACGGTGAATAGCTATGATATTCCTTCTTAATAATACTTTCATCATAAAGCGGTGTTTGTAGAACATCAATTATTTGACTAATTTTAGTTTTAGTTTGTTTTAAGTTTCAAGCCCAATGATTGTAGAAACCTTCGGTTTTCAAAAGACAGATTTCTATTTTGGAGAATTTTTTTTGGTTTATTCGTTTTCTGTAACCTTTTCAATGCAGAGAGTGAAGATGAACTGAATGAAGATGCTCCGGTGTATGTGTTTTTATTACATACAATCATTGCTCCTGTGGTTTTAGATGAAGTCTGAGTGTTATGGTTTCTCCGCAAAAATTTATTAAATGGCCGTTTTGATCGACAATTTTCACTGTAATCGAACTTATCTGTCTGGAGTTTACTAGTAAATAGATTACATTTTTTGGGATCTCATCTATTTTATAGCCTGGACTAACATTCAAAGCAAACATTTGAATTGTGTGCGCTGGTATATTGTTAATATATGCACCAGTAACTATGTCACACTTAATGTGTATAGCATTTATGTGTGTTATATTCACTGGCAAGTCTGAAGTATGCAATTTTCCTGGTTCCAATACTTTTTCACTGAAACCTAGTAGAGAGCCGATGGTTCGTTTTTTATTAAAGAAAATGGTGTCATTGCTGGATCCTACAAAAGCTTGCAATGTATTAGGATTCGCGGCTATTTCCACCTTCTCATTCTGATCTATACTAGAATATTTATTTTGGATAAATTCAGCAATGTCATCCAGCTCATATGACCCAACAGGAATCTCAATAGTATGATCGCCAAAGTAAAATAAGTTATTTTCGGGATCAACGTTTGGTATTGTATGGTAACTATGGAAGTCTACAAGACCACAAACATACGGTCTCTCTAAATATAAAGGTGGAAAATAATTAGCTGATAAAACGCATTTATTTCCAGTTAAAGTAAGAGTAATTGACATTTTGCGAGTAGTTTGACTAATGAAATGAAAAACAGATATATTTTTCTTTAATTAACAATATTATTTTATTTATTTTGGTATGTATGTATATAAAAATTGTTCATAAAATGTCATTCTTATTGATCCAGGATTTTTGATCATCGCTAAATCTTAACCATTTCACAAAAACTTTTCTGCCTGTGGTCTTAAGAACTTTTTCTACCAGATATGTATTGGGATATCTTGTTTTCTGCAGTTTATTTTCATAGAATCCACCTTTAATTGTATTCCCTTGGTAGTCTTCAAGAATGTATGTTGTTGGGTTTGTAATTCTTATATTTTTAATTTTAAATATTTCCGTTGTCCAATTTGGCGTATAAATTTTCTCGAAAACGTGTTTATGTTTACTTATACGTACATGATTTCCTACCTGAAATTTTGGCTTTCTAAATATTTTCAGGTTGTTGTAGACGGTGCTTAATAATAATTTTTCGTTGCTCGAATTCACTTTGATTGGAGGCATGTTGATGGTTCGATGCTTTTTGGTGTTATATTTATACCCTACACCTTAAGGTTGAGGGTATATTCACTTTCTACCGGAGTGTGTAACGCATAGAACTAGACAAGATAGGTAAGGAAAAGTATATATATTCTTGATCAGCATCACTACCAAAAATTGAAATAACGATGTCTGTCCGTCTGTCTGTCTGTCCGTTGAAATCACGATCTCAGGAGAACGGATTAAGATTTCAAAATGAAATTTGGCAAAAATATTTGTTGCTATGTTGGGGTGTTTCGTATTGAAAATGGGCAAAATCGCCTAAGGACTACGCCTACTTTTTATATCGAGAGTGCAGGTACCTCTGTTTTGCCTATTAAAAAATGCCATATCAGCATCACTTTTTGAGAGAAGACAAGAAAATTTTATATGTAGGTTTAGACTAATGCTTCCAGTTAATATGCTAAATATGGGCGTGATCCGCCCACTTTTAGTTTACATAGGTCATGGAAGGTTTTACATGGATTGTATTGAAAAGTATATAAGTTTCCTGAATAATGGTGTACACAATATTGTAGTTTGTGAACCAACAATATTCTGTTGGGAAAAAAATGTTCGGGCCACGCCTCCTTTTTACCCATCCACCCAGTATTGCAATATATTTTTATACCCTATACCTAAATTTTGAGAGTAAACGCACCTAGTACCGGTGTTTGTAACGCACAGAAATAGTTAAGCAGCTATAATTATAGTTTATCTTATATATACGAGTATATATGCAGCTTTAAGATGTAGGGTATTTCGGCTACAGCCCGGCTGTAGACAACACCTTTACTAGTTTTTAATTAAGTTTTTATAAAAGTCAATCCATCGATATGAGCCATTATATCTGAATTCCTTCCAGATCATCTGCTTTAACGTTCGATTGAAGCGCTCAACAATTGACGCCTTTAAAATACTATAAGTTGATTAATGGTTGATGTGGTATTTTTTCATTAAACGTTGAAAATTTCCTTGCCGTCATCGGTTTGTAAATTGTTTGGTTTCCATTTCAAGGAGAATATGGATTTCATAGCCATAGTAACGTCAACAGAGTTCTTGAATTTCAATTGTACAATCCAGGCATACTTTGAGAATGTATCAATTACAGTTAGAAGAAAACGATAGCCATCATTGTATACCGAATAAGCATCCATTTCAACTAAATCCGCCTGACAAAGATCATCTATTCCTTTAGTTATGACACGCCTTCGCTTAAAGTTCTTATGTACGTGCTTGTCTGTGAAGCTCTTCCACCAAAGCTTGCTTTTTACTCATATCTTAATAACTCTTTTCTTTTCTGCATTTCATTAAGAAATTTCTCTTCTAAATCAGCTACGCATTTCGGTTTTTTTCTGTAGTTCTTGAAATATATAGCTTTCAATTCGCTCAATTTGTTCACTGGTATATTTTACAAAATTTTGAACATTACTTTCAATATCGTTTTTGTGATCTGTAGTTTTCGAGAGACTACCTCGTCGATGTTTTTATTTATTTCTTCTCTCAGTATATCGTACTCTTCTTTAAATTCAACCTTTATCTGTTTAAGACTATCATCAACTAATGATTGAAACTTTTTGCTAACTTTTTCAATATCTTTATTTATTTGCTCCTTTAGTGTATTATTTTGTTTTTAAATTCCACATTCATTTGATTTATGGTATAGTCAACATATAATTTTGTTACTCCATCGTTGTCATAAACAGGTGTATTAACATTTCTAAGGCATTTCCAACGGAGATCCAAGTTTTTATTGCTATCCAAATTGAAACCAAAAGCTTTTGAAAAATTTCGCTTTAATTTACTGTTTGATGAGATTTTAATGGAATAATGACCGAACTTGTTAACGCTCATTTTGTTATTATCTTTATTTAGAAAAGTGCTGTTTATTTATAAGAAGACTTAGACAATTATATTAGATTCTCGCAATTCTTCAATGATGGACATAATTTCGTTGTTGTGATTGGTGTGTCCAGCCGATTGTGAAGTCAACAAAAGCCTTAATCTATCAACTAACTCATTTGGATCATCCCAATATATATAATTAGGTTTTTGTGGATTAACAGTCATCAAACCGGTTCCCATTATTACTTTCGGAGACGTAGTTAGCGGCGATACATCATTAAATAATAGTTTTATAATGTTGGGGTATTTGAAGGCTCTAGCTCCTTTTACTTGCTCATTTTGGTAGCAGCGCACGTCTGTGTAGTCCGAAGTCTCAACCACAAGTGAGGAATGACAATAGAACTCTGTTCACGATTGCCCAAGCAGCAGCGCACGTCGGTGTAGTTCGAAGTCTCAACCGCAAGTGAGGAATGAGAATATTTTCTGTTCACGATTGTCCAAGCAGCAGCACACGTCTGTGCAGTTCGAAGTCTCAGCCGTAAGTGAGGAATGAGAATAATGAAGCGATCGTCTGTCGACTCGTTGCCTTAACTCCACCCCTTTTTCATCGTTCGCTTCAATGTTTTTCGTGTTCTGAATCTGTTCTGTTGCTTTGTAGCGTTGCGGTTCCAAACTTGTTTTCCTTGTGTATTTCTTCGTACACAAACTCGTTTTCGTGGTGTATTTCTTGTTTCTTTCCCTCACGACGGTGGATGTTTGTGATGATCGTCCCTCTCTCCCCTCTTACATTTAACTTACATATTTATTCTATACGGTTCTTATGCCGTCGCCACGGAGGGCAAATAAGGAAAATTATTTGTTACATAAATAAATTCATGATTTACGGTCATATTAAATTAATTATTTAAATAAAGAAACTTAAGTATTATAATAGAAAAATATATATATTTATTATGAAAACTTATGTGTGCCCCAAAATTGGCCACATATTTTGGGTGTCACACCCTTTTGCATTGCCATATTTTGATGGTTTTTTAGATATAAGAGTTCCATCAATCCAGGTGTAAAGTTCCAACTATTATCTGATATTGTTATTTTATCATTACATATGCAGAATATAGTATTCCCGATTCGCCATTTATCATCAAATCCTTTGTATGGTCCGTATGTAGTATACAACTCATTCTGTTGCTGTAGTTGGGAGTAAAGTATTGATTCAGTGCATTTTTCATTATCTTTTGTAGTAATATCGAGTTCAGCCGCCAATTGATCATCTTCATCATCATCCTCCACTTGAGACTAAAATTCATCGTCGTCTTTAGATCTTTTAATCTCTTTTAAGATCTTTTAATATTTTTTCATCCATTTTGGAAATATATCGAAACAACTTTCAAATCAGCTATAAACAGCTATCAGATCAGGAAAACCAGCTGCCAGATCAGCTATAAACAAAAGAGCCACAATGGGTCGCATAAAATAAAGAGCCACAATGGGTCGCATAAAATAAAGAGCCACAATGGGTCGCGTAAAATAAAGAGCCACAATGGGTCGCGTAAAATAAAGAGCCACAGTGGGTCGCGTAAAATAAAGAGCCACAATGGGTCGCGTAAAATAAAGAGCCACAATGGGTCGCGTAAAATAACTACAAGAGCCGTTTGCACGGTCGATATTTATTATACGAGGCCATCTTGGGGTCACCAAGATACCTCAAAAATGCGAACTTTTGGTGTCTACTGTTGCGTGACTAATATATTAGTTGGCATCAGATCAAAGGCTGATTTGTAATGTTCAAATAAGCTCGTTAAAAGCGGCAAGCGAAATAAACTGTCCCCGAATTCTAAGACATTTCCAATGGAATCGGCCGTGAACGAAGACAAATTCCATTCAAACAACATTTTGTCCGTCGGCTGATTGCTATTCATTCGTATGTCTGTATATCTGTCGGTAGATGTATGCTTTCTGGTTTTCCCTACTCGATCTGCTAATGTGAATATTTGTGTTTATGTGTAGCTATGTATTCGTAGTGTGTACTTGTTTGCATACGGTCACTTGGGAGAAACAGGTTTTCTGTGTTAATTCCAGTTTTATTCTTCGTAGTCTGTTTGTAATCTTTCTGTTTTGCTTTGCTCTTCATATTTAATTAATATGTAAATAAATATGTGTATCTAATTGTCTAATCTAAAACTATTTATATTAAAATCTTATTGTAACGAATTGTGGTCGTTACAATTTTATATAATCTGCTATATAAAGCAATCAATTTATTAATTCTCCTAATCTTAAATTCGAGGTTAATACAGATGCACGCATCTGATACATCAGCGCTGTTTTGTGAAGACCAACAACAAATGGTATAATGATAGCCATGATGTGATTTTATTAACAAAGCGCCTTCGTACCGACATAATTTCACGTAGCTCGTCAAAATTTCTTCATAATGTTCATCCAGGATATTTTTTTTCTGAGTCATTAGAAAGTTATGAACACGTTTCAAAAATAACGACATGTTGATAGAGTTCATGTTGTGTGTTGTTCGTTGGTAAATAAAATACTGAATATATAGAAATTTTTTATGCAATCTTTTTGTTTTGGGGTTTCTACACTCTCAATAAGTTTCTCGCTCTCTTTTATACTCTCTGCCATAATAAAAGGAATTTGGTTTTACTGAAAATATATAGAAAACCTAATATGATATGATCTTTGACTGTATCATTTCATTCAGTCATTGTAAAACTCTCGAACGAAACATTCAAACGCGCAAACCAAAAAATTACTTTTCTATTTAATTAATAAAAAATATACAAAAAAGAACGAAAGAGTAAAATGGAACAAAACCAGGCAACCTTATCAACTTTTTCTCTAACTGGAGGCCAACGCAAGCTATCCTATCAAAACTGTGCGACGAGTCAAATAAAATATGGGCAACGCACATTAATGCAACTAGGAGACAAAGTTGTGTTTTTGCTTTAACGCTTCACCAGCATTTGTGATGAGACCATTAAGGAATTCAATAACGGTTTCTACTATTTGGTGAAAATAGTGAAGGATGGTTCTGATGATTTTCGCTTGGAGGTGATTACCGACATTCTGCTTTCGCAGCCATTTTATTATTAAACGTAATAAATACGTATATACTTATAATACAAATTACAAAATAAATAAATAAAGAAAAACAAAAAATATTAAACTTTAACTATAGTCTTTTATTATACAATATTGCAATTTCGAACAGGTTCTAAGCAATCTAGAATAAAACGACATTAATTTGATAACTCTAGAAATTTGGTACTCTAACATGTAGCATGCACAAGTGTTAGTACCATCGCAGCATTTATCTGAAGACCAGCAGCAGCTCTCATAATGATTACCATGAATAGATTCAACTTTTTCGTGATGTTGATTACGACATAACTTTGAATAGACGCTTAGAATTTCTTCAAAATGTTCCTCAAGTAGATTTTCCTTTTGCTTTATTAAAAACTTATGAACACGATCGGTAAATTCACAAATGTTTAAGTTTTCCATCGTCACTCGTCAACAATCTATCACGTTATAATTATTATATACTGATGCATAACTTTAAATATGATTTACTTAAACTTAACAATTCACCTAATCTTTAACATACTCCATTTATACATATACTATATATTGTAACGATGCTTCTCTTCGCCTGGATATAACTCAGTCCAGTCAAAGGTCTCGTTCAGTTATTTATTTGTTAGAACGCAATACATCAATTTTTATATTAACAACTTTATTGAATTGCTTTTGATTTTAGCTTACAATGTTTCTCTATGTGCCTAAGGATAAGTTTCTTACATAAGTTTACAATAAGTTGCTGGAATGTTATTTTAAATATTATGGATTAGGCTGTAAGCAAATGATTAGATTGCTGGAAATTAAAAGTTCTCTGATTAGGCTGTAAGCAAATCGTTAGATTATCGTTATAATTTATTCAATTAGGCTTGAAAGGCAATTTTCTTGTTAGTTTCTCCTTGAGGCGAGTCACTCCGCTTTGTTGTTGCTATGAGTCGCGAGGTATAAACCCACAGGCCGACTGTCCCTCTGCCGCGGGCTATAAACCCACAGACCGACAGGGCTATGTTACTATGAGTCGGGGGGTATAAACCCACACACCGACTGTCCTTCTGCCTCGGGGTATAAATTCACAGACCGACAGGGCGATATTGTTGTATGGTTGTATGGTCAGTGATCGTACTCTTCTTTAAATTCAGTCTTTATCTGTTTAAGACTAGCATCAACTAGTGATTGAAACTTTTTGCTAACTCTTTCAATATCTTTCTTTATTTGCTCCTTTAGTGTATTATTTTGTTTTTTTAAATTCCACATTCGTTTTTTGTTTTTATTGCTATCCAAATTGAGACCAAAAGCTTTTGAAAAATTTCGCTTTAATTTACTGTTTGATTAGATCTCAATGGAATAATGACCGAACTTTTCAACTCTCATTTTGTAATTATCTTTATTTTAGAAAAGAGTTTATTTACATGAAGATTTATACAATTATATTAGATTCTCTCAATTCTTCAATGGTGGACATGATTTCGTTGTTGTGATTGGTGCGTCCCGCCGATTGTGAAGACAACAAAAGCCTTTATCTATCAACTAACTCATTTGGATCATCCCAATATATATAATTAGGTTTCTGTGAATTAACACTCATGAAACCCGTTCCCATTGTTACTTTCTGTGAGATAGTTGACGGCGGTGCGTCATTAAATAATGGTTTAATAATGTTGGTGAATTTGAAGGCTCTAGTCCCTTGTAACGCGGCTCCGGTTTCTCCGGTCTATAGCCAGGGTATGCTCAGCGGGTACCAGAGGAGCTCGATACAAAAATTTATTTGATTCAAGGCACTTTTAGGTTTACGATAGGATTCTTCATTATTATTTACTTGCTAATTACAACATTTATCCTGCTGGAGAGAGAGGATACGACCGGCTTGTATTTCTTGTAGGAGAATGCGTTGACGCGCAGCGAGTGCGTACGTGAAGCGAGCATGCACCTCGTGCGTTGAAATGTTCAGGCGCTAGCGTTGGCGAGCAGACGAGTGCGTTGACGGGCAGACGTATGCGTTGACGAGCAGCGAGTGCATGCGTGTAGCGAGCATGCACCTCGTGCGTTGAATGATCAGGCGCTAGCGGTGGCGGACAGACGAGTGCGTTGACGTTCAGACGAATGCGTTGACAAGCAGCGAGTGCGTGTGTGTAGCGAGCATGCCCCTCGTGCGTTGGACGATCAGGCTAGCGTTGGCGAGCAGACGAATGCGTTGGCGAGCAGACTAATGCGTTGGCGGGCAGACGAATGCATTGACGAGCCGCGAGTGCGTTGACGGGCCGCGAATGCGTTGACGGGCCGACGAATGCGTTGACGAGCCGCGAATGTTTTACCGAGTAGCGAATACGCGAGCAATTGAGTATGCGGCGGAAAAGAAAAAGGTCACGGTGCGAGAGGTATTTTTACTAACCAAGTAGTGCCGGTTCAGAAGAACCAACGTACACAATATACGAAATAGTAGTGCCGATTCGAAAGAACCAACGTACACTATATACCTTGAGTGCCGATTCGAAAAGAACCAACGTACACTATATACCTTGAGTGCCGATTCGAAAAGAACCAACGTACACTAATACCTTTAGTGCCGATTCGAAAAGAACCAACGTACACTATATACCTTGAGTGCCGATTCGAAAAGAACCAACGTACACTATATACAGAAATCACGTCCCGCTTCCCCTCGCACAATGACTGAATAAATTATTTGTGTTCTTCTACGAAAGTCGTTCGCGTTACTTTGTACCCTGATGCTTTTATTGCTCGATTTTTAAACCGCACGAGTGTAATCGTTTAGGCAGCAGCGCACGTCTGTGTAGTCCGAAGTCTCAACCACAAGTGAGGAATGACAATAGAACTCTGTTCACGATTGCCGAAGCAGCAGCGCACGTCTGTGTAGTTCGAAGTCTCAACCGCAAGTGAGGAATGAGAATATTTTCTGTTCACGATTGTCCAAGCAGCAGCACACGTCTGTGCAGTTCGAAGTCTCAGCCGTAAGTGAGGAATGAGAATAATGAAGCGATCGTCTGTCGACTCGTTGCCTTAACTCCACCCCTTTTTCATCGTTCGCTTCAATGTTTTTCGTGTTCTGAAACTGTTCTGTTGCTTTGTAGCGTTGCGGTTCCAAACTTGTTTTCCTTGTGTATTTCTTCGTACACAAACTCGTTTTCGTGGTGTATTTCTTGTTTCTTTCCCTCACGACGGTGGATGTTTGTGATGATCGTCCCTCTCTCCCCTCTTACATTTAACTTACATATTAATTCTATACGGTTCTTATGCCGTCGCCACGGAGGGCAAATAAGGAAAATTATTTGTTACATAAATAAATTCATGATTTACGGTCATATTAAATTAATTATTTAAATAAAGAAACTTAAGTATTATAATAGAAAAATATATATATTTATTATGAAAACTTATGTGTGCCCCAAAATTGGCCACATATTTTGGGTGTCACACCTTTTTGCATTGTTATATTTTGATGGTTCTTTTAGATATAGGAGTTGCATCAATCCATGTTTAAAGTTCCAACTATTATCTGATATTATTATTTTGTCATTACATATGCTAAAGATGCTATCGCCGATTCGGCATTTACCATCCGATCCTTTGTGTGGTCCATATGTAGTATCCAACTCATTCTGTTGCTGTAGTTTGGAGTAAGGTATTGATTCAGTACATTTCTCATCATCTTTTGTAGTAATATCGAGTTCAGGCGGCAATTGTTCGTCTTCATCATCCTCCACCTGAGAGTAAAAGATAAGAGTATCATTGGAAAAGTCAGTTTTTACTGCTTTAGCTGGAGTACTTGTTTTAAATTTTGGTGGTAACTTAACTTTTAAGTTGTGTTTTGTATTGTCTTTTAATCGGTTTAAACGTTTTTTCTAATTGATTCTCTAGATCCGCTTTCCCAAGTTTAATATTTTTGAATTTCTGCACTCGTCTAGTTTTAATAAGATCTTTTAATATTTTTTCATTCATTCTGTTTTCATATTTTTTCATTCAACAGCTATCAGATCAGAAAAAACAGCTATCAGATCAGCTATAAAAAGAGATCAGATCAGGAAAACCAGCTATCAGATCAGGAAAAAAACACCTATTAGTTATAAGCAAATATTAGGTGAAAAGTATCGTGTATATCAATGTTATCAGTTGAAAGTTAGGTAACATACTAATATGAATATAGCATGATACTATCTTTATTAATTATATGTGAATGTATATATCAAATCCCTTTCTATAACGACCATTGTCAATAGAAAGGGTTTATTCGTTTTCTGTAACCTTTTCAATGCAGAGAGTGAAGATGAACTGAATGAAGATGCTCCGGTGTATGTGTTTTTATTACATACAATCATTGCTCCTGTGGTTTTAGATGAAGTCTGAGTGTTATGGTTTCTCCGCAAAAATTTATTAAATGGCCGTTTTGATCGACAATTTTCACTGTAATCGAACTTATCTGTCTGGAGTTTACTAGTAAATAGATTACATTTTTTGGGATCTCATCTATTTTATAGCCTGGACTAACATTCAAAGCAAACATTTGAATTGTGTGCGCTGGTATATTGTTAATATATGCACCAGTAACTATGTCACACTTAATGTGTATAGCATTTATGTGTGTTATATTCACTGGCAAGTCTGAAGTATGCAATTTTCCTGGTTCCAATACTTTTTCACTGAAACCTAGTAGAGAGCCGATGGTTCGTTTTTTATTAAAGAAAATGGTGTCATTGCTGGATCCTACAAAAGCTTGCAATGTATTAGGATTCGCGGCTATTTCCACCTTCTCATTCTGATCTATACTAGAATATTTATTTTGGATAAATTCAGCAATGTCATCCAGCTCATATGACCCAACAGGAATCTCAATAGTATGATCGCCAAAGTAAAATAAGTTATTTTCGGGATCAACGTTTGGTATTGTATGGTAACTATGGAAGTCTACAAGACCACAAACATACGGTCTCTCTAAATATAAAGGTGGAAAATAATTAGCTGATAAAACGCATTTATTTCCAGTTAAAGTAAGAGTAATTGACATTTTGCGAGTAGTTTGACTAATGAAATGAAAAACAGATATATTTTTCTTTAATTAACAATATTATTTTATTTATTTTGGTATGTATGTATATAAAAATTGTTCATAAAATGTCATTCTTATTGATCCAGGATTTTTGATCATCGCTAAATCTTAACCATTTCACAAAAACTTTTCTGCCTGTGGTCTTAAGAACTTTTTCTACCAGATATGTATTGGGATATCTTGTTTTCTGCAGTTTATTTTCATAGAATCCACCTTTAATTGTATTCCCTTGGTAGTCTTCAAGAATGTATGTTGTTGGGTTTGTAATTCTTATATTTTTAATTTTAAATATTTCCGTTGTCCAATTTGGCGTATAAATTTTCTCGAAAACGTGTTTATGTTTACTTATACGTACATGATTTCCTACCTGAAATTTTGGCTTTCTAAATATTTTCAGGTTGTTGTAGACGGTGCTTAATAATAATTTTTCGTTGCTCGAATTCACTTTGATTGGAGGCATGTTGATGGTTCGATGCTTTTTGGTGTTATATTTATACCCTACACCTTAAGGTTGAGGGTATATTCACTTTCTACCGGAGTGTGTAACGCATAGAACTAGACAAGATAGGTAAGGAAAAGTATATATATTCTTGATCAGCATCACTACCAAAAATTGAAATAACGATGTCTGTCCGTCTGTCTGTCTGTCCGTTGAAATCACGATCTCAGGAGAACGGATTAAGATTTCAAAATGAAATTTGGCAAAAATATTTGTTGCTATGTTGGGGTGTTTCGTATTGAAAATGGGCAAAATCGCCTAAGGACTACGCCTACTTTTTATATCGAGAGTGCAGGTACCTCTGTTTTGCCTATTAAAAAATGCCATATCAGCATCACTTTTTGAGAGAAGACAAGAAAATTTTATATGTAGGTTTAGACTAATGCTTCCAGTTAATATGCTAAATATGGGCGTGATCCGCCCACTTTTAGTTTACATAGGTCATGGAAGGTTTTACATGGATTGTATTGAAAAGTATATAAGTTTCCTGAATAATGGTGTACACAATATTGTAGTTTGTGAACCAACAATATTCTGTTGGGAAAAAAATGTTCGGGCCACGCCTCCTTTTTACCCATCCACCCAGTATTGCAATATATTTTTATACCCTATACCTAAATTTTGAGAGTAAACGCACCTAGTACCGGTGTTTGTAACGCACAGAAATAGTTAAGCAGCTATAATTATAGTTTATCTTATATATACGAGTATATATGCAGCTTTAAGATGTAGGGTATTTCGGCTACAGCCCGGCTGTAGACAACACCTTTACTAGTTTTTAATTAAGTTTTTATAAAAGTCAATCCATCGATATGAGCCATTATATCTGAATTCCTTCCAGATCATCTGCTTTAACGTTCGATTGAAGCGCTCAACAATTGACGCCTTTAAAATACTATAAGTTGATTAATGGTTGATGTGGTATTTTTTCATTAAACGTTGAAAATTTCCTTGCCGTCATCGGTTTGTAAATTGTTTGGTTTCCATTTCAAGGAGAATATGGATTTCATAGCCATAGTAACGTCAACAGAGTTCTTGAATTTCAATTGTACAATCCAGGCATACTTTGAGAATGTATCAATTACAGTTAGAAGAAAACGATAGCCATCATTGTATACCGAATAAGCATCCATTTCAACTAAATCCGCCTGACAAAGATCATCTATTCCTTTAGTTATGACACGCCTTCGCTTAAAGTTCTTATGTACGTGCTTGTCTGTGAAGCTCTTCCACCAAAGCTTGCTTTTTACTCATATCTTAATAACTCTTTTCTTTTCTGCATTTCATTAAGAAATTTCTCTTCTAAATCAGCTACGCATTTCGGTTTTTTTCTGTAGTTCTTGAAATATATAGCTTTCAATTCGCTCAATTTGTTCACTGGTATATTTTACAAAATTTTGAACATTACTTTCAATATCGTTTTTGTGATCTGTAGTTTTCGAGAGACTACCTCGTCGATGTTTTTATTTATTTCTTCTCTCAGTATATCGTACTCTTCTTTAAATTCAACCTTTATCTGTTTAAGACTATCATCAACTAATGATTGAAACTTTTTGCTAACTTTTTCAATATCTTTATTTATTTGCTCCTTTAGTGTATTATTTTGTTTTTAAATTCCACATTCATTTGATTTATGGTATAGTCAACATATAATTTTGTTACTCCATCGTTGTCATAAACAGGTGTATTAACATTTCTAAGGCATTTCCAACGGAGATCCAAGTTTTTATTGCTATCCAAATTGAAACCAAAAGCTTTTGAAAAATTTCGCTTTAATTTACTGTTTGATGAGATTTTAATGGAATAATGACCGAACTTGTTAACGCTCATTTTGTTATTATCTTTATTTAGAAAAGTGCTGTTTATTTATAAGAAGACTTAGACAATTATATTAGATTCTCGCAATTCTTCAATGATGGACATAATTTCGTTGTTGTGATTGGTGTGTCCAGCCGATTGTGAAGTCAACAAAAGCCTTAATCTATCAACTAACTCATTTGGATCATCCCAATATATATAATTAGGTTTTTGTGGATTAACAGTCATCAAACCGGTTCCCATTATTACTTTCGGAGACGTAGTTAGCGGCGATACATCATTAAATAATAGTTTTATAATGTTGGGGTATTTGAAGGCTCTAGCTCCTTTTACTTGCTCATTTTGGTAGCAGCGCACGTCTGTGTAGTCCGAAGTCTCAACCACAAGTGAGGAATGACAATAGAACTCTGTTCACGATTGCCCAAGCAGCAGCGCACGTCGGTGTAGTTCGAAGTCTCAACCGCAAGTGAGGAATGAGAATATTTTCTGTTCACGATTGTCCAAGCAGCAGCACACGTCTGTGCAGTTCGAAGTCTCAGCCGTAAGTGAGGAATGAGAATAATGAAGCGATCGTCTGTCGACTCGTTGCCTTAACTCCACCCCTTTTTCATCGTTCGCTTCAATGTTTTTCGTGTTCTGAATCTGTTCTGTTGCTTTGTAGCGTTGCGGTTCCAAACTTGTTTTCCTTGTGTATTTCTTCGTACACAAACTCGTTTTCGTGGTGTATTTCTTGTTTCTTTCCCTCACGACGGTGGATGTTTGTGATGATCGTCCCTCTCTCCCCTCTTACATTTAACTTACATATTTATTCTATACGGTTCTTATGCCGTCGCCACGGAGGGCAAATAAGGAAAATTATTTGTTACATAAATAAATTCATGATTTACGGTCATATTAAATTAATTATTTAAATAAAGAAACTTAAGTATTATAATAGAAAAATATATATATTTATTATGAAAACTTATGTGTGCCCCAAAATTGGCCACATATTTTGGGTGTCACACCCTTTTGCATTGCCATATTTTGATGGTTTTTTAGATATAAGAGTTCCATCAATCCAGGTGTAAAGTTCCAACTATTATCTGATATTGTTATTTTATCATTACATATGCAGAATATAGTATTCCCGATTCGCCATTTATCATCAAATCCTTTGTATGGTCCGTATGTAGTATACAACTCATTCTGTTGCTGTAGTTGGGAGTAAAGTATTGATTCAGTGCATTTTTCATTATCTTTTGTAGTAATATCGAGTTCAGCCGCCAATTGATCATCTTCATCATCATCCTCCACTTGAGACTAAAATTCATCGTCGTCTTTAGATCTTTTAATCTCTTTTAAGATCTTTTAATATTTTTTCATCCATTTTGGAAATATATCGAAACAACTTTCAAATCAGCTATAAACAGCTATCAGATCAGGAAAACCAGCTGCCAGATCAGCTATAAACAAAAGAGCCACAATGGGTCGCATAAAATAAAGAGCCACAATGGGTCGCATAAAATAAAGAGCCACAATGGGTCGCGTAAAATAAAGAGCCACAATGGGTCGCGTAAAATAAAGAGCCACAGTGGGTCGCGTAAAATAAAGAGCCACAATGGGTCGCGTAAAATAAAGAGCCACAATGGGTCGCGTAAAATAACTACAAGAGCCGTTTGCACGGTCGATATTTATTATACGAGGCCATCTTGGGGTCACCAAGATACCTCAAAAATGCGAACTTTTGGTGTCTACTGTTGCGTGACTAATATATTAGTTGGCATCAGATCAAAGGCTGATTTGTAATGTTCAAATAAGCTCGTTAAAAGCGGCAAGCGAAATAAACTGTCCCCGAATTCTAAGACATTTCCAATGGAATCGGCCGTGAACGAAGACAAATTCCATTCAAACAACATTTTGTCCGTCGGCTGATTGCTATTCATTCGTATGTCTGTATATCTGTCGGTAGATGTATGCTTTCTGGTTTTCCCTACTCGATCTGCTAATGTGAATATTTGTGTTTATGTGTAGCTATGTATTCGTAGTGTGTACTTGTTTGCATACGGTCACTTGGGAGAAACAGGTTTTCTGTGTTAATTCCAGTTTTATTCTTCGTAGTCTGTTTGTAATCTTTCTGTTTTGCTTTGCTCTTCATATTTAATTAATATGTAAATAAATATGTGTATCTAATTGTCTAATCTAAAACTATTTATATTAAAATCTTATTGTAACGAATTGTGGTCGTTACAATTTTATATAATCTGCTATATAAAGCAATCAATTTATTAATTCTCCTAATCTTAAATTCGAGGTTAATACAGATGCAGGCATCTGATACATCAGCGCTGTTTTGTGAAGACCAACAACAAATGGTATAATGATAGCCATGATGTGATTTTATTAACAAAGCGCCTTCGTACCGACATAATTTCACGTAGCTCGTCAAAATTTCTTCATAATGTTCATCCAGGATATTTTTTTTCTGAGTCATTAGAAAGTTATGAACACGTTTCAAAAATAACGACATGTTGATAGAGTTCATGTTGTGTGTTGTTCGTTGGTAAATAAAATACTGAATATATAGAAATTTTTTATGCAATCTTTTTGTTTTGGGGTTTCTACACTCTCAATAAGTTTCTCGCTCTCTTTTATACTCTCTGCCATAATAAAAGGAATTTGGTTTTACTGAAAATATATAGAAAACCTAATATGATATGATCTTTGACTGTATCATTTCATTCAGTCATTGTAAAACTCTCGAACGAAACATTCAAACGCGCAAACCAAAAAATTACTTTTCTATTTAATTAATAAAAAATATACAAAAAAGAACGAAAGAGTAAAATGGAACAAAACCAGGCAACCTTATCAACTTTTTCTCTAACTGGAGGCCAACGCAAGCTATCCTATCAAAACTGTGCGACGAGTCAAATAAAATATGGGCAACGCACATTAATGCAACTAGGAGACAAAGTTGTGTTTTTGCTTTAACGCTTCACCAGCATTTGTGATGAGACCATTAAGGAATTCAATAACGGTTTCTACTATTTGGTGAAAATAGTGAAGGATGGTTCTGATGATTTTCGCTTGGAGGTGATTACCGACATTCTGCTTTCGCAGCCATTTTATTATTAAACGTAATAAATACGTATATACTTATAATACAAATTACAAAATAAATAAATAAAGAAAAACAAAAAATATTAAACTTTAACTATAGTCTTTTATTATACAATATTGCAATTTCGAACAGGTTCTAAGCAATCTAGAATAAAACGACATTAATTTGATAACTCTAGAAATTTGGTACTCTAACATGTAGCATGCACAAGTGTTAGTACCATCGCAGCATTTATCTGAAGACCAGCAGCAGCTCTCATAATGATTACCATGAATAGATTCAACTTTTTCGTGATGTTGATTACGACATAACTTTGAATAGACGCTTAGAATTTCTTCAAAATGTTCCTCAAGTAGATTTTCCTTTTGCTTTATTAAAAACTTATGAACACGATCGGTAAATTCACAAATGTTTAAGTTTTCCATCGTCACTCGTCAACAATCTATCACGTTATAATTATTATATACTGATGCATAACTTTAAATATGATTTACTTAAACTTAACAATTCACCTAATCTTTAACATACTCCATTTATACATATACTATATATTGTAACGATGCTTCTCTTCGCCTGGATATAACTCAGTCCAGTCAAAGGTCTCGTTCAGTTATTTATTTGTTAGAACGCAATACATCAATTTTTATATTAACAACTTTATTGAATTGCTTTTGATTTTAGCTTACAATGTTTCTCTATGTGCCTAAGGATAAGTTTCTTACATAAGTTTACAATAAGTTGCTGGAATGTTATTTTAAATATTATGGATTAGGCTGTAAGCAAATGATTAGATTGCTGGAAATTAAAAGTTCTCTGATTAGGCTGTAAGCAAATCGTTAGATTATCGTTATAATTTATTCAATTAGGCTTGAAAGGCAATTTTCTTGTTAGTTTCTCCTTGAGGCGAGTCACTCCGCTTTGTTGTTGCTATGAGTCGCGAGGTATAAACCCACAGGCCGACTGTCCCTCTGCCGCGGGCTATAAACCCACAGACCGACAGGGCTATGTTACTATGAGTCGGGGGGTATAAACCCACACACCGACTGTCCTTCTGCCTCGGGGTATAAATTCACAGACCGACAGGGCGATATTGTTGTATGGTTGTATGGTCAGTGATCGTACTCTTCTTTAAATTCAGTCTTTATCTGTTTAAGACTAGCATCAACTAGTGATTGAAACTTTTTGCTAACTCTTTCAATATCTTTCTTTATTTGCTCCTTTAGTGTATTATTTTGTTTTTTTAAATTCCACATTCGTTTTTTGTTTTTATTGCTATCCAAATTGAGACCAAAAGCTTTTGAAAAATTTCGCTTTAATTTACTGTTTGATTAGATCTCAATGGAATAATGACCGAACTTTTCAACTCTCATTTTGTAATTATCTTTATTTTAGAAAAGAGTTTATTTACATGAAGATTTATACAATTATATTAGATTCTCTCAATTCTTCAATGGTGGACATGATTTCGTTGTTGTGATTGGTGCGTCCCGCCGATTGTGAAGACAACAAAAGCCTTTATCTATCAACTAACTCATTTGGATCATCCCAATATATATAATTAGGTTTCTGTGAATTAACACTCATGAAACCCGTTCCCATTGTTACTTTCTGTGAGATAGTTGACGGCGGTGCGTCATTAAATAATGGTTTAATAATGTTGGTGAATTTGAAGGCTCTAGTCCCTTGTAACGCGGCTCCGGTTTCTCCGGTCTATAGCCAGGGTATGCTCAGCGGGTACCAGAGGAGCTCGATACAAAAATTTATTTGATTCAAGGCACTTTTAGGTTTACGATAGGATTCTTCATTATTATTTACTTGCTAATTACAACATTTATCCTGCTGGAGAGAGAGGATACGACCGGCTTGTATTTCTTGTAGGAGAATGCGTTGACGCGCAGCGAGTGCGTACGTGAAGCGAGCATGCACCTCGTGCGTTGAAATGTTCAGGCGCTAGCGTTGGCGAGCAGACGAGTGCGTTGACGGGCAGACGTATGCGTTGACGAGCAGCGAGTGCATGCGTGTAGCGAGCATGCACCTCGTGCGTTGAATGATCAGGCGCTAGCGGTGGCGGACAGACGAGTGCGTTGACGTTCAGACGAATGCGTTGACAAGCAGCGAGTGCGTGTGTGTAGCGAGCATGCCCCTCGTGCGTTGGACGATCAGGCTAGCGTTGGCGAGCAGACGAATGCGTTGGCGAGCAGACTAATGCGTTGGCGGGCAGACGAATGCATTGACGAGCCGCGAGTGCGTTGACGGGCCGCGAATGCGTTGACGGGCCGACGAATGCGTTGACGAGCCGCGAATGTTTTACCGAGTAGCGAATACGCGAGCAATTGAGTATGCGGCGGAAAAGAAAAAGGTCACGGTGCGAGAGGTATTTTTACTAACCAAGTAGTGCCGGTTCAGAAGAACCAACGTACACAATATACGAAATAGTAGTGCCGATTCGAAAGAACCAACGTACACTATATACCTTGAGTGCCGATTCGAAAAGAACCAACGTACACTATATACCTTGAGTGCCGATTCGAAAAGAACCAACGTACACTAATACCTTTAGTGCCGATTCGAAAAGAACCAACGTACACTATATACCTTGAGTGCCGATTCGAAAAGAACCAACGTACACTATATACAGAAATCACGTCCCGCTTCCCCTCGCACAATGACTGAATAAATTATTTGTGTTCTTCTACGAAAGTCGTTCGCGTTACTTTGTACCCTGATGCTTTTATTGCTCGATTTTTAAACCGCACGAGTGTAATCGTTTAGGCAGCAGCGCACGTCTGTGTAGTCCGAAGTCTCAACCACAAGTGAGGAATGACAATAGAACTCTGTTCACGATTGCCGAAGCAGCAGCGCACGTCTGTGTAGTTCGAAGTCTCAACCGCAAGTGAGGAATGAGAATATTTTCTGTTCACGATTGTCCAAGCAGCAGCACACGTCTGTGCAGTTCGAAGTCTCAGCCGTAAGTGAGGAATGAGAATAATGAAGCGATCGTCTGTCGACTCGTTGCCTTAACTCCACCCCTTTTTCATCGTTCGCTTCAATGTTTTTCGTGTTCTGAAACTGTTCTGTTGCTTTGTAGCGTTGCGGTTCCAAACTTGTTTTCCTTGTGTATTTCTTCGTACACAAACTCGTTTTCGTGGTGTATTTCTTGTTTCTTTCCCTCACGACGGTGGATGTTTGTGATGATCGTCCCTCTCTCCCCTCTTACATTTAACTTACATATTAATTCTATACGGTTCTTATGCCGTCGCCACGGAGGGCAAATAAGGAAAATTATTTGTTACATAAATAAATTCATGATTTACGGTCATATTAAATTAATTATTTAAATAAAGAAACTTAAGTATTATAATAGAAAAATATATATATTTATTATGAAAACTTATGTGTGCCCCAAAATTGGCCACATATTTTGGGTGTCACACCTTTTTTCATTGTTATATTTTGATGGTTCTTTTAGATATAGGAGTTGCATCAATCCATGTTTAAAGTTCCAACTATTATCTGATATTATTATTTTGTCATTACATATGCTAAAGATGCTATCGCCGATTCGGCATTTACCATCCGATCCTTTGTGTGGTCCATATGTAGTATCCAACTCATTCTGTTGCTGTAGTTTGGAGTAAGGTATTGATTCAGTACATTTCTCATCATCTTTTGTAGTAATATCGAGTTCAGGCGGCAATTGTTCGTCTTCATCATCCTCCACCTGAGAGTAAAAGATAAGAGTATCATTGGAAAAGTCAGTTTTTACTGCTTTAGCTGGAGTACTTGTTTTAAATTTTGGTGGTAACTTAACTTTTAAGTTGTGTTTTGTATTGTCTTTTAATCGGTTTAAACGTTTTTTCTAATTGATTCTCTAGATCCGCTTTCCCAAGTTTAATATTTTTGAATTTCTGCACTCGTCTAGTTTTAATAAGATCTTTTAATATTTTTTCATTCATTCTGTTTTCATATTTTTTCATTCAACAGCTATCAGATCAGAAAAAACAGCTATCAGATCAGCTATAAAAAGAGATCAGATCAGGAAAACCAGCTATCAGATCAGGAAAAAAACACCTATTAGTTATAAGCAAATATTAGGTGAAAAGTATCGTGTATATCAATGTTATCAGTTGAAAGTTAGGTAACATACTAATATGAATATAGCATGATACTATCTTTATTAATTATATGTGAATGTATATATCAAATCCCTTTCTATAACGACCATTGTCAATATTTATCTTTCCAACATTCGCCACATATATTAAGAAATTTTGCGTATGCCATATCTGTTCCGACATGATCATGGTATATGTGCTTAATATTCATTTCGTCTTGCTTAAACATAATTTCAAAATTTGCATTATCACGTATTAAATGCTTGGAATTCTTGTATATGTTTGAAATAAGTAAAAGCAATCAATAGATTTGTGTCTGCCCATACAAAAGTACTCTCGAATGTTGTTTTGCTTCTCACAAGCAAATTTGGTTTTGCTTCATCCGGCTTGAGAACTTTTTCATTTTCATTTCACCGTCGTCACCGTACGTCCAGGGTTCGTAACAGAAAAGATTTATACACTGTGTGGACTTCTGTTAAAATACAGTTCCTTTATTGATTCCAGATCCAATGATACAATTTCCTTCTTAATAGTATGATTCCTAACACTGCTGAGGCGAAGGAGGGTCCACACGCGCTCTGAGTTTCCGTATCGTTGGCTTGGTGTGGCTGAACAACGTTCATCTCTGAGTCTCGATTATGTCACGTCGGTTATGCGGGAAATAAGTAACCAAACACGCGGTTCTCGTGTCTACGGGTGACGGGTATGTATCTGTTTCCGAGCAGGTGGGTATCGGCAACAGATATTCGATAACGCGGCGTAAATCTACGCTGTACCTAGCCTTGCGAGTAAATCCAACGTGAATATATTGTTAAGCAGATGGGAAAGCCGCGCATCCGACTACTGTAACGGGACACGGAAAAGCCGCGCGTGTCACCAGTACAGTCAACGATATATTGTTATAACGCGGCGTAAATCTACGCTGTACCTAGCCTTGCGAGTAAATCAAACGTGAATATATTGTTGAGCGGATTGGAAAGCCGTGCATCCGACTACTGTAACGGGAGACGGGAAGCCGCGCGTGTCACCAGTACAGTCAACGATATATTGTTATAACGCGGCGTAAATCTACGCTGTTCCTAGCCTTGCGAGCAAATCAAACGTGAATATATTGTTGAGCGGATGGGAAAGGCGCGCATCCGACTACTGTAACGGGACACGGGAAGCCGCGCGTGTCACCAGTACAGTCAACGATATATTGTTATAACGCGGCGTAAAGCTACGCTGTTCCTAGCCTTGCGATTAAATCACAGATTTTATTATAATCGATATGATCGAGAGTTTAACATCTACACTGTGTAGTTAAATGTCTGCCCTGCACTCTATATATTCTGTTTACCTTGTGTTACTATGTGAAAATAAACTTTGCTCAACAATTGTTTTCTTCGTAATATTATTTTATTCGTTCACGTATTTTAAGCACAGAAAATGTTAAAATATTGCGGCTTCTCCTTACAAAATTTTTGTTAATTTCCGTACGTCAGCCTTCAATGATGACTTCGAGTAAAAAGAAAAGAAAGAAAGTTGCTTAAACCGTAGTATCCACACAACATCCCCCTCTTCGTAAACTTCATGATTCATTGTGATGTTTACCTCTTTACATCCAGCTTTGCTATTTTAATTATAGGGCGCGTTATTAAACCGTTTTGAGTTCTTACTACTGCACTTCGCGCTTGCCCATCGCACGCTCGATGCAGATCCATCATTACGCCCTTGTGTCATTAGTTTCGCTTAGTATTTTCGTCTACGATGACTACAACGTCGTTTAACGCAATCGGTTCAGGCGGATTTTGGAACCACTTGGTACGTCTGGTTAAGCATGGCAAATACTCTCGCAACCACCGCCGCCAAAAGCTGTCTGCTATCTGACCAGCTATTCGAAAGTACTTTCCGAGTGTTGTTCCGCTACAGTCTTCATCAGTTCGTTCACGTACTCCACTCGAACTACCTAATAGAAAGTGGTTCGGAGTCAGCGCTTCGCTCTCATATGAATCCAAAGGAATACAGGTTACTGGACGTGAGTTGAGCATATGTTCGATATCCGCCAACGCAGCTCTCAAGACTTCTTCACGTAGACCAGTTTCGGGTAGAATGTCCATTAAAATCGATTTTACAGATCGTATCATTCTTTCCCAAACGCCTCCCATATGAGCCGGTGGCTTAAACGTCCATTCAATTTCTGGGTATTTCCGTTCTAATTCAGCAGATGAAACCGTTTCAATCTCGAACATGAGCGTTCTACTTGCTCCGCGAAAATTTGTTCCGTTGTCTGATATGATGCGCCTCGGCACTCCTCGACGGCAAATGAATTGCTCTAATATGAGTAGAAAGGAGTCCGTGGAAAGAGACGGAGTAATTTCTATGTGCACTGCGCGCACAGTGAGACACGTGAAAAGCACTCCCCAGCGTTTTTCTCGTCTTCTGCCGATCACTATATTGATTGGACCGAAATAATCCACGCCGGTGTAGGTAAAAGGTCTTGTCATAACCGCCAATCGTTCTTGTGGCAGGTCGCCCATTGGCGGAGGATGCGGCGTCGCTCGCCGATTTCGACAGACTTGGCACTTATTTGAGACGGAAGCCACCAACGCTCTCAGTCCGATTACACAGAAACGTTGCCTAATTTCAATGACCACTATTTCATTATGGTGGTGATGGAATTTTCTGTGGTAAAAGTCGGCTATTAAATGTGTTACTTGGTGGTTCCGCGGCAAGATTACTGGTCGCTTCGTACTGGTTGAAACGCCTGCAATTGCGTCAATTCGTCCTTTGACTCTTAGGATACCTGAAATATCTAAATATGGAGAAAATTTAAATATCGCACTTTTTCGATTAATTAATTGATTTTTGGAGTGCAAACACTTTATCTCGGCGGCGAATACTTCCTCTTGACAGTTCCGTATGATGACGAGCTCGATGTCTTCGATATGTTTTATGTTGAGGAGATTTTTCACTAATGGAGTTCGCCCCGATCGATTTAGCAATAAGCGGAGAAAGCGTAGAACGTAGCTTTGAGCTCTACGCAAATTTTCCCATCGGATGAAGCGTTGCGAATCTGGTGATATTAAATTGATGTGTCCCACGCAGGTGTTCTCTAATTCAGCGTGACAAAGAATTGCAGGTTCCCGCTCAGTTTGACCCATTGGTTGAGCTTCAGGCCATTCCGCTTCTGGCAAATACAGAAAATCAGGGCCAGTAAACCATCGCGACTCATTGCTGAATTCCGGATTACTCCACTTTGTACCATCGTCAGCCACGTTCATAGCGGTACCGAGCGCCATTCTCTAACTTGAGAGTCTTCTAAGATTTCGCCTATACGAGTTGCTACGAACTGGTGGTATTTTCTGGCATCGGAATTTATCCAACACAGAACGTTTTTTGAATCCGTCCAAAATATTCGCTCGTTTACTCGCACTGTTAATTCCTTAGCAACAAATTTAGCCAAACGAAGCCCTAATATCGCTGCCATCAATTCTACACGTGGTATTGAAATTGGTTTCAGCGGCGCCACGCGCTCTTTCGACGCAACTAAGCGACATCGAACAGTAGAGTTCTCATCTGCTCTCAAAAATATCAGCGCAGCATACGCTTTAATGCTAGCATCGACGAAAACGTGCAGTTGGTTATTACGGCAACGATTAACTAGCGGAATGCATCTCGGTATTCGAATCTTGTTTATTGCCGGCAGCTTGCGGATCCACTGCCACCATTCGTTTCGTTCTTTTTCGTGAATTGGATCGTCCCAAGCAACCCCAGAACGCCACACGTTTTGTAAAATTATTTTGGCATAAATTACATAGAATCCGAGAAATCCGAGTGGGTCGTAGATAGTCATTATGATTCGCAAAAGTTTACGCTTTGTCGGCAATTTGAATTCATCGAAAGTGTCACGATCGAAATTTTGCACGAATGTTAGTTCGTCCTTAGACGGTAGCCACCTGTTGTGTTACTCGCGTTGCGAGAATGGCCTGTTGCAGGAAAGTCCGCGTACACAAAAAAACAACACTTGAATTCTGATTTGATCTATTTTTTATTATTTAGACCGAGAACCGGTCACCTTAAAAATCTCTTAACTTCTGACTTAAAAATCAATCTTACTATTACACATTAACTTCGGCGTCGTCTCTGGACGGCAATATTTGGATGTCGCAATCTCAAAACTTCTTAATTCGCGAAATTAATATTTTATTGATATTAATTTCGCAATCACATGTTCTACTTTTCTAAGTAGAACTCTTGTGTTCCGCTTTGCAATTTTCTTTAGTTTCGTTTCTTTTTATTGTTCTTTTTAATAAAAGCTTAAAGCTCAAAACTTCTGCCTAAAAGTATTCTTACTCGTTTAACTTCGAATTGCTTACATTATTCAATAATTCGAATTAACACAATTAGTCATTCGTTTCATTTGTTTTTAACAACGGCCGTTGACCGAATGAAGCGAAGCAAAAGTGCTGCGCTTGCATTTTAACGGTTCTTGGCTTGCTTTGACTATTCTGTTATTTGAGTCGATCGTGGCCTTGAACTAATTATGTTTAAATTGGCCTTGAATATTATTGTTCCGTTAAATTGGAACTTAGTCATTGTGATTGCGACACACAACATCCCTCACCCCTACGGGAAGAAAAATTTATTATCGTGAAGCGATGGTAAATTTTTCATGTATGTACATATGTATGTATATGAAATGGGAGAGCTTAGTTTAATGATTTTTAGTCTCTGGAACATTATGTTAATATTGTTATAAAGTTTTAGCTGTTTACTTGATAACGTAAAGTTTTACATTTCATTGAATATTACTGCGATAATTCTATTATTACATTGTTGTTGTTTTTACCAATTTGTTGTTGTCTACATTGTTCTTTAATTTGATCTGTTTCTGTTTCTAATTTTGTGAACAAAATTTTTAGATCTTACTTTTGAAAGTTTAAAAGTTTTAACAGTTGTGTATATTTTGCTGCTGCTTTCGTTGTCCTTGGAGATGGACCAGATATTGCCTTATTGGGTGCTTCCTGATTTGTCGGCCGATTACCCGCATCGGGAGGTGCGTCTTGATTGATGATGTTGATCATCGCTCGGATTGCCTGTGGGTAGTAGAATCTTTGTACGTTCTGCTGCTGGTTGCAGGGTAGCTGCGATGTGTGAATTTCTGTGAATGCAGCTGGCATCGCTTCCTGGAGTGACCTCTAGCGAAACACGCGCTTTATTGTTGTTACGAAACAAGTGTTTCCACGACAAAAATCGCCAAACACCGTCTGTTTCTTGTAGAAATTGACCATTCATCGATTTTTGTTGATTGGACCAGGTGTTCCCACGATAGTAAATCGCCGAACTCCGCCTGTTTCTTGTAAACGTTGACCATTCATCGATTTTTATTGATTGGACCAGGTGTTCCCACGATAGTAAACCGCCGAAACCTTTTGTCCCAAGTTGTCGCTATATTTATTAGCTTGTCGCAACTGCTTTTTCGTGATTGCTGACAACATTCGGTCCTGATGAACTTCATCTTACATCGTCAATTTATGATCCCAATGATTGCTTCTATCGTATATTTGATCTGTAGGTTTCGCTGTAGCTGAATTGCTGCGCTGTAGCTGCATTCTTGCTGTTGATACAGCTACCCTTCCCCCTTTGAAGTAATTGCTTGATTGGTGTTGTTGTAACTATTCGTTTGTTGTGCTTGTTGGCCTCTGCACCCGTGTTACCAACTGGGCATGGAAGTCTTCGTTTCAGCGTATGTATTGCCGAGATGCTGGTCAAATTTACAGTTTTGCTTAGATTTTACATTTAATTCTTCAATTTTTACATTTTCAACGATTCTTAGATTTCCTTCTCTAATTGAGATTTCGTACGTGTACAATTATGTATAATTTTGTTATTACATCGATTCTTTTCTAAAAATTATTGCATTTACATTTTTATTTTACGTTCTTAACAGCTGTATGCATGCGAGTGTGTGTTATATAATGTTTCGCTTATACTTTAACAAATGTTAACAATTTAACAAAGTTTTTAGTTATGTATTTGCTTATTACTTCCCTTAAGTGTATTTCTTAGGTCTTGCTAGCTAATTATGTATCTAGTCGGTAATTAGGTTTCAATTATGTATGTTCTTTCTTATCTGTATGTATATCTATGTCTCTATATACTTGTCATGTACTATAATTAAATATCTATGTATTCGTATAATTGTAATTTAATGTATAATCTTTCTATGAATATAATTTCCAAATTTATATAAATATTCTTATATCATTTTTGAACTTATATCTACTTAACCGGGGTATATATATTATTTCTGTTCTTTTCTTTTTCTTATATTGATTGTGCATTTATTAATTATATAATTGCAATAACAATTTTTCTGTGTTTTGTGCTTTCGCTGTTCAATAATTTAAGTTTTCATTGCATGTGCATTTATTTGTTTAACACAAGTAAGTAAATGCAAATGAAATTTGCATTAGTTGTTCTTTCAAATTATAATTTCATCAAACTTTCCATACTTTGGCTTTAATAAATATATTGCCTGGAAACTAAAAGCAAAAATTGAGTTTGTGTCAATGCAAGTTCATAGGTAAACACTTTCATTTTCCCACGACGGTCTATAACTAATGTATAGATCCCTAAGAAATTGGAAGTGTATCTTATTTAATAAAAACCATTCCCTTTGTGCAACAGCACTTACAGCTTCTTACGATTATCTATTTTCAATGTATAGATAGCCAAGAAACTGGAAATGTGCATATTGACATACTGTATATATTTTTCCCTTTTGTTTTTTTGTTAATTTCCCCCTATATATATAGTTATTTAAACTTATTTATTATTTTTGTTTATAGTTAATTATTATTTATCTGTTTTACGCTCGTTTAATTGTTGTTATATAATTTAAGTAAATTGTTATGATAGGGCTTCTCTTTCCCTTTAATTTTTATCATTGTTGTAATAGGACTCTTAATGCTTACTACTTTGTATGGCCCTATCCATATTGGAGAGAATTTATTTTTCTTACTCTGATTTTTAATTAAAACACTATCTCCTACTTTAAATTCTATTAAATTTAATTTTCTATCGTATTGAGCTTTGGATGTCTGCTTTGCCTTTTCCTGATTTTTCCTTACTATTTCGTGCGCCCTTTGTATTTGAAACTTTAGGATCTTGTTGGGATCCTCTGTATTATATACTGGACTACATTTTCTTTTTAAATTTGTCGGCATATTTATATCAAACCCGAATAATGTTCTAAAAGGTGTTTGTTTGGTCGTTATGTGCGGTGTGTGGTTGTGAACGTGCATTGCTGCAGTTAACCACTGATCCCAATTCGAGCCATCTTCTTTTGCGAAACTACGCAAATATTCGGCTAAAGGCCGATGACTCCTTTCTAGCGAACCATTAGCTTGCGGATGGTACGGCGTAATGTGTAATTTTTTAATGCCTAATAGTTTGCGTATATCCGAGAATAATTTGGAAATGAAGTTGGTTCCGTTATCAGTGATAAGAACTCATGGAATGCCGTAACGCGTAATAATCTCATCGTAAAAAGCCCTAGCTACTGTGCTCGCTTCTGCGTCTGGGATGGCTACACATGCCATGAATTTAGAAAAATCGTCTTGGAAAGTCAAAATATATTTATTGCCCGAAACAGTTTCCGGCAGAATACCTACAATGTCCATATAAACTTTATCAAATGGTCGCATTGGTGTATCTGTTAATACCATAGGCATTTTGGTTAATTTTGAGCTTTTGTTCACCTGGCATATTGGACAAGTTTTCACATAGTCCTTTATCTGCTTCTGCATCCCTGGCCACCTATATTCTTGTCGTATTCGAAGGTAAGTTTTTACCGCGCCTTGATGACCTCCAAGTGGTATCTGATGGAAGTCTATTATTATGGTATCTATTTCTTTTGGATCTGTTAACAAAACAATATGTTTTTGCCCACCTGTTCCTGGACTATCTTGTTCTATAGACATTAAAGTTGCTTTTTTGTTATCTATACCAGAGCTATCTTGTTCTTTCGTTTTCGAGCGTGTTTGAACTGCTGTAACGGTATTGCTTGCCTTGGGTATCCTGCTTAATGCATCAGCATTCAAGTTTGTTTTCCCTGGCTTATAGACTATTTCGAAGTCGTATTCTGACAATTTATGCCTAAATCTTGCCAATCTTGAAGTCTGATCTTTTAAATTAGCTATTCCCTTTAATGGTTGGTGGTCTGTACAAATTTTGAAATGTCTTCCTAGTAGATAAGCTCTAAAATTTTTAGTTGCCCAAACAATTGCTAAAAACTCTTTTTCTATTGTAGAATACCGTTTTTCTGTATCACTTAATGTTCGGCTGGCGAAAGCTATTGGTTTATCTTCGCCGACTCTTCCTTGAGAGAGCACTGCGCCTAATGCTTCATTACTAGCATCCGTGCTTAATAAAAATTCTTTTGAAAAATCCGGGTATGCTAATAATGGTGGTGAAGTAATGGCTGCCTTCAAGATGTCAAATGCTTTTTGACAGTTTTCAGTCCAAATAAACTTTACATTTTTACGCAACAATTTACTAATTGGCAACGCCATCTTTGCCGTGTCAGGTATAAATTTTCTATAATAATTTACTAACCCTAAGAAAGCCTGCACTTCCTTTACGTTTTTTGGAGGTGGAATGTTCTTAACGCATTCCACTTTGCTTGAGTCGGGGAGGGCTCCGTTTTCTGAACATTTATGGCCCAAATAAATGATCTCGCGTCGCAAAAACTGGCATTTACTAACATTCAGCTTTAAATTATTTGCTCTTAGAACTTCAAAAACTCTCGCTAGTCTGTACGCATGCTGATCTAAGTTGCTACCGTATATGACTATGTCGTCTAAATAGACGAAACAGTCTATTCCTTGCAATCCTGTTAGCACGTGATTCATTAATCTCTGAAAAGTGGCTGGTGCCCCTGTTAGTCCGAAAAGTATTCTCTTAAATTCGAAATGTCCTAATGCTGAGCTGAAGGCTGTTTTTTCCCTATCATTGTCATTTACTAAGACTTGATGGTAGCCGCTAGCTGAATCTAGAGTTGAAAAATACCTGCTACTACCTAATTGGTCTAAAATTTCGTCAATCCTGGGTATTGGAAAAACCTGTTTAATTGTAGCGTCATTCAATTTCCTATAGTCGACAACCATACGCCATTTCTTTTCGCCATCTTTTCCACATTTCTTCGGAACTATTAATAATGGAGAATTCCACGGCGATTTACTTGGAGTTATTATGTCGTCTTCTAGCAACTTATTAATTTGTTTATTGACTTCTTCCCTATGTGTATGGGGAAGTCGGTACTGTCTTTGATTATGTGCTCTATTGCTGTGGTGTACGTTAATTTGTCTCCATCTAATAGAAAGATGTCATTATATTCTTTACATAAGCTGCTTATGGACTCTCTTTCTTCTTTATTCAAGGAAGAATCCAAATCTAGTTCGTGCATTAAAACTTTTAATCTTTGTCTAATATTTGAACTAACCACACTATTAATGGTTGTATCATTTTTCGGTATTTCATACTTATCAAAATCGCTGAATTCTGGAACGAAGTTGTCACCCAGAGTGAAATCTTCTTCCGTTGAATTTAAGATCGGAACTTTAACTTTATTATTTGTTACACTTACTAACGCCTCTCCTAAGAACACACCTGGGGAGATTTGAGTTTTGTGGATCACCACTTCTCGCAGTTTCGTTTTTAGATTCATTTCTATAAAACATGTTGATCTGGCCTTTATCACTCCTCGTGTCACGGGTGATAATCTGTTTTCTGATTTTACTAATGGCAACCTAGCTATTTCCTCTCCTTTTAGAGTAATTATTTTTAATTCTTTTTTTATTGAATCTAATATGGACTTATTCCATAGGTTGTCTCTGCCAAGTATCCCGTCGCCTGGCAATCCTTGTTCAAGTGACACCGTATGTAGCGTTAAGTCAAGGCATGTCCAGTCTTTATGGGTAACATTAACAGTTCCCTTAGTGGTTGCACAACCCCCAAAAGCTCCATTTAAAACTCGCTTTTCAGAATTATCAATTAATATATCCCTTTTAATGGACTTTTCTTTTACTAAGCTGGTGTCTGCTCCTGTATCAACCAATAAGATCAGTTTTTCATTAGTTGCCTCTGCACAAGGAAACTCAATGAACACCTCATCCTCTAGTTTATTATTATAGCGACACTCACTCTTACTGTCTTCATTACTTTTGAAACTATTTGTTGTGCTAAATTCCTGTTTTTCTTTCTCTTGCATACTTTTTCTTTCACATTCTTGAACATTTATATTTGGTTTCACTATTCTTGAGTTTTCTAAACTTTTATCTGCTACAGTTTTGTTTTAAATATTTTTGGTATTCACTATTCCTATGCTTATCGTTCCGAGATGTTTTTTTTTCGTTCCTTCTTCAATATTATTTTGACGAATTTCATCCAGATTCGTAGATGGGATAACTGTCCTCTCTGACGTATTACTGCCCTGTCTACTTCTGTTCTTAACGCTATATCCGATTTCCCCTGGTAGACAGCAGTGATAATGTCCTCCGCCTGAGACTTTAAGGCTATTAATTTTTCCGCGAACTGACGGATATCCTCGTTTGGCAGCTGCCTAGTAGCTTGTATTTCTACCAACACCATATCTAAGGACTTATGCTGTAAATAATGTCTCTTTATTGCATTATTCAACTCTTCCAGCCTCTCGAACTTTTTCGAGCGCAAAAGGCTGTATGCATTTCCGTGCAGGCGCTGTTTAACGCATGCTATGAAGTCTTGGATCTCTGTGTCCTTGATATTTCTGTGTGCTAGATCGCATTCTTCAATAAATTTATATACTTCATTTTGGAGGTCAATAGATGGTGCACCCGAAAATAATGGTACTAATCTATTCACTATTTTTGCTATGTCTTCTACGCCCATTTTGCTTAAATTTTTATTATCGGTTTTCTTTGTATTCGATGTGATTGTCTTTGTTGCAGTATTTTCCCTCTCTTTGCGTGACTCCTCGTCGTGGTGTTCGTAACTTCGCAAGATAGCTATCTGCTTTTTTAACAAGCCGTTTTCTGTCTCAAGTTGTTTAATTTTTTGTGCTTCTAAATTTGTGGATCCCTCTTTACGATTGTCTGGTGAATTTTCTGGGAAAACCTCCTTTTGTGTACCGAGTATTTTTTAATTAACTTAACTGCTTGTTCTCGAGTTCCAATTGTCGAAGACTGTCTTCTTGCACGTACCTACTTGCCAAATAACTGTCGTACCTACCTTTCAAACAGTTGAATTCTTTCTTCCATGCGTTTATTTCTGTTGTAATTGTCGCGTTTTTATTTTCTAGGAAGCTAACTATTTCATCGACAATCAAATCCGCCTCTTCTATCTTGGAGATGTCTTTCACAGAATTTATTTGAGATTTAATTAGTTCAATTGTTTCCCTATTACTTACTGTACGTGTAAGACTTTCCCAGGATTTTTCTACAAACCTGTCTAACTGACCAGATAATGCTTGATATTTCGATACTAGCTGTTCATATTCCTTATCCATTTATTAATATTAATTTGCATTGTCTACTCTTAATTATCTTAACAACTTCAATACCTCTCTTCACTCATGTAACTATGAACTCCTTTGAAATTTAATATCTATTCCCACGCCAATTAATATTTTTCCCGTGATCTACAATTTAACTTGTCTCGTTAAATTGTTGTGCTATAAAAACAATTTCGTTTCACTTGTGTTTTGTTTTATTTTCCGCAGAACTTAAATTTCAGTTTTCCAAGCTACTTGCACTTGAAAAATTTCAAACAACGCATTACTTTTTTCTTTTATGTTTCAGCGCGAGCTATCATATTGCATTCCAATCTTTAACATCTGTCCGCACGTGTTAAACAACTCGTCAACAATTGTTTAATTGCTGTTTGTTTTTTCTTTCGTTTGTTGTTTCTTTTTCATTTTAATATTTTTCGGCTTGTAATCTGAACCGGGAGTGAAGCGACAGCGCTTCTTCGTTTAGCCGCGGTTACTTGCTAGCTTAAATTGCTGGCTCAACTTTTTAAAAAAGTTCGTATAAAAAGTTAAGCTTTCGTTTCGGTCGAAATGTTTATTTATAAAATATTTTATCTAGATGCTATAAAAACACAGTTTAAAATTTTCTTTAAGGCAATTTATTTTTACTTCTTCCTATTTGATATTTCTTTTTTCTTATTATAAATTTCCTGCCAAATTCTGTTTGCTTCTTCCCAAGGGATGGAAGTCTCCTTTTCCGAAATCAAGGATCTAAGGTGCGCGAGCCTCTTCCGATCCTTAAGTAATTTTCCTCCTCGGCGTTTCTTCTTGATTGCTGATGTAGTGTTTGGAATGAAACACGCGGCTTCCTCCATTTTCCTCGCCTGTCGTTCGTTGTATTCCTCCAACGTTATCCTAACGGGGCCGTGTTTCTTAATTGTTTCTGGAAAGTACTTTGGTGCGTCCTCGTCTATTTTCCCTGGTATGTATTCTTCCATCTATGGTTGAAAATCCCACACTAAATTACTTCACGAAATACAAAATTGCTTAAATATCACTATACTTAATTAAATGATCTTTTCCTATGATCACTCGATAAATAAAACGCATTCGGAGCTAATAATATAAATCTTTATTCTGAATACTATTGTGACTCCGATTTATGGTTCGTTTAAATCTCTATGTTGTTATCGAAAACAATATTTTTCCTTTTCTCTTTTGGTGTATCCTTACACGACAAAAGGATATCTCACCATAAAAACTTTTCAAAAATTTTTTTTTTAAAAAAAAATTCAAAAAGGACTGTTGAAAAACTTCCCGAGGAAAAAGGGTGACCTCAGCAAAGATTTTGTCCGGCGTGGAACGCCATTGGACAGACAAGGGTGCCTTGCTTGACGCTGGCACTCCTTTACTTGGCTCCAAATCAAGCCTCGCGACGATTGCAATTTGCACTTGCAATTTCTTTTTATTTATTCACTATACGTACCGTAATTCTTCTGCTATGTCCTTTCCGTTGCGGTCCTTGTTTTGCTCCTGGTCCTTCGAGCGATCCTTGGCTCGTGAAAACCGGCTGCGCCAAAAATGTTGTGTTACTCGCGTTGCGAGAATGGCCTGTTGCAGGAAAGTCCGCGTACACAAAAAAAGAACACTTGAATTCTGATTTGATCTATTTTTTATTATTTAGACCGAGCACCGGTCACCTTAAAAATCTCTTAACTTCTGACTTAAAAATCAATCTTACTATTACACATTAACTTCGGCGTCGTCTCTGGACGGCGCTGAAGTGGGTCAGTTATTTGGATGTCGCAATCTCAAAACTTCTTAATTCGCGAAATTAATATTTTATTGATATTAATTTCGCAATCACATGTTCTACTTTTCTAAGTAGAACTCTTGTGTTCCGCTTTGCAATTTTCTTTAGTTTCGTTTCTTTTTATTGTTCTTTTTAATAAAAGCTTAAAGCTCAAAACTTCTGCCTAAAAGTATTCTTACTCGTTTAACTTCGAATTGCTTACATTATTCAATAATTCGAATTAACACAATTAGTCATTCGTTTCATTTGTTTTTAACAACGGCCGTTGACCGAATGAAGCGAAGCAAAAGTGCTGCGCTTGCATTTTAACGGTTCTTGGCTTGCTTTGACTATTCTGTTATTTGAGTCGATCGTGGCCTTGAACTAATTATGTTTAAATTGGCCTTGAATATTATTGTTCCGTTAAATTGGAACTTAGTCATTGTGATTGCGAAACACAACACACCACATGCCCAGAACCTTTTCATACTTGAGGTTCATTTCTTCAATAGCTCGTTTACCTTGTTTGTTTTCGCTTGTCAGAGCTCGCAAAGTGCGTTCTGAATTCGATAGCCAGTTTCTCATTTCGAAACCTCCTTCCTGATGTATGTTTCTTACCTTGAGCGCAAGATTGATCATTTCATCTTCGTTGTCCACTCTATGCAACCAATCATCGACGAAGGTATTGTTAAGTATGGCTTTTGGCTCCTCACAGGCGAAACGTTCGGCGTTTCGATTTATTATGTAGTTAGCCAATGAAGTGCAACATGATGCACCAAATGTCATAACAGTCATAGCATAAACATTGATTTCTCTTTTATTATCACCACCGCGCCAGAGGAATTGTTGTGCGATCTGATGTTCTTTTATAATTCGTATTTGATGAAACATTTCACGAATGTTTTCGCAAATAGCTACAGGTCTTTCTCTAAAACGAATCAGTACTCCCACCATTGACGTCAAGAGATCGGGTCCCTTTAAGAGAAACGAATTCAAAGATGCGTTATTAACCTTAGCAGCGGCGCCCCAGACCAATCTGGTTTTATTTTTGTTTTTATTAAGCACTGTAAATATCGGTAGGAACCACCACCCAACTTACGCACGTATCCATTTTCTTCGTAATCTTGAATTTTGTTTACTAGAAATTCTCTAAGATTTTGATCTCGTGCCATTTTAGATTCCAAGGACTGTAGTCGTTTTCTGGCCATCGGTAAAGAGTCTGGCAAGTCAATGTTATCATATTTCCACAGTAGGCCGGTTTCCCATTTCTTTTCTGCACTTATAAATTTGGTTGTCGACTCCATCAAATTTTGCGCTCGTTCGTCCGCCGATGAAAGGAGCTTTCCATATTTTGGAGATATTCCGATTGCGTCTAGCGAGAAATATTCTTTCATAAGCTCATCCATTCGATCTCGTGGATCGCAGTCACAAACGTGCAATATTCGTGGACAATTGACCACCCTAATCTGCAACACGTAGCTATTAGGTCGTCATATTCGTTCTCACTTACCTCCAATGGGACTCCTAGTTTGGCGTTGTCGAGCCCAATTAAAATTCTGGCACGAACGGCGTGGTACGAGTAAATTGATAGATCTTTCAAATGATCGCGTCGTGTGGATACTACGGTTTAAGCAACCCTGCAAGAAGACAGCTGTCATCAAGCAAATACTCAACTTTTCTTTTCTTTTTACTCGAAGTCATAATTGAAGGCTGACGTACGGAAATTAACAAAAATTTTGTAACGAGAAGCCACGGTATTTTAACATTTTCTGTGGTTAAAATAAAACGAATAAAATGAAATAATATTACGAAGAAAATTGACGAATAAAATGAAATAATATTATGAAGAAAATTGAAGAATAAAATAATATTACAAAGAAAACAATTGTTGAGCAAAGTTTATTTTCACGTAGTAACATTTTAATATACCTGTGGGATTGACGTCGTATAAATGGCTTACAAGAGCATAAATAAGTCGCCAACAGCAGAGGATCAACCGACGATAGGCAGCCTCATGTCAACTGGAGCAATGGCCTCCTTCGATACAACGATAGACGATACTGTGTCACCTGCTGCTGTACTGGCTTCTGCCAGCACACTCATTTCATCCGACGCTTTAACCTCAACTATAGCACTTGACTCTGACAGAACCCAAGAGTGTTTCAACGTATTTGCAAGCACCGGAGCATACATTTCAACAGGTACACACACTTCAACGAGCGTACGTCCTACCACGCTAACCGAAGTACACGCACCTAAAGAGATAAACGCTAAGTACACTTGGGCAGGCCAGGGATTAGAGTCCACGGCTCGGTCATTCTTGCCATCGACAGACTATGGTCTACGTCAACAACATTTGACGGACATTGAGTGTCCAAACGCAACGTGGCGAAATTCGTCAAATTGGGCGCCACGTCTTAACGATCTATACGGACAAAATGCTTCACGATTCTTTGAGACAAGGGCCGTTTATGCATCCGAGCCACAATGGTTTCCAGGGACCTCTGGTATACACAAGCATGCAAACACTACCGCACATGGTAGCAATAGAAACATGGACAATGATTCAGTACCGAATATTCAATCAGTGCAACACGATACGTCAGCTGATATAATGCTGACGCCTTCTCACATAGCAGCCCGCCAGGTGCTTGCAAAAGAACTTCCGATATTCTCAGGTAAGCCGGAAGACTGGCCATTATTCATTACAAATTATGAACAGTCTACCGAACGATGCGGATTTAGCGCTCAAGAAAATCTTATAAGACTACAGAAGTGCTTAAGAGGACCAGCCTTAGAGGCGGTACGTGGTCAACTTATAGTGCCCTCTATGGTGTCATATGCAGTCGCAACCCTACGAATGTTATACGGCCGACCAGACATTATACACCAAACCCTTCTACGCAAATTGCTGAAAGAGCCTTCGGTAAAGTACGAGAGGTTAGAAACCCTGATTAATTTGGCACTCGCCGTCCAGAACTATAGAGCCACGATTCAATCTAATGGGTTAAGTCAATATCTAAACGATCCTATGGTATTAAACGAGTTACTAGGTAAGTTACCGAGTGAGTTAAAGCTTGATTGGGCACGCAGTCAAATATCACTCGGCCCAGCCAGCATTGAAAGGTTTGGCAAGTGGCTGTTCAACCTCGCTACTTGCGCTAGTCGTGTCGCACCATTCCAACAATCTCTATGTAATCACAAAGAGGAGCAGCTTTCCCGAAAATCGCCAAAAGAGAGAATCATGTTGCACAACGTATCTGAATCACAAAATAACTTACATGAGTCTTCTTGCCCGAAATGTTCCAAAGGACATAAGTTGAGTGAATGTAACGAATTCTTGGCCCTCAACCAAACAGACAGATGGAAATTCGTACGCGACAAAAGACTTTGCATTCGATGCTTCAAGCATCACTGTGTAAGACGCTGTAATTCAAAAGGGCAGTGTGGCATCGATAATTGTAAGATGTCGCACAATCAACTATTTTATTCAACGCCAGCACAGAGGGACTCACAATGGAATGGTCGTCAAAACTCTACGATATTACTACACGTCAGGAAATCGCAAGAAACCTTATTTCGATACATACCAGTGACGCTGCACGGAAATGGTAAGGCGATCACCACTTATGCGCTCATCGACGAAGGGGCAGCATGCACTTTAATCGAAAACGATATCGCGTCCGAATTAAATCTGGATGGCCCTATAAGGGAATTATGTTTACGATGGACCGGAGACATTACTCAAAACGAGGTAAATTCTAAACGTGTATCATTTGACATTTCTTCATGTGAAAAGGGGGCGCCAAGATACCATATCCGAAACGTTTGAACAGTAGCCAGCTTAGCTCTTCCAGAACAGACTCTAAACACAACCACAATTGAGGAACGCGATCATTTGAAAGATCTATCAATTTACTCGTACCACGCCGTTCGTGCCAGAATTTTAATTGGGCTCGACAACGCCAAACTAGGAGTCCCATTGGAGGTAAGTGAGAACGAATATGACGACCTAATAGCTACGCGTTGCAGATTAGGGTGGTCTGTATACGGACGAAAAGGCCTGCATGACTCCAATTGTCCACGAATATTGCACGTTTGTGACTGCGATCCACGAGATCGAATGGATCAGCTTATGAAAGAATATTTCTCGCTAGACGCAATCGGAATATCTCCAAAATATGGAAAGCTCCTTTCATCGGCGGACGAACGAGCGCAAAATTTGATGGAGTCGACAACCAAATTTATAAGTGCAGAAAAGAAATGGGAAACCGGCCTACTGTGGAAATATGATAACATTGACTTGCCAGACTCTTTACCGATGGCCAGAAAACGACTACAGTCCTTGGAGTCTAAAATGGCACGAGATCAAAATCTTAGAGAATTTCTAGTAAACAAAATTCAAGATTACGAAGAAAATGGATACGTGCGTAAGTTGGGTGGTGGTTCCTACCGATATTTACAGTGCTTAATAAAAACAAAAATAAAACCAGATTGGTCTGGGGCGCCACTGCTAAGGTTAATAACGCATCTTTGAATTCGTTTCTCTTAAAGGGACCCGATCTCTTGACGTCAATGGTGGGAGTACTGATTCGTTTTAGAGAAAGACCTGTAGCTATTTGCGACAACATTCGTGAAATGTTTCATCAAATACGAATTATAAAAGAACATCAGATCGCACAACAATTCCTCTGGCGCGGTGGTGATAATAAAAGAGAAATCGATGTTTATGCTATGAAAAGGTTCTGGGCTTGTGGTGGCTACCGTCTAAGGACGAACTAACATTCGTGCAAAATTTCGATCGTGACACTTTCGATGAATTCAAATTGCCGACAAAGCGTAAACTTTTGCGAATCATAATGATTATCTACGACCCACTCGGATTTCTCGGATTCTATGTAATTTATGCCAAAATAATTTTACAAAACGTGTGGCGTTCTGGGGTTGCTTGGGACGATCCAATTCAGGAAAAAGAACGAAACGAATGGTGGCAGTGGATTCGCAAGCTGCCGGCAATAAACAAGATTCGAATTCCGAGATGCATTCCGCTAGTTAATCGTTGCCGTAATAACCAACTGCACGTTTTCGTCGATGCTAGCATTAACGCGTATGCCGCGCTGATATTTTTGAGAGCAGATGAGAACTCTACTGTTCGATGTCGCTTAGTTGCGTCGAAAGGGCGCGTGGCGCCGCTGAAACCAATTTCAATACCACGATTAGAATTGATGGCAGCGATATTAGGGCTTCGTTTGGCTAAATTTGTTGCTAAGGAATTAACAGTGCGAGTAAACGAGCGAATATTTTGGACGGATTCAAAAAACGTTCTGTGTTGGATAAATTCCGATCGTAGCAACTCGTATAGGCGAAATCTTAGAAGACTCTCAAGTTAGAGAATGGCGCTCGGTACCGCTATGAACGTGGCTGACGATGGTACAAAGTGGAGTAATCCGGAATTCAGCAATGAGTCGCGATGGTTTACTGGCCCTGATTTTCTGTATTTGCCAGAAGCGGAATGGCCTGAAGCTCAACCAATGGGTCAAACTGAGCGGGAACCTGCAATTCTTTGTCACGCTGAATTAGAGAACACCTGCGTGGGACACATCAATTTAATATCACCAGATTCGCAACGCTTCATCCGATGGGAAAATTTGCGTAGAGCTCAAAGCTACGTTCTACGCTTTCTCCGCTTATTGCTAAATCGATCGGGGCGAACTCCATTAGTGAAAAATCTCCTCAACATAAAACATATCGAAGACATCGAGCTCGTCATCATACGGAACTGTCAAGAGGAAGTATTCGCCGCCGAGAAAGTGTTTGCACTCCAAAAATCAATTAATTAGCCGAAAAAGTGCGATATTTAAATTTTCTCCATATTTAGATATTTCAGGTATCCTAAGAGTCAAAGGACGAATTGACGCAATTGAAGGCGTTTCAACCAGTACGAAGCGACCAGTAATCTTGCCGCGGAACCACCAAGTAACACATTTAATAGCCGACTTTTACCACAGAAAATTCCATCACCAACATAATGAAATAGTGGTCATTGAAATTAGGCAACGTTTCTGTGTAATCGGACTGAGAGCGTTGATGGCTTCCGTCTCAAATAAGTGCCAAGTCTGTCGAAATCGGCGAGCGACGCCGCATCCTCCGGCAATGGGCGACCTGCCACAAGAACGATTGGCGGTTATGACAAGACCTTTTACCTACACCGGCGTGGATTATTTCGGTCCAATCAATATAGTGATCGGCAGAAGACGAGAAAAACGCTGGGGAGTGCTTTTCACGTGTCTCACTGTGCGCGCAGTGCACATAGAAATTACTCCGTCTCTTTCCACGGACTCCTTTCTACTCATATTAAAGCAATTCACTTGCCGTCGAGGAGTGCCGAGGCGCATCATATCAGACAACGGAACAAATTTTCGCGGAGCAAGTAGAACGCTCATGTTCGAGATTGAAAAGGTTTCATCTGCTGAATTAGAACGGAAATACCCAGAAATTGAATGGACGTTTATACCACCGGCTTCGCCTCATATGGGAGGCGTTTGGGAAAGAATGATACGATCTGTAAAATCGATTTTAATGGACATTCTACCCGAAACTGGTCTACGTGAAGAAGTCTTGAGAGCTGCCTTGGCGGATATCGAACATATACTCAACTCACGGCCACTAACCTATATTCCTTTGGATTCATATGAGAGCGAAGCGCTGACTCCGAACCACTTTCTATTAGGTAGTTCGAGTGGAGTACGTGAACGAACTGATGAAGACTGTAGCGGAACAACACTCGGAAAGTACTTTCGAATAGCTGGTCAGATAGCAGACAGCTTTTGGCGGCGGTGGTTGCGAGAGTATTTGCCATGCTTAACCAGACGTACCAAGTGGTTCCAAAATCCGCCTGAACCGATTGCGTTAAACGACGTTGTAGTCATCGTAGACGAAAATACTAAGCGAAACTCATGGCAAAAGGGCGTAATAGTAGATCTGCATCGAGCGGGCGATGGGCAAGTGCGAAGTGCAGTAGTAAAAACTCAAAACGGTTTAATAACGCGCCCTATAATTAAAATAGCAAAGCTGGATGTAAAGAGGTAAACATCACAATGAATCATGAAGTTTACGAAGAGGGGGATGTTGTGTGGCTACTACGGTTTAAGCAACCCTGCAAGAAGACAGCTGTCATCAAGCAAATACTCAACTTTTCTTTCCTTTTTACTCGAAGTCATCATTGAAGGCTGACGTACGGAAATTAACAAAAATTTGTAACGCGAAGCCACGCTATTTTAACATTTTCTGTGGTCAAAATACGTGGACGAATAAAATAATATTACGACGAAAACAATTGTTGAGCAAAGTTTATTTTCACGTAGTAACAGTTATAATTTATGAAAAAGCTTCTAGTGGTTATGAACCAGTGATTGAAAGATGTTTATTCAATAAAGCTATTAGCTCTCTGCCATTTGAACTTCATTTACCGGGCTATCACAAACTAAAAGAACGCTTAGATAGAGGTGATAGCGGAATCAATCCATTAGACGCTGCATGTAAAGAGTATGATATTGCATATTCTCAAAGTAAAGATTTACATAAATAAAAGGCACGAAGCAGATAAAATTAGCTGAAAAGGCTTTTCGAAAATCAATATCTAAGGACACTAAACTTGGTGAACGAATAAACGCATTCTTAGTTGCAAACGCAATGAAAGCTAAAGTTAAAGTCGTTATGGGAAACCAGCTAAACAGAACTCTTAAGAAAATAAAGAAGAAGAAGTTTAAAGCTGTGCAACGAAAAAAATCCATGTGTTATTCCTATTCAGAAGGTTGGAGGATTTCTACTTTTAGTACCTATTTTAACTGCTCTTGGAGCCGTTGGTGAATTAGCATCTGGTGGCGCAGCAATCGCGGAAGCAATCAATGAAACTAACGGTGCAAGAAAACAACTGAAGGAAGCAAGTCGACATAATCAAAGAATGGAAGCAATTGCAATGGGGAAAGGCTTTGCAGTTGGGAAAATCTTAAACCATACAAAAAAGGACTGGGACTATCCCAGAAGACTTCTCACAGACTTCGACTTGATGAAACATGGTAATAAATTGCCACATTTTAGAGGCGTTTTCATGAGAGATTGTCTACCGAAACAAATACATGAAAAAGAATTTGGAATTGTTAACTTAGACACTTCCAGCGGTCATGTTAGTCATTGGGTACCATATTATAAGAATAGAAATATAAAGAAATATTATGATAGTTTTGGAAACTTGCAACCACCGCATGAAATAATTCGATATTTGGGTAGCGGAATCCAATACAACTACACTCAACATCAAAATTATAATTCATATAACTGTGGACACTTATGTTTGGAGTTTTTGTATAATGTAAATCAAAAATATTCAATAAAGTGCTGAATATATAAAATTTGTATGTAATGTTACTTTGTTTAATAAAAAATAAAAAACAAATTTGTTTACTTAAAAGGTTCATTTTGTTTAATTTAAATATTTGCTTTTACATTTTATACAATCTGCTATATAAAGCAATCAATTTATTAATTCTCCTAATCTCAAATTCGAGGTTACTACAGATGCAGGCATCTGATACATCAGCGCTGTTTTTTGAATACCAACAACAAATAGTATAATGATAGCCATGATGTGATTTTATTAACAAAGGCGCCGAGCCTACGTACCGACATAATTGTGTAGCTCGTCACAATTTGTTCATAATTTTCATCCAGTTATAAACACGTTTCAAAAAGAACGACATGTTGATAGAGTTCATGTTGTGTGTTGTTCGTTGGTAAATAAAATACTGAATATATAGAAATTTTTTATGCAATGTTTTTGTTTGTGGTTTCGCTGTCTCATCAAATTTCGCTAGCTCTCTTTTATACTCTCTTTCACATTGAAGGGAATTTTGTGTAATTATTACATAGTATATAGAAAAATTATATAAAGCATACTACATAATATAAAGTATATACAAACATAATATAATATGATATTTGACTGTACCATTTCATTCAGCCATTGTAAAACTCTCGAACGAAACAGTCAAATGCGCAAACCAAAAAATTACTTCTCTATTTAATTAATAAAAAATATACAAAAAAGCACGAAAGAGTAAAATGGAATAAAACCAGGCAACCTTATCAACTTTTTCTCTAACTGCTGTGGACGATATCAACAAGAAAAATGTGATACAGGAAACTGTACTAACCATCAAAGACATGGTGTGCGAAGACATGGAAAGACAAAACTGTGCGACGAGTCAAAACAAAATATGGGCAACGCATATTAATGGAACTATGAGACAAAGTTGTCTTTTTGCTTCAACGCTTCACCAACATTTGTGATGAGACCATTAAGGAATTCAATACCGGTTTCTACTACATATTTGGTGAAAATAGTGAAGGATGGTTCTGATGATTTTCGCTTGGAGGTGATTACCGACATTCCGCTTTCGCAGCCATTTTATTATTAAACGAATTAAATATGTATATACTTATGATACAAATTACAAAATAAATAAATAAAAACAAAAAAATATTAAATTTTAACTATATTCTTTTATTATACAATATTACCATTTCGAACAGGTTCTATAGCAATCTAGAATACAACGACATTAATTTGTTAACTCTAGAAATTTGGGACTCTAACATGTAGCACACACAAGTGTCACGACCATCGCAGCATTTATCTGAAGACCAGCAGCAGCTCTCATAATGATTTCCATGAAGAGATTCAACTTTTTGGTGATGTTGATCACGACATAACTTTGAATAGACGCTTAGAATTTCTTCAAAATGTTCCCCAAGTAGATTTTCCTTTTGCTGTATTAAAAACTGATCAACACGATCGGTAATTTCACAAATGTTTAAGTTTTCCATCGTCACTCGCCAACAATTTATCACGTTATAATTATTATATAGTGATACATAACTTTAAATATGATTTACATAAACCATAGAGAAAGAATAACAAGAGGCAGAATCAGCGAAATTTACTCGAAGCGGTCGGTCCGCAAGGTAAACGAAGAAACGAAATGAGTGCAAAATGCGTCCTCAAGGAGAGACTAGCAAATTTCAGTAAACTTACGCATACAGCAAATATTTCTTTTTAATCGTACTCTGTTTTAGCATGCCTGAAACTGTTTCGTTTGTTTGTGTATATATGTTAATAATTTCATCAACATTTTTAAGCATTTCTGGAGTTTCTGATGCTTTTCTGAATTTTGTTTGCTATGACCATCGATTTATTTGAGTCGGCATGCTGGGTACAAAAAAGCCCTATAAATAATAAATCTTCACAGGAGCACTATTATGAATATATCTAATCTCTAAAAACTAATCTCGTAAATATTTGTGTTTTACGATTTCCGAAAATCATCTCCTAAAGCTTTCCGCAGTTATACAAGCTGCTAACTACAAATAATTGCAAAACTTTTAGTTTCCCACAATTGTACTGATCAAGAAAGTCGTCCAAACCTCCTTCATCGAATTTCTAATGTAAAATTGAAGCATTAGGCGCAAGCACAAGAAAGCAAAAACAAAGGTACAAACATACAAATCCATACGAAGAAACTAATTATAAAAAACACAAACAAAATAATGTCCAGAAATCCCAAAGCACAAAATTATCAATATGTATTCACATATATTCCTTCGACATACATACATACTTTCTTAATTTGCTCCGTAAAGAATCAATAATGAGAAAAAGACGAATAGGGAAAATGTAAGAAGAAATGAACTTGCACCAACAATCTGTAAACGATCCAGTAGTGGACAGAAAAAATTCTCAGAGTACGAAAGCAAAAGCTTCTTCTCTTCTCTTTTGTATTGCAAATGCTAATGTGTTTTCATTGATGCTCTGAGAATTCGCTCATACCCAGTTCTGCATCATGTGAAGATTTTTAAGTGTTTGGCTTTTTTTGCTTTTGCTTTCGTACTCTGAGAATTTTTTCTGTCCACTACTGGATCGTTTACAGATTGTTGGTGTAATTTCATTTCTTCTTAAATTTTCCCTATTCGTCTTTTTCTCATTATTGATTCTTTATGGAGCAAATGAAGAGTGTATGTATGTCGAAAGAATATATGTGAATACACATTGATAACTTCTTACCTTTGTGATTTCTGGACATTATTTTGTTTGTGTTTTTTATAATTAGTGGCTTTGTATGGATTTCTGTGTTTGTGCATTGGTTTTTGCTTTCTTGTGCGTGTGCCTACTGCAATTTTACAATTGGAAATTTGCTGAAGGAGGTTTGGACGACTTTATTGATCAGTACATTTGTGGGAAAATGAAATTTTTGCAATTATTTGTAGTTAGCAGCTTATATATGTAACTGCGGAAAGCCTGAAATCTTTAGGAGATGATTTTCGAAAATCGTAAAACACAAATATTTACGAGATTAAAATAAAGAAAATTATAATTAGTCATATCGAAATTAAACTGTGTTCATACTTAGCATATTTGTCAGTTTTTAGAGATTAGATATATTCATAATAGTGCTCCTGTAAACATTTATTTTTTATAGGGCTGTTTTGTACCCTGCAACTCTAATAAATCGATGGTCATCGCAAAAAAAACTCAGAAAAGCATCAGAAACTCCAGAAATGCTAAAAAACGTTGATGCTTAAAAATTATTCACACACCCAACCAAACGAAACAGTTTAAATATTAGCTATATGAGTGAGTAAATTTATTGAAATTTACTAGTCTCTCCTTGAGGACGCATTTTGCACTCATTTCGTTTCTTCGTTTCCCTTGCGGACCGACCGCTTCCATTTGGCGTTCGAGTAAATTTCGCTGATACGGCCTCTTGTTATTCTTTCTCTATGGCGGAGCATACAGTCCTCACGCGACGATGATTTGATGGATACTGTAATTTCGGCAAATGCACTCATTGTATACATATTATGGTGCTTAAAAGTTGAATGGCCGAATGGCTGCTCATGGGCATCAATGATTTAGATTTAGAACATTGATGCACGTGAGCAGCCATTCGGCCACTCAATTTTTGAGTACCTTAATATGTATACAATGAGTGCATTTGCCGAAATTACAGTAGCCATCAAATCAACGCGTCAATTGAGACGTTGGCTCCGATGTTGACTGCGGGGTCGACCAAGGCGTAGGCTTCGACGTTGACTGAGACATCGACTGAAGCGTTGGCTTCGACGTTGACTGAGCCGTTGGCTTCGACGTTGACTGCGACGTTGGCTTCGACGTTGAGTGCGACGTCGACTGGGGCGTTGGCTTCGACGTTGACTGTGTAACGTTTGGGGGTTGGGTTCGCGGTAAACTAATTTAATAACCCAAAAAAAAAAAAAAATTCAAAAACGAAGATATGACCACTGTCAGGGCAGCTTAGCTCATCCGGCCGTGCTCAGGGAAAGTGGGGGGGGGGGGGGGGGGGGGTTCTTCAACAACCCCGACAGTGTCTTTAAACCCCAGTTACAAAAAAACAGATCGGAGCTGAGGCTTACATTGGCTCTACAGCCGAAGACAAGACCGATAATCGAAAACTTACACGACTAAATCCGCTCGTGATCGATACAAAGTTGGTGGCGGCAAAAACCAACGAGAAAAAAAAAACAATATAACGCGGAGGATCAGTGGGGGAGAGAGATGAGAGGAGGAGGGGAGGTGGAGGAGTTGATGTTATTTCCCTCCCCCTTTCTATACCCGCCCTACCATGATTGGCGCGTTGCAAGTTTGTGCGCCAACCCCTTTTACCAATGTGTTGCCCGGCTTACGCGGAGCGGAACCGCTTACTCACCTGGTTACCTGTTCAAATATTTAAATCATCTTGGGCAAGGTCCGACCTGTAATTCTGTAAGGTTATTATATATGTGTATGGTTGCTAGTGGTAATTGAATGCTGGGTTCGTTTAAATATTCTTAAATGTATATGATTTGAGGTAGAGAGAAATAAAAAATTTTTATATATGTCAGATTTTTCTAACGATTTCATAAAGTCAGAATGAGTGTTATTTTCATCTAGAGTATAAAATTTACTCTACTCTCGAAATTGAAACAGTTGCATTTCAAGTGTAAAATGAGTTTTCGTAATTCATCTTGGAATCTTCTCTTTATGTACATTAGTTAAAAAAAATGACAATGAATCCTTTACATTTAAAAAAAAAATTTTAATAAATGAACTGAATGAATATAATTTTACACGGCAATATTTTCTTGCGTCTTCATTTATAATCGATTTGTAGGTTGAAGCTGATTAAAATTTCACTTGGATACCGAGCCTTCACACCGTCGAAAACGTTCCAATAGCGAATAACGCTTTTCTATGTTCACATTAGTTATGGGTTCGATGTTATAATTTCTTTTATGAAAATTTCCTTAAAATTTTCTTGTTGGTTTCGCGTGATTTTGTTAACTACATGTACATTTTTGTCTAGTATTTAATTCAGTGCTTCTAATTCGCAATAATTCCGTGATCGAAAATATTAATTTAAATGCTAGTTAATTAGTTCTTACGAAATCTTATTTTCTATCACTCTCCAAAATTTGAAATATTCTTTTAATGGCTACATTAATTGATGCTATGAAAATTTTATTTACGAACTTTTAACAGTTATTTCCATTAATTTGATACATGATAGCCATTGTTTTAATCATTTAAATATTAAATTAATTATTTAGATTAAAGCGTTGAACACTTTTCAGTACCTTTTTCTGTTTCTTAACCTTATTAGAACAAACTTTTCCTTGTCACGTTAATTCATTCATTTCTTAGGCTGCATTTAATTGAGGCGACATTCAGCTCAGTTCTTACGTCGTTGTCATCTTTTTTGCTCTGAAAGAATGCTGGATGAATGCTCCTGCTAGCGTCTTGAGCATTTCAAATTGATGATTGTATTAATATAACGCTGCTTCGTTCATATACATTTAGCGATGTTTTAAGGCACTACTTCTGCAGCTGCTGATGAATCTCTTTACTAACGCTTCTGTACTGGCTTCATGATGAGGATGTCTTTCTTTCGTGTTCGGTTCGTTGATTTGATCCGCTGTTGGAAATAGATGCTGCCGAAGTTGGGCGGCTTGTACGATTTCCCTTCGCCCAAAACTCAATCGCGTTACGTGTGTCGTGACGCCGTTGCATAAAATCACAATAAAATAATCGCACTTTCTGGAGAATAATAAACGGAGCTGTTTTCTTTTAGTTTAAAATCACAGATGAACTGAGTTTATTTCCTATTCTTCCACAAAATTAGTTTTCCTTCAGCCAATTAATATTCTCCACATTTGAAGTTGTTTTCCTTTTTACTTTTATTCAAGTTTTTCAACAAAATTCAGCACTGAACTCTATTTTGAAAATATTTTTTTTCTTTTTTTTTTTTTCTTTTACTTTTTCCTCAAAACCTTGCTTTCCGATAGCCAAATCAGAACTTCTTGTTGCGTTCGCGTTCAACTCTTCGCTTTATGTTCGCTAAATCGCAATTGAATTCTTCAACACTCCGACACAGTTTTCTCACTCATGATCTGTGTCGAAGCTGCAGAGCGAAAAACTGGTTTGCTCTGCTCATTCCAGTCGTGACCGCTTTGCACATATGGACCTTTCGCTCTCTCTTATCAGCGTCGGCGTTAATTGCTAGTACCGTAGGATGGCGTGATGTGAAGTTCATAGATAAAAACTGGTTTTCTCGAAACTTCCATCACGTCATCATACGGTACTCGTCTATCCGTCGCATGATGGAAAGAGGAGATGCCGATATCTGCATGGCAGACACGGGCTGGAAAGAGCGGCTCACCGTTTGCTTACGCTCTGTGCTCCACAACTCACAACTGTGATGTCGACTGAGACGTTGGCTTCGACGATGACTGTTGTAGATGCGAAATGTGATGCAGTGACTGCGCTTGTGCGTATTTTCTTCGGTTGCGACTTCGTTTATTGTTTTATTACCTTTGTGCTCGCTGTATGTAGATGCGTAGTGTGATGCAGCGACTGCGCTTGTGCGTAGTTTCCTGGCTGCGACTTCGTTTATTGTTTTATTACCTCTGTGTTCGCTCTATGTAGATGCGTATTGTGATGTAGCGATTGCGCTTGTGCGTGTTTTCTTCGGTTGCGACTTCGTTTATTGTTTTATTACCTTTATGCTCGCTGTGTAGATGCGTATTGTGATGTAGCGACTGCGCTTGTGCGTAGTTTCCTGCGTAGCGACGCCGCTTATTGTTTTACCCCTTCATTATACTATTTAGTTTCCGCTGTTTACTTCGGCGATTTGTGGTATCGGTGTTGAATGTGTGTGTGTGGCTGCGTGCTGACTTCTGCTTCGATGATTTCCTGTCTTCGTCGTTTTAGATACTTCACTGCTGCAATGAAATTCTACTAATTTTAAATTGAGTGCATTTGAAAATTAAATGTAAATTATTCGGCTTTATGTTCCATTTAATGGAATATTTCAGTAATAATTAAATGTAGGATAATAAACGTTGTTGTCTGATTTGTGCTCCTTTACCGTGGTACATTAGAAGTTTTCTCTTTTGCTAGCAGTCACATCTTTATTACGTTGTGTTATTATTCTTTTTCTACGTTCGAAACGGTTTTCGTTGTCGTTGGTGGCGTACGGCCTCAACTCGCTTACGTGGGCTGTGCACACTTTCGTGCATTTTAGATCTCTAATTTTCGCTGTAAATTCAAATGTTTACAAAACGTGAGTTCTCTCCAGCGCTTACGCAACTCAAGAAGAAGTCTTCAAAATTAACAAAAATGAAATAATAAGAGTTAGTCAAATATATATGTATCCATTTATTTAATAATTTCGCTTAAAAGTATAAAAGAGAACTGAAGTTTACAATTTGTGTATACTCGCAGAAAGGCAAGAACATGGATTAGACTAGCAAGAACCGGTTCTGTCGGTGCGCCGCTAGGGGACGTTGCCAACGTCCAGAACAGCCAGCTTCACTGCAGGTCGCTCCAACATGCCGAATTGTGTCTTTACCGTAACTCGCCGCGCTTGTCCGCCGTTTGCCATAGTGACACTCGTGACGATGCCTTTCGGCCAGCTATTCCTTGGTTGACTTTCATCGACGATAATGACGACGTCGCCGATTTTTAGCGGTGATTGCTTTATGAACCATTTCGACCTACGAGTTAGCGTGGGCCTGTACTCCTTGACCCACCTTCGCCAAAATCGATCAGCGTACAATTGCGTTTGTCGAAAACGCTGTCTTAAATCAGAGGTGCATCCTAGCGGTTTATATCCACTTGCCGATCCGATAAGCAAGTGGTTGGGAGTAATTGCTTCGTCATTGCATGACTCCATAGACACAAAAGTCAGTGGTCTGGAATTAATTATGAATTCAATTTTCAAAAGGGCACTTCGAAGTGTTTCATCGTTGAATATAGGTTCAGGATGCATAGCTTGTAAAACTGCTTTGATTGACCTTATGAGTCGTTCCCATGCCCCGCCCATATGGGGTGCTGCCGGTGGATTAAAATGCCATTTTATATCGTCGAACTTGTCTTGGACTGTTGCATAGTCAATGTTCCTGCCTTCTTCACGTAAGGTCTTTGCTGTTGCTCTGAAATTCGTGCCGTTGTCGGTGTAAACTTCGCGAGGAATCCCTCGCCGTGAAGTAAAATTGCGAAAGCACAGGATGCACGAGTTTGTGTCAAGACTATGTGCTATCTCGATGTGCACCGCACGAAACGTAAGGCATGTAAATATTACACCCCAACGCTTTTCTCGCCTCCTTCCAACAGCCGTAAACATTGGGCCGAAGTAATCTATACCGGTGTAGCTGAATGGTCGCTCATAGCTTGCGAGTCTCGCGAGAGGTAGTGCAGCCATCTGCGGGGCCAGCGGTGATGCGCATTTATTTTTGCAATATTGACAAGAATTTCGAACTGTTCGATACAAGACATGTAGACGTGGTATGTAAAATTTGCCTTTTATCTCGTAAAGTACGGTTTCGTGAGATTGGTGGTGGTATTTTTCATGTATGTAAGTTATGTTCTGTTTATGGGGCATCACAATCGGCTCCTGCGAACCAAGAAACTCTCCCCTTCCTTTTACTCTTATGATATCTAGCTTGTCTATATATACATTCAGAGATATTAGAGTACTGTCTTTATCCAGGTTCTTACCATTTTTTAGGTTAACTATTTCGCTGGAGAACTGCTGCAGTTGTGCTTGTTTTATCAGCATTGTTTTTGCCGCCTGTATCATGTCGAACGTTACCCCTTCCGGTGAAGTCACGTGATGCACTCTCGCTTTTAACTTCTTGGCGTACAATATGAAGGTGGCTACTGCGCGGTACAAGCGCCTCCAGCACGAGAAGTACTCAGTGTTAATAGCGAGCTTATGTTGCTTTGCAGTTTTAACATGTAACATATGATGCCTAATTTCGGTGGTATTCAAAGATCCAAAGTCGTGGCGCTGAGGCCACTCGCTGATAGAAATGATGGTCCATCAAGCCAAAGATTAAACTGCGTTTTTGGTTCGAATTTTGTCGCAAGATCTGCCGGGTTGGATTTAGATGGAACCCATTTCCACTGGTCAAGGTTCGAGTTTTCTAGAATCTCAGCGACTCGATACATGACGAATTGTTGAAATCGTCTAGGATCAATAGAAAGCCATTTCAATACGGTGGAAGAATCGGTCCAAAATACATGTCGTGTTGTAGATAATCGAGGGATGCTCTGTATTTTGGATGCCAGACGTACGCCTGTTACCGAAGCCTGCAGTTCCAGCCGTGGAATTGAAACAGATTTTAGCGGTGAAACTTTTGATTTGGCTGCCACCAGAGATATGGTAATCTTATCGCCGGTTTTGATTCGCAAATAGCTTACGGCTGCATATCCATATTCTCCGGCATCAACAAACGTATGGAGCTGAATATCTTGTGCATCATTCAGCGAGGCTGAATAACACCGTGGTATTTCGACCAAGTATATTTGTGGCAAAATTTTCTTCCATTGTTTCCATCGCACGGTCAGCTCTTGCGGGAGTTCTTCATTCCAGTCAGTGCGCGAGCGCCATATTTCATGCAACAAAATTTTTAGTGCAATTGTGTAGTGAGCTAAAAATCCCAAAGGGTCGAAAATCGACATCAACACCTGAAGCAGTTCACGCTTCGTCGGTATTATATCGTCTGTTAAGACGTTACGTTGTAGTCTAACAAACCGAAGTGCGTATTTCAATACATCCTTGTTCGGATCCCAATAGACCCCTAGTATCTTTTCCTCTGCGTTAAGCTGACGGCGGTTTTTGTTAATTTTGAAAGCACGATTGCTGAGTTTGAAGACCAATTTCGAAGATTGAAGCCGGCTGACGCATGAATGTGCTTTACCGTTTCCGCTAACTCTAACGCCGTTTGCTCACTGTCGGTGCTGTCTATGAAGTCGTCTACGTAATGGTGCCTTTTAATAGCTTCGACGGCTCGGGGATACTGTTGGATAAACGTATCCGCATTTTTATTGAGCACATAATGAGCTATGCATGGAGCACAACTTATACCGAATGTTAATGCGCGCATGACGTATACGCTTGGCTGATCGGGAGCATCATCTTTGTCCCACCAGAGGAATATTTGAACATGCATATCTTCGCTGCGCACGTTGATCTGATGGAACATCTCGGCGATGTCAGCGCAAATTGCAACTCGACCAATTCGAAATGCTAATAGTACGTCAACTGAAAGAGTCAACAAATCTGGGCCGCATAAGATAAAATCGTTTAACGATAAGCCACTGACCTTAGCTGCAGCGTCCCATACAAGCCTTAATTTTTCGGGTTTGTTCGGATTCCTTGTCACGAATATTGGCAAATACCAGCTATACTGGCTGGTGCACATTTGCAGTTGCTCTGAGTTAAGCTTCGTGGCGTATCCCTTCTCCATAAGGTTGTCGATCTGTTTCTGCATCGCTGATTTCAGTGATAGATCTTTAACAAATCTCTTGCCGAGGCACATTAGGCGCTTAAATGCCATCGAGTAACTATTTGGTAAATTCAGATCATCTTGCCGCCACAACAGACCCGGTTTATATCGGCCCTCAACCTTTTTGCAGGTCGATTCTAATATTTGCATGGCGTTTTTATCTTCTTTTGACGTCAGTTCTGAAGATTGCGGTGACTCGAGCTTAAAATGTTCACGCACCAAGTCGTGAAGTTCTTCATATTTCTCGTAGCACCCACATGTGTGTATATTTAAATATGAATTTGCAAGTGTACCAGATCCGCGGACTTGTATTGCCAACCCTAATCTAGTTTTTGTTGCTATTAGCTGGCACCAGGTTCCTTCGCGTATTTTTAATGGCACGGCTAGCTTCTAGTTATCGGTTCCAATAAGAATAGTTGGTTTTGCTTTTACATACGATTGTATAGGCAATCCGGCTAGGTAAGGATACTTTCGAGTAATCTTTTCCATATCGACAGATTGCGTGGGAAGACCTAGGGTCGTCACAGTGTGGGCTCCTTTAATGGTAAAACCTTCGCCGCATTTAGTGTTAGAGATGCTAAGCGTTGTTCTCATTGATGACTCTTCATCACGCGTTGTTTCACCGGTCCAGCGAAGGCACAAAGGTTCCGGAACACCTTTCAATTTCAATTGGTTGAAGATTGCTTCTTCCATTAGTGTAACTGATGAACCCTCATCTAAAAATGCAAAAGTGTCTAAGTAATTGTTTTTCTAGTAAATACGAACCGGTAGGATGCGGAAGTAGAGGTCATCTTCGTGTTGATTTTTTTATGGGAGTTTAGCGAAGCCATTGCAGCTGCGCTTGTACTAGGAACTGCGCATACTCTTGTGTTAGTCGAAGCTGCGTTTCCATGAAGAAGTTGTTGATGTTTAGCGCTGCAGTTTTCCCATCTGCGGTTTAAGCTGAGACTTTGAAACCCCTCACAAGTCGTAATTTTGTGACCTTCAACATTACAGTGTGCACAAGTAGCATTTCGTTGAGTGTTAACCGCTTGCACATGAGTATTAATACGTCCGCTGTGCTTTGCGCCTCTGCAAACGAATAAAGCCAGTCGCTGAAAATTTTTACTGATGGTTTCCCGTCGATTTTGGGATGCATGGCCCAGTTCAGCTTGTGTTGATTCGGTAATTTTTCCACTAATTCCTTTACAAGCATTGGGTTATTCATATATAGTCATGTAAGCGTCTATAGCTACTTCGCATCATACATAATACTTATGTACATACTAAATACACATACGATATACATACTTTCATTCCACATACATCCCACATTCTACGCAAACTAAAGTAGTCACAAGAGAAAGTAGTTATAAGCTTTACACATGTAAGCTAGTTTTCAGTTTGGAATTAATAAAGCAGTTCTAGAGCAAACACCGAAGAGTGTGTTTCGTTTCCACCAAGAACATAACTGGCGACGAGGATAAAAAACAAAAAAAAGCATATTTAAGCAGAATTAAATATTTGCTAAAATCGTAAAAACTTATACTTTTATTTTGAAGCTGAAAAATTTTAGAAAAACAGAACAATAAACAAAGTGAAACCAAACGGAAAAAATTAATAAAATTTATAACTTGTGAAATTTATTAATCATTTCTATTGGAAACAAAAAAATACTCGTGCAAGAAGGAAATGAGTTAAAAGAAGAAATTGTTTACATTAAAAAAGTTGAATAAAGTGAAAATTCAGAAAAAATACTGAAAAGAAGAATCCAACAGGAATTCTTACGAAAACATTTTAACTGCGACCTTGATGAAGGTAAAATTGCAGTAAAGCAGACAATGCTAAAATTTGTAGTACAACAACAACAACAATTACAGAGCTTCAATTATACTCTGTGAAACTCTAACAATTCACGAGGGAGAGGTTTCGCGAGCATAACAAAAGCAACAACATACATAAAAGCGCAAGCAGCAGGCAGATCGCCAACAACAACGACAATTACAGAGCTTCATTTATACTCTCTGAAGTTCCAAGAATTCACCAAAGAGTGACAGCTTTCGCGAGCATTACAGAAACAACAATATATAAGCGCGAGCAACAGACGGATCATCAACATCGTCAACATAATAGTATTGTAAATGTATTATTAAACTGGTATAATTTCTCTTACTTATATCATTATATGCTTACGATCGTACTACCGCTAATCGGTATTTCGCTTCTTATTACTTACAATTTACTTCATTCAAACTAATTTCTAAAATAAATAAATTGCTTACAATGGAGGCATTAGACATAAGCAAATTTAACTTAGTTTTATCCTGTATTAAAAATATTGAATGCTTTGATGGTAACGATACTAATCATCTACCAGATTTTTTAAATCAGGTAGAAAACATTATCCCAGCTATTTCAGAATTTGGTAGTAACAATGAAAGAATACTTTTTGGTTATATAAAAAACAAATGTATTGGAAAAACGAGAGAAGCAATCCACAGATATTCTAATGTAACAAAGTGGAACATTTTAAAAGATATATTGACCAAAAATTTTGGTCAAAAATCTAGTAGTAACGAATTAATGGATGATTTAAAAACTTGTAGATTACAAGGAACTATAGAAAATTATTACTTCAAAATAAACAAACTTGCAAATAGAATCCATAATAGAAATTTAACTCATGCGGACGATACTTACACGACTGATGAGGTAAATAGAATTTCACTTAAAACTTTCAGAGACAATCTTCCTGAACCAACACGTACTATGATATTTGCTAGAGATCCTAAAACATTGGAAGATGCTTTTAAAATAATATTAGATGCTAGACATCAACATTGTACGCAATATGGACCAGCAAAAAGAGACTACTTAAACACAAATACACGAACTAACTTTAGTAATGATTACAATAGACTTAATAAGTATACTCAAGGGAAACCATTTAACTCTAACAGCAATAACAGCAGACCAAACTTTGAAAACCAACGATATTCCTATCCGAACCAACAATGTTCTAATAAAAATTTAAATCTATCTAATAGTAACCAAGGCAACTCAAGCTTTACAGGTCAGACAAGAAGATCAAATAAATCGCAGATCCAAAACAGGGATAACTCATACTTTACCAACAAAAACCAATTCTTTTCAAGTTAGACCACCAATATCGAATAATCAAAATCCGTATAACTTCCAAAATGCTACGCAACAAATCGAACCAATGGAAATAGGAAATTCTAGTGTAAATTTTCCCATTGCAGACAACCAAAACTTCCATATATAATAATTAATACCCATATAAAAAAATTGAAATTCATAATTGATACTGGGGCTGAGTTTAGTATAATTAATCCTAATATTTGTCATCCGAAATGGAAGCGTAATGTGAACGTAACAGCAAAAGCATTGGGTACAAAAATATCAATAACAAAACTTTGTAAATTTCCAATATTTAAAGAATTCGCTTTGAATAATTATCATTGTGAATTTTTGGAATACGCGTTCAACGAAAACTTTGATGGACAATATTTTGCAAGATCTAAATTGCATTATCGATATGCCTAATAGACAACTAATTACCAACAACACTGTCATAACAATATTCTTATCTAGAGAAGAAGAAACTTACTAGCTTATAAAGTAAGTAAGTAAGTAACTATAACGAACTAGCTTATAAAGAAAGCTATGTCTTTAGCTGTGAAGATGAAAAATTTAATATTTTATCCCTGTAAAGTCGTGTATTGTAATTTAGTATTTATTTCTTCAGATAAATATGGTACAATAGTATTTTACAATCATAAAAGTAGTAGCTGACGTGTGAGTTGCTGAAATGCGGAAAAACGGATATTATGAAAAATCAGCAACTGGTTTGGCATCCTGCAAAAACAGTGTGACCAGTCATGAACTGTTCAACACGTTTTTGCAGGACATCAAAAAGCTAAGAACTGGCCAGCCTTCGCTGTCCAAGTTCCAAACAGTTGACTTGTTAAGCCTTACCCGCTGATGTCTGTGACTGAAGTGGAATTCTTAAGAGTGTGGCCGTCTTTTTATACTCTTTCTGAGTTAAACAAATTGTACTGGAAGGTACTAGGATCACATAGTCTTCCAGGCGAAAAGAGTCAAATATACAAATGTAAGTGGGATGGCTACATGTAGTTACACAGTTAAGGGTGGCTCACACTACACAATTAAGGGTGGCTCACACTAAACAATTAAGGCAGACTCACACTACAGCGTTCTTACTATTCTTGAATTAATACGTTCGCTACAATCTCCCCCTTTGACGCACTGGTTCCGTCCCGGAAGTGCATCAACATATAGCATTTTTCTTCGGTCGTCCTCGCTTCCTTATAGGGTGTACCGGAACAGGGTCTTCTTCGGTGTTCTTGCCATGATATAGTGTTATAGCTGATGAATGGAATGTTCCTAGTGGTGCTTCTGGACTGGCTGCCGCTGCTACCTCATAAGATGATGAACCGATTTTCTTAGTTATAATATATGGTCCGTCTCGTTTCGGAACAAACTTTGAAGTGATTCCCTTCGTTGCCTGACTGAGAACATGTGTTGTAAGTAAAACCTTTGATCCAACAGTGAATTGATCTTGAGGGCGTCTATGCTTGTCGACGTATGCTTTATTCTTATCTTGTAGTTGTTGTTCAGCTTCCGTCGCATCTTTGAAAACATTGGCGAGTCGTGTAAGGTATGGCGATATCTGCGGAATGAAGTTTTCGCTTTCTACTATGGCTCTAACGTCATGCTGGACGTCGTGTAAAGTACGTAACTTTCTCCCAAATGTGAGAAATGCTGCGCAAAATCCAGTGCTCTGACATCGTGCAGTGTTCATGGCGAATCGAATTGATGCAAGATTCAAATTCCAAGAATTATGATGGTTGCGTACCGTGATTGCCAACTGAGTCTTCATATCCCTGTTTCTACGCTCCACTGGGTTGGCTTCGGGATGGTACACTGGGGTGAATTGCTGCTGTATTCCCAAACAAAAGGCGACCTTCTGCATTATGGCCGAAATGAACTGGACACCATTATCTGTTTTAAGGCGTCGCGGCAAGCCGTATCTCAGAAATATTTCATCTACCAATGTCTTTGCGCAAGCCTCAGCTGTTGCTTCCTTTAACGGAAATATTTCGACCCAACGACTAGCAACGTCTTCAGCAATTAGAATCCATTGAAAACCTTCAATTGTTTGAGGAAGAGGTCCAAAAAGGTCCACAGCTACTACTTCGAAACGCTGCCTACTACTAGTTGTTTGCATTAAACCAGATGGCTTCCTGTTAGTTGCTTTAAATCGTTGACAATCTATGCAATTTTTCACGTAATTTCGAATATCTGCCCGGATACCAGGCCAAGAGAATCTCGCAGTTATGCGTGCAATAGTCCTTTCAGCACCATAATGACCGGCAGTGACATCATCATGGTAGGCTTTTAATATTTCAGCGCGTTCTTCAGATGGAACGACCAGCTGTGCATCGTCATTATCGTCATCGTTGTAAAAATACAGTATGCCTTCATTAAGGATGTAACCACGTTTAATCCAATGAAGGAAGTTTTCGTTTTCAGCTTCCAATGATTCTATTATTTCCTTTATATAGGGATCTTTTAGCTGCTCCGCTCGAATATCTCTGGAGCTTCTTCGTGGTACGTCGATATTAAAAGCATCAATGTTATGTACGATTTTGTCACGATTATCTTCATCATTTGGTGGCCGGGATAACATGTCAGCGATAACATTTGTCTTTCCTGGTGCATATGCTATTTTAATATTGTACTGTTGTATTTGTAGTGCCCATCGAGCTAGCCGGCCAGAGGGCGTCTTTAGCGTCATGAGCCATTTCAATGGTTGGTGATCCGTCATCAAGATTATTTCTTCACCATCTATGTAGGCACGGAATTTTGCGCAGGCCCATACGATAGCTAGTGCCTCACGTTCCGTTGTAGAATAGTTTTTTTCAGCGCTGGTCAATAAACGGCTGGCGTATTCTATTGGGTGTTCTTCCTTTTCCTCCCCCTGGAGTAAAATTGCTCCGAGAGCGTAATTACTCGCGTCAGTTTTTATCTTAAATGGTTTGTTGTCTTGTGCTTGCCTCAAAATGGGTGCAGTAGTTAATTTGGTTTTCAGTGTGTCATATGCTTTTTTATGAATATCGTTCCACTGCCATATAGCAGATTTTTTTGTTAGATCTGTTAGTGGTTTGGCGATTTCTGCATAGTTGTGTACAAATCTTCTATACCAGGAACATGTCTGGATAAACGATATGAGTTCCTTAAGATTTTTCGGTTCAGGACGTTGAGTAATCGCATTTGTTTTCTCTGGATCTGCACATATTCCACTTTGCGTTATAATATGACCCAGGTATTTTACCTTTGTGCAACAAAAACGGCATTTGGCGTTGTTTACACGTAATTTGAAAACATCCAATCTTTCGAAAACGATACTAAGGTCTACGATATGTGCATCAAACGTTGGCGAACATACAATTATGTCATCTAGATATGCTAAGACCTGCACCATAGGTATTGCAGCTTTGAATCGATCCATGAGGCGCTGAAATGTTGCGGGCGCGTTACGTAAGCCGAACGGCATTCTTTTAAAATTATAAGTGCCAAGGGGTGTTATGATACAAGTCTTATCACGGTCTTTCTCAGACACCTTTATCTGATGGTAGCCACTTTGCAGGTCCAATGTTGACATGAATGCTGTACTCTTAGCTGCGTTGAGTAGGTCATCCATACGTGGCAACGGGTATCTGTCTGGAATGGTTATCGAGTTCAATTTTCTAAAATCGACACAAACTCTGACTCCTCCATCTTTTTTTGGAACCATTACTACTGGTGAGGCCCACGCCGACTCACATTCCTCTATGACATCATTTTCTATCATTGTGTCCAATTCGGTTTTTAGTTCGCGAATCTTCGCAAAAGACAGACGATACGCCGTTGAAGCGATTGGTTCATGTTCTATAGTGTGAATGTGGTGTTCAGCGAATGGCGTTGGTTCCCCTATTGTGCCAAATATTGGAGCATACTTTTGTAAAACGCAATCGAGCTTAATTTTCTGCTGCAAACTGAGACAACCACCATCGTCTTCTTTAAGGAATTTGAATTCAATTGAATATAGTGGCGTAAAAATTGAGTCGAGATAATCTTTTGTATGACGATCTTCACATTCGTCAGCCAAATAAATGACGCCGCTGAACAAATTTGTATCGTCTCGATTTGGCGTTGTTTCACCGATGGGAATTGCATCCTTGAATATTTTTTGAATCCCATGTGGCGAGTAATCATTGGCTTTGTTAATTACAGGGCCATGATACTCGAAATCTGATAAATATGTATGTTCACTTCTCTCAGGTGTGACCATGCCTCTATGCGACTTAGCACAGCTTGCCAATGCTTCGTGTGGCTTGCGTTTGCTATTTCCTGCGACTTTGATTTTCTCTAACAAATTAAGATGGACGGGAAGTTGTTCCGCAAAATCGAAATGTTGCGTTGGGTAGTTTTCAAAATACCAATATTTTTGGCCCATATTCAGAACTATGCCGTGTTTTTCCATAAAATCTGCACCTATGAGCGTTCTGTTGCCCTTTGCTTGTGGTAGAATCATGAAAGTGATATTTAAGCATCTACCCCCTATAACAATTTTACACGTGGTTGATAGGCAATCTCTTATTGATGTGCTACCATCCGCTAAAGAAATTTCACATCTTACTTGTTGATATTCGCATCCCTTCAGATCCATTATCTTTTTCAGGTTTGCGCTAGCCACACTTGTGCGCGCTCCTGAGTCAAAATGTACTTGACCTGGTACACTGAAAAGTTGCACGTTTGCCAAAGGTACGTCTTTACCAATGATGCCTGCTTGCAAGGAATTAAAATTTACGGTAGCGAGAGGATTGGACTTTTTAGAACTACATGTGGAACAGTTAGCACGAGTTACACCAGGTGCATTACAGCCATAGCAAGCAAACTTTGGTTTGCTCGATATTGCTTGCGCTAAAATCTCCGTTTGCTCTTCTCTTGCTTTGGAATTTATTTTCTTAAAACATTGGTCTTGGCTGTGGCCTTTTTTTCTACAGAAAGTACAACGCGTTGGGCCACCTTCTTGGTTTTTTATTTCTATGGTGTTTACACGAATGCCGCGTTCAGATAAAAAGTGTTCTGCTTCACGGGCTTCTACAAGCAGCTGTTCAAAAGTTTTGACCTTATCGCGCGCCACACGCTCTCGAATTTGTGCGTGCAACATGCCAAATATTATATCAATCTGCTCAGCTTCGGCTGGCAGTTTTGTCAATTGCGAAAAAAGAGAGCGTTTCTTTCGAATAAAAGTGTCCGTCGGTTCGTTCTTTTGTTGCCTACTTTCAATAATTTCAGCGTAAATGCGCCACGCTGGTTTAGGTGGTGAAAATGACTGACGTAGCATACGGGTTATATCGGCAAAAGAAGTTGCTTCTGATTTTACTCCGCACCACCACTCTACAGCATCACCTTCCAGCAACATAGGCATACCTTTTATGGCGTCTTCATCATTTATTTTTTCCACAACTTTAAATGTTGAAATAGCGGAAATAAATTCCTCGACGCGAGCTGGGTTTCTTTCGCCATTATATCGAGCAGAGCACGTGCTGAATGTCCCACTTCTTAAATTATTAGCTGTCATAGCTGCCATTAAGCGTTCGAACTGTTCAGTGCTTAGAGACACCATTTTATTTCTCACTCTTTCACTTCGACGCAGTATCAGGTTTTCACAAGAATTAGCCACAATGTTGGGCGCCAGTTGTAAAGTCGTGTATTGTAATTTAGTATTTATTTCTTCAGATAAATATGGTACAATAGTATTTTACAATCATAAAAGTAGTAGCTGACGTGTGAGTTGCTGAAATGCGGAAAAACGGATATTATGAAAAATCAGCAATTGGTTTGGCATCCTGCAAAAACAGTGTGACCAGTCATGAACTGTTCAACACGTTTTTGCAGGACATCAAAAAGCTAAGAACTGGCCAGCCTTCGCTGTCCAAGTTCCAAACAGTTGACTTGTTAAGCCTTACCCGCTGATGTCTGTGACTGAAGTGGAATTCTTAAGAGTGTGGCCGTCTTTTTATACTCTTTCTGAGTTAAACAAATTGTACTGGAAGGTACTAGGATCACATAGTCTTCCAGGCGAAAAGAGTCAAATATACAAATGTAAGTGGGATGGCTACATGTAGTTACACAGTTAAGGGTGGCTCACACTACACAATTAAGGGTGGCTCACACTAAACAATTAAGGCAGACTCACACTACAGCGTTCTTACTATTCTTGAATTAATACGTTCGCTACATCCCTCATTAAAACTGACCATCTACAAGATTATGAAAAGGAAAAATTGATAAAAATAATTAAAAAACATAAATATGTATTTTATGACAAAAAGGATAATCTTACTTTTACCAATGAAGTAAAGCATAGAATTGCGACGAAGCACGATATGCCAGTATACTCAAAATTATATAGATATCCGGAGGTACATAAAGAAGAGGTAAACAACCAGATTGAAAATATGCTGAAACAAAACATTATTAGACATTCAAATAGTCCATATAATAGCCCAATTTGGATCGTTCCAAAAAAACTAGATTCTTCCAACAAACAAAATTGGCGCCTAGTCATTGATTATCGAAAACTAAACGATATTACTGTTGAAGACAGATTTCCTATGCCAAATATTGATGATATATTTGATAAACTAGGAAAATGCTAATACTTTTCTACTTTAGATTTGGCCAAAGGCTTTCACCAAATAGAAATGCACCCCGATGATATTCAAAAAACCGCGTTCTCAACAACCACGGGCCATTACGAATTTCTACGAATGCCATTTGGACTTCGTAATGCACCCGCCACATTTCAACGGCTAATTAACAATGTATTGAAAGAATATATTGGTTCAATCTGCATAGTTTACTTAGATGATGTTCTTATTTTTTCGACTAGCATAGAAGAACATCTAGAAGCAATCGAAAAAGTACTGCAACGTTTGGTCCAAGCCAACCTGAAACTTCAAATTGATAAATGCACATTCCTCGCAAAGGAAACAGAGTTTTTAGGCCATATTGTAACTTCTGAGGGAATCAAGCCTAATCCTGAAAAACTCAAGACTATTGAAAAAATAATACTGCCTAAAACGGTGAGGGAAATTAAATCATTTTTGGGCATAACGGGATTTTATAGACGTTTTATTAAAGACTACTCAAAAATAGCTCACCATCTTATCAAATACTGAAACATGGGTCAAAAATTAACATCAATGATAAAGATTATAAGGCGGCATTTGACAAATTAAAAACATTACTTAAAAATTATCCTATACTTATTCATCCTGATTTTAACAGAACGTTCACGCTTGTTACCGATGCGAGCAATTTTGCGCTAGGAGCAGCACTTATGCAAGGAAATAAAGTTGTTTCTTTTGCAAGCCGTTCACTAAATGGGCACGAAAAAAATTATAGCACGATAGAGAAAGAATTGTTGGCCATCGTGTGGGCTACGAAATATTTTCGTCCATATATATTCGGCCGTAAATTTATTATAAAAACAGATCACCGTCCCTTAGTTTGGCTTAACAATATAAAAGAACCGAATGCTAAAATCCAACGATGGAAAATTAGGCTGAATGAGTTCGATTTCAATATTTGCTATATAAAAGGAAAAGAAAATGTAATAGCTGATGGTCTCAGTAGGTTAAGTTACGAGGGAACAAATAATGAAATAGAAATGAACTTAAACGAGTTATTTGATGAAGATGTTAACACAGTACATAGCGCAGAGAGCGATGACACTGATTACATTAAAATAACGGAACAGCCAATTAATTTATTCAAAAATCAAATCTTTATTCAATCTTCAAATGCAAATTCTTGTAAATCAAAAATTATGTTCCAATAATAATCCAAATAATAGAGTTGAAACAGATAGATTTGCCAACAACTTTGTAAACAACTACAGAGTTAGTAAATCACAACCTAAATATAAGAAAATTGCAAATTATAAGCAAGATGGAAATTATTTAATGTCTAACGACAAAAAATTTAAAAAAATATATAAGTCTCAAATAAAACGCAAAACTTGATTACAAATGTATGTATGTGTACAATTAAAATCAAAACTTTAGCAAAAGAACTTTTTTATGGAAAATTTACACAAAATATTTATTTAAGTCACAAATTAAATACAGAACGGGATTGTAATGTATGTATACAATTAAAAAAAACAAAAACAAAAGACATTAATAAAATTTTATATGGATACATAACTTCATTAAATAGTATGCTGAATTAGCAGGGACTGCTTATTCTGGCGGTGGAGGAGTCATGTAAGCGTCTATAGCTACTTCGCATCATACATAATACTTATGTACATACTAAATACACATACGATATACATACTTTCATTCCACATACATCCCACATTCTACGCAAACTAAAGTAGTCATAAGAGAAACTAGTTATAAGCTTTACACATGTAAGCTAGTTTTAAGTTTGGAATTAATAAAGCAGTTCTAGAGCAAACACCGAAGAGTGTGTTTCGTTTCCACCAAGAACATAACTATATGCATCCATATGACACGACGCCATTGTGGAATATACGTTGGGTACGCATAATGCGAAATCGATGAGCGCATCCAGCCTGTCCTTCAACGGCGGTACTTTTCTCACCTTTTCTATGAGGCTCTCCAGTATGAATTCTGGCCTGCCAAAGCACATTCTTAGTGTCTGAATTATCTCCGGGACCATCGACGGTATTGTTAGCTTGCTTTTCACCATTTCGCGGGCCTTGCCCTTTAAACACGCCTGTAGACGCATCAATTTTTCATCACGCGAGTACCCTGCCACTTCTGTGCTCGTCTCGAAGCTGCATATGAATAAAGGCCAGTCCTCTGGGTCACCATGAAAATGCGGCAACTCTTTCGGGATAGATTGTCTAGCTGCGAGCTGTGCGGGAGTAGGCGCCAACTGTGTACTTGTGTTAGTGAAAGTTCCTAATGATATGCTAATGACCGTGCGATTGCGAAAGTATTTCATACTTCTTTTCTAAATAACTTTGATGAATTTCCCTCTCTTCTTCTAGCATAGCTAACCGTAATTCACATCTTCTTACGCTTTCAATGTCATTATCAGTCGTTTTTCCGTTGGTTGGAATGTGAAATTGTGTAGCGTTCGGCGAAACTGGAAGTTGAGCGACGTTGTGTTCCCTTGGAATGTTTGTAAACATTGTTGCTGACGATTGTGATGTGGCTGCATGTAATTGCTGGGTCCAAGTAGACGTCGGCAGCGCAGCTACACTTCGATATGTATTACCGATTAACGATATATGTGTTGGATGGATAGATGTACCGCATTCTTCTAACGGACTCCCTGAACCGTCTGCAGAACTCCACCTGATCGACTGTAATTTTGCATGTGTAACCGTTGGCAATTGCGACGTGTGATATTGATGTGTTGTTGTTTGGGATGATGATGCTTGTGGTCCGATTCCGTGTGCTGTACTTTCAGTGTCATATTGCGTTATTTTTGGAGGAGCGGTAGCACTCGTTTTGGGGACGGTTATCGCTGTGGTACAATTGACGCCACTCCAGCTTTTGTCGTCTACTCCACTATTAACTCCGACGCATTGAAAATGATAGCTCTTGGCGCAACGGCTGCACTTTATCATACCATCCTCATCTTCTTTGTCACATTCGAAGTTCATGTTAATTCTTGGTTACGCAACTTATCGAGTTATGTTGTTTTTTAACAAAGTCGGCTTAGTATACCTTAATTTTTAACGGCGTTTTGAGGTTACTTCGTGAACCGGGTATATAAGCATTTATAGCGCGAACCGCGCTGCCAGTAATAATAAAAGATTTTGTAAATTCAAATGTTTACAAAAAGTGAGTTCTCTCCAGCGCTTACGCAACTCAAGAAGAATTCTTCAAAATTAACAAAAATGAAATAATAAGAATTAGTCAAATATATATGTATTCATTTATTTAATAATTTCGTTTATTCAACTTTTATTAGTTGTACTGGCGTATTCAAAGTATAAAAGAGAACTGAAGTTTACAATTTGTGTATACTCGCAGAAAGGCAAGAACGTGGATTAGACTAGCAAGAACCGGTTCTGTCAGTGCCCCTCTAGGAACGGTGGTAACAGTCACAATGACTGGCGATACAAAGGCGATGATTTTGAATGGCCCTTTGTATTTTGGCGCAAGCTTTGCTGCGAAGTATTCCACTCCTTTCGATAAACTATGTTGTTTTACCAATACGAGTTCTCCGAGTTTGGGTGACCACTGGTGACGTCTTAGATTGTAATAACGCGCTTGGTCTGACGCTGCTAAAGCCAAAGAGAGATTTCCTGGAGTTGTTTCGCCCTCTCATGTGCAGTTTGGTCTCTCTGCCCAGTACCTGGGGTCTTCTCGTCGAAAAGTGCTCCTGGCATTCGTAATTCCCTTCCTTGAACCAATAATGCCGGGCTGAATCCTGTGGTCTTAGATTGGCATGACTTTATTGCAAGCATGATTTCGGGCATATTGTCGTCCAACTTACGCTGCTCGCCGGCAGCTAGTTGTGCGATCATTGTTTTCACCGTTTTATTTACTCGTTCTGTCGGGTTCTCCTGTGGCGTGTAAGGCTGTGTGAATTGGTGCTTCACTCCGATGCTTGATAGAAATTCTGCGAAATGCTTACTCTTGAATTTCTTTCCATTGTCCGTGACTAGTATTTTAGGGACGCCAAATCTAGCTACGATTCGTTCTCGGAATCCTTTCAGTAGACCGTCCGCTGCAGCCTTTTGTAGTGGGATTATTTCCGTCCACTTTGTGAATTTGTCGAAGAAAACCAATAAAGTGGTGTTCCCGTGCGTTAAGCGTGGTAGTGGCCCGACGAAATCGGCGCATACAATCGCCCATGGTTCTTCAGTTAACTGCGTCAACATCTTTCCCGCTTGCTCTCGATGTTCAAATTTATATCGTTGGCACGAGTCGCACTGGTGAACGTAATGGCTGATGTCTCTGAGCATTCCGGCCCAATATTAACGATTCATGATCCGCGTTGACGTCTTCCGAATACCCAAGTGGCCTGCACATGCATTGTCATGATTCTCTTCTAGCACGCGTTCGCGTAGATGTGATGGTACACGAAGTTTCCATGGAGCGTTATCGTCATTAGCCGGCTGTCGCTGGATGTGTCTGTAGAGCTTTTCTCCCTCCATTCTATAGTCGGGAAATTGCTGTGGATTACCTGTTATTTCTTGGATCCTTGGTGATGGCCCTCGGGCCGCGGTGTGCATTGCCTCTAACTCCATCACGCGCGCGTATACCACGGGATCCTTCTCTGCTGCTATGACAACGACGAACTGCTTTCTTAGTTCATCGGCGGTTCCTGTCTCGTCTAGATTGAACTCTTTGGCATATTCAATTAATTCTTCCTTGCGCAGTGTGTAAATCCATGAGCGTTTCGACATTATTTTAGCTTTAATCAGATTGAGTGCTCCCTGTTCGGGCGCTACTGTAACGATGCTTTCTCTTCGCCTGTATATAACTCAATCCAGTCCAAGGTCTCGGTCTAGAACGAGTCCAAGGTCTAGAACGCAATACATCAAATTTTATATTAACAACTTTATTGAATTGCTTTTGATTTTGGGTTACAACTTTTCTCAATGTGCCTAAGGATAAGTTTCTTACATAAGGTTACAATAAGTTTGCTGGAAATTAAATATTATTGATTAGGCTGTAAGCAAATGGTTAAATTGCTTGAAATTAAATATTTTTGATTAGGCTGTAAGCAAATAGTTAGATTGCTGGAAATCAACAGTTATCAGATTAGGCTGTTAGCAAATCGTTAGATTATCTTTATAAGTTATTCAATTAGGCTGGAAAGGAAATTTTCTTGTTAGTTTCTCCTTGAGGCGAGTCACTCCGCTTTGTTGTTGCTATGAGTCAGGCCGACTGTCCCTTTGCCGCGGGGTAAAAACCCACAGACCGACAGGGCTATGTTACTATGAGTTGCGGGGTATAAACCCACAGACCGACTGTCCTTCTGCCTCGGGGTATAAAACCCACAGACCGACAGGGCGATGTTGTTATGAGTCGAGGGGTATAAACCCACAGACCGACTGTCCTTCTGCCTCGGCGTATAAACCCACAGACCGACAGGGCAATGTTGTTATGAGTCGCGGGGTATAAAACCACAGACCGACTGTCCTTCTGCCTCGGGGTATAAACCCACAGACCGACAGGGCAATGTTGTTATGAGTCGCGTGGTATAAATCCACAGACCGACTGTCTTTCTGCCTCGAGGTATAAACCCACAGACCGACAGGGCGATATTGGTTGCAACGGTGCGCCAGCTGCGCTCTTGATGGCGGCGTCGATTGAGACGTTGGCTCCGATGTTGACTGCGGCGTCGACCGAGGCGTTGGCTTCGACTTTGACTGAGACGTCGACTGAAGCGTTGGCTTCGACGTTGACTGAGACGTCGACTGAGCCGTTGGCTTCGACGTTGACTGCGAGGTTGGCTTCGACGTTGACTGCGACGTTGGCTTCGACGTTGACTGCGACGTTGGCTTCGACGTTGAGTGCGACGTCGACTGAGGCGTTGGCTTCGACGTTGACTGTGACGTCGACTGAGAAGTTGGCTTCGACGATGACTGCGACGTCGACTGAAATGTCCTTGCGCTGTTGACTGCGAGTCCCTTTGATGCCGACTCGGAGTCCTTTCGAAGCAGACTGCGAGACCCTTTGATGCCGAGTCAGAGTCCTTACAGTGCTGACTGCGATGTCCATGTGGTGCTGATCGTCTCTGCTGAAATATTTAACGCGTGTTATTATCGACTATCCACGGGTGTGGTTTCTAAGAGACGTGTTCGCTGCTTCCAATGTTTTCGAGCTATTTCGCAAACTCGTTTGACTAGTTTTGTTAATTTACGGTATGAAAACGAGTTTGCTGCGTTTGTCCTTGAGCTCGATTCTATGCCAGCTTCTGTATGTAATTTAAATTTTGTGTCACAAAATTTAAACGTTACATTTTCCCCTTACTTGGGGTGGCGGGGTTTAGCGATCGAGTGTAGAATTCATGGCTCATGCGCCCGACTGCCGGTTCCTCTTCAAATAATAAGTCTCTTGTTAATTAAATGAGTTTTTTTATTTTCTATGTTTTTTTCTAATTCATATTTCTCGCTTATTGCGCTTATGTTTTGTCGCTCTTACTATAAGATTTTCTATTTCTACATGTTTGTTGTTCATTGTTTTACTTAGCTTATGGTTTTCTTGATTGTTTGTTTCTTTTTTTTTTGGTTTTATTAAACTCATCTGGAGTTTTTTCTTGTTAGGCTATTCAAAGTAAGGATTTTCCTCTTTTATATATTTACAAAAGTTTTCTTATTTCTAAATGGTTTATGTTTCGACTTTTGATTTTTAAATTCATTTGACGTTTCCGTTAGATTAATCAAAGAAAATAAGTTTTTTTCTTTCTCTCTTATTAATATATTATTATTTAATTAATTAAATAATTATATTTATAAAAGTTTTCTTATTTCTTTCTAAATAGTTCTCTGTTTCGACCTTTCTTTCTTAAAATTGTTTTAGTTTTTTTGTTAGGTTAACCAAGGAAGTAAGTTTTTCCTCTTATATTATGTTTATATAAAATTTCTTATTTTTCTTGCGTAAAACGTCGCAGCGTTATTACTAATACAAGTGTTTTAGGGTTTTTTTTTTTTTTTTTTTTTTTTTTTTTCTTTTGTATGACGACTGGAGGTGTGGAATCTTCATAGATACCAGCGGACCGGCCCGCTGGCATGCACGATTCACCACCAAAAAGTGGCACCTACGTACTAAACCACACCCCCCACACAACACTACCACTCTCCCCCACGGAACCGTTAAGCATTACTTCGTGGGGGCTGGTTAGCATTCATGCTATCTTCTTGTGTGTTATTTTACAAACGACCTACTCTATTTCTGATTTGCTCGGCTTGACGTAACTTCATAAGAACCTGTGTCACATGTGCACTTACGCGGTTCCAATTTTCAATACTTTCGAGCATGTACCTAATTGTTGATTGGGGATCGCTTAGCAGCACACTCGGTGTTCTAAAACGCGGGCATCTGAAGAACACGTGCCCGACATCTTCAGCCTCACTTAAACAGTGTGGACACTCAGACGAGCTCTCGTGTCCAAACCTTCGTAGGTACTCCCGGTAGCAACCATGACCTGTAAGAAACTGTGTCAAATAAAAATTTACCTCGCCATGGCGCCTCTGCATCCACTCGCTGACACATGGTATGAGTGTGTGAGACCATCTGCCCTTCGTTGACTCAGTCCAACGCTCTTGCCACTCAGCGATCGCGGCTGCTCTTTCTTCTAACTGCACTATATGCCTTCTTGTGTGGTCTGTTTGGAGACGATAGAATACTCTTTTTATCTCGCACGCCACTATATCAATGGGGATCACCGATGCCACTACACACACAGCGTCGGCTGAGACTGTACGGAAGGCGCTAACAACTCTCAGCATACTTGTTCTGTGCACACCCAACATCCGTCTTCTTGATGATTTAATATTTAAACCGTCGGCCCAGATTGGCGCAGCGTACAATAATATAGCATTTACAACTGAAGCTAAGAGTTTTCTTCTAGGAGGTTTCGGCCCGCCAACGTTTGGTAGAAGTCTACTCAGTGAAGCTAGCGTTCTTGCGGCTTTGTCAGATGCATAGTTTATATGTTGCTTGAAGCTGAGGCGATTGTCCAGTAGTACTCCGAGGTATTTTATCGAGGGCACTGAGCTAATAGTTAGATCACCTATTTGCACTTTCATGTGTTCTACTTTTTTCCGGCTGGTTATAAGAAGTGCCTCAGTTTTGTGCGCTGCAAGGTCAAGGCCTACCTGATTTAGCCACGTCACAACTTGTCGTATAACCGTGTTTGCGGATATTTCTATAGCGCTTATGTGCTTTCCCACGATAACAATTGCCAAATCGTCGGCGTAACCTATAGCTGTCACACCGCTTGGAAACTGAAGCCGCAGTATTCCGTCGTACATAATGTTCCACAAAAGCGGACCGAGCACGGACCCTTGTGGAACACCTGCTGTGATGTTGTAAGACTCCATACCTTTTTCACTATTGTATAACAGCTTGCGTTCAGATAGATAGCTCGCTACTATGTCGACCAAATATTTCGGGACATCAATTGCTCTCAGCGCCTTTAGTATTTGTACCCAACTGGCCGTATTAAAAGCGTTTTTAATGTCTAACGTAATTAGTGCGCAGTACTCCTTTGAACCTCCTTTCCATCTCTTGCCCTCTATTGCGGTGGCTGCAATTTGAACCACTGCGTTCACTGCATCTACAGTCGACCGTGACTTTCTGAAACCATATTGATTGTCAGAAAGCGACTGCTTTTCATCTATGAATGCCTGCAGACGCTCACAAATGATTCTCTCCAGCACCTTGCCAATAGTGTCCAAAAGACAAATTGGGCGGTGTGAAGATGGTTCTTCCAGTGGCTTTTCTCCCTTGGGTATTAGTACAAGACGTTGTACTTTCCAAGTGGTTGGAAAAACGCCTTCCTCGAGACACTTTCCATACATGCATGCGAAGAGTTCTGGTATTCTAAGGATGGCAGCCTTTAGTACTCTGTTTGGCACCCCATCAGGGCCAGGTGTCTTAGCATCACAAAACTTAGCGCACGCCTCCTCCACTTCGTTGGCAGAGACTGGTGGAATTAGTGCGGAAGTTGTGCTTACGATTGTGGTTTCCCTTTGCGTCATGGGCTGTCTAGGAAATAGCGTAGATACAATTTTTCTCAATAGTGTGGGGCACGTAATCTGCGGTGATTTATTGCTCGTCAGCTTCTTCATCACGACTCTATACCCAGTACCCCAAGGGTTCGAATCCGTTTCCTCGCAGAGTTGATGAAAACAATGCGCTTTGCTAATCTTAATGGCCTTCTTTAGTGCCTTACGGGCGGTTTTAAACGAATTCAAAAGTTCTTCAAAACATGGTTTGCCGCGTGATCGCTGACAGCGTCGCCTCGCTTTGCGGCACTCTGTTCTGAGCAAGCGAATGTTATCATTCCACCAATAGCATGGTGGCGCTTTTCTACGCAGTGTTCTACGAGGCATCGACGCATCGCACGCATCAATTACTGCTGCATGTATACTCCTGGCAAACTGTTCTGCAGATACAGGAGACGATTGGTAGGCATCAATCATTACATCAAACGCCGCTTTGTCGAAGGCTGATTCTCTCCATTTTGGACCAGTTGGTTTTCGCGCATATTTTGACAAATCTTTACGGCTCTCTATATTCAAGAACACAGCCTGATGGTCGCTGTGCGTATAGCCTTCACTTACCCACCATTTAGAGGTCCGGGCTAAGGATGGACTAACAAAAGTGAGATCTATAATCGAACCTGCGCCAGCTTTTCTATAAGTAAAACTTCGGCCATCGTTAAGCAGAACTAAATCAAGTGAAGCAAACGCATCCAACAAGCATCGGCCTCTGGCACTAGTGTGCTTGCTGCCCCACTCTACCGCCCAAGCATTGAAATCTCCCGCAATTACAACTCGCGTTCTGCTTAATGCATCTGCCACAACATCATCCAGCATCTTTTGGAACTCATCCTGGGTCCACCTAGGAGGAGCATAGCAGCTGTAGAAAGTTATTCCACTTACCTCCGCCCTTACGAAGCCCGTAAATTGATTGCCTATGTTTCGGAGTGCTGCGCCACTATACGTCCATATCGCTGAAGTACTCGACTTATCACTCGTCCACTTGCAGCTCCTTATGAGTTTATATGGCTCGCTTACTAAGACAAGATCGACGTTCTCTTCTCTAACCGATTGCTGCAGAAGGTCTTGAGCCACTTCACAGTGATTTAAATTTATTTGGAGTATTTTCATCGCTTCTTCTGTGATAGTGCGTCCCTGAAGATTGGACATCTGCTGCCTCCAGCGGTATGTTTGGCATCTTTCGATTTGTCTATCTTACAGAACATACACAGCGGTTCATTTTTGCAGTCTCTCGCCAAATGACCCTCAGTGCCACATCTGATACAACATTTTGATCGATCACATGTGTTCTTGCATTGGCTCGATAGGTGTCCGAATTCCAGGCATCTAAAGCATCGAGTCACCCTATTATTTTCCCGTATACGACAATTTACCCATCCAATTTTAATATTTCCGGCTTTGAGCAAGCTGTTCGCATTTTCTGTCGCAAGTTTAAGAGTGGCCGTTTGCGTACACCCGTAGGCTCTTCGCAAACTCACGATATCATCGATAACGAAGCCTTTTATGCCAGTATGATGAACAACTGCATCAAAAACATCCTCCTTGGTGGTAATCTCGTCTATGTCCTTTATGTCGATGGACACACGCTGCTTAAGGCTACATACTGTACCTTGCTCGCCAAGCGTGGCACCTACAGCCTTCATGAACTGCTCTGCTTTTTCTCCGTTCTCTTTCATTTGCAAGAGGAGCTCTCCTTTTTGTGTCCTTCGAATTTTAGAGACTACATCGCTCAATTCAACGAGGTTGGCATCCGTCTTAACTTTCCGCAAAATATCAGCATATGAAATACCGCAATTTGCTGTAATCATTACGGCGTCTGGTTTCGTTCTTCTGACTTGCTGCTTTTTAGTAGCTTCTTGGCGCCTTGACTCAACCATTTTCCACTCATCATCACCCTGTGACGGCAATTTGGTTAACACTGGCTTTGGTTGACCTATTAACGTCTGGGTGCCTGCTGGATTAGAGGCCTTCCTCTTAGCGTTCGGCGTGCCAGTCCCCAATGGTAGCCTTCTCTTGCTGCAATCTTTGGCTTTTAACAAAGGTGAAGTCTGTGAGCACTGGTTGCATCTGAGTGCACTCATAGAGCTGCTTATTTCAACTTGGCCCTCAATAGCGTACAGCCTATAGAGTTCATCTATCCTTTCTATAGCGTCGCGCATCGGCTGATGTATAGACCTCCTTTTACCGTCTTTTAACATCACAACCAAGTCTCGTATGTGCTCACCCAGTTTGCTGAAGGTTAATTGCGCACCCACACAGTTGTTGGTATTGTTGCTTGTCGGCGTCGGTAACTCTACCGCTTGTGCCTCTACTACGCCAAAGCAATTTAGCGAATCATCACGTGCATTACTTCCTTGTCCTGGCGGAGTCCTTTCTACTCTAAAACTCTTCGTAAAAGGATTCACAGAGTCCTCCATTCTTCATTCGGAATTACTCGCTGGGAAATTTTTTAGTACCTCCTGAAAGTATGCCAGAGAAGCTGGTAGTGCAGAAAAGTTTCAGTGGAGAAAAAACTGAGAACAGAACTTTTGAGCGAAGACAGTAACCACTCAAGCTCTGTACAAGAGATGTGGATTGTAGAAAAAAAGGGAAAGCTTATTCCAGTAGAAGCGATCCACTCCTGTTCACAGAAGCGATCAGCTGTTTATGATCGAAGTGCACGAATGAAAGAAGAAAGCAAGAGTAAACAGTATAGCTGATTTGGTTATTGATTTAAATGTTGCGCGGGATAAATGACAACTCAAAAAGAAAAATTAAAGGCAGTAAAACCAAAAGAAAAATCTGCAGTTCAATAATTTCGAAACAGACGATTTAGTGTCCAAGGTAGCACTCGCGTAAACAAATCACACGGTTCACTACACTATCGCACACGTTCCAAATGCACAATATGACTTTAATTAAGGGTTTATCGCAAGAAAAAAGCAAATTTTGTAGAGCCAAGAGAAAACACGACCAGTTTATAAACTCTCCACGCTTACTCTCAAGTGTTTTAGGGTATTGGGTTACAATTGTTGTATGGCCGCAAAAAACCTTAACAAAACTTAAAATTGTTGATTTCTATTACAATCATTTATTTCCTCTAAAATTCCTTAAATATTCTCTTCTCTTTCTTTCACATTCTTGGTTGTTTTTCGTTTTCTCTTAACGTGGATCGAAGCGTTATTTTATTACAAATTATCTACGTGTTTTATAAAATACCTTTAATATATATTAACATAGCTTTAATACAGTTATGTTAAAGCAACTAAAATCAATTCAATGTTTTTTTTTGTTTTTGTTTTTTTTTTTGTTTTCTCTTGTTGTTCTTTTCTTTTCTATGTTTTGGGCGCAGATTTGCTACTCGTTTGTTCTACCTGTAAATTACTTTTGACTACTTGTTAACTGGTCAATATTTACCTCGCCGTTCCGATGATGGTGATTCTCACGCGTTTTCCTTCTACCGTCCGCATTAATCGCACCCTTTTCCCTACCTTTCGCCGTTGACTGGCTTCCACCACTTACTGCTCCAACCAGGGTGGAAGAATTTGCTGCGCGGTGGTGCCTGGTTGATGTTCATCGTGCACTAGGTTCCCCTCACTAGCGGGTGCCTAGTCGGTGTCCAAACTAATGGCTGTACTGTTCGCTGATGGTGTCAGCCGATGCGTTAGCTCCATTTGAAGTTCGCGTCCCGGCGTCCTGGGGATTCCAGCCTCTGCCTCTGCTTCCGTTCGCTTTATCTTACTGCCAGGTGGGGAAGCGTGTATAGTACTACGGCCGTTGACTTCCTCGTTGGAGTGTGCGGTGATAACGAGCGTGGCGTTGTCTTTTGCGTCATTGCGACCTCTGTCTGTTTTCTAGCGTCGTCGTTGCTGCTGTGCCTGCTGTTCTCGTTGCTGCTGCTGCGGCTGCTGCTGCTGTTGCTGCGACGACTACTGCTACCGTGTCTGGGTCTTGTTGGATTCGTTTTTGCGCTGTGATATGTAGAGCTTGGGCAGTCTCAATCTCTCCTCTTCTGGCAACAGGATGAGTATCGAGTAGGCGACATTTCGTCGCTCCGCTTCTGCGTCCGTCGGTGGAAACCATTCACTGTAGTCTCGTGTGCGATAGTCTCCCAAGGCTCCTCGCAAGAATTTGTTTGCTGCGTGCAGCAAGAATGCGCCGCAGTCCGTGGAGTTTCGCTGTTGCGGCATGCGGACATTGTACCCCGGCAGCGTCTCTGCAGTAAATGACCGTTGCAGTTCTGCGCCAAGATATTTGCGTAGCAGCGCTGGTATGTGGGTCCTGTCCTTCATGAACAGTGAATCGAATATGAGCATTTCGTTTTGTTGGGTGGCCGCGACGTCGTGTCGGATTAGTGCAAGGATCCAGTGGGCATCCCCATTGATCGCAACCACCAGGTACTTCTTCGTGGCTGGCTCGATTCCTCGAGCCCATGTGCGCAATTTCCGCTGCGCGGCACCGATGTCGTTGCTCGCATAGCATGCCTTCACATGTGCGAAAAAGTGTGTGTCGTACACAAGTGTCGCCGATTTCGTCGGCCGTCGACTGAGCATGAGCGGCAGATAAAAATTTATCAACGTATCGTTGAAGAAACGTCCTTCTGACAACCTCTCGTAATCCTCCGTGTAGATTCTTAATCCTTGGTAGAAAAAAAAGAGGCGTAGGCGAGCCATTTTGTCGTCGCTTGACACAACCACCACGTAGTACGCGGTGTCGTTTGTTCCTTGCGTTGTCTTTACTGCTGCTGCAGCCAATTCCTGCGTCGACGCTGGCGGCGCTGGCGGCGCTGGCGGCGCTCGCGGCTTCAACTCTTTTCTCGGGGGTGAACTGGACATTATGAATTTTTCTCAAGGTAACTATCGTGGCGACCGTCTCCGATGAAATTTCGCTGATGACTGACTGCTCCGTGGTTAATCTGCGTCTTATGGGGTCGCTTTACGTTTGCCTTCCGATGTCATAACGGTTCCTTGCTGCAGTCGCTTATCTTGTTCCTCTCCCCACCCCGCAACGTCGCTGTGATTCCATGAACAGTCCGAATATTGGCTTTTATGTAGCGAGCATAAACACTCGTGTAACGGACTTCTAAGCTCTCTGTGTGTGCATCTTAATACGCTTCCCGTGCCTACCGTGTGGTCAGCGGAAGCAATGCGAATTTCCTCCTCCGTTTAGTGCAGTCGTTGATGTCATCGAAATTAGCGTGCCATTGCACCTTTCCGCCTCCGGCCTGAAACTCGTTGGGTTTGCGACGTCGTCGACAGCTTAACGCCTTTAAATAGTGAAGCGCTTCCGATTTACCCTCCTGCGTTTGTTGATCTTTTTGACTGGTCGCCTTTTATTGTTTTATTACCTTTGTGTTTGATGTGTGTGGATGGGAAGTGTGATGCAGCGACTGCGCTTTTGCGTTATTCCTTGGCTGCGATTCCGTTAATTGTTTTATTACCTTTGTGTTTGATATATGTAGATGCGAAATGTGATGCAGTGACTGCGCTTGTGCGTATTTTCTTCGGTTGCGACTTCGTTTATTGTTTTACTGGCTTTGTGCTCGCTGTATGTATCTACGCATCTGCGTAGTGTGATGGAGCGACTGCGCTTGTGCGTAGTTTCCTGGGTGCGACTTTGTTTATTGTTTTATTACCTTTGTGTTCGCTCTATGTAGATGCGTAGTGTGATGTAGCGACTGCGCTTGTGCGTGTTTTCTTCGGTTGCGACTTCGTTTATTGTTTTATTACCTTTGTGCTCGCTGTATGTAGATTCGTAGTGTGATGTAGCGACTGCGCTTGTGCGTAGTTTCCTGGGTGGCGACTCCGCTTATTGTTTTACCCCTTCATTATACTACTTAGTTTCCGCCGTTTACTTCAGCGATTTGTGGTATCGTTGTTGAATGTGTGTGTGGCTTCATGCTGACTGATCAGGAAGCGTTTTCCTTGATATTAATTGGCACTTGAACCAATTATACTATTTCTTTTGTTCACTTGCAGCACTTGAAACTGCAAGTTTTACTGTTGATATTAATCGGCACTTGAACCATTTAATTTATTCACATTGCTTACTTGCAGCACTTGAAACTGCAAGTTTTACTGTTGATATTAATCGGCACTTGAACCAATTAATTTATTCTGATCCTTGATCCTTATGGTTACTTGCAGCACTTGGAACTGCAAGTTGAATTGTTGATCTGATTGCTAACTAAAATACCAATCTGCAGCACTTGGAACTACAGACCGAATTATAACCGAAATGCACTGATTAACGGATGATTGGCAACAACTGCCCGTTTATTATTTTTGCCTTAATTTATACATTAAATTATGTATATTACCCTATAAGCTATCAATTAAACTACTACAAATCTAAGTACATAAATTCTTATTTTTAATACACCAGCAGCACACACACACCACGCCATCATATGCAACATGACTGCAGCTCGCTCACGGCTGTGAAAATTGTTCTCCTATTACAGTTGGCCGTTCAACCAGCCCTTTTTGCGGGTCAGCATATATTTGGTGACCGGCCGTGAAAGTAAAGTTTGTGCTGTGTGTTATTCACCTTTGTTTAAGCAACTTCATTCTGAACATTCTCCCCCCGTTGCGCGAAGTTAGTCGGCAACAACTTCAAACGGCTGACTGTGACGCGGCGATGGTTTGGGCACTGTTGGTCTAGATCGTATCCAATTCCATAACAAAGCGATCGCTGCAGCTATTCCAATAGCCAGAGACAAGTAGCCGATAGTGAATTGATGGTGGTCGTTCTTTCTGAGCTGATGAATTTCCATCCTCCCTTGCTCGTCCAGCCTCTCCTGCAGCGCACTTAGTTCGTCGAATTTAGATATAAACTGGATCTTCATAAGCGACGAATGATTAAAACGGTCGATTGTCTCGTTTGTTTTGAATTCGGTCAAGCTTGTATAGGAAATGGCTATGCTACTGTTGAATCGTTGAAACTGTGAGTGGTTATTTGGTTGCTTTTAATTACGCAGTTTGGTTGCAGGCTTAGACACCCAACATTGGACAAAGTGAACTGTAATGATTCTGCTACACATACTGCATTTACTCGTATTGGTGTTTTCGTTGCAAAGATCCATTCGTTAGTCCTTAGCATCGGTGTCCACGATAGATCCCTCATGAATTCTTCATATTCACAGTCCAACTTAGTATCATTATTGAAGAATCCTATTTCGCATTCAACCACACCAGATCCTTGACTGTAAGTCGTTCTGACGTCGTAGCATAAATACGTAATATCGTTCACCATTGCACATGATTGGACCAGCGTCGCATTCGTTGGAAAGTAGACATCTCGCTGAGGTGAAATCGCCAAGTACTGCGTAGACAGTGTTAGGGCAATTAGCATGCCTTGTGTCAGTCGTGGTATGGGGATCAAATTGAAGAGTTGGAATCTTCTGTCATCGATCAAGGGAATCCTTATGTTGAATATAAGGTGGTTATCTGCAACTTCCGCTGATACCTTCAGAAGTTTATAGATTGTCACAAGATTTTCCTTTTCTACCGGCAACTGCAATGTGCTTGGCAAATAATTTCGAATCTTTGCTATTTCCTCTGTCAGTTGAATAGGTGAAAGCAGCAACGGGTGAATTTTGCCATAATTGACGTCTGTTAGAATTGAAAATATTGCTGTTTGTGTCTGTTGCAGCTCTGCCTTAATGATCTTTAACTGAAGCGCAAGAGAGGTGTAAATCTGAAAACCTGCCTGCTTGCTGAAGTAGTCTTGTTGCTTATTTAGGATGCGTTCGACTTCAGTTAATTGCTTATCGATCTCGTTAAATTTTGTAGTTATTGCCCTTTGAAATTCCTTAATTAAGTTGATTGTTGAATCCACTACTGACGTTTGATTTTTTAGGAACGTCAGTAGATGTTCTTGGTTATCCGTTATCTGGTCAATTATTGCGGACATCTGCTCAGCGTAGGTTGAGTCTAACACTCCAAAAAGTGTATTGGCGATATTGCCGATCAGATTTACAGCTCCTCTCCTTTGACGTCTGGATTCCATTATCTTATCGTTGGACTTCAATTGCTCCAGATCTAGGAGGAATTGATCCCTTAGCGCGTTGCAGTTTGTATAATTGCTCATGTGTTGGCATAATCGACTTATCGCAGCTGTTCCTCTCTTAAAAGTAATTAAATTGGATTGAAGCCGCTTGAGATCAAAGAAAGCGACTAGATTCCATTCAGCGGTCGTTAGCTTTATGGTTCCCAATCCTTCAAAATAGTTTCCTGGTGTTGTGTCATATCTTGTTATGGCAAATGGCGCAGCTATTGCTAATGGTAGCACGAAAAGAATACAGATAAGTGCAACCAATGTATTGGTCGCATCGCACTTGCGTCTTTTTGGGTTACTGACACCCTGCTGTTCGCTTCCGGCACTCCCATCAAGCGGATCTGATGGTAATTCTACTGATTCGACCTTGTAACGAGGTTTTCCTCGTGTTGCCGGGATATACCCAGTCTGTCCGGGGTTCTTGACTCGACAAATAAAACTCAAGTGTTTCGTCTTAATTCTTTTCTTTATTATTGGTTAAATTTACATAAACTCGGATAACTATGTCTGAGGTTACATGTATTGCTTAATATATTTAATTCTTTTCGCTACCTTAGGTGAACTAGTTAGTGTAACTACGTTAGTATCGTTAGTTCTATCCAGCACTTGGTCTGGTAGTGAGATGCGTGTGGCCTTTTTGAGAACCGAAGTACATCGTTCACGGTTATTCTACTGGAAGTTTGTTTTTACGAAGTTTCACATAAATGAATTTGTCCACCTTAGTTGTGATTCAATCATGATTCAATGATTGCTTTACGGCGATTGTCCACACTTAAAAGCACTGGACGTAAATGATTTAAATGATTCAACGATTAGCTTTACGGCGATTGTCCACACTTAAAAGCACTGGACCCAAATGATTCTAAATGATTCAAAGATTTGTTTTATGATGAGTGTCCACACTTAAAAGCACTAGACTCAAGTGATTCTAAATGATTCAAAGATTCGTTTTATGATGAGTGCCCACACTAACAAACACTGGACTCAAGTAACTTTCAGAGATTCGAGGATTTTGTTGTGTATCCTTCCACGTCGAAAGGATCATGCAACACTAAAAACCTATTTCGGAGTAGATAGACTTCCCGAGAAGAAAGGGTCGACCTCAGCAAAGGTTTCGTCCGGCGTGGAACGCCATTGGATAGACTCGGGTGCCTACAATTAAGTTGGCACTCCTTTGGGTTTGAGTATTACTGAGCTCTCCAGCCGAATTTTCCCATGCGCCGTTAGGCTGCACGACTTGACTTTTAAGCGAGTCACGCTTGGTTGGGATACTCACCTGTTGCTTGGTCCTTCCCTAGTTAAAGTCCTTTTGGTTTTTAATAGGAACACTTTTTATTAATTAAAATTTTATTAATTAACGTTAACACGTTCGCCACCGTTGAAAGTCACAATTACAGTCTCTCTTTAAAACTAAGAAGTTAGCGTTTATATAACTTTTGTCTGTCATAATCTCTGTTCAACCACAAATTGCAACTATCTCAAAAATAATTATTCCAATTATTTTTGAGATCACACTGCGCAATAACGCTTAGTGGGTCAAGCTGCCTCAGAAATTCGATGCGCAAACTCTTACTCAATTGCGAACGATGTTCCACTTTCCGTTTCATGAGAACTTCAAAATTGGTGTCGTCCATGAAGCTTTGGTTTCTTGGTTAGCTTTACTTTGTGCTTGTCTTTTAAAGACAGCCAATAAGTATGTAATTGAATATTTATTTGAACATCAAATATTAAAATGTAGAGTGGAAAATCACTCAAATATTTAACAATGCCCAAAAGTATGTGTTTATAATGTTAAGCGTAAACACGGGCCAAATATAATAATAATAACAACGTTAAGCATCGTTATTAATTGGACAGTCATTCTGACATACAACATTCCTCCGCCCTTCCGATAAGAAAAAATTATTATCCAAAAGAGAATAATTTTTTCTTCCTGTATGACATTATTGGTTTCTTAATGTAAGATGTGATCTCTTAAATTACAATAATACATCTATCATATCTGCTTAATATAATTACAATATAACCTAACTATTTTTGTCTTTATAAATTAATTATTACAATATCATTAGAATAATAATTTTTATCCATGTTTACGAATATCTCATTACTTAAAATATTTCCGATGCTCTGTTGATTATGTTGAATGTTTAGTGATTCTTTCCAGTCTCCCTTCTTTGCGTAGCATTGATGAATTCCCTTACGGTTGATCGTGGTTCTTGATGGTGACGGTTATGGAAGGCAGTGCCTCTAAATTTGTAACCTTGTGGCGTAAGCTGGCTCAGCTGAACGTGTATTCGTTGAGTAGCTGCAATTTACAAACGATGCATGAAACTCTTTTCTCGTAAATTTTATATCATCGTATGTATAGATTGATGATCTTTTATCATTTCATTTTGTTCTCATAAGGTAGATAAACAAATTGACTTCTCTGTCTTTGTTTTACTATTTGACCCACCAGCGGTAGTGCGGTAATACGAGTTCCGTATTAACATAGGTGTGCACTTTTGTCACTTACTCGAACCGACATACCCTGGCTATAAGGGCCTTATATCTGATTCCTTGTTTTTTTTTTTTCAAACACAGCCTGGAAATCGTCACTAATCCGCCTTCTTGTGTTTTACTCTTCGTAGACGCCACGCCTTCGTTTGTGTCGTCGGCTTTATTCCTTATTATTTCTTCTTAGCCTGAACAATTGTTGCGTTGGGTTTTTGATCGGCGGTGAATTATTGGATGTTGCTATTTCTGCTGGTATTACTAGTATAGATTTTATATGTTTATAGTACTATTTGCGTGGTTATTAACCATCTTTTCGGAAATTTTTTTTTTGTGTGTGGGGCTATTGTTTAAAGTAATTTTATGCGAACAGGGGTAATTTTATGCTTTCCCCTTCTGAGCCTTTCATTATTAACATTTTCGTTATGGAATCTACTATGGACTTATTCCACAAATTGTCTCTACCAAGTATACCATCGCCTGGCAAACCTTGTTCAAGTGGCACCGTGTGTAACGTTAAACTTAGATCTGTCCAGTTAGTATGTGTAACATTAACAGTTCCTTTCGTGGTGGTACAAACCCCAAATGCTCCATTTAAAACCCGCGTTTCAGTCTTATCAATGAACGAATCTTCTTTTATAGACTTTCGTTTTAGTAAACTCGTGTCCGCACCAGTGTCAACCAATAAAATGAGTTTTCCATATTTCGCTTCTTTGCAAGGAAACTCTATGAACACATCGTCTAATTTGGTTGAACTTAATGTTGACACTTTGTTTTTATTGAACTGATTACGTGTGTACCATGAAAATGTTTTAATTATTTCTGGTCTATGCCTTATAAAAATAATTTCCCTTTTTTTCTTCAATAAATTTAATACTGTATTTTTAGCAAACCTTGTTATGTCCTTTATATATTTCCTTATGTACTGGTTAACAGTTAGTTGTTCTATTTGTCTATAGCCGAGATACATTGTTTTGATTAGCGGCGCGCTTACTGCAACGTTAGTAATGTGATTATTAACAACTGTATGCCAGTGTTCACGACTTTCTCAACTGCTGACGTTGATTCAGTAACTATTTGCTGAACCATATAATTCCATTTTATATTTTGTGACCTTTTATTTCATTATTACAGCTATGACGTGTTTCTGAAGCTGGTAACGTTTCCACAATCTTTTCTGATGTCGGATTAACGGTTACTACTTCAATTGGGCTCGACTTACTAATTTTTTCGGGTTCCCAGTTTATTAGCCTTTTCTGAGCCCCGTTTGGTGTCCCCGAAAGGACTCCCAATTCTTCTTTGCTTGGCAATCTCTCACCCAGTGTCCTTGTCTATTACACCAGTGACAAGTTGTGTTCATTTCCTCCGATATTATGCTGGTGTCGTTCGCTGCCATGTTATTTCCAATCGCCCCCTGTGTCCTTCTACTATCTTCGCACTTGTTTCTTCTATTTCCGGGCCATTGGCTTTGCCTTGGATTTTGTTGCCGATTGTCTCTTGCAAAAGGATTTCCTTGTACGGCTGAATTAAAACGTGCATTATTCTTATCTTTACATTTCCAGCTTGGCTCATGACCATACTGGCAACACTCACTACAATATGGTGTGTTTTTTCTTGTGATACAATCTTCTCTTGTGTGACCGCGTTTTTTACAAAAACCACAAGTGACATTTGGTGTTGAATCACTGTCCAGCCCTGGTCTGTTCCATTGAGCTTTGCCCTTCGTTGGATGTCCGTCTTGCCTGCTTTGTGGCGTATAGTATTGTTGATTTTTGTCGAGATTTCGATACGTGTTTTCGATCACGCCGATTGTGTGAGTACCTTGTATTGCTTTGGCTTGCCGTATGTCGTCCGCAATGTGTACGGCTTCTTCAACTAAATATTCGAAATTTTTACAGGTGGATCCTAACATGTGAAGCCTTACTGCACTGTGACTCAATCCTAACTTAAATGTTTTCATCACGGTTTTCGTTATTTCACTTCGTAAAGCCTCATCTGCGTTCCCTTTATACACATTCGTCGTGATGTCCTCCGCCTGTGACTTTAGAGCCATTATTTTTTCTGCGAACTGGCGAATGTCTTCCGTTGGAAGCTGCCTCAAACCTTGGACTTCACTCAACACACCGTCCAATGATCTGCATTGCAAATAATGCTTCTCGCATAGCGCCTCTACAGTTGTAAATTTCATTGAACGTAAAAGACTGTACGCATTGCCATGCAATCGTTGTTTTATACACGCCATGAAGTCCGGGATATCTTGTTGACTTAAGTTCTTTGTTGCGAGGTCACATCCTTCAATGAATTTATAAACTTCATTGCGCAGATCTACAGATGGTGCCCCAGAAAATAACGGCACTAACACATTAACCAATTTCGCTATTTCCTCTATTCCCATTTTTGTTCTTTTACTCATTTCGTTTCGAGGTGAGATAAAACCAACTTTCTGATTAGTTGCTCTAGGCGACTTTTTGGAACTTGACACAGTTTCGCTTTCGTGACAGTGTTTTTGGCGGAGTAACCTGTTTTCGTTTTTTAACTGTTGGATTCTTTCGTTTGCTTCTTTTAACGGCGTGGAGTCTTTTCTGTTGAATCTATCTGAAGTAAGTTTGAATGATGATCCTTGTGTTTCATTTAACGATTTCAGCCTTTCGTTTTCGGCTTCCAGCTGCACAATGAGATCGTCCTGCAAATTCTTAGTTACTAAATAACCTTCCTACCTACTTTTTAATGCTGAAAATTCGTTTTTCCATGATTCTATTTCTTCCTGTTTTGCACTAGACTTTTGATCAATATAATTAAGTAGTTCATCTATAATTAAATCTGCCTGCTCGATCTTCGATATATTTTTAACTGCAGAAATACTTTCCTTAATTAAATGAACTGTTTCTTTATTACCAACTATTATTCTCAAATTTTCCCACGCTTTTTCTATAAACCTATCTATTTCTTCTGTCAATTTTCTATATTCTAGTTCCAAAAACTCATAGTTGTTTTGTTCCATTAAATTTTATTTTCATTTTTAACACGTCTTACAAATTTATTTCAATAATATACTTATACGAGTAACTCGGATAATTAATTTCATAACTTGATCACAGAACTTCGTTCATAATCGCCTCTTTTTTTTCTCTTCACTCCAACAGCATTTAAAACGCTTTACTTTCCACTGACCAATTAACGGATTCACACGATCTCCAATTTCATCGTTTGCTTAAAGTACCTCGTGCCATTAAACGAGTAACTTTTTCTTTTATTAGTTTTTTTTTCTATACGTTGTTTTAAAGCGTTGAATATGCTTAAGTTGCACTTTGTAAAATTTCAATTTCAAGTTCAAGTTTTCTTGCATTGGAGTGTTGTTTATTTTATTTTTCTCGCAAACCATTTACTCACTCATATTTTCTTATTCAAAACGAATTAACTGCTGGTGCTCCAATTTTTATTGACCAATCGCTTTGTATTTTGTAAGCAATTTTAAGTGTTTTTACTTTTTCATTCCAAAGCATTAAATTGACTCGATTTTAAATTCAATCACTTTTAATTTTTCAGTATTTAATCAAAAGTACTAAATAATTTCTAAATTCAACTTTAATTTAATTAATTCACTCAATGCATTGATAATGATTTCACTTTTTCTACAAACCGAATTTAAATTTAATGAACCGTGATTTCAATAATTTATTTAATTTACACGACTATTGGATTCATCACAATTAAAATTTCCGTACAGAACGATTATGGGTTTGAAAAACCGGCTGCGCCAAAATGTTGTGTATCCTTCCACGTCGAAAGGATCACGCAACAGTAAAAACCTATTTCGGAGTAGATAGACTTCTCGAGAAAAAAGGGTCGACCTCAGCAAAGGTTTCGTCCGGCGTGGAACGCCATTGGATAGACTCGGGTGCCTACAATTAAGTTGGCACTCCTTTGGGTTTGAGTATTACTGAGCTCTCCAGCCGAATTTTCCCATGCGCCGTTAGGCTGCACGACTTGACTTTTAAGCGAGTCACGCTTGGTTGGGATACTCACCTGTTGCTTGGTCCTTCCCTAGTTAAAGTCCTTTTGGTTTTTAATAGGAACACTTTTTATTAATTAAAACTTTATTAATTAACGTTAACACGTTCGCCACCGTTGAAAGTCACAATTACAGTCTCTCTTTAAAACTAAGAAGTTTTATAACTTTTGTTTAGCGTTTATATAACTTTTGTCTGTCAGAATCTCTGTCCAACCAAAAATTGCAACTATCTCAAAAATAATTATTCCAATTATTTTTGAGATCACACTGCGCAATAACGCTTAGTGGGGCAAGCTGCCTCAGAAATTCGATGCGCAAACTCTTACTCAATTGCGAACGATGTTCCACTTTCCTTTTCATGAGAACTTCACAATTGGTGTCGTGCATGAAGCTTTGGTTTCTTGGTTAGCTTTACTTTGTGCTTGTCTTTTAAAGACAGCCAATAAGTATGTAATTAAATATTTATTTGAACATCAAATATTAAAATGTAGAGTGAAAAATCACTCAAATATTTAACCAAAAGTATGCCCAAAAGTATGTGTTTATAATGTTAAGCGTAAACACGGGCCAAATATAATAATAATAACAACGTTAAGCATCGTTATTAATGGGACAGTCATTCTGACATACAACAATTTGTTTTATGATGAGCGTCTACACTTAAAAGCACTGGACTCAAAAAATTCAAAAAATGATTCAAGGATTCGTTTTAGGATGCCTGTCCACACTTAAAAGCACTGGACTCAAAAAATTCAAAAGTGATTCAAGGATTCGTTTTAGGATGACTGTTCACACTTAAAAGCACTGGACTCAAAAAATTCAAAAGTGATTCAAGGATTCGTTTTAGGATGACTGTCCACACTTAAAAACACTGGACTCAAAAAATTCAAAAGTGATTCAAGGATTCGTTTTAGGATGACTGTCCACACTTAAAAGCACTGGACTCAAAAAATTCAAAAGGATTCAAGGATTCGTGTTGTGTCCACACTTGCAAGCACTGGAGGCAAAATATATTAGTTGATAACAAATTCGACTCACCCGTACAGCGTATGTTCACCAAAGAGGCAGAGTCTTCGTTGACGGTGGCTTTTATACCTCGACGGTTAACGGTAGTTTTCTTGATTGCTTATTGGCGACCTTGAATTAATCCCTTTGTTTATTTCAATTGGGTATGTAATTTTTTATATTCGCGTTCTTCATTAGCGACCTTGAATTAATCTCTTTGTTTACTCTAATTGCACATGTAATTTTTTTTATATTCACAATCTTCTGTGGCGGCCTTGAACTAGTCTCTTTATTTACAAAGTTCAATAATTGTGACCTTCGATTCCGCTTTCTATTATCTTGTACTCTTCGTGCATAGACCTTTGCATTTGTTGTTGCAATCAATGTTCTTTTCTTCTAAGACTCGGTGACTTTTTTCCTACTGGGTCTTCGTTGTTCCGTTGTGCTTGTAAATCTGGGTCCGATTTATTGCATGTGTTTGTTGTTGTCTTTAATTGCTACTTTTCGGTCCGATTTCATCTGTGTGTTTGTTGTTGTCCAGCTTCGATTTGTTAACCTGAGTGCACTTTTTTATTACGTATATTTGTTGTTTCAAATTCGGCTTCTAGATTTCAGTCGCTATTTCGGCAAGCGTTTTTTTCGTTTTATTTATTTGCTAACGTTGTTCCAGTCTTAGAATGTGGTTGTTTTAGCCGAAATTTTAACATGTTTATTTTCCCCTTGTTTTTCTTCTTTTATGTTTTGTTTGTTGTTGTACAAGTTTGTGTTTCCCCGCTTGTGCTTTCAAGTTTGGTTTCTTCTTGAAAAGTTTCGCGCGATGTTTTGTGCAGCTTTGGGCGTTTGGGTTTATCGATGCTGAGTAACTTTTTCCATCGTTTGTTGTTTGTTATTGAAATAAATCCACCTCAAATTGGGTCCGCACAATTCGAGGTGACTGCGTCTCGTGAAAGCGATTTTCACAAGACCAGCTCAGTGGGGAGGTAGGCCAGGTTCTACATCCATGTGTAATTTGTAAGGAAGATATACTCTTCCTTACACTCCCTCTTTGCTTTCCGGAGATTGAAGAATCACGATTTTGTTGGGGGTGATCGTGATTCTGGCGTCCTGAGTCCGCCACTGCAGACGTCGGCGTTTCATCCTGCTTTCTGACCCCAGATGGCTATACCGCATCCGGATCGCCTTAATTAGGTCCGGGCTGAACACCGGCGCCGTGTGCTTCTCGACCTCGGACAAGTTGTGAAATACCCATTCGTCTCTTGCTTGTTTGTTATCTGCCGGGTTGTTCGCCAGTGTGTCGGTTCGCGAAGTTGCGGGGGGCAGTGTTGGTGCATCTCCTTGTAGAGGTCGTCATAGGAGCTTCCGGTAGTGGGTCGATGTATTGGGGTAGTACTACTTCCTGAAGCTTTGTCGCGTCCGAGTTTCTTGCGAAGGGGCTTGCAGCCTGAGTAACACCGGTGGTAATGGGCTTCTTCTGCGTCAGCGCTGGGATTATGCACTCCGTATTGCCTTGCTCTTCTTACCACGTTCGGATTTGCTTGGCCATTTCTGCACGTTTCCGATCGATGTCGGTAGCAGGGAACCAGTTCGGCCGGTGGATCTGCTCCTCCCGAAGGTCGACGAATGGCTGCAGTATAAACTTGCTAGCGTATTGTAGCAAGAACACACCACAGTCGCTGCCGTTGGTCTGCGTCGGTACCTGCGGAACTCGTAGCAAAAGGTCTTCTCGTTAAAGCGGCGGTCGTCGTCCTGGGGTCTCTTGGCCGTGAATTCCATTTGGAGATACTCCCAAATGCGTCGGGCAGTTCCAACGCGTGGCCTCCGCTCGACGGAGTCGAATTGGAGTATGCCCGGTTCTCGCACCGCCCATGTTCCATCCTCGTTTCGGAGATTGGTCATCTTCCTTCCACGTTGCCCAGGGAAGCATATGACCATCAGGAACCAGTGTTGCTGTTGGTTGATGGGTATCAGGATGTACTCCTTCCTGAACAAGTCGACGCCCTTCGTATAACGTTTAACGGCATCGTGGCGCTCTGCAGCCCAACCATCTGCGCGTCCAATCTTGAGCCAGAGGAATGGGCTGAACACGAACTCTCGTTGCTCGTCATCGGCTTGTTCTGCATACAGGTGGCGCAAGAACACCTCGATTAGTGTGTTGTTCAGGAACCGTCCTGGACCGAGTCGGGCGTAGTCGTCCATGTTTATAGCAATGCCGCGCTCTCCTCTCGGGTACGTAGCGATGGTCTTGTGGTCTGCCATGAGGATCGCCCGTAGCCGAGTCCCATGTCCGTTCTGCTGTGCGGCTAGTTCGGTGTTGTCCTTGTCGTCAGTCGTTAAGTCATAGGATTTCGTCTCTCCACTTATGCGTGCCATGTTTTTGTGTTTGGTTGTTGAAGTATTTCGAATGGATCTAGAATGAGAGGTTTTATTAGCTCACTGAACTTTCGTGCCGGGGACAACACAACTAAACACATTTCTACAAGACAAATACGTAAACATTGTTAACAGGATTAGACGTTTTGGTGAAATGGTTTTAAGTCGCTTATATGCGCGGTGCGACTATTCCGGTCAGCCCCGCGATCCGCAACTCCTTGCAGCGCGACGATAACGGGTGAAGTATACGGTGCAATTCTATACGGTCCGTCGTATTTCGGTGCCAATTTTGCATTGAATTTTTCAATCGCTTTCGATAGATAGTGGGTTTCGACCAGGACTAGCGTTCCTATCTCCGGCTTCCACTCCCTTCGTCGCAGGTTATAGTGCCTGGATTGATCTTTAGACGCCCTCTCGAGGGTCCTCCTGACGATCCTGTAGATTTCCTGTAGGCGATTCCCTCTATATTCGGGGCTCTGTGGTGGGGTTGCTGTTCCTGTGGTGACTTCGTCTTATAGTGCTCCTGGTAGCCTGGGTTCTCGTCCTTGTGTAAGAAATGTTGGACTGAAACTGGTCGTCTCGGTAGTCATTGTATTTAGTGCCAACGAGATTTCTGGAATTAGCACATACCATTGCGTTTGCTTCTTATCAGTGACCTGTGCTATGATCCTCTTAATGTTCCTATTCGCCCTCTCCGTAGGATTTTCTTGAGGAGTGTAAGGTGCAGTGAATTGTTGTTTGATCCCCAGATCCTGTAGGAATCTGTGGAAGTTCCGGCTGCTGAACTGTACGCCGTTGTCCGTAACGAGAACATTTGGGACCCCATATCTGGCTAGGATCCTTTCCCGGAAGGCCTTCTTCAGTGTTTCTGTTGTAGCGTGTCGAAGTGGTACAATTTCCGTCCACTTTGAAAACTTGTCAAAGAATACGAGTATCATCGTATTGCCGTGTTTCGATCGTGGTAGTGGTCCAATGAAATCAGCACAGAGAATGGCCCAGGGTTCGTCGGGTAGCTGTGTTAACATCTTGCCAGCGGCCTGCTCCTGCACCGGTTTATACCGTTGGCACGACTCACAGCAATATACATGCTTCCGTATGTCCCGGTATATGCCCGGCCAGTAATACCGGTTTGCTATCCTTGTAACTGTCTTTCTGATACATGGGTGGCCAACACTTGGGTCGTCATGATTCTACTTGAGTACTCTCGCTCTCAGTTGTCGTGGCACGCACAGCTTCCAAGCCACGCAATCTTCTTCGTTCGCCGGGCCAGGAATATGTCGGTATAGCTGCCCATTCTCGATGATGTAATCGTCGAATTTCTCTGGATGTCGTTCTACTTCTGCTACTTTTTTCTAGATCCAGTTGCATTTCTCATTTGTGTTGGTGATATTATTTAGGGTCTCTATGGGTTGTCTGGACAGTGCGTCTGCCACCACATTCCATTTGCCCTTCCTATATATTACCTCGAAGTTGTATTGTTGTAACTCTAATGCCCATCTTGCGATTCGCCCTGAAGGGTTCTCCAGTGAATTCAACCATTTTAGCGAAAGATGGTCCGTGATTACGGAGAATTTGTATCCTTCCAGGTACGGCCTCATCTTCCTGATACCCCAGATTATAGCTAGGCATTCCTTCTCGGTTGCGGAGTAATTCTGCTCGGCTTTGTTCAGCGTCCTGCTAGCGTATGCGATGACCTTTTCTCCGTCATCATCGTTCTCTGTAAGTACCGCACCTAGACCATAGTTGCTTGCATCTGTCTGGAGCGTGAATTCTTAGCTGAAGTCTGGGCACGTTAGTATAGGTGCTCTTGTCAGCTTCTCTTTCAGGTTGTCAAAAGCTTGTTGTTGTTCCTTTTCCCACTGCCATCGACGGCCCTTTTTTAACAAACTCGTGAGTGGTACTACTGATTTGGAGAAGTCGGGTACAAAACGTCGGTACCAGGATGCTACGCCGAGAAACTGCCGTACTCCACGGATGTTCGTCGGTGGTGTAAGTTCTTTAATGGCTGCGATTTTGTCCGGGTCTGTGTGGATACCTTTACTGCTGACAACATGGCCGAGATACTTCAAGTCTTGCTTAAAAATCTCGCACTTTTCTTCATTGGTCTTCAAATTTGCTGCTCGCAGTCGTCTGAAAACTTCTCGTAAATTTCTCGTGTGTTCTTCTAATGTTCTTCCGATGACAATAATGTCGTCCAGATAAGCGAAAGCGTGTGGCTCCATTTCCGGACCGATAACCTGGTCTAAAGCTCTTTGGAATGTCGCTGGCGCAGAGTGTAGACCAAAAGGCATTACTCTCCAGTGGAGCAGCTGTATACTGTTTGCTTTCTGGACTCATCGGGATCTGCCAGTAACCATTCTTTAAATCCAAACTGCTAATAAATTTAGCGTCACGTATCTGGTCTAGGATATGTTGGATCCTGGGAAGCGGATATGCATCGGCTACTGATCGGGCATTCAATTGCCGATAGTCGACGCATAATCGCCACTGTCCGTTTTTCTTTTTGGCCAGTAAAATCGGTGCGCTATATGGACTGTGTGAGGGTTCAATACACCCCTTTTCTAGGAGTGCGTCTATTTCCTGGTTGATTACTGTTTGCATGGCGGGATTTTTCGGATAGTACCTTTCTTTAATCGGCCTATCGTCTCTCATGACTATCTTATGCGTGGTAATGGTCGAGGGTCTGGTTATGGTCTCAAATTTCTTTAATTCTTCGATGAGAAATGTTTCTATGATGATGTCTTCGTTTTGCGTCCCCAGTGTTTGGTTACCGCTTCCCTGTGTCGTTCCTTCTTTGGCGTGGCCCTCTGACGTTATTTGGAGTGTCGAACATGTCCTCTGTTCTTCTTGCGGTTCATCTCTTCCTCTCTGCAGAACGATGGTCTCGTCGCCGCAACTAATGGATGCACCGACGTCTGTTAGGAAATCTAAACCTAGTATTACCTTGTCGGTGGCATCTCGGAGTAGGAGGAATGACACCCAGGTGTCTATGGTCCCCAGTCTCACCCTCACTTGCACCTCTTCTTCGATTCGTCGTGTTGTACCATATGCCATTTTAACCTGGATTTTCACCCTTGTTCAGATACTGTTTCGATCCAGTTTCTCTGCTATTTCTTCACTCAGGAAGCTTATTGATGCTCCGGTGTCTACAGTGGCCGTCACTAGTTCGCTCCCAAGAACCACTCTAGCGGAGACTCGTTTCTTGTTGTAGCTTAGATTCTGGGTGTGGTACGAGGAGACTCGCGGTTCGGTCCCAGTGGTCCTCGCGTCCGCTGGGTACCCTGACCGTTTCCCTGCTTGTTTTTTCCGCAACACTCCTTGGTGAGGACGTCCGTTTTCCCGCATTCCCAACAAAATAATTTTCTTGCGTTGTTACACTCGCGCTGAAAGTGTCCGTTCAGGCCGCACCGTCGACAGGCCTGTTTAAGGTCCTGCGGCGTTCGTAGTGGTGTCGCTGAGACCATCCTATGTGGCTCGGCTCGTGGTCGCCACGGCTCTCGGTTGATTCGCACCGGCTCCAGCTCCTGGCGAATACTTTCGAAGTCCTCTGCTCTGGCCATTAGCTCTTCCATTGTGGTGAAATCCGTCCGTCTGATGTAAAGAAGGTAATCCCGATGGCAGTTTCGGTATATACGTTGAAGGCGTTGCTCCTCGCTGTAGTCGACGTGCTGCATTAATGTTTGCATGGCAAGTACGTAATCCTTGAATTTCTCCCGTTGTCCTTGCACTCTTTTCCTAATATTATTTTCCAACTCCTCAGCGAATCGAGCAGGTAGGAAAAATCTGTGAAAATCGGTTTTAAACGAATGCCATGTAGTCCAGCCGCGGTTGTTGTTTCTGAACCCGCAAAGGGCCCTGTCCTTCAGCAACTCTGGCATCGTCCGTGGCAGCGCATCTTTGGATATCTCCTATGCCTCAGCCAGTTCGTCGATCCTTTCGAGGAATCCGATCGGATCCTCCCCCCCGTCGTAACGACATGACCATTTACGCACCTTGTCCATTACCTCCGCGTAATTGCAAAGGTTTCTGTTCTGCTGCACGGACTCGTGTCTCACTGTGTGGCTCGGTAATTGCGGATTCGGATTTGGCTTACCTGTTGCCGCGGTGATCGCACCCTGTACATTTACTGCCCCTGTTGCTTGCGTTGAGTTGCGCGTCCAATATACCTCGAGCTCGTTTAGACGGTCGATCTGGCGATCCGTTAGGTCGGTTGATCCGATCAAGTTGACTACTGCCTTTCGGAGCTCTTCGGTCGCTCCGGTATTTGCAATTCTAAATTCCGCAAGAATCTCCTGTAGGCTTGCCTTGGGCACGTAGTAAACCCAACTTTTTCCCATCGTGTGATTGGCTACTGTTGTTTTCCTTGTTGCACGTTATCACTGACTTATTTGTTCACTGTTCTAAGTTTTTTTTTTGTTTGAATGTCCTTTAGTTTTCTTTTTTTTTCACTAAAGTTTCTTATGGTTCGCACTGTGGTTTTTTTTTTTTTTTTTTTTGTTTCCGAGTTTATTTTATCGAGTTTTCAATGTTCTGATTTTACTTCTTAAAATTTTTTCCTTTTTTTTCACTGTTCTCCTAATAACTTCACTTTTCAATGTTCTTTTAATTTATTTTTCTTTCACTGTTCAGTGTATCGGGGTTTTTCTTTCACTGTTCAATGTTCTTTTAATTTTTTTTTCTTTCACTGTTCAGCGTATCGGGATTTTACTGTAAAATTTTTCCACTGTTCAATGTTCTTCTAGAATGTTTTTTTTCTGTATATTTTTTCCTTCACTGTTCAATGTATCGGGGTTTCACTGTGAAATTTTTCCACTGTTCAATGTTCTTCTAGAATGTTTTTTTTCTGTATTTTTTTTCCTTCACTGTTCAATGTATCGAGGTTTCACTGTGAAATTTTTAAACTGTTCAATCTTCTTCTAGAGTTTTTCACTATATAGTTTTTTTCACTTTTATCTTTTCTCGACCGCACCGTGATGTATATTTTTGTAACCGCGTCTCTTGTTATATTTTCCTTGTTCCGTGTGTAACGAGTTTTGGTCCTTAGGCTGGGATAAAACTCAGTCTGTCCAGGGTTCGTTAAAGGGGTCTCGCAACCCTCTAACATACAACGTATTCCCGAATTACTCACGACTGTCTTCGCGACAGTCTAGCACTGAATCTGTAAAGAGTTCAGCTCGGACGTTGTTTATTGGTTTTTAATATTTTTTTCTTTTATTTATTCTTCGCTTAACAATTCTTATACTTATACTAATACTTAACAATTTTTATACCTAAGAATACGTACAATAGGAGAGGGGGATAGAGTATACCGCAGCAGAGGGCTGCACAATATGTATCACCTAGTCAAAGCACCAAGAGAGACGCGGTGAGTGGTAAGAAGTGTAACTACTTCTCGGCAGAAGGCCTTAATATGCGGAAGGCGAGAGGTTGCTGTTAGAGTGAGAGCCAAAGTGCTACTCGGCAGATGGCCTTTAACTTATTTGGTGACGTCAGAGCGTCCACCAACAAAATAGTCTCTGGTTTGGTACCTCGTTTAGGTGCCCTACCTAGTTGGTGAGCAAATAGTGTTGCTCGCCGCTGGCCGAAGCCGATAGTGCCAGATAGTGCTGGACACTGGTGACCAGAGTCGATAGCAACTCGATAGTGCGGTTGCTGGTGGCCGAAGCCGATAGTGCCAAATAGTGTTGGACACTGGTGACCGAAGTCGATAGCAACTCGATAGTGCGGTTGCTGGTGGCAAAAAGCCGATAGTGCCAAATAGTGTTGGACACTTGTGACGGAAGTCGATAGCAACTCGATAGTGCGGTTGCTGGTGGCAAAAAGCCGGTAGTGCCAAATAGTGTTAGACACTGGTGACCGAAGTCGACAGTGGAAGTTGGAAATTATTTTCAAAAATACGCTAAGTCTTAGCAGTCGAGTGCAAGCGACTTAGGATGGATTTCAACTTCTCCAACTGCTGTGCATTTTGAGCATCCTATACGTCGTGTGATGGTTGAACTGTTTGCGAATTCAAACCTTCGGTGGTGAATACGCGGGAGAGCAAAAGCGAATAAAATATCTTGCTCATGTGACGTATGCTAGTGCATTCGAAACCCGTAGTTGGCGGATTTCGTAATTTGTTCAATATGTGTTTTTTTATGTTTTTATGTTTGTAATTAATTTTTATTAATTTATTTTATTAAAAAAATAGAAAATATAATAAAATAAGAAATAATAATAAAAAAAAAGACATCTTTGCCCAGCCGTTTTGTACGGTGACTGTGGCGGTGCCTTCTGGTAGGTGTATCACGAAGGTTCGTTTTTTCGATGTGCGTTGTTGTGGTATTTTTATTTGTTTAAGCCATCCTCTTTCGTTGGCTTCTGATGGCTGGTGGTGATGACTGGTGGATGGTTTCCGGTTTTTGTTGCTCCCCTCGCTGGTTGATTGCAGTTTTTGTGATTTTCGTGGTTGTGGAATATGTCTGGTGCGGTATTCCGCGCGGGTTTTCTGGAGAGCTGTTTTAATTTTCTTGAAGTTTGCTCGGGGTTTCGATATTGTTTTATTTGTGCCTAAGTGTCCAGCGGTGACGGCACCATGTTTCTCTTTCGGAGTTTTCTTTCGATCTTCCTTGCGGACGCATGATCGCCATTGTTTGGTATGCGGTCCGTCTGATGATCGGTTTTTTATGTATTGTGACACCCAAAATATGTGGCCAATTTTGGGGCACACAGAATTTCTCTTTTTTTTCTTTTTAATTTGAATAACTTATGAAAATAAGTCTCTTTATTTCTTTAAGATAAATTTAAATATTTTTTTTATATAAATAACTTTCCTTATTTGCCCTCCGTGGCGACGGCATAAGGACCGTATAGAATAAATATGTAAGTTAAATGTATGAGGGGAGAGAGGGACGATCATCACAAACATCCACCGTCGGGAGGGAAAGAAACAGGAAAACACACCACGAAAACGAGTTTGTGTATGAAGAAATACACAACGAAAACAAGTTTGGAACCACAACGCTACAAAGCAACAAAACAGTTTCAGTACACGAAAACATAGAAGCGAACGATGAAAAAGGGGTGGAGTTAAGGCAACGAGTCGACAGATGATCGCTTCATTATTCTTATTCCTCACTTGAACAGAAGTTATTCTCAATCTTCACTGACGGTTGAGACTTCGAACTGCACAGACGTGCGCTGCTGCTTGGACAATCGTGAACAGAAGTTATTCTCATTCCTCACTTGCGGTTGAGACTTCGAACTACACAGACGTGCGCTGCTGCCTAAACGATCACACTCGCGCGGTTTAAAAATCGAGCAATAAAAGCATAAGGCTACAAAGTAACGCGAACGACTTTCGTAGAAAACACAAATAATTTATGTAGTCATTGTGCGAGGGGAAGCGGGACGTGATTTCTGTATATAGTGTACGTTGGTTCTTTTCGAATCGGCACTCAAGGTATATAGTGTACGTTGGTTCTTTTTTCAAAACTGCACTAAAGGTATATAGTATACGTTAGTTCTTTCCGAATCGGCACTCAAAGTATATAGTGTACTTTGGTTCTTTTCGAATCGGCACTCAAGGTATATAGTGCACGTCGGTTCTTTCGAACCGGCACTACTAGTTCGTATATAGTGTACGTTAGTTCTTTTCGAATCGGCACTCAAGGTATATAGTGTGCGTTGGTTCTTTTCGAATCAGCACTACTATTTCGTATATAGTGTACGTTGGTTCTTCCGAACCGGCACTACTTGGTTAGTAAAAATACCTCTCGCACCGTGACCTTTTCTTTTCCGCCGCGTACTCAATTGCTCGCGTATTCGCTACTCGGTAAAACATTCGCTACTCGTCAACGCATTCTTCGGCCCGTCAACGCATTCGCGGCCCGTCAACGCACTCGCCTACTCGCCAACGCTAGCGCCTGATTATTTCAACGCACGAGGTGCATGCTCGCTACACGCACGCACTCGCTGCTCGTCAACGCATTCGTCTGCACGTCAACGCACTCGTCTGCTCGCCAACTCTAGCCTGATCGTTCAACGCGCGAGGTGCATGCTCGCCACACGCACGCACTCGCTGCTCGCCAACGCATTCTCCTACAAGAAATACAAGCCCGGTCGTATCCTCTCTCTCCTGCAGGATAAATGTTGCAATAAGCAAGTAAATAATAATAAAGAATCCTATCGTAAACCTAAAAGTGCCTTGAATCAAATAAATTTTGTATCGAGCTCCCCTGGTACCCGCTGAGCATACCCTGGCTATAGACCGGAGAAACCGGAGCCGCGTTACAGTATCGGTAGAGGTTTCCTCCTTTGGTCATGTGTTTTTGGCTATGACGATTGCCTTGACCCAATATTTCTTCTTGTTTCGGTGTGTTGCGTGGGTGGTGCCTTTGTTTAGAAGGTACGTCGTTGTTTACACGTATGATCGGTTGTGCTATGTTACATTTTGTATGTATTTTCTTCATGCTATTCTTTGTTTCGCCTATCGATTATTGGAGCTTTATTTGTTCCTTATGTTAGCTGATGGAATAGAGAGCGAGGTTGTTATCTGCTGATCTCGGCTTTAGTTCGCACCCACCAACGCTGATGCGAATGCCGATTATTTCTAGAAAGTCCATGCCAAGTATTAAGTCTTCGGTTAATCCTGGCATGTATTGCAGGTGGTGATAATATGTTTTATGACTTATTCTTATTTTTGTTTTTTCATAATTACGGACGGAAACGGTTTCCCCATTGGCTAATGCAATCGGTATATCTTCCGTGCGATTCAATGTAGTGGGATGGCTTAGTTTATTTTTGAGGTCATCTCCCATGAAGGTTAGAGAAGCTCCGGTATCAACTAAGGCATTAATTGTATATTCACCGCATTCTACCTGCATATAATATCGGGCAGGGACGGGTGGTATGTTTTTGTTTTTCGTTTGAAGACATTGGCAGTCACGAGATAGGTTTTCCAGCTTTCCGCAGTGGGAGCAGAACAGCAGTTTTCTTGTACGGCACTTCTCCTTGGGATGCTGTGGTTGTCGGCACGACCAGCAATGTATGTTACGATCATAAGTGGAAGGCGATAAGCAATTGTTTGCATGACGATTTACTCTCGTTTCTTCATTTCTAAGGTGCTCATATTCTTCTGCTTGTGTCATTAATTCGTCGAGGTTGTCGAAGTCGCTGCGCCTGATATATAATCGGTATTTGCGGCGTAGTCCTTCGTATGCTCGCTCGATCTGTTGTTCGCTTTTCATGTGAGGATGTTGTCGTACTAGTGTCATGAGGTGGAGAATGTAATCCTTGGCGCGTTCGCGATTATTTTGTTTTCTCCGCATTATCTCTTTCTCTAATCTGAGTAAATGTCTGAGTGGCTGGAAAAATATTTTCGCTGCTGCTCGAAAGTCCGCCCATGTGTGAACTTCGCTTCTTTTGTATCGCCACCAGTCTCGCGCTCTGTCTTTGAAGATTTCGTTCAGTGGTAGCAGAAGGTGATCATAATTTACTCCATAACAGTCAGCTAGTTCTATTGTTTCTAGGAATTCATTTAATGGTCGATTCTCATTAAAAGACAGACCCCATTTTCTCACTGTGTTCATAACATTAATATTATAATTATTGGTGTGATTTGCGGGTGGTTGCAATGTACCAGTAGGCGTATCATTACATGGAACTTGTGTCGGAGTATGCACAAGTGTTGTTTGTTTTTCATCTTTGTCCTTCCTTTTTTGCAAGTGAATATAGTTGCTAATTCGTTTTCGAATTTCTTTCATGGTACCGCTTGTACTTAACCCCTTTTCGTTTAGATATTTTTCTAATTCTTCTTTTCTTAGGTAGTGAACCCAGCTGGTCGACGTTTCGTCGATTTCTTTACGTGTTTTTGTTGTTGTTTGACTTTCTTCTAAAGAAGAATGTCCCTGCTCGGGCGCCATTTGTAACGAGTTTTAGTCCTTAGGCTGGGATAAAACTCAGTCTGTCCAGGGTTCCTTAAAGGGGTCTCGCAACCCTCTAACATACAACGTATTCCCGAATTACTCACGACTGTCTTCGCGACAGTCTAGCACTGACTCTGTAAAGAGTTCAGCTCGGACGTTGTTTATTGGTTTTTAATATTTATTTTTTTATTATTATTCGCTTAACAATTGTTATACTTATACTAATACTTAACAATTTTTATACCTAAGAATACGTACAATGGGAGACGGGGATAGAGTATCCCGCAGCAGAGGGCTGCACAATATGTATTACCTAGTCAAAGCACCAAGAGAGACGCGGTGAGTGGTAGGAAGTGTAACTACTTCTCGGCAGAAGGCCTTAATATGCGGAAGGCGAGAGGTTTTTGTTAGAGTGAGAGCCAAAGTGCTACTCGGCAGAAGGCTTTTAATTTATTTGGTGACGTCAGAGCGTCCACCAACAAAATAGTCTCTGGTTTGGTACCTCGTTTAGGTGCCCTACCTAGTTGGTGAGCAAATAGTGTTGCTCGCCGCTGGCCGAAGCCGATAGTGCCAGATAGTGCTGGACACTGGTGACCGGAGTCGATAGCAACTCGATAGTGCGGTTGCTGGTGGCCGAAGCCGATAGTGCCAGATAGTGCTAGACACTGGGAACCGAAGTCGATAGCAAATCGATAGTGCGGTTGCTGGTGGCCAAAGCCGATAGTGCCAAATAGTGTTGGACACTGGTGACCGAAGTCGATAGCAACTCGATAGTGCGGTTGCTGGTGGCCGAAGCCGATAGTGCCAGATATTGCTGGACACTGCTGACCGGAGTCGATAGCAACTCGATAGTGCGGTTGCTGGTGGCAAAAGCCGATAGTGCCAAATAGTGTTGGACACTGGTGACCGAAGTCGATAGTGGAAGTCGGAAATGGTTTTCAAAAATACGCTAAGTCTTAGCAGTCGAGTGCAAGCGACTTAGGATGGATTCCAACTTCTCCAACTGCTGTGCATTTTGAGCATCCTATACGTCGTGTTATGGTTGAATTGTTTGCGAATTCAAACCTTCGGTGGTGAATACGCGGGAGAGCAAAAGCGAATAAAATATCTTGCTCATGTGCCGTATGCTAGTGCATTCGAAACCCGTACTTGGCGGATTTCGTAATTTGTTTAATATGTGTTTTTTTATGTTTTTATGTTTGTAATTAACTTTTATTAATTTACTTTATTAAAAAAAATAGAAAATATAATAAAATAAGAAATAATAATAAAAAAAAAAGAATATGAAGAAATTGATTGCCGCTGTTCGGTTTCGAACCAGCTTCCCTCGTGTTGGGAATTTTGTATGGGAGACAGCGGTGTTTTATGTATAAGAAAGAATATTAACTTGGCAACAATTATGCCTGTGTTATGCCCACGAACATAGACGTCATATGCTATTCTCCTGAACTGCTCCCTTTCACAACTTGGCATATTCTTGACGACCTCCACGGGAGCCATCACTTACCCATAAACATCAACCTGTCTTTATACCCTTCTCATCAATCGGAATAACGCACCTCTAGATTTTTACTTTAGAACGCCGATTGGAATAATTTCCAAAACCTTACCGACGCAGAGTTAAACAACAGACAACTAACGTGGTGTACCAACAAAGACGCTTCCTCTATCCGTAAAGCTATCCTTATGGCGGCAAATTTTTCCATACCTCAGACCAAAAACAATATAAAACGCTGCTCTGTTCCATGTTGGAGCGATAACCTCTGTCTCTTGAGAAACAACAAAATGCAAGCTTGGTATACATTCGAAAACAATCCCACCGATTCCAGCCTCATAAATTATAAGAAACTGAACGCTCATTAGAGAAGGGAAGTTAAAAAATCCAAAGCTCAAAATCGAGTACACGAGCTCGATAAACAGAAACTGGAAAAAATCAACAAATTCTCCGTTTCCAAACCAAGGTCTTCAATAGCTGCGCTAAACTCTCCAAACGGTGCTAGCACCAGTCCCCCAGAAACCGCTACTAACCTTGGGTTTTTTTGGGCCGCCGATCTTCACACATGCAAAAAACCACTACAAATCAAACCTAACAAAAACTTACTAACCCCTAGCTGCTATCGTCCTATATACTTCCTTCCATGCATCCTCAAACTACTCGACAAAACCATAGCTCCTAGCAAAGGATCTCCAATCAAGAGAGCTTATTTCAGAAAACCAAGTAACCCTCAAATCAGAAAAAGGCTGCGCCGATGCATTAATCCACATCGACTAATACATCTCAAAAGACCTCTCCGCGCGTAACCACAACAATTCTATCGATAAACTTCGAAAAAGCTTTCGATAGAATTGGTGAAAATCTTAAACTATGTTAAATCTTTCCTTTGTAACCGTAAATTTAGAGTTAGACTTAATAATCATATTTCTAAAATATTCACATTATTTAATGGCATACCTCAAGAATCTCCTCTGTCTGTAATTCTCTTCCAAATTATATTTAATGAAATCAGTAAAGTAATTTCAAAAAATAAATTCATAGATCATGAAAAACGAAAACCTAGAATCAAGCAATTTATTATCCAAGCTTCTAAGCGAGATACACACTTGGACTGATTACTCCGGTGACTCAATCTCCTTCGAGAAAACAAAAAAATTCACATTTATCGTAAACATAATAGTAATTTTTCAAGTTTTACTATCCATGCCAACAACAAAATTATTAATGAAGTAAAATTGTTAAGCATCCTGGGAATTGACTTCTCACATAGATACTCTTGGAAAAACAAATTTTTAAAATTAAAAAAATCGTTATCTAACAGAGTTTATTTAATTTGCTTTCTTTTCCGAAAAAGTTACGTACATATAACAAATTTTTAAAATTAAAAAAATCGTTATCTAACAGAGTTAATTTAATTTGCTTTCTTTTCCGAAAAAGTTACGTACATATAAACTGTTAAATTTATATAACTAGAGTTTTATTCTTAAGCAAAATCGGTTACGGATTATCCCTCTTCGGCCCATCCACTAAGAGCAACTTTAACATCATCAAGCGCATCTATCACCATGCTATACGAGCCAGCTTATACGCTTTCCGCACAACCCCAATCTCACGTCTTCTGGCGAAATCGGGACTTCCCTCCATCCAAGATAGGTACTACGCTATAACGGTCTTACTACTTCCAAACCTTATTTTTTCAAAAGCGTCCGTAATCAACAACGATGTTAGGAAAACTATAAAAGCCTCGAGAATCCCACGAATTAAATCTACCATCTGCAATGTTTTTGCCATCGCCAAAGATCTGGAAATAACGCTGCCTGTTGCACACATCAGAATACCGCAATCTTCCATGCACATTTTATCATGCAAAACAGCCTGTGACACAAGTCTAAGTAAGTTAAAAAAAAAAAACTTAACACCAAATGAATTTTTTAGAAAACTCTTCTACGAAAAGAAAGAAAATTTCGACGCCTTATAGTGGCAAATGCTGTACACGGACGGTTCCAAAGCTGAAAATAAATCAGTCTCCTATGCAGTAGTCACTGAAAAAGAATGCATCTCTCCCATCGCCGCAAAATTAAAACTGTAATCTGCTCCGACATCTTATCAGTACTGCAAGCTATCATGAGTCCCCGATATAACCAATGGAACATTATCACAAGAATTACTAACATAATCTATGCTAGCAAGTCAAAGATTAAGCTTCTGTGGATTCCCAACCATATCGGTGTACCAGGAAACTCTCTAGCCGACGAAACTGCCAAGTTCGCGTCTCACGCACCAATCGTAGGAGATCTAACAAGTTTATACAATTTTACGGGTAATATCAGAATGAATTTTATAATAAGTAATATTTATTGTTGGAAATACAGCATAAATACTCTATCACTGATATCATGGGAAGTTTACCTTACCTGTTGGGTAAACAATGGTTCCTACAGACTCGCAGTTTTTGCTCCCAGCCATCAAGATGGGAAGCGTGCTGTTTTGAGTTTGGCGCAATGTCTGCATCAAGATCGTAGTAATATTGTACGCCAGTAACAGCGGTGGGTGTTGTCGTGGCTGCTGTATACTGGACGATAACGGTCGTAAGATTCTCTTTATTTAAATTTATTTAACAATAGACTTTAAGGTCTCAATCAACTTATGTTGCTTCGAAAAACTAATCGCTTGGTAGTACTTAGCTGAAGTTTATGTTGACGTTTTGTTTTGCACCAGCACATTTTTATGTTGCTGTTTTCATGATTGCACACGCACACCGCTCATGTTATAATCTCCATTTGAAGTAGAATGTTTATACATATATCATTATAAATTCCCTCACATATTCCTTTCACATTTAACACAATTCTCAATTAAAACACTCAACTTGTTGTTTATATGGAATACAATCATTTCTTGTTCATTACTTATATGCTTCACATTGCGTCAATAGCTCCTCTGCACTTTTACCTCTACCGCACTGGACGATTTAATAATAACGTATTCCTTCGTCTAATGAACTAACGAGATATTCTCAGAAGATTGTTTTTATACCTCATTGACTTCCAGTTGATGATTCTATTCGGAATTACTCCGAATCGCTTCGGATTGGAATGCTCTTCAAAAAGAGCATAAACTTTTTATGAAACGTTCAGTAGACCGGTGACAATATACGGCTCTTTGATTTGCTTGAATCTTTCTCTTGCGATTCTCAATAAATTTAAATGTCTTTAGTGTTGACATATTGTCTCATCGTTTCTAACGCAATTCATCAAAATCAGCAATAGTCATTTGTAAATGAAAAAAATCTTCAGCTTCAGAATTAATTTTATTTAAATAAAAACTTGTTATTCTTTTTATTATCCCTTAGGCGTTTGGAGTATGTTCGAAGCTAACATTAGCGCCAAGATTTTTTAGTTTTGTTTGGTTGAATCTGTGTTTTATTGCAGTTAACTTGTATTGTATTGTAACGTAGTAGGTCGATCGATGGTATGGCGGGTGGCAGTGGCGACGATAACAAGAAGTGCGTTTACGTGGCGGAGAAAGTAGGGTAAGAGGAGAGGGGAGGAGTAGCTGTTATTATCACTCATCATAAGCTAATTAGTACAATTCTTACAATTTCTAAAAATAAAAACAAAACAAAACTCACCGAAATCAGGATATACAGTGACGGCCGCCATGGACAAACTGCCATCTGAGAATACATTTACTGCGAATGTGGGTAGATTATTTCCATCGTGGTTAATCGATATATGTACATTTTGTTCATGAATATCTAATTACGAAAAAAGACCTGACCGCCAACAAAATTTATTTTGATGATAACTGAAAAAACTGAGAATTTGTACATATATATATTTTGGTTTACAATTATGAGCAAATCTCTTCACGGAATGTATGAAAAGCTATAAAAACAAGTAAACCTAAAAATTGTGTCAATACTTAAGCAAATTATGCAAACAGTTAGGATGATATATTTATGATGATATATTTAGGATGAGTTCAATTAGAATCGGGTAGACGGTTGCAAATGAAATAACTGCCTCCACACTCAAACACTAGACTTTTAACCCTTAACTACAGACGACCGGTATTTTTTACCGGTTAGTGTTTCAATTTTGCGATTTCCGGGAATCCCATATACTTACGCGCTCATGCGTATATGTACCTTCTCGCCGCTCAGTATAACTTTGTTAGCCGAAGTGTCAAGTGCATTTTGTGAAATATCGCTTATCTATCGCTAGTTAAAATCTTAATCGGTAAAAATTACCGGAGATCTGTGTTCACGTAAGTATTTTATTAAATCATGTTATAATTAAACTGGATAATAAGTGATTTTATTGATGTTATTGTTCTGTGTTTTTATTTTAGATTATAGAAATGGACGACGGAATTAACCCTGGACCCTCAAAGAGGGTTAAAATTGGAGATAAGGGTTTTGAAGAAATCGTTGAAAGATGGGCAGAAGAGATTGATTCTGATGTAAGTGATTTAGGTTCAGATGATGACTATGTGCAATCCGATCATGACACTGAATCAGAAATAGATGCAGAAGATGAAGAAAAAGAAAATTCAGACCCTGATGCTGTTCAAAGTACCACCTATTTCTACGGAAGAAAGGATTTGCAGGGAGTGTGCAACTTGATTTTGTTCCATACTTTACCCCTTGCAGGTTTTTTTTCAAATGCTTATTTTTCATTCATAATGGTATTTTTTTATCTGGAGTTATTATTTTTTATGTTTGTTTAATAAGAAGATTTTTTGTTCGTTGACATGTTATTTATAATCGTTTTTCTACAACATTGAAAAATACATGAAAAAATTTCATTAAATATATATTTCCCATAAAACTTGTGTAACTTGTGTGTAACTCAATAATTTTACAGCTTTGACTAGATCTAGAAACCCTAGAAATATGTGAAAGCATATAATATATTTATTTTCCAGTTGCTATATACATATTTTTTTTAATTTGGTATAACAGGTAAAAAATACCGGTGGTCTGTTATAACGTTCCTATAATCGGACGTCTGTAGTTAAGGGTTAAATATCAAATAAATTGAATAATGATTAGAATTCCGACGTAACAAAACTAATTATCATTATCATACCACAATTATACCGATATCAAGACAACCAATTTTTAATTCAAATGTCGCCTAAATAATTTAGGTACAATTCATCAATTATATCGCAATCAATAATAATCAGGTTAATGTATTTATTTGTTTGGTTCCCGGTAGCAGCATATACTTCAATCCCGCTGACAGCGCTATTGCAGCTCGAGACAACGTAGTGAATAGAATAGAAGAATATAAGGAAGGAAAAGAAAATTTACCGAGATAACAATTAGAAACCGCAATCTATCCTATCATGTTCTTAACGATGCAAAACATTTTCGTACGAATTTACTCTTTTCAACCAGATATCGATTCCCGGGACGCGCATATGACCTCAGTCGCTACACGTTATTCCTCGAAACGCCCTATGAGCTACTACTATAAATTATTCGAACATTAACTATAATTGCTCAGTAACGTAACCGATCTGTAAATTAGAAAAAAAAATTAGATTGTACGACACGTAAGAGAGTCAGCCTTCGCTGCTATTCTACTCTCAACTGTTCGCAATTCAAACCTTCAACGAGCTATTCCACGAATAATATTTTTCGTTACTGTAGAACTTGCAAGAACCTTGCCATCCAAGATGAAGCAATACAATCCTTTTGTCGTTCTTTTATCACATGTGAAATATCTTCAACAAGGGACACGAAAAAATAATTGGCAGATGGTTTAATGTTTATCAAGACTCCATTGAAATTTTATTGAATTGAATGTAATGAAATGTTAATACCTCAATGATCAAAAATTCTAGGGTACCGTTAGCCCTAGTTATCTTTGTTACCGCGTTTGCTAAGAAATAATAACGGATCAGCAATACGATTCATAAAATGTAATGGTAAGCGAATATTAAATGAGGAATATGATTTGATAATATTGATACTTGTAATCATCCATCCCTAACCGAGAATAGACATAACCGTAGATATACTCGCCAATAGTCTCAGGAATACAACAAAAAATAAATACTACTTCAGTAGGTTCCAGTATAGTGGAGTTCCTTAAAAAATGTGCGGCCTGAACTGCAGTAATAGTTTTAGAAGCTCCCGTCTCCGTCCCATTATTATACGTAATAATATTATTATCAATCGCAATAATTGGACGTAAATAAGGCTTCACACAACCTTGAGTCATGGTAGATATCTCAAGAATTTCTGTAGTAGATGGATTAGGACTAAGCAGACTAATAAGCTGGGGGATCCTGGATATATAAAGAAAACTTTTTTCGAAGCTTACACATTGTTTTTATCACATTTATTTCGTGAGGAGTCTAGTTTGTTCTCTCTCAAGTTTTTTTGAAGCAAGTGAACACACGCTTACAACGCTCGTTTTATTTCCAATTTGTTTTGTACTAAGCAAACCGTTTACACCGCTAAATATGTTGAAGATTATTGTTTTTGTTTGTAAACAATAAACAAATGTTGTTAGGAAACAATGACAAATTGAATAAGAACAAATATTGTTTGTAAATAATAAACGTATATTGCTTGGCAACAACCACAAATTGAAATAAAAAAAAATTGTTTGTAAAGAATAAACAAACTTTATTGTCATTTTTGCCTAGACGAATTCGTTTTTTCCCCATTTTCCAGAGTTGCAAACCAAATTTGAGCCGTTTAGTATTGTGTTTTAAACGAGAAGTTGAACACGTTTAATTTTGTATGGCTAAATGTGCATAGAAGCATATGGTTAGGGACTTTACGAGCGTTTACCGAGCTGTGTAAAGGTACTATTAGCCGAACTTTCGTCAAGCTCTTTAAAGCTTTTTGAAAAGCTTTTCTACTTGTCCAGTTTTAAACGAATTGCGGTAGTCTTTTGCAATTTCCTTCAAATTCCAGCGTACTTAACGTAAAAGCTGATCGTAAACCAGGTTGTTGTGTGAAGCATTAAACACAGTCAAAGCAACAGGAGATTTTGAACTGTCAAATTTACCTACGCAGTCTTATGGTGATTGAGAAAAAAGTTTGCTTTCCAGTTTGTTGCTATAGTTGCCGTTCCAATTTGTATCTTGTTGTCGGTCTATTTCTAATTTTGATAGCAAAAAAATTCGTTCGGTGTGTTTTTTTACATTGACAACTTTAAAATTCAAATTGAAAAATTTAATTTGACTTTAATTTCACTGCAAATTGTTGTGACTAATTTTCTGTAGGATTTCAGTCGTGATTTAAAAGTTTTATTTTATTTTATTGACATATTGCAGTTGGAATTTGATATATACAATTTTTTGTAGTTGAGTAACGTTGCCAAGCTATTATCATTAACGTCATGGCATTTCTTGTTGCCGTGAGTTGTTGCTGTTGCCTGTTGGTCCGACTGTGTTTAACTTAAGAGCCTGTCGTGTTGTTATCGTCTGCTTCTAGACTTGTTTACACATCCGATTACCTGCTGTGAGCGAAGTTAGGGTACCGATGCACGCTGCCTGCAGCTAGGCACGCCGGCAATATTATGTTGAGTCCTTGCCACCCTACCCACAACAGAAAAACATATTCGTGACGTATGTATTTTTAGAAGAAGAGATCGGAGAAGGAACGAAAAGAGTTAAGACGAAACACTGGCCACTTGCATCTATGTTTCCTAATGGGTCATTGCAAGCAAACCCTCTCACACTCAGAAGTACCTAATCAAAATCCTTACATTCTCCACTGGGTCATTGCAAGCAAACCCTCTCACACTCAGAAGTACCTAATCAAAATCCTAACATTCTCCACTCAAACCCTTTCAACTACTCTCTGCTAAGCAAACATAAGTCATTTTTCTTACATAATCCTAACAATAACAATCTAATCTATGATACAATTTCTATTATTTCACTTATTTTTTTTTTTAGTATATTTTTTTTTTGTTTGTGTTTATTTTATATTTATAACCCTTAGGATAAATAGTAATATATTAATATTAAGTCTCTCAAGAAGTTAACAAACAATGATGGCGAAGGCAAAGTAATCTTAATGTCATTACGTTTCACTTAACAAGTTGCTGCTCCAAACCTGTAACAAAAGAATGTTTTGATTCTATTTTGCTGTAGTTCAACTTGGCCTGTTTTGCTGTTGACAAAGCTACCACTTTGAAGTTATAGCTCGACGGTTCCTGCACTCACGTTATTAGATGATTTGCCAGATCTGGTTATCAACGATTTGATGAGGTGATTTCTCGTTACCTATGTACTCACTGTTATGAATTTACAATCCTTTAAAATTTATAGTTAGTGTTACGAGGAATTAAATTTCAATTAGCCTTATAACCGTATTCAGTTTCTACTACAATAATTATACCCTACACCTTAAGGTTGAGGGTATATTCACTTTCTATCGGAGTGTGTAACGCATAGAACTAGACAAGATAGGTATGGAAAAGTATATATATTCTTGATCAGCATCACCACCAAAATTGAAATAACGATGTCTGTCCGTCTGTCTGTCTGTCCGTTGAAATCACGATCACAGGAGAAAGGATTAAGATTTCAAAATGAAATTTGACAAAAATATTCGTTGCTATGTTGGGATGTTTCGTATTGAAAATGGGAAAAATCGCCTAAGGACCACGCCTACTTTTTATATCGAGAGTGCAGGTACGTCTGTTTTGCCTATTAAAAAAGGCCATATCAGCATCACTTTTTGAGAGAAGACAAGAAAATTTTATATGTAGGTTTAGACTTATGCTTCCAGTTAATATGCCAAATGTGGCCGTGATCCGCCCACTTTTAGTTTACATAGGTCATGGAGGGTTTTACATGGATTGCATTGAAAAGTATATAAGTTTCCTGAATAATAATGAAAACTACAATAATATTGTAGTTTGTAAACCAATAATATGCTGTTGAGAAAAAAATGGGCGGGCCACGCCTCCTTATGCTTTCACTTATGAAACTGCATACAACTATCATGACGGCATAGTTGTAGAAATTTCATAGGAGTATAAAGTTTTGCCTTTTAGAAGTGGTGCGATATAATTATTATTACTATTATATATATATTGTATATTTATTATGAGATATATAATATATATATTGTATATATATACGAGTATATTATATCGTATATTATATGTAGCTTTAAGGTGTAGGGTATTTCGGCTACAGGCCGGCTGTAGACAACACCTTTACTAGTTTATATTTCGTACGTGTGTCAAGTTTTAAAATTCTAATAATTATTCATATTTTATAATATATATTGTTGCGTAATTTTCAAAATTAGCTCTTTAACTCTCTTCAGGTCCGATCACTGGATTTTGAATAATGGTAAATCCGAATAATAATAAGATGTTATTTTTATAAATTAAATCTTAAATTTATTATTGCTTGCTCTTATTCACACACTTCCGTACTACTGCTTTTTAGAACTTATACACGTAAACTTATTAAGCGAATTCTTATATAAAGCTATTTCACTGATTTATTCTTATTAGATACTTTTTTATATAACACACTTTCTACACTTTCTTATATAACACATTTCAAACCTTTAACTGTAACGTCCAAGATGTAACTTGGAAAAATTCCAAAATCAAACTTTGTCTGCTGCTATGGTTTGTGGCTCTTTATACTGTGTCATAATTGTCGCTACGTTATGAGGCGACTATTCAAGATCTTACTGGTTTGTCGAGAAACATTTATTTTCATGTATTGTTTGCTTTAGAAATAAACCTTGCTCTATTTTGTATGCTACGTAGTACAAATATCAAGTACGATCTTTATCTTCACCTAGTGCTTGATGAATGGACGTCGGATTTCTTTATCCATACCAAAATGTGGAAGAATCTTCTTTGCGATTCATGTAGTAATACATATGTGTGACGAACCTTTTTCGTCACCTACTGTTGGATTGCTACGGATCTGGATCGCCGGATCCAGGGTTCCAACACAGAAATACTGTAATTTCTTTCCATTTACTTATAATATTTTTTTCAACATGCTGCACCATTAATTCATCATGCTGTACTCGCGGTACTTTCTCTCTCTCTTCTGTCTCACTCTCTGCAGCCACTCTCGACGCTGAAGCGGAGACATTGTGGTCAATTGGCTCGTTTTGTTTATGCTGACGCAACTTTAGAGCTCAATATGCTGGACCATTGCGGTTCATTATGCTGCGCTCCCGTTACTCTCTCTCGCACTCTGCAGCCGCTCTCGATGATAAAGCTTAGACATTATGATCCATTGGCCGGTTTTGTTTACGCTGACGCAACTTTGGAGCTCCTTATTCTGCACCATTCTGGGTCGTCATGCTGTGCTGCTGGTACTCCCTCTCTCTCTCTCTCTCTCTCTCTCTCTCTCTCTCTCTCTCTCTCTCTCTCTCTCTCTCTCCTCTCTCACACTCTGCAGCCGCTCTCGAGGGAGGTCTCTGTTTAAACAAAGAATAAAAATAACACCCTGGCCAGTGTCACGAACATAACTACGTTTGTATATATTCGCTCACAGGACCAATCATCCAGAACAATTAACTCCAGCCGCCAACTTTATAGTGAATATGAAACGCGAACTTGTTAGACACGCCGCAGTCAAGTTGGCTTGTTGGTCGCAAGCCTAAAAACGAGCGTGTTAAATAAGCCGAGTACAACACACGATCTTTAGTCAGCCGAAAAGCATGAACAACCATCCCGCACCCTCTGTACTCCAGCTCACCACCACAACAACGCCAGTTTTTTTTTCCCTACAAGTTTCTTGATGTACTCAGTTTTTGTGCATACTAGCAATGGCATCAACAACAATGACAGGTTTCTTGTACATACATTGAAGAACTGTAACTAGCGCTACAAGTAAGACCACTTGTTATATAAGCAAAATATTATATCAATAAATTTATAAAATTTTAAATTCATTTTATGAGGTAGTACGGACCTCATAAGAAACACCCACGTACGTTTCAAGTAGAGTCCGAGCAGGAACCTTAGCTAACAAGGAAGGCAACTAACAAAATAGAAACAAGGACGAAGACAAAAAAAAAAACTGTGCGCGAAAAAGCAACCAAAAGGAAATTGTTTTTTTTTGAGCTGTGGCAAACTAACTATCCAACCATTGTCATGAGGTGGATAGCTGCCCTCCGACGTGATGAGCTGGTCGATTAAAACACCGACGGAAAAGTAGATGAGCTGAAAAATATTTCTTCAACGTTCACCTATAGAGAGGATCTTGACGGGATCAACAAAATTGACTGGATATTATCTGTCAAATGGCGTTCCACGCTTGGCACAAACTGTGCTGAGGTCGACCCTCAAGAAGTATTTCCACAATTGTGATTCTTTCAAAAGTGATAGTTTTAGTGTTCAGTAATCCCTTATCCCTTATAATCGAAAATTTTAAATGCGATCGATTAGTGGTCTGAATTAAATATATTGCTTAAATCAAATTGAATTTACAGTTTTTCTAATGCTTGTGAGTGATTTTTTAATGTTTTAAAGGAAAAGTAAAAAGTATATCAAATTGGTTACAATACACAAAGCTCTGCAATTTGGAACAACACCAATTAATTGGTTTTAAATAAGAAATACGAGTAAGTCGTTTGCACAAAAAATACAGCACAGTCGAGAAACTTGAACTTGAGTATCAGAAATGCATCAGCATATTAATAGCTTTAGAGCAGCGTCGCCCATGAGCAGCCACTCGGCCACTCAATTTTTGAGCACATTAATATGTATACAATGAGTGCATTTGCCGAAATTACGTCAACAGCCATGAAAGTTTGATTTGGCTACACCCAAAAAAAATTATCGCTGTTTGTGTTCATGCGGATTTTTCCTTTATATTATATAATATTATTTTGTTTTATTGTAAAAATCATATTTTATGTATAACTTAAAAGATTTGTTACGAATAAGCTCAATTCTTCATATTAACGCATCTAAAATATCGTTTTCCTTCGTTCTCTAAATAAAGATACGTAAAATTTTAGCGAATAATTGAGGTATGATACCTTTCACGTTTGTACATGCTTGTTAAAACTTTAAATGTGTTGCAATCATCGTAGCAGAATTTAACAAAAAGAAACTAATGCTTCCTACTTCGAAGTATTAAATTTTTTCAGTGCAGGATGAGAAGTCGTTCATACACATGCTTAAATGTGACAGTGTGAGTATGTGTTTGAATGAATTCTCAATCATCACTGAGAAAAACGAGACAGAGAGAATTTTGTTTGAATTTTTGTTTGGACACTACATCTTTCAACATATTGTAATTGAAATATGAGCCGAACGGAAATAAATTTTTGAAAGTAATATTGAAAGCAATACATATACATAAAAATTTGATTTAATCTTCTAATTCGAACATTTTATTTATTTAATAAATACAATTATATTCTGTAATATATAGTAATAATTAAATTTTATAATATGATAATATTTTATAGTATAATAATAAAAATCTAGACATAGAACAAGGGGTCATTTTTTGGGTGTAGAAAATCAACCAAGCGCAGCATACAGTCCTCACGCAACGATGGTTTGATGGCTACTGACGTAATTTCGGCAAATGCACTCATTGTATACATATTAAGGTGCTCAAAAATTGAGTGGCCGAATGGCTGCTCATGGGCATCAATGCTTTAGAGCAGCGATGTCCAAACTCACACTGTCACATTTTAAGCATGTGTATGAACGACTTCTCAACCGGCACTGAAAAAAATTAATACTTCGAAGTACGAAGCATTAGTGTCTTTTTGTTAAATTCTGCTACGATTATTGCAACACATTTAAAGTTTTAACAAACCAGTACAAGCGTGAAAAGTATCACACCTTAATTATATGCTAAAGTTTTACGTATCTTTAGTTGAGAGCGACGGAAAACGATATATTAGATGCGTTAATATGAAGAGTTGAGCGTATTCGTAACAAAACTTTTAGGTTATACATAAAATATGATTTTTGCAATAAAACAAAATAATATTATATAATATAAAGGAAAAATCCGCATGAACACAAACAGCGATAATTTTTTTGGGTGTAGCCAAATCAAACTTTCATGAATGCTCACGCAATTTCGGCAAATGCACTCATTGTATACATATTAAGGTGCTCAAAAATTGAGTGGTCGAATGGCTGCTCATGGGCGACGATGCTTTATAGTGAGCAACAAAAGTAAACCATCGCAAGAGAAAAAGCCAGAGAAAAATGAAGTTTTTTGAAGGCTGTCGGAAAGGAAGGAAAAAAATTCTATGATAATGATTTAAATTCTGTGAGCGCACTATGTAGAAAGTAGATTGAAATTGATTGAATTGATATCATTGCATTGAATGCGATAAAAGTTAAAATTTCAAATAAAATTCAATGGATAATGTAATGGAATACGTGTTTATTGAAACATGATGCGACACACACTGCTTCGAGTGGAGCTATTAGTTCATGTCGGCTCAACTTTGCCGGTTGGAGCCTGCTCTATCGCCTTGCTTCAGCTGTTAACGTGCTTCATGAGGTACATAAACCATTTTTTTCATGATGTTATTTGATTTCAGGCTCCCTATTGTATGTCACGATTGCAACAGCTAAGTACAACTTAATAAAAACAGTGATATTCAAGACTAAATAAAACATTATTAGTTCAAGGACGCGTTCCACTCAAATATCAAAACAGTCGAAGCAAGGCCAAGGCAAAGATAGTTGTAACGGTAAATTTTATGTAAAATTTAACGTACATACAAAGGATGTACACAGCCAAGCAGTCAAGGCAACAAAACTCAGGAAACTCGTTACAATAGCGTAAATGAAGGAAACTAGTCAAACAAGTTTGCTAAATAGCTCGAAAACATTGAAAGCAACGAACACGAAGTAGCAACTCAATTAAACAGGTTCGGAGTCTGACGCGTTCAAATCCGCGTTTGGATTTTATTGGAGGTTTGATTTTAGTTCAAGCACATAAACTTGAGCTGAATAATAGTTGTACAAAACAGCACTTGAAACTGATTGCACCAAATGTTAATTAATTAGTTTGCTTGTAGTTTCAAGCACATAAACTTGAACTAAATAACAGTTGAAATGAAAACTAATCGCTTTCGGTGACAATTCTTTTCTTTTATAAGTGAAATTTACACACATACAGTTAACAACAAATACAAATTATCTAATAACTGCCGTAGCCTTGGCATTGCATGAACTTCTGTGAACTCCACTGTCAACACAGCTTGAGCTCGCGTTGGTCAATTATGCTGACACAGTAAAATGCAATGCCATGGCTAACTGCACTGCACTATGAATAAATAGAAAACGAAATACAAAATTTGGCCATGAAATCGTGCAATGGCACTGTGTCCATTTCTATAATGTGCTTGAAGACATTGCCCTCAGAATTATATTATGTCAGCAAATCAGCACGACAAATATGAAAACTTTTGGCCATGAACCAAATGTTAACTCTTAAATAAATGTAATGTAATTTCATATAAGCAAAATGTTAACTCTTAAATAAAATATGAATACAAGTTATATCTGATAATTCATGTGAAGTGGAATTCACGCTGAGGACTTCCGTGAACTTGTTGTGGGTTGTGCGACCACGTCTTGTTGTTGTGGTGTATATCTAAGAGAGAGGTCCTTGCAAGTCCTTCGTCCCACTAATGGCTTCCTTCAGTTTATTAACAAGTGGTCCTGGAGGTCCTGGAAACGTTGCTATTACCCTTAGGAAACTCACACACAATTTTCTAATAGAACACAAGTTTAATTTAGGTTTAACTTCAAGCACACCTTGCCGTCGACTGTTTATTCGTTCAATCTAATGCTTAATTTATACCTTGGTCTACATTCTAATGTTCCTATAATTCTTATGCTAAGGGAACGACATGGGATATGTCACCTGTTAAATCCAAGCAAGATGCAAAGTCCAATGCTTTAAATTATGCTGAGAGTGCATAACTTCGCGGAACAGTTGTTCCGGAGCAAGTTAGCGTGTGCTGAAGGCACCGCCTAAAAGTATGTGCTGAACTATGGTTGTTGGACAAGCTGTCACTGCTACGTCGTCGTTGGTTGAAGACCACACTAATTGCTGCCTAAATGTACGTGTAGCAAAAATGTGATGAGACTTAGCGTGAGTCTAACTTGTGACTCACAATATCCCTCCATTCTTAGAGCAAAAATTAATATATGTGAGTTAATCTATTCACATATATTAATTTTTCTTAGTCACTTATTTTACTATGTATTATGTTAATATTATTTTTCCTATCAAAAACAGAAATGGCGAGGACAGTTTTGCCGAATTTGTTAATCCTTAAACTATGTATTATTAAGTTTGTAACATGTTTTCTCGGATGTGGGTCTATCGTAAATATATGTGTATATAATTTTTTTTTCTCTTTTTTTTTTTTTTTTTTTTTTTTTTTTGTTTTTAATTTTCTTTTTACCTCTTTCGAAAGTTATGTAGGAAGAATACACGTGCTAGTGTTACAGTTTTACAGTTTTGTTTTCTTTTATAATAGATCTCGGTTTGCGATACATCTTGGATACTTGGAGTTGAATAGTGCAGATGTTGTAACCGTATCGAATTGTTGTTTACCCGTACCATGGTCTTCGGTTGTGCTGTTATCATTAGTATTGCGGCTGTTGTTGGTACCGGCCGCCTATTGTAGACGTGGTGAGCAAGTGGATGGGTGAATTGGGGCTATTTAATGATTTTGGTTCGGGTCCAGAGTCACGTTGTACAATACTTATTCGATCAAATTTGTGTTCAATACTTTTCAGGTGGGGAATCATCAGGTGTGAGCTGCATGTTTAGTGTTACATTATATAACCTGAATCCACCATGTAAGTTGCTGATTATCGTGTGATTGCAAACGTAGATTGCTTTTTTCAATCCAAGTGATTGAATATCTGGATCCTGTACCCCTCCATCCCTTAATTTGTCCCTCTGTTTTTTATAACAAAATTTCTTTTCTCTTTTTTTTTATAAAAAGTTTCCCATAGTAGGGTTTAACAACTTTTGTGTGTTGTTTAGCAGTTCTTGGTGTAAATGTACTGTTTCGTTAAAGGTGCTATAATTAATTTAAGGAGTAATTCGTTTACGGTCTAATCACTGCGCAAGTATGTGGAGATGTCGTCATTTTTATGTTGAGATGTCGGCATGTTATCTTCTATGTCGGTTGGAAGTTATGATGTTGTTTTCTTCGTATTTTGAGTTGCGACTGTTCCTTGTGTGTGCTGGATGTTGAGATGTCGTCATGTTATATTCTATGCTGGTTGGAAGTTATGATGTTGTTTTTTTTTTCCTATTTTAAGCTGCGTTTGTTCCTTGCGTGGGCTGGATTCTTCCGAGTTGACTTAATTTTAAGTTATCTAAATATGTTTTTAAGTGTGCTTTGATTGTGCTATGTAATATCAATTGTATGGATATTTTAATAGTATGTGGTACGTTTTGGTTGTGTATTATGCTTCTCTGTTGTTGTTTTTTCCTCTTTTGTATGTGTGTTCCTATCTTTAGGTTCTAGTGTGTTGTTTATTACATTAACTTTTATTTTCCGATTTTTTGAGTATATATTTACAAGTATAACTATGGTAATAATTAATAATAGTATTGTTCCAATGCCAATTCCATATGAAATATTCTTATGATATTTTAATTCTCTTATTTCTTTTAGGTTCTCTATTTGTTGTATTTCAATTTTGTTGAACTGTGGTAATTTTTGTAATGTGTTATTTAATTTTATTGTGCTTAATAGAAATTTGTCGTGTACAGTTACTTTTTTGTTCGTGTATGTTTTATTTAGAACCGTTATTTGGCAGTTTGCGAGGCTTAGTAGGTAATTCCCATTTAGAGTCTTATTTTGGCTATTGCAATAGTTCGTTATTTGTAGATTTAATGCGTTTTTTATTATTATTGTCTCGTCGTTTATGTGTTTTATTTGTGTTTTGTTGTTGTGTACTAGTTTACATGTGCTTTTGAATATACAATTGGTACTTAGGTCTAAGTCTGCTAGAAGCGTGTTTTGGGTGTATGTGTATTTTTCTCCGTCTATTTTTACTACTAATTCATCTTGTTCTTCGATTTCGTAATTTTGGTTGTTTGTTATTGATGTAATTAAATAAATGTCTGTATTTATATATGTTATAGGAATTTTTATGGCTATGATTAGTTTGTCGTTTTGAAGTGATAATACTCCCATTTTTATTAGTTTTAGTTTATAAAGATCTATATCGTACTCATCTATTTCTTGTTTTGTTAAAATGCTCGGGTGTACTGTGTTCTGTTTGGCTGATGCTATGTTATCTTGTATTTGGTCAACTATATTTTTTAGATTCCTTAATTTAAACATAATGTCTGTATACATAAGGTGTCTGAATATGAAGGCGGTTTCTTGTCTGATGGCGGTGAAAGTTTTTTTATATTATTCCTATCCTGTTGAATATTATTCTTTAATATTTGCAAGCTGTTGTTGAAATAGTCATTAATTTTTATTTGTTTATTTAGTTGAGTTATGGAGTTATGGGAGTTTTCGTCTGTTATTTTTAGATGTTCTAAAATTTCTTGCCTGTCTTCGTCATCCATGAAGAATGGAGGGATGTTGTGTTAAGTGGATTTTGTACATTAACTTGATGTTGGTTATGTTCTTCTGTTATATTAATGTTATGTTTAGCACAATTTGTTGCAAACGTATCAACGATCCTATTGGATGTTTGATTTACTGTTTCCACACAATTTGGCCTAAAGTTACTATTATTTTGGGGTTCCCAGTTTATTGGCCTTGACTGGGCCGCTGCTGGTTTCCCTGGAGATTTTCCCAATTTTTCTTGGCATTACAGCTAAAAGCGGAATGTCCTGGTCGGTTGCACCATAGGCATTGTTTAGAGTAATTTCTATTGTTTACATTATTTCTATTTATGTTATTGTTATTATTATTGTTAGTTGAATTCTTAATATAACTATTATTATTAGGTGCCCTTGAATATCCTGAGTAATTTCGATTCGCGTTGCTGAAGTTTTGTTTTTGCTCTTTTGTTTTATTATAGTTATTGTTGTAATTTGTTTCATAATTGGCATCATCATTTCTTTGTATATTCGTTTGTGCGGGGTAATTCATTTTTCTGCTGATGTTGTCAGCGTTGACTATTGCGCCGGACGTGTTATAGCTTGCATTCCAAGTTTGCTGTTGCGGGTGTCTTGTTTCATGTTTTCTGCTTACCGAGTCGCGCGGGTTCGCGCTAGCGCAACGCCAATTTTGTTCATGTCCATAGCGCAGACAAATTGTGCAGAACGGTGCATTTTTTCTGCTTAAGCACTCGTCTCTGGTATGCCCTTTTTTTCCACAGAAGGAACATGAGATATTCGCTTGTGGATAGCGACGTATGTTTTGTGTATGATTTTAAAGTGTTTTGAAATTTGCAATATTTGTAGTTGTCGTAGTGTTGTGTGGGAAAATACTTTGTGTTTTGTTGCCTTGCTCCAAGATGTTTAAAACGCTTAACGTTTGTTCTATTAACTCATCTACGTTTTGTGTCGAAATATTTAATACGTGGAGTCGAAGTTGGGGATCTATTAAGCCTGTTTTGAAAGCTAGAATTGTAGATGATTGCAGTTCTTGAAGTAATGCTTCTGAATTCTGACTTGCATATGCATGTTGAATTATTTCCTCAGCTTGTAGTTTCAATGAGATTAATCTTCTAGCGAAAGATCTTACTGATTCTATTGGATTTTGTTTAATGCTTTGAATTTTTTGTGTTACTGAAGAGAGTGTCACCGGCTCTAAATATGTGGATTTTATAAGTAAATAGAAATCTTCTAATTTTTCTATTTTCCTTAGTCGAATTAAATTGAACGCATCACCATGTAGGCGTTGTTTTATGCATGCTATGAATGTTTGTAAGTCTCTGGCGTCGATGCTCTTGTTTGCTAACTCGCATCCTTCGATAAACTTATAGATTTCGCTTCTAATGTCGGGTGATTGGGTGCCTGAGAATAGTGGAACTAACCTATTTACAGTTTTTGCGATCTGTTCAATGCTCATTTTGGAAGTAATCAAGGGCTGTGAGGTGATTGGAAACAGAACTTCGGTGGAATCTATGTTTTCTGACTTAGATCTCTGGGTTGTTATATATGGTTGTAGAAATGTCGTATTTTTTGGAGTGTCCGAAAGGGATCTTCTGGATGCAGATAGTTTTTGTTTGAGTGTTTTATTTTCCTCTTTATATTTTTCGAGTTGGTCTAGGGTGTGCGATAATGTTGGTAGTTGGTTTATTTCTTCTTCTGTCAGGTTTTTAAATTTCCTAAGATTAGAATTTTCTTGGTCTAATTCTTCAATCAAAGTTTCCTGCCTTTTCCCTTGTTCTATTATATTTTTATGTTTTGTTGCAAGAGCACCAAAATCTGTTTTCCAATGATCTATTTCTTTTTCTAAGCTGTCTTGTTTGTGCTCGTTGAAATTTAGTATTTCTGTGAGAATTGTGTCTAGTTTTTTTACTTTTGAAATTCTTCCTAATGCTGATAACTTTGTTTTTATGAGGGCAATGTTTTCTTTATTTTTTATTGTTGTTATCAGAACAGTCCAAATTTTCTCTACAAGACTATCTATTTCTGTTTGAAAATCCTTATATTCTTTTAGTAAACTAAAATATTTTTCATTCAGTTCGTGCTTTTCTGCCATCTAATTTGACTTTGTAGCATTCTAGATGTTGCAATCGTAATTGCAATAAGCATTCGTTTGCAGTTTTTTTTTTGTGTTTAACTTTTTCGAAGGGTTAGTGCATATTCGCGTGGGCGAATAATAGACGGAAAAGAAAGATCAGATTGTTTTTATTCTACTCTGTCAGAAATGTCTTATATTGTGAACGAATTGATCGTTTTGTCTTTTAGTTCCGGTGTTTTATGATTCTTATGAATATCTCGGATTTGCAGATGCTTCTGTTTGATGTGAATTGATTTGAAGGAAATGTTACCAGCAATAAATTAATTAACAGCCTCGCATGCTTTCGCGTGAAATCTCCTATTTAAATCTCCTAACTTTATATGACCAGACACAAAAATGAGAATGGTTTTTTTTTTGTTTATTTATTTGGTTTATTATTTTGACGACGTTATTTCGTTAATTAGACTTTTTAATGCTTTTGCAGGGTTATTCGTAAATCCTTCTGTAGCCAGACTCAACTGCAGAGCAACGGGTAAAGGTGTCTTGCCCAGGATTTCTATTAATTATAATTGTAATTGGTTTTCGATATTTTGTTACTAATCTTGGAGGGTCCCTTGGGAATCGCAAGATTTAATATTATTCCAAACTGGAGGGCCTCGTAAGGATCGCAGTTTAGCTAACTTTTAATGTTTATTAAGGGTTTATTTTATTTGGTTATTTATAGTTGTTTCGTAGATTTTAACAATTTCCTTTATCGTTTGATTCTACTGATGTGTTAATATTTCTTATATTTATTGCTGATATGTTTGGTTTTATTATTATTTTTTTTTTTCAAATAAATTAACAAAATTGTTTTTGGGAACTTACTTGAAGCATCCTACCGGCTGCGCCAATAATGTTGTGGTGTATATCTAAGAGAGAGGTCCTTGCAAGTCCTTCGTCCCACTAATGGCTTCCTTCAGTTTATTAACAAGTGGTCCTGGAGGTCCTGGAAACGTTGCTATTACCCTTAGGAAACTCACACACAATTTTCTAATAGAACACAAGTTTAATTTAGGTTTAACTGCAAGCACACCTTGCCGTCGACTGTTTATTCGTTCAATCTAATGCTTAATTTATACCTTGGTCTACATTCTAATGTTCCTATAATTCTTATGCTAAGGGAACGACATGGGATATGTCACCTGTTAAATCCAAGCAAGATGCAAAGTCCAATGCTTTAAATTATGCTGAGAGTGCATAACTTCGCGGAACAGTTGTTCCGGAGCAAGTTAGCGTGTGCTGAAGGCACCGCCTAAAAGTATGTGCTGAACTATGGTTGTTGGACAAGCTGTCACTGCTACGTCGTCGTTGGTTGAAGACCACACTAATTGCTGCCTAAAAGTACGTGTAGCAAAAATGTGATGAGACTTAGCTTGAGTCTAACTTGTGACTCACAACATATGATGAATATGATGACAGATATTGACAGAATTAGTGCGGCGTATCCTATCGTAGTATGATGGTAGTTGCTGCTTTCAATTCGTGCTGGTAAATTTAGTATGTCTTGTTCTGCCAGGGAATTTTGTATTTCGCTGATTTGTTCCATCCGAGCCTTGTAATGTTGAGGCTCGTGAAGAAATGTCTGAAGCTGTTCTGGCTCCACTATGGTCGTCAAATTCCCAAAGCTTGTGTAAGATGTGTGAATATTACTGAAATAAACCTGATGTCCGTTGATCGTGATGGACTCGTCTTTGACAACCATTCAGGCTGCAGCGTTAATATTCCAGATACATTTAGAACCATTAATTGAATTTGTTTGCCACATAACGCAGTAAGTCGGTTGGGGCTATTAAAGGTGTACATCCACTGATTTTGATGAAACATTTTTGTCCAGGTTGAATTTGGTTTTACCAAATCTATATCACAATCTGAGCCCTTGTCGTTGTTCCATAAGTTGATCTCGCATGACAGAAGGTCAAGAGTGTTCATAGAGAAGTACTGGTCTCGATGAGCGTTAACTGCTATTATGTCATTGCACCGCTTAATTGCAACGACACTCTGGTTAACTATGGTAGGTATGGAATATATCTTGTATAAATCAAATTGATCTTCGTCGCACAAAGGTATTGACATCGTAAATATGACGTGATTTTTTTCTAAGCCTCCTATTACTGTCATTATTTTGTAAAGCTGCGCGTAATCGATGTGGTCAACAGGAAGATGCAGGGATGACGGCAGATGATTCCGAATTCTTATTAACTCTTCTTGAAGTTGTTTGGGCGTGATCACATTTAAGCTGATTCTTCCATGATTGGTGTCTGTGAGTACATCGATTATTGAATCTTGAATACGTTGCACATTTGTTGCTGTCATAATGAGTTACATGGCTGTTGAGATAAAACTTTGCAGAAGCTTTGACTGCTGGTCTGTGTCTAGAACTTCGCTCCATAATTTGTTGACTTGCAGATCAATATCATCAAACTTTCTAGCGATGTCAATTTGGTCGTGTTTATATATGTTTATGGTGGCGTCGAGTATTGAGGTCTGGTTCTTAAGCAACTATTGGAGATGGCCTTCATTCTTTTTTATTTTCTCAATTGTCTCAATCATATGCGTCTCATATTCTGCGTCCAGAATTCCGAACAATGAATTTGCCACGTTTCCCACGATGTTCAGTGCACCTCTTTTAGCTCTCTTATTTGAAGTTTCTGAATTTCGGTTGATGGTCAAAAGACTGCTGTCTGCCGCGATTCTTTTCCCGACGTTATTTAATGTTTTTACAACGTCCTCACACATATTCTTCAGGGCTAATTTTTGGCACAAACGACGCAGGGCTGATGTCTTGTTGGAGAAGTTTCTCATTTCGTTCCAATATTGCTTCAGATCATAATACACAATTACGTTCCATTTGGCTCTACAGATCTTTAGTGATCCAATTCCTGCAAAGTGTATTCCTATGTTGGTGTTGAACTCTTTGTTTCCAACAGCTATTCCCCATACTAAGGTTATCATAAGAATCGCAATCAGACTGCAGACGGCTAAATTCATTGATGATGTCCTTTTCATTTTGCACAACGCTCCAGCAAAGCATCTTAGGAGAAGATATTTTGCCGACTTTACCGCCGCTTCCCACAGTCCTCCAAAGTGAGGAGCTCTAGGGAGAATAAATTTAAAGTTGATTGCCTTTTCGCTACATGTCTTAATGATATTTTCTTGGGAGCTTGTGGCGTATATTGCTGTTGTTAATTCAGACAGCTGGTTTTTAGCTCCAATGAAATTTGTAGCGTTGTCGTTGTAGAGATTTTTACAGCGACTCCTTCGATCGATAAACCTCTTGAGCGCTCCTGTGAAAGCATCCGTTGTCAAGTCACTTACTAGTTCAAGGTGAACCGCCTTTGTAGCAAAACAGCAGAATATTGACAAGAGTACCTTCGTGGGTCGTTTCCCACGCAGCTTATAATGAATCCACATTGGACCACAGTAGTCGACCCCTGAATTTATGAAATGTCGTGCTGGCGTCACTCTCGTTGATGGAGGGTCCCCCATTAATTGCTGCAACAGCTGAGGCCGTGCCTTGAAACATCGCACACAGTGGTGGACTATTGATCTCGCCATGCTAGCTGCCTTGACTGGCCAAAAATGCTGTTTCATGTGTGCCACTAGGGTTGTCGGTCAGCAATGCATTTTCTCTTCGTGTATTGCCTGCATTAGCAACTTTGTTAACGAGTCATTAGAGGGAAGACGCATTTGATTCATGTTTTCATGCGGTAAGGCTGATGAACTCAATCTTCCTCCCACCCTCATGATGTCGTCTTTGTCCAAAAACGGTTTGAGACCATGAATTGGACTGTTTGCGTTGACAGCCTTATCCTATTGCAACGCTTGAATCTCTGATCGAATTTCTGCTTCTTGAATGGTCTTTACAATTATTTTTAATGCGTTGTCCAATTCAGACGGATGAAGCACCCAAGAGTTTCATTGATGTTCGTGTACCCTCTTTGCCCGTTTCGCAAATCGGAGTACGTAACCAATAATTCGTTGTAGTTTTCTAAACGAGTTTCCATGATTTATGGAATAAATCATGTTTGTGGACTCATTCTGAGCAGTACTTAACGAAGTCGGTGCCTTTCTTCTATCTTCTTGGGTTGCTTTAATTCTGTCCTTGGGGACAGGTTGAATTCATTGTGTATCTCTTCCATGTAGAAATAACGGTCCGTAGAACCATAAATTGCACTGTGGAAATGCACCTGGATTGCATCCTCTTGACAAGATATCTGCTGGATTTTGCTTTGATGCTATATACCGCCATTGTTGAACGACTGACAAAGTTTTAACTTTTGCAATCTTGTTTGCGACAAAACTTCATATGATGAAGAATCTGTATTTATCCAGGCAAGAACGACCTCAGAATCCGTCCAATAATAAATAACATCGCTCTCGCGTTTGAGATCTTGCTGCACGTGTGCACCTAGCAATGCTGCGCATAATTCTAGTCGTGCAATTGTCTGACGCTGTCGATTGATTGGTGCCACACGTGACTTTGCGCATAGCAATCATACAAGTGCTCTTCCCTCCTTTGTTATTGAGCGGAGGTAAACAGCAGCACCGTACGACTTTTCGGAAGCGTCAGTGAATACATGCAGTTGCCATGATCTTGGTATTTCATGGCTAAAAACGTGACGAGGAATTTGCCAATCACTTAGCTCCTTCAGTTGGTTTCGGTACGTTTCCCATGTAGTCGTCAAGTCAGCGAGCAGTGCCTCATCCCATGATATTTTTAAATCCTATAACTGTTGTAAGAATATTTTTGCAATGATAACAATCGGAGCCATAATTCCCAACGTATCGAAAATTCGTGCCACATCTGAACTAACACTCCTCTTGGTAATTCGCCTTTTACTGTTAAGTATGTGACCGGTTTTTATGCAAAATGTGTCCATTTTGGGTTGCCAAGTTAACCCCAATGTCTTAATGCAATCGCGTGATTCAACATAAAAATCTATGTTAATTTCTTTGTGGTCGGTTGGTAGTCCTTGTAGCAACTGAGGGTGATTGGCGCACCACTTCCTCAGTTCGAAACCAGCTGATTTCAATATTGTTGTGATTTCCTCTCGAATGGTGATGGCAGCTGATAAGCTGTCACTTCCTGTTAGACAATCATCTACGTAGAAATTGTTCTTCAACGCTCCAGCTTCTAGAGGATACTTTTCAAAATTCTCCTCAGCTAACTGCGAAAGACATTTAATGGCTAAATAAGGAGCTGCTCTTCTCCCATAGGTCACCGTATTTAAATGGTAATATTTTAGCTCTGCTTCTGGAGTGTTTCTCCAGATGATTGACTAATATATCCTGTCAGATGGGTTGACGAAGATCTGTCTGTACATTTTTTGTATGTTTGTGGTGAATACATATCGTGGCAGCCGAAATCGTAACAATATTGTGAAGAGTTCCCTTTGAATTATGCGTCCGGTGTGCATGATATCATTGAACGATTGACCTGACGATGTTTTTGCTGATGCATCGAACACCACGCGAAGTTTCGTGCTGCTACTGCCCTCCTTCCTGACGCAATGAGGTGGAATAAAATAGTTGGGTTTGGCCAACTGTTGTCCCGGAATTTCAGTGATATGACCCAACTGCTCGTATTCTTTCATGAATCCACCATATGACTGTTTGAGTATGGGGTCTTTACTGAAGCGTCTTTCGAGTGCAATGAATCTGTTAATAGCCAACTGCTTTGACTCTCCTAAGATGGTGAGATTTTCTGTCAAGGGCAGTTTTACGACGAATCTTCCTTCAGCGTTTCTGGTGGTATTGTGAAGGAAATGCGATTCACATCGTTGTTCTGCTGCTGTGTGGCTTGGTCCTGCTTCAATTTCCTCTAATTTCCGGAATTTTTCTAGTAGGGAGTCAGTAATCTCATTCTCCTTGCTGAAAATGCCACACATAGTTTTATTTTGCTGTACCCCTTCCACTTTTCCTGACACTATCCAAACAAACACAGTGTTTTGTAGTGTAGAAAGTTCGCTGCCTAATTTAATCTGCCTGATGGATAACACTTGATATAAGAATTCCGCGCCTAATAGTACGTCTATTCTTCCAGGTTGGTTAAAAGTGGGATCGGCTAGCTGAATATTCCCTGGGATCTGCCAGGAAGATACATCAAGCAGTAATGATGGCTGATCACATACAATTTTTTGTAAAGACTCGATGTAAATGTATCATGTAAATTCTTTATCGATATCACTGATGACGCAGTGAATGAGACTTCCAGAAGCCTGTTGAGCAAACTGGAGCACAAGATCGTTATGTTGTTGTATCTATCAAGCAACATCGTAATTGTTCTCTGTGAGGTCAGATGTCGTATGAGTTTTTCAGCTTCTCCTGAAAGTTTGGTTTGAGGGTACCACATCTTATGTACCTTTGGCAGTGGCTGTTCGTGCACCAATTGTGACAACATATCATAAAACTGTCGCCATTTTAGGTAGTCACCATTAAATTGAGGTATGGTAACTCTTGGTAATCTCAAAGGTTCGTTGTTTAAGATCGTGACTGATGAATTTGTTGGCTTGTCCAAAATTGACAATTGTCTACATATGACCTGAACTCTATTTTCACATTCCACGTATTCATTGAAGTCATATCCGACGCTGATTGGTTGCTCGCAATTTTCCAAAATGTTGTAATTGGTCTTCTCAATCTCCTGCCACAGCTTCTCTATTTGCTGAAGATTTGTTTCAGCAAACTGCGCCTGATCAACTGGATTTCTTTCGATGCCGTCTAATAATCGAATCATCGAGCCGAATAGCGCACGCTGTCGTCGAAGCATCCTCGTAACAAATGCTGTTTCCTCTGAATTCTGGCCCGGTTGGTGAGTTGATGGCATATCCTTTCTTTGAGCGTCACCTTTGTCAGCATTGGATTCGGCTACAGAATTTCTGCTGTCTTGTGTTAGTTCTTGCTGAAGTGCATTCAGTTCAACTTCGAACTGTTTGCGATATTGTGTTGCTAACGTCATAACTTGACAATAATAGTCCTTTTTATTATTATTATTATTAGTTGTATGGAGTACTGCACTGCGACCTATGATCTATTGTCGGGTATATGAATTGGGGTTTCTTTTTCTCCCATGCAAAGTCTGCATGACTGGTCATCGATAGCTCCTACGGTATATAGGTGCTTCCTCAGTCTGCAGTGACCCGTTAGAAAACCGTTCATTATTCGTAGCCTAGTTCTTGGTAGGTTTATGCATTCTTCGAAACGCGCTTGGTTGTATGTCCCTAGCGCAATTTTGGAGTGCCCCAAGCCTGGTTGGTTGTTCCAGTATTTCACTCTAAGTTCTTGTTCTTCGGCCCTTAGCTTCTGGTAAATTATATTCGGTGCAACTCCACAGAACGGTTCGTGCCCCACTAGTAAAGTATTAGCTCCCTCTCTAGCTAGGCGATCTGCTTCTTCATTGCCTTTGATACCAACATGCCCTGGTAGCCACAATAAATGTAACTTGTTTTTTGCACCGAGCATGTTAAGTTTCTCAAGGCATTCCCATACAACCCTAGAGTTGATACGGTATGACATTAGTGCCTTGGTTGCAGCTTGGATGTCAGTTAAGATTGCAATATTTTTCTTCTCAAAATTCCTACCCAGATTGAATTTTGCACATCTGTCGATAGCAATTATTTCGGCTTGAAAGATGCTTGCATAGGTGCCCATCGGTTTCGAGTATCTAGTTCTGGGTCCGAACACTCCAGCCCCAGCACCGCTTGTCATTAAGGACCCATCTGTATACCATGTAATCAAATGCTTGTCCAGGATATACGTGTCTGTTAGTCCCTTCCATTCCTTCTTGTTGCTTAATTCTGTTTTAAAAGATTTATTAAAACTGAATTTCTGTTTCATCCTCTCTCTTGGGAAGAGATATTCAGGAAGATTTTGAAGGATCTTCTGACTTCTCCTTCCAGCTCTTACCATAGTGTCGTCATTACTTAGTTGCATCCTATAGTGTGCCCTCTTTGCCTGCATTTGAATATGCAGATGTAGAGGTGTCAGTTCCAATAGGACTTCCATCGGTAGTGTGGGACCTGTACGCATAGCTCCGGTTATACACAAGCATGCCAGTCTCTGTACCCTGTTTAAGGTTTTGCGTGTAACAGTTTGATGTGCCCTGGCTGCCCAAGGTATAGCTCCATAAGTGATGGTGGGCCTAATTACCATCACGTATATCCATCGCAGAATTGCCGCTACACATCCCCATCTCTTCCCTGCGATTGATCTACAGATCATTAGTGACCTTATTGCCCGATTGACTGTTGAGTCAACGTGCGGCTTCCATCTTAACCTTTGGTCTAATATTACCCCTAGGTATTTGGCTTCCTTCACATACATGATTTCCGCTCCCTCCGTGCTCCTCCGTTTGCGGGAAACCTCTTGTAGTGTTCACTTGTACCTGTTTATTTCCTACATTGGTAGTTACTTTCCTTGTTCTTAGCATTTCTGCTATCCACATTGTAACGGTGGTATTGACACCCTTGCAATTAAGTGCGTCTTTTACCGCTACATGTGATGTATTGTCGAAAGCCCCTTCTATGTCTAAGAAGGCACATAGAGCACTTTCCTGACTTTCCAAGGAGCTCTCGATTTCTTCCGTCAGCTGATACAGTGCAGTTTCTGTTGACTTATCTGTTCTGTATGCATGCTGACGCGGATGGAGCAAGAGCTCATTTTTTTCATCGTTCCGTATAAAGTTGTCAACTAACTTTTCTATGGTCTTTAGCAGAAACGATGTCAAGCAGATTGGGCGAAAGGATTTGGGGAGATATATATCTTTCTTTCCTTCCTTAGGGAAAAATACAACCTTTGCTTGCCTCCATGCCTCTGGTATGTGCCGCAGAGCTAGACTACTTTTCAGTATTCCCGTTATTATGGTAATTATACTGTCTCCCCACTTTTGTAAAAGTATGGGGTATATGTTGTCGTAGCCTGGCAACTTATATGGTTTGAAGGTCCGAAGCGCCCACTTGACTCTGTCCTGAGAACACAGTTTCCCTGCAAGAGTCCATTCCTCTTTCGTGGGCCTGTGTTGCCAGTTGTCGGGTTCCTCCTGCTTCTCAGTGACCGATCCCGGAAAGTGAGTTTTTAGTAGCAGTTCTGCCTTTTCCTCCTCGCTTTCGGTAAAATCACCCGACTCTTTCTTAAGAGATGCGGATATAATTACGCTCTTTGATAAGACTTTGTAGAGTCTGGAGGCCTCAGATATTCCTGAGATATTTTCACAGAATTCGCGGAAATTCTTTCGTTTTGCCGCTCTGATTTCTTTGTTATAATTAGTTAGATTCACAGTATATTCTGCCCATTCCCCAGTATTTTTTGCTCGGTTGAATAGCCTGCGAACCTCTTTTCTTATTCCTTTTAGTCTAGAGTTTCACCAGGGCACTTCCGTCGTCTGGCTGATTTCCCTAATGGGACAGCTAGACTCATATGAGGTAGTAATGGCCTGCTGAAACTCCGCAACCGCCGTTTCAAGTTCCGCTCTCGATTTGTGTCTCGTATTAATCGCAAGCCGAGACATATTGACGCCCAATTGGTCTTTATACATAACCCAATTGGTTCGTCTTGGATTACGGAATATTTCCCTCTTAACAGGCAATCCTTTGACTTCGTACCTTATTATTCTATGGTCGGGCAATGAAGGTTCTTTGGATACCGTCCAGTTTTGTACCAGTCCATCCGTCAGTTTATTGCCCGACGTAATGTCAAGTACTTCCTGCCTCGTTCTAGTGTTAAATGTTGGTTCATTACCGACATTATGAATAATTAAATTTTATATTAAAATATATTCTAGGAGATACTCACCCCTTGCATTGTTGTTGGTGCTTCCCCGTGCTTCGTTGTTCACATTACTGTCGCATCCCAATAGAAATGGTATCCTCCTCCGGCGACACTGTTACACCAGTCTGACCACGGTATCGGTAGGTACCCGTGGCTCATCCCTGGTAGGTAGCATGAAGCAACGACAACGTCCTTTACTCCTCTCCCAGTATTTACCGGAAGCTGTATAGCTACCACGTCCCTGGTTAGGAATTCTGAAAGACAAACGTAGTTAATATTTTTCCTTAGCAGTATACCCGTACGTGGGACTTCGTTACGATTATCATATATTACCTGCGTGTCGTTGCTTGAGAGTCCCAATATCTTCCCCTTGTAAGCCCAGGGCTTCTGTAGTAACACCATGTCAAGTTGCTCCTGGACCATCACCCTCACGATATTAGCCGAAGCGGCTCTCGCATGGTGAAGATTCACCTGGGCAATGTTGGTGTTACACATAAGGATTCTAAAGCTCGACCTCTGTCAGAGTAGAATCACTATCCTCTAAGGCGTCTTCCCTAAGCAGTGGAAAAGGCAGCGACTGGTTCTACTTCCAAAAGGTGAAAACCAGCCGACATCGTATCGAACTCTATGTGCTGCATGTATGCTGGATGCGGCAGGAAAGTTATTGGAATCAATAATCAAAGAGCACCTACTACTAGTGGTAGATATGAGAAAGTCTGGCAATTTGGTTTTAGAAAAGGCGTCTCAACCAATAATGCGCTTCAACTGGTGAAAAATATTGCTGAGTCAGCGGTTGAAGGAAAACGCTGGAGTGGCGGCGCAAAGCAGTATTGTCTAATCGTAACACTTGATGTTAAGAATGCTTTCAATACCGCGAATTGGCAGAGAATTCTTGAAGCGCTATTAACCTCCAGTGTTCCTACTTATTTATATAATATAGTGAGTATCTACCTGAATGAACGAGTGCTCATTTATGATACATCGGAAGGTAGTAAGGAATATCTAGTAACAGGAGGAGTCCCACAGGGATCCGTGCTAGGCCCACTGCTATGGAATATTATGTAAAACGCAGTAATGCAGTTGAGAGTGCCTGAAGGACTAAAAAATGTCGGATTCGCAAACGATATTGCTATCCTGGTAGTCGCGAAGCACCTTGTTGAAGTAATGAAGACTGCCGATGAAGCGATATCCATAGTAAGGTCATGGCTTAGCAGGACGGCGCTTAGTCTACCTGACCATAAAACGGAGTGCGTGCTAGTGCGCAGCCGAAAAAAGGTGGAATCAATTGCAGTCAAAGTGGGCGATTATATGATAGCATCGAAGACACATATTAAGTATCTGAATCGCTTTATCGCGAATAATGGTAAATAACAGAGGGCCGCGTCAGCGAAGAAGGCAGCTTTTGGTGGGCGTTGTTAAGTCAATAATTCTTTATGCATCACCAATATGGAAGAAAGCTTTTGCAAAGCCCAGTTATGTACGCGGATTAAACGCCACCTATAGACATTGTGCGCTACGAATGTCCTGTGCCTTTCGAACGACCTCCTCTGACGCTGCACTTGTGATTGCTGGTTTGATACCATTAGATCTACTACCGAAGGAAGCTAAAATACGGAAGGCGCACACAGTTATAGGCAGCAGAAGCGTCGCAGCTAGCAGGAGCGCAGTCAGCGAGGCGAGGCGTTTGGTCATGCAGGAGTGGCAGGCTAGATGGCAGAACGCAGACAAGGGCAGAAGTACACACAAGCTTATTCCATCATTAGAGCCCTGGCTAAGCAGACCTCATGGTGAGGTTGATTTTTACTTAACGCACTTGCTGAGCGGACATGGCTGCTTCAAGTTCTACATGCACAAATACGGACACGAACGAGATCCTTTCTGTGATTATTGTGGTATGGCGACAGTGGAAAATGTGCAGCATATATTCTTATATGCTATTCGTTATGACGTGCTAAGAGGAGAACATCAGCGGCGTATAGGAGTTCATATTGCTCCAGAAAATATTGTGATGGCCATGTTGGATGCTAGAGAAGTCTGGGACACAGTAAGCAGAATGGCAGCGCTAGTAATGATTGAGCAGCGTAAGAGAGAGGAGGTAAGACGAGAAAACGAACGATTAGACGGAACTAATAACTGACGTTTGAGCTGAATTGCTCGCACGGCCTCCTGACGCCAAAAATTCACATCCAATTAAAAAGGTCTTTGTATGTACTCATATGAAGAATGAAGATCACAAAAAATGACAGTCGGTAGCACTAAATACAAGAGAGTAAGCAAATATTTGAATTTTGTCGTACCGACATACGAGAGCAGCGCCTACAGTTGATTTTTAATGTAATGTTGACAGTTCGTGCGAGTAGTTGTAGTTCTCCGAATGGTGTTCTGTTTACAACATCAATCGTACTAATTTTGATTTCCCTGTTTAGTTCTGTTAGGGTACAACCAATTTTTGTAAAAGATATTGGAGCATAACTTTCATTTATAATTATCATTTATGTAATTCGGATAATGCATGCTTCGTGTTTCTTTTGGCGAAAAGTCCTTTTTGGTGCGAACCATCATCAAAATTGGAGCTACAAAATTGTGCCTTATGTAAAGCCCAAATACAAAATAGTATATATTTTCTAGGAGTGTTTGCATTTGAGTAATGTATGAAATTTGAAAAAAACTATATGAGAAGTGTCCTCGATTGCATGCAACAAGGGAGGTCTTATAAGAGTCGCAAATACCAAATTTCAACTTTCTACGATTCTCCGTTTTTAAGTTATTGAGGATACATACATACGTACAGGCGTACGTGCGTACACACGTACATACGTGCACACGTCACGATCAAACTAGTCAAAATGGACTCCGCGATGGTCAAAATGTGTGTTACCATCAAAATCTCAATAACGAAATTTTTCATGTTTACAATACTTTCTTGTATTTACTACGTATACAAGGAAGTAAAAAGCAAAATTAACTTTTATTACACTGCAAAAACCCAATTGAATGTAATAAAAAGCCAGAGGAACAAAACATGTAGAAATAAGAAAACTTAACTAGTAAGAAAAACAAAACATGTAGCAATGAGTAAACTAGAGAAGTATGAATTGTATAAAACTTAAAAGGAATAAACCCATTGAACCAAGGAACAGAGTTATTATATTATTCGGAAAAGATCCGGCCGCATGGGCCACAATTCGACATTCGATCTACAGGCTCCCCGAAGTAATGGGAAAATGTAATACTATGTTCGCACTAGCTCGAAATTGCCTTCGAAATTGAGACAATTTCGTCCGAAATTGAAAGTGTTCGGACTCGCATTCACAATTTCATTTGACGTTTCATTTGTTTACTGCGCGAGTTTCATTAGCATTCTTATCTTAATTTTTTCAAAAAAACAATTCAATCACTGCGACAGTTGTATTTATTTGTCAAACGTACTCAGTGCAGCCAGATCAATAACAATTTATTATACAAATCTATTACAAAACCATGGTTGTTTTCCATTTTGAGTCAATTTCGTTCGCAATTTCGTTGAAATTGCTTTGCCAACCCAATTTCATTTGACATATTTTTGTATGGCGAAATTGTATAAAAATTCACAATTTCAGCCGAAATTGAGCTACGCAACGAAATTGCCTAATTTCGGTCTAGTGCGAACATAGTATTACGCTAAATTTTATGTAAAATTTAACGTACATACAAAAGGTGTACAGAGCCAAGCAATCAAGGCAACAAAACGCAGGAAACTCGTTTTCATAGCGTATATGACAAAAACTAGTCAAGAGAGTTTTCTAAATAGCTGGAAAACATGGAAGCACCGCACACGTCGTATCAGCTCCATTAAACAGGTTGGGAGTCTGACGAAAGCTTTAAAGCTTTTTACACAACCTGGAAGAAGAAGAGACGACGATAAAAAAACGAACGCACAGTGGCGACGTCTCAGCCGATGTCTCAGTCAACGTCGAACCCAGCGTCTCAGTCGACGTAGCAGTCAACGTCTCAGCTGACGCCGAAGCCAACGTCGTAGCAAGCATCGAAGCCACGTCTCAGTCGACGTCACCGTCAACAGCGCAGCTGGCGCAGCAACCTACTAAACAGCTCTGTCGGTCTGTGGATTTATACCGCCGCGGCAGAGGGACAGTCGGTCTTTGGGATTATACCCCGCGTCTCTGAGCAACACAGCCCTGTTGGTCTGTGAGTTTATACTCCGCGGCAGAGCGACAGTCGGTCTGTGGATATATACCCCGCGAATCTTAGCAACACAGCCCTGTCGGTCTGTGGGTTTATACCCCGCGGCAGAGGAACAGTCGGTCTGTGGGTTTATACGCCGCGATGTCACCCATAGCAACATTGGAGCCTTACCGTCAGCAGCTGACATTGCTAAGAGATTGGTTGCCATCCTCTACGCAATGGACAAGCACTCAGTCACATTTACACCAGTTTGTCGAGTTGAGGGTCGCTCCATCGACAAGCATACAGTAAATAGTAAAATCGGCACTCTACGTTGTTCAGAAAATACTAATAATTAAAATAAGTCGTGCAACCTGACAATGGTGCATGGAAATATTCACCCGGAGAGTTTATTTTGGATAGATACATTAGAGACGCGAAACAGTAAAGCACAAATTTTGTATAATTCCAATAGATATGGAAACTGTTTTATTTGTAATTTCCTCAGTGTTATTTTGTGAACTATAATGTTCGAATAAACTAAATGTTCAGTGACTGAACATAAGCTAAATATTCGAAATTTCAAGTCGAAAAATTGGTTTTGTGTGAATAATTTCTGCACATATGTTCAAGCGTTTCAATTTTTACAGAACATTTTATTCAGGAGGAAAAGTGATTTAGATTTTGGGAAGTGATAATAGACTTTCAGATTAAAAAAAAACTTGGAGTTGACAAATACAAAAGGTTAATTATAAGTTTGTAGACTGCGACATTGTAATTAGCGCGACGTTTGGTGACGGCTTAACCACGTGACCTAATGACCTAATACAAAGACTTCCGCGTTTTAGGATTGGACGTGTAAATTGGCAGCAACGTTGAGAATGAACGCAATAAGGAAGCATATCAAGACAACACGGCAGTGGAAGAATATGCGCCAAAAACAATAGCGGGAGGCTTACCCAAAAACATACCGACACCTACAAGAACTGGTCCCCGACCGATTACAATCGAGGAATACAGGAAAAGGCAACAAATATGCACAGAACATAGGAAGCGAATTTTGTTACCTGAAGAAAACTTGCCATTAAGGAAGACAAAACGTAGAGGTAGAAAACGGAGATTTCAAAAGGATGTGCGGAGTTCCAGCGAATAATTAACATCAGCGAGGGGAAGCAAAAAAAGGATTTCATCAACAATTGTCGGAGCTTCGGAGCTCCGGAAGTGGTTGGAAAACCGCTAAATAAAATGGAAGGGAGACTATAAGTTCTAAAGCTACAAGCATCGATTACAGAGGTACAGACACAGCAGGACTCGAAAATACACATAATCGACGATCTGTACAAAGAGGCAATGCATCCATCGATCCTTGACGAGTCGGAAATGGGGAAAATAATGAACCGAGTAAAAATGGAAAATAAAACCAAATGGCTACACGATACGTTCAAAGCACATCCATGGGCAACTGTGAAAACATTGTCTGTGGTGGTCTGTTGAAGGTTGATTAGTAAAAATTACCACACCATTGCCGGAAAAGGAAACGTATAGCTTATTCAAAAATTATCTAGTCGTAATATTTACAAATGAGACATATGATCTCACCGTCAAGCTGACCTTTGACTACTTAGTAGACTCGAAAACGGAGTGGCCGTTCATTGGATTTTCAAGAGCATAGTTAGATCACTGCCTTTTTTCTATGAACTTCACATCACGCCATCGTACGGGACTAGCAATTAACGCTGACGCTGATAAGAGAGAGCGTGATGTCCATATGTGCAGAGCGGTCACGACTGGAATGAGGGGAGCGAACCGGTTTTCGCTCTGCAGCTTCGACACAGATCGTGGGCTGATAATGATTGATTCGGTGATGAGTAGTTGAAAGTCGCGCAAGTTGTGAAGAAAATAAGGAACATAAATTGAAATGCCTGTAACGTACTTCATAACAAAAAAAAAAAAAATATGCTATTTCTTTGATATCGTGTTATAATTTCTAAATTAAAGTTTCTATTTGCATTAAACGTTTGCAGTAAAAATCGGGATTTGATTGACTTTGTTAAAGTGTTAATTAATTAAGAATTTTTCGGCCAGCACCTGAATGCAACTGAATTTTTAATTCGAATTGTGTTGCGTGGGATTAAAAGACAGCCGAGGCAAAAAGAGGATTAGCAACGCCATCGATAGCGATAAACAGTAAAACGCCGAAAAATACTCTCGCTGCTTTAATTAAGGTGCGCATATTTCTTTAAGAAAAAAAAAAGGAAAAAAAAAGAAATTAGTCATCGGTTCGCTGTTGCAAAGACTTCAATCGCTGAACGTTGTTAAAGAAAAATTAAACAGTTTTTATACTCATTTTTAAAGTGGATTTTAAATTAAATTCTAACGTGAATAAAACAGGAGAAACAGGCAGTCGGAGTTAGAGAGTCGAATGAGTAAATCTCAACTCCAGTTTCATTACTGCAATTGAGTGCAAAAACGACGGTTAAATTAACATAACTAAACAACTTTATTAATTGAATTGAACTAGTACCAAATAGAAACACATCAAATTGCAAGTGCAACTTTCCCCCCCACTCAAAAATAAAATTCGGAATTCGTAATTCCGTCGTATAACATGCAAATTTTGCGTTGACATGGGAAAAAAGTACAGTCAGTCGAAAAGGAGTCGGTGATTCGCGTAAATCGTCGGGTTATGAAAGTGGAAAAAAAAAGGAATTTCCATCGCGTAAAAGCAACGAAGTGAAATGATCATAAAGACGTAGTCAATCTCGAATCCTACCAGCGAAAGAAAGAAACTAGCACAAAAAGGGATAAAATAAATCGTGGATTTCCTTTTTTTTTTGTATCGCCGGCTGACTAAAATACAGTAATTTATGAAAAACACTTTACAACAATAGTATTGGTGATTTTCGCCGCAGCTTACAAGCATTGATTACAATTATTATATACTCTGAGTGAAACTGCGTGTTTTGTGAAAACTAGCAGAATTTTATTGGTGCGCATTGTGACGAAAAAAAAAAAACGAGAAGACGCGATTGCCCGGAGGAATTCTCAAAAGCAGAAACCAACAAACCAACTAACGCAACGGAGAACAAATAAAACTGAACCAGAAGGCAGTCAGTACCAGAGAATATAAAACGCTAATACCAAGAAGCAAACCACCTTCGCATGTGCCATAATTATTTCGTTATTTTATTATGTTACGTTTTATTAAGTTATTAATTATCTTGCAATTGTATTTGGCGGTTGTGTAACCTAGAATTTATTTTATTTGCATTTTCCTTTTTTTTCTTATCTTTTGTATTATACCTGAAGGGTAACCTTTATAGCAGGTTTTTATAAATTCAATAGCGCCGACGTTTGCTTTGGCATTAATTATCTTTGCAGATGTGCTGGAATCCATCGTGGCGCCATGGATGGAGCTCCATAACTCCTTGACCAAGTAAGATATTACCACTAACATTGAATGACATTACATTAACATTGAAATGACTAACATTATATTTAACATTGAAAATATAAATACCATTGATTTAAATTAATTGAAACCATGAAATTGTAGAATTTATGGAAAAATTCTGTAAATTGAAATTAAAAATTCCTTATGTAATAAACACAATTCCAACAGAAAAGTTAATGTAAGAAGGACAAGCGCTTAAAAATACGTTTTGCTTTAAATAAATTGTTGGTAAAATTAAAATTATTAAATTTAAAAATGGATTAAATAATTTATTAGGTAAGCAGGTGAGTTAGCGGTTTCACTCCGCGCAGCCAGGCGACACACAGTATGGGGTTGGCGCAACAAATGCCGCCGCGCCAACCATGGTAGGGTGGGTATAGAAAGGGGGGAGGGAAAAAACACCTACTCCCCCCCCCCCCCCCTCCTCCTCTCATCTCTCTCTCCCTCGTGAACCTCCGCGTACTTATTTTTTTTTGTGGTGCGTTTGCTTAGCCGCCACCCACTTTGTATCGACCACGAGCGGATTTCGTCGTGTAAATTTTCGATTATCGGTTGTAACGACCACAATTCGTTACAATAATATTTTAATATAAATAGTTTTAGATTAGACAATTAGATACACATTTTTGCATACATATATCAGTTAGTTATGAAGAGCAAAGCAAAACACGGAAATAATCAAACTTGCACTCGCGCTAACCATATATACATTTCTACATACCTACGGCAGGTACGACAAACAAAGCAAAAACGAAGAATACAACTGGAATTCACATAGAAAAACCGGTTGCTTCCAAGTGACCGTATGCAAACAAGTACACACTACGAATACATAGCTACACATAAACACAAATATTTACATTTCCAGATCGAGTAGAGTAAACCAGAAAGCATACATCTACCGACAGATATACAGACATATGAATAAATGGCAATCAGCCGACGGACAAAATGTTGTGTTGAATGGAATTTGTCTTCGTTCACGGCCGATTCCATTGGAAATATCTTACAATTCACACACAGTTTATTTCGCTTGCCGCTTTTAACGAGCTGATTTGAACATTACAAATCAGCCTTTGATCTGATGCACACTAATCGATTAGCACGCAACAGTAGACACCAAAGGTTCGAATTTTTGAGGTATCTTGGTGACCCCAAGAAGGCCTCGTGTAATACATTGTATTTTTAAGCGACCCGTTGTGGCTCTTTATTTAAGCGACCCGTTGTGGCTCTTTATCTAAGCGACCCGTTGTGGCTCTTTATTTAAGCGACCCGTTGTGGCTCTTTATACTAAGCGACCCATTGTGGCTCTTTATCTAAGCGACCCGTTGTGGCTCTTTATTTAAGCGACCCGTTGTGGCTCTTTATCTAAGCGACCCGTTGTGGCTCTTTATTCTAAGCGACCCATTGTGGCTCTTTATTTAAGCGACCCGTTGTGGCTCTTTATCTAAGCGACCCGTTGTGGCTCTTTATTCTAAGCGACCCATTGTGGCTCTTTATTCTAAGCGACCCATTGTGGCTCTTTATCTAAGCGACCCGTTGTGGCTCTTTATTCTAAGCGACCCATTGTGGCTCTTTATTCTAAGCGACCCATTGTGGCTCTTTATCTAAGCGACCCGTTGTGGCTCTTTATTCTAAGCGACCCGTTGTGGCTCTTTATCTAAGCGACCCGTTGTGGCTCTTTATTCTAAGCGACCCATTGTGGCTCTTTATCTAAGCGACCCGTTGTGGCTCTTTATTTAAGCGACCCACTGTGGCTCTTTTATTCTAAGCGACCCGTGGTGGCTCTTGTATTTTAAGCGACCCACTGTGGCTTTTCTAGTAGTAAATTATAGAAATTGTTAAGTAAATATAATAAATACGATACTCAACATTGCGTCCGAGCTGAACTCTCTGAGTCAGTGCTAGATTGGTTGAAACACCAATCGAACGAAATTCGGAAACGCAGCTCAAAGTATTGTTCGCAAGTGGTTACGAGATCCACTTGCCACGAACCCTGGGACGAGTGAGCTATTCCCGGCTGGGAAAGAAAACTCATCGTTACAAATGGCGCCCGAACAGGGACCGCGTTCCTCTGGAAGCGGTTCATTACACACACAAAATGAACAACCGATTGTTCAAACAGGCGGTGCTTCCATACAAAGAAGTAACTCACCGCAGCAACAAGATATTCAACATAGGAATATTTCACCAGATCAGCGCAGCATTTCTCCGCACCAGCAAGCTGATAAATTAAGCAATCCTCCGAACCAGTCAAGGAGTAATTCACCAGATCAGCAGGGAAATAAATGCAGCAGCGCACCGAGCCACTCGAATGCTCAAACCATGCATTCAAAGCCACAGCAAGTGCAAGTTAACTATGATGAACAACTACCGGAGAATTTAAGTTTCATCTACAAACTAAAGAAACAGGAATTAGAAGCTCATATGAAACTTCTGAGCTTGCCAATAGATGACACCGTCAAGGATATGAGACAACGCTTAAGTCAACATTTCAAAGAGCAACGATCCAGACGGAACTCGGCAGAGCGCGGTAATCTGAAAATCGATTCACTCGCAGTACCCGCATCAACCACATTGTTTCCGCTACAAGCCGCCGTCAATGAAAGACAGCACTCAACTTACCCAATGCAGCAACCGCATGATCATCGAGAATACGACGTCATGAATACGGTGCGCAAATGGAATTTGCATTTCAATGGGACACGTTCCATTTTAGAATTTATTGAAAACATGGAAGATCTAGCCAGCTGTTATCAAATCAACTACAACAGCTTGCTCTTGCCATTAAATGAGCTACTCCGCGATCGCGCCAGAGACTGGTGGCGCTATAAACGGTCCGATATAAAAACATGGCAGCAGTTCAAAGACGCTGCTACGATCTTCTTCTTACCACCGAGATACATGCAAAAGTTAGAAGAGGATATAATACGAAGACGCCAGGGGCCTCGCAAAAAAGCGAAAGAATACATCATGAGTATCATGAACCTGATTCGCCAACATCCACGCATGAGTCAAGAAAATCCCGCAGAACGCATTTATGAAGGTTTGCGACCAGAGTACCGTCTTTATATTCGACGCAGTGACTTTAACGATTTGGATTCGCTCATGAGCCATACCGATGAGTATGAGCATATTCGTGGAGAAGAAGCTCGTCACAACCGATCACACGTTTCCAACTGGGTAACCACTCAAGATTATGCACGCCAGAGCCACTGCTGGCGATGCGGTAAACCAGGTCATAGACGAACTGAGTGCCATGGAAACCCGAAATTATTCTGTTCGCATTGTGGTAAGGCAGACATACTATCGCGAGATTGTAGCTGCCGAAATAAAATGACAACCCCATATGGAATTATGGAGACTTATGACCATCCAATGTACCGAATACCGATTGTATGCAATGAGAAGCCAATAAACGCGCTGATAGATACAGGCGCCTCACTCACTTTAATAGGCAGAACTCTCGATGAGCATTTACAATATAAGTGCTCCCCCTCGAAGGGCAAAGCTCAACAACTAACCCTAGCCAATAGCATCCCAGTGTCAACCGAGAGAAGTTATTACGCCACGATAGTCACAAACAAATTGCGAGTTCGACAAGAAGTTCATTTCCTACCAGGTCTCCAAGAAGAATTAATTATAGGAACCGACTTGTTGTCACAATTAGGATGCCAGCTACTAATCGCCGGCCAGACTATTCAAAGTTGCTCTCCACCTGAATTAAAACGGAGTGCAACTGCCAGTCCTGAATTCGTCGATGAGAGCAAGACATCGCTTTCAACCAGTAAAGCACAACAACAGTTCACGCCAGGAAACCTGAACCCGTACACCAGCACATGTCGCAACGAGTTAAGGAAAGAGTCAACCAAATCCAGACCAACTGTAGAGTCCGTGGAACAATTTCCACAACCATGTAAAAAGAAGTCGATTACCAACAGATGTCGCAGAAGGGATCCAACTTCTCCAAGTCCAACAGAGCAGAAACCTCACTCAAACGAGCGCCCAGATAGTAAACCAACGCATACGACCAAATGTATTATTCACATACCGAAACCGAAGCATAAACCGATGTCAGTCAAAATGACACGAGCAGAACGTTTACCGCCTACCGTACCGTACCGCAGACATTATGTGAGTCCCGTCACCGCACAGCAGCCGTCTCAACATGAAAGACAGCAATACTCTTTCACCACCAAAAAACATAATCACCGAATACAACATGGGAAATATGCTATACCGAAGAGGAACGAACGAACTCAGCTACGATACAGAGACATCAATGAAGTCGTCACCAGCAACAGACATAGGACATTTTCTTTCAACCGGTAGCATCACCGCTGTTCGCCTTCACCGAATGATTACTGCTTTTTATTTCGCGCTAAGTAGGGATAGGATGTAACGACCACAATTCGTTACAATAATATTTTAATATAAATAGTTTTAGATTAGACAATTAGATACACATTTTTGCATACATATATCAGTTAGTTATGAAGAGCAAAGCAAAACACGGAAATAATCAAACTTGCACTCGCGCTAACCATATATACATTTCTACATACCTACGGCAGGTACGACAAACAAAGCAAAAACGAAGAATACAACTGGAATTCACATAGAAAAACCGGTTGCTTCCAAGTGACCGTATGCAAACAAGTACACACTACGAATACATAGCTACACATAAACACAAATATTTACATTTCCAGATCGAGTAGAGTAAACCAGAAAGCATACATCTACCGACAGATATACAGACATATGAATAAATGGCAATCAGCCGACGGACAAAATGTTGTGTTGAATGGAATTTGTCTTCGTTCACGGCCGATTCCATTGGAAATATCTTACAATTCACACACAGTTTATTTCGCTTGCCGCTTTTAACGAGCTGATTTGAACATTACAAATCAGCCTTTGATCTGATGCACACTAATCGATTAGCACGCAACAGTAGACACCAAAGGTTCGAATTTTTGAGGTATCTTGGTGACCCCAAGAAGGCCTCGTGTAATACATTGTATTTTTAAGCGACCCGTTGTGGCTCTTTATTTAAGCGACCCGTTGTGGCTCTTTATCTAAGCGACCCGTTGTGGCTCTTTATTTAAGCGACCCGTTGTGGCTCTTTATACTAAGCGACCCATTGTGGCTCTTTATCTAAGCGACCCGTTGTGGCTTTTTATTTAAGCGACCCGTTGTGGCTCTTTATCTAAGCGACCCGTTGTGGCTCTTTATTCTAAGCGACCCATTGTGGCTCTTTATTCTAAGCGACCCATTGTGGCTCTTTATCTAAGCGACCCGTTGTGGCTCTTTATTCTAAGCGACCCATTGTGGCTCTTTATTCTAAGCGACCCATTGTGGCTCTTTATCTAAGCGACCCGTTGTGGCTCTTTATTCTAAGCGACCCGTTGTGGCTCTTTATCTAAGCGACCCGTTGTGGCTCTTTATTCTAAGCGACCCATTGTGGCTCTTTATCTAAGCGACCCGTTGTGGCTCTTTATTTAAGCGACCCACTGTGGCTCTTTTATTCTAAGCGACCCGTGGTGGCTCTTGTATTTTAAGCGACCCACTGTGGCTTTTCTAGTAGTAAATTATAGAAATTGTTAAGTAAATATAATAAATACGATACTCAACATTGCGTCCGAGCTGAACTCTCTGAGTCAGTGCTAGATTGGTTGAAACACCAATCGAACGAAATTCGGAAACGCAGCTCAAAGTATTGTTCGCAAGTGGTTACGAGATCCACTTGCCACGAACCCTGGGACGAGTGAGCTATTCCCGGCTGGGAAAGAAAACTCATCGTTACACGGTCTTGGGGTGGAGAAACGAGTGGCATGTTGCAGCAAAGTCGTGATGAAGATCAACAGGAAGCGGGTAGGATGCTGACGCTAGCTGAAAAAAAATGCGCGGACTAAGTTTAGCACATAATAAATTAAACATCGACAAAGAGACCAAATTTATTAACTTAGCAACGAAGTAAAGCGCCGAATCAGGAAATGACCGAACAATAGGACGGGGAAGAAAATCAAATCGAGAAGCCCTTAATCAGCAAAATTAAAACATTTAGGTAAAACAGTAGACCAAAATAAGATATTTAAGCCTACCACTACCCCGAACCACACTACAAAATCCATTTTTCATTTAGCGGGCACTAATGCAGCGACGACAGGAGCTGTCCCGCGTCACAGTCGTCCAGTTCCGCCGCGACACCGTCACTAGTACCACCAGTGACCATTCTTCAAAGACCTACTGAGGCAAAACCGGACTTACATACTATTTTACCTGATACTCCAAAACCCAGCGGAGAAAATATTCCCTACCATGTTCGTCTTGCTAGGTATAATCAAAGGCGAGCCGAAATCTTCTCAAGCGAAAACAGACGTAAGCGTAAAACTCAACGTCTGCGCGAGTTTTGGTACCGGCTTAGGCGATTGAGCAAAATGATAATTTCGTCTATCGTCTCGAAACCCAACGATTCACGGCCATACGTAAACGTTACTATTAATGGCGAACGCCATCTGGCGCTGCTGGATAGCGGAGCGAATGTAAGCGTGATCGGAGGCGCGTTGGCTCAATCTATCCTAAATGCAGGGTGTTCGGTTAAAAACTTTAAAGGCAAAATAAGAACTGCCGATGGGCAAGTACAGCATGTGGCGGGGTATTATACGGCTTTTACGCAACTAAACCAAACTGGCTACGACTTCCGATTTTTAATAATTCCATCGATTGCTGCTGACGTGATCTGCGGCATAGATTTCTGGGGGAAGTTTGATATCCAGATCTCCGGCCTAGGAGCTTGCGCGGTTGCTTCTTTAGATAGTGACGGAGATAAATTCGTGACGCTTACCGACGCCCAAAACAGACGCCTAGGTGGTGTTATCCAGTCTTTTCCGTCGTCAGAACGGGAGGGACTAGGTAGAACCACTTTGGTCGAACACGTTATCGACACGGGATTGGCCAGGCCAATCAAGCAGTGGTATTATCCGATTTCGCCAGCACGGGAAAAATTACTCTGTCAGGAGATTGATCGAATGCTGTCGATGGGCGTGATAGAAGAGGCAGGCGGATCGGCATGGTCGTCTCCTGGGGTCCTAATAGTCAAACCTGGCAAGGTGCGTTTCTGCTTGGATTCACGCAAACTGAACGAGGTAACAGTCAAAGATGCTTATCCTCTGCCAAACATAGATGGCATCTTAAGCCGTTTGCCGGCTGTTAACTTCATTTCAAAAGTGGACTTGAAGGACGCATTTTGGCAGATTTGCCTTGAGGGAGCCTCTAAGGAGAAGACCGCCTTTACGGTGCCGAACCGACCCCATTATCAATTTACACGAATGCCTTTCGGGTTGTGCAACGCACCCCAAACAATGTGTCGGTTTATGGATCAAGTGATCCCATACAATCTCAAGTCGAGGGTATTCGTGTATCTTGATGACCTGCTGATTCTCTCAAGCTCCTTTGACGAGCATGTGGTCCACCTGACAGAGGTGGCGAGCTGCTTACGCAGGGCTGGCTTGACCATTAAAGTGTCGAAAAGCGAGTTTTGTCTGCACGAGGTAAATTACCTAGGTTACATAGTAGGGAGAGGTACCTTGCGTACCGATCCTGAAAAGGTTACGGCGGTCAACGATTACCCTGTACATAAAACGGCGAAGCAGGTGCGCAGGTTCCTGGGCATGGTGGGATGGTATCGGAAGTTCATCCCAGATTTTTCGACAGTCACATTCTATTTGACCGAACTTCTCAAGAAGGGCAAAGACTTCGTCTGGGGGCCTCTGGCTCAGCAGTCATTCGAAGGCATTAAGCAACGACTCACTCAGGCCCCGTTTCTAGTACATCCCGATTACTCCAAACCATTCGTGGTCCAGTGTGACGCTAGTCAGTGTGGCGTAGGAGCTGTGTTAGCGCAATGCGATGAAGAAGGCCATGAGCGACCCATCGCTTACATGTCGCAAAAATTAAATAAGGCCCAGCGCAATTACACAGTTTCCGAATTAGAGTGCTTGGCAGTGATCCTCGCCATCAAGAAATTCCGGATGTATATAGAGGGCCATGAATTCAAAGTGGTGACGGACCACTCGTGCCTGAAATGGCTGATGAGTCAGAGGGACCTGACAGGTCGATTAGCACGATGGTCATTGAAACTACAGGGATTGGACTTCACGATTGAACATCGGAAGGATTCCGCCAATGTGGTGGCAGATGCGTTGTCCAAATCGATGGAGGATCCGCCATTAGCCGAGGTGTCCACCATCGGGATCGATCACGAGCCGCTTATTGACTTGTCGTCACCGGCGTTTTCTTCCCGTGAGTACAACGAGTTGAAAGAAAAGTACTCTGCAGAGGAATTCCCCGATTACCGGGTGGTCGACCAGTACCTGTATCACCGCAACGAATCCGCCACCGGAGACGCTGACATCGACGACCTGGGGTGGAAATTGTATGTGCCGGCAGAACTCCGCGAGTCAGTATTGCAAGTCGCTCATGACCTGCCCACGTCCGCTCACTGCGGAATTGCTAAAACGGCCGAAAAGATTCGTCGACATCTGTACTGGCCAGGCATGATTAAACAGATAATACAATACATCTCGCAGTGCGAGCGGTGCCGCACTTCGAAAGTACCAACCCAAATACTCCAACCGGCGATGGGATCACTTCCGGCTACTGAGCGTCCTTTCCAACGCCTTTATATTGACTGTAACGTACTTCATAACAAAAAAAAAAAAAATATGCAATTTCTTTGATATCGTGTTATAATTTCTAAATTAAAGTTTCTATTTGCATTAACCGTTTGCAGTAAAAATCGGGATTTGATTGACTTTGTTAAAGTGTTAATTAATTAAGAATTTTTCGGCCAGCACCTGAATGCAACTGAATTTTTAATTCGAATTGTGTTGCGTGGGATTAAAAGACAGCCGAGGCAAAAAGAGGATTAGCAACGCCATCGATAGCGATAAACAGTAAAACGCCGAAAAATACTCTCGCTGCTTTAATTAAGGTGCGCATATTTCTTTAAGAAAAAAAAAAGAAAAAAAGAAAAAAAAAATAAGTAATCGGTTCGCTGTTGCAAAGACTTCAATCGCTGAACGTTGTTAAAGAAAAATTAAACAGTTTTTATACTCATTTTTAAAGTGGATTTTAAATTAAATTCTAACGTGAATAAAACAGGAGAAACAGGCAGTCGGAGTTAGAGAGTCGAATGAGTAAATCTCAACTCCAGTTTCATTACTGCAACATAACTAAACAACTTTATTAATTGAATTGAACAGCAACAGAAAATACAGCAATTTATGAAAAACACTTTACAACAATATTATTGGTGATTTTAGCCGCATCTTACAAGCCTTGATTACAGTTATTATATACTCTGAGTGAAACTGCGTGTTTTGTGAAAACTAGCAGAATATTGGTGCGCATTGTGACGAAAAAAAAAACGAGAAGACGCGATTGCCCGGAGGAATTCTCAAAAGCAGAACCCAACAAACCAACTAACGCAACGGAGAACAAATAAAACTGAACCAGAAGGCAGTCAGTACCAGAGAATATAAAACGCTAATACCAAGAAGCAAACCACCTTCGCAAGTGCCATAATTATTTCGTTATTTTATTATGTTACGTTTTATTAAGTTATTAATTATCTTGCAATTGTATTTGGCGGTTGTGTAACCTAGAATTTATTTTATTTGCATTTTCCTTTTTTTTCTTATCTTTTGTATTATACCTGAAGGGTATAAGGAGGAAGGAACTACCTTTATAGCAGGTTTTTATAAATTCAATCGCGCCGACGTTTGTTTTGGCATTAATTATCTTTGCAGATGTGCTGGAATCCATCGTGGCGCCATGGATGGAGCTCCATAACTCCTTGACCAAGTAAGATATTACCACTAACATTGAATGACATTATATTAACATTGAAAATATAAATACCATTGATTTAAATTAATGGAAACCATGAAATTGTAGAATTTATGGAAAAATTATGTACATTTAAATTAAAAATTCCTTATGTAATAAACACAATTCCAACAGAAAAGTTAATGTAAGAAGGACAAGCGCTTAAAAATACGTTTTGCTTTAAATAAATTGTTGGTAAAATTAAAATTATTAAATTTAAAAATGGGTTAAATAATTTATTAGGTAAGCAGGTGAGTTAGCGGTTTCACTCCGCGCAGCCAGGCGACACACAGTATGGGGTTGGCGCAACAAATGCCGCCGCGCCAACCATGGTAGGGTGGGTATAGAAAGGGGGGAGGGAAAAAACACCTACTCCCCCCCCCCCCCCCCCCTCCTCCTCTCATCTCTCTCTCCCTCGTGAACCTCCGCGTACTTATTTTTTTTTGTGGTGCGTTTGCTTAGCCGCCACCCACTTTGTATCGACCACGAGCGGATTTCGTCGTGTAAATTTTCGATTATCGGTCTTGGGGTGGAGAAACGAGTGGCATGTTGCAGCAAAGTCGTGATGAAGATCAACAGGAAGCGGGTAGGATGCTGACGCTAGCTGAAAAAAAAATGCGCGGACTAAGTTTAGCACATAATAAATTAAACATCGACAAAGAGACCAAATTTATTAACTTAGCAAAGAAGTAAAGTGCCGAATCAGGAAATGACCGAACAATAGGACGGGGAAGAAAATCAAATCGAGAAGCCCTTAATCAGCAAAATTAAAACATTTAGGTAAAACAGTAGACCAAAATAAGATATTTAAGCCTACCACTACCCCGAACCACACGACAAAATCCATTTTTCATTTAGTTGACTAGTCTTATTATTAAGTAAGTAAAGATGCGCGGACAAAGTTTAGCACATAATAAATAAAACGTCGGCAAAGAGACCAAATTTATTAACTTACCAACGAAATAAACCGCCGAATCAGCAAATGACCGACTAATAGGACAGCGAAGAAGATCAACTCGAAAAGCCATCAATCAGCAAAATTAAAATATTTAGGTAAAACAATAGACCAAAATAATATATTTAAAAGACAGAGCGAATAAAAACCAAACCACCCGATAAAACCCGTTTCTCATTTAATTGACAAGTCTTATTATTACAGTCGCAGTTGTTATTTTATGTAAGGCAGTAAATGCACGCGCAATATAGGAAAAGTGTAACATTAACACTTTAATGACTAACTTTAATGACTTAACTGTTGTAACGGCAAGTGTTGTGAAACCGATTACGCGAATGTGTATAATGAATGCACATAAGAGAATGTACAATCAAAACAAATATAAAAAGTAAAAAAAAAATAATAAAACAGCAGACGAGGAATATTCCATATGTAAAAAAAGAGAAAAAAAGAGAAAAAAGAGAAAATAAAATTTTAATGGTAAATTTAGTTTAATTGATATTATATTTTTGCAGAATAATGGCTTAGGAGGACGGCGCTTAGTCTATCCTACCATAAAACGGAGTGCGTGCTAGTGAACAACGGAAAAGAGGTGGGATCAATTCCAGTCAAAGTTGGCGATTGTATGATAGCATCTAAACCTCATATTAATCATTGACTGTGCAGCGCAAAGCAGCTACAGAGTTTTGGTTAATAGTCGAGGGGCGCGGCAGCGCACAATGCAGCTATTGTGTATTATACATTCTTAATCATGCTGAGTGGACGTAGTTGCTCCAAGTCCTACCTGCACAAATACGGACACGAACGAGATCCCTCCTGTGATTAGAAAATGTGCAGCACATATTTTTCGAATGCCCTCACTATGACGTGATAAGAAGAGAACTCCAACATAGGAGCTCGTATTGCTCCAGAAAATATTGTGATGGCCATGTTGGATGGTAGAGAAGTTTGGGATGCAGTAAGCACAATGGCAGCGCTGGTGATGATTGAGCAGTGTAAGAAGAGCAACCGAACGATTAGACTGATCTAATAACTGATGTTTGAGCTGAATTGCTCCTACGGCCTCCTGACGGAATACCTAGCGGTGATTCCGGGGGGAACATCCGTGCTGACGAGAGGAGATGCTTAGCGGCTTGAAAACGCGCACTGACTAAGGCTCTTGATGCTTATACTCCTCGTTAAAAAAAAAACACAAAAAAAAATATGTACATATATACATACAAACATATATGGAAATAATGCGTTATAGAGTATATACGAAAAATAAACTTATCAACAAAAAAAAAATTGGATTTAAGTAGATAGTCGAATTTGAATAATTGTAACTAAGAACGATTGTAATGTTAGAATTGTACATAGTTAACCATAAAATTAACCAAAGCAACTATAGTGAGCAGACTGGTGAGCAGAAACTCATCACAACAGACGCTGCAGGCGAATGCTACCATTCATCTTTATAAGACAAATGCAGAAAACACATTGAGCGACTACATTCGGAGAGGGAAAGGGTAGCAGAGCAATAAAACTACAACACTTGAATTTCAGCAATCTTCGTTTGCAAATCAATAGTATAGAATTACTTTATTTAGATTAAAGAGTTTCTGTAGTTTAATATAATTACGTTGAGTACAATATTTCTGCAGTGAAATCAAAATGGCGGTGCTCGCTCTGTCTTTCTCGCTCGCTGAATTATGTAATGATAGAAGTTATTAATTAATTGAAATATATTTACTAATTGTTACTGTGACCAGGTTTGCCCTGTTCAACAATACTAGAATACCCTGTAGGTCAATACTAGAAATTTGTATCTTCTTCTTCGGTCTTCCTCGTCTCTTTATTGGGTGTATTGGAGTAGGATCTTCTTTCGAATAAATACCTCGATATGGAGTCAATGCTGAGGCGTGGTACGTTCCAAGCGGCATGTTTAGATTTGTAGTTGAAGAGATTTCGTATGCAGTATTGCCGACCTTTTTAGTGACTATGTAAGGCCCGTCACGTTTTGGTACAAATTTGGAAGTGACACCATGAGCTGTGTTACTAAGTACATGCGTGGTGACTAGAACCTTCGCACCGATATCAAAAACATTTTGAGGTCTTCTATGTTGATCTGCTGCTATCTTGTTCCGATCTTGCATTTGATGTTCCATTTCCCTTGCGTTTTTAAATACATAAGACAGTTTTTGAAGATAGGGGGTTATTTCCGGTATAAAATTTTCTTTCTCGACTATTTCTCTAACATCCCGTTTTACATCATCTAAGGTTCGAAGTTCTCTTCCAAATGTTAGAAAAGACGCAGAAAATCCAGTGCTTTGACATTTAGCAGTATTCATTGCAAATCTAATAGATGGTAAACACTGATTCCATGTATTGTGATTATTCTGGACGATAATGGAGAGTTGAGTTTTTAGATCGCGATTTTTCCTTTCTACTGGGTTGGCTTGCGGATAATAAACAGGGGTGAATTGCTGCTGAATTTCTAAGCAATATGTAATCTTTTGCATTACGCTTGATATGAACTGGGTTCCATTGTCTGTTTTTAGACGACGCGGCATACCATATCGCATGAATATTTCATCAATCAAAGTTTTTGCACACGCTTCTGCTGTGGCTTCTTTAAGAGGAAAAATTTCTATCCAGCGACTTGCAACGTCTTCAACGATAAGAATCCATTGGAAACCTTCTTCAGTTTTTGGTAGTGGTCCAAACAAGTCAATTGCTATTACTTCGAATCTTTGATTGCTACTTGTAGTTTGTAGTAGTCCAGCAGGTTTCATGTTCGTAGCTTTATAACGTTGGCAATCGATACACATTTTCACATGACTTGTTATTTCCGCCCTCATTTTCGGCCAATAATATCTGCTTGCTATTCGAGCTATCGTTCGTTCGGCTCCATAGTGTCCTGCATTTTTATCATCGTGGTAAGTTTTTAAAATATCTGCACGCTCATGTTCGGGTACCACAAGCTTTGCATCTTCGTCATTGTCATTCCCGTAACAGTAGAGTATTCCGTCATTAACAATATAGCCTCTGTCAAACCATCGATGCATGTTTTCATCTTCGTTTTCTAGCGATGTTATTATTGTTTTTAAGTAACCATCTTTAAGCTGCTCTTGGCGGATATTGTTAGATCCTTTGTTAGGTAAATCAATTTGAAACGCGCATATGCAGTTTATTGAAGAATCATGAAGGGCTTCACTGCATATCGGACGGGATAACAAATCTGCTATCGCATTTGTTTTGCCTGGAGTATACTCTATTTTAAAATTGTATTGTTGGATTTGCAATGCCCATCTAGCTAGGCGGCCCGATGGAGATTTTACTGTGAGTAACCATTTTAATGGCTGATGGTCTGTCAATAATCTTATTTCTTCTCCTTCGATATAACCTCGAAACTTCGAACATGCCCAGACGATGGCGAGAGCTTCTCGCTCAGTCGTCGAATAATTCCGCTCTGCATTGTTAAGTAGTCGACTAGCGTACTCTATGGGATGCTCATTTTTCCCCTCCCCCTGGAGTAAGACTGCTCCCAATGCATAGCTGCTAGCATCAGTTTTAAGTATGTATGGCATATTATCCTGCGCTTGCTTCAAGATTGGTGGTGATGTAAGTAATTCCTTCAGTGTACTGAAAGCCTTTTTCTGTGCATTATCCCAACGCCATATTGCATTTTTCTTCGTTAGATCGGTCAGAGGTTTCGCTATTTCTGCGTATCCTTCAATAAATCTTCGATACCATGCACACGTTTGGACAAACGAAATCAGTTGCTTCAAATTTTTAGGCTCAGGGCGTTGCCGTATTGCCTCTACTTTTTCTAAGTCTACGGAAATCCCATTGGGTGTAAGTATATGACCAAGAAATTTTACGTGTGAGCAACAAAAACGACATTTTGCATTATTTACTCGCAGGTTGAATTTTTGAAGTCTCTCGAAGACCATATTCAAGTCGTCTAAATGTTTTTCGAAAGTTGGGGAGCATAATATTAAATCGTCTAAATATGCTAATAGCTGAACATTGACAAGAGTTGCTTTAAATCGGTCTATAAGACGCTGAAAAGTTGCGGGTGCGTTTCTTAACCCGAATCGCATTCTCTTAAACCGAAATGTTCCAAAAGGGGTGATTACACACGTCTTATCTCTGTCATCTTCTGCTACTTTTATTTGATAGTAGCCACTTTGTAGATCTAGTGTCGTCATGAAAACAGAACTTTTGGCCGCATCCAGTAAGTCATCCATTCTTGGCAACGGATACCTATCTGGTATGGTAATGGCATTAAGCTTCCTATAATCGACGCAAACACGTATTCCGCCGCCTTTCTTCGGAACCATTACTACTGGTGACGCCCAAGCTGAGTCACATTCCTCAATTATGTCAGCATGCAACATTTTGTCTATTTCAGATTTAAGATCTCTAATTCTGGCAAATGAAAGTCTGTATGCTGAAGATGTGATTGGCTGTTGTGTTCCAGTATCAATCTTATGAACTGCATATGACGTTGGCTCACCTAGGGGACCGAAAACTTCGCTGTGTTTTTGCAGAAAACCATCAAGCTGTTCCTTCTGACCTCGAGTTAGCACACTGGCATCTGATTCCTTTAAAATTTTGAAATCGCATGCATACAGTGGCGTAAATATTGATTCGATATACTCGTCTGCTGCGCTTCTACGCATTTTACCATTGAAGAGTCCTTTATCTGATTTTCTATCAGGAGTTACTGAATTTGTCGGCAATGCATCCTTAAATATGTGCTGAACTGAATGTGGAGAGTAATCGCTTACGGATGTGACGTCAGGACCAAAATATTCAAATTCCGATATGTGAATATCGTCGCTAACCGTCGCTTCGATTTTCTGTTGTTTTTCAGTATTTTTAATGAACTCGACTGGCTTACGTTTAGTATTTGTGTGTACCACTTTAATTTCTTCTAACAAATTTAATTGCACTGGGGCGTTTGCCACAAAATCGAATTGCTGCACTGGGTTACTTTCAAAGTACCAATAACGTTGTGCCATATTCAGTACCATACCGACTTCTTCCATGAAATCAGCACCAATAAGTGTACGATTTCGTTCTGCTTCTGGCAAGACAATAAACTTTATATTTAAACATCTACCGCCTATTACTATTTTGCAAATTGTGGTCATGCAATCTTGTGTAGCTGAACTTCCGTCAGCCAGCGTGATTTCGCATTTCACTTGCTCAAATATGCAACCTTTTTGGTCCATTATTCGTTTAAGATTTGCACTTGCGACACTTGTTCGTGCACCAGTATCCAAATAGCCTTGACCCGGCACACCAAACAATTGAATATTTACTACAGGCACACTGCGTCCTAGAACTGTTGGTAACATAGAGTTAAATTGCACTACGTTTGTGCTTTCGCGCAACTTTGCTTTACAATTAGAGCAATTTGCGCGCGTTACTCCTGGAGCATTACACCCATAGCAAGCAAACTTTGGCTTCGTCACGACAGCCTGGGCAATTAAAGCTTCCTGAGCTTCTTTCTCAAGGGCTTCCGCCTTTTTGAAGCATTTATCTTGTAAATGACCCTTCTTCCTGCAAAAACTACAACGAACTGGACCACTTTGCTGACTTCCTGTAGCCGTGTTCACAGTCTGAATGCGTTCAGCTAAAATATGTTGCGCTTCGCGAGCTTCGCTCAATAATTCATCAAAGGTTTTAATTTTCTCTCTCGATATTCTCTCACGCACTTGTGAATAGAGCATTCCAAATAACATGTCAATTTGCTGAGATTCACTTGGTGCAGTTTTTAATTGAGCAAAGAGCGCACGTTTTTTCCGCACAAAATTGTCGATTGGCTCGTCTTTTTGCTGTTTGTCCTCAAAAATTTCGACATACACTCGCCATGACGGTTTTGGTGGACAGAATGCCTCACTTAACATACGTGTTACATCTGCAAATGTTCTAACTCCATTTTTAATTCCAGACCACCATTCAGCAGCGTCGCCCTCAAGCAGTATTGGCATACCCTCAATTGCATCTTGATCAGAAATTTTCTCCACTACTTTAAAAGTAGAAATGGCCGCAATAAATTCGTTTACGCGTGCTGGATTACGTTCGCCTCTGAAACGTGCCGTGCATGTGCTGAAGGTGCCACTTCTCTTATTGGAGTTTGATACCACCTGCATCAGACGATCAAATTGTTCTGCTGTGAACATCGCCATTTTAGATTTAGTGTCACTACTTCTTAAGAAATAAGCCACGATGTTGGGCGCCAATGTAGAATTACTTTATTTAGATTAAAGAGTTTCTGTAGTTTAATATAATTACGTTGAGTACAATATTTCTGCAGTGAAATCAAAATGGCGGTGCTCGCTCTGTCTTTCTCGCTCGCTGAATTATGTAATGATAGAAGTTATTAATTAATTGAAATATATTTACTAATTGTTACTGTGACCAGGTTTGCCCTGTTCAACAGTAAGACTTTAAGATTAGCGGCGACCAGCCATCGCTGTTCAAACGCTATTTAGAATGATTTAGGAAAAATCAACTTACCTCGCTGAAGGTTCGCACAAAAGTGAAGTTGCTCAGACACGGAAGTTGTGCTTACCTTCGGCGAGGGCGTCTGGAAGGACAGAGAGAGCTAGCTATGAACAATAGTTATAATTAAATATCTTGCTTTGTCTAGGCAAGTGATCGCTAGGTGTCGCTGTGTAACCGCGGATGACGGATAGATGTCTCTGCTACAATAGTAATTTATCAAGAAACAACAGTCCGTTACACAAAAGGACGTCGATTAGAAAAGTTTCTTTAGTACCAAACAATGATGTCAGCATCAGCGGTGATCCGCATCAACAATTTTAAAAAGACACAGCAAAATCGTTAATTCAAATAGAGAGCAAAATTCCCAGTAAAACAAGAACTGTTCGGCATTAATTTGGTGTAAATACTTTTTTTGAAACAGTATACAACAACGAAGATGAAACAGGGACTGTTCGGCGATTTATTGTCGTGGGAACACGTGCCTAAACCAACAAGCAAGAATTTCGCTAGAGGCGCTAAAAGACATTCTTAGAAGTTTTGTCATCATCAACAAGAACAATTGCCGTAACGCAGCTACCTTACGATCCCTCCTGATGCACAGACACACAGATACACTTCGCGACTATCGTCGTTCGAATCCCGCATCCAACGTCAGCAGTGCTTAACCATTTTGGTTTTGATTAGGTAATACGACAAGTAGCAAACATCAACATGACGGTGTTGTGTATCCTGAAAACCGTAATATCGTATAAAATACGCAATATTAATAAGTCCAAATCGGTGATTTCCACCGAAACCATAGAGGGCTTTCTCCTGGTTAAAGAGTGGCTGAAAAGCCAAAAATTCCAATTCAACTCCTTCACTATGAAGGAGGATCGGAAGTGTCTTCTACTTCTGAAAGGTGTTCACCACTCTTACCAGCCTGACGATGTTAAGGTTGCTTTAGAGCACCTGAACCTCCAGATCGTCAAGGTCTCTCTGTCTTCAATCAGAACTCTAAATTCAATAAAAATTTCCTTGTTGACGTAAATAAAGAGAGCGCTATTCCCGCAATTTTCAGCTGCACGCTGATTTTAAATCAAAAATTGCGAAAAGTTGAAACCCAAGGGCGTGACCCAGTGAAGAAATTGCCAGAATTTCGGCCACATTGTCGCAAACTGTGGTATGAATTTCCGCTGCGTTAAATGCAGCGAGCGTCACGAGCCAGGCAAGTGCAAGCGCACTGTTGCCGAAAAGAATGACGATAAAGTTTTTTGCGTCAATTGCAAAAAAGAAGGCCACCCTGCCAATTTCCGCGGCTACCCTGTTTTCAAAAAAGTGCTGGATTCGCGTAAGAAGAACGCATCCAAGGCACAAGAGCAGCAGAAATTTCTCTCGAATCCGCCAAACGCGGCATTCAGAGCAAAATTTCTAACGCTCAGGCCGGCTCTTCTTCTTCTCCAAGCCGTTCCAAGGCAATTCCTAAAGCACCTCTCAGGCCACACCCTCCTTCCTCCCCCTCCCATGTGTTGTGTTCTCGAGGGGAAGCCGCAAAATTAAAGAAACCACGGGCACTTTTCACTTATTTCTTTATTTATTACGTATTCTTGACCGAGCACCGGTCACTTTGAAAATCTCTTCACTACTCACTTAAAATCAATCTTACTATTACACATTAACTTCGGCGTCGTCTCTTGACGGCACTGAAGTGGGTCAGTTATTTGGATGTCGCAATCTCAAAACTTCTTAATTCGCGGAATTAATATTTTATTGATATTAATTTCGTAATCACATGTTCTACTTTTCTAAGTAGAACTCTTGTGTTCCGCTTTGCAATTTTCTTTAGTTTCGTTTATTTTTATTGTTCTTTTTAATAAAAGCTTAAAGCTCAAAACTTCTGCCTAATACTATGTTCGCACTAGACCGAAATTAGGCAATTTCGTTGCGTAGCTCAATTTCGGCTGAAATTGTGAATTTTTATACAATTTCGCCATACAAAAATATGTCAAATGAAATTGGGTTGACAAAGCAATTTCAACGAAATTGCGAACGAAATTGACTCAAAATGGAAAACAACCATGGTTTTGTAATAGATTTGTATAATAAATTGTTATTGATCTGGCTGCACTGAGTACGTTTGACAAATAAATACAACTGTCGCAGTGATTGAATTGTTTTTTGAAAAAATGAAGAGAACCTAATGCTAATGAAACTCGCACAGTAAACAAATGAAACGTCAAATGAAATTGTGAATGCGAGTCCGAACACTTTCAATTTCGGACGAAATTGTCTCAATTTCGAAGGCAATTTCGAGCTAGTGCGAACATAGTATAAAAGTATTCCTACTCGTTTAACTTTGTATTGCTTACATTGTTCAATAATTCGAAGTTAACATAATAAGTCATTCGTTTCGTTTGTTTTAACAGCGGCCGTTGACCGAATGAAGCGAAGCAAAAGTGCTGCGCTTGCATTTTAACGGTTCTTGGCTCGCTTCGACTATTCTGTTATTTGAGTCGTTCGTGGCCTTGAACTAATTATGTTTAAATTGGCCTTGAATATTATTGTTCCGTTAAACTGGAACTTGACTGTTATGATTGCGACACACAACATCCCTCACCCCTACGGGAAGAAAAATTTATTATCGTGAAGCGATGGTAAATTTTTCATGTGTGTACATATGTATGTATATTAAAGGGGAGAGCTTAGTTTAATGATTCTTAGTCTCTAGAACATTATGTTAATATTGTTATAAAGTTTTAGCTGTTTACTAATAACGTAAAGCTTTACATTTCTTTCAATATTACTGCGGTAATTATATTATTACATTGTTGTTGCTTTTACCAATTTGTTGTTGTCTACATTGTTCTTTAATTTGATCTGTTTCTGTTTCTAATTTTGTGAACAACATTTTAGATCTTACTTTTGAAAGTTTAAAAGTTTTCACAGCTGCGTATATTTTAGTCTTATTTTAACATTGTATGCGGCTGCTGCTTCCGTTGTCCTTGGAGATGGGCCAGATATTGCCTTATTGGATGCTTCCTGATTTCTTGGCCGATTACCTGCATCGGGAGGGTCTTGATTGATGATGTTGATCATCGCTCGGATTGCCCGTGGGTAGTAGAATCTTTGTACGTTCTGTTGTCGCTATGTTTATTAGCTTGTCGCAACTGCTTTTTCGTGATTGCTGACAACATTCAGTCCTGGTGAACTTCATCTTACATCATCAATTTATGATCCCAACGATTGCTTCTATCGTATATTTGATCTGTAGGTTTCGCTGTAGCTGAATTGCTGCGCCGTAGCTGCATTCTTGCTGTTGATACAGCTACCCTTCCCCCCTTTGAAGTAGTTGCTTGATTGGTGTTGTAACTATTTGCCTGTTGTGCTTGTTGCCCTCGTGTTATCAACTGGACATGGAAATCTTCGTTTCAGCGCTGAATTGCTGGTCAACTTGATAATTTACAATTTGCTTCATTCAGTTTAACAATTCTTAGGCTTAACTTTTTAACTGATACTTCCTATTTGTACAATAATTTAATATGGGTTTTGTTTAATAATTAAGATCGATGTGTTAGTGTACTTCAACTGTTTCATACAAATTACCGCTTTTAAACTCTTATTTTTATGTTATTAATTATTGTATGCATGTGAACGCATTATTTAATACCTTGCTTATACTTTAACAAATATTGACAGAATTTTTAGTTTTGTGTCTGCTTATTACTTCCCTAAAGTGCACTTATTAGGTATTGTTAGCTAATTACGTATCTAGTCGGTAATTATGTTTCAATTATGTGTGTTCTTTCTTATGTGTATGTACATATATGTCTCTATCTACTTGTCACTTACTATAATTAAATATATATATATATGTATTTGTGTGCTCATAATTTTTTCTTTCTTCTTTTTTTTTCCCTTTTTCTTTCTATGAATATAATTTCTAATTATATGTATATATTCTAACATAATTTCGAAATTATGACTGATTAATAGGGTTATATATATTATTATTGTTCCTTTCTTTTTCTTATATTGATTGTGCATTTATTAATTAAATAATTGCAAAACCAATTTTCTGGGTTTTGCGCTTTCGCTGATCAATTAATTAAGCTTTTATTGCATGTGCATTTATTATTATTTAAAATAATTGCAAGTGCAATTTTTATTCTTTTGTGTCCAATCTTCGATCGATTCTATGTAGGACAATGACTTCTTGTTCTATATTCATTTGTTTATTTTGTTTTCGTTTTCTTAACGCGTTTCGTTTCGTGTGCAACTATTTCGTCATAATTGCAAACGCAACAATTTTTTAACGGAGTTTATTGTTTATCTTCTTTGTGCGTTTTTTTTTTTTCTTTTTTTAAAAATTTTAGTGGTTTGGCGAAAATTGTCTTGTTGAAAAATGCTTACACGCGGAAACGCGTTTTTTTTTTTTTTTTTTTTTTTTTTTAGGTCAGTGAATTTGATAGGATAAGTTGGTTCTGATAGCTATAAATAAGCTGCAATTTAACGATTGTGCATCATTTTTCGTAGTGACGTTTACTTGTTCGCGGTCTTTTAAATTTACTTTCGATGGAGAACTGTTGCCGCACCTATTGCCTGTTCGCAGTAATCGACTCGATTCTCGGCCAGGTGGAAGAGTCCTGCTGGGATTTAGAGGGTACAGTCGCTGCCGCCCGCGCCCTCATGGACGAGTGTCGCCGTTACCCCTCGGACAACCGAGTCCAGTTTATCATCAATTTTACAAAGCTGCTTATTCACCACCCACATGTGCAGTGCGACGCTCTTCCGGCCTGGGTCGATGTGATTTACATGGACGCTGCCTGCAACCAATAAAGCTGGTCCATTTTCATTTTGTACACAATAAAAAATGTCATATTTTTCAAATTAATTGAAATAAAATGTATAAATTGAAGAATTATAACTTGGGTTCTTGTTTACTTTTTCGCTTCGTTGAGGGCTTTTACGTCGTTGAGACTTAGTTTTCGTGAGTTTTATTGTCGGATGTGCTTTCTTCTTTCAAGTTTTATTAACTGATTTCTATTTACATCTTGTTCATTACCCTTACCATAGCCGTAACTACCATTATTTGCTTATTATGTTTTATTACACACTTTATATATTTTATATAATAATATATCTTTTATGTATCATTATTATTTTACTTATTACTACGTTATCTATTCCTCATTCAATACCAATTTTATCTTTCTGATTTATTTATCTATAGCAAATATTTATGAGAAGATATTATATATGTATATTTTTCTCCTTTGTTACATTTATATATGTAATATATTTATGTTATATATGGTGTCCCTTATGATATCTCCTGTTCTATAAACTAATTCTAATTATTCTTATAGTTCATTGGATTTCCCCGCCTGTGCATTCTCGGGTTGAAGAAAAATTCAAAGAGTTCTAGTGTAAAAATGGAATTGTGTTAGCTTTTGTTTTTTAAAATTAGTGTATTAATGTATTATTCTGTTTACATGTGTTGGTAGAAGTGTTATTATACTTTCTTTCGTTTTGGTTATTTGTGATAACTTTCGATCGATCTTCTATCGATGTTTTTGCAAATTTTACCCTATCCTGTTTATATGTAGGCACGTGGCCGACCCTTACGATCATTTCCCATATGCGGCTGTTCATATAACCCCGAATCAACATCGCTATCTTTCCGTTTTTTCGTGTGCATGCATTCATCATCCCTAGGTATACATGGGGGTGGAAATGCAGGACCCATTGGTACAGGCGTTACCGTAAAGGGAGCCGAAATTGCTGGTACCATTGCCATTCCTACACTTACTTTTTTTCCCTTACGTGCGCTTTTTTTGTAGAACAATTTTAATGCTACAATTACTATCCCCACAATCACTAGACTACCGCCGCTCACCAATCCTGTTATTTCTATTACTTGTTGTTTTGTGCTCAGACGTCTCATAGTTTCCATGTGGTCTATCTCCTTCTTTAAATCTTCTATCCTATGACCACCTGTTGCCAATATTTCCTTTATATCTATCTTATTGGATAAAACAATTGGTTTCAGATTCGCTTCTGTTACATTTGTTTTCACTGATGCCGACCATACTTCTTTCAAATAATTTACCAAGAGCGTGTGATTTGATGTCTTACGCAGATCTTCTATTTTATGATGTTCTGTTTCTTCAAATTCTAATAACATGCCCTCTCCTCGTACCTTACATCTTTTGACCATTTTTAGAATTCCTAACCCCACTAAACTGACATTAGATACCTGCTTGTCTTCTTGCACCTCAAACCAAGTTGGACTTCGGATGTTGTAAAGCCACGCGTTCGGTGCTGTTAGCTTCCATACCGATCCTCGGTTAGGTGGTATTGCTATCTGCCTGCAAACGGTTCCATCCAAGTTATTATGATGAAGCAGCCTGACTTCACATACATCACTATTTCCCGTTAGTATTTCGCCTCTATGTTTGCAAACACGTACTTGTTTTGAATTATCCGGATCCTTGGAGGAAATCATCTTGCACTTGTTTAGATCATCTTGCGAGACTTGAACAAATCTCCAGTTCCTTTCGGATTCCGCTATGTACGCCGCATTTATCTGTGTTGTTACATCCCATTCTTTTGTTGTAAAAATTGTGACTGGGTATGGCTTCATCATTATGTAATTTTCATCATCTGGTATTGGGATTTTTACTACAACCCATAATATGTCCTTCCCTCTAAACGACCTTACACTTGCTGTTTTCCATACGTCGTAATTATTTTCTAACATCCATGACGTTCTTCCGGGTAATTTAGATTCTTTTGATGCCTTTACGAGTTGCTCTTCGCTTAATATCGCCGGATGTAGTCTTCCCGCCATCAGGTCGTCAATTATCGCCATATCTAATGCCTGTTGCCCTTGTATATCTGTCAAGCTCGCTTCCATCGCCGTTTGAACTTGGACCATGTGGAGCGCCGCTTCTATGTGGTTAAACTCTCTTACCATGAAATCACTTATATCGTTCTGCTTTTGTAGAGTTGCGTTCAGTCCGTCTTGTAAACTGTTTATCCTAAATTCCGCCAAAATCCTTCCTAAATCTACTGCCAATGCTATTGGTTTAGACAGTGCTTCGTATGTTGATGATAACACTGATACTTGTTTTTCCATCATTTTATAATGTTTGTCCTGTGCCATGTCCAGTTGTCTTAAGTCTGCATATATCTTGCTCGCGTCATCTTGGTCCATTGTTCCAAACGCCCAATTGAGCGCATTCCCGACAAAATTCAACGCTCGCTTAGCCCTTCTACCTGATATTAAAAATCTTATCGTGTTTTCATCTTTTCGTAACCTTTCTATAATAGCCCTCATGGTACCGTCCAGCGCTCCACAAATGCTTGCATATTTCGTTAATATCAGCTGTTCATTGATTTTGTCGCACATACTTTTAAATGTGTCTATGTGTGTTTCTAACTTGTTAATCAATTCCCTGTAGTCATACGGCTTGTAACTGGTGAGAATAGTCCATTCGTTGCTGTAAAACAAGGTTTCTTCCATTTTCTCGAAATAAATTGGTGTCATGGGCACTTCCGTTATTATTAGTGGTTGAGTGTCGATTCCGAAGACTGTTGCCAACACACACAGATAGATTATTATTCGCATCATTCTGTTTTTATCTGTGGAGCAATTAAAATTCATTACTTTTATATGCTATGCGTAACTAAATTCTTACGTTTAGCTGCTATGAGTGTTATAAAAATAATGTATAAAACATGAATAGTTCCAAAATTCTCGGAATTCCCTATTTAATAATTAAATTCGTAATTAATGTGTAAACATAACCACTAAACCTTAAATCAATAATTTTCCTGATTATCCAAATAATTCTCTAACCTAGCTTCAATATTGTTATATAATTTAAGTAAATTGTTATGGTAGGGCTTCTCTTTCCCTTTAATTTTTATCATTGTTGTAATAGGACTCTTAATGCTTACTACTTTGTATGGCCCTATCCATATTGGAGAAAATTTATTCTTTCTAGTATGATTTTTAATTAAAACACTATCTCCTACTTGAAATTCTACTAAATTTAATTTTCTATCGTATTGAGCTTTGGATGTCTTCTTTGCCTTTTCCTGATTTTTCCTTACTATTTCGTGTGCCCTTTGTATTTGAAACTTTAGGATCTTGTTGGGATCCTCTGTATTATATACTGGACTACATTTTTTTCTTAAATTTGTCGGCATATCTATATCAAACCCGAATAATGTTCTAAAAGGTGTTTGTTTGGTCGTTATGTGCGGTGTGTGGTTGTGAACGTGCATTGCTGCAGTTAACCACTGATCCCAATTCGAGCCATCTTCTTTTGCGAAACTACGTAAATATTCGGCTAAAGGCCGATGACTCCTTTCTAGCGAACCATTAGCTTGCGGATGGTACGGCGTAATATGTAATTTTTTAATGCCTAATAGTTTGCATGTATCCGAGAATAATTTTGAAATGAAGTTGGTTCCGTTATCAGTGATAAGAACTCTTGGAATGCCGTAACGCGTAATAATCTCATCGTAAAAAGCCCTAGCTACTGTGCTCGCTTCTGCGTCTGGGATGGCAATACATGCCATGAATTTAGAGAAATCGTCTTGGAAAGTCAAAATATACTTATTGCCCGAAACAGTTTCTGGCAGAATACCTACAATGTCCATATAAACTTTATCAAATGGCCGCATTGGAGTATCTGTTAATACCATGGGCATCTTGGTTAATTTTGAGCTTTTGTTCACCTGGCATTTTGGACAAGTTTTCACATAGTCTTTTATCTGCCTCTGCATCCCTGGCCACCTATATTCTTGTCGTATTCTAAGGTAAGTTTTTACAGCGCCTTGATGACCCCCAAGTGGTGTCTGATGGAAGTCTTTTATTATGGTATCTATTTCTTTTGGATCTGTTAACAAAACAATATCTTTTTGTCCACCTGTTCCTGGACTATCGGGTACTACAGACATTAAAGTTGCTTTTGTGTTATCTATACCAGAGCTATCTTGTTCTTTCGTTTTCGAGCGTGTTTGAACTGCTGTAACGGTATTGCTTGCCTTAGGTATCCTGCTTAATGCGTCCGCATTCAAGTTTGTTTTACCTGGCTTATAGACTATTTCGAAGTCGTATTCTGACAATTTATGCCTAAATCTTGCCAATCTTGAAGTCTGATCTTTTAAATTAGCTATTCCCTTTAATGGTTGGTGGTCTGTACAAATTTTGAAATGTCTTCCTAGTAGATAAGCTCTAAAATTTTTAGTTGCCCAAACAATTGCTAAAAACTCTTTTTCTATTGTAGAATACCGTTTTTCTGTATCACTTAATGTTCGGCTAGCGAAAGCTATTGGTTTATCTTCGCCGACTCTTCCTTGAGAGAGCACTGCGCCTAATGCTTCATTACTAGCATCCGTGCTTAATAAAAATTCTTTTGAAAAATCGGGGTATGCTAATAATGGTGGTGAAGTAATGGCTGCCTTTAAGATGTCAAATGCTTTCTGACAGTTTTCAGTCCAAATAAACTTTACATTTTTACGCAATAATTTACTAATTGGCAACGCTATCTTTGCCGTGTCAGGTATGAATTTTCTATAATAATTTACTAACCCTAAGAAAGCCTGCACTTCCTTTACGTTTTTTGGAGGTGGAATGTTCTTAACGCATTCCACTTTGCCTGGGTCGGGGAGGGCTCCGTTTTCTGAACATTTATGGCCCAAATAAATGATTTCGCGTCGCAAAAACTGGCATTTACTAACATTCAGCTTTAAATTATTTGCTCTTAGAACTTCAAAAACCCTCGCTAGTCTGTACGCATGCTGATCTAAGTTGCTACCGTATATGACTATTTCGTCTAAATAGACGAAACAGTCTATTCCTTGCAATCCTGTTAGCACGTGATTCATTAATCTCTGAAAAGTGGCGGGTGCCCCTGTTAGTCCGAAAGGCATTCTCTTAAATTCGAAATGTCCTAATGCTGAGCTGAAGGCTGTTTTTTCCCTATCATTGTCATTTACTAAGACTTGATGGTAGCCGCTAGCTAAATCTAGAGTTGAAAAATACCTGCTACTACCTAATTGGTCTAAAATTTCGTCAATCCTGGGTATTGGAAAAACTTGTTTAATCGTAGCGTCATTCAATTTCCTATAGTCGACAACCATACGCCATTTCTTTTCGCCATCTTTTCCACATTTCTTTGGAACTATTAGTAATGGAGAATTCCACGGCGATTTACTTGGAGTTATTATGTCGTCTTCTAGCAACTTATTAATTTGTTTATTAACTTCTTCCCTATGTGTATGGGGAAGTCGGTACTGTCTTTGATTAATTGGTACCTGATCTACCCTCGTGGGAATTATGTGCTCTATTGCTGTGGTGTACGTCAATTTGTCTCCATCTAATAGAAAGATGTCATTATATTCTTTACATAAGCTGCTTATGGACTCTCTTTCTTCTTTATTCAAAGAAGGATCCAAATCTAGTTCGTGCATTAAAACTTTTAACCTTTGTCTGATATTTGAACTAACCACACTATTAATGGTTGTATCATTTTTCGGTATCTCATACTTATCGTAATCGCTGAATTCTGGAACGAAGTTGTCACTCAAAGTGAAATCTTCTTCCGTTGAATTTAAGATCGGAACGTTAACTTTATAATTTGTAACACTTACTAACGCCTCTCCTAAGAACACACCTGGGGAGATTTGAGTTTTGTGGATCACCACTTCTCGCAGTTTGGTTTTTAGATTCATTGTTATAAAACATGTAGATCTGGCTTTTATCACTTCTCGAGTCGCGGGTGATAATTTATTTTCTGATTTTACTAACGACAACCTAGCTATTTCCTCTCCTTTTGGAGTAATTATTTTTAATTCTTTTTTTATTGAATCTAATATGGACTTATTCCATAGGTTGTCTCTGCCAAGTATCCCATCGCCTGGCAATCCTTGTTCAAGTGACACCGTATGTAACGTTAAATCAAGGCATGTCCAGTCTTTATGGGTAACATTAACAGTTCCCTTAGTGGTTGCACAACCCCCAAAAGCTCCATTTAAAACTCGCTTTTCAGAATTATCAATCAATATATCCCTTTTAATGGACTTTTCTTTTACTAAGCTGGTGTCTGCTCCTGTATCAACCAATAAGATAAGTTTTTCATTAGTTGCCTCTGCACAAGGAAACTCAATGAACACATCATCCTCTAGTTTATTGTTGTAGCGACACTCACTCTTACTGTCTTCATTACTTTTGAAATTATTTGTTGCGCTAAATTCCTGTTTTTCTTTATCTTGTATACTTTTTCTTTCACATTCTTGAACATTTATATTTGGTTTCACTATTCTTGAGTTTTTAAAACTTTTATCTGCTACAGTTTTGTTTTTAACATTTTTCGTATTCACTATTCCTATGCTTATCGTTCCGACATGTTTTTTTTTCTTTCCTTCATCAATACTATTTTCACGAATATTCTCCAGATTTGTAGATGGGATAACTGTCCTCTCTGACGTAGAAACCATCTTCTCGAATCTCTCTGGCCCAAAGTTCCTATATTTTCTGGGTTCCCAGGTTACTGGCCTTGCCTGGGCCCTCGGTAGTTTCCCTGAAACGATTCCCAGTTCTTTTTGGCTTGGCAATCTCTTATCCAGTGTCCTGGTCTATTACACCAGTGGCATACACTGTGCGTATTAGTTTTATCTTTATTCGGGACTTTTGTTATTGCTTTTGGTTGATCTAGCCTTTTTTGGAAAGCGTCTTCATTCCATTTTTGATTGGAATCCCACTTGCTTCTGTTGTTATTTGGCCAATATCCTTGTTGACCTCTTTGTTGTTGCTCTTCCCTTTTAAAAGGATTTTCTTTGATTTGCGAAACAGTTTTACATTTGAAATTAGTTTCATGGCCATATTTGCAGCATTCCTGACAGTATGGCGTGTTCCTTCTTACTAGGCAATCCTCCCTTGTATGTCCCTTTCTGTTACAGAAACTACAAGTAATATTCCGCATTGATTGCTCATTGCCGTTCTGCATATTCTTATTCCAGTGGCCTTTCAATTCTGGTGAACCTTCATCCTTTTTATAGCGCGGACTAAGGAATGGATTCCTCTGATTGTAATAATTACTTAAGGGGTTTTCGACCACGCCGACGAAGTGCCTACTTCGGATCGTCTCTGCCTGTCGTATGTCATCTGCAACATCCAATGCTTGCTCTACCAATTCCTCAAATGTTGACTTCTCTATACCTACCAAATAAAGTCTTAAAGAACTGTCTTGTAAACCTAACTTAAACGTCCTCATTACTGCCCTGTCTACTTCTGTTCTTAACGCTATATCCGATTTCCCCTGCTAGACAGCAGTGATAATGTCCTCCGCCTGAGACTTTAAGGCTATTAATTTTTCCGCGAACTGACGGATATCCTCGTTTGGCAGCTGTCTCATAGCTTGTATTTCTGCTAAAACCATATCTAAGGACTTATGCTGTAAATAATGTCTTTTTATTGCATTATTTAACTCTTCTAGCCGCTCGAACTTTTTCGAGCGCAAAAGGCTGTATGCATTTCCGTGCAGGCGCTGTTTAACGCATGCTATGAAGTCTTGGATCTCCGTGTCCTTAATATTTCTGTGTGCTAGATCACAACCTTCAATAAATTTATATACTTCATTTCGGAGGTCAATAGATGGTGCACCCGAAAATAATGGGACTAATCTATTCACTATTTTTGCTATGTCTTCTATGCCCATTTTGCTTAAATTTTTATTATCGGTTTTCTTTGTTTTCGATGTGATTGTCTTTGTTGCAGTATTTTCCCTCTCTTTGCGTGACTCCTCGTCGTGGTGTTTGTAACTTCGCAAGATCGCTATCTGATTTCTTAACAAGCCGTTTTCTGTCTCAAGTTGTTTAATTTTTTGTGCCTCCGAATTTGTGGATCCCTCTTTACGATTGTCTGGTGAATTTCCTGGGACAAACTCCTCTTGTGTACCGAGTATTCTCCTCAACTGCTCGTTTTCGAGTTCCAATTGTCGGAGACTGTCTTCTTGCACGTCCCTACTTGCTAAATACTGGTCGTATCTACCTTTTAAACAGTTGAATTCTTTTTTCCACGCGTTTATTTCTGTTGTAATTGCGGCGTTTTTATTTTCTAGGAAGCTAACTATTTCATCGACAATCAAATCCGCCTCTTCTATCTTGGAGATGTCTTTCACAGAATTTATTTGAGATCTAATTAGTTCAATTGTTTCCCTATTACTTACCGTTCGTGCAAGACTTCCCCAGGATTTTTCTACAAACCTGTCTAACTGACCAGATAATGCTTGATATTTCGATACTAACTGTTCATATTCCCCATCCATTAATGATGACTAATTTTTATTACAATGAATTACCTCAATCAATATCTTAAAAATTTCAGTACGATTTGCCTATTTTTTAAAATTTTCTTAAATTTTGCCAAAAATATTGTGTTCTTCGGGATGCGGAATGGCCTTTGCAGGAAAGTCCGCGTACTCAAAAACAACACTTGAATTCTGATTTGATCTATTTTTTATTATTTTCAATTATTAAACTATTTGAAACTTCATATTTTATTCCCACGCTACTTAATATTTTTCCCGCGATTTACAACTTCACTAGTCTTGTTCTTCCTGTTTTATTTTTTTTTTTTTTTTTGTTTACTATGACTCATGCCATAACAATAATTTCGTTTCACTTGATTTTTAATTTAATTTCCGTATAACTTAAATTTCAGTTTCTCAAGCTACTTGCACTTGAAAAATTCCAAACAATGCATTATTTTTTATGTTTCAGCGCGAGCTATCATATTAACATCTGTCCGCGCGTGTTAAACAACTCTTCAACAATTGCTTAACTGCTTTTTTTTTTCTTTGTTTGTTTGTCTTTTATTTTTATATTGTGAGGCTTGTAATCTGACCCGGCCGTGCGGCGACAGCGTTGCTTCGTTTAGTCGCCGTTACTTGCTTGATTAAATTGCCGACTCAATTTTAAATCGTATGATTTTTGTGCTATTATTTTTGGGCCATTAAAAAAAAAATCATTTTATTAAGACATTTATTTCATTAAAATGAAAATACAAAATAAACTTTATTTTTAAATTTTTTTTTATACATATACTTTTTCATTAATTATATGGCTTTCTTTTTTTTTTGCTTCTAATTAGCAATTTTCCAACCATTCTTTTTAAGCTGCAACAGTTGTTTGATTAACACCTTTTTCTGCTTTCCCTCGCTAATGTTTATTATTCGCTGTAATTCTGCGCATTCCTTTTGAAATTTCCTTTTCTTTCCTCCTCGTTTGATTCTTTTTTCGCGCGATTCTTCCCCTGATGGCAAGTTTTGATTTTTACACTTCCTATATGCCTCCTGTCTTCTCCTGTATTCTTCTATGGTCAACCTTTTAGGACCTGCAGTTCCTGGTGTTGGCACGTATATAGGTACGTTTTCCGCTATTTGACCTGGGTCGTATTCTTCCACTGTCGTTTGTATACATATACGTTCTTGGTTGATCAAACCAAAAACGTCCTCGTCAAGGCCGTGTTCCATTCAAATCTCACTGTTCTGTAATTCAAAAGATCCACCTTAAAACACGTATGTGCCATTTATAATTTTATCAACTTTAATTTAATTTTCGACTCTTAACTAAAGGGCACTTGTATCCGTGAACTTGCGACAAATTTCACGCGAATGATCAAAAACCCTAATGTAATCGGCAATAAAACAAATATTCTCAATTACTCAAATTTGTAATTTTTTGAAAACTACCTTGCTACTTTCATTTATTTTCACCTAAATCTTCACACCTTTAGAAGTTCAATAATTTTAATTCTTACAATTTCCGAGCGCTGCTCGCTTAACAATTTTTATTATTCACAATTACCGAACTCGAATAAACAAACACTTACTCATTAACTTATTGTTTTTCCATTACTATTCGCCCAGTTTTTACTTGCGTCCAAAACACTAATTTTCCCTCAAAGTCACTGTCCAAAAAAATTTGAGTATTATCTAAGCTCTCCAGCCGAATATTTCCATGCACCGTTAAGTGCACGACTTTTGTTAATTGTTAGTTTTATTTTTTCTCTGAGCACCCAAAAGTGCCGACAATCCTACTCACCTAAGTCCTGTTTCGCTAACCTCCAATTCGTTGCGAGCGATCCTCGGCTCGAAATACCGGCTGCGCCAAAAAATGTTGTGTTCTCGAGGGAAGGCCGCAAAATTAAAGAAACCACGGGCACTTTTCACTTATTTTTGTATTTATTACGTATTCTTGACCGAGCACCGGTCACTTTGAAAATCTCTTCACTACTCACTTAAAATCAATCTTACTATTACACATTAACTTCGGCGTCGTCTCTTGACGGCACTGAAGTGGGTCAGTTATTTGGATGTCGCAATCTCAAAACTTCTTAATTCGCGGAATTAATATTTTATTGATATTAATTTCGTAATCACATGTTCTACTTTTCTAAGTAGAACTCTTGTGTTCCGCTTTGCAATTTTCTTTAGTTTCGTTTATTTTTATTGTTCTTTTTAATAAAAGCTTAAAGCTCAAAACTTCTGCCTAAAAGTATTCCTACTCGTTTAACTTTGTATTGCTTACATTGTTCAATAATTCGAAGTTAACATAATAAGTCATTCGTTTCGTTTGTTTTAACAGCGGCCGTTGACCGAATGAAGCGAAGCAAAAGTGCTGCGCTTGCATTTTAACGGTTCTTGGCTCGCTTCGACTATTCTGTTATTTGAGTCGATCGTGGCCTTGAACTAATTATGTTTAAATTGGCCTTGAATATTATTGTTCCGTTAAACTGAAACTTGACTGTTATGATTGCGACACACAACACATGCTAACCAAAGTTTAAATCTATTTTCAGATACAGAAAGGTTGATCGGAAGCGATCTACTCACATTGATTGGGAAAGTAAAGAAGATCATTCCGGGTAATTACGCCAAACTTGACGACAAGGGCAAACTAATGGTTTTGGGAGATTTATTTTTGAACTATGTTCAGAGTCTCAATCAGAGACTCTTCACTTCGAAGGCTCCAATCAGACGCGGAATTGTCTACAGCAAAATCAATTGGAACAAATTTAGGAGGCATGTGCTTGATGAAATCACTTGCCCTCCTACGGACCCAAATCTTCTCAACTCTGAGATAGATGAAGTTATCTGCAACTTCGAAGTGTCCGTTAGCAATGCGCTAAACTCCCAGTCTTCAGTTCCTACTAGCAGAGACCGATTCGCTGATTTGCCTGCCAATATTCAGGCGATACAGGCTCATCGCCAAGTGCTTCGGAAGAAACTTCGCCGGATTTTACACCGCACTTACAACACCTCAACGCAGGAGTATAAAAGTGTATTTGCTGAGTTATGCTGCACTAATACTCTCTTCAGCCAAGCGATTAGGCAACATAGGAACGACGGGCTCACAAAGAGACTCGAAAAAATCGTTCCAGGCCCTGATGCATTTAAATTAGGCCCTGAGGTTATTTTCAGTGGTGATTCACGAGCCACCGAAGCTCAAGAGAAGGCTGATTTGGTCGCTGAGCACTTTGAGAAAAGCTTCACGGACAGCCCTCCTGCTGATCTGCCTGATTTTCTCAGACGTGTCTCTATCAATTCTTCGGAAGTGTCCAGTTTCGACACTTGCGTTACGGAATTCTCCGCCGTTAACCACGCTGACATGACTCCTCTTTTTTCACTTCGCCCAGTGATGTGCAAGTTGCAAAACCAAAAAAATCTTGCGGTAGAAATGGAATCTCAAACTTCGTCCTTAAGCGACTTCCTGTTCTTGCTTTCTGGTTGCTGGCAGTTATTTTCAACAAATGCCTCAACAACAGCTATTTTCCACATGGCTGGAAGGAAGCTAAGATTGTCCCAATGCCCAAAAAGACTGATAGGTCTTTCTGCTTCGGGTAACCGCCCAATATCTCTCCTCTGTTGCGTTAGCTAAATTTTTGAAGCACTTCTTTTGCGTCAGGAAAATTTTCATGGTGTCGATCACAATATTATTCCGAAAAACCAACATGTTTTCAGGAAAGGTCACTCCACCCTTCACCCCCTCTTTCATCTACACAATGAAGTCACCATTGCACTTAACAAAAAAAAATGCACTCTCGCCTGTCTTTTAGCTTTACAAAAAGCCTTCGATAGCGTTTGGATTGACGCGCTTATCTTCAAATTGTCGAATTTGAATTTTAAGAAACACTTTGTTAAAATTCTGCACCACTTTTTGTCTGGCAGAAAGTTCTGTGTGCAAGTTGAAAATTGTTTTTCCTCTTTTCGGAATAGTGCGGCGGGTGTACGCAAGGATCGAAGTAGGTTCCTCCGACCAGCCGCCGAATTTACCCCGCACACCACCTTGCTCTACGCAGATGATTCCATCTCGTTCGCTTTTTCTTCATCTCCAAAAGTTGCAGCACACATCCTCGGTCAGCACGTTCACGCGCTTTGGGACTACTAACACCGGTGGTGTCTCAAAGTAAGCTGTGCGAAAACAGAGCTAATCTGCCCCCCCCCCCCCCCCCCCCCCCAACTGCGCTTAAATCAATTCGTTGCTTCGCCTCCCGGTGTAGCGACGTCGAGCTTCAAATGCCTGATGGCAGCGTCTTAACGAGAAAAGAACAGTGTAAGTGCCATGGGGTACTTTTCTCAAGCTTCGCTCTTCATCGGGTTAACCCGCTTTTGATACGGGAATGTGGTCTCAACATGGCAACCAAGTTGCTCATTTATAAGCAGCTCATCAGGCCTATCATTTCTTATGCCTTTCCAGTTTGGTTTAATATCAAACCCACAGCGATGAAGAGGCTCGCGCTGTTCGAGAGGAAGGTTCTTCGCTCCTGCACGGGTCTCTGAAGACGACTTGATAGTATGAAGTTCTACCGCATTGCTCAGATCTACGACGCTGCCAACATCCCTCCCATCGATGAATTTCTCCTCAACATCGCCAGACGATTCTTTTGGAATATCGAGTTCCACGAGGAAGAAGACATCCGCTCGTTACTTCTGCATCCTCGTGCTTCGAGGTATCTGTTCCTGAGCTCGCTCCTGCATACAGGCATCGACGCGTGCTTCTGTCTGTTTTGTAAATTAGAGTATGCCTGACTTTGATTGGCAAATATCAGTACGAGCTTTCGACTATGACGCTTATGTGACCACGACTACCTCGCATTACTTCGGCTTGTCGGATGTCATCCGCAATATAAATAGGTTTCTTGAACTAAATATTCGAAAACCTTTGCGGTAGACCCCAACATGTAAATTCTTACTGCACTGTGACTTAGTCCTACCTTAAACGACGTCACCGTCTTCGCTATTATTCAGAGCAATTATCTTTCCGCAAACTAGCGAATGTCATTCTTTGGTAATTCCCTTCAAACTTTGCCCTCACTCAACACACTCTCTAACGATCTACATTGCAAATAATGGTTCTTCATTGTCTCTTCATTATCGCAGAGCGCTACAACATTTGTATACTTTCTCGAACATGACAAGCTGTAAGCATTGCCATGCAATCCTTCTTTTATATTTTGTAGATTTTTTGTGACGCGCGGTCACATCTTTCAATGAACTTATAAACTTCGTTGCAAACATCTGCCTATGGTGCACCAAAAAACAAGGCACCCGTTTTGCTATTTCTTCGATGCCTATTTCGTATCCTGTTTTGGTAAAATAATATTAACTCCCATTCCATGTGGTGACAGGTTATGACCTTGTAGCGATTATGGTGGCGGGTCGCGATATAATAAATAGCACAAACAAAAAATTATCTAACAAAAACGAAAGTTGGCCACTGTCAGGGCAACTCAGCTCATCCGGCCGTGCTCAGGGAAATTGGGGGTTCTCAACAACTCCAACAGCGGCTAGGAAACCTCAGTTACAAAAAAAAGAAACAAAATTAAGGGAACGAGACACCACGCGACTACTTGACGCATTTAACCCCAGCAAGGTGACCGTTCGATAGCAGAGAGTGGCGTTTGCATAGAGTAAATATTGCTCCAGAGAGAGCATTGCATCGCCACGGCTCACTTTATCGTCCCTAAGTACCGTAGCCGCACTACGAGCGGAAATTTGTAATCAGTATGCAACGTAATCTTCTCGGCCGGGGTATTTCTCAGACGCATCCGGGGTTCGTCAAGTTATTTTTATTTAAATGACCCGTTCACACTTTCATTTACCTCCCAAAGATGGATGTATTTAACGCATTTTTGTTAAGATAATAACAATAATCTTTATTATATTATAATTAAAAGTTTTGATATATGCAACTTAAAATCTTATTTATATATGTATATCTATATATGTATACGTATATATGAGTATATGTTAGTCTTCAAGGATTATTCTTGCGTTGGTCACGGAGTGAAAACCCGCTGTGACTGATGATTTGTGCTCTGATCACGGTGTGAAAACCCGCTGTGATCTTCGCGTTGGTCACCGAGTAAAAACCCGCTGTGACCCGATGATTCGTGTTCTGATCACGGAGTGAAAACCCACTGTGATCTTCGCGTTGGTTACCGAGTGAAAACCCGCTGTGACTGATGATCCTCGCTTTGGTCACGGAGTGAAAAACCGCTGTGACTGATGATCCTCGCTTTGGTCACGGAGTGAAAACCCGCTGTGACTGATGATCCTTGCGTTGGTCACGAAGTGAAAACCCGCTGTGACTTTCTTTGCGGCCGAAAGAATTAAAATAAGAAAATTTTAAAACAGTGGAAGAAAATGACAGAAGTCAGCAATGAATGGCGGCGGAAGCCGCACTACCCACGGTAGTAGAGTTGGTCAGCCGGGGCGTAGAAATCGGAGCTCACTCCTGGATGCAGGAACGAGCTCAGGGACAAGTATCTCGGAGCGGGTCGAAGCAGCGCACGGATGTCATCTTCTTCGTGGGTGTCGATGTTCAGAATGAATCGTCTGGCGATGTTGATTAGGAAGTCCTCGATCGAAGGGATGTTTGCGGCATCGTATAGCTTCTCGTTCGGATGGAACTTGTGGCTGTTCACTCTTCTGTGGAGACCAGTGCAGGAGCGGAGAATCTTCCTCTCAAAAAGCGCCAGCCTCCTCATTGCTGTAGGATTAATGGAAAACCAAATAGGGTATCCATAAGCAATTATCGGCCTGATAAGTTGCTTATAGATGAGCAACTTGGTTGCCCTGTTGAGACCACATTGCCGTCTCAGAAGCGGGTTGACCAAATGGAGAGCGAAGTTTGCTCTCTTGAGAACCTGAGGAACATGCGCTTTAAACCGAAAGCGTTCATTGAAAAGTACACCAAGGTACTTAACATTCTCTTTGGTCTTAATGACACTGCCATTAGGCATATCAAGCTCGACTTCTCTTCACCTATCGGCGAAGTGACGTCTTGATCTGAGCACTGTAGAGGGAGGGCGGAAGCAGATAAGTTCTCTCTTCGCACAGTTAACTTTGAGACCCCACTTGTGGTAGAAGTCACAAAGCAAGTTGATGTGCTGACCGAGGCGGCCAGCGGCAACTTCAGGAGATAGAGGAGTGGTGAATGAGATGGAGTCATCAGCGTAAAGCAAGGTAGTTGTGCGAGGTGAATTAGGCGGCTGGTCAGAGGTGAAAATATTGAACAAAATAGGGCCTAATTTTGAACCTTGCGGAACACCAGCGCCAATTTTCCTAAAGGTGGAAAAGCAATTTTCAACACGTACACAAAACTTCCTGCCAGACAGAAAGTTGTACAAAAGTTTGACGAGATGTCTGTTGAAATTGAAGTTGGATAACTTGAAAATTAGCGCGTCAATCAAAACGCTATCAAAAACTTTCTGGATATCAAGACAGCAGGCGACTTCATTGTGCAGATGCATCAGAAAGTGAAGAGTGGAGCGGCCCTTTCTGAAGCCGTATTGGCTGCTAGGAATGAGCTTCTGATCGGCACAATGAAACTCCACCTGTCGTAGGAGAAGAGCTTCGAAAATTTTGCTCACGTAGCAGAGCAGTGAAATTGGGCGATAGCCAGAAACCAAGGACCTATCAGACTTTTTGGGAACAGGGACGATTCTTGCTTCCTTCCAGCCTATCGGGAAGTAGCTGTTATTGATGGAGTTGTTGAAAATAACTGCCAATAACCAGTAAGCAAGAACGGGAAATCGCTTAAGGACGAAATTATAAATTTCATCTCTGCCACAAGATTTTTTGGGTTTTGCAAGAAGCACTAAATCAATTTCAATTTCAATTTATTTCAATTACAATACAGCACACTAAGATGAACCTTTTTTAGTGCTTCAGCGTAAATAAATAATAGCAAATTTAAAAAATAATGCAACTAACCATACAAATATAAGGTAGCATAACATGTAATAATAATATTAATAAATACTTATGAACTAACGAAAAATATGAAAATGCTTCATTAAGAATACGAATTTAAAGAAAGAAAACGAAATTACTACAAAAAAGGAGATACAAAAGAGATAGTAGAATTTTAAACTCTGGTTAAGAATAAGCAATATGAGCAACAACAGCACGCTTGAAGCAGTCTAGCGACGAAATCATTCGGAAGTGCAGAGGAAGTGAGTTCCACAGTCTGATGGTGTGAATAAAGAAAAATCTGCTACTATTGAGCCGAGCTACGCAAGCACCTAAGTATCCCATAAATTATACCAACAGTGTAATTGATATGGTCGACACATGTAAATTGAGAGTTTAATATAATACCCAGGTTTTTAGCCTTACTAACCAGATTCAACTGCACTGATCCAATAAACAAAGGTGGAACGTCCTCAAAGTCACTGTACTTTCTTAGAATAGGCAAAATTTTAGTCTTAGAAGGATTAATGCTTAAACCATTGGCAGCTGTCCATCCACTAAGCGAAGACAAGTCACAATTCAATCTATAGTACAAATCTTGAACATCAGTGGGGAGGTGAAGACGGACGAATCCGACGGAGAGTCGGAGGGGTTATCGTCGGAGAATTGCTTTAAGCATGTGTCGAAATTAGACACTTCCGAAGAGTTCAAGGCGACACGGCTGAGGAAAACAGGCAGATCAGCGGGAGGGCTGTCTGTGAAGCTTTGCTCAAAGTGCTCAGCGAGCAGCTCAGCTTTATCCTGTGCATCAGTTGCTCGTGTATCACTACTGGAAATAACGTCAGGAAGACGGTTATTCTTCCCGACGATAAAGCCAATCTGTTTAAAGGCATCAGGGCCTGGAACGATTTTTTCGAGTCTCTTTGTGAGCTCGTCGTTCCTATGTTGCCTCATCGCTTGGCTGAAGAGAGTATTAGTGCAGCGCAACTCAGCAAATACACTTTTATACTCCTGCGGTGAGGTGTTGTAAGTGCGGTGTAGAATCCGGCGAAGTTTCTTCCGAAGCACTTGGCGATGAGCCTGTATCGCCTGAATATTGGCAGGCGAATCAGCGAATCGGTCTCTGCTAGTAGGAACTGAGGATTGTGAATTTAGCGTATTGCTAACGGACACTTCGAAGTTGCAGATAGCTTCATCTATCTCAGAGTTGAGAAGATTTCGGTCCGCAGGAGGGCAAGCTACCTGCCTCCTAAATGTGTTCCAATTTATTTTGCTGTAGGCGATTCCGCGCCTGACCGGAGCCTTCGAGGTGAAGAGTCTCTGATTGAGCCGAATATCGAGCTCAACCGAAAGGTGGTCAGAATCAGCGAAATGCGCCTTGCAGCGGAAGTTTTGCAACTCCGGAAGAATGTTGACCAACGTTGAAGAGCAGAGGAAGAAGTCAAGAGTGGAGGGGGTATTGGGGTAGGTGCGCTCAGGCTGCGACACCACCACGAGAGAATGGTCGTTGCAATTACTGTTTAGCCAGTCAATAATTGCAATGCCTTGTGGAGAGCAGACATCATCAAACCATAGATGATGCCGTGCGTTAAAGTGTCCACCAATAAGGCAGTAAGTGTGCTGTGCACAGAGGAAATTGAGAAGGGACAAGTCATGACTTATATCTTCCAATCTGCTCTGACACCTGAAATAAATTGAAATCATTAGTAATGTCTCACCATTGGTCAGCTGGATTACGGCTGCGGTGGCTTCTGATGTCTTCAGTTCTGTGATGTTGAGTTGCTTGCCCTGGAGCGGCTTTTTCAATAAAACTGCAGTCCCTCTGTATCCTTCCGCTTTCGGCGTTTGAAAGACTGTGTAGCCAGCCACTTCCAAACGATTCCGTCTCGTCAAGTTGGTTTCCTGCAAAAGAAGAATATCTGGTTTATACTGTTTTACAAAAAGAGCGAGGAACGCCCTTGATCAGGAAGCCTTTTCCCTGATATTAATTGGCACTTGAACCAATTAATCTATTTCTTTTGTTCACTTGCAGCACTTGAAACTGCAAGTTTTACTGTTTATATTAATCGGCACTTGAACCAATTAATTTATTCACCTTGTTTACTTGCAGTACTTGAAACTGCAAGTTTTACTGTTGATATTAATCGGCACTTGAACCAATTAATTTATTCTGATCCTTGATCCTTTGGTTACTTGCAGCACTTGGAACTGCAAGTTGAATTGTTGATCTGATTGCTAACTAAAATACCAATCTGCAGCACTTGGAAATACAGACCGAATTAACACCGAAATGCACTGATTAACGGATGATTGGCAACAACTGCCCGTTTATTATTTTTGCCTTAATTTATACATTAAATTATGTATATTACCCTATAAGCTATCAATTAAACTACTACAAATCTAAGTACATAAATTCTTATTTTTAATACACCAGCACCACACACACACCACGCCATCATATGCAACATGACTGCAGCTCGCTCACGGCCGTGAAAATGGTTCTCTTATTACATTTGGCCGTTCAACCAGACCTTTTTGCGGGTCAGCATATATTTGGTGACCGGGCGTAAACGTGAAGTTTGTGCTGTGTGTTATTCACCTTTGTTCAGTCACCTTTATTCTGAACATTCTCCCCTCGTTGCGCGAAGTTAGTCGGCAACAACTTCAAACGGCTGACTGTGACGCGGCGATGGTTTGGGCACTGTTGGTCTAGATCGTATCTAATTCCATAACAAAGCGATCGCTGCAGCTATTCCAATAGCCAGAGACAAGTAGCCGATAGTGAATTGATGGTGGTCGTTCCTTCTGAGCTGATGAATTTCCATCCTCCCTTGTTCCTCCAGCCTCTCCTGCAGCGCACTTAGTTGGTCGAGTTTAGATATAAACTTGGTCTTCATAAGCGACGAATGATTAAAACGGTCGATCGTCTCGTTTGTTTTGAATTCGGTCAAGCTTGTATAGGAAATGGCTATGCTACTGTTGAATCGTTGAAACTGTGAGTGGTTATTTGGTTGCTTTTAATTACGCAGTTTGGTTGCAGGCTTAGACACCCAACATTGGACAAAGTGAACTGTAATGATTCTGCTACACATACTGCATTTACTCGTATTGGTGTTTTCGTTGCAAAGATCCATTCGTTAGTCCTTAGCATCGGTGTCCACGATAGATCCCTCATGAATTCTTCATATTCACAGTCCAACTTAGTATCATTATTGAAGAATCCTATTTCGCATTCAACCACACCAGATCCTTGACTGTAAGTCGTTCTGACGTCGTAGCATAAATACGTAATATCGTTCACCATTGCACATGATTGGACCAGCGTCGCATTCGTTGGAAAGTAGACATCTCGCTGAGGTGAAATCGCCAAGTACTGCGTAGACAGTGTTAGGGCAATTAGCATGCCTTGTGTCAGTCGTGGTATGGGGATCAAATTGAAGAGTTGGAATCTTCTGTCATCGATCAAGGGAATCCTTATGTTGAATATAAGGTGGTTATCTGCAACTTCCGCTGATACCTTCAGAAGTTTATAGATTGTCACAAGATTTTCCTTTTCTACCGGCAACTGCAATGTGCTTGGCAAATAATTTCGAATCTTTGCTATTTCCTCTGTCAGTTGAATAGGTGAAAGCAGCAACGGGTGAATTTTGCCATAATTGACGTCTGTTAGAATTGAAAATATTGCTATTTGTGTCTGTTGCAGCTCTGCCTTAATGATCTTTAACTGAAGCGCAAGAGAGGTCTAAATCTGAAAACCTGCCTGCTTGCTGAAGTAGTCTTGTTGCTTATTTAGGATGCGTTCGACTTCAGTTAATTACTAATCGATCTCGTCAAATTTTGTAGTTATTGCCCTTTGATCTTCCTTAATTAAGTTGATTGTTGAATCCACTACTGACGTTTGATTTTTTAGCAACGTCAGTAGATGTTCTTGGTTATCCGTTATCTGGTCAATTGTTGCGGACATCTGCTCAGCGTAGGTTGAGTCTAACACTCCAAAAAGTGTATTGGCGATATTGCCGATCAGATTTACAGCTCCTTTCCTTTGACGTCTGGATTCCATTATCTTATCGTTGGACTTCAATTGCTCCAGATCTAGGAGGAATTGATCCCTTAGCGCGTTGCAGTTTGTATAATTGTCCATGTGTTGGCATAATCGACTTATCGCAGCTGTTCCTCTCTTAAAAGTAACTAAATTGGATTGAAGCCGCTTGAGATCAAAGAAAGCGACTAGATTCCATTCAGCGGTCGTTAGCTTTATGGTTCCCAATCCTTCAAAATAGATTCCTGGTGTTGTGTCATATCTTGTTATGGCAAATGGCGCAGCTATTGCTAATGGTAGCACGAAAAGAATACAGAAGAGTGCAACCAATGTATTGGTCGCATCGCACTTGCGTTTTTTGGGTTACTGACACCCTGCTGTTCGCTTCCCCTGCTGTTCGCTTCCGGCACTCCCATCAAGTTCTACTTCGTGCCCCGTCCTAGCGGCCAATTGAGTCGTGGTATGTTGTCTTCTTTTATAATGACCATGGCATCAGGTTTGATGTTTGGTAAATGTGTCCTCCACTTAGCTCTTTGTTGTAGCTGATTTAGGTACTCTGTCGACCAGCGCCTCCAAAACTCATGCTTAAGTTGTGTTACTAATTTCCATCTTGTCTGCACACTAGTACTGATTTTCTTGAATGAAGGATCTACTTGAGCCGTTAAAGGTTCTCCAATCAAGAAGTGTCCTGGGGTCAAAGCGGTCAAATCATTCGGGCCTTTAGACATTTCTGTAAACAGTCGAGAGTTTAGATTGCTTCAATTTCTATGGCCACCGTTTCCAACTCTTCATATGTCAAGGATACAGTTGAGACACTTCTTGTTAACAAGTATTTTGCAGATTTCACTGCAGATTCCCAGAGCCCTCCGAAATGTGGAGACCGGGGAGGAATAAAATGGAAATTTATGCTCTTACTGCAGCAAGCATTTGTGATTTTCTCTCTAGCTTCTGATGAATATAAGTGGTACAGTTCATTCTTTGCACCGACGAAATTGGTTGCGTTGTCACAAAATATGTTTTGGCAATGCCCTCGCCAGCTTATACATCGCTTTATTGCCCCTATGAAAGCGGCTGTGGTGAGGTCTGACACCAGTTCAAAGTGTACGGCTTTGGTGGCGAAACAGCAAAATATGGCGATGTACGCTTTATGAGGTCGCAGTAGTCAACACCGCTATTAATAAACGGTCGTGCTGGGCTAGTCCGTTCTGGAGGTAGATTCCCCATAACTTGATTTAGCAGCTTGGGATTGGCTCTGGAGCATTTAACGCAATGTTGAACAATAGATCTGACCATCAGCTTTCCTTTTATAGGCCAAAACCTTTGTCGCACTAGGGCGAGCAAGATTTGTGGTCCACAGTGAAGATGAGTAGCGTGCACTCGTTGTATTAAAAGTTTTACAATGGGATCATTGTATGGAAGGAGCATTGGATGCTTGGCGTCATAACTTATCGTTGTTATAGTTAAGCGACCACCCACACGAATAACGCCCCTTTCAACCAAAAAAAGGATTCAGAGAGGCAAGCGTACTACTCTTGGGTACTTGTTCACCCTTCGAGAGTACCTTGATTTCTTCCAAAAATTCTGATTGCTGTAATGTTTTTACTATAAACACCAAAGAATCGTTTAATTCCTGTGGTGAAAGTTGGAGCTGATTGGAGTCTGACACACCTTTAAAACGCTTCACGTTGCGGATTATGTCCAATAACCCGTTGGAGCGTCGTATTGTATACACTATTGCTGATGGGTCGGCGCTGACTATAAGTGATGCTGGCATCGTGCGTTTTCGTTCCATGTCATTTACTATGGATAAGCTTGGTATAAATTTTGGCGGCCAATTCTCCTCTACTCCGTGCAAAAACACTGGCCTGTATAACCATAAATTGCAGCCTATTAGTTTTGTCGGAAACATTCCTCTGGATAAAACATCAGCTGGGTTGTGCTCTGATGAAACATGACGCCATTGTTCCGGCAACGTTGCCTCTTGAATAGCTGCAATCCTGTTCGCTACGAACGTTTGATAGGATACTGAGTTCGAGTTTATCCATGACAGCACAATTGTTGAATCTGTCCAATAAATGGTTGAAATGTGTGCTCGATTCAAGTCTTTCGTTACTCTGGTGGCCAGCTGAGCACCCAGCAAGGCCGCAAACAATTCCAACCTGGGCAATATTTGTCGCTTGAGTGGTGCAACCCGTAACTTCGCGCATAGGAGTCTCACTGCAACTTTATTTTCTGCACCAAGGGAACGTATGTATATAGCAGCACCGAAAGCCTTTTCCGAAGCATCCACGAATACATGCATTTGCATTGACTTTGGACGATTCCAGTCGAAGATGTGACGCGCTATTTTGAAGTTGCTGACTTCCATCAAGTCTTCTCTGAATGATGTCACCCTGTATGATGTTCAATTGATAGTGATTCGTCCCAAGCCAATTTTAGCTGCCACAGTTCTTGTATAAATATTTTTGCCATTTCCACTATTGGTGCGAGGATTCCAAGGGGGTCGAAAAGCCTGGCTAAATCTGAACTCACTGTTCTCTTGGTGATGCGCTTGTGGGGAGATAATTAACCTTGATACAGAATTTATCCTCGTTTGGCAGCCATGCTAGGCCCAGGGTGTTAATCATGTTCTGCTCACTTGACAAATCAAGGTTCTTCTCTTGATTGTCCACTACGACCCCTTGAAGTAGTTGACGTTGGTTTGCGCTCCATTTATGCAGTGTGAAGCCACCTGAATTTAAAATATGTACTAGTTGGCGTTGTGTTTCGATTGCTATACTCATATTGTCTGATCCTCCCAATCCATCATCGACGTAAAAATTCTTATCAAGAAATTGCGCTCCTAGTGGATAGCTGTTGCTATTTTCTGTAACAAGCTGTTTCAGGCATCTAATCGCCAGGTATGGCACTGGTCTAGTTCCATATGAAACAGTATTGAGTTCATAGTAGTTAACTTGTTCACTTGGGCGCCTTCTCCAGATAATGAGTTCATATCTTCTGTCCTCAGGATGAACAAGAATCTGACGATACATCTTTTTGATGCCTGTCGTAAACACAAACCGCGGGAAACGGAAACGCAGCAATGTTGAAAAGAGATCGTCCTGAATAACTGGTCCTGTATGCAATATGTCGTTCAGCGACTCACCTAATGAACCCTTCGCCGATGCATCGAATACTACTCGTAGTTTCGTGGTAGCGCTGTCAGGTTTGACCACGCAGTGGTGAGGCACAAAATAATTGGGTGTTAAAATGGATTCTTTGTCGATCTTCGTCATGTGTCCTAAGGTTTCATATTCATCCATGAACGCGACATATTGTTGTCGTAACGTTTCATCTTTTGATAACCGCCGTTCTAGTGACAGGAATCTGTTCAATGCAACGCCTTGCGATCTCCCAATCTCTCTGGACTATCAGCGAATGGAAGTTTTACCATAAAGTTGCCCTTTGTCAATCTGGCTATATTCTGTGTGAACTGCATTTCACACTGATGCTCTGCTTTGGAACGTGGTTGATCTGCTACCACTACTTCCTCCATTTTCCATAACCGCTCAATGCCTTCTTCTAGATTGCTTTCCTCAGTGACGCATACTTCACATTTTAGCGACTCTATTTCCTTGCTGTTGTTTACCCTTCCTGACACTATCCAACCAAAAACTGTATTCTGTAATACTGGGAGATTCTTTCCCAAAGATATTTGTCCAACCATCAGCAGTTGGTAGTATAACTCAGCTCCTAGGAGGACATCGATTGCTTGTGGGTGATGAAACTTTGGATCAGCTAAATTTATGTTCCTTGGTATCGTCCACTGAGATATATCAATAGAATGTGATGGCTGTTGAAATATGATGTTCTGGAGAACAAACGTCTCTAAACGCGTCTTGAAGTTATTTTGTAAAGATTGCACACAGACATTAATCCGATGATCTGTTTTCTTTGTTCCTTGCCCAATGCCCTGAATACTCATCGAAGTCTTTGAGCACGTTATTCCCAATCTCTTCACGATCCTTTCTGTCACTAGGTTGACTTGCGACCCGGAATCAAGGATACCTCTGCACTCCACTTCTTGTCCGTTGTTAGCTACCAGCTTGATCACTGCTGTTCCTAATAGGACGTAGAACCGAGAAGTGCAGTCTTGTGCTACGCTTAATGACGTTGCTCGGGAATATTGTTCCACCTTTGTACTGGAATTGACCTTGTTCTCTTCAGACCTTTGTTGATTATCATTCGTGGCGTTTGACGAGTTGCTGTCCATATGAAGGAGAGCGTTATGGTTTTTGTCACACTTCATACAGTTTCTGGATGTGCACCTTCCTGCCATGTAACCTGGCTTTAAGCAATTTAAGCACTGCTTCCTCACAAATTAATACCGCTCGGCTGGTTTAAGCTGTAGGAAAACTTGACAAGCATATAACTGATGAGTCCCCTTTTTGCACGACTGACATATCGTAGTTAATTGTCGTACAGCCGCCTCTGACGTGACTGATCTCTGCATTGAATGCGATGCAATGTTCTCTCTCTTTGACTAAATGACTCAAGAGATTGGAATCGCTTCTCCAAAAAAAGATATAAATTCTTCTATGGTTGGAAGTCTTGGTGACTTCAGCGATTGCTGGAATGCAAGATATGTCGTTCGATCCACCTTTTTTATCAGGATGTGCAGCAACAGTGGGTTCCATGATGAAGTCACGATGCCCAGATTGTTTAATGCTAGTAAACATTCCTTTGTAGTGTCATAAAGAATTTTTATTGAAGCTGCTGACGGCAACATCGTAGGTTGGTCTAATAGCTTTTGATTTAGCGTAGATGTCAATATTCTCATGTTGTTGTATCTTTCCTGCAGCATCTTCCGTGCTGTTTCATAATTTGCTTCAGAGAGCGAAAGGTGTCGAATTTACTTTTCTGCATCTCCTGATACATTCATTTTTAGGTACCACATCTTCTGAATAGTAGGCAGCGGTTGATTATGTACCAGTTGATTGAAGAGGTCAAAGAATTGTCCCCACTTCAGATAATCCTCGCTGAAAGATGGAATATTGATTCGAGGGAGTTGCAATGAACTTGTGACGCCTGCATTTAACGCTGATGGGTTATCACAACTCCTGGTCCCGTGAGACGTCGTGGATTTTGCCTTTAGCGATAATTCCGTCAGTACGCCTTGCACCTGCTCCTCAATGCGGTTGTATGCTGCTTCGTTGTAACCCACAGAGGCTGGATCAGCGCAGAGTTCCCAGATGTCTAAATTTAAAGCTTCTGTCTGCTGCCACATTCGTTGTAGGGTTTCCAACTTCACCTCATAATGCTGCTTAGGATGGTCGGTCTGATTATCATTGCTTTCTTCACCTACTGCAGCGCTTATTGTGGTTTCTGGTAACGTTTTGAGTGCAGTCTCGAACTCACTCTTGTATTTCGTTGTTACCGCCATGACTTCCGTGTAGTAATTTTTTGAGAAGTAGTCATGATTCATTGGTGCTTGTGGAAACGCTCTTATTTGTTGATCGAGGTCCTGGAAAAGTGATGTTGCCTCCTTCAGACGTTGAATTCGCTCTTCGTAGTGTTTACCATTCGCCTTACGGTCACTTGAGTCCTTTTTGAAGTTTCTAACTATAGTGAAGATTGCTTCACCTAGCTCCTGTTGAGCTGCCACGAGTTGCTCGAATGTCGCCATGTCCTTTGACAATCACGTCGGGGTCACCAAAATGATCAGGAAGCGTTTTCCCTGATATTAATTGGCACTTGAACCAATTAATCTATTTCTTTTGTTCACTTGCAGCACTTGAAACTGCAAGTTTTACTGTTGATACTATATTAATCGGCACTTGAACCAATTAATTTATTCACCTTGTTTACTTGCAGCACTTGAAACTGCATGTTTTACTGTTGATATTAATCGGCACTTGAACCAATTAATTTATTCTGATCCTTGATCCTTATGGTTACTTGCAGCACTTGGAACTGCAAGTTGAATTGTTGATCTGATTGCTAACTAAAATACCAATCCGCAGCGCTTGGAACTACAGACCGAATTAACACCGAAATGCACTGATTAACGGATGATTGGCAACAACTGCCCATTTATTATTTTTGCCTTAATTTATACATTAAATTATGTATATTACCCTATAAGCTATCAATTAACCTACTACAAATCTAAGTACATAAATTCTTATTTTTAATACACCAGCAGCACACACACACACCACGCCATCATATCCAACATGACTGCAGCTCGCTCACGGCCGTGAAAATGGTTCTCCTATTACAGTTGGCCGTTCAACCAGCCCTTTTTGCGGGTCAGCATATATTTGGTGACAGCATATATTTGGGCGTGAACGTGAAGTTTGTGCTGTGTGTTATCACGTTTGTTCAGTCTCCTTCATTCTGAACACTGACTTCTGCTTCGATGATTTCCTGTCTTCGTCGTCTTAGATACATCACTGCTGCAACGAAATTCTACTAATTTTAAATTGAGTGCATTTGAAAATTAAATGTAAATTATTCGGCTTTATATTCCATTTAATAGAATATTTCAGTAATAATTAAATGTAGAATAATAAACGTTGTTGTCTGATTTGTGCTCCTTAACCGTGGTACATTAGAAGTTTTCTCTTTTGCAAGCACTCACATCTTTATTACGTTGTGTTATTTTTCGTTTTCTACGTTGGCTTCGAAACGGTTTTCGTTGTCGTTGGTGGCGTACGGCCTCAACTCGCTTACATGGGCTGTGCACACTTTCTTGAATTTTAGATCTCTAATTGTCACAATGACTGGCGATACAAAGGCTATGATTTTGAATAGCCCTTTGTATTTTGGCGCAAGCTTTGCTGCGAAGTATTCCACTCCTTTCGATAAAGTATGTTGTTTTACCAATACGAGTTATCCGAGTTTGGGTGACCACTGGTGACGTCTTAAATTGTAATAACGCGCTTGGTCTGACGCTGCTAAAGCCTGCTTCCCTCGTACAATCTTAAAGATTTCCTGGAGTTGTTTCGCCCTCTCATGTGCAGTTTGCTCTCTCTGCCCATTACCTGGGGTCTTCTCGTCGAAAAGTGCTCCTGGCATTCGTAATTCCCTTCCTTGAACCAATAATGCCGGGCTGAATCCTGTGGTCTTAGATTGGCATGAGTTTATTGCAAGCATGATTTCGCGCAGATTGTCGTCCCACTTACGCTGCTCCCCGGCAGCTAGTTGTGCGATCATTGTTTTCACCGTTTTATTTACTCGTTCTGTCGGGTTCTCCTGTGGCGTGTAAGGCTCTGTGAATTGGTGCTTCACTCCGATGCTTGATAGAAATTCTGCGAAATGCTTACTCTTGAATTTCTTTCCATTGTCCGTGACTAGTATTTTAGGGACGCCAAATCTAGCTACGATTCGTTCTCGGAATCCTTTCAGTAGACCGTCCGCTGCAGCCTTTTGTAGTGGGATTATTTCCGTCCACTTTGTGAATTTGTCGAAGAAAACCAATAAAGTGGTGTTCCCGTGCGTTGAGCGTGGCAGTTGGCCGCCGAAATCGGCGCATACAATCGCACATGGTTCTTCAGCTAACTGCGTCAACATCTTTCCCGCTTGCTCTCGATGTTCGAATTTATATCGTTGGCACAAGTCGCACTGGTGAACGTAATGGCTGATGTCTCTGATCATTCCGGGCCAATAATAACGATTCATGATCCGCGTTGACGTCTTCCGAATCCCCAAGTGGCCTGCACATGCATTGTCATGATTCTCTTCTAGTACGCGTTCGCGTAGATGTGATGGTACACAAAGTTTCCATGGAGCGTTATCGTCATTAGCGGTCTGTCGCCATTCTATAGTCGGGAAATTTCTGTGGATTACCTGTTATTTCTTGGATCCTTCTTTTCCATCAGGAGCACCGTGGTGGCGGTGAACTTTCCTCGGTCGTGATTCAATTTGTCTCTGATGGTTGGCAGGAAAGCGCGTCGGCGACAACGTTTAATTTTCCTCTACGATATTTGACGTCGAAGTTGTACTGTTGCAGCTCTAAAGCCCAGCGAGCAATACGCCCTGAAGGGCTCTCGATGCTGTTGAGCCATTTCAGCGTTAGGTGTTCAGTCCCTAAGGTAAACTTGTAGCCCTCCAAATAGAATCGCATCTTCCGAATGCCCCATATGATAGCAAAGCACTTTTTCTCGGTTGCTGAGTAATTTAACTCCGCTTTGTTCAGTCTGCGGCTCGCATACGCGATAACCTTCTCGGAGTCGTCGACTTCTTGTGTAAGTACCGCTCCCAACCCGATATCGCTGGCGTCCGTTTGGAGGGTAAACTGTTTGGTAAAATCCGGACAGGTAAGTATCAGTGCCCTTGTAAGCGCCGCTTTCAACTTTTCAAATTCCTCTTGTTGCTCTGTCTGCCATTTCCAATGCTTTCCCTTTTTGAGAAGATTGGTCATCGGGTGCACTATCGTTGCAAATTCTGGGACGAACCTTCTGTACCAGAAGGAAATTCCCAAGCATCGGGGGAGCTCTCGCAGATTGGTGGGTGGTTCGAGTGCCTCTATCGCCGCGATCTTATCCGGATCAGTTCGGATGCCCTGTTCACTTACCACATGTCCGCGATATTTTCTCTTCTTTTGGAAGAACTCGCATTTGTCGATGTTCAACTTCAAATTTGCTGCACGCAGCCTCCGGAAAACATCTTGTAGGTGTCGCATGTGGTCCTCCTTTGACGCGCTGGTCACGATGATGTCGTCCAGGTACGCGAAGGCGTATGGTTCTAGCTCTGGCCCTATTACCTTGTCGAGTGCTCGTTGGAAAGTTGCTGGAGCCGAGTGGAGTCCGAATGGCATGACCTTCCACTGAAATAAGCCGCGCCCGGGCACTGTGAACGCTATGTAGGGTTTGCTGGCGTCGTCCATCGGAATCTGCTAGTATCTATTCTTTAAGTCCAGGCTGCTGATGAACTTGGCATTCCTGAGACGGTCAAGGATGTGCTGGATACGCGGCAACAGATACGCATCTGGTCTGGATCGGGAGTTTAGCTGCCGATAATCGATGCATAAAGATGTACCGGTCTTTTTCTTGACCAATAACCTTTATGAATCAATTCATCCACCTCCTTGTTGATGATTTCTTGCATCGCTGGGTTCCTCGGAATGTAACGCTGCTTTACCGGTCTCTCATCGATCATGGTGATCTTGTGTTTCGCGATGTTAGTGGGGCCCTCTAGTCTTTCAAACGCTCCCAACTCTTTCTTTAACAGGGTTTCTGTATCTTCGCCTGTTTCCTGATTTTCTGCCTCGCTTTTGGCTTCCCTGTCGACGGCACAGGTGTCCATTGCTGCTTTTACTCCGGGCTGCTGAGCGTCTTGAAAATTCAGCGTGAGTCCGCCACACGAGAAACTAGCTCCAGCCTTCGCGAGATAGTCCATGCCCAAGAGTAACTTGTCCACTGCGCCTGGTAGAATCAGTAATTTGGTGCGCAAAAAATTTTTTGATTTTTTTGAGAAAATTTTTTGAAAAGATTTTCTCCCAAATCTGATGGTGGTGTCGAGATATTTGGTTACCTCTCCTTGGCTACCGTCAGCCATCCGTACATATATGGGAGGGGTTAGTGTCTTCTCTTCTAGTCCGAGTTCCTCTGCCATTCGCCTGCTTATGAAACTGCGTGTTGCTCCAGTGTCAATCGTTGCGTCCAGCGTTCGTCCCACGATTTGAATCCTAGCGAGGAGGTGCGAAATTTCCATGTGTCTTTCGTTTCGCATTCTCTGTGGTTATGGTCTGCTCACGTACTCTGCCCTTGGAAGGAATGGTTTCAGTTCATCTCGTGAGCGCTTGTTCTCGTATCGTCTCATCTGGCTTTCTTTGAATGCACTCCAGGTCCTCTGCTAGGCTGACCAACTCGTCGAGGCGTGAAAAGTCCTTCCTTTTTATGTACAGTTGAAACTCTTGCCGCGAGTTACGAAACACACGCTCTAACTTCTGCGCATCTGTGAAGTCAACTGTTCTCATGAGATCGCAAATGTCTAACACAAAGTCCTTGAACGATTCGTGCTGTCGTTGCGTGCGCATCCTGATTCGGTCCTCTATTTGATCGAAGTATCTGCTCGATAAGAAAAACTTCAAGAAAGCGGTTTTAAAGTTGCTCCAGGTTCTCCAGTCGCGTTGGTTATTCCGAAGCCATGTGAGTGCACGGTCGCGAAGCAGTTCCGGCATCATCTGAGGTAAATAATCTACGGGTATCCGGTTTACTCCTGTTAATTCTTCCACCCTTTCAATAAAGAGTAACGGGTCCTTGCCACCGTCGTTTTGAACGTTCCATTTTCGAACCTTGTCGATGATACTGGCCGGGTCCACCGACATTTCCCGTGGCCTTGTGTACATAATATTTCGGCTGGGTTCGGTGATGACGTTTTCGCTGACTGTAGGTATCGATAGGTGAAATTGCTTTTCACTAAGCTTAGGTGAAGCCGCTCTAGTCTGTGTCTCGTTCCGATCATCTCCTGATCGTGGTTGCCGCGTCGGTGATGGCCCTCGGGCCGCGGTGTGCATTGCCTTTAACTCCAGCACGCGCGCATATACCACGGGATCCTTCTCTACTGCTATGACAAAAGCGACGAACTGCTTTCTTAGTTCATCGGCGGTTCCTGTCTCGTCTAGATCGAACTCTTTGGCATATTCAATTAATTCTTCCTTGCGCAGTGTGTAAATCCATGAACGTTTCGACATTATTTTAGCTTTAATCATGATGTGATGATTATTAATCATGATTATTTGATGTATCAGGTCCTGTTCGGGCGGCACTGTAACGATGCTTTCTCTTCGCCTGGATATAACTCAGTCCAGTCCAAGGTCTCGTTCAGTTATTTATTTGTTAGAACGCAATACATCAAATTTTATATTAACAATTTTATTGAATTGCTTTTGATTTTGGGTTACAACGTTTCTCAATGTTCCTAACGATAAGTTTCTTACATAAGGTTACAATAAGTTTGCTGGAAATTAAATATTATGGATTAGGCTGTAAGCAAATAGTTAGATTGCTGGAAATCAAAAGTTATCTAATGAGGCTGTAAGCAAATCGTTAGATTATCTTTATAATTTATTCAATTAGGCTGGAAAGGAAATTTTCTTGTTAGGTTCTCCTTGAGGCGAGTCACTCCGCTTTGTTGTTGCTATGAGTCGCGGGGTATAAACCCACAGGCCGACTGTCTCTCTGCCGCAGGGTATAAACCCGCAGACCAACAGGGCTATGCTACTATGAGTCGCGGGGTATAAACCCACAGACCGACTGTCCTTCTGGCTCGGGGTATAAACCCACAGACCGACAGGGCAATGTTGTTATGAGTCGCGGGGTATAAACCCACAGACCGACTGTCCTTCTGCCTCGGGGTATAAACCCACAGACTGACAGGGCAATGTTGTTATGAGTCGCGGGATATAAACCCAGAGACCCAGTGTCCTTCTGCCTCGGGGTATAAACCCACAGACCGACAGGGCAATGTTGTTATGAGTCGCGGGGTATAAACGCAAAGACCGACTGTCCTTCTGCCTCGGGGTATAAACCCACAGACCGACAGGGCGATATTGGTTGCAGCGGTGCGCCAGCTGCGCTCTTGATGGCGGCGTCGATTGAGACGTTGGCTCCGATGTTGACTGCGGCATCGACCGAGGCGTTGGCTTCAACGTTGACTGAGACGTCGACTGAAGCGTTGGCTTCAACGTCGACTGAGCCGTTGGCTTCGACGTTGAGTGCGACGTCGACTGAGGCGTTGGCTTCGACGTTGACTGTGACGTCGACTGGGGCGTTGGCTTCGACGATGACTGCGACGTCGACTGAAATTTCCTTGCGCTGTTGACTGCGAGTCCCTTTGATGCCGACTCGGAGTCCTTTCGATGCAGACTGCGAGTCCCTTTGATGCCGACTCGGAGTCCTTGCGTTGCTGACTGCGAGTCCCTTTGATGTCGACTCGGAGTCCTTTCGATGCAGACTACGGGTCCCTTTGATGCACATTCGACGTGCTGCAGCACTTAACGCAGAGAATCGTCGAACCAATCTCTGATTATCACTGGTTTCTTCACCTACTGCAGCGCTTATTGTGGTTTCTGGATACGTTTTGAGTGCAGTCTCGAACTCACTCTTGTATTTCGTTGCTACCGCCATGACTTCCGTGTAGTAATTTTTTGAGAAGTAGTCATGATTCATTGGTGCTTGTGGAATCGCTCTTATTTGTTGATCGAGGTCCTGGAAACGTGATGTTGCCTCCTTTAGACGTTGAATTCGCTCTTCGTAGTATTTACCATTCGCCTTACGGTCACTTGAGTCCTTTTTGAAGTTTCTAACTATAGTGAAGATTGCTTCACCTAGCTCCTGTTCAGCTGCCACGAGTTGCTCGAATGTCGCCATGTCCTTTGACGATCACGTCGGTGTCACCAAAATGATCAGGAAGCGTTTTCCCTGATATTAATTGGCACTTGAACCAATTAATCTATTTCTTTTGTTCACTTGCAGCATTTGAAACTGCAAGTTTTACAGTTGATATTAGTCGGCATTTGAACTAATTAATTTATTCTGATCCTTGATCCTTATGGTTACTTGCAGCACTTGGAACTGCAAGTTGAATTGTTGATCTGATTGCTTACTAAAATACCAATCTGCAGCACTTGGAACTACAGACGGAATTAACACCTTAATGCACTGATTAACGGATGAATGGCAACAACTTCCCGTTTATTATTTTTGCCTTTATAATTAATTTATACATTAAACGACAGCTGCTTTGGAGGTTGCAGCTCCTGCCAATAGACGTAATGGGCAAGTTGCTAGCTAGGTGTTCGGCTATAAGACTAAATGCTGTAAAGAGATGGACCAATACTAAAGTTGGTCATCAGACTATTTTGGAAGGATTATCATCCTCCTTTGAAAACCTTGACTACACCATTCCAACCTTACTACCAGCACAAAAATTTCGAAAGGAAATTCCAACCAGGGGTGACTGGGAGGGCAATTTTCGCTTTCCGGACCATTGCAGCGTCTTCCAGGCGGCAGTGATGGCAATTCGGGAGTCACTGTCCTGGCTGAAGGATAATCAGACATTCTCCGAGGATGTCTGTATTTATACCGATAGCCAGGCTGCGATAAGATCCCTGGAATCGACCTTCACCACTTCGTTGGTGGTAAAAAGCTGTCACCAATCTCTTAACGAGATTGCGGAACAGATATCTTTAAAATTGTGCTGGGTCCCAGGACACAGCAACATTCCAGGGAACTGCCGAGCGGATGAATTAGCACGCCTGGGTAATGAATCAGGCATCATAACAGATAACCTAGACACGGCTATGCCATTTGCTACCTGTAAGTATTTATTGAAAACAGAAGCCTTAATGGAGGCTAACAAAAGGTGGGAGGAGAAGGTGACTTGCGGTATTGCATGACAACTATGGCCTCGGTATCACTGGAAGAACTCGCAGGACCTCCTAACGTTGAACAAGGAAAACATCCGGCGAGTGATAGGAGTCATAACAGGACATTGCCTTTTTGGGGCTCATGCTAGGAGGCTGGGCTTTTTCTCGAATGATTTCTGCAGGAGCTGCAGAGATGAGGAAGAGGAGGAGACCGTTTCTCATCTCTTATGCAGCTGCCCAGCCCTAGCTCAAATGAGACTGGCCCACTTGGGTGTCTACTTTTACAAGGACCTTTGTGATGTGAGTCCACTCAATGTGAGGGATTTAAATCGCTACATAAATAGCACTTTGTGGCTGACGTAGCCTTGAGGGGGAGAGATCCATATGGCATCACAATGGACCTTTATGGTCTAAGTGTGTTCGCATGAACAGCCATAACTACCTACCTACCTTCATTAAATTATGTATATTACCCTATAAGATATCAATTAAACGAGTACAAATCTAAGTACATAAATTCTTATTTTTAATACACCAGCAGCACACACACACCACGCCATCATATGCAACATAACTGCAGCTCGCTCACGGCCGTGAAAATGGTTCTCCTATTACAGTTGGCCGTTCAACCAGCCCTTTTTGCGGGTCAGCATATATTTGTTGACCGGCCGTGAACGTGAAGTTTGTGCTGTGTGTTATTCACCTTTGTTCAGTCACCTTCATTCTGAACAGCCCTTCTGTGCAGAGTCAACACAGAATTGACGTTGTAGGAAATGGTTTTGAGGTTGTTTAATTTAAACATAGTTCAAATATAAACTTCCCCAAAACCAAACCCTTTTCTTTGTCCTGCAGCTTCGCATAGCCTGCAGGAACAATCTTCCGTGCTTTCTCCAGCAACGTCAGCAGATCACTTCCTAGTAATCGCTCGGCATCTGAAAATAGATTAAAAGTGTTATCATGGGAGGGACGGGGAGGGGAGGATGGCTACTGCCTTGGGCGGCGGAGTGGCCTTGGGGGAAGCCTTGGGATAAACCTTCGGGGAAGATTTTTGAGTTTTTAAACTCCAAGCAGCGGCTTGGGCGTAAGAAATAGCGCTCTTGGTGGCGCGTTTAGCTGACTCAAGAGCAAATTTCTGCTGCTGTTGGGATTTGGCAGCGGCTTTTTTGCGGGAATCTGCCACCTTCTTATAGACGGGGCAGCCGCGGAAATTGGCAGGATGCTTGCAGTTCACGCAGACGACTTTGCCGTCAGGCTTATCAACGACGGTTCGTTGGCATTGGCCTGGAGCGTGCTGCTGGCTGCATTTAACGCAGCGGAAACGCATGCCGCAATTTGTGGCGATATGGCCGAAATTTTGGCAATTTCGGCACTGGGTTACGCCGCTGGGGTGGAGTTTCTCCCAAAAAACCTTTTGGTTAAGGAGCAGCGTGCAGCTGAACACAGCAGAAATGTCGCAATCCTTGTTGACTTCAACAAGGAAATTGCTCTGCGAGAGGAAACCTTGGATTTGAAACGCGATACCTTAACGATTTGGAAGTTAAGGTCCTCCAAGGCAACCTTAACATCGTTAGGCTCGTAGCTGTGGTGAAGGCCCTTGAGAAGCAAGAGCGACTTTCGATCTTCCTTCGAAGTGAAGGAATTGGATTGGCATTTCTGCGCTTTCAACCAATCTTTGGTCAGACAGAATCCAATTTTAGACTCCGTGGATCACTGATCTAGGCTTGTTAATATTGCCTATCTTGTACGCAATATTGTTCTTCTTTGCATACGCATTGAAGGCGGCCACATTCACGTCGAAACAGTAAATGGGCGGAAGATAAGTCTTCTTGGGCTGAGTGCCCACGACTGACGGCTGCTTGGCAGTGGCAGTGGCAGCGGAAGCGGCCTTGCGGTGAGCCGTGAGGAATTTGCTCAAATGGGGAACTGCTTTAGCAGTTGAAGAAGGACGGGTTGAGGTAGGAGGAAGCAGCAGCAGCAGTAGAGGCGCCAGCGGCAGCAGCGGTGGCGTCAGCAGCGGCAGAGGCGTCAGGAACTTCGATGTCGACTGACATGTTGTCGTCTTCAGATTCTCCTGGGATCGGAGGAACAGAGCCAGGCATGTCATCGTAGAATTCCTCGATGCAGCCAAGCTGTGCATAACTGCCATCGAGGAATGGCCTACCGTGGCTATCAGCGCCTTCCGCTAAAGCACTCTTGAAACGCGCCATCGCCTCATGGACAGCGCGTTCCATTTCTCCCATATTGCCCTCACCGCTCATGGCAAGCAAAAGGCTCATCGCTTGCAGATTCCTTCCGGGTAATTCACCTGAAAAACACGTTAAGAATTAGAATATACCAAAAAATTGGGGTATTGAAATAAAGCACACAGGATTGCGGAAGGCAACCTGAAAAGTGCGTAAATGCTTAAAAAAGCAAGTAAATGAAATTTAACTCTTTAAATTTAACGTCTTTAAAAAGACGATTAAATTTATTTAAATTGGAGCAAGAAAATAGAGATTTTATCTCCTTATTGACGTCTTAAAAAAGATGGCTGCGAAGCTTTCGATAATAGAAACAATATCTCTTAAAAAACGTCTTCAAAAAGACGGCTATACGAGCGCAGGAAAAGACGTCATTCACGCTAGAAAGACGAAATGATTAAATGATGAATGATGAATGAATTGAATGAAAATGAATGAAATCAAATGATGAATGATGAGTGTTAGTGATTCGAGACTGACTTCAAATGATGGCTTCAGCAAATGTGGTCACTTCAATTAACAATTCGAAGTTTGTAAATCCTAACAAGTCTTTTGCTAGTCTCTTTAAAGTTTCTGAAGCAAAGAAAACCGCAAAACCGGCTTTAATTGAGGAATTCTTAAAAATTGCCAAGTCACTGTGTCAACCAGTCGAGTTTTCGTTAGAAGAGAAAATTGCGTTATTTTTATCAGATTACAAATCGCTGACTAAAGTGGAAGCTAAAAAACGTTGCTTGACTCTTCTGCAAGAAGTTAACGATTCCTATGGTCCGTGATTTCCTTAATGTTCTTTCTTTTAATGTAAGGTCACTGATTGATGTGAGCCGAAGATTAGAGCTAATACAATTATTAAAACTAAATAATATTGACGTTGCGTTCGTACAGGAATCTCACATAAAAGCTAATCAAAAAGTTTACCTGGAAGATTTTAGTTTTCTTCGTGATAATAGTCACCTTGGGGTTGGCATAGTGCTACGTAAATCTTTAAATTTTTCGAAACTTAATTGTGCTGGAATTACTTTTCCAAATTTATTGCTTTCAATTGATACACTAGTGGCTGGTGATTTAAAAAAAATTTTGTTCGGGTCTTTTTATATTCCGTGTAATTTTCCACATTCTTTAATTATCGATGGGCTATCAAACTTTGCGCGCTTTTCTCAAAATTTTGATGGAGCTATTGTTGGAGGAGACTTCAATTCAAAAAACACTGACTGGGGTGACTCCTCAAATAATACGAATGGTAATGCTCTTTTCACTTGGTTACAACACAATGTGCTCAGCTTCACTAGATTATCGGACTCGACACCTTCTTATCCTTACGGTTCATCTTTTCTCGACCACTTCTTAATTAGTTCAAATCTTTTAAATATCACAAATCCAAATTTTGAAATTTCCAGTCTTCCTTCCTTTTCTAATCATTTTCCTCTTAAATTGCGTATAAGATTCACGGATTTTGACTTTGTTCTTCATTCCCCGCGTTTTTTCACCACCTTCAAAAGAACCAATTGGGATACGTTTAGAAATGATTTTGTTAATGTTTTATTAGACAATTTTCCTCCCACTGATAGAAATTTAAGTAATCACGAAATAGATACTTTCATAGCGCTGTTTTCAAATTCTTTAAATTCATTAGTTGCGATTCATTCTGAAAAAATTATTAGAGGAAATAAAAAAATTATTATCTCTGACAATGTAAAATACCTGTTCAAAATCAAACATCGCTGGCAGAGGGATTTGAAACGTATTTATCATTATTATATGAACCGTTCAAGTCCAAGCTACTTACTCCTGTCTAAGCAAATTCAATTGTTGAGCATCATTATTATAAAACAAGTGGAAATTGAACATTCTAAAATTTTTAGCGATAAACTTAGCAAAATTGTGCCAGGTCCAGGGGCGCATAAACAAATCTATAATTTAATAGGATCGAAAAAGAAATCACTACCAACCAATCTTTCTATTAACGGCGTCGATATTCAAAATAACGATGAAAAAGTGCAACATTTGCTAGCTCATTTCTCGAATATTTACATGGGTTGTCCTCTTGGTAGGGACACTTCCTTTATAGAAAATACACTAACAAATATTTTTGCTCAAGAATCACAAAGCACACATATTTTCAGTAATGATTTTAGTGCACTTAATGAATGCAACCATCCTAAGTTGACTGATTTGGACGAAGTTCTTTCTTGTGTTGTTGAATTGAATAGTAAAAAGTCTTCTGGACTAGACGGGATTTCAAATTTCTTAATTAAAAAGTTTCCTATGAAAGCTTTTCAGTTTATTGCAATTGTTTTTAATAATTGTTTAAATAATTCATATTTTCCTGACGCGTGGAAAATCTCCAAGATTGTTCCAATTCAAAAAAAGTCAAACAGTTTTGAGTTAAATAACCTGAGACCAATTTCTTTGTTATCTAACCTTGGAAAACTTTTTGAAAAAGTTATTCGTAAAATTATGGACGTCGGGATAGATCCTTCTTATATTCCAAACTTGCAAATTGGTTTCAAAAAGGGTCACTCAACTGTTGATGCTTTATTGAAATTTCAAAATGATATAGTTTCCAACTTGCGGATTCGTCGTTGCACCGTTGCAATTTCCTTAGACATTGAAAAGGCTTTTGATCATGCTTACCATAACGGAATCCTTTTTAAAATGTTTCAAATTGGCTTCGATTCTTTAATTATTAAATTATTTAAGAGTTTCTTTGTCAACAGAAAGTTTTGTGTCCTTTTTAATGGAATGCTTTCAGATATTGGAGACATAAATTGTGGAGTTCCTCAGGGTTCTATCTTAGCACCTCATCTTTTCAATATTTTCATGTACGATTTCCCTCATGTCGGTCCTAATTCAACGGGTCTCTTGTATGCTGATGACTCTCTTCTGTACTCTCACCACGAGTCTCCTAAAATCGCGCTATACCAGACTGCGCAACATCTGATATCTTTAACCAACAGAGAGCGTTTAGCTGTTCAAATGTAAGGTATTTGTCACCTGTTGGCTTCATTAATGAAGCTGCGGCTAATTTTGATTTAAATGCATCTCTCTGTCATAATTTTTATAAGAATACAACCCCTGATTCCCATAGACGTTAGCCTTTAATGTATCTAAGAGGTTTGTTTACTCTTCTTTTTGTTTTTGTTTTTTCGTAGATTTAAGTTAGCATTAAGTCTATATTTTAGGTTAGGAGATATACTCTCAATACCTGTAAGCTCCGGGAGCAAAAGCGATTCACATGAATGTTTTTGTTAACTTCAATCTTTCTCTTTATATATTTAAGTACGATACTGTTGTTCAATTATGTTTTGAAGATAATACATTATAGTCTTTAATTTTGTTAACACTTTCATATGAATTTTATAACTTATAACTTGTTTTGAAAAAGGCTCAATAAACAAAATTTGAATTTGAATTTTCTTCGAGTACGCACGCTCCTGTTGTGTTCTTCGGGATGCGAAAATGGCCTGTTGCAGGAAAGTCCGCGTACACAAAAAACAACACTTGTATTGTGATTTGATCTATTTTTTATTATTTAGACCGAGCACCGGTCACTTTAAAAATCTCTTAACTTCTGACTGAAAATCAATCTTACTATTACACATTAACTTCGGCGTCGTCTCTTGACGGCACTGAAGTGGGTCAGTTATTTGGATGTCGCAATCTCAAAACTTCTTAATTCGCGAAATTAATATTTTATTGATATTAATTTCGCAATCGCATGTTCTACTTTTCTAAGTAGAACTCTTGTCTTCCGCGTTGCAATTTTCTTTAGTTACGTTTTCGTTTTAATAAAAGCTTAAAGCTCAAAACTTCTGCCTAAAAGTATTCTTACTTGTGTAACTTTGAATTGCTTACATTATTCAATAATTCGAATTAACAATAAGTCATTCGTTTCATTTGTTTTTAACAACGGCCGTTGACCGAATGAAGCGAAGCAAAAGTGCTGCGCTTGCATTTTAACGGTTCTTGGCTTGCTTCGACTATTCTGTTATTTGAGTCGATCGTGGCCTTGAACTAATTATGTTTAAACTGGCCTTGAATATTATTGTTCCGTTAAATTGAAACTTAGTCATTGTGATTGCGACACACAACATCCCTCACTCCTACGGGAAGAAAAATTTATTATCGTGAAGCGATGGTAAATTTTTCATGTATGTACATATGTATGTACATATATGAATATGGCATCACAATGGATCCATATGTCATCACAATGGACCTTCATGGTCTAAGTATGTTCGCATGAACAGCCATAACTACCTACCTACATATCTATGTATATTAAATGGGAGAGCTTAGTTTAATGATTTTTAGTCTCTAGAACATTATGTTAATATTGTTATAAAGTTTTAGCTGTTTACTTAATAACGTAAAGTTTTACATTTCATTGAATATTACTGCGATAATTCTATTATTACATTGTTGTTGTTTTTACCAATTTGTTGTTGTCTACATTGTTCTTTAATTTTATCTGTTTCTGTTTCTAATTTTGTGAACAAAATTTTAGATCTTACTTTTGAAAGTTTAAAAATTTTAACAGTTGTGTATATTTTATTCTTATTGTAACGTTGTATGCGGCTGCTACTTTCGTTGTCCTTGGAGATGGACCAGATATTGCCTTATTGGGTGCTTCCTGATTTGTCGGCCGATTACCCGCATCGGGAGGGTCTTGATTGATGATGTTGATCATCGCTCGGATTGCCTGTGGGTAGTAGAATCTTTGTACGTTCTGCTGCGGGTTGCGGGGTAGCTGCGATGTGGGAATTTCTGTGAATGCAGCTGGCATCGCTTTCTGGAGTGACCTCTAGCGAAAGACGCGCTTTATTGGTGTTACGAAACAAGTGTTTCCACGACAAAAATCGCCAAACACCGTCTGTTCCTTGTATAAATTGACCATTCATCGATTTCTGTTGATTGGACCAGGTGTTCCCACGATAGTTAATCGCCGAACTCCGCCTGTTTCTTGTAAACGTTGACCATTCATCGATTTTTATTGATTGGACCAGGTGTTCCCACGATAGTAAACCGCCGAACCCTTTTGTCCCAAGTTGTCGCTATGTTTATTAGCTTGTCGAAACTGCTTTTTCGTGATTGCTGACAACATTCGGTCCTGGTGAACTTCATCTTACATCGTCAATTTATGATCCCAATGATTGCTTCTATCGTATATTTGATCTGTGGGTTTCGCTGTAGCTGAATTGCTGCGCTGTAGCTGCATTCTTGCTGTTGATACAGCTACCCTTCCCCCCTTTGAAGTAATTGCTTGATTGGTGTTGTTGTAACTATTCGTTTGTTGTGCTTGTTGGCCTCTACACTCGTGTTACCAACTGGACATGGAAGTCTTCGTTTCAGCATATGTATTGCCAAGTTGCTTGTCAAATTTACAGTTTTGCTTCAATTTTACATTTAATTCTTCAATTTTTACATTTTCAACGATTCTTAGGTTTCCTTCTCTAATTGAGATTTCGTACGTGTACAATTATGTATAATTTTGTATTACATCGATTCTTTTCTAAAAATTATTGCATTTACATTTTCATTTTACGTTCTTAACAGCTGTATGCATGCGAGAGTGTGTTATATAATGTATCGCTTATACTTTAACCAATGTTTACAATTTAACTAAGTTTTTAGTTATGTATTTGCTTATTACTTCCCTTAAGTGTACTTATTAGGTCTTGCTAGCTAATTATGTATCTAGTCGGTAATTAGGTTTCAATTATGTATGTTCTTTCTTATATGTATGTATATCTATGTCTCTATCTACTTGTCATGTACTATAATTAAATATCTATGTATTCGTATAATTGTAATTTAATGTATGATCTTTCTATGAATATAATTTCCAAATTTATATAAATATTCTTATATCATTTTTGAACTTATATCTACTTAACCGGGGTATATATATTATTTCTGTTCTTTTCTTTTTCTTATATTGATTGTGCATTTATTAATTAAATAATTGCAAGAACAATGTTTCTGTGTTTTGTGCTTTCGCTGTTCAATAATTTAAGTTTTCATTGCATGTGCATTTATTTGTTTAACACAAGTAAGTAAATGCAAATGCAATTTGCATTAGTTGTTCTTTCAAATTATAATTTCATCAAACTTTCCATACTTTGGCTTGAATAAATATATTGCCTGGAAACTAAAAACAAACATTGAGTTTGTGTCAATGCAAGTTCATAGGTAAACACTTTCATTTTCCCACGACGGTCTATAACTAATGTATAGATCCCTAAGAAATTGGAAGTGTATCTTATTTAATAAAAACCATTCCCTTTGTGCAACAGCACTTACAGCTTCTTACGATTATCTATTTTCAATGTATAGATAGCCAAGAAACTGGAAATGTGCATATTGACATACTGTATATATTTTTCCCTTTTGTTTTTTTGTTAATTTCCCCCTATATATATAGTTATTTAAACTTATTTATTATTTTTGTTTATAGTTAATTATTATTTATCTGTTTTACGCTCGTTTAATTGTTGTTATATAATTTAAGTAAATTGTTATGATAGGGCTATTCTTTCGCTTTAATTTTTATCATTGTTGTAATAGGACTCTTGATGCTTACTATTTTGTATGGCCCTATCCATATTGGAGAGAATTTATTTTTCTTACTCTGATTTTTAATTAAAACACTATCTCCTACATTGAATTCTACTAAATTTAATTTTCTATCGTATTGAGCTTTGGATGTCTGCTTTGCCTTTTCCTGATTTTTCCTTACTATTTCGTGCGCCCTTTGTATTTGAAACTTTAGGATCTTGTTGGGATCCTCTGTATTATATACTGGACTACATTTTCTTTTTAAATTTGTCGGCATATCTATATCAAACCCGAATAATGTTCTAAAAGGTGTTTGTTTGGTCGTTATGTGCGGTATGTGGTTGTGAACGTGCATTGCTGCAGTTAACCACTGATCCCAATTCGAGCCATCTTCTTTTGCAAAACTACGCAAATATTCGGCTAAAGGCCGATGACTCCTTTCTAGCGAACCATTAGCTTGCGGATGGTACGGCGTAATGTGTAATTTCTTAATGCCTAATAGTTTGCATGTATCCGAGAATAATTTTGAAATGAAGTTGGTTCCGTTATCAGTGATAAGAACTCTTGGAATGCCGTAACGCGTAATAATCTCATCGTAAAAAGCCCTAGCTACTGTGCTCGCTTCTGCGTCTGGGATGGCAACACATGCCATGAATTTAGAGAAATCGTCTTGGAAAGTCAAAATATACTTATTGCCCGAAACAGTTTCTGGCAGAATACCTACAATGTCCATATAAACTTTATCAAATTGCCGCATTGGTGTATCTGTTAATACCATAGGCATTTTTGTTAATTTTGAGCTTCTGTTCACCTGGCATTTTGGACAAGTTTTCACATAGCCCTTTATCTGCTTCTGCATCCATGGCCACCTATATTCTTGTCGTATTCGAAGGTAAGTTTTTACCGCGCCTTGATGACCCCCAAGTGGTGTCTGATGGAAGTCTTTTATTATGGTATCTATTTCTTTTGGATCTGTTAACAAATCAATATGTTTTTGCCCACCTGTTCCTGGACTATCGGGTTCTATAGACATTAAAGTTGCTTTTTTGTTATCTATACCAGAGCTATCTTGTTCTTTCGTTTTCGAGCGTGTTTGAACTTCTGTAACGGTATTGCTTGCCTTGGGTATCCTGCTTAATGCATCAGCATTCAAGTTTGTTTTCCCTGGCTTATAGACTATTTCGAAGTCGTATTCTGACAATTTCTGCCTAAATCTTGCCAATCTTGAAGTCTGGTCTTTTAAATTAGCTATTCCCTTTAATGGTTGGTGGTCTGTACAAATTTTGAAATGTCTTCCTAGTAGATAAGCTCTAAAATTTTTAGTTGCCCAAACAATTGCTAAAAACTCTTTTTCTATTGTAGAATACCGTTTTTCTGTATCACTTAATGTTCGGCTGGCGAAAGCTATTGGTTTATCTTCGCCGACTCTTCCTTGAGAGAGCAGTGCGCCTAATGCTTCATTACTAGCATCCGTGCTTAATAAAAATTCTTTTGAAAAATCCGGGTATGCTAATAATGGTGGTGAAGTAATGGCTGCCTTCAAGCTGTCAAATGCTTTTTGACAGTTTTCAGTCCAAATAAACTTTACATTTTTACCCAACAATTTACTAATTGGCAACGCTATCTTTGCCGTGTCAGGTATGAATTTTCTATAATAATTTACTAACCCTAAGCATTTCCTTTACGTTTTTTGGAGGTGGAATGTTCTTAACGCATTCCACTTTGCTTGGGTCGGGGAGGGCTCCGTTTTCTGAACATTTATGGCCCAAATAAATGATCGTCGCAAAAACTGGCATTTACTAACATTCAGCTTTAAATTATTTGCTCTTAGAACCTCAAAAACTCTCGCTAGTCTGTGCGCATGCTGATCTAAGTTGCTACCGTATATGACTATGTCGTCTAAATAGACGAAACAGTCTATTCCATGCAATCCTGTTAGCACGTGATTCATTAATCTCTGAAAAGTGGCGGGTGCCCCTGTTAGTCCGAAAGGCATTCTCTTAAATTCGAAATGTCCTAATGCTGAGCTGAAGGCTGTTTTTTCCCTATCATTGTCATTTACTAAGACTTGATGGTAGCCGCTAGCTAAATCTAGAGTTGAAAAATACCTGCTACTACCTAATTGGTCTAAAATTTCGTCAATCCTGGGTATTGGAAAAACCTGTTTAATTGTAGCGTCATTCAACTTCCTATAGTCGACAACCATACGCCATTTCTTTTCGCCATCTTTTCCACATTTCTTTGGAACTATTAATAATGGAGAATTCCACGGCGATTTACTTGGAGTTATTATGTCGCTTATGGACTCTCTTTCTTCTTTATTCAAGGAAGGATCCAAATCTAGTTCGTGCATTAAAACTTTTAATCTTTGTCTAATATTTGAACTAACCACACTATTAATGGTTGTATCATTTTTCGGTATTTCATACTTATCAAAATCGCTGAATTCTGGAACGAAGTTGTCACCCAGAGTGAAATCTTCTTCTGTTGAATTTAAGATCGGAACTTTAACTTTATTATTTGTTACACTTACTAACGCCTCTCCTAAGAACACACCTGGGGAGATTTGAGTTTTGTGGATCACCACTTCTCGCAGTTTGGTTTTTAGATTCATTGTTATAAAACATGTAGATCTGGCTTTTATCACTTCTCGAGTCGCGGGTGATAATTTATTTTCTGATTTTACTAACGACAACCTAGCTATTTCCTCTCCTTTTGGAGTAATTATTTTTAATTCTTTTTTTATGGAATCTAATATGGATTTATTCCATAGGTTGTCTCTGCCAAGTATCCCATCGCCTGGCAATCCTTGTTCAAGTGACACCGTATGTAACGTTAAATCAAGGCATGTCCAGTCTTTATGGGTAACATTAACAGTTCCCTTAGTGGTTGCACAACCCCCAAAAGCTCCATTTAAAACTCGCTTTTCAGAATTATCAATCAATATATCCCTTTTAATGGACTTTTCTTTTACTAAGCTGGTGTCTGCTCCTGTATCAACCAATAAGATAAGTTTTTCATTAGTTGCCTCTGCACAAGGAAACTCAATGAACACATCATCCTCTAGTTTATTGTTGTAGCGACACTCACTCTTACTGTCTTCATTACTTTTGAAATTATTTGTTGCGCTAAATTCCTGTTTTTCTTTATCTTGTATACTTTTTCTTTCACATTCTTGAACATTTATATTTGGTTTCACTATTCTTGAACTATTCTTATTTGCGATTTAATTAGCTCAATTGTTTCCCTATTACTTACTGTACGTGTAAGACTTCCCCAGGATTTTTCTACAAACCTGTCTAACTGACCAGATAATGCTTGATATTTCGATACTAGCTGTTCATATTCCTTATCCATTTATTAATATTAATTATCTTAACAACTTTAATACCTCTCTTCACTCATGTAACTATGAACTTCTTTGAAATTTAATATCTATTCCCACGCCAATTAATATTTTTCCCGTGATCTACAATTTAACTTGTCTTGAATATTTGTTATTTTCTTGCTTACTATGACTCGTGCTATAAAAACAATTTCGTTTCACTTGTGTTTTGTTTTATTTTCCGCAGAACTTAAATTTGAGTTTTCCAAGCTACTTGCACTTGAAAAATTTCAAACAACGCATTACTTTTTTCTTTTATGTTTCAGCGCGAGCTATCATATTGCATTCCTGTTCACGCCTCTTTTGACGTGAATGTAAATAGCAAGTTCAATACCAGCTAATTAACCAGGTTTTAATTAATTGAAGCAACTAGTACAAACCAGTTGAATCCTTAATTAGATGAAAGTTTTAATTGTTGAGTTTGATTGGAAACAACTAGTACAAAACCAGTTGAACCAAAGATTTGATCCTGTAAGTGATTGGATTGTAAGATTGAAACAACTAGTGCAGAACCAGTTGAATCCCAAGTAGTTGACGAGAACAATTTTGATGTAATTCTGGCATTTATTATCCAATATTTTGGTATTTATACTAATTTGAGGCTCAGCGCTGCTGCCTCAGTCGACGATTCTAGCACGCTGCTACACCTGTGGGAATAAGCGAACGCCAAAAAATGTGCTGACGCTTGTGGGAATGGCTTGGGTTGGAGCGTCGTGGAATACGACGCCTGTGGGAGCGTCGCGGAAATGCGACGCTTGTGGAAATAGTTTATGAGAGATAAGAATGCTGATGTGAGGAAGCAGCGCTGGCCTTAGTGCACACTGTGCAGACAAAAGAATACAAAAAAATGTGATATGGGATGAACATCCTCCGGCCCGTTGAGGGTTCTCAACTAATGATGCTCGTCCAGGTTGATTTCGAAGTCATGATTATTTCTCGGCGCAGCAATTGGACCGGCCAATGATGTTTTCGAACAATGTCTGGTGAACCATCTGGTGATGAAAATGAGGATTATAACGATGACAATGAAAAGTGTGCTGAGGCTGATGCCGAGATGGTAATCTTCTGGTACGTATTTGTTAAGGGACTTCGTTTCTGACTGCTGAAGTTGCTGTATTTGTGTTCGGAGCTCGTGTAGATGCGTTGAAATAGTTTTACTATGGCGATACTTTTCTATTAGTACTGGCAGGTTCTTGTCGTTGGTGATTATTTCGACTAAGTTAATTTTTGGAAGGAAGGAGCTAGTGAAAGAGGTCTCATAAGTAGAATGCGCTGTGATGGTGGTAGAATCATCTTTTAAGACATAGCAGTGGATAGGGTTTGGACAAAAACCGACTTTTTAGGAAACCGGTTTTCGAGTTTTAACTTTTCCAAAAAACCGGTTTAAACCGGTTTTCGGTTTTTACTGATAAAAAAGAAAAAATACAAAAAAGGGCTCCCAAAATATCCAAAGATTACAACTGATTATTCAACTGGTTTAATTTCATTTTTCTGTAATATATAAAATTTAATATGTATATAATTACTTATTATACATATATTTGTATATAAAATTTATACAGAACCCATATAATTTAGAGTTTTTGTTTTGTTTTTATTGTTTTTTATATTTATATTCGTGAAATTAATAATTACTTGTTTTTTTCTGTTTAATAAAATACGAGTTTAAAAAACAAAGGACGTCAATTGATTTATTACTTAATCTTGTCCTTTCGTTCGACACAAAATTTCCAGAAATGGAAAAGACCCGCTCACTCGCCACTGAACTGGGCTTAATTGTCTTTAAAGAATTAAATAATAAATCTAAATTTTTCGTTCTTTGATTTGTTGCCTCCAGGGCCAAAAACTCTTTCCTTAATGTTTGAATTGTAGAAGAAGTTACTTCTTTAGGTTCTTGTAAATATTTATTTATTGCCACTTCCATAGCTTCTTTCATCATTGATATACAATGTTCTTGATTATCTCTTTCATTACTTTTTACTGAGTCGTTGTTTTCTGTAGAGCAATCTTTATACAAGAATAATCTTTCTAATAATTGCCCGGATAATTTCATTATCTCAGTTCTTGAGGCTATTGGAGTAAGTCAAGTCAAGTAATTAAAGGGAAGCCAACTCACGTTTCTTTACATATGTAAAAAAAGACGCGCGTTCTCGTGTGGTTTACGCGATATTATTATAGCAAATTAATATATGCAATAAAAACCGGCACGGTTTTGCTGAAAAAACCGGTTTTCGAATACGATAATTTTCTTCAAATACCCGGTTTTTAAAACCGGTTTTTACAAAACCGGCAAACCCTAGCAGTGGAGCAGTGCTAAGGCCACGAAAACATTTGGTAGAGTTTTGTTCCACTGCCGCTGCTCTTTTACGGCGGCCATTCGTCCGGAGCTCATTGCTACTTGGATCCTGAGTTGTAGGGGATTGGTCAGTATGGGACTCACTGCTCGTATTGGGTAATGGTGCTAATCGATGAATGGCGCGTGTGATAGCCCCTGATGCGGTCTGAACTTCGGCAACTCGCACTAGTCCATCATCACCACATATCGGACGTATTATTCGGCCGAGCTTCCATTTTAATGATGGTAAATTATCCTCATGAATGACGACCATGGTCCCTGCCTTAATATTTGAGGAGGATTGCTTCCATTTGTACTTATGTTGCAATTCGCAGAAGTATTCTTTGGTCCAACGATGCCAAAACTCCTTGTTCAGTGATGATACCGTTCTCCATCGCTGATGTAGGTTTCCTTTATATTCAGTAGCACTGTGATCAATAGTACTAGTGAGGGGTTCTCCAATCACGAAGTGTCCTGGTGTCAGAGCTTTAAAGTCATTCGGGTCGTCGGACATTGGAGTTATCGGCCGTGAATTCAAAATGGCTTCGATCTCAGTAAACACTGTTTCCATTTCTTCGTATGTTAGAGAAGCTGCATTGACCCCCTTATAGAAGAGATGCTTAGCTGACTTGACAGCTGCCTCCCATAGCCCCCCCAAAGTGTGGCGAACGGGGGGGTATGAAGTGAAATTCAATTCTGCGATCATGACCGAACCTTTTAATGCTTTCCTGAGCCTCTTGACTATGCACAATTTCCGTTAAATCTTGAAGCTGGTTTTTCGCTCCTACAAAGTTGCTGGCATTGTCGCAATGAATATGGCGACAATTCCCCCGCCTGCTCGTAAAGCGCTTCAGTGCACCGATGAATGAGTCCGTTGTGAGGTCACTTACTATTTCAATATGTACTGCCTTAGTCGAAAAGCAGCAAAATATTGCAACGTAACATTTCCTTGGTTGCTTTCCGCGTATTTTGAAATGGATGTAGAAAGGACCGCAGAAATCGACTCCGGAGTTCACGAACGGTCGTGCTGGTTGCACCCTCTGTGCTGGCAATGATCCCATGTGTTGAGTCAGCAGTTTTGGTTTAGATCTTACGCAGCGAATACAATTTTGCACAATGGATCTAGCAATGGTTTTTCCCTTTATAGGCCAATATCTTTGCCGAGTTATGGACAATAATCCTTGAGGGCTAACGTGAGAGTTGGTGAGATGAATATCGGTCATCAGCATTCTGGTCACTATGTGACCGTAGGGTAGCAGAATTGGGTGCTTTGATTCGTACGGGAGCTCGCTGTTCTGGAGTCTGCCACCGACTCGTAGTATATGGCAGTTATCCAAGAACGGGGTCAGGCTGCTGAGACTGCTACTGTTTGTCACTGAACCGTGTCGCTGTAGTTGATTGATTTCAATGTTGAAGTCAAAATATTGAGCTTCTCGTAGAATGGTAATTGTGGCATCCTCTATTTCAGCCACGTCAAGACTTTTGGTTGTGTATCTGGAAGACTTGCGACACTTATTGATAAATCTCCTGACATAAGCACTGATTCTCACGAGAAGTTTAAAGGAATTCCGATGGTTAATCGAGTCGATCAAGGTTGTTGCAGCGACTGACGAAAAGAGAGATATTTTCTTTCGTTTTTCCAATTCAGTTACTGGATGAGAGAGATTTTCTGGCCATTGGGATGAAGATCCATGAAGAAATAAGGGCCCGTAATGCCATAACGTGTTGGAGTTAAAGTCTTGAGGGTTGAGGCCTCTGGAGACAAGATCTGCTGGATTATGTTTGGTTGGAACGTAACGCCATTGATTGTGGGTTGTGAGTTCTTGAATTGCCGCAACTCGATTCGCCACGAACGTTTGATATGATGCGGATTGTGATGAAATCCAAGCAAGCGTGATTTCGGAATCAGACCACAAGAAGCATGGATGTGTCCATGAGAGGTCTGTTCTTACTCGTTCGAGCAGTTTTGCCGCTAGATGAGCTGCACAGAGTTCTAGTCGAGGTAAACTAATTGTTTTGTTCGGAGCAACTCGACTTCGTGCGCACATCCACCGAACTATGATTGTTCCATCGTGAAGTAGAGCTCTACCGTACACGACGGCGCCATATGCCTTCTCCGATGCGTCGCAAAAAACGTGCAACTCTTGCGTCTTGGCATGTTTTGCGGAGAGGAGGTGCCTCGGTATCTTAACCTTGTCTAGTTTAGATAAGTTCTCTCGGAATTGGTTCCAGTATGTATGAAGTTCATGGGGTACTGCTGAGTCCCAATCTAGTTTTAAGGTCCATAATTGCTGCAAGAAGATCTTGGCTCTTGTCACGACCGGACTTAAGATTCCTAGTGGATCGAAGATGTGAGCGATCTCGGAAAGAACTTGCCTCTTGGTAACCTTAGTTGGTTCTGTTGTTTGGATTCGGAGATGAAATTCGTCGTTCGTTGTATTCCAGACCATACCAAGCGTTTTTATTGTTGTATCGTGTTGAACAATCTCCGTTTGCTGAGCTCGATCTTGTAGTGGTATGTTGTTGTAAAGTGAAGGATGATTGGCACACCATTTTTTTTTTTTGAAGCCAGCGCCTTGAAGTATTTTTATGATTTGTTCTTGGATGGTGGTAGCTTCGGCTATTGAATCTGCACCCGACATTAGGTCATCTACATAGAAATCCCTTTGAATAGCCTCAGCTCCTAGTGGATTTGTTACTTGATGCTTCAGGGCTACGTTTTGCAGGCATTTGATGGCGAGATAAGGAGCAGATTTTATTCCGTACGTTACGGTGTTAAGAGAAAAACATTTCACTGGGTCTGTAGGGTTTTCTCTCCACCAAATTAATTGAAACGGCCAATCCTCTTCGTCCACTTTAATTTGACGATACATTTTTTCTATGTCGGCGGTGAACACATATCGAGGCATCCGGAATCTTAATAATACTGAGAAAAGCTCTTGTTGCAGTTTAGGACCGGTTAGGAGAATATCGTTCAACGAGAAATTTGAAGATGTGGTCATGGACGCATCAAACACCACCCGAAGCTTTGTTGATGTGCTTTCGGGTTTTATCACGCAGTGGTGCGGTATGAAGTAGTGTGGTATTGACGTAACGTTATTGACATCGAATTTCTTCATGTGGCCTAACGCAGCATATTCTCTCATAAACTCGATGTAGGAAGTGCGCAGTTCCGGGTTCTTTTGCAATCTGCGCTCGAGAGCATAGAAGCGCTGTAATGAAACAGTCTTGGAATCTCCTAGTACAGTTGGTTTTTGAGCGAACGGCAGCCGAACAGAAAATCGTCCATGCAGAAGACGCCGAACTGTCTGTGCGAAAAACATCTCACATTTCTTCTCTGTTGTGGTGAGCGGAGCTGCCTTGTCCTCAATTTCTTCTAGCTTCCAAAATCTGTTCACTTGCTCATGTAATTCTTCGCTGGTACCGATGCCGCAGAATGTCGAAGATGTTGAAATTGTAGTAGGTGCTGCAGTGGAGTCAAGTGCAACTCCCCCCAAAACCCATCCAAATGTGGTGTTTTGGAGAATCGGAAGCTGTTTTCCGAGTTTAACTTGTCCTATCATTAATGTTTCATAAAATACTTCATTGCCTATCAGGAGATCGACAGGTCCTGGTGTGTGGAATTCAGGATCTGCCAGTGGCAAATTAGCCGGTATGGCCCACTTTGTAATGTCAATAGGCGCTGACGGCACAGCCGAGGTTATTCTAGGCAGAATAAAAGCTTCCAATTTTACTTTAAAAGCGTTGATCTTCGATGACACAAGGACAGTCATGCGGTGATCGGAATGCTGAGTTGATTGGCCAATACCATTGACCTGTTGAGGATCATACTTTCTTTGAAGGCGAAGTTTAGAGGCTAGTTTCTTGGTTATGTAACTAGCCTGGGATCCACAATCTAGTATGGCTCTGCAAGTAACTGGTTTTCCCTGATTGTTGTATATTTGAACTAAAGCTGTACTAAGCAGCACATGTCCTTTCGCCTGGCAAGCGGCTAGAGATGTATTATTGCTGGTTCCGAGGACCTCCTTTACGACGGTATTGGTATCTGGTTTCAATTTGGTGGGTAAAGAGTCTAAGTGAAGCATCGTGTTATGTTTTCGAGCGCATTTGATGCAAGTCCTTGATTGGCAAGATGTAGCAGCATGTCCTGACCGCAGGCAATTAGTGCAAAGGTTTTGTCTTTGAACGTAGTGTAGTCTTTTTGCTGGACTTAGTTTTTTGAACTCGTCGCAGAAGTATAAAGCATGTGGTTGTTGTTTACACAGCTTACAATTTTGAGATTTTGGTTTGTGGTCAATGGCGGAAGTGAACACCTTGTGATTTCCATGTTTTTCCTTGTGCTTGAATCCTGCTGCTTCTAGTGACTGGAATCGAGCTTCCAAAAATGAGAGGAACGTGCATAGTGTGGGGACCTCTTTTGGGTTAGCCAACGACTGCTCGAACAGTGCATGCGTGGCTCGATCAATCTTGCGAATTAAGATGTGTATGAGCAGGGGGTCCCAACCATTCGAAGATATGCCCAAATTTTCTAAACACTGCAGACACTCTTTCGTTGTGTCATGAATATTCTTGATGAAGTTGACGGAAGTGGTTTCTTGCGAGCTGGAAGGTTGATCAAGGAGCTTGTGTATCAAAGTTGACGCGAGTTGACGTGGATTGTTGTACCGTTCTCGCAGCGCAGCCCATGCTGAGTCATAGTTTTCAGCTGTAACTGTGAAATGCCTCAATAATCTTTCAGCTTCACCTCGCAGATTTGTTTTAAGATACCAAATTTTTTTGGCATTTCGGTATGCTTTGCTTGTGAATGATTTCAATAAAGAGGTCATGGAATTGGCGCCATTTGAGGTAATCGCCATCAAAAATCGGGAGTTCGATTTTTGGAAGTTGAAGCGAAGTCGCTATCTCAGTGGATCGTGCTGTCGCTTCTTTTTGAAGAGTTGTGATATTTGCTTGTGTCAACGCTGATGGCGCACCTGTTCCTCGAGTTGTATATATCCGTCTATGTCGTACCCTAGAGACGTAGGGTTGTTGTGAATTTCCCAAAGTGTGAAGTTTGCGTCTTCGATCGGAGCCCACAGCTTTTCCATAGCGATAAGGAATTGTTGGGGTGATACGTCCTTTGAAGTACTTTTCAGTAATCGCTGTAATGAGGCGATTATTGCCTGCTGCTTACGGATTAGCGCGTACACTCGAGAGACTTCTTCTTCTTTGTCGTCTTTATTGGGCTGTGTGATTGCGTTGTTTGCTGCTTCTTCCAAGGTTGGCTTGGAAGTGGCGCCTTGACTGGCAAGCTGTGACTCCAATTTTTTAATAGCGTCATTGAAAATTGTAGTATATGTTTCCACCAACGCCATCATTTTGTTGTAATAATCCTTCGTAAAGTATTGGTCGTCTGACGGAGGCTCATCTAAAATTCGTATGCGGTTATCTGTTGCTTCGAAGCGATCCCAGATGTTTTGTAGACGTACTAGACGGTCCTTGTAGTACGACACATTTCCCTTACGATCAGCAGAGTCCTTATTGAAGTTTCGGATTATTTGCTGAATCTCCTGTCCTGCTTCATGTTGATTATCGATCAGTGTGCTGAAAGATTCCATGTTGATTGTTTCTTCTTTTAAATGAGTGAAAGACGGCTTGAAGAATCACGTCGGGGTCACCAAAATGTTCACGCCTCTTTTGACGTGAATGTAAATAGCAAGTTCAATACCAGCTAATTAACCAGGTTTTAATTAATTGAAGCAACTAGTACAAACCAGTTGAATCCTTAATTAGATGAAAGTTTTAATTGTTGAGTTTGATTGGAAACAACTAGTACAAAACCAGTTGAACCAAAGATTTGATCCTGTAAGGGATTGGATTGTAAGATTGAAACAACTAGTGCAGAACCAGTTGAATCCCAAGTAGTTGACGAGAACAATTTTGATGTAATTCTGGCATTTATTATCCAATATTTTGGTATTTATACTAATTTGAGGCTCAGCGCTGCTGCCTCAGTCGACGATTCTAGCACGCTGCTACACCTGTGGGAATAAGCGAACGCCAAAAAATGTGCTGACGCTTGTGGGAATGGCTTGGGTTGGAGCGTTGTGGAATACGACGCCTGTGGGAGCGTCGCGGAAATGCGACGCTTGTGGAAATAGTTTATGAGAGATAAGAATGCTGATGTGAGGAAGCAGCGCTGGCCTTAGTGCACACTGTGCAGACAAAAGAATACAAAAAAATGTGATATGGGATGAACAATTCCAATCTTTAACATCTGTCCGCACGTGTTAAACAACTCGTCAACAATTGTTTAATTCCTGTTTGTTTTTTTTTTCGTTTGTTGTTTCTTTTTCATTTTAATATTTTTCGGCTTGTAATATGAACCGGGAGTGAAGCGACAGCGCTTCTTCGTTTAGCCGCGGTTACTTGCTAGCTTAAATTGCTGGCTCAACTTTTAAAAAAGTTCGTATAAAAAGTTAAGCTTTCGTTTCGGTCGAAATGTTTATTTATAAAATATTTTATCTAGATGCTATAAAAACACAGTTTAAAATATTCTTTAAGACAATTTATTTTTACTTCTTCCTATTCGACATTTCTTTTTTCTTAATATAAATTTCCTGCCAAATCCTGTTCGCTTCTTCCCAAGAGATGGAGGTCTCCTTTTCTGAAATCAAGGCTCTAAGGTGCGCGAGCCTTCTTCGATCCTTAACTAGTTTTCCTCCTCGGCGTTTCTTCTTGTTTGCTGTCGTAGTGTTTGGAATAAAACACGCTGCTTCCTCTTTTTTCCTTGCCTGTCGTTTGTTGTTTTCATCCAACGTTATCCTATTGGGGCCTTGCTTCTTAATTGTTTCTGGAAAGTACTTTGGTGCGTTCTCGTCTATTTTCCCTGGTATGTATTCTTCCATCTATGGTTGAAAATCCCACACTAAATTACTTCATGAAATACAAAATTGCTTAAATATTACTACACTTAATTAAATGATCTTTTCCTATGATCACTCGATAATTAAAACGCATTCGGAGTCAATAATATAAATCTTTATTCTGAATACTATTGTGACTACGATTTATGGTTCGTTTAAATCTCTATGTTGTAATCGAAAATAATATTTTTCCTTTTCTCTTTTGGTGTATCCTTACACGACAAAAGGATATCTCACCATAAAAACTTTTCAAAAACTTTTTTAAAAAAAAAAACTCAAAAACGGCTGTTGAAAAACTTCCCGAGCGAAAGGGTCGACCTCAGCAAAGATTTTGTCCGGGGTGGAACCCCATTGGACAGACAAGGGTGCCTTGCTTGACGCTGGCACTCCTTTACTTGGCTCCAAATCAAGCCTCGCGACGAATTGCAATAGGCACTTGCAATTTTTTTTTTTTATGTTATTTATATTCACTCTACGTACCGTAAGTGCTATGTCCTTTTCCTTTGTGGTCCTTCAAGCGATCCTTGGCTCGAAAAAACCGGCTGCGCCAAAAATGTTGTGTTCTTCGGGATGCGAAAATGGCCTGTTGCAGGAAAGTCCGCGTATACAAAACACAACACTTGTATTGTGATTTGATCTATTTTTTATTATTTAGACCGAGCACCGGTCACTTTAAAAATCTATTAACTTCTGACTTAAAATCAATCTTACTATTACACATTAACTTCGGCGTCGTCTCTTGACGGCAATGAAGTGGGTCAGTTATTTGGATGTCGCAATCTCAAAACTTCTTAATTCGCGAAATTAATATTTTATTGATATTAATTTCGCAATCGCATGTTCTACTTTTCTAAGTAGAACTCTTGTCTTCCGCGTTGCAATTTTCTTTAGTTACGTTTTCGTTTTAATAAAAGCTTAAAGCTCAAAACTTCTGCCTAAAAGTATTCTTACTTGTGTAACTTTGAATTGCTTACATTATTCAATAATTCGAATTAACAATAAGTCATTCGTTTCATTTGTTTTTAACAACGGCCGTTGACCGAATGAAGCGAAGCAAAAGTGCTGCGCTTGCATTTTAACGGTTCTTGGCTTGCTTCGACTATTCTGTTATTTGAGTCGATCGTGGCCTTGAACTAATTATAATTAAACTGGCCTTGAATATTATTGTTCCGTTAAATTGAAACTTAGTCATTGTGATTGCGACACACAACACTCCCTTTTATACTCATCTCCATCGATATTTGCTCTGTCTTCACGTCGTATGTTTTATTCCACTGCGGTGAGCTGGAATGACACAACTGCTTCGAGCGCCGCCCATCCTTTAGCTAGGCCAGTCTTGCTCATACGTTTATTGTGTTCACGTGCAATTAGAATTTAGAAGAGCGCACATAAATATAATTATTTATACATGAAGGAATCAAACGCACCGGAGTTGTGCCGTTATATGATATATGTAGGTTACATTAGTAATATGAACTATAAACTATAAATATAAAATATTGTTAATATGTATGGCGAAATTTAGGCCGATTAATTTTGTCGTTACAAGTAATAACGAAATTTATTTCGGCGTGTATTGTCATAGAGGTCGAAATTCTTATAATTTTGATAAATATTCTGTGACGAAACATGGACAGCCGGCGAGCTAACCCGTGCTCAAACCCGGGGAACCGTATAGCTTCGTTACAGTGTTTAGTATTCGTATATGCTTAATGCCTTTCGATGGTATTATAGAATTTGCTATGTACACTGTTTTGTTGCAAACGAGACTGTCTTCTTGTACATTTACGTTTATGGAGTGTAGAATTTCGAATCTGGGTGATATGTTTATTTTGGTTTTAATGTCAAATAAATTGTCCTTGTCGTTATGTGTTATGGTTAGTGTTGGGGTGTGCAAATATTTTTGTCAGAAATCTTTGCCTAGAATTCCATCTGCTATTACCGGGAAATTATTTTGAACTATTTAAAAATGGTGTTCGATAAAATCGCTTGGTAAACTTAACTTAATTTTAGTAATTCCTATAGTATTTTTGTTTTTATTTGCGACGCCAGTAATTATTTCGTTCTATGAATTTATTTGTCAATACATTAAGTTTCAATACTGATATGTCTGCATCGGTGTCTATTAAAAATTTTACAATCTTATCTTCGTACTTAATACTTATGTGATTGCTAGTGTAAGGACGAAATTAATCGGCCTAAATTTCGCCATACATATTAACAATATTTTATATTTATAGTTTATACATATTTCATATTACTTATTAATGTCACCTATATAGAATACATATCTTACATAACGGAACAATTCCGATGCGTATTCATTCCTTCATGCATAAATAATTATATTTATGTGCACTCTTCTAAATTGTAATTCCAAGACTAATAATTAGAATATGCTAATAATTAGAATATAGAATATTAGAATAGCCGCACAACGAGCGGATATTTGTAATCAGTATGCAACGTAATTATATTTATTTAAAGTAGTTATATTTATAACTAGTTATATTTATTTAAATGACCCGTTTACACTTTCATTTACCTCTCAAAGATGGATGTATTTAACGCATATTTGTTAAGATAATAACAATAATCGGTTATCGGCATCTCCTCTTTCCATCATGACGACGGAGAGAGTAGTCCCGTAAAGTGGCGTGATCGAAGTTTCTAGAACAGTGACGGGCATTCTTATACTATCACATTTTAAGCATGTGTGCGGATGAGTTTGTTTTCAGCACTGAGAGAAACTAAAAAAATTGCGTGTTTCGTTCTTTTCCGCAATTTACCTAAAGTGTAGTTTTCAACAATAACTGTTATATATTAATTATTTTTAATATCATATATAATTAACATGTAATATAACAATAATATTAACTATTATATAATATAATAATGTTCATAATTAAAACATGATTAGTTTCCGGGTGTAGCCAAAATGAACGAACGCAGCGTACAGCCCCTGCTCGTTGGTGGCTTGGCAGCGACTGACGAAATTTTATTGGAAGCACTCTTTGTATACATATTAAGAAACTCAAAACTTCCAGCACAAATGTGCTGGAATGCCCGTCAATGTTCTAGAAGAATTTTTTTTGATTTTTTTTTGAAGAATGATTTTGTAATTGTTATTAACCGATGAAGAATAAAATTCAATTCAAATTCAATTCACATCACGCCATCCTACGGGACTTGCAATGAAAGTCGATTATGGTGAGAGGGAGTGAGATGTCGCTAGCTGCGCAGCGGCGGCGACTGGAATGAGCGAAGCAAATCAGTTTGCTTTCGGTCGCTTCGAAGCAAAGCGTGGTTTGAGACACAGTGAGTCGGGAAGAAAGAATTGAAACGCAAAGAAGTGAGAGTTCGAGTTTTGATCGCATGAAAGGAACTTCGAAAAAACATATTACGCGCTAAATTTTGTCGGTTTTTATTGCTAACTATATATGTACATATGACATGTATAAAGAACGAAAGCGATTTCCTTAAAAACTAATAAAAGATAATTATGAAAATAACCAAAAAAAGGAACAAAAGAAATTTGCCGATTTTGGACAACAACGCGTTATCAGTTACCCACTCGAAATCAATGAATTCTTGAATTAAAATTTGTAAATTAAAAAGGCAGAAAAAAAAAATTGAACAGTTGAAATCAAAAAAAACACAATTACAAATTATAATAAAACAGTGTTAAAAGGAGCTTGAAAATGAGGCGTTTGAAGTGCTTTATGTTTGTTTTAAAGAAGCCGCTGTTTAAGTGGTTAAATCAAGTAAAACCGAAGAGAAATGCAGAATCACGAAAATTAAAACAGAATTAACAACAAGCCAAAATGAAACAACAATTAAAACTTAATTGAAGAAAAAGTGTTCAATACAAAGTAGGAATTAATTAAAACGATTTCAAGTGAAAGAAAGCGAAACAACCACAACAACATCAACAACAACAACTGCAACTCGAGCAACTTAAAAACTATTGAATTTCAACGGAACATATTAAAAATAATGACTTCAAATTTCGCTATAAACAACTGCAGCAAGGAAAAATAACTTTTCTAATTAACATTTTTATTGCCTTCAATTTAATTTATTTTATTAATTAATTATTAATTTAATTATTAATAATTAACAATTAATTATTATTAATTTAATTTAACTTAATTTATTGTGTTGGATTTTTGATTTTTTTTTTATACTTCGTCAGCATCTCAGGACTTACAGCTTTTATGCAGCTATATAATTATTGGGGTTTTTTTTTGTAATCATTTGCAAATGAATACAAGCGCTACCCTTACTGACGTCATTATTATTTGATTGACTTATTAAGCCATTATTGGATATGTTCACCCGTATAAATAATTATATTTAACTGTCCTTGGTATTGTTAAAACTTATAAAAGTCTTCATAATAAATGAATGAAAATGTGTTGAAAATTAATTATCTTTTTGCTAGGTAATGACTTGAACATTTACTTAGGTTAACAGGTGAGCTAGCGGTTTCACTCCTTGCAACCAGGCGACACTCGAAAAGGGGTTGGCACACAAACTTGCAAGGCGCCAACCATGGTAGGGCGGGTATAGAAAGGGGGAGGGAAATAACATCAACTCCTCCCCCCTCCTCCTCTCATCTCTCTCTCCCCCGATCCTCTGCGTACGTGAATTTTTTTTTACTTTGTACGTTGGTTTTTGCCGCCACCAGCCTTGTATCGATCGCGAGCGGATTTCGTCGTGTAAATTTTCGGTTATCGGTCTTGTCTTTGGCTGTAGAGCCAATGTAAGCCTCACCTCCGATCTGTTTCTTTGTAACTGGGGTTTAAAGACACTGTCGGGGTTGTTGAAGAACCCCCCCCCCCCCCCCCCCCCCCCCCACTTTCCCTGAGCACGGCCGGACGAGCTGAGCTGCCCTGACAGTGGTCATATCTTCGTTTTTGAATTTTTTTTTTTTGGTTATTAAATTAGTTTATCGCGCTCTCCTCCACCCCCAAACGTTACAAAATGGCGCCCAACGTGGGGCCCACTGTAGTTGAGTTTTTTTTTCTCCGTCCGATCTGATTGAGTTTCCGTACAGTGGTGCCCAAACTTTTGGTAGCTACAGTAAATTATTTTTGAATATTTCAAATTTTAAATTAATTTTTTTTTGTTATCGGTTTTCTGTTGTTTACTTGTTGGATTTACGCAACTGGTTTTGTCTGACCCCCGCGGTCCACAGAATCAACCCTGCGTGCGATTGTTTGGCCTCGGTCATTCCGCCGAAGAAGAAGATATTACGATTGTTCGGATCTATGCAACACCCGGTATGCAAAATGCTGTATACTATAACACTCATCGTCGTAATCGCAATCACATCGTCGTCATCGCAATCACATCGTCGTTTCATTTCATCTTCGTTCCATGGCATCAGCTTCACAAACTCGTTTTCCCGCTTCTTAGTCGCAATGACCTTGGAAACTCAACGAACATAATTGTGTATTTATAGTGATCGATCACAGTAGTTAGTTAGTTAGTTGAAATGTAACAAACAAAGGGTCAAGACCATCAGCAGAATTAATAATAAAGATTTAATAAAGAAATGTGTTTTTGTTAATTCCAAAGGTAGAAAAAGCTTTACCAACGATTTTTAGTTTTTTTTGCAAATTTGTAATTTTCTGCCGCTGACACAAAGGAACAAAAACTTCCTTTTGGTGTTGTTTAATTCTGAAGACTCTCTTGGCTTGAGATTTTGTGTTAATGGATTTAATGGCTGTTCACAACTCGTCAAGAACTCGGAAGATATTTTGTGCTGTTTACCCTCGTGGAATTTATTGGCTCAAGATTTTACGTTAATGGATTTAATGGCTGTACGTAACTCGTCAATAATTCCCGAGCAGATATTTGTTTAGTATTAGAATTTTAGGTTAGATAGTCGTGGTGAAGTTGGCTTGAGACTTTGTACCGGGTACTTGTTTAGGTAACGGGCAACTCGTTGAACGGATCCCGACTAAATTATGTTTTTCCTCTTTTAAAATTTAATTTCATCTAAGTTCCTTTGTGTCACCGAATTAAAGTGAGGCCTCGTTCAATTAGAGACTTCATCTGAAAGATTTCATCTGAATCATTGGTGACTCGTTGGATGACGCCCACTGTCAGAATTTTTTTTTTTAGTTTAGCCCATGTTTTCTATTGATTATCTCTAGTGGTTGCTATCAAAAACCACTCGTGATCGATACATTGGCTGGTTTGATCATTGGATGACGAGAGAGTATAGATGAGAGAGGCTTGTGTCGTCTGGTGCGGTGAAGCTGCTACTCGACCTGGTTTTTTTTTTGTAGCATGTAGTTTCTTTCTATGATTTACGTTTCGTAGTTTATCGGTTTTTTTTGTTTCTTTAAAGTTATTTTGTTTTTTTGTTTTTTTCATCTAGTTACTTATTATCCATTTTTTTGAATTATTTTGGGCTACCGCACTTTTAATATTTGAGGTTTTAGTTAGTTTAGTTTACTTTTAATTTTTTTTCTGTTCTTTAAATTTAGTTTTATTTCCTATTATCGTTTTACTTTGGTTATCGCTTATATTATTTTTTTTTATATTACTATCTCATATTATGTAACTCTCACATTATTTTTTTTCATGTTTTTTTTCTCTCCTCCCGTTTTTTGTTTATTTAAATTTACGGTTAACTCCTTTCGCATTATCTACTTTTATTTCGCTGCGTTAATTAGCATTTTTAATTATCAGATTCCTTTTAATTTACCTTTTTTTTATTATTATTTTTAGTTTGACCTTACCTTTACTTTTGTTGATCTAATTTTAGTTTTCTTTCGATTTTATTCTTAATTCCTTATTGCGTTAATTTCAACTGACATTTCTTTTGATTTGTCTGTTTAACTTACTTAAATTATTTTTTTTTAATTTTTTTTTGTTATTAAATTTATTTTCCAATTATAATATTATATAGCGTTCCGTATTAGTTTTAATATTACAGTAATTTTTTTTATTATTTCGATATAAGTTTTTTTTTCCTTCCATTAACGTTTTTTTTTCTGTATTGTAGATTAATTTTCTTTATATAAATATAGATAATAGTTGAGCTTATTATTTGTTTGGTTTATATTTTACTATAGTTTTTTTTCTCTACATATTAATTTTTGCCTACATCATTATTATTTTTTTTTATCCTTCATATGAGTTCTTAATCCTTTAATATTAAATTTTTAGATAAATTTTTTTTTGGCAATTTAACTTTACTTTAAGTTCAGGTTTATTTTTTTTTCTCTTTTGGTATTTTATTAATTAATTAACTTTATAGTCAGTTGCTTTTGTTTTTACTGTTTTGTTTTGCGGCCTTAAAAGGTGTCTCAGGCCGTGGGTTCGAATAAGCCCATCGAAACATTTTTTTTTTGCGTATGTGTTGGGAAAATACCACTTTTTCCAGCTGTTGCTCTGGCCACAGGTGACCGAGCATCACCTGTTTTGTGAGGTGTGTCGAGGACCACGCTCTGTGTCGGAGCGCGGAGAGTGAGCGGACGGTAAATTCGCTCATTCCAGATCGTTGCCGCAATGCGGTTATCGGCATCTCCTCTTTCCATCATGACGACGGAGGAACCCCCCACTTTCCCTGAGCACGGTCGGACGAGCTGAGCTGCCCTGACAGTGGTCATATCTTCGTTTTTGAATTTTTTTTTTGGTTATTAAATTAGTTTATCGCGCTCTCCTCCACCAATACAATACAATATCTATATGTAAGCTTTGTAAACCAACCTATTTACATGCGCTGACACTAGAGAGTGAATAGAGGAGATAGAGTTGACACGAGCTTGGACTCAGGATAGAATACTTACAAAGCTGATTATTAATAACATATGTAAGGCGGACTAGCATTTAAATAAAATCTAGTCGACAGTAATAATAATAATTGAAAGGGTAAATTATTAAGAGATCCGTGAAGCAATAGCTGATTGTTGATTCTCTTAATTTTAGGTTAGTAACGCACTTTGTAAATATTGTAAATATAATAAGTATACTAATAAATCTCTTAATTTTAGACGAATCTAACAGCGTTGCCTTTACTGATTATAATATTACATTATAAATCAACAATCTTTTCTGTGGAAAATGGAAAAACTAAAATTTGAATTCTCAGTAACCTAAACCAGAGGATAACAAATCAAACATTTATGGCGTACTATCAATTACAGATACAGAAAACAATTCTTACATCATGCCAAAAGAATACCAACCAATTAATCTACAGACAGAATTAGTAAAAAACAAAACATTTGAGTTGGTGAAAAATTCAATAAGAAAGAGGCATGAAAGAAGAGAAGTGTGGATAGACCTAACGTTTCTGGAAAGTACTTTGGTGCGTTCTCGTCTATTTTCCCTGGTATGTATTCTTCCATCTATGGTTGAAAATCCCACACTAAATTACTTCATGAAATACAAAATTGCTTATATATCACTACACTTAATTAAATGATCTTTTCCTATGATCACTCGATAATTAAAACGCATTCGGAGTCAATAATATAAATCTTTATTCTGAATACTATTGTGACTCCGATTTATGGTTCGTTTAAATCTCTATGTTGTAATCGAAAATAATATTTTTCCTTTTCTCTTTTGTTGTATCCTTACACGACAAAAGGATATCTCACCATAAAAACTTTTTAAAAACTTTTTTTAAAAAAAAAACTCAAAAACGACTGTTGAAAAACTTCCCGAGCGAAAGGGTCGACCTCAGCAAAGATTTTGTCCGGGGTGGAACGCCATTGGACAGACAAGGGTGCCTTGCTTGACGCTGGCACTCCTTTACTTGGCTACAAATCATGCCTCGCGATGAATTGCAATAGTCACTTGCAATTTTTTTTTTATGTTATTTATATTCACTCTACGTACCGTAAGTGCTATGTCCTTTTCCTTTGTGGTCCTTCAAGCGATCCTTGGCTCGAAAAAACCGGCTGCGCCAAAAATGTTGTGTTCTTCGGGATGCGAAAATGGCCTGTTGCAGGAAAGTCCACGTACACAAAAAACAACACTTGTATTGTGATTTGATCTATTTTTTATTATTTAGACCGAGCACCGGTCACTTTCAAAATCTCTTAACTTCTGACTTAAAATCAATCTTACTGTTACACATTAACTTCGGCGTCGTCTCTTGACGGCACTGAAGTGGGTCAGTTATTTGGATGTCGCAATCTCAACTTCTTAATTCGCGAAATTAATATTTTATTGATATTAATTTCGCAATCGCATGTTCTACTTTTCTAAGTAGAACTCTTGTCTTCCGCGTTGCAATTTTCTTTAGTTACGTTTTCGTTTTAATAAAAGCTTAAAGCTCAAAACTTCTGCCTAAAAGTATTCTTACTTGTGTAACTTTGAATTGCTTACATTATTCAATAATTCGAATTAACAATAAGTCATTCGTTTCATTTGTTTTTAACAACGGCCGTTGACCGAATGAAGCGAAGCAAAAGTGCTGCGCTTGCATTTTAACGGTTCTTGGCTTGCTTCGACTATTCTGTTATTTGCGTCGATCGTGGCCTTGAACTAATTATGTTTAAACTGGCTTGAATATTATTGTTCCGTTAAATTGAAACATAGTCATTGTGATTGCGACACACAACACTCCCTTCTATACTCATCTCCATCGATATTTGCTCCGTCTTCACGTCGTATGTTTTATTCCACTGCGGTGAGCTGGAATGACACAACTGCTTCGAGCGCCGCCCATCCTTTAGCTAGGCCAGTCTTGCTCATACGTTTATTGTGTTCACGTGCAATTAGAATTTAGAAAAGCGCACATAAATATAATTATTTATACATGAAGGAATCAAACGCACCGGAGTTGTTCCTTTATATGATATATGTAGGTTACATTAGTAATATGAACTATAAACTATAAATATAAAATATTGTTAATATGTATGGCGAAATTTAGGCCGATTAATTTTGTCGTTACAAGTTGTAACGACCACAATTCGTTACAATAATATTTTAATATAAATAGTTTTAGATTAGACATTAGATACACATATTTATATACATATTAGTTAAATATGAAGAGCAAAGCAAAACAGAAAGATTACAAACAGACTACGAAGAGTAGAACTGGAATTAACACAGAAAACCTGTTTCTTCCAAGTGACCGTATGCAAACAAGTACACACTAAGAATACATAGCTACACATAAACACAAATATTCCCATTAGCAGATCGAGTAGAGAAAACCAGAAAGCATACATCTACCGACAGATATCAAGACATACGAATGAATAGCAATCAGCCGACGGACAAAATGTTGTTTGAATGGAATTTGTCTTCGTTCACGGCCGATTCCATTGGAAATGTCTTAGAATTCGGGGATAGTTTATTTCGCTTGCCGCTTTTAACGAGCTTATTTGAACATTTCAAATCAGCCTTTGATCTGATGCCAAACTAATATTAGTCACGCAACAGAAGACACCAAAGGTTCGCATTTTTGAGGTATCTTGGTGATCCCAAGAAGGCCTCGTTTAATACATACCGACCGTGCAAACGGCTCTTTATTTTAGGCGACCCACTGTGGCTCTTTATTTTACGCGACCCATTGTGGCTCTTTATTTTTACGCGACCCACTGTGGCTCTTTATTTTACGCGACCCATTGTGGCTCTTTATTTTAGGCGACCCACTGTGGCTCTTTATTTTACGCGACCCATTGTGGCTCTTTATTTTAGGCGACCCACTGTGGCTCTTTATTTTACGCGACCCACTGTGGCTCTTTATTTTACGCGACCCATTGTGGCTCTTTATTTTACGCGACCCATTGTGGCTCTTTATTTTAGGCGACCCACTGTGGCTCTTTATTTTACGCGACCCACTGTGGCTCTTTATTTTACGCGACCCATTGTGGCTCTTTATTTTTACGCGACCCACTGTGGCTCTTTATTTTACGCGACCCATTGTGGCTCTTTATTTTAGGCGACCCACTGTGGCTCTTTATTTTACGCGACCCATTGTGGCTCTTTATTTTAGGCGACCCACTGTGGCTCTTTATTTTACGCGACCCACTGTGGCTCTTTATTTTACGCGACCCACTGTGGCTCTTTATCTTACGCGACCCATTGTGGCTCTTTATTTTACGCGCCCCATTGTGGCTCTTTATTTTACGCGACCCACTGTGGCTCTTTATTTTACGCGACCCATTGTGGCTCTTTATTTACGCGACCCACTGAGGCTCTTATAGTACTAACTTTATAAAAACTGTTAAAAAAAAATAATAGAATACGATTTTATAAAAATTGTTAAGGAAAATAGATACGATTGTATAAAAATTGTTAAGGAAATATAATAAATACGATACTTAGCATTGCGTCCGAGCTGAACTCTCTGAGTCAGTACTAGATTGGTTGAAACACCAATCGAACGAAATTCGGAAACGCAGCTTGAAATATTGTTCGCAAGTGGTTACGAGACCCACTTGCCACGAACCCTGGGACGAGTGAGCTATTCCCGGCTGGGAAAGAAAAACTCGTCGTTACAAATGGCGCCCGAACAGGGACCGCTTCCTTCTGGAAGCAGTTCAGTAAACACACAAAACGAACAATCGATTGTTCAAACAGGCGGTGCTTCTATACAAAGAAGTAACTCACCGCAGCAACAAGATATTTAACACAGGAATATTTCACCAGATCAGCGCAGCATTTCTCCACACAAGCAAGCTGATAAATTAAGCAATCCTCCGAACCAGTCAAGGAGCAATTCACCAGATCAGCAGGGAAACAAATGCAGCAGCGCACCGAGCCACTCGAATGCTCCAACTATGCATTCAAAGCCACAGCAAGTGCAAGTCAACTATGATGAACAACTACCGGAAAATTTAAGTTTCATCTACAAATTAAAGAAAGAGGAATTAGAAGCTCAAATGAAACTTCTAAGCTTACCACTAGATGACACTGTGAAAGAGATGAGACAACGCTTGAGCCAATACATAAAAGGACAGCGATCGCGACGGAACTCGGCAGAGCGCGGTAATCTGAAAATCGATTCACTCGCAGTACCCGCAACAACCGCATTGTTTCCGTCAACAACCTATCTCAATGAAATACAGCATTCTAGTTACCCCATGCAGCAACCGCATGACCATAGAGAATACGACATCATGAATACGGTGCGCAAATGGAATTTGCATTTCAATGGGACACGTTCCATTTTAGAATTTATTGAAAACATGGAAGATCTAGCAAGCTGTTATCAAATCAACTACAACAGCTTGCTCTTGCCACTAAATGAGCTACTCTGCGATCGCGCCAGAGACTGGTGGCGCTATAAACGGTCCGATATAAACACATGGCAGCAGTTCAGAGACGCTGCTATGATCTTCTTCTTACCACCGAGATACATGATTGATTGATTGATTATCTCTAGTGGTTGCTATCAAAAACCACTCGTGATCGATACATTGGCTGGTTTGATCATTGGATGACGAGAGAGTATAGATGAGAGAGGCTTGTGTCGTCTGGTGCGGTGAAGCTGCTACTCGACCTGGTTTTTTTTTTGTAGCATGTAGTTTCTTTCTATGATTTACGTTTCGTAGTTTATCGGTTTTTTTTGTTTCTTTAAAGTTATTTTGTTTTTTTGTTTTTTTCATCTAGTTACTTATTATCCATTTTTTTGAATTATTTTGGGCTACCGCACTTTTAATATTTGAGGTTTTAGTTAGTTTAGTTTACTTTTAATTTTTTTTCTGTTCTTTAAATTTAGTTTTATTTCCTATTATCGTTTTACTTTGGTTATCGCTTATATTATTTTTTTTATATTACTATCTCATATTATGTAACTCTCACATTATTTTTTTTCATGTTTTTTTTCTCTCCTCCCGTTTTTTGTTTATTTAAATTTACGGTTAACTCCTTTCGCATTATCTACTTTTATTTCGCTGCGTTAATTAGCATTTTTAATTATCAGATTCCTTTTAATTTACCTTTTTTTTATTATTATTTTTAGTTTGACCTTACCTTTACTTTTGTTGATCTAATTTTAGTTTTCTTTCGATTTTATTCTTAATTCCTTATTGCGTTAATTTCAACTGACATTTCTTTTGATTTGTCTGTTTAACTTACTTAAATTATTTTTTTTTAATTTTTTTTTGTTATTAAATTCATTTTCCAATTATAATATTATATAGCGTTCCGTATTAGTTTTAATATTACAGTAATTTTTTTTATTATTTCGATATAAGTTTTTTTTTCCTTCCATTAACGTTTTTTTTTCTGTATTGTAGATTAATTTTCTTTATATAAATATAGATAATAGTTGAGCTTATTATTTGTTTGGTTTATATTTTACTATAGTTTTTTTTCTCTACATATTAATTTTTGCCTACATCATTATTATTTTTTTTTATCCTTCATATGAGTTCTTAATCCTTTAATATTAAATTTTTAGATAAATTTTTTTTTGGCAATTTAACTTTACTTTAAGTTCAGGTTTATTTTTTTTTCTCTTTTGGTATTTTATTAATTAATTAACTTTATAGTCAGTTGCTTTTGTTTTTACTGTTTTGTTTTGCGGCCTTAAAAGGTGTCTCAGGCCGTGGGTTCGAATAAGCCCATCGAAACATTTTTTTTTTGCGTATGTGTTGGGAAAATACCACTTTTTCCAGCTGTTGCTCTGGCCACAGGTGACCGAGCATCACCTGTTTTGTGAGGTGTGTCGAGGACCACGCTCTGTGTCGGAGCGCGGAGAGTGAGCGGACGGTAAATTCGCTCATTCCAGATCGTTGCCGCAATGCGGTTATCGGCATCTCCTCTTTCCATCATGACGACGGAGGAACCCCCCCACTTTCCCTGAGCACGGTCGGACGAGCTGAGCTGCCCTGACAGTGGTCATATCTTCGTTTTTGAATTTTTTTTTTGGTTATTAAATTAGTTTATCGCGCTCTCCTCCACCAATACAATACAATATCTATATGTAAGCTTTGTAAACCAACCTATTTACATGCGCTGACACTAGAGAGTGAATAGAGGAGATAGAGTTGACACGAGCTTGGACTCAGGATAGAATACTTACAAAGCTGATTATTAATAACATATGTAAGGCGGACTAGCATTTAAATAAAATCTAGTCGACAGTAATAATAATAATTGAAAGGGTAAATTATTAAGAGATCCGTGAAGCAATAGCTGATTGTTGATTCTCTTAATTTTAGGTTAGTAACGCACTTTGTAAATATTGCAAATATAATAAGTATACTAATAAATCTCTTAATTTTAGACGAATCTAACAGCGTTGCCTTTACTGATTATAATATTACATTATAAATCAACAATCTTTTCTGTGGAAAATGGAAAAACTAAAATTTGAATTCTCAGTAACCTAAACCAGAGGATAACAAATCAAACATTTATGGCGTACTATCAATTACAGATACAGAAAACAATTCTTACATCATGCCAAAAGAATACCAACCAATTAATCTACAGACAGAATTAGTAAAAAACAAAACATTTGAGTTGGTGAAAAATTCAATAAGAAAGAGGCATGAAAGAAGAGAAGTGTGGATAGACCTAACGTTTCTGGAAAGTACTTTGGTGCGTTCTCGTCTATTTTCCCTGGTATGTACTTCATGAAATACAAAATTGCTTATATATCACTACACTTAATTAAATGATCTTTTCCTATGATCACTCGATAATTAAAACGCATTCGGAGTCAATAATATAAATCTTTATTCTGAATACTATTGTGACTCCGATTTATGGTTCGTTTAAATCTCTATGTTGTAATCGAAAATAATATTTTTCCTTTTCTCTTTTGTTGTATCCTTACACGACAAAAGGATATCTCACCATAAAAACTTTTTAAAAACTTTTTTTAAAAAAAAAACTCAAAAACGACTGTTGAAAAACTTCCCGAGCGAAAGGGTCGACCTCAGCAAAGATTTTGTCCGGGGTGGAACGCCATTGGACAGACAAGGGTGCCTTGCTTGACGCTGGCACTCCTTTACTTGGCTCCAAATCATGCCTCGCGACGAATTGCAATAGTCACTTGCAATTTTTTTTTTATGTTATTTATATTCACTCTACGTACCGTAAGTGCTATGTCCTTTTCCTTTGTGGTCCTTCAAGCGATCCTTGGCTCGAAAAAACCGGCTGCGCCAAAAATGTTGTGTTCATCGGGATGCGAAAATGGCCTGTTGCAGGAAAGTCCGCGTACACAAAAAACAACACTTGTATTGTGATTTGATCTATTTTTTATTATTTAGACCGAGCACCGGTCACTTTCAAAATCTCTTAACTTCTGACTTAAAATCAATCTTACTGTTACACATTAACTTCGGCGTCGTCTCTTGACGGCACTGAAGTGGGTCAGTTATTTGGATGTCGCAATCTCAACTTCTTAATTCGCGAAATTAATATTTTATTGATATTAATTTCGCAATCGCATGTTCTACTTTTCTAAGTAGAACTCTTGTCTTCCGCGTTGCAATTTTCTTTAGTTACGTTTTCGTTTTAATAAAAGCTTAAAGCTCAAAACTTCTGCCTAAAAGTATTCTTACTTGTGTAACTTTGAATTGCTTACATTATTCAATAATTCGAATTAACAATAAGTCATTCGTTTCATTTGTTTTTAACAACGGCCGTTGACCGAATGAAGCGAAGCAAAAGTGCTGCGCTTGCATTTTAACGGTTCTTGGCTTGCTTCGACTATTCTGTTATTTGCGTCGATCGTGGCCTTGAACTAATTATGTTTAAACTGGCTTGAATATTATTGTTCCGTTAAATTGAAACATAGTCATTGTGATTGCGACACACAACACTCCCTTCTATACTCATCTCCATCGATATTTGCTCTGTCTTCACGTCGTATGTTTTATTCCACTGCGGTGAGCTGGAATGACACAACTGCTTCGAGCGCCGCCCATCCTTTAGCTAGGCCAGTCTTGCTCATACGTTTATTGTGTTCACGTGCAATTAGAATTTAGAAAAGCGCACATAAATATAATTATTTATACATGAAGGAATCAAACGCACCGGAGTTGTTCCTTTATATGATATATGTAGGTTACATTAGTAATATGAACTATAAACTATAAATATAAAATATTGTTAATATGTATGGCGAAATTTAGGCCGATTAATTTTGTCGTTACAAGTTGTAACGACCACAATTCGTTACAATAATATTTTAATATAAATAGTTTTAGATTAGACATTAGATACACATATTTATATACATATTAGTTAAATATGAAGAGCAAAGCAAAACAGAAAGATTACAAACAGACTACGAAGAGTAGAACTGGAATTAACACAGAAAACCTGTTTCTTCCAAGTGACCGTATGCAAACAAGTACACACTAAGAATACATAGCTACACATAAACACAAATATTCCCATTAGCAGATCGAGTAGAGAAAACCAGAAAGCATACATCTACCGACAGATATCAAGACATACGAATGAATAGCAATCAGCCGACGGACAAAATGTTGTTTGAATGGAATTTGTCTTCGTTCACGGCCGATTCCATTGGAAATGTCTTAGAATTCGGGGATAGTTTATTTCGCTTGCCGCTTTTAACGAGCTTATTTGAACATTTCAAATCAGCCTTTGATCTGATGCCAAACTAATATTAGTCACGCAACAGAAGACACCAAAGGTTCGCATTTTTGAGGTATCTTGGTGATCCCAAGAAGGCCTCGTTTAATACATACCGACCGTGCAAACGGCTCTTTATTTTAGGCGACCCACTGTGGCTCTTTATTTTACGCGACCCATTGTGGCTCTTTATTTTTACGCGACCCACTGTGGCTCTTTATTTTACGCGACCCATTGTGGCTCTTTATTTTAGGCGACCCACTGTGGCTCTTTATTTTACGAGACCCATTGTGGCTCTTTATTTTAGGCGACCCATTGTGGCTCTTTATTTTACGCGACCCACTGTGGCTCTTTATTTTACGCGACCCATTGTGGCTCTTTATTTTACGCGACCCATTGTGGCTCTTTATTTTAGGCGACCCACTGTGGCTCTTTATTTTACGCGACCCACTGTGGCTCTTTATTTTACGCGACCCATTGTGGCTCTTTATTTTTACGCGACCCACTGTGGCTCTTTATTTTACGCGACCCATTGTGGCTCTTTATTTTAGGCGACCCACTGTGGCTCTTTATTTTACGCGACCCATTGTGGCTCTTTATTTTAGGCGACCCACTGTGGCTCTTTATTTTACGCGACCCACTGTGGCTCTTTATTTTACGCGCCCCATTGTGGCTCTTTATTTTACGCGACCCACTGTGGCTCTTTATTTTACGCGACCCATTGTGGCTCTTTATTTTACGCGACCCACTGTGGCTCTTTATTTTACGCGACCCATTGTGGCTCTTTATTTACGCGACCCACTGAGGCTCTTATAGTACTAACTTTATAAAAACTGTTAAAAAAAAATAATAGAATACGATTTTATAAAAATTGTTAAGGAAAATAGATACGATTGTATAAAAATTGTTAAGGAAATATAATAAATACGATACTTAGCATTGCGTCCGAGCTGAACTCTCTGAGTCAGTGCTAGATTGGTTGAAACACCAATCGAACGAAATTCGGAAACGCAGCTTGAAATATTGTTCGCAAGTGGTTACGAGACCCACTTGCCACGAACCCTGGGACGAGTGAGCTATTCCCGGCTGGGAAAGAAAAACTCGTCGTTACAAATGGCGCCCGAACAGGGACCGCTTCCTTCTGGAAGCAGTTCAGTAAACACACAAAACGAACAACCGATTGTTCAAACAGGCAGTGCTTCTATACAAAGAAGTAACTCACCGCAGCAACAAGATATTTAACACAGGAATATTTCACCAGATCAGCGCAGCATTTCTCCACACAAGCAAGCTGATAAATTAAGCAATCCTCCGAACCAGTCAAGGAGCAATTCACCAGATCAGCAGGGAAACAAATGCAGCAGCGCACCGAGCCACTCGAATGCTCCAACTATGCATTCAAAGCCACAGCAAGTGCAAGTCAACTATGATGAACAACTACCGGAAAATTTAAGTTTCATCTACAAATTAAAGAAAGAGGAATTAGAAGCTCAAATGAAACTTCTAAGCTTACCACTAGATGACACTGTGAAAGAGATGAGACAACGCTTGAGCCAATACATAAAAGGACAGCGATCGCGACGGAACTCGGCAGAGCGCGGTAATCTGAAAATCGATTCACTCGCAGTACCCGCAACAACCGCATTGTTTCCGTCAACAACCTATCTCAATGAAATACAGCATTCTAGTTACCCCATGCAGCAACCGCATGACCATAGAGAATACGACATCATGAATACGGTGCGCAAATGGAATTTGCATTTCAATGGGACACGTTCCATTTTAGAATTTATTGAAAACATGGAAGATCTAGCAAGCTGTTATCAAATCAACTACAACAGCTTGCTCTTGCCACTAAATGAGCTACTCCGCGATCGCGCCAGAGACTGGTGGCGCTATAAACGGTCCGATATAAACACATGGCAGCAGTTCAGAGACGCTGCTATGATCTTCTTCTTACCACCGAGATACATGCAAAAGTTAGAAGAGGATATAATACGAAGACGCCAGGGGCCTCGCGAAAAAGCGCAAGAATACATCATGAGTATCATGAACCTGATTCGCCAACATCCACGCATGAGTCAAGAGAATCCCGCAGAGCGCATTTATGAAGGTTTGCGACCAGAGTACCGTCTTTATATTCGACGCAGTGACTTTAACGATTTGGATTCACTCATGAGCCATACCGATGAGTATGAATATATTCATGGAGAGGAAGCTCGTCACAACCGATCACACGTTTCCAACTGGGTAACCACTCAAGATTATGCACGCCAGAGCCACTGCTGGCGATGCGGTAAACCAGGTCATAGACGAACTGAGTGCCATGAAAACCCGAAATTATTCTGTTCGCATTGTGGAAAGGCAGACATACTATCGCGAGATTGTAGCTGCCGAAATAAAATGACAACCCCATATGGAATTATGGATACTTATGATCATCCAATGTACAGAATACCGATTGTATGCAATGAGAAGCCAATCAACGCTCTGATAGACACGGGCGCCTCACTCACTCTGATAGGCAGAACGGTCGATGAGCATTTACAACACAAATGCATCCCCGAGAAGGGTAAAGCTCAACAGCTATCACTAGCTAATAGCCAACCAGTGTCAACCGAGAGAAGTTACTATGCCACCATAGTCATAAACGAATTACGAGTCCGACAAGAAGTTCATTTCCTACCAGGTCTCCAAGAAGAATTAATTATAGGAACAGACTTGTTGTCACAATTAGGATGCAAGCTACACATCGCCGGCCAGACTATTCAAAGTTGCCCTCCACCTGAATTAAAACGGAGTGCAACTGTCAGTCCTGAATTCGTCGATGAGAGAAAAGCATCGTTTCCAACCGGTAAGACACGACAGCAGTTCACACCAGGAAACCTGAACCACAAGTTGAAGAAAGAACCAACCAAATCCAGACCAACGGTAAAGTCCGTTGAACAATTTTCACAACCGCGTACACAGAAGCCCAAAATCAACACCAGTCGCAGGAAATTAAGAAGGGTTCCAACTTCTCCAAAACCAACAGGACATAAACCTCAATCAAACGAGCGCCCAGAGAGTAAACCACCGCATATGACCAAATGTATTATTCATATACCGAAACCGAAGCATAAACCGGTGTCAGTCAAAGCGACACAAGCAGAACGTTTACCGCCTACCGTACCGTACCGCAGACATTATGTGAGTCCCGCCCCCGCAAAACAACCGTCTCAACATGAAAGACAGCATTATTCTTTCGCAACCAGAAAACATAATCGCCGAATACAACATGTGAAATATGCTATACCGAAGATGAACGGACGAACTCAGCTACGATAGCGAAACATCAATGAAGTTGTCACCAGTAACAGACATAGGACATTTTCTTCCAACCGGTAGCATCACCGCTGTTCGCTTTCACCGAATGATTACTGCTTTTTATTTTTTTTTTTTTTTTTTTTTTTTTTATTTCGCGCTAAGTAGGGATAGGATGTAACGACCACAATTCGTTACAATAATATTTTAATATAAATAGTTTTAGATTAGACATTAGATACACATATTTATATACATATTAGTTAAATATGAAGAGCAAAGCAAAACAGAAAGATTACAAAACAGACTACGAAGAGTAGAACTGGAATTAACACAGAAAACCTGTTTCTTCCAAGTGACCGTATGCAAACAAGTACACACTAAGAATACATAGCTACACATAAACACAAATATTCCCATTAGCAGATCGAGTAGAGAAAACCAGAAAGCATACATCTACCGACAGATATCAAGACATACGAATGAATAGCAATCAGCCGACGGACAAAATGTTGTTTGAATGGAATTTGTCTTCGTTTACGGCCGATTCCATTGGAAATGTCTTAGAATTCGGGGATAGTTTATTTCGCTTGCCGCTTTTAACGAGCTTATTTGAACATTTCAAATCAGCCTTTGATCTGATGCCAAACTAATATTAGTCACGCAACAGAAGACACCAAAGGTTCGCATTTTTGAGGTATCTTGGTGATCCCAAGAAGGCCTCGTTTAATACATACCGACCGTGCAAACGGCTCTTTATTTTAGGCGACCCACTGTGGCTCTTTATTTTACGCGACCCATTGTGGCTCTTTATTTTTACGCGACCCACTGTGGCTCTTTATTTTACGCGACCCATTGTGGCTCTTTATTTTAGGCGACCCACTGTGGCTCTTTATTTTACGCGACCCATTGTGGCTCTTTATTTTAGGCGACCTACTGTGGCTCTTTATTTTACGCGACCCACTGTGGCTCTTTATTTTACGCGACCCATTGTGGCTCTTTATTTTACGCGACCCATTGTGGCTCTTTATTTTAGGCGACCCACTGTGGCTCTTTATTTTACGCGACCCACTGTGGCTCTTTATTTTACGCGACCCATTGTGGCTCTTTATTTTTACGCGACCCACTGTGGCTCTTTATTTTACGCGACCCATTGTGGCTCTTTATTTTAGGCGACCCACTGTGGCTCTTTATTTTACGCGGCCCATTGTGGCTCTTTATTTTAGGCGACCCACTGTGGCTCTTTATTTTACGCGACCCACTGTGGCTCTTTATTTTACGCGACCCACTGTGGCTCTTTATCTTACGCGACCCATTGTGGCTCTTTATTTTACGCGCCCCATTGTGGCTCTTTATTTTACGCGACCCACTGTGGCTCTTTATTTTACGCGACCCATTGTGGCTCTTTATTTACGCGACCCACTGAGGCTCTTATAGTACTAACTTTATAAAAACTGTTAAAGAAAAATAATAGAATACGATTTTATAAAAATTGTTAAGGAAAATAGATACGATTGTATAAAAATTGTTAAGGAAATATAATAAATACGATACTTAGCATTGCGTCCGAGCTGAACTCTCTGAGTCAGTGCTAGATTGGTTGAAACACCAATCGAACGAAATTCGGAAACGCAGCTTGAAATATTGTTCGCAAGTGGTTACGAGACCCACTTGCCACGAACCCTGGGACGAGTGAGCTATTCCCGGCTGGGAAAGAAAAACTCGTCGTTACAAAGTAATAACGAAATTTATTTCGGCGTGTATTGTCATAGAGGTCAAAATTCTTATAATTTCGATAAATATTCTGAGACGAAACCTGGACAGCCGGCGAGTTAACCCGTGCTCAAACCCGGGGAACCGTATAGCTTCGTTACAGTGTTTAGTATTCGTATATGCTTAATGCCTTTCAATGGTATTATAGAATTTGCTATGTACACTGTTTTGTTGCAAACGAGACTGTCTTCTTTTACATTTACGTTTATGGAGTGTAGAATTTCGAATCTGGGTGATATGTTTATTTTGGTTTTAATGTCAAATAAATTGTCCTTGTCGTTATGTGTTATGGTTAGTTTTGGGGTGTGCAAATATTTTTGTCAGAAATCTTTGCCGAGAATTCCATCTGCTATTACCGGGAAATTATTTTGAACTATTTAAAAATGGTGTTCGATAAAATCGCTTGGTAAACTTAACTTAATTTTAGTAATTCCTATCGTATTTTTGTTTTTATTTGCGACGCCAGTAATTATTTCATTCTATGAATTTATTTGTCAATACATTAAGTTTCAATACTGATATGTCTGCATCGGTGTCTATTAAAAATTTTACAATCTTATCTTCGTACTTAATACTTATGTGATTGCTAGTGTAAGGACGAAATTAATCGGCCTAAATTTCGCCATACATATTAACAATATTTTATATTTATAGTTTATACATATTTCATATTACTTATTAATGTCACCTATATAGAATACATATCTCACATAACGGAACAACTCCGATGCGTATTCATTCCTTCATGCATAAATAATTATATTTATGTGCACTCTTCTAAATTGTAATTCCAAGACTAATAATTAGAATATGCTAATAATTAGAATATAGAATATTAGAATAGCCGCACAACGAGCGGATATTTGTAATCAGTATGCAACGTAACCTTCTCGGCCGGGGTATTTCTCAGACGCATCCGGGGTTCGTCAAGTTATATTTATTTAAATGACCCGTTTACACTTTCATTTACCTCTCAAAGATGGATGTATTTAACGCATATTTGTTAAGATAATAACAATAATCTTTATTATATTATAATTAAAAGTTTTGATATATGCAACTTAAAATCTTATTTATATATGTATATCTTGTAACGACGAGTTTTCCTTTCCCAGCCAGGAATAGCTCACTCGTCCCAGGGTTCGTGGCAAGTGGATCTCGGAACCACTTGCGAACAATATTTTAAGCTGCGTTTCCGAATTTCGTTCGATTGGTGTTTCAACCAATCTAGCACTGACTCAGAGAGTTCAGCTCGGACGCAATGCTAAGTATCGTATTTATTATATTTCCTTAACAATTTTTATACAATCGTATCTATTTTCCTTAACAATTTTTATAAAATCGTATTCTATTATTTTTCTTTAACAATTTATAAAATTAGTACTATAAGAGCCTCAGTGGGTTGCGCAAATAAAGAGCCACAATGGGTCGCGTAAATAAAGAGCCACAATGGGTCGTGTAAAATAAAGAGCCAAAATGGGTCGTGTAAAATAAAGAGCCACAGTGGGTCGCGTAAAGTAAAGAGCCACAGTGGGTCGCGTAAAGTAAAGAGCCACAGTAGGTCGCGTAAATTAAAGAGCCACAATGGGTCGTGTAAAATAAAGAGCCACCATGGGTCGTGTAAAATAAAGAGCCACAATGGGTCGTGTAAAATAAAGAGCCACAATGGGTCGTGTAAAATAAAGAGCCACAATGGGTCGTGTAAATAAAGAGCCGTTTGCACGGTCGATATGTATTAAACGAGGCCTTCTTGGGGTCACCAAGATACCTCAAAAATGCGAACCTTTGGTGTCTTCTGTTGCGTGACTAATATTAGTTTGGCGTCAGAACAAAGGCTCATTTGAAATGTTCAAATAAGCTCGTTAAATGCGGCAAGCGAAATAAACTATCCCCGAGTTCTAAGAGATTTCCAATGGAATCGGCCGTGAACGAAGACAAATTCCATTCAAACAACATTTTGTCCGTCGGCTGATTGCTATTCATTCGTATGTCTGTATATCTGTCGGTAGATGTATGCTTTCTGGTTTTCTCTACTCGATCTGCTAATGGGAATATTTGTGTTTATGTGTAGCTATGTATTCTTAGTGTGTACTTGTTTGCATACGGTCACTTGGAAGAAACAGGTTTTCTGTGTTAATTCCAGTTCTATTCTTCGTAGTCTGTTTGTAATCTTTCTGTTTTGCTTTGCTCTTCATGTTTAACTAATATGAATATAAATATGTGTATCTAATTGTCTAATCTAAAACTATTTACATTAAAATCTTATTGTAACGAATTGTGGTCGTTACAATCTATATGTAAGCTTTGTAAACCAACCTATTTACATGCGCTGACACTAGAGAGTGGATAGAGGAGATAGAGTTGACACGAGCTTGGACTCAGGATAGAATACTTACAAAGCTGATTATTAATAGCTTATGTAAGGCGGACTAGCATTTAAATAAAATCTAGTCGACAGTAATAATAATAATTTAAAGGGTAAATTATTAAGAGATCCGTGAAGCAATAGCTGATTGTTGATTCTCTTAATTTTAGGTTAGTAACGCACTTTGTAAATATTGTAAATATAATAAGTATACTAATAAATCTCTTAATTTTAGACGAATTTAACAGCGTTGCCTTTACTGATTATAATATTACATTATAAATCAACAATCTTTTCTGTGGAAAATGGAAAAACTAAAATTTGAATTCTCAGTAATACCTAAACCAGAGGATAACAAATCAAACATTTATGGCGTACTATCAATTACAGATACAGAAAACAATTCTTACATCATGCCAAAAGAATACCAACCAATTAATCTACACACAGAATTAGTAAAAAACAAAACATTTGAGTTGGTGAAAAATTCAATAAGAAAGAGGCATGAAAGAAGAGAAGTGTGGATAGACCTAACCTCTGAAATGACAAAATTCTATTTTGACAATGGAAACATGCAATTTAATAATTTTCTTCTAGAAAAAACTGAACAGGAAATAAAGGAATCTAAAACAAACACTGATCATAAACTAAGAAAACAGAATAAGCTAAAACTAGCAGAAAGACTTTCAATAGAAAAATTTTCAAAATCGACAACATACGTGACACAGTGGCTTAATATTTTTGAAAAATAATGTGAACGTCTAGATTTAGATACAGATATAGAAAAAATTGAAATGTTAAGATTGCTGTTGGACGATTCTTGTAAGGACTGGTATTTATCAATGGTGATAAAACTCACGGTGGAGTCAGATTGGCCCATATGGGCAGAAAGTTTGAAAGACACATATGCTGATAAAGGTTGGTCGCCCATCAAGTATGCATTGAAGTTCAAATATTTAAAGGGATCAATATTAGACTATGCATTAAAGAAGGAAAGACTACTGCTAGAAGTAAATAGTTCAATTAATAAATCACTACTAATAGACATGATGGCGGTCGGCTTACCAAACTTTATTACGGATAAAATAGATAGAGAAAAATTAAAGGAGGTTGACGACCTCTTTAATAAATTAAGGGGGCTAGAGCACCTGATAAAAGAAAACAATAGTAATAAAAGTTTACCATTAGATAATAGATCAAAACTACAAAAGTCAGGAGGTACAAAAGAAAAAACTCCATGTAAAACATGTGAATCAAAAGGGAAAAGGAATAGATTTCATCCTGAAAATATGAGTTGGTACAAAAACGAAAAGAACTAGAATAATGAATTCACAAACACACTGTTGAACTTCAGAAGAAGATCCATAAAACTAGAAATCCCCCCATTAATTGAAATAAAAGTGAAACTAGAAGAGTCTAAGGAGGTAACAGGACTTTATGATCCAGGCTCAAGAATAACGGTAATAAATGCAAAATTACTAAATAAAGAAGTTATTAAAAATAAAAAAAACTACCAGCTGAAAACAATTAGTGGGTGGGGCAACAGTCAGGGTTTTATAAAATTAAACGCAGAAATACAGAGTATAAAAAAAATTCTAAATGCTTTTGTATATGATAGTGAAGATTTTAAATTTGATCTAATCTTAGGTCTGGATAGCATAAAGAAATTTGGGTTGACTCATGATGAGAATCTAAATATCCAATTCCAAAATGCAAAAGAAGAGAAAAATGAAACAATTAAATTAAAGAAAAACGAAAACTCGGATATAAAATGTGATAATGAAGATAATAAAGTCGATTTGAAGATTAACAACAGATATGAGATAAATTTTAAGGAATTTATAAAAACGGATGAATTAAGGATAGATTTAGATCACTTAAATGAGGATAGGAAAGATAAAATACAAATTTTAATGAATAAGTATAAGGATATTTTTGCTATAGACAAATATGATGTTAGAAAAGTAAAAAATTATGAAGCCTTCATCGACTTACAAATTGATAAATATTGTTCTAAGAGACCATATAGGTGTTCAATAGATGACAGGAAAGAAATAGAACAACAAGTATCACAACTTTTAAAACATGGTCTAATTGAAGACTCATATAGTCCCTTCGCAGCACCGGTCACACTAGCCTTTAAAAAGGAAGAAAATAAAAACTAGTAAGGGTACCTTCGGTCAGACCGAAGCTTATATACCTTACATCCCAGCAACCTTTATTATACATATTTATACATATTTCCGATTTATTTAAATAGTCCGATTTTCTTAAATTTCCGTATCAAAATGTTCGTGGGCGGACACGCCCATTTTTTTTTAAAATTTAATCTACCTGTACCGATGTATTCGGAAACAAAATTGAAGCTCAAAACTAAGTCTACAAGTTGAATTATTGTTGAAAGAATTAGTATTTGTTAAAAAAGTAGGCGTGGCGCTGCACCGATTTATCCCATTTTCCCACAGAGTTTCGGATGACAAAGAATATACGTGCAAAATTTCATCGCGATAGCTTCATTCGTTCTCCTGTAATCGTGATTTCCACAGACAGACAGACAGACAGACAGACAGACAGACAGACAGACAGACAGACAGACAGACAGAGTCAAGAATATATATACTTTTCCATACCTGCCACGCCTCCTTTAATGCGTTACACACGGAAGCACAAAGTGAATATACCCTCATTCCTTCGGATGTAGGGTATAAAAACAGGCTATGCGTTGACTTTGGATACTTAAACAAAATAGTGGTTCCACAATCTCAACCATTCCCGCTAATAGAGCACTTAATGATGAAAACAATAGGTTGTGAATACTTCACAACATTAGACGTAAACTCAGCGTTCTGGTCAATTCCTTTAAGAGTTGGAGACAGACAAAAAACAGGATTTATAACCCATGAAGGACACTATAAGTGGACATGCCTTCCCTTCGGCTTAAAGACGTCATCAGCTATCTTCCAAAGAATCTTGGTGAACATTATAAAAAAATATAATCTATCTAAATTCTGTGTAAATTACATAGATGATATAATGATCTTTTCAAAAACATTTGAAGAACACTTAAACCACATTAAATTGCTGCTAGACGCAATAAAAGAGGAAGGACTAAAACTAAAATTTACGAAATGCAAGTTTGCAAAAAACGAAGTAAAATATTTAGGTCACTTAATAAAAAATAACACAATTACTCCACTGAAAGATAATTTAAAATCAATAAAAAAATTCAATATCCCAAAAAACAGAAAACAAATAAGGCTGTTCCTAGGAAAAATAAATTTTGAAAGAAAATATGTGCCGAACATCACACAAATTCTTGAACCTTTGCACAACTTGCTCAGAAAGGATGTAAGATTCCATTGGTCAAGCGACTGCGAAGCCGCCTGCAAGAAGATAAAAAACATTTTGTGTTCAGAACCAATCCTAGCCATATTTAATCCAAAATCAGATATTTTCATATACACAGACGCAAGCATAAACGGCCTGGGAGCGGTGCTAAAACAACCCCAAGCAGATGGCACTATAAAACCCGTTGCATACTTTTCAAAAAAATTAAATGAATCACAAAAAAAAAGAAAGCAATTTTCCTAGAATGTTTAGCCATTAAAGAGAGTATAAAGTTTTGGCAGTATTGGCTAATTGGAAATTTCTTTACAATATACTCTGATCATAGACCTTTAGAGAACCTAAATGTGAAAAATAGAACAGATGAGGAATTAGGAGACATGATACACTATATGTCTCAATATAACTGTACTATTAAAATTTAACCCGAGAAAAAATAATGTAGAAGCAGACTTCTTTAGTCGAAATCCAATCTTAGAACCAGATGAAAATTCAGAGGATGCTTTTATAACAGTAAATAATATTACCATGCAAGAAATAATACAGGACCAAAAACTAAATAAACGGATAACAGATATTGCACAAACTGGTACGATGGAAGATGAAATTTATTACCGAAAATTGAAAAACAAGAAGAAAATTGTAAATAAAAACAAATTAAACAGGAAAAAAATGGACGAGATTAGAATCGGTCCCTTCAAGATAGGAAAAAAATATCGGACTCAATTTTTAAGATAAAAACAAATAACAAAAAAAGTTCATTAGGATTATACTATGTCACAAAGCTCATTCCCGAAAACTAGTCAATAAGACATTAATTTACATGAAAATTAATGTTTTAAAGGGGGTAGATGTAAGCTTTGTAAACCAACCTATTTACATGCGCTGACACTAGAGAGTGGATAGAGGAGATAGAGTTGACACGAGCTTGGACTCAGGATAGAATACTTACAAAGCTGATTATTAATAGCATATGTAAGGCGGACTAGCATTTAAATAAAATCTAGTCGACAGTAATAATAATAATTTAAAGGGTAAATTATTAAGAGATCCGTGAAGCAATAGCTGATTGTTGATTCTCTTAATTTAGGTTAGTAACGCACTTTGTAAATATTGTAAATATAATAAGTACACTAATAAATCTCTTAATTTTAGACGAATCTAGCAGCGTTGCCTTTACTGATTATAATATTACGTTATATATATGTGTATATGTTTTTTTTTTTTTTTTGTGTGACGACTGGAGGTGTGGACTCTCATGTATGACCAGTGGACCGGCCCACTGACATGCACGACTCACCATTCCTGGTGCCTACGTACTAAACCACACCCCCGCGCACTTCAAACCACTCTCCTCTGCGGGACTGCCATTAGGTACTACTTCGCAGAGGCTGGTTAGCAATCAAGCTATTTCTTCTTGCGTTAACACATCCCTTTTTAGCTATTTAATCCTGCCGCATATCTAAGCCTTTCGATTCTTCGCAGCTCAAGAAGCTCCCTCGTGACTATATCGTTAAAGACTCCCCAGTTGTGAAGCATATGCTCGATTATATTTGTTGGGTCGCTCATGTGCGCGATCTCCAAAGAGAATCTCGGACACTTAAACCAAACGTGCTCTGCGTCTTCGTCTTCTGCGCAAAGAGGGCATAATGGCGAACAGTCGTTTCCAAATTTGAATAGATACTTCCTGAAGCAACCGTGACCACTCAAGAATTGGGTCAAGTAGTAGTTGGTTTCTCCGTGGGATCTATTAATCCAAGATGCTATGCTGGTAATGAGCGAATACGTCCACCTACCCTGTGTGAATCGATTTCTCTCTTTCTTCTTTGGCTGCTGCTCGTGTCGAGGTTCGTTGTAATGATCTTCAAACATAAATGCGCTTCATCTCACCAGCCCAAATATCGATTGGCAAAAGACCTTCTATAACGCCTGCTGCGTTGTCGGACACTGTGCGGAATCCACTAATTATTCTCAAGGCACTAAGTCTGTGAACTGCGACTAGCTTCCTTCGAAGCGAACTAGCTTGCAGCGCCTGAGACCAGACTGGCGCCGCATACAGCAGAACGGAGCTTACCACCGTAGCAAGTAGTTTGCGTTTGGCTGGCCTCGGACCGCCTATATTTGGGAATAGTCTTGCCAACTTTGTCTGAGATCTCGCTGCCTTTTCAGCCGCATAGCACGCATGCTCTCTGAAACTAAGTCTATTATCTAATATGACCCCTAGGTATTTAATCGAGCGCTTCGACTTAATTTCAACATCACCTATTTTAACAGTGATGTACTCCACCTTCTTTCGACTTGTTAGTAGAACTGCTTCCGTTTTATGTTCGGCAAGTGTCAGACGAGCTGAATGCAGCCACTCTTTTACTTGTGCAATTGCTGTATTTACCACTACTTCTAACTGGCTGATTTGCTTTGCTACTGCCACTATCGCGATGTCGTCAGCGAATCCTACTATGAAGGTTCTTTTCGGCAAAGGCAGCCTCAAAACCTCATCATACATTAGGTTCCATAATAATGGACCCAGAACTGACCCCTGCGGGACTCCTGCCGTAACATATAAGTATTCTAACTCGCTATTGCTTATGTAGATGAGTTTTCTATTGGTGAAGTAGCTGCCTATTATTTCAACAATGTAAGTTGGTGCTTCCATTTTGTCGAGGGCTTTTTTAATGCACGGCCAGTCTGCTGAGTTGAAGGCGTTTTTAACGTCAAGCGTTACTACAGCGCAGTACTCTTTGGTCCCGCCTTTCCAACGCTCGCCTGCTATTGCATTTCTTGCGCAATTAACCACTACATTAATCGCGTCGATAATGGACCGAGATTTTCTGAAGCCATACTGTCGCTCAGATATTGCGGCCTTTTCTTCGGCTACTGACAGAAGTCGGTTGCAAATAATTCTTTCGAGAATTTTGCCCAGAGTGTCCAGTAGGCAGATTGGGCGGTATGATGCTGCTTCATCAGGCGGTTTATTTCCCTTAGGGATCAGAACCAGTTTCTGCTTTTTCCAGCGGTCAGGGAAACCGCTTTCGTCTAAGCATTTCTGGCATGTAGTCAAAAACATGTCTGGCCTTAACGATATTGCAGCCTTTATAACGACATTTGGGATGCCATCTGGACCTGGCGCTTTGTGATCACCATTTTTGTCGCAGGCTTGCCTCAGCTCCTCTATCAAAATCGCTCGGGTTACCTCGCTGCACGTCCCACGAGCGACAATCCATGGAAGTAGTCGTCTTTCGGGAAAAAGAGTTGACACGATTCTCCGGAGGAGGGCGCGACATTCAATTTGCGGAGTTTTGAAGCCCTTAATCTTTTTCATCACAACTTTGTAAGCGTTACCCCACGGGTCAATGTTCACTTGAGTACACAGGTGACTGAAACTTAGCCTTTTGCTATCCTTGATTTTTCTAGACAATTGTGAGCGTAAGGCTTTGAATCTGGCTTCATTCTCTTCGAATTCCGGGCTTCCTCTGGACCTCTGCTTTTGTCTCCTCGCCCTTAAACACTCTGCCTCATCCTGAGCGCATATCCTGATTCCACCAATAGCATGGCTGAGTTGTTCGCTTTTTTGACTTCTTGGGCATTGATATGTCACGTAGCCTAACCATAACGATTGCGAGTTTTTTAGCAAGCTCTTCCGCAGAACCGGCGCCAATATTATAATTCGCAATGAATTCCTCGCATATCTCTTTGTCGAAGGCTTTAGTTTCCCACTGTGGTTTTTCCAACCGCAGTCGACTTTGAAAGTTACGGCGTTTGGCAATGTTAATTAATATTGCCTGGTGGTCGTTGTGTGTGTAATGTTCGCTGACACACCAACTCGTAGTTTGCGCCATGTAGTCTGAAATGAATGTTAAGTCGATAATAGACTCCGCATTAGCTTTTCTGAATGTACTTTTCCTGCCGGTGTTAAGAAGAACTACCTTCAGCGGCAAGAGATACGCTAGTAAGCTACTGCCTCTCGCGTTGGTGGATTTACTGACCCATTGAGTCGCTCAAGCATTGAAATCGCCGGCTATCATGATCGGAGACCGCTCGCAGGCGTCTAATACTAGTCGATCAAGCATTACTTGAAAGTCGCTATGTGACCAACTAGGCGGAGCGTAGCAGCTGTAGAAGTGAATGCCCGATATCTTAGCTCTAATGAAACCTGGAACGCAAGTGCCCAGCTCTTCAAATGCCCAGCGACCAAAGGCTCAAATAGCAGCTTTACCGGTCGGGCACCCTTTATGGTTCACTAAGCAACGCCAAATCAATTTGTTCCTCTTTTATGAATTGCTCAAGGAGGTCCTGCGCAGTTACACAATGGTTGAGATTTAACTGCACCACTCTCATGGGTCTGGTTTGCCTACCGCCAATTTAAATACGGGGCAACGGCTACTTCCAGCAATGTGGCTTGCGTCTTTAGTTGCATCCGTCTTGCAGAACATGCAACAGGGCTCTTCTTCACATTCCTTGGCAGTGTGACCTTCCTTACTGCATCGTCTGCAACATTTGGACCGATCTATCTCACTTTTGCAGTGTCTGGAAATATATCCGAATTCAAGACACCTGTAGCATTTTGTTAAGACTTTCTGCTGCCGTATACGGCAGTTGACCCAACCGATGTGAATTTTCCCCGAATTTAGAAGAACATTCGCGTTATTGGCTGTTGTTTTGATCGCCGCATACTGATCACATCTTCCTGTGAGAAGTTGAATTACATTAAACTGGCCAACTATAGCATTGGCCACCTCTGCTTTTGTCGTGACTTCATCAATGTCTTTGATATCAAGCACTACTTTCTCTGCTAAGCCGCGGACCGTCGCGTCCTGGCCTAAACTAGTATCAATCAAGGACCTAATTTTTTCTGCCTTTTCACCTGTTTCATTTATTTGCAGCAGCAGCTGGCCTTTTTGCGTGCGCCTTATCTTTGTGACAGTTTGACTCATATCTCCGATATTCGTGTCCGCTTTCATTTTAAGCAGAATTTCTGCGTATGAAAGCTCACCTTTCGTCTCAATTAAAATTGCCTCGGTCTAGACTTTTTTATAACTTCTACCCTTTTCCTTTTTTTCTGCGAGCCCACTTGGGTCCACTGAGAAACAATTTTCAGTTCCTTTGCAGCTTCGGCTTCTTGACGTGCAGCCATAGCATAGGAAGTGACCTCCGGCGTTTTGGTTTTCTTAGATGCCGACTGAATTACTGAGTTCTCTTCCCTTGGGCGCTTTGAGATTCGCTCCTGCTTTCACAAGTCGTTTCTGCACAATTTGCTTATTGTAGCGAACGTATTAATTTAGGAATATTAAGAACGCTGTAGTGTGAGTCTGCCTTAATTGTGTAGTGTGAGCCGCCCTTAATCGTGTAGTGTAAGCCACCCTTAATTATGTAACTATATGTAGCCATCCCACTTACATTTGTATAATTGGCTCTTTTCGCCTAGAAGACTATGTGATTTTAGTACCTTCCAGTACAATCTTTATAACTCAGGAAGAGTATAAAAAGGCGGCCACACTCTTAGGAATTCCACTTCAATCGCGGAAGAGCCGCCATCTAAAGTAGTATCTTTAGCTGACATTTTCCCTCCTCTCCCTCCTTCTTCTTCCATCGCTGCACCTACTCCCAAAATCCCGATGCCTCAATTGGCAACTTTTCTTGCCAACCATCGCGCTTCGGCTGCTAAACAGCCAAATTCCAAGGTGACTCAGCCAACCCCCACGGCAACTCAGCCATCTTCTGAGGCTACCAAGCCAACCCTCCAGGCAACTCAGCCAGCTTCTAAGGCTACTCAGCCAATTTCTAAGGCCACTCAGCCAAAGAAAACTTATTCCCCGCCGATCTACTGCTTCGACGTGAATGTAGCGGCTTTTCAAAAATTCTCCATACAAAACAATTTCGCGTATAAAATACGCAATATTAATAAGTCCAAATCGGTGATTTCCACCGAAACCAAAGAGGGCTTTCTTCTAGTTAAAGAGTGGCTGAAAAGCCAAAAATGCCAATTCAACTCCTTCACTCTGAAGGAGGATCGGAAGTGCCTTCTGCTTCTGAAAGGAGTTCACTACACTTACGAGCCTGTCGATGTTAAGGCTGCTTTAGAGCACCTTAACTTCCCGATCGTCAAGGTCTCTGTCTTCAAGCAGAACTCCAAATTTAACAAAAATTTCTTCGTTGAGGTAAATAAAGAGTGCGATATTTCCGCAATTTTCAGCTGCACGCTGATTTTAAATCAAAAAGTGCACTGGGAAAAGTTGAAGCCCAAGGGCGTCACACAGTGCAGAAATTGCCAGAATTTCGGCCACATTGCCACAAACTGTGGTATGAATTTCCGCTGCGTCAAATGCAGCGAGCGTCACGAGCCAGGCAAGTGCAAGCGCACTTTTGTCGAGAAGCCTGACGACAAAGTTTTTTGCGTTAATTGCAAAAAAGAAGGCCACCCTGCCAATTTCCGCGGCTGCCCTGTCTTCAAGAAAGTGCTGCATTCGCGTAAGAAGAACGCATCCAAAGCACAAGAGCAGCAAAAATTTGCTCTCGAATCCGCTAAACGCGGCATTCAGAGCAAAATTTCTTACGCTCAGGCCGCCTCTTCTTTTTCTTCTACTCCAAGCCGCCCAAAAGGCATCTCCAAAAGCACCTCCCAAGCCACACCCTCCCTCCGCCCCTTCTCCTGCTAATCAAAACTTTAATTTATTTTCAGATGCTGAAAGGTTGCTCGGAAGCGATCTCCTCACTTTGCTTGGGAAAGCAAAGAAAATTATTCCGGCCAATTACGTCAAACTTGACGATAAGGGAAAATTAATGGTTTTGGGGCGATTTATTTTTGAACTATGTTTAAAATAAGTCACCTCAAAATCATTTCTCACAACGTTTTTTCCTTACTTTCTTTGAATAAAAGGGCGTCACTCGCCCTCTTTACAAAACATTTTAAACCTGACATTCTTCTTTTGCAGGAAACAAATTTAACAAGGAGGAACAAATTGGATGTCGCTGGCTACTCTGCCTTCCAGACTCCAAAAACCGAGGGATATAGAGGTACCGCGCTGCTGCTGAAAACGCCATTCCAGGGAAAACAGCTGCAACCGCCCACTCTGAAGACATCAAAAGCAACCATAATTGTCATCAATCTACACCATGGTGAGACCCTTTTAATAATTTCTATTTATTTCAGGTGTAACAGCAGAGGAGAAGATATTTCTCACGATCTGTCCCTCCTTAATTCTTTGTGCAATCAGCACACTTACTGCCTAATTGGTGGAGATTTCAATGCACGACATCATCTTTGGTTTGATGATGTCTGCTCTCCACAGGGCAATGCAGTTGCTGATTGGTTGAACAGCAACTGCAACGACCATTCGCTGGTTGTGGTGTCGCAGCCCGAGCGCACCTTCCCCAGAACCCCTTCCACCCTTGACTTCTTCCTCTGCTCGTCAACGTTGGTTAATATCCTCCCTGAATTCCAAAACTTCCGCTGCAAGGCGCATTTCGCTGACTCTGACCATCTTTCGGTTGAACTCGACATTCGGCTCAACCACAGAATCTTCACTTCGAAGGCTCCAGTCAGACGCGAAATCGCACTCAACAAGATTAACTGGAACACCTTTAGGGGACAGGTGATTGATGAAATCATTTGCCCACCTACGGACCGAAATCTACGCAATTCCGAGATAGACGAAGCCATCTGCAACTTCGAAACGTCCGTTAGCAATGCGCTAAAATCTCAATCGAGAGTTCCCACTAGCAGAGACCGATTCACCGATTTGCCTGCCAATATTTTGGCTATTCAGGCTCATCGACAAGTGCTTCGGAAAAGACTTCAGCGGATTCTTCGCCGCACATACAACACCTCAACGCAGGAGTATCAAAGTGTTTTTGCGGAACTACGCTGCACTAATACTCTTTTCAACCAAGCGATGAGGCAACTCAGGAATGATGAGCTCACTAGGAGACTCGAAAAAATCACTCCAGGCCCTGATGCCTTTAAAAAAATCGGTTTCATCACTGGAAAGTTTAATCGTCTTCCTGAGGTTATTTCCAGTGGTGATACACGAGCCACTGAAGCTCAAGATAAGGCTGATTTGCTCGCTGAGCACTTCGAGAAAAGTTTTACGGACAGTCCTCCCGCTGATCTGCCTGATTTTCTCAGGCGCGTCTCTGTCAATTCTTCGGAAGTGTCCAGTTTCGACACTTGCGTTACGGAATTCTCCGCCGTTAACCCTGCTGACATGCCTTCCGACTCCTCTTTTTTCACTTCTCCCAGTGATGTGCAAGATTTATTGCAAATTGCAAAACCCAAAAAATCTTGCGGTAGAGATGGAATCTCAAATTTCGTCCTTAAGCGACTACCTTTTCTTGCTTTCTGGTTGCTGGCAGTTATTTTCAACAACTGCCTCAACAACAGCTATTTTCCGAATGGCTGGAAGGAAGCTAAGATTGTCCCTGTACCCAAAAAGACTGATAGGTCCTCTGTTGCGGGTTACCGCCTAATCTCTCTACTCTGTTGCGTTAGCAAAATTTTTGAAGCACTCCTTTTGCGTCAGGTGAATTTTCATTGTGTTGATCACAATATTATTCCGAAAAACCAACACGGTTTCAGGAAAGGCCACTCCACCCTTCACCTTTTTTTTCATCTTCACAATGAAGTCACCATTGCACTGAACAAAAAAGAGTGCACCCTCGCCTGTCTTTTAGATTTGCAAGAAGCCTTTGATAGCGTTTGGATTGACGCGCTTATCTTCAAATTGTCAAACTTGAATTTTAACAAACACCTCGTTAAAATTCTGCACAACTTTTTGTCTGGCAGAAAGTTCTGTGTGCAAGTAGAAAATTGCTTTTCCTCTTTTAGGAAAATTGCAGCGGGTGTACCGCAAGGTTCGAAGTTAGGCCCTGTTCTTTTCAACATTTTCACCTCTGACCAGCCGCCGAATTTACCCCGCACTACCACCTTGCTCTACGCAGATGATTCCATCTCGTTCGTTTCTTCTTCTTCTCCAGAAGTTGCAGCATGAATCCTTGGTCAGCACATTCACGCGCTTTGGGACTACTACCACCGGTGGGGTCTCAAAGTAAATTGCGCGAAATCAGAGCTAATCTGTTTCCGCCTCCCCCTCAACTGCGCCCAAATCTAGACGTTGCTTCGCCTCACGGTGTAGGGACGTCGAGCTTCTAATGCCTGGCAGTGTCTTAACGACCAAAGAACATTGTAAGTACCTTGGGGTACTTTTCTCTGAACGTTTCAGATTCAAAGCGCACGTTTCACAGGTTCTCCAGAGAGCAAGCTTCGCTCTCCATCTGGTCAACCCGCTTTTGAGACGGCAATGCGGTCTCAACATGGCAACCAAGTTGCTCATTTATAAGCAGCTCATTAGGCCAATCATTTCTTATGCTTTTCCAGTTTGGTTTAGCATCAACCCCACAGCGATGAAGAGGCTCGCGCTGTTCGAGAGGAAGGTTCTCCGCTCCTGCACGGGTCTCTGGAGACGTCTTGATAGTATGAAGTTCTACCCCATTGCTCAGCTGTACGACGCTGCCAACATCCCTCCCATCGATGTATTTCTCCTCAACATCGCCAGACGATTCTTGTGGAATATCGAGTCCCACGAGGAAGAAGACATCCGCTCGTTGCTCCTGCATCCTCCTGCTTCGAGGTACCTGTTCCTGAGCTCGCTCCTGCATCCAGGCGTCGATGCTAACTTCTACAACAAAGATGTCCATCGTTACTACCGAGGGTAGTGCGGCTTCTGCCGCTATTCATGGCTTATTCCATTAATTTCATTGTCTTTAGATTTCTCTAATTTTCTTTAATTTTCATTGTTCCAGCGGCCCCTGTTTTTGCGCCGCCTGTAAATATCTTATGTACATATTTTTATTGTTAATAGTATATAAGTTGCATGACATTTTTAAGATTATTTGTATATACAAAATATCGATGAATAAAGTTTATAGTGTAAATGTATAAAAGGAATTCCACTTCAGTCACAGTCATCAGCGGGTAAGGTTTGCAAGTCAACGGTTTGGAACTTGGACAGCGAAGGCTGGCCAGTTCTGATTTTTTAAGTTGTCATGCAAAAACGTGTTGAACAGTTTATGACTAGTCACAATGTTTTTGCAGAATGCCAAACCAGTTGCTGATTCTTTATAATATCCGTTTTTTTATTAAATTTCAGCAACTCACACGTCAGAAACATTACTGTTATACTTAAATAATAAATTACAGTACACGATTTTACATTATTAAAAAACGAGCGGCCTTCACTGCGCTCGCCATTTTCAGCTTCTTCGTAGAGATCCCCCACCGAGCATTTCTGTCAACTCACATATCTTTCGACCTAATTTTTTAAATACCGTGACACGCTCTGTGTCATCTTTCAACACACGGCACTGTGGAGAATTTGCTTGTGTAGGCGTTTTAACCTCCGCCGAGATTTGAGATGTCGACCTCGATATGCGAACGCTCCTAGCATATGGATTCAACATACCTCATTGGTCCTCTTCATGTTTGCGTGTTGATCCACACTTCGCAGCTGTTGTTTCCGATTTACCTGTGGATTCCATTCTCTTAGCATATCCGTTAGTGCAGATGGGCACCTACTGAGCGTGAATTCCAGCAAAGACACCAACCAAGCAATGGAACGATCCACACTTTTGCAAGAAACTTTTTGCGTTGGAACAAAGCAGCACAGGCTCAATCCAATAGATGAGAGCTTTATTAGAAGTTCCTGCTTTATTAAAAGCTTTCGCTTTATTGTTCAATGTTTACTTCGCGCAAGAGACAAACGTATTTACTGTAATATTTAACGATTTCACTCGCACTGAGGTTGCGCGGGATTTAGAAATGTTGCCTGCTCTGTCGTATTAATATTTAACAATTTACCAATTTCTTGACGAAGGCTAGTATAAAAAACCGTATTAACTACTAATACCTGTGTCCAAGATAGCACCCGCGACGTAAAAAATAACGCGTTGCCACTCTTTTGCACACTGTTCGAAGTATTAGATTTATAAATTAGAGTTTACCACTGAATGAAACGCTTTTTCCGCAGTTGCACTAAAAGCACGTCTACTCACTATAAAACGATCTCACTCTCCCCATGTATATGTATATATGAGTATATGTTAGTTTTCAAGGATTATTCTTGCGTTGGTCACGGAGTGAAAACCCACTATGACGGATGATCCTCGCGCTGGTCACGGAGTGAAAACCCGCTGTGACTGATGATTTGTGCTCTGATCACGGTGTGAAAACCCGCTGTGATTTTCGCGTTGGTCACGGAGTGAAAACTTGCTGTGACCCGATGATTCGTGTTCTGATCACGGAGGGAAAGCCCACTGTGATCTTCGCGTTGGTTACGGAGTGAAAACCCGCTGTGACTTTCTTTGCGGCCGCCTACGAATAAACTCTTACCTGAGTACAATCGTAGGACGCTCAATCTTTAAAGATCCTGGCGCAGACACTGATGCTCTGTCGTCGACTATGCTGGCGCAGACGCGGATGCTCTGCCGTGACGATGTCGACGGTGACGCGGATGCTCTGTCGTCGATGATGCTGACGCAGACGCTGATGCTTTGCCGTTGACGATGTTGACGCAGACGCGGATGCTCTGCCGTTGCCGATGCTGAAGCAGACGCTGATGCTCTGCCGTTGACGATGCTGACGCAGACGCGGGTGCTCTGCCGTTGCTGATGCTGGAGCAGACGCTGACGCTCTGCTGTTAACGATGCTGGCGCAGACGCGGATGCTCTGCCTTCGATGATGCTGACGCAGACGCGGAAACTCTGCCGTTGACTATGGTAATAATATCACTGTGCACTTTATTTATTTGCTGTGCCTTCCTTGGAGGCTTCCACCAGACTGACTTCTTCGTGTTTGCACGCTTCCTTTTATACTCATTATTATTATTATAGGCACTGCTGCACCGCGACCTCTTGGATCTATTATGCATTTATACTCATATCCTTCGATGTTTGCTCTGTCTTCACGTCGTATGTTTTATTCCACTGCGGTGAGCTCCTCTAGCTAGGCCAGTTTTGCTCATACGTTTATTGTGTTCACGTGCAATTAGAATTTAGAAGAGCGCACATAAATATAATTATTTATACATGAAGGAATCAAACGCATCAGAGTTGTTCCGTTATATGATATATGTAGGTTACATTAGTAATATGAACTATAAACTATAAATATAAAATATTGTTAATATGTATGGCGAAATTTAGGCCGATTCATTTCGTCGTTACAAGTAATAACGAAATTTATTTCGGCGTGTATTGTCATAGAGGTCGAAATTCTTATAATTTTGATAAATATTCTGTGACGAAACCTGGACAACCGGCGAGCTAACCCGCGCTCAAACCCGGGAACCGTATAGCTTCGTTACAATGTTTAGTATTCGTATATGCTTAATGCCTTTCGATGGTATTATAGAATTTGCTATGTACACTGTTTTGTTGCAAACGAGACTGTCTTCTTTTACATTTACGTTTATGGAGTGTAGAATTTCGAATCTGGGTGGTATGTTTATTTTGGTTTTAATGTCAAATAAATTGTCCTTGTCGTTGTGTGTTATGGTTAGTGTTAAGGTGTACAAATATTTTTGTAAGAAATATTTGCCTAGAATTCCATCTGCTATTACCGGGAAATCATTTTCAACTATTTAAAAATGGTGTTCGATAAAATCGCTTGGTAAACTTAACTTAATTTTAGTAATTCCTATCGTATTTTTGTTTTTATTTGCGATGCCAGTAATTATTTCGTTCTATGAATTTATTTGTCAATACATTAAGTTTCAATGCTGATATGTCTGCATCGGTGTCTATAAAAAATTTTACAAGAATACATGTCATACATACATCCATACATTACATAGAATACATATCTCACATAACGGAACAACTCCGATGCGTATTCATTCCTTCATGCATAAATAATTATATTTATGTGCACTCTTCTAAATTCTAATTCCAAGGCTAATAATTAGAATATGATCATAAGAAGATAAAAAAAACGCAAATAAAATAATCGCATGAGCAAGACTGAATAAGCTAGAGGACAGGCATCTCATTTCAGCTCACCGCAGTGGAATAGAACATACGACGTGAAGACAGAGCAAACATCGATGGAGATGGGTATAAAAGGGAGCGTGCCAACACCAAGCAGTCAGTCTGGTGGAAGCCTCCAAGGAAGGCACAGCAAATAAATAAAGTGCACAGTGATATTATTACCATAGTCAACGGCAGAGCATCGGTGTCTGCGTCAGCATCGGTAACGGAAGAGCATCCGCGTCTGCGTTAGCATCATCGAAGGCAGAGCTTTCGCGTCTGCGCCAGCATCGTTACCAGTAGAGCATCAGCGTCTGCGCCAGCATCGTCAACGGCAGAGCACCCGCGTCTGCGTCAGCATTGTCAACGGCAGAGCATCAGCGTCTGCATCAGCATCATCGACGACAGAGCATCCGCGTCAGCGTCGACATCTTCACGGCAGAGCATCCGCGTCTACGTCAGCATAGTCGACGACAGAGCATCAGCGTCCGCGCCAGGATCTTTAAATATTGAGCATCCTGCTGTTGTACTCAGGTAAGCGTTTTATCCGTAGGCGGCAGCAAAGAAAGTCACAACGGGTTTTCACTCTGTGACCAACGCGAGGATCATCAGTCACAGCGGTTTTTCACTCCGTGACCAACGCGAGGATCATCAGTCACAGCGGGTTTCACTCCGTGACCAACGCGAGGATCATCAGGTCATAGCGGGTTTTCACTCCGTGACCAACGCGAGGATCATCAGTCGCAGCGGTTTTTCACTCCGTGACCAACGCGAGGATCATCAGTCACAGCGGGTTTTCACTCCGTGACCAACGTGAGGATCATCTGTCACAGTGGGTTTTCACTCTGTAATTCGTTTAGGTAAGCTTTCAACGTTTGTTGATATTTTTGAGTATATTTCCTGTTCGGATTCTTTTTAAAATTTTTTAGTATTCTATGAAGCTTGTCAAAAATTTGTTCCATTTAAATTTCTATTTTCATTTGTGACATTATTTTATTTATGCATTTTGTAATTGTGCACTGCTAATATGTTTTTTGTATAACTTTTATAGTACTTTTATATTTTTCTATAATGCAAAAATTCCTACGACTATAATTACAGTTATTAACAGTAGTCGCCTCAACTTGTGATATAATTTATGAGAACGTTGTTCTCTGAGTTGTTTTCACTTAAAATTTCTAAATTGGTTTTACACAATGTAAAAGTTTGCATCCATTTATTTTGTTTGTATTTTAATTATTTGATTTTCTTACTGATTTTAAATGTTTTCTTATTAAATTATGCATACATCAAATGAAAGTCAAGACTCACGATTTCATTCTGATTTTATTTAGATTTTACTCTACCTTATATACTAAAATTTCTTATGCTAACTACGAAAAATATCCTATGTTCGAATATTGCTTGATTGGTTAACATTCTCATTGGTGATCGCCGAAATAGCTGATGATCACATGTGTCGCAATGCAATTGTTTTATTCCTTTTTGTTCTTCTTCCCGTTCTTTCACGGCCTTGCACTTGCCTTGTGCTTCAAGTCAAAGTGAATCGCTTGTACATTTGCTTCAGCGCTACAAGAAACACACGTTTTGTTGCGGCGGCACGGCAAACACACAGCGAGCGATCGTCGCACTCGATGGCTCAAGTTACCTCTTCGAGTGGATCCAAAGACCGTTTAAGGAAGAGAATTGTTGGACGAATTATTATTATTTAATTCTTTTCCAGAGGTGCCCATGGGCATAACCACTGTATGTTTATGGCACGCACTACAGCCGATTAAGAATTGGATTTCGCGATTAAAGCGGATTAGGCCAAAATTCAACTAAATCGTGTTTATGGCAACAAACTATTTAAAAACTTTTACTGAAGACTCGCACCTAAATAAATGTAGCTTTAACTTCATCTAAGAGCTTTTGGTTGGCTGCTGTTAGCTGCCTGATGCAAAATATGTTCGACCGTTTTTTTTTGTTCTGCATTCGATTCTGTATATTTTTTGTGCTGTAAGTTTAAGGGAAAAGCTTTAAGTTGATAGCAAAAGTTTTCCTTTTGCTGTAGCGTAGTTTTTGACCAATATTTGTTTGCATTCGCATGTGTAAAATAAGTGTGGAAAGTACATTATTTGGCTAAAGTTCTAAAAAAATATTGGGTTATTGTAGTTACTTATACCAAAGACTATATATTTAGAAATATATTTCACGTGAACGGGATATTTTTTAGTACAAATGTCGCTAATTCGTTATCAAGGTACAAATGGTGTGCGGAACAACGGCACACTCAAGTTCGAAATATTTTTAATTTTGTTCGTTCTGTTGATTACGAAAGAACGTGAAGCGTATACGACGAGAATTTATTTATTTACGAGAAATTAGAAACTGTGTTGTTTGCTGATTCTATGCTTTTTGCGGAAAACATTTAAGTTAACTTTTGAAAATGAACTTAATACAGTCATTTTCATTGATTAAAAGCCTTAATGTAATAGATACTTATGAATCCACAGTAGCCTAATATTTAAACTAAACCACTGGATCTGAAAAGCTAATCATACACACTTCTTTTCAACTCATCAAGAGTATTATGCACAATATTGAAAAATGTGAAAGTTTTTTCAAAAATCCACAATTAAAACAAATAAAAGGACGGAGCAGACGGACGATTGTGTATTAATTAAATTGGTATGTTTGAAAAACATTCATTCACGGCAATGAAGATGTTTTTTCTTATTTTATCAGATTATGAAATTCCATGTTATGAGAATTCCATGTTATGTTTTTATTACATACTAGCGAACAGTGCAGGGGACACACTTTGTACTGCAAAAAAGAAAATAAAGTAATAAATTGATATCAATTCGAATTCATTAAATCAGTGATGAATCGCTCTTATTGTAACCAATACACATGCAAAGAGCGTTTATAGTATAAATATATATATAGTATAAATAAATATATATATATATATATCCTGCACTGTTCGCTAGTATGTAATAAAAACATAACATGGAATTCTCATAACATGGAATTTCATAATCGGATAAAATAAGAAAAAACATCTTCATATATATATATAGTATAAACTTTATACATACAAACCCTGGTATTGACGTCACCTTTCATATGAACTTTACCGAAACAAAATCGGTTCACGCCTTCCAGAGAACATCGATTGGTAACACAATGCAACTTATTTTTATATGTTTTCATTAGATATTAATATTATTTTAAGTAAAAAACTCAACTCGGCTAAGCTAATCGGTTAAATTTAATCGGTTAAAAATAACTTATTTTCTTGGTTATAAATACGCAACTCGACTCGTTAGACTAGTGGTTTAAAATTAAAAATAAGAATGTATACAATGTATGTTATCAAGCAAAATGCTTGAATAGTAACAGAAATATCAGCCAATGTGTGTGCTAATTTTAAGCAAGTTTAAATAATAAAAGTACGATGGGTTGTCTTTAGCAACAAGCATGATGTTAGTATAACAGAAAAGTTGATTATTTCTTTCCATTTTTGCTCTAACAGAGCAGTACTTGGTTAAGCTAATGTTTTCTCCGTGTGTCTTTATCGTTTGAGTAGCTTGCTTTCGGTTAATTGGTTTGAGATTGCAGTTTTCTTTTCAACACTGTAATAATGTGTTCCAATATGATTTATCTGTGTTCGTAACGAAACGTTTATATAAACTTCGTTTATATCGAACCAAATTTGTTCAGACATCATTCTTAAGTCGACATTCTCTATAAATTTTCTCCTTAAAATTTTTGGTTTCGCAAGTAGTATCAAAAATTTCTTTGTGCGCCTCAAAATAAATTTTGCAGATTCTGAAGAAATCGTCGGTTGGGGTTTCTAAAAGGGGTATACTATCGCTGTAATTATTTGTTAAAATAGAAGATTCAGAATCTACTGCCAAACTATCTAATTTTATGAGGTAGTTCTCGCAGTTGCTGCATTAGATGTTTTTATAATTTCGATTTATGTGCACATCCCACAAAATACCAACCAGCGCCTCTTCAACAGCTGAAAGATTCACTGCATTAAATGCGGTATCCGCTAAACGGGCTAAGTTTTCAGCCATTGTTTGCGAATTTTCCGAATCTTATCGATTATTGTCATTCTCTTGCGATGGATGGTCAAAGAAGTTCTTAGTTTGTCTTGATTTATTTTACCCGTCAGTAAATAAAAAATGCAGAAATATTATTGATCTAGTAAACGTGTTTTTTTGCCACCTAATTAATTATAAAAGCAGGGAAAATATAAATTAAACCATAGAATATAAAAATATTTTCCACTGGCGATCCAGTACTAGATATTTTTTCACTCATTGCTGAGTGTTTCGCTCTCTTCTCTTTTGCTATTGCAAATCCTAATGTGTTTTCATTGATGCTCTGAGCATTTGTTTCCTATCCACTACTGAATCGATGATGAATTGCTGAGTGCTTCGCTCTCTACCCTATACCTTTTGCTCTTGTTTGTGTGTTTGCACTGATGCTCTGAGAATTCGGCAACCCAGTTCTGGATCGTATGAAGATTTTTGAGTGTTTGGCTTTCTTTCTTTTGCTTTCGTACTCTGAGAATTTTTTTCTGTCCACTACTGGATCGTTTACAGATTGTTGGTGTAATTTCATTTCTTCTATTCGTCTTTTTCTCATTATTGATTCTTTAAGCCTGAGACAGAATTGGACGAACAAGAGACAAAGTACAAAATCAACTGTCAAAATAACATAGGCTCTTATGGGAGTCAAGAAAAAAATGAGTTATCTGCGAACGTTCGTACTTAGATAAAGAAACGCATGTTCACAAGATTGCTCTATTTCTATTTTTCCACATTGTGCACAAGCTCTTCTTCTGCTTCGTCGTTACTTTCGCATGTGTTTTTGCATACATAAATTTTTTAAGTGCCTTCGCGATTTTTATTTAACATTTTGTACTAGTTTCCAAAAGTTGAAGTGAGTTATAAGAATATAATTTCATAATTATAACAATAACTATTAATAATAAATTCATATTTTCAGGATGTAACACGAGGAGGCTTTAATTGAGATGGTGCGGTCACACCTAGAATTGTACGATAGTGTTTAAATAACTAAATATTAGCTTTATTTTGGTCTTATTGACTTGTATAGTTAAATAACTTAATGAACTGAATAGCTGTTTTACTATTGTCTTTTTTAATAATAATTGCATTGCATCCATATTTCTTTCATTTATTATGATTTATTAGCAGACCACTGAACAACGATGTCGAAAATGACAGATTATGTACTTTGTTCGCGACGTCCAATTATGTGCGAGCTTTAAGCAAAAGATAAAAGTAAATTTGTACTTTGTCTCTTGTTCGTCCAATTCTGTCTCAGGCTTTATGGAACAAATGAAGAGTGTATGTATGTCGAAGGAATATAAGTGAATAAGATTGATAACTTCTTACCTTTGTGATTTCTGGACATTATTTGTGTTTTTTATAATTAGTGGATTTGTATGGTTTTGTGTGTTTGTACATTGGTTTTTGCTTTCTTGTGCGTGTGCCTACTGCAATTTTACAATTGGAAATCCGCTGAAGGAGGTTTGGATGACTTTCTTGATCAGTACAATTGTGGGAAACTAAAATTTTTGCAATTATTTGTAGTTACCAGCTTATATAACTGCGGAAAGGCTGAAATCTTTAGGAGATGATTTTCGGAAATAGGAAAACACAAATATTTACGAGATTAAAATAAAGAAAATTATAAATAGTCATATCAAAATTGAACTGTGTTAATACTTAGCATATTTGCTAGTTTTTAGAGATTATATATATTCATAACAGTGCTCCTGTAAACATTTATTTTTTATAGGGCTTTGTTGTACCCAGCATGCCGACTCAAATAAATCGATGGTCATCGCAAACAAAGTTCAGAAAAGCATCAGAAAGTCCAGAAATGCTAAAAAATATTGATGCTTAAAAATTATTCATACACACAACCAAACGAAACAGTTTCAGGCATGCTATAACAGAGTGAATGAATGAAAAGAAATATTCGCTGTATGCGTGAGTAAATTTATTGAAATTTGCTAGTCTCTCCTTGAGGACGCATTTTGCACTCATTTCGTTTCTTCGTTTCCCTTGCGGACCGACCGCTCCATTTGGCGTTCGAGTAAATTTCGCTGATTCGGCCTCTTGTTATTCTTTCTCTATGCTTAAACCGAGTATCATTTACTTCAGTTTTCTATTGTATTTTTTGCCATAGTGTTGTAAAATATTCCAAGTATTTTTATGTCTTCTGCAAAGCTTGCAATGCTGAATGTTGATAAAATTTATATTGTACAAATTAATTGCTTGTGAATATCATCTCTGGTTGCCAAACATGTTTGCAGCATGACAATGTTTCTTTGCAAACTCAAATCTTTTTTATTTAATTTAGAAATAAAGTGCTTTTAAAAATATATGTATTTTTACCATTTATTTTGCAATACCTAAACTAAGCTATGCTCCTAATTCATTAAAATATACATATATTTTAAAATAATATATTTATAAATAAATATATTTTATATATTTTAAATTTATATATTTTTTATATATTGTGACACCCAAAATATGTGGCCAATTTTGGGGCGCACATAATTTTTCCTAATAAATATATATATTTTTCTATTATAATACTTAAGTTTCTTTATTTAAAAGTTAATTTAATATGACCTTAAATCAGCGATGTCCAAACTCACACTGTCACATTTTAAGCATGTGTATGAATGATTTCTCAACCTGCACTGAAGAAAATTAAAACTTCGAAGTAGGAAGCATTAGTTTCTTTTTGTTAAATTCTGCTACGATTATTGCAACACATTTAAAGTTTTAACAAGCATGTACAAACGTGAAAAGTATCACACCTCAATTATTTGCTAAAGTTTTACGTATCTTTAGTTAAGAGCGATGGAAAACGATATATTAGATGCGTTAATATGAATAATGGAGCTTATTCGTAACAAATGTTTTAAGTTATACATTAAATATGATTTTTGCAATAAAATAAAATAATATTATATTATATAAAGAAAAAATCCGCATGAACACAAACAGAGATAATTTTTTTGGGTGTAGCCAAATCAAAGGTGCTCAAAAATTGAGTGGCCGAATGGCTGCTCATGGGCGACGCTGCCTTAAATCATGAATTTATTTATGTAACAAATAATTTTCCTTATTTGCCCACCGTGGCGACGGCATAAGAACCGTATAGAATAAATATGTAAGTTAAATGTATGAGGGGAGAGAGGGACGATCAGCACAAACATCCACCGTCGGGAGGGAAAGAAACAGGAAAACACACCACGAAAACGAGTTTGTGTATGCAGAAATACACAAGGAAAACAAGTTTGGAACCACAACGCTACAAAGCAACAGAACAGTTTCAGAACACGGAAACATATAAGCGAACGATGAAAAAGGGGTGGAGTTAAGGCAACGAGCCGACAGACGATCGCTTCATTATTCTCAATCTTGACTTACGGCTGAGGCTTCGAACGGCACAGACGTGCGCTGCTACCTAGATAATCGTGCGCTCCTGCTTGGGCAATCGTGAACAGAAGTTATTCTCATAGCTTAAACACAGTTGGAGTGGCCGGATACAACTTCATTACTCAACTGTCAAAATTACATGGGCTCTTATGGACAACGAGAAAAAAGTTATTTTCCAGAATTCCACGACGTTCCGTCGCTTACTTACGCCGCCAGAGTTCGGCTAATTTCTAATCTGGCGGCGTTTTGCTGGCGGCAGAGCTGTCTTCTTCTTCTTTTGTGTAGATGTTGTTTGTGTAGAAAAACCTTTGTATGCAATGGACGCCCGATTACGCAGCTATAACTATGTGTCATCGCCAGAGTTTGACGGCTGGAAAAAATTGAAGTTGTATCCGGCCACTCCAACTGCGTTTAGGCTATCAATCGTCACTTACGGCTGAGACTTTGAACTGCACAGACGTGTGCTGCTGCTTGGACAATCGTGAACAGAAATTATTCTCATTCCTCACTTGCGGTTGAGACTTCGAACTACACAGACGTGCGCTGCTGCTTGGGCAATCGTGAACAGAGTTATATTGTCATTCCTCACTTGCGGTTGAGACCAAGAACTACACAGACGTGCGCTGCTGCCTAAACGATCACACTCGCGCGGTTTAATAAAATAATCAATAAAAGCAAGCCTTAAGCAATAAAAGCATAAGGCTACAAAGTAACGCGGACGACTTTCGTAGAAAAACACAAATAATTTATTTAGTCATTGTGCGAGGGGAAGCGGGACGTGATTTCTGTATATAGTGTACGTTGGTTCTTTTCGAATCGGCACTCAAGGTATATAGTGTACGTTGGTTCTTTCCAATCGGCACTACTAATTCGTGTATAGCGTACGTTGGTTCTTCCGAAACGGCACTACTTGGTTAGTAAAAATACCTCTCGCACCGTGACCTTTTTCTTTTCCGCCGCGTACTCAATTGCTCGCGTATTCGCTACTCGGTAAAACATTCGCGGCTCGTCAACGCATTCGCGTCCCGTTAACGCACTTGTATGCTCGCCAACGCTAGCGCCGGATCAGTCAACGCACGAGGTGCCTGCTCGCTACACGCACGCACTCGCTGCTCGTCAACGCATTCGTCTGCCCGTCAACGCATTCGTCTGCTCGCCAACGCTAGCCTGATCGTTCAACGCACTAGGTGCATGCTCGCTATACACACGCACTCGCTGCTCGTCAACGCATTCGTCTGCCCGCCAACGCATTCGTCTGCTCGCCAACGCTAGCCTGATCGTTCAACGCACGAGGTGCATGCTCGCTACACGCACGCACTCGCTGCTCGTCAACGCATTCGTCTGCCCGCCAACGCTATCCTGATCGTTCAACGCACGAGGTGCATGCTCGCTACACGCACGCACTCCCTGCTCGTCAACGCATTTTTTTTTTTTTTTTTTTTTTTTTTTAACGAGGAGTAAAAGCATCAAAAGCCTTAGTCAGTGCGGGACTTTAACCCGCTAAACATCTCCTCTCGTCAGCACGGATATTCCTCCCGGAACCACCGTTAGGTATAACGTCAGGAGGCCGTAGAGCATTTCTGATAAATCGTTAGTGTTTGTGTCGGTCTAAGTTCGTCCGGTACTCGCTAAAAGTTGCTCCAGGCGGCGCTGGATCTTCTCCCATGCTGTGGGGGAAGTAAACATATACCCTAAAATTCCGCGCGGACTTACTCTTTGGCCCAAAAGTCGTTCAATCGCGCTTCTGTGTCGATTGTATCTAACACACTCTTGGACAACGTGCTCAACATTATCTATTTTTCCCTCGCAGGATACGCAGTAAGGGTTGTCTACATGCTGGTACTTGTGCAGATACTCCCGAAAGCAGCCGTGCCCAGACAAAAACTGTGTGAGGTAAAAATTTACCTCCACAAACTCTCTGCGATACCACTTGCTGACATCGGGAATTAGGTAATAAGTCCAGCGCCCTCTAACCGCGCTATCCCATCGCTGTAGCCACATCCTTATGCTATTAGTTCGTACTCGTTCACGAGTCACGCTGTCTATGCCTTGGCTGCACAGGGCTCTTAGTTCTAAAGCCTCTTTCGCCAGAATATCAATTGGCACTCTGCCAGCTATAACATCTGCTGCTTCGTACGAGACTGTTCTGAACGCGCAGCATACTCTTAGTGAAGATAGCCTATAGGTTCTTAGCATGATCCTCATATATGTTTTACACACTGTTGCATCAGCGCAAATTGGAGCGGCATACAATAAAATTGATGTGCTTACCTTCGATAAGAGTTTTCTAACCTCCTGCCTTGGTCCTCCGATATTGGGCATAATTCTCGCTATAGCTTGACCCAGTCGCATCGCCTTTTCACCAGCATAGGCTAGATGGTCCTTAAAAGTTAACCTGTGATCCAGTACGACTCCTAGATACTTCAGGCTTAGCTTGGACTCTACACTGTGAACTCCTACTCGTACGTGAAACCTCTCAACCTTCTTGCGACTGCTAATCAGGAGTGCTTCAGTTTTATGCGCCGCTAGCTCAAGCCGCGCTTCCCGCAACCAAATCTGCACCAGCTCGACCGTTTCATCGCCTTTGGCCTCCATTTCAGCCAGTGTCTTTGCCACTATAACCACCGCAATATCGTCTGCATAGCAAATTATATGTGCACCATGTGCACCATCATACATCACGTTCCACAGCAGCGGTCCAATCACTGATCCTTGTGGAACAGCCTTTTTTATTTTTTGCTTCTTTGAGCCTACATCCGTCTCATAGAATAGTATCCTGTCTTTAAAGTAGCTTGCAACGATACGTACCAGATACTCAGGTACTTGCATGCTAGTGAGAGCCTCTAGTATACACGTCCAGTTTGCTGTGTTGAAGGCATTCTTGATGTCGAGTGTTATGACTGCACAATACTTCTTGTCACCCCCTTTCCACCTTTTACCCGATATTGCATCTCTGGCCAGCCTGCATACCTCGTCGATTGCATCGATGGTGGATCTCCCTTTTCTAAACCCGTATTGCCGGGCAGATAGCCCGCGATCACTTTCAGTGATGGACTCTAAACGTTTGGCTATTACCTTGTAACGAACTTCGGTTAGCCGAGATAATCTCAGCGGATGTCCAGGGTTCGAATTACAAGACCTGAGGTTCTATGGTACAAGGATTCGTTTATTTGAACTTGTTTCGCTTATTTTCGTATTTACAATATATTGATATTTAAAACTAACAATGCGTGTTTTACTGCTAAGTACTGGTAATATTAATAGTAATAGTAATGATGTAGTGTCTTCGTGGTCGTTCGGGCTCCGCTGGTGGGCGTACGCGCAACAGACGCAGAGGAGTTTGGTCGTTAGTTGGTAACAGCGACTTATTGAAGGGCTTTCGCATGCAAATCAATAAGTTTCGATGCTGATCGCTGATGGGCTTACGCACAACAGATGCAGCGATGCGAAGTATAGTTGTCTAAAACACTTTATTGAAGGGCTTACGCACGCAAATCAATAAATGTTGGTGCTGATCGCTGATGGGCTTACGCACAACAGATGCAGCGATGCGAAGTATAGTTGTCTAAAACACTTTATTGAAGGGCTTACGCACGCAAATCAATAAATGTTGGTGCTGATCGCTGATGGGCTTACGCACAACAGATGCAGCGATACGAAGTGTAATCGTCAAAGGCACTTTATTGAAGGGCTTACGCACGCAAATCAATAAATGTTGGTGTTGATCGCTGATGGGCTTACGCACAACAGATGCAGCGATACGAAGTGTAGTCGTCAAAGGTACTTTATTGAAGGGCTTACGCACACAAATCAATAAATGTTGGTGCTGATCGCTGATGGGCTTACGCACAACAGATCAATAAGTTTTGTATATGTATTGTAGGTCTTCCTTGTAACTGTCTTCTATGAGAATTCTCTGCTCACTATTCACTGTTCACTGTTTTAAAGTATACTCTGGTTTTCTGCTGGGATTTAACTCTGCACTTCACGAAGTCTTGGCTCAAACTCAACTGAATCCTGTTGCTTGGTTGTTCGCTCTTTTATAGACCACTTTTCCTTGCTTCCGTTATACGTTTCCCGCTATGCTCTGGCGTTGTCTCGTTTGTTCGAAAACAAGTTCCCGTTCTCCGCTATGTTCGATTATTTAGTTCGTCAACACGTTTATGTTGTTCCTGTCTTCCGTGTTTTCGTGTGACCTCGTATGTTCTCGTGTTGTTCACCTTTTCTGTTTCTTCTGCTTTGACCTTGTTTCGTGTCACTCAACTTCGCGCTCACCGTTGCTTGTTTGCTTCGAACCTTTATTTCTTTTGTTAGTCCATTATGTTAATTGTTATCGAACTATTATTACTCCTGTTAGTAACTTATACAGAGTGATTATACAGAGTGATCAACTATTAGTTATTCCTGTTAATAATTTATCCCAATTCGTTTAATATATGTACATCTTTATACTTTTCGTTGTTAAACTCACTCAGCGTTGTGTGATAATTTCCCTGCTGCGGGAAATAATCATCACAACCTTTTCGAACGCCTTCCCTATTCCGTCTAGCATGCAGAGCGGTCGATAGGATGATGGTTTCTCAGGCGGGTTGTTACCTTTTGGAATTAGCACCAGTCGCTGGCGCTTCCAGGGTCTTGGGAAAACGCCTTCTTCTAGACATGCTGTAAAGAGCTTGGCGAAAATCTCGGGCCTTTTGCTCATCGCTATCTTAAGGACTATATTAGGTATCCCATCTAGTCCTGGAGCTTTATTTGGTTTGACATCCTTGGCAATTTCAATGATGTCGCTTACGTAGACAGCAGGAACCGCGGAAGGAGTATAATATCCAGAGTTTCTTATGCTTATCCCCGCACCGTCCTGTGGAAAGAGCCCTCTGATTATTTTACCCAACATTACGGGACATTTGGGAGTATTCGCTTTCTTTCCTTTAAGTTTTGCTACCACAGTTTTGTACGCCGTTCCCCACGGGTTTGCCTGCACTTCATCTATAAGCGCACGTATTGCTCTTCTTTTGCTAGCTTTGATTGCCTTGCAGAGTTGCCTTTTAGCTTGTCTGTACTGCGCTTGCCATAGCTCACCGCCTGCGCGCCGCCTAAGGCGTTGCTGCTTTCTTCTAAGTTTGTTACACTGCGAAAGCAGTACCTCTATATCCTTATTCCACCAGTAAACATTCTGATAAGACCGCTCAGAACGCTTCCGAAGCATTGCTGCATCGCACGCATCGCTTAGTTGCTCCACTATGTGCCGCGCACAGGCTTCAGCTGAGCTCGCTTCACCTATAGACATGCTCTCTGTGACATACTCTAGGACATCCTTATCAAGCTCTTTGACTTTCCATCCAGCTCGCTTGTAGCATTTCCCGTGTTTTCGTTTAGCGCCATTTGACTCCTATTTCATAGAGCTGTAGTGTAACCACAGTCTCGCATACTGTAACATAACTAAAGTAAAGACCATCTCACATGTACACCCTGCTGATCGTGAAGTACATTGAGTGGAACACAGCACATGCTGCACTTATTTCCGCTCAATGCATTTCCCCAACCAATAAAAATATGCTAAGTAAACATAATTTTGAATACTAAGTGGAGCAAGAAGGAAAGAACGCATTGGGCGTTTACTTTCTTTAGAATTAACTTAAGTGTAAGCAAAACGAATGTATATTTTTAATAAGCTAACATGTAAGAAAATTTGTATAAAAAGAGGCGCAAGCTTGAATAAAGCCAATAATAAATATTCGGACATTGAAACAAGAAGTCTCTTTGAACAAATGTAAGTTCGGACTTGTGGCCAAATAAATTCAGCGTAGCTCGCTGATTAATAATAAGTCAAATAAAAAGTTCGGCCTAGTGGCCAAACAAATTCGGCGTGACTCGCCACAATAAGTCAAAAAGCTAACTCCTTTCTATTTTCCTTTTATTAAACTTATTACATGGCGATCCTGCGAACTTCGAATCCTGAAACCTTCTAATAGATGACCCAAAAATCTATTGACGACATTTTCAACAATTGGGAAGAGTTACTAGCAACGGATGTACTAGAAATAACAGAAGAATACAGACCAGAGGGCGGAAATACTAGCTACCCATCGTACACACCAGAACCCAAAGGGACAGGCCCAAAACCGATCACAATCGAGGAATACAGGAAACGACAAATTCAGCGGCCCTCAATAGAAGAAAAACCTCCACAGAAGAGAAAAACCCGAGCTGGCAAAACGGTCCGTGAACGAAAGGAAATCGCTGAACTGCACAAACTAGCAACGATAGCAAGCAGCAAACAACAAAAGAGCCTATTCCTGAATAAAATAAAATTAATAAAAATAGAAGCAAGAAATAGAAAAACACAGAAGAATGGGCAACATGGATAGTAAAATCAACCAAATAACCAACACCGTACACACGCTCCAACTCCCAGAAATCCCAGCATACGTTACGGCAATATTCACGATGATTTTAATAATATTAATAATATATGTAACTAGCTTTGCCCCGGTGCGCTTTGCTGCCCCACTAAAAATGTTAAAAAAAGATAAAGTTTGTTGTTTTCTAACTTGTTTAGAAAAAGAAAATATAAAAGATTGTCTAGATAATAGTGCTAAAATTATTCTAATGCACGTGGATAAACAATGTTTCTTGTTTGTCTGTCTGGCGCCTAAACGTATATATAGATTAATTAATCCACATTAATTCTTATATATAAGATATTTTCTGTACATAATAAGAAGATATTTATGAAAATTTATAATTATAATAAAAGATAGCGAAACCTTCGCCCGCTTCACAGGGCGAATACACAAAAGAAACTTGCGAAATTTCTTTTCAATTTTCAGTAAAACTCATCCACAATCAATTTCTTACAATAATTTATTTTCAAATAAAAAGGTCGAAAATGAAAATACTTTAAAAATTAACTTAATGCTCTTTGATAAACAACGTTTTTAGTTTTTCCATCTTTTGTGTTTATAAATAATGCAGAGGGTTTACCACAACGTGAACAACCAACATACAATTGTCCATGCGAGAAAACAGGTTGCTCCAAATCTAAGCCACAAATATTCAAAGTCTGACCTTGAGCTTTATTAATGGTTATAGCGAAGGCAAGACGGACAGGAAATTGAAGCCGTTTAAATTCAAATGGCATATCTGATGGAATCATTGGAATTCGGGGGATTAGAACGTTTTCGCCTCTATATTTACCACTCAGAATAGTTGCTTCAATTAAATTGGCCATCAGTTTTTTCACGGAAAGTCTGGTGCCATTACAAAGCCGTGGTTGATTTATATTTCGGAGCATTATTATCGGTGCTCCCTCTTTCAATGCCAAATAATGTGGTGGCAAGCCTGGCAAATCAAGTGAATTCAAAAATTCAGTAGGATAGTTCACTACCTCATCTTCATTTATTATCGTATCCACTGATTTGTATGCAAAAAATTGGCCATCTATTTCTTGCAAAATACTTGCATTTAAATCGTTCACGTCTTTATTTTTTCCTGCCAATATTGCGCGTTCGCTCAACCAATCATGATTCCTGTACTTCTGCAATATATTTGGAAACACACGTTGAACCAGTTCCTTTTTCGATTGAGTGATATTACAAAAATTGCTTGGTAATGTTATTAATCCGGTTGATTTATCGACTGCAACTTTACCATTCCCAATTTCCAAAAGTTGTTTTGAAAATTCAGCTGCAGAAGGATCATTTTGCAATTGTACACGTACATTTTGATTAAGACGCAATGTTTTAACATATTTCCACAAAACTGAAGACTTCAAACATGCGTTTAGCTCATCAGCAGCAGTAGATCGTGGAATGACAGGTAAAGTTTGCCTAAAATCACCTGATAACAATATAAAGGCGCCACCAAAAAGTCTTTCATTTCCTCGAAGATCTTGCATGGTTCGATTTAATGCTTCTAATGATCTTTTGTGAGCCATTGTACATTCGTCCCATACGATTATTTTACACTGCTGCAAAACTTTTGCCATTGCCGACGTTTTGGAAATGTTGCACGTAGGAGATTCAATCGTTGTTATATTCAAAGGCAATTTAAGTGCAGAATGCGCAGTTCGACCACCGTCTAATAAGGTAGCAGCAATTCCAGATGAAGCAACTGCAAGAGCAATTTTATTATCCGATCGTATGGTTGCCAGAATCAATGACAGCAAAAATGTTTTTCCAGTGCCTCCTGGTGCATCAATAAAGTAAAATCCACCTCCTTCATTGTTCACACCTTCCATGATTTTGTCATAAGCATATTTCTGTTGACTATTCAATTGTGGAACTTTTAACTGCACAAATGTTCTCAATTGATTACGATCATATTGTTGTTCACGATGCATTTCTTGATTAATAACATCATGAACTGCACGATTAGGCGCTATCATTCCTAACTGCACTAATATTTTGTTTGCAATCATTATACACATGTCTTCAATCAAAATCAAAGCTTCGTTATGCATTTCCGGTGTGATTTCTAATTCAGGATTTGAAACTGAACGTCGCACTCTAAGTAAAATGTCTTCCGTCATGTCATCACGAAATTTATGCCATATTTCAAATGGATTTGATGGACTGCATGTAGATATTATAATTGCAAATAATGTTCGTATTTGATGTGGAGATGATGAAATTACGGAATCAGCAAGTGTAGCTTCCCAATGCATATCATCTTCAAGTAGATTCAAACGCTGGCATGCTTGCCGATAAGTCGCACACAATTCACCATCGACTGTTCTTAAATCTTCAAATGACGTAGGACCACGAACGTTAATCAATAATAAACGCAAATAAAAACATTCATAATGATTTGGATGAACGGTATACACACGACCCAATGCTTCTGTAGAAAATACATTTGGATGGCCTCGTACTGGTTGCCCTTGTTTCCGTCTTTGAAAAACTTTCGCAGATTCATTCCATGTGAAATATCGTGGCACTTCAGAATACAATAACATTTTAGCAAATTCGTCATTTCTGCACATATCAAAAAATGAAGTCAACGTTGTTTTCGGTGGCTGTTCTGCTCGTTGCGCCGCATTCTCAGGTGTGAAGTACACACGTTGACCATTCTGAAGATGAACTGCCAAGTGCAGTACATTTGGATACCTTTCGTGTATTGCAAATGAAAAAATTCGCCATATTGCTTCATTTGTACTAATATAACGGCCTAATTGATATGAAGTGATTTCATCACTTTTATCCCCAGCAATTCCAAAATAGGCCAAATCACTTCCTTTGTTAACATATTTGCATATGTACTTGATGGATTTTACTGAGTTACAATACTCAACATTTATATGAGCACCAAAAGTTTTGGATAATAGCGGCGAATATGGAACGATCCAACGATTGTCAATTTTAATGTCTTGATTTTTGCATTTCACCATAACTGTTTCGCCATCATCTTCAGGTGAACGTCTACGATATAACGGATAACCATCATTACCAGAAATTGTTTCCGCTATTAATGCTCTTGGGTACCGTTTTGTGCATTTTCCTTCAGCCATGCACGGTGAGTTGACATTTAATGCCCCACATGGTCCATGAATCATGTGCTTCGTAACTGATTCAAACAGTCCTGGATCAATGATTGGATTAGGAATTTCGGCTGATATTACGCTATCAATTTCATTTGGCGTAATTTTATCAACTAACCAAACCAAAATATGTGCATGCGGAAGTCCTCTTTTCTGCCATTCCACAGAATACATCCAACATTGAACTTTTCCAAACACTTGTTGTTTGACAATAAAATCCATAAGCGTTTTCAATTTTTGCTTGAACACACGCGCAACAATATCGTGGCGATCAGAAGCACTTTGACCATGAAACATATATTGCTTTATTTCATTCCATTGAGGATTACAGGTGAAAGTAATAAATAAATCGGGTCGATGATAATGCCGAACGTACGTCATTGCGTCTTGCGCGTACTCGTGCATGTGTCGTGGACTTCCAGTATATGTTGCTGGTAATATTGTCATTTGGCCAATATCGTTGATATTCCCATCATTCTGAATTGCATCGCGCAAATGAATATATTGTTCGGATTTTAACTTTTTCTGATTAAATCGAATAAAATTCAATCGTTCAGACTCAATTTTAGCGTAAACATCAACTATAAATTGGTTGCAAAGCCTTCTACAATTCAATATATGATTAATTTCGTTCAGCCGAACCATTAATCTGTACGAATAATAGTTCATCGCACTAACTTTTTTTGCTGTTTCCAAGCCTGAAATAAATGCGAATATTAAGTATCAATAATTCACAAAATGTGTGATGCATTTTATTGTAACTAACCAGTTAAACGATGTTTCATCTTAATATTGAAATGGTAACCATCCTCGCCTTGCCAAAACAAAATTGGGTACTGCAACGCATCATAACAACGATGAGTTTCCGAAACATGCACAACACTTTGATCTCGACGATGAAGTACAATATCTCGACTGCTCGCTCCTTCATCCACAATTAATACGGCAACTTCATCAATTGTTGGTGCGTTTAACCTTCCAGCATGAATTCCACCAGGTGCTTTATCGGCCCGAATAACAATTCTATGAGAATCCGAAGGCATTTGATCAAGGGCAGTTTGAAATAATTTGATCAAACAATTTTCATCGTGAAAAAACTGCTGCAATCTTTCAATTATTCCTCTTCTCACTGCATTACTATCATTTGGATTTTGTGCCACCACACAACGCCGTTCAATTTCAACATCTGAATTTCCCATGAAATAAATTTGCAAAAAGGAATGATTGGAATCCAAACATGGTAATAACGATCCAATTCGATGATAGATTTGACCTTGAATCTGCATACATGAAACATTTGATTCAATCTCACGATAGAACTCATTGTTAGTGTCGTGTTCAGTAATTACCTTAAAAGTCATGAATCCATCTCTGATTATATTTGTGGCGCCGAAAGACGTCATTTGGAAACATGAATTGTACTGCTGTATTTTAGACAAAAAATGATTCGATTCTGGAGTCAAACCAGAAACTAATGACCTCAAAGGCTCAGGAGGAGGATTCAAAACAGGCAATTTTACTTGTCCATTTGCACAACACATTCCAGGAGTTTCCGATGGAAATTTCAATGCATTGCACTGTTCGCAGACATTAGTCATAGTTCCGATTGAAAGGCATGGAAGAGAACAATAGTCAACTTCACTATCATAATTGAAAGCAGCACGCATTACTCGCTGATTAATATTGTCATTGGCACGACTTCTAACAGCGCGATTGCGACTCATTCTCGCTCGATCCGAAGAATTACTCGCGAATCGTTCTTCGATTGTTTGAGCAGAACGCGATCTCGATTGACGCTCTCTTTGCTGTTCAAGTCTCACTTCACGTTCCGCTTCAGATTCACCTGCTCTAACAGATGCAACTCGTCTTGTATTATGAGTACGACGACCAATATTGGCGCCACGTCTCGGTCGCGGCATAATTATAACTAAAAAAAAAACAAATAATGTTTATAAGTGTTTATAGTGTTTATAATAAAACACATTTCGTCTTTTTCTTGATTCGCTTCGGTTTGCTGCTCATCACTTTTAAACGCTTCCATATTTTCTGTCATACGTAACACTGTTTTGGACTTGACACACCCGAAACAGAGTAATTAATCGGCATTAAGCCTTTTATAATTTTTAATTGTTTTTCAAAATTTAAAATAAAATTCTATGTGTGTCAAAATAATTTGTCAAAACAAAGCAATAATGGAAGACATTTACAATTTACTTACTTCCATTGTCAAATTGAAATTCAAAATTAAAACGTCAAATTTATTTTTCAATTTACTTTGATTCCTCTGTTTTCCGTTATACAAAAATAATAATTTTTTTTAAATGAAATTTTTTTAAATTATTATTTCACACAAACCTTCTACAGGCAAATAATGAAAACATACCAAAAAATCAAGCAAATCGGACTTCACGTTCGCATGTTATGAACGTACAAACGAACAATTCATTTTTATATATATAGAAGAAGATATTAAAATATATGAAAAACTATGTAAATAAGCTTAGAAATAACAACAACTCAACAAATGTATGAATAAAAACGTAAAACAAATGCAAATGAATGAGTCTTTAAAAAATATACAAAAGGTCTTGGAAAATTTAAAAAATCTCCCAATCGAACTTATACGTCAGATACATTAAACCGAAAGTTAATAGAAATAAAGGAAATAAAACAGCAATTTTACCTAAGCATCGGTAACGAAGAAAACCACCCAATAACTTTAGCCCTTAACTACAGACGACCGGTATTTTTTACCGGTTAGTGTTTCAATTTTGCGATTTCCGGGAATCCCATATACTTACGCGCTCATGCGTATATGTACCTTCTCGCCGCTCAGTATAACTTTGTTAGCCGAAGTGTCAAGTGCATTTTGTGAAATATCGCTTATCTATCGCTAGTTAAAATCTTAATCGGTAAAAATTACCGGAGATCTGTGTATAGTATATGTATATATAGTATGTATAAGTATATGGGATTCCCGAAAATCGCAAAATTGAATCACTAACCGGTAAAAAATACCGGTCGTCTGTAGTTAAGGGTTAAATATATATTTCCCATAAAACTTGTGTAACTTGTGTGTAACTCAATAATTTTACAGCTTTGACTAGATCTAGAAACCCTAGAAATATGTGAAAGCATATAATATATTTATTTTCCAGTTGCTATATACATATTTTTTTTAATTTGGTATAACAGGTAAAAAATACCGGTGGTCGTTATAACGTTCCTATAATCGGACGTCTGTAGTTAAGGGTTAGAATTTAACAGAACCTACGCAATAGCAAAGGAAATACTAGAGAACAAATTAATAAATATTAAAGAAGACGAAGAGAGGGAGGACAAACAAACACAAGACAATCAAGTAATACAAGAAACGATTATGGCGTCCTTCAATATAGAAACGGCCATGAAGGCAATTCCACAATTCACAGGAAATTACAAAGAATTAGATAGTTTTTTAAAAATTGTAGAAATGGTAAATAGAAACCTTGAAAATAATGGAAAAGCACAGCTCATGGAACTAGTGTATCATGTAAAACTCGCAGAAAACGTCAAAATAGCGTTATGCGAATACTCACAACCAGAAAATTATGACACTCTTAAACACATTCTGACAAAAAGATTCAAAACAAATGAAACCATCCCTCAAATCCACACAAGACTCACAACATTTGTACAAAAAACCCAATCAATAAACAATTATAAAGAAAGGTTATTGACCACAATCAACGAGCTAAATAAATTACAAATCGCTGAATTAGGCGAAAATACTACAAATGCGGAAAAACAAGTCGTCATAAATATGAACGAAAAATACGGTTTAAATATATTTAAAAATGGATTAAACGACTACTTAAAAAACACAATTTTTGCCGCTCAACCAAAAACGCTAAGTGAAGCAATCAACCTTGCGCAAGAACTTGAAAAATCACAAACGCAAACACACAACATAAACAAAATCAAATTTCAACCCAGGCAACAGTTCAATAACACTTTTGTAGTGTATTCACTGACCGCACTCCGCTCCTGTACACAACAGCATACTGTAACATTCAATAAATGCAGAGCATGCACTTTGCATGCACTGACCCACTAACTCGCTGATGACCGCGACTCAGCGTCACACGTTGTAACACGAACCTTGAAACGCCCAATTTCGAATCGCGTCAATGATTGGGTATCGGTTCAATAAATTTTATAAACAAATAGAAATTTTGAGTGCGAATAAGAATGTGAAGCATAAAGAAATAACTATGCATAGAATTAAGTATAAGAAAGAATAGTTTAGCTATATATATTAATATTGCTTGTATATTTACACTGTTAGAGAAATGGAATCACTTAGGGTATAAAAACCCGAGCGATCCAAAATAAAGTTAAGAATTAATCTAGCCAGAAACTATTCAAGGCTTTTCATTTTAATTCTACGCCAGCAACTCAGCAAGGCGTCTTGGGTCACAGGACGTGCCAACTTAATTGCAGGCACTCCTTCTCGTCCAGCGGCGTTTACGCCAGGACACAAATTAGGGCGACCTGTTCTACTTGGGAAGTATCTTCTTTTAAAGAGTTACTCACGTAACATAACATGGCGATCCTGCATACCGCACCTGAGATCCTGCATACCGCACCTGAGATCCTGCATACAGCACCTGAGATCCTGCAACTTTAAATCACTAGAGATCCTGCAACTTTAAGTCTTTCCTGAAGTCCTCTAATAATATCCTGCCAAATTTATATTTTGCTCTTGCTCGACGGTTCTGTAAGACGGTCTCAATGTCGGATGAATATATACCAGAAGGAATCAAAAACCCTGAAGCGCCAGTTTATATTCCTACCAACACTGCAGAGCAAGGAACAAGAAGAATTAGCCTTAGTGAATACAGATCACGATTACAGGATAAAAAAGACGCAGAAAGGTGCAAAACTCCAACAACAAAATATATAAAAAAACAAAGAGGAGGAAAATTAGTAAAAGATAGAAAATTATTACGACACCTAAAGAACATTGTAACTGATGAAACCAATCCACCCCAATGGGATACAGCTAACGAGATCTGGCGACAGATAGATATAATAGAACAGCGGCTGAAAAATCGCGGAATCAATGGGAAGTCTACTAGCAACGTCAGGAGCAGCAATTAGTTCGTCAAAAATGGGAAACGTTTTACAAAAAGAAGAACAAATAAACGTAAGCTACAACAACAACAATTCGTTGTCAATAACGTACAACTTCCAACAAGTAACCGGAATAACAATTATAGCCCTAATAGTTGCACTATATGTATTAAACAAAATACATTCATATTTTAAAACTTATGTAAATAAACGTATTCAATTAAGAACTATTTCGGATGTTTAAAAATAAATAAAAATATACATTTAAATAAAAATAAACATGCAGTAAAATATATATATGCTAACCTATGATTAATGGAAGACTTAGATAAGATAATAGAAACGGTACAAAAAATAATATCAAACGCTAAAAAAACAAGTAGTAGACCATACAAGCCGGAAACAATTAAATCAAAACTAAAAGAATTAGAAGAATATAAAGCACAGGTACGATTTTGCATAGGCATAGTAGATGTAAACGATAGTACGATTGCTAAAAGAATCTAAGAATTTGAAAAAGAATATTGTATAGCAAGACGACTTTTAATGTCGCAATCGACAACAGACTCAGATTCAGACTCTGCACATTCACAGATTGAGATTACAATTGACAACAAAAACAATACACAAGATACAAATATGGCAAACTTTAACATAGAAACCGCGATGAAAACCATCCCTATCTTTGGTGGAAATTATAAAGAATTAGATTCATTTTTAAAAGTTGTAGAAAAAATAAACAAAACTTTGTCAACAACTGCAAAGCAAGACTTAATAGAATTCGTTTATCACATTAAATTGAGCCAAAATGTAAGAACAGCTTTAAATTCGGTACAAACCCCTACAACATTAGATGAATTAAAAGTCGCGCTTCAACTCCGTTACAAAACAAACAAATCAATTCCGCAGTTACATACAGATCTAGCAAGTATGGTACAAAGAGGGAACATAACCAATTACAAAGACAAAATACTAACAACTATAGTCGAACTAAACAATCTACAAATAAAAGAATTGGGTACCGATCCAAACACATTACAAAAAACGACAATAACTAAAATCAACGATACGTACGCCCTAACAATCTTCAAGAACGGCATTAACGAAAATTACAAACAAACATTATTCGCATCACAGCCAAAAACATTTTCTGATGCAGTAAGCCTAGCACTAGAACTAGAACAAGCAGGCAATCAGAATCAATTCCAAATAAACAACGTACGTAACAGAAACGCAAACTACAGACCACAGATGTACAATCAAAGAAACAGTAACAACAACAACAACCAAAGAAACGGCACCAATTACAACAATCAAAGAAACAGCAATAATACCAACAATCAAAGATACAACATTAATCAAAGATATAACAATATCAACAGTAACCAAAGGTACAACAATAACAGTTATCGATACAACCAAAATCGGACAAATAACCAATAAGCAAATGTAACACGATATAACAACAACAATAACAATTTCAATCGGAACACTAATAACAATTTCAACAGAAATTCCAGATATCAAAGCAGAAACAATAATAGAATCCAAAATGATAGAAATATAAATATTGTAACTGAGTCGGGAAACGACATGGGCTCGGAGCAAATGATCGTTCCAGACAGCCAGAACTAAATACACAGAACCAAAAAAGTTATCATAGAAACAATAGTTGTTGCTAAATACACAATTTCAGTTGTTAATTTTCAACCGACAATTACATTCGTCAATATGATGCATACGTAATTGTCAACTTTATGGAAAGTATCGCCAACAATCATACTTTTCATATTAACAATTCGGATTGTACTATTGAAAACAGTATTTTATGTACCAGAAACCATTATTTTTATATTAACAACCGAAATCTTCCTACAAACAACGAAAATTTTCATGACAACAATCGAAATATTCCCATTAACAACCACAATTTTCATGACAACAATCGCAATATTACCACTAACAACTGTATTCTTCCCACTAACAACCGCAATATTACCACTAACAACTGTAATCTTCCTACTAACAACTGTATTCTTCTTAGTAACAACCACAATTTTCATTTAATAAAGAGAATGCAAACACTCTCGTTTAGATTATTTTTCATATGTATTTTTATTAAGATTATTTTACATATTTTTAATCTTTATTAAGTTCTGCTAGCAGTATGCACATTTTTGCTGAACACTGTTTAATTTTACTGTCCTTAAGATAGAAACAAACTTCAATAGTTTTCCAAAAAGTTTCACATGCCGAAGGATATTTTAAATTGAAAACGAAAAATAACTCAAACAAATGTCGATCGCACGTAATAGATTATTAAATTTAAGTTTAAAATTGTCTATGTACAGATAATACTCTGATGTACCCAAAGCCAGAATTAAAGGCACAGGGACACCCTTCGATTTCAAAAAATGAATGTGCTCGTCTAACTGCTGTGTTGAGTCTGCTTTGAATAGGAAGGCTTGCTGCGAATCCTTTATCGTATACCTCTTAAATATTTTGTTGCTCTGTACCAGTGGCTTCGTCGGGAATAGGTATGAATGAATACTATTCATGAGGCATAATATAGCCGCATCTAAAAGAAACAAAATTACTTCAGGAACATAAAAACATAATTTGAAATGCCACATTGGTCTACATTAACGTAAGCGGTAGCAATTTTGAGTTACCTTTATTGCAATCTTGGTCATCATAAAACTTGAGGGATGCAATAGCACCTTTGTCCTTCAAGTTACAGAGAAGAAAATTTCTTAACTTTTTGAAGGAAGTATCCCAAGACGTTAAAATTGATGATCTCTTCATATTGTAGTATTTCATATAAAGCTTCCCCCTCCTTCCGACCCTATAAAATTCCAGTTGCTCATTTGGAAATCGCTCCACAATTTCTTTTTCTAAGCGGTGAGATTTTGACAAGCTTAAAGAAATATTTTCATCCACAAAGTAGTGCGCTACTAAGTCAATCAACAAATTCCGCTGCTTTTCTTGAAACATGTTGTTTTCATTATAAAAGTCTGTGAGCAGTTTGCCTCTGCTTTTTTTTCAAGAATTTACGTTAAAGTAATATGAACACTTTCTGGTGGTTCAGGTGAAGAAGGCGGCTGGCTGCAAACTGAAGAGGTACGAGATGAGCACGCTGATGAGGTAACTATGTTTGGGTATCCACCAGACGGAATTAAATAAGGTATCCCGATGGAATTTCTCCACTCTTCAATTTTATTTTCAAAAAATATTTGTTCCCCAATTGGAAATTCTTTAAGAATATCTTTAATGTGGTACCACCTAATAATTTTAAGGATACTTATGTCGACTTTATCCACTGAAAAAACAATTATGTAAATGAAGTTGGGTAAACCAAAACTTTATTATTTTATATTTTATATATATATATATATATATATATATATAATAAAATCTTACCAATTAAACTGTTGCTATATTTTTGTAGCCCCAAGCTAGTTAGTAGTTCTTCCAATTTAACATTTTGAACGTTGTCATTAACAGTTGAACAATTTGTAGCTCCCAAAATAGTGTAATAGTACAGTTACTTCTAATTGAACCTATTATATTTTTGTGCTTGTGCAAAATATGACGCTTGTAACTCGAAATATTGGTAAAACACTGAGCGCAAGAGTTTACAAAGCATACAAGATTATCACGTGGTCCTAAATCGTGGTTTTTTTTTAAATGTTTTATTAATTCTTTAATTTCGTTGAATTGAGCACGACACATAAAACACTCCATTGTTTCCACTAGTAACTTCACCTATTTTCTACTTTATTCTCCCACACTTCACTTTCACAGCCAGGCGTCTTTTCTTTTCCAACGATATGCGAAGACTAAAAAAGCATTCACTTATAGTACTGTACCAATTTTTGTATAGAAGAACTCCGGAGACGACGACAAATAAGGTCCCGTTAAGATTTTATACTTTTATTTAAATATGAATATTTGCGTTGTCAATATGAAAACTTCAGTTGTCAATATGAATATTTGGTTGCTAGAAGAACGCTGGACACGACGGCAATAAAGGAACAATAAAGATTCGTTAGTATGAAAACCGACATTTTCGATATGAAAACAAAGTTGTTCATCTGAAATTTTTTTTCGGGTTGAAATGTTAACAACCGCGCCATTTTCTTATTGACAATCAGTTGTAAATTTGTGCAATAACGATAGAAATATTTTGCTCTGCAATATTTTGAAAATCCTGAATTGTTAATATGACAACTACTTTTTTTTCTGTGTATATACAAAATATCGGATAATAATACTAATTATATAACACTTAAATATAAAAATGAAAATCTGAGATTTCTAATTGACACAGGCGCTGACATATCACTATGCAAAATAAGTTCAAAATTGAATGACAAAGAATACTACTCAGACGAAAAATGTGCATTGACTGGCATCACCATAGAAAATATCTGATGTGGCCAACACATGACTTCCTTGTATGACGGCAATTGTATGGTTTTATTTCAAGAGCGCTTGATATATTTTATTTATATTTTAAAATTGAAGTTTTAAAAATTTTAAATATTTTTACTTCCATAATGAAAAAAATTTCTTAGGCTTCTCTTAATTTAAATAATTTAAATAGTAGTAAGTAAAAACAAGGAAGTACAAATTAGTTTCCACACAGCTTTAACTATCAATCGTACTAATTTTGATTTCCCTGTTTAGTTCTGTAAGGGTACAACCAATTTTTGTAAAAGATATAGCAGCATAACATTAATTTATCATTATCATTTATGTAATTCGGATAATGCATGCTTCGTGTTCCTTTGGCGAAGAGTCCTTTTGGTGCGAACCATCATTAAAATTGGAGCTACAAAATTGTGTCTTATGTAAGGCGCAATAGTATATACTTTCTAGGAGTGTTTGTTTTTGAGTAATGTATGAAATTTGAAAAAAAGTATATGAGAAGTGTCCTTTTCGCGCAACCGATTGCATCCAAAAAGGGAGGTGCACAACTAGGTCTTATAAGAGTCTCAAATACCAAATTTCAAGTTTCTACGATTCTCCGTTTTTAAGTTATTGAGGATAAGTACATCCATACAGACGTACAGACGTACATACGTACATACGTACATACGTACACACGTCACGACCAAACTAGTCAAAATGGACTCCGCGATGGTCAAAATGTGTGTTACCATCAAAATCTCAATATCGAAATTTTTCATGATTACAATACTTTCTTGTATTTACTACGTATACAAGGAAGTAAAAATTTATTCACTAGGTATGATTAATTTGAATTTAAAATTTGGAGAAGAAAATATAAATCACAATTTCCAATTAGTTACCAAAGAATTCCCAATAGAAACAGACGGAATAATAGGAAGAGATTTCTTACAGAGATTCTTGTGCAAAATAGATTACGAAACATACACAATTTCGATATATACAAACGACAACACAGTGACGCTACCAATGCAAACAAAAATATTTCAAATTAAAATCCCTCCGAGAACAGAAATTATACAACCACTTAAATTAAATTTTAAAAAAGAAAAACTGATTTTAAACAAAGAAATCGAACCAGGCATATTTCTTGGCAATTCGTTAGCACCCAAAACTGGTCTCACACATATAAAAATTTTAAATACAACAAATACTGAAGCAATTATAAAAAATATTGAAATAGAAACCGAACCGCTTAAAAACTACGAAATACTTACTAACACCAAAACACACGACGTGGACCGCTTCGAACATATTATAAACAAACTTCACATAGATTGTTCAGATGAAAAAGCAAAAGCGTTATTACTAGAAATTTTAAATAAATATCAAAATATTTTCCATTTGGAAAATGATCAATTAACAACAAATAATTTTTATACACAAGAAATTGCACTATCGGACAAAACACCGGTATACATTAAAAACTATAGACTTCCACATTCTCATAGTGAAGTGATAAACAACCAAGTGAATAAAATGCTAGAAGACGACATAATAGAACATTCCACAAGTCCTTACAATGCTCCACTTCTATTAGTTCCAAAAAAAAATATATCTGACAAGAAGAAATGGAGAGTAGTAGTAGATTATCGCAAGTTAAATGATAAAGTAGTTAATGATATATTCCCACTCACACGTCTTGAAGACATTCTCGATAAACTTGGAAGAGCAAAATGGTTTTCAACTCTTGATATGACTAGCTCTTTTCATCAGATAAGTTTAGAAAAAAATTCACGACCTCTAACCGCTTTCTCCACAACAAATGGACATTTCCAATTCAAGAGACTACCTTTTGGACTAAAAATTTCTTCAAATAGTTTCCAACGAATGCTCACCATAGCACTCTCAGGTTTAGAGTCGGAAGCTTTTTTATACGTAGATGATATAATTGTTTTCGGATGCAACCTTACTCACCACAATGAAAATTTAATTCGTGTATTAGATAGACTAGACAGATACAATTTAAAATTAAATGCAGACAAATGTTGTTTTTTACGTCCAGAAGTAGTATGCCTAGGTCATCTAATAACAAAAGATGGAGTAAAAACAGATCCAGCAAAATTCCAAACAATTAAAGACTATCCTATTGTAACGACCACAATTCGTTACAATAAGATTTTAATATAAATAGTTTTAGATTAGACAATTAATACACATATTTATATACATATATTAGTTAAATATGAAGAGCAAAGCAAAACAGAAAGATTACAAACAGACTACGCAGAATAGAACTGGAATTAACACCGAAAACCTGTTTCTTCCAAGTGACCGTATGCAAACAAGTACACACGACGAATACATAGCTACACATAAACACAAATATTCACATTAGCAGATCGAGTAGAGAAAACCAGAAAGCATACATCTACCGACCGATATACAGACATACGAATGAATAGCAATCAGCCGACGGACAAAATGTTGTTTGAATGGAATTTGTCTTCGTTCACGACCGATTCCATTGGAAATGTCTTAGAATTCGGGGATAGTTTATTTCGCTTGCCGCTTTTAACGGGCTTATTTGAACATTTCAAATCAGCCTAATATTAGTCACGCAGCAGAAGACACCAAAGGTTCGCATTTTTGAGGTATCTTGGTGACCCCAAGAAGGCCTCTTTTAATACATATCGACCGTGCAAACGGCTCTTTATTTTACACGACCCATTGTGGCTCTTAATTTACGCGACCCACTGTGGCTCTTATTTTACACGACCCATTGTGGCTCTTAATTTACGCGACCCACTGTGGCTCTTATTTTACACGACCCATTGTGGCTCTTAATTTACGCGACCCACTGTGGCTCTTATTTTACACGACCCATTGTGGCTCTTAATTTACGCGACCCACTGTGGCTCTTATTTTACACGACCCCTTGTGGCTCTTTGTTTACGCGACCCACTGAGGCTCTTATAGTACTAATTTTATGAATTGTTAAAGAAAAATAATAGAATACGATTTTATAAAAATTGTTAAGGAAAATAGATACGATTGTATAAAAATTGTTAAGGAAATACAATAAATACGATACTTAGGATTGCGTCCGAGCTGAACTCTCTGAGTCAGTGCTAGATTGGTTGAAACACCAATCGAACGAAATTCGGAAACGCAGCTTAGAATATTGTTCGCAAGTGGTTCCGAGATCCACTTGCCACGAACCCTGGGACGAGTGAGCTATTCCCGGCTGGGAAAGGAAAACTCGTCGTTACAAATGGCGCCCGAACAGGGACCGCTTTCCTCTGGAAGCGGTTCATTAGATATACAAAACGAACAACAGATTGTTCAAAGCGGCGGTGCTTCGACACAAAGAAGTAACTCACCACAACCGCGAAATGCGCTCCCCTCTGGCAGCTGTCCGTCGAACACATCAAACGAACAGCAGATTGGTCAAGCCGGCGGTGCTTCCCTTAAGAGAAGTAACTCACCGCATCAGCAAAGTACGCAACCACGAAGTGTCTCACCAGATCAGCGCAGCATTTCTTCACACCAGCAAGCTGATAAATTAAGCAATCCTCCGAACCAGTCAAGGAGTAATTCACCAGATCAGCAGGGAAACAAATGCAGCAGCGCAACGAGCTACTCGAATGCTCCAACCATGCATTCAAAGCCACAGCAAGTGCAAGTCAACTATGATGAACAACTACCAGAAAATTTAAGTTTCATCTACAAATTAAAGAAAGAGGAATTAGAAGCTCAAATGAAACTTCTAAGCTTACCACTAGATGACACTGTGAAAGAGATGAGACAACGCTTGAGCCAATACATAAAAGGACAGCGATCGCGACGGAACTCGGCAGAGCGCGGTAATCTGAAAATCGATTCACTCGCAGTACCCGCAACAACCGCATTGTTTCCGTCAACAACCAATCTCAATGAAATACAGCATTCAAGTTACCCAATTCAGCAACCGCATGACCATAGAGAATACGACATCATGAATACGGTGCGCAAATGGAATTTGAATTTCAATGGGACACGTTCCATTTTAGAATTTATTGAAAACATGGAAGATCTAGCCAGCTGTTATCAAATCAACTACAACAGCTTGCTCTTGCCATTAAATGAGCTACTCCGCGATCGCGCCAGGGACTGGTGGCGCTATAAAAGGTCCGATATAAACACATGGCAGCAGTTCAGAGACGCTGCTATGATCTTCTTCTTACCACCGAGATACATGCAAAAGTTAGAAGAGGATATAATACGAAGACGCCAGGGGCCTCGCGAAAAAGCAAAAGAATACATCATGAGTATCATGAACCTGATTCGCCAACATCCACGCATGAGTCAAGAGAATCCCGCAGAGCGCATTTATGAAGGTTTGCGACCAGAGTACCGTCTTTATATTCGACGCAGTGACTTTAACGATTTGGATTCACTCATGAGCCATACCGATGAGTATGAATATATTCGTGGAGAAGAAGCTCGTCACAACCGACCACACGTTTCCAACTGGGTAACCACTCAAGATTCTGCACGCCAGAGCCACTGCTGGCGATGCGGTAAACCAGGTCATAGACGAACTGAGTGCCATGGAAAACCGAAATTATTCTGTTCGCATTGTGGAAAGGCAGACATACTATCGCGAGATTGTAGCTGCCGAAATAAAATGACAGCCCCATATGGAATTATGGAGACTTGGGATCATCCAATGTACAGAATACCTATTGTATGCAATGAGAAGCCAATCAAAGCTCTGATAGACACGGGCGCCTCACTCACTCTAATAGGCAGGACGGTCGATGAGCATTTACAACACAAGTGCATCCCCGAGAAGGGTAAAGCTCAACAGCTATCACTAGCTAATAGCCAACCAGTATCAACCGAGAGAAGTTACTACGCCACCATAGTAATAAACAAATTGCGAGTCCGACAAGAAGTTCATTTCCTACCAGGTCTCCAAGAAGAATTAATTATAGGAACCGACTTGTTGTCAAAATTAGGATGCCAGCTACTAATCGCCGGCCAGACTATTCAAAGTTGCTCTCCACCTGAATTAAAACGGAGTACAACTGCCTGTCCTGAATTCGTCGATGAGAGCAAGACATCGCTTTCAACCAGTAAAGCACAACAACTCTTCACGCCAGGAAACCTGAACCTGAACCCGTACACCAGCACATGTCGCAACGAGTTAAGGAAAGAGTCAAACAAATCCAGACCAACTGTACAGTCCGTGGAACAATTTCCACAACCTTGTAAAAAGAAGTCGAATACCAACAAATGTTGCAGGAAATTAAGAAGGGATCCAACTTCTCCAAGACCAACAGGGCAGAAACCTCACTCAAACGAGCGCCCAGATAGTAAACCAACGCATACGACCAAATGTATTATTCATTTACCGAAACCGAAGCCTAAACCAGTGTCAGTCAAAATGACACAATCAGAACAGTTACCGCCTTCCGTACCGTACCGCAGACATTATGTGAGTCGCGGCACCGCACAGCAGCTGTCTCAACATGAAAGCCAGCAATGTTCTGCCACAAACAGAAACCATAATCGCCGAATACAACATGGGACATATGCTATACCGAAGATAAACGAACGAACTCAGCTACGATACCGAGACATCAATGAAGTCGTCACCAGTAACAGACATAGGACATTTTCTTTCAACCGGTAGCATCACCGCTGTTCGCTTTCACCGAATGATTACTGCTTTTTATTTTTTATTTTTTTTTATTTCGCGCTAAGTAGGGATAGGATGTAACGACCACAATTCGTTACAATAAGATTTTAATATAAATAGTTTTAGATTAGACAATTAATACACATATTTATATACATATATTAGTTAAATATGAAGAGCAAAGCAAAACAGAAAGATTACAAACAGACTACGCAGAATAGAACTGGAATTAACACCGAAAACCTGTTTCTTCCAAGTGACCGTATGCAAACAAGTACACACGACGAATACATAGCTACACATAAACACAAATATTCACATTAGCAGATCGAGTAGAGAAAACCAGAAAGCATACATCTACCGACCGATATACAGACATACGAATGAATAGCAATCAGCCGACGGACAAAATGTTGTTTGAATGGAATTTGTCTTCGTTCACGACCGATTCCATTGGAAATGTCTTAGAATTCGGGGATAGTTTATTTCGCTTGCCGCTTTTAACGGGCTTATTTGAACATTTCAAATCAGCCTTTGTTCTGACGCTAAACTAATATTAGTCACGCAGCAGAAGACACCAAAGGTTCGCATTTTTGAGGTATCTTGGTGACCCCAAGAAGGCCTCGTTTAATACATATCGACCGTGCAAACGGCTCTTTATTTTACACGACCCATTGTGGCTCTTAATTTACGCGACCCACTGTGGCTCTTATTTTACACGACCCATTGTGGCTCTTAATTTACGCGACCAACTGTGGCTCTTATTTTACACGACCCATTGTGGCTCTTAATTTACGCGACCCACTGTGGCTCTTATTTTACACGACCCATTGTGGCTCTTAATTTACGCGACCCACTGTGGCTCTTATTTTACACGACCCCTTGTGGCTCTTTGTTTACGCGACCCACTGAGGCTCTTATAGTACTAATTTTATGAATTGTTAAAGAAAAATAATAGAATACGATTTTATAAAAATTGTTAAGGAAAATAGATACGATTGTATAAAAATTGTTAAGGAAATACAATAAATACGATACTTAGGATTGCGTCCGAGCTGAACTCTCTGAGTCAGTGCTAGATTGGTTGAAACACCAATCGAACGAAATTCGGAAACGCAGCTTAAAATATTGTTCGCAAGTGGTTCCGAGATCCACTTGCCACGAACCCTGGGACGAGTGAGCTATTCCCGGCTGGGAAAGGAAAACTCGTCGTTACACTATTCCCAAAAATTCAGACGATGTTAGAAGATTTATAGCATTTTGCAACTATTACAGAAGATTTATACCAAACTTCGCGGACATAGCTAAAGATTTAAACAGACTTCTAAAAAAGAACACTAAATTCGAGTGGAATGAACAAAGTCAACAAGCATTTGAACAATTGAAAACAAAGCTAATGACACCACCAGTTTTACAATATCCAGATTTTGAGTCCATTGGAGTATAAACTTTTTCAGACCATATTTATTCGGACGTAAATTTACAGTGATAACAGACCATCGACCTTTAATATCTCTTTTCACACACAAAAATCCATCATCGAAAATGACTAGGATAAGACTAGATTTGTGCGATTACGATTTTGAAATTATGTATAAAAAAGGAAAATTAAATACGAATGCAGACGCACTGTCAAGAATACAGGTTAACTCAGACATATTAAAAGAAATGATACCAAGTGAAATCGATGAAGCAGTTAAGAAAACACTAATTGTTACAAGGGGCATGAGCAAACAACATAATAACAAGGGGCAATGTACATCACATGAGAAGCCTGATCAACTTCGAATATGGGATTGTACATCAATTACTGACGTCAGATATATGAAAAAATTAAAATTTAATGTCGACAAACATATGAAGAATTGTAAAATTATTATAGAAAATAATAACGTGCACGTAGGATGTAGCGATAAAGCAGCGAAACTAGATTCGATACTGCAGAAGCTAGCATCCAGAATGAAGAAGGAAAATATTGAATACCTAGCGCTAGAGAATAATGATGAAATATTTAAAGTATATGAAAAAGAAGACTTTAAAAAGACGTACGCAAAAATAATGATAAATAACAAGAGTCCCCAACTTGTATCCAAGTGTAGTGTATCCACTGACCGCACTCCGCTCCTGTACACAACAGCATACTGTAACATTCAATAAATGCAGAGCATGCACTTTGCATGCACTGACCCACTAACTCGCTGATGACCGCGACTCAGCGTCACACGTTGTAACACGAACCTTGAAACGCCCAATTTCGAATCGCGTCAATGATTGGGTATCGGTTCAATAAATTTTATAAACAAATAGAAATTTTGAGTGCGAATAAGAATGTGAAGCATAAAGAAATAACTATGCATAGAATTAAGTATAAGAAAGAATAGTTTAGCTATATATATTAATATTGCTTGTATATTTACACTCTTAGAGAAATGGAATCACTTAGGGTATAAAAACCCGAGCGATCCAAAATAAAGTTAAGAATTAATCTAGCCAGAAACTATTCAAGGCTTTTCATTTTAATTCTACGCCAGCAACTCAGCAAGGCGTCTTGGGTCACAGGACGTGCCAACTTAATTGCAGGCACTCCTTCTCGTCCAGCGGCGTTTACGCCAGGACACAAATTAGGGCGACATGTTCTACTTGGGAAGTATCTTCTTTTAAAGAGTTACTCACGTAACATAACACTTTCAACACACGAAACGGAAACAACAACAACAGCAGAAACAACTGGAACAACTACAACAGCCGATATCGGAACCAAAATCAAGTCAACGACAACAGAAATCGACACTACAACAACAACAATAGGAATTACAACAATAACACTCACAATAGCAACCGACAAAAACAACAACAATAACTCATATCAAGGCAATTATAACAGAAATCGCGACAACAACAGAAGAATAAGAATACACATGCGGAAAACGTACAAGGCCCGGAATGAAAACTTATTCCGGACAGCCAAAAACAAAAGTATTTAAGATATCGGATAACAACACAAATTTTATAGTATTAAAACACAAAAATAAAAACTTAACATTCTTAGTAGACACTGGTGCAGACATTTCACTGTGTAAAATATGTACACAAATAGAAGGCGAAAATTATAACATAACAGAAAGGTGCAAGTTAACAGGCATCTCTAATTTAGACATTTTTTCATTAGGGTCACTACAATTAGATCTAGATTTAGGAACTAATAAAATTAAGCATGAATTCCAATTAGTCGACGAAAAATTTCCCATAGAAAGTAATGGAATTTTAGGTAGAGACTTCCTAAGAAAATTTCTTTGTAAAATAGATTATGAAACTTTTACAATATCGATATTAATAAATAACAACGAAATCACACTACCCATGCAAGCAAAAAATCACGAACTACTCAAAATAAAAATACCCCCAAGAACACAGATATTGCAGGCAATAAAAGCAAATTTCGACGAAGACAAAGTTATTTTTAATAAAGAATTAAAAGAAGGAGTTTTCCTCAGCAATTCAATAGCACCAAAAGACGGAATAACACACATCCAAATACTTAACACAACAGACAAAGAAATAATCCTACATGACATTCCACTTGAAACGAATAACGAAGACAGATTAAAAAAGATACTTGACGCCATAAACATTGACTCGGTAGACAACGACTCAAAACAAGAACTAATGAGCATATTTAAAAGATACCAAAACGTATTTCATCTCGAAAATGACACTCTTACGACAAACAATTTCTATACACAAAAGATTTCAACAACAGACGACAATCCTGTTTACATCAAGAACTACAGACTGCCATATACACACACACAATTAATGAATGAACAAGTACAAAAAATGCTACACGACGACATAATCGAACCATCAAACAGCCCCTACAATGCTCCAATCCTTTTAGTACCAAAAAAGAACACCGAATACAAAAGGAAATGGAGACTGGTAGTAGATTTCAGGAAACTGAATGATAGAATAACAAGTGACAAGTTTCCTCTAACTCGCTTACAGGATATTTTAGACAAGCTTGGACGCGCTAAATGGTTTTCGACACTCGACATGACTAGTTCATTTCACCAAATACCACTCGACAAAAAGTCACGACCATTGACAGCATTTTCAACAACAAACGGACACTACCAATTCAAAAGACTGCCTTTCGGATTAAAAATTTCGTCAAAAAGTTTTCAACGCATGCTCACAATAGCCTTATCAGGTTTAGAATCTGAATGAAGCCTTCTTATATCTGGATGATATTATCATACATGGATGCAGTCTCAACCATCACAACCAAAATTTAATCAAGGTACTGGACAGACTACAACAATACAATTTAAAGCTAAATCCAGAAAAATGCTGCTTCCTAAGACCCGAAGTAGTTTACCTAGGACATCTGATAACACGCGATGGAGTAAAGACAGACCCAGCAAAATACGACACAATAAGAAATTATCCCACACCCACCAACGCAGATGAAGTAAGACGTTTTGTTGCATTTTGCAATTACTACAGAAAATTCATACCAGATTTTGCAAACATAGCAAAAAGCCTAAACTTACTATTAAAGAAAGGGACTAAATCAGTGACGGGCATTTTTATACTATCACATTTTAAGCATGTGTGCGAATAAGTTTGTTTTCAGCACTGAAACAAACTAAAAAATAGCTTGTTTCGTTCTTTTCCGCAATTTACAATGTAAAGTGGCGTTTTCAACAATAAGTATTATATATTAATTATTATTAATATCATATATAATTAATATGTAATATAACAATAATATTAATAATTATATAATATAATAATGTTCATAATAAAAAGATGATTAGTTTCCGGGTGTAGCCAAAATGAACGAACGCAGCGTGCAGTCCCCGCTCGTTGGTGGCTTGGCAGCGACTAACGTAATTTTATTGGAATCGCTCTTTGTATACATATTAAGAAACTCAAAACTTCCAGCACAAATGTGCTGGAATGCCCGTCAATGGACTAAATTCACATGGACAAACGAATGCCAGGTAGCTTTCGAAACATTAAAAGAGAAACTAGTAAGCCCACCACGTCTACAATATCCTGACTTCAGCAAACCATTCGTACTAACCACAGATGCTTCAAATTATGCGCTAGGAGCAGTTCTTTCACAAGGCGAAATCGGAAAGGATTTGCCTATTTCATATGCCAGCAAAGCATTACAAAAGCATGATTTGAATAAACCCGTTATAGAGAAAGAACTTCTAGCAATTCATTGGGGAATCAACTATTTCAAACCTTATTTATACGGCACTGAATTCATTGTCGTCACCGACCACAGACCATTAATATCATTATTTTCACATAAAAACCCTTCATCAAAAATGACAAGAATACGTTTAGATTTGAGTGATTATGATTTTAAAATCATATATAAACAAGTTAAAATGAATACAAACGCCGATGCGCTATCAAGAATACAAGTAGACTCAGAAATGTTAAAACAGATGATACCGACAGAAACAGACACAAAGGTAAAAAGGACACTAATTATAACAAGAGGCATGAAAAACAGACAAATAGAGGCAAGCGAACAAATCATACAAAAGAATAATAAAGAACTAAACAAGGAACAATGCACATCCCCGAAGACTGATCAACTACACATATGGGAATGCATTTCCTTAAGCGACGTTAAAGATATAAGAAAGGTGAATTTCATAATTAATAATGATAACAAAGCGAATACAATAATATCCATTGGAAAGGATATGGTACAAATAGAATTTAGCGATAATTCAGCGGAAGCAGTTCCGACACTGAAAAAACTAAATGCTAATAATATATACAACGATAAAAGTATGCATGCAAGATACAGTGAAAATTCAGCGAAACTAGATTCGACACTGAAGAAACTGATATCATTAATGAATAAAGAAAATATAAAAGAATTAGCACTGTCCAGTGATGACGAAATATTTAAAATTTATACAAAGGAAGAACTAAAAGTCGCATATGAAAGAATAATGGAAAGCAGAAGTCCTCATAAAAGTCCTCAGCTAAAAATACTAATTTACAATCCACCAAAACGGATATCAGATGATATAATGAAATACAAACTCATAAACGAATTTCACGGCGCAGGACACATAGGAGTTAGAAAAACAATTCTAAAACTAAAACAAAGATTTGTTTGGAAGAACATGAACAGAATGGTAAAGAAATTCATATCGTATTGCGACACTTGTGCCAAAAATAAACAAGTTAAACACATAAAAGAACCCCTTACGTTGACAGACACCCCGAGTAACAGCTTCGAAATAATCTCGGTAGACACCGTCGGACCCTTAAGGATCTCAAATGGTTACCGCTACATACTAACACTGCAATGTGAATTAACAAAATTTGTAATTGCATACCCAATGCCAACCAAAGACGCTCACACAACAGCAAAAACACTTGTAGAGCAGTTCATACTAAGATACGACATTTTAAGACACTTAAATCTGACTGCGGGACAGAATTCAAGAACGAACTGATGACAAATATATGCACACTTTTAAAGATCAAACAAACATTCTCAACACCATATCACCAAACAATAGGTTCTTTAGAACGCAACCACAGAGTACTTAACGAATTTTTACTCACAACATCAAATGACAACGAATGGCACGAATGGATACCTTACTTTACATTTATATACAATACGACACCACACGTTGACAAAGGTTACACACCATTTGAGCTAGTTTATGGAAAACTTCCTTGCCTAACAATTGATCCTAGTCCTAATAGAAAAATTTACGATTTTGATAATTACACAAATGAATTGAGAACAAGACTACGCTACGCGTTGACTAAAGCCCAAGAACTACTTATAAAAGCTAAACATAGAAGAATAAGCAACAATACACAAAATAAGACTACTCCCTTTAATCTAGAAATAGGAGACTTAGTATTATTAAAAACTAATAACAGAAGAAAAAACGAAGCCCCATACAAAGGCCCATATAAAATATTAAGTAGAAACGGTGTAAATACAGCAATAGATTACAATAGCAAAACAAAAGAAGTACATAATAATCAATTAAAACCTTACCAAACATTAGCATAAGGATACAAACATATACATAAGTTAAATATATATAATACCAAAAATTATACAATACATTACATTTAAGAAAAATTAGTGAATTTCATCCCCTAATTTTCCTCTTAAGGGTGAGGGTGTAGTGTAACCACAGTCTCGCATACTGTAACATAACTAAAGTAAAGACCATCTCACATGTACACCCTGCTGATCGTGAAGTACATTGAGTGGAACACAGCACATGCTGCACTTATTTCCGCTCAATGCATTTCCCCAACCGATCAATAGTTAAAATAAGCATAGCCAATAAAAATATGCTAAGTAAACATAATTTTGAATACTAAGTGGAGCAAGAAGGAAAGAACGCATTGGGCGTTTACTTTCTTTAGAATTAACTTAAGTGTAAGCAAAACGAATGTATATTTTTAATAAGCTAACATGTAAGAAAATTTGTATAAAAAGAGGCGCAAGCTTGAATAAAGCCAATAATAACTATTCGGACATTGAAACAAGAAGTCTCTTTGAACAAATGTAAGTTCGGCCTTGTGGCCAAATAAATTCAGCGTAGCTCGCTAATTAATAATAAGTCAAATAAAAAGTTCGGCCTTGTGGCCAAACAAATTCGGCGTGACTCGCCACAATAAGTCAAAAAGCTAACTCCTTTCTATTTTCCGTTTATTAAACTTATTACAGAGCAATGCGTTATGATCACTGTGGGTATAAATGTCAGACACCACCCAACTTGTTTTTCTTGCGATCGCTCTGCTGCAAAACGTAATGTCGATTATAGACGCTCTTCCTGCTCTACCAAATGTGCTGACAGAGCCTTGCTTGCCCAGGTCCAGGTAGGCGAACGCTTCTAAAATAATGCTTCCACGCTGGTTTGTCTTTGCGCTTCCCCATTCAGTCGCCCACGCGTTGAAGTCACCAGTTATTACTACTGCCTCTTTGTCTGCAGCATGTGCTACTAGTGTGTCTATAGTAGCCTTAAATACTTCTAATGGCATGCTGGGTGGCATGTAGCAACTATAGAAATTCATTCCCTTAATCTTGGCGTGGACGAAGTACTCTTCTCGCTGATCAGGAAGACTTTCGAAGCCCAGTTGGCTGCAAGTCCAGATGGCACACTTTCTGGACGTGTCCTCTGCCCATGTGGCACACCTCAGGGCTCTAAAAGGTTCACTCAGGAACACAATGTCAATAGCATGCTCTTTTACAGTTTGTTGCAGCAAGTCTTGCGAGACCTCGCAGTAATTGAGGTTAATTTGCATGCACCTAACCATTGTGGCTTTTCAGAGCTGCCATTGCACGAACATACTCAGGGCACTTAAGGCTACCGGCATTATGTTCAATCCCACCTTCGCAGCCAGGTTGACAAATAGCACATTTTGGCTGCGATTTGCAGCTCTTAGCGATGTGCCCTTTCTCGCCACATCTGAAGCACTGTCCCGTGCGATCACTCTCAGCTTTGCATGCATGAGCAAGGTGTCCAAAGCAAAGGCAGCGGAAACACCGCAACGGCGAAATGTATTCACGTAGCCTGCAGACAACCCAACCAACACGCACACGCCCCATGGCCAGTAATGTTCTCGCATCCCTCACTGGCATACAAATGACCGCCGTTTGGGTTCCCATCTTCGTTAGCCGCATAGATTTAACCGCCGATTCACTAATTTTCCCGATTTCTGGACATTGCTTTCCAAGTGCCTCACGTAACTCCTCTGGGGTGGTTATTTCATCCATTCCACAGCATTGGATCGTTACTTGCTTGTTCTAACACTCGCCTCGTCTTGCAGGATATGCTCCATTTTGTCTTTATATGCTGTAGTCTGCATGTCTTTGGAATATTTTTTATCTCAAGGATCATGTCTCCTTTAGCGGTTCTCCTTATCTTCTTGACATTGGCGCCAAGATCCTTCAGCTCAGCTCTAGATTTGATCATTCTTAGGATGTCGGCATACGACTTACCCTCTTTTTTCGTCACAAGAATCGCTTCAGGGCGCACGCGGAATCTTTTCCGCTTGATCTCGTCAGGAACATGCTGGACTTCTTCTTGTCTTACAGGTCCTTGTGCCGTCTCTGGCTCGAACGCAGTCTTTAAATTCGAGTCACACGATGTTGAGTGCTAATTTGGATTGCACAATTTCTATGTCATTCGTAATGTCATCACTAAAATGTGAATGACTTCTTAATTTTGGTTTTTTCGTTTCTCTATTACATCGACCACTTGTAATAATGTCATCGACTTCTGTAATGTCGCAATCTCGACCGCTTACAACGCCATCGTCACCTAAAGGTGAATAACTTTCATTTCGTATGAACTATTGCAGTCTCTTATAATGCAACTCCCACAGTTTGGAATATTATTGACGGTTAAATTGCAACATCAATAATATTCCCATAGAATAAATCTAACACCGTCGAAATATAAGAAAGTCATCGAACTGAATGACACAAGGGCACAAGTTCCCACAAGTACATTGAACCGATCTTCAGTTCGAATAAGCGAGCAAAGAATAATCAAAATTAGGAAGAAGAAGATTTGAATGTATAAAAGTAATGAATTAGAATTAAGTCAGGCAGTCGCTCTTTACATGTCATTAACAAATATAAAACTAATAGTGAAATAAAAAAAAAATCAATAAACCAAAGTTTGTGTTTTTTTTTAAGTTTCTCCTAAAGGATAAACATAACTGGCGCAGTCGGCTAAAAAATATCCTAAAGGATATAATCAGCAAATGAAATAAATTATTTAACTAAAGTTAAATAAAGACAAGAAGTGGAACATATATTTAACCCAAGTTAAATAAAGTGAAATATATTATTTAACCAAAATTGAATAAAGTATATACTCGTATTATTTAACCAAAGTTAAATAAAGAACTACTGCAAAATCGAATATAACATCTAACCAAAGTTAGATGAAGGAAAAACTATTATTAGATGAAATAAAAGCTATTTCCAAGTAAAACTTAAAATAAATTTTTGAACCACAAGTGAATGAAAGTGAGAATTATATTGGCACACTAAAATAAGTAAACAATTCATTAAAAAGAGACTAACTAAAGTTAGGAAAAATAAGATAAAACAAAAAAAAAAAGAAAACGGGTCGCAGAATCAGATGCCAAAAGAGCAGAGGAGCAGTAAATACCTGAAACCATACAGCTACACTACAGACGACATCAATCCAATCAAGATAGAAAAAACTGACGAAATGGCAAACGCGGACAACCCATCTCAAATTTTTACCATTCATGACCTAATAAAGGATGCGCAAAGAATCCAGGAATTCAGAGGTGACGACAGCTTCGCACTGAGTTCATTTCTCAGGCAAGTGGACGCAATACTACAGCTACTAGACAACAGCAGGGAAGCAAAAAATTACGTTCAGCAGAGAATAATACTAAGCAAAATACAAGGCAGAGCGCTGGATACAATCAGGACTTTAGGACCAAATGCCGGCTGGGAATTGATAAGGGCATCGCTAATAGAAAACTACGGAGTAAATGAGTCATATCATCATCTATATCAAAAAGCATTCGCTGCGAGGAATTACAATGTAAGACATTATTTCATGTATCTTATATATATTTTGCAATATTTTGTATAAATTAAACGAAAAATATGAATATGAAACCATAAAGTCATTCGATTTCAAGCCCGACAACAATGAAAAAATTATATTAAGTACATTTTTGAACAATATTGACCAAAACAAGCATCAGTAATTATAAGTAGAGACTGTAAAGATATACGGTCAGCCTTTAGACTATTAGAAACACAAGGTTTGGTTAGGAATGAAAATTTTATGAAACTTAACAGACAGAGTGACTCAAGACACCAATATAATTATTCAGGTCAACAAAAACAAAGTAAAAATACTCTAGGACAATACACAGAATCATAAAAATTCAGGTCAGTATCGACAAAATGAAAATATTTCAAAACCATACCATAGCAACTCAGGTCAATACAGACAAAATAGAAATATGTTAAGTCAATATAACAATTCAGAAATAAATATAAATTATAAATTAGTTATCGAAAGTTATATTTCTGTTAGTTCTTACGAATGCTTCACATAACTGTTCGACAATGCCCTACGCTAAATTGGTATTTCTATTACGTCCTTCCTAGTTCGGCTCTCACAGATCAACCATATTTTCATACCATATTTGTCTGGTTTCGATGGTATATATTGGCGAAAACTTGCTTTGCCGCTAAATGGTAACAGTTACTCGTCGATTGTTAAATTTGCCCCAGGAATTTAGCATAAATAGGAATATAGTCTCATAAATCTCTGATTGGTGCAAAATTGTCTTGTGATCTACGGAATGACCTTGTTAATTTGTCGTCAAAACGCAAGTATCGCGATATATTCATAAATCTTTGTTTCGACATACAGGCAGGAAGAAGTGGTAAGCCACTTTGCAATCAGTCAAATTTCTTTTTTGCCTTCCTGCAAGTAGTAACAAACCAGTATAGGCGGTTGGAACTCAACACCATCCGTTTGCTTCCAGATTTTTCCTACATTTTCTTGAGCATTCAAATTTATATTTATATTATTTTAGTATACTCTACTATCAAATTAGTCAAAAAATAGACTAAATGCATCGATAGTGTTTTCAAGATGTTTCCCTGACGGTAGCACAACTTTATTTATGCTTCCCTTGAGCAAGTTATGAGCTGCACCTCTTCCCTGGGAATATGGATGTGCACTCGACATACACTATATAATACATATTCGCACTTGAGTTATTTTCTACATTTTCGATGCCTACAATCTCCGAATCTGTAAGTTCATCGCCCAATTCCGACAATGAAAAGTGCATTTCTTATAGCATTTTCCGTCAATCCTTTGCTTCTATACATTTTCTCTAAAACTAAGAGTATTACTATAAGTATATTATATATGTTGACGGCATAAATTTTTATTACATTTACAAATCTTTGAGATTTGAAACCAATATTTAACAAAAAGTACAATTACTGAAATCTCAACTTTGATCTAATGACAGAATGAAAATTAAGATATTGCCACTGCCAAAAATTTCGCAAAAAACTGTCGCACGTGGTGCTTTTTAATATTTTGAAATAACGGAATCAAAAGTTCTAAAAGAAAGCTTTGACAACCGCTTTCGCAAAAAAAAATACCCATTTTATGCTCATAATTCTTGGTGTGACTGAAAGTCACATCCCGGTACTTTACGCCATTCTATTACTTTTTTTGCAAATATAATATAACTAACTAATATTAAAAAAATAAATTATATATTTTTTTATAGAAATATTATGAATAAAGGAATACATTAAGCCATGGCTTATAAAAATGAGGAATTTAAAAATTATTGCAATTTAAACAAAAAATGTGACTCAAAGTCACACCATGGTACGAATAGGGTTAAGGGAGCACATAAATAAAATTTGTGTAGTATATATGGATGACATCCTGATCTTTAGTACATCGTTCGAGGAACACTTGCAAAGCATCAGAAAAATTTTCGAAAAATTACGCAATTATAATCTAAAGATTCAATTTGACAAATGTAATTTTTTTAGGAAAGAAACAGAATTCTTGGGACACATATTGACACCTGAAGGAGTCAAACCAAACCCCGATAAAGTGAAAAGAATACTAAATTTAAATATACCTCACACCCTTAAACAAATCAAATCGTTTTTAGGTGCAGTAGGGTACTACCGGAAATTTATAAGGGATTTCGCTAAGGTAGCGTTACCAATGACACAGTGTCTAAGAAAAGGAGCAAAAATAAATTTAAAGGATGCAAATTATATTTTAGCTTTTGAAAAAATGAAGAGAATAATAACAGAAGCTCCAGTACTCAAGTACCCGGACTTCGATAAAAAATTTAAAGTAGTCACTGACGCAAGCGATTTTGCGATTGGTGCAGTTCTTCAACAGGACAACCATCCTATATGTTACGCCAGCAGAACGTTAAATCAGCATGAGAGAAACTATGCAACAACCGAAAAGGAACTGTTAGCTATTGTCTGGGCAACAGGATACTTTAGACCATATATATACGGAAGAAAATTTGATTTATTAACGGATCATCAACCATTAAAATGGCTTTATAGTAAATCAAACGGAAAAGACGTTAATCCAAGACTCCAAAGATGGATCCTGAAATTAGGGGAGTACAACATGAATATCGATTACATCAAGGGACAGAATAACAAGGTAGCTGATTTCCTAAGCAGACTAAACACAGAAACAAACGAAATAAATAGTATCGAAATAAGTGAAAGTACTCCAGATGAGGACTGTGCAGCATCTATGATAAACAACGTAGATAACGAAAGCGAAGCAACAATTCACTCTCAAGAGGAGAACTTAAATAATCATATACCGCTACTCGAGACGGTTGTAAACCGGTTTAAGACACAAATTATTCTGCAGTTAAATAAAACAAAGGAATTTGAAATGTTGCATGGTAATAAAAAAATATATATTTCTAGAGAGGACCTTGACAATAACATACTTGACATTCTCAGAAGACATGTAGGACCAGGAAAGATTGGAATTTTCTCAGAATTAAATGATCACGAATACAATAAACTTCAACAACACATAATTAGGCTATTCGACATCAGTTCAACTAAATTCGTTAGATGTTCGTACCATGCCAAAGACATGAGCAATGAGGACGAAGTGTTTAAGAAAATAAAACAATACCATGCAACGTAACCTTCTTGGCCGGGGTATTTCTCAGACGCGTCCGGGGTTCGTCATGTTATTTTTATTTAAATGACCTCGCAAACACTTTCATTTACCTTCCAAGAGGTGGATATATTAAACGCCTATTTGTCAGAATAATAATAATAAATCTTTATTATGTTATAATTAAGAGTTATGACATATGCAACTTAAAATCTTATTTAAATATATCTGTATGTATACAGATATGAGTATATGTTAGTCTAAGGATTATTCTGCGTGGGTCACGGAGTGAAAACCCGCTGTGACCTGATGGTTTGTGTTTTGATCACGGAGTGAAAACCCGCTGTGACCTGATGGTTTGTGTTTTGATCACGGAGTGAAAACCCGCTGTGATCTGATGATTTGTGCTCTGATCACGGAGTGAAAACCCGCTGTGATCTTCGCGTGGGTCACGGAGTGAAAACCCGCTGTGACCTGATGGTTTGTGTTTGATCACGGAGTGAAAACCCGCTGTGATCTGATGATTTGTGCTCTGATCACGGAGTGAAATCCCGCTGTGATCTTCGCGTGGGTCACGGAGTGAAAACCCGCTGTGACCTGATGGTTTGTGTTTGTTCACGGAGTGAAAACCCTCTGTGATCTGATGATTTGTGCTCTGATCACGGAGTGAAAACCCGCTGTGATCTTCGCGTGGGTCACGGAGTGAAAACCCGCTGTGACCTGATGGTTTGTGTTTTGATTACGGAGTGAAAACCCGCTGTGATCTGATGATTTGTGCTCTGATCACGGAGTGAAAACCCGCTGTGATCTTCGCGTGGGTCACGGAGTGAAAACCCGCTGTGACCTGATGGTTTGTGTTTGATCACGGAGTGGAAACCCGCTGTGATCTGATGATTTGTGCTCTGATCACGGAGTGAAAACCCGCTGTGATCTTCGCGTGGGTCACGGAGTGAAAACCCGCTGTGATCTGATGGTTTGTCTTTGGATCACGGAGTGAAAACCCGCTGTGATCTGATGATTTGTGCTCTGATCACGGAGTGAAAACCCGCTGTGATCTTCGCGTGGGTCACGGAGTGAAAACCCGCTGTGATCTGATGATTTGCGTTGGTCACGGAGTGAAAACCCGCTGTGACTTTCTCTGGGGCCGTCTACGGATGGAACTCTTACCTGAGTACAACCGCAGGACACTCAATCTTTAAAAATCCTGGCGCAGACGCTGTTGCTCTGTCGTCGACTATGATGACGCAGACGCGGATGCTCTGCCGTTGCCGATGCTGACGCAGACGCGGATGCTCTGCCGTTGTCGATGCTGACGCAGACGCGGATGGTCTGTCGTCGACGATGCTGACGCAGACGCGGATGCTCTGCCGTTGACGATGCTGGCGCAGACGCGGATGCTCTGCCGTTGACGATGCTGACGCAGACGCGGATGCTCTGCCGTTGACAATGTTGGCGCAGATGCTGATGCTCTGCCGTTGACGATGCTGACGCAGACGCGGATGCTCTGCCGTTGACGATGCTAATGCAGATGCAGATGCTCTGCCGTTGACGATGCTGACGCAGACGCGGATGCTCTGCCGTTGACGATGATGACGCGGATGCTCTGCCGTTGACGATGCTGACGCAGACGCGGATGCTCTGCCGTTGACGATGCTGGCGCAGATGCTGATGCTCTGCCGTTGACGATGCTGACGCAGATGCGGATGCTCTGCCGTTGACGATGCTAATAATGTCACTGTGCACTTTATTTAGTTGTTGTGCTTTCCTTGGAGGTTTCCACCAGACTGACTTTTCCGTGTTGGCACGCTCCCTTTTATACTTATCTCCATCGATGTTTGCTCTGTATTCGTGTCGTATATTCTATTCCACTGCGGTGAGCTGGAATGAGACAACTGCTTCGGGTGCTGCCCGTACTCTAGCTTGTCCGGTCTTGCTCATACGTTTATTGTATTCGCCTTCTTCTTATGGTCATATTCTCCTCACGAGCCGTGCGATTAGAATTAAGAAGAGCGCACATCAATATAATTATTTATACATGCAGGAATCAAACGCATCAGAGTTGTTCCGTTATATGATATAAGTATGTATTTCATGTAGTTTACATTAGAGAGTAGTATGAACTATTAAATATAAACTATATAAATATAAAAAATATTGTAAGATTATGATATATGTATGGCGAAATTTAGGCCGATTAATTTCGTCGTTACATCACCCCCTCTCATTGCGGACGAGGAGTGATGTAGTTTTCGCCGCTCCGTTTTGAGGTAACCCGCACCTTGCGGCCGTCCACTATTCGTGTTACTCTTATTCGTCTTCGTCTGCCAGTGGGTTGTTGCCTCTCATCGATTTCGGCTCTTAGCCATTCCGGTATTGCTTTGTTGCATGGCGGCTCTTGCATTGTGGGGCAGTCGCGGATGTCGTCGTCTTGGCGTCGCGCGCAAGGGGATGCTTCGATCGATGATGCCCACCCGCTTATTGACGCAACGTCTGACAAGGTTGCACGACCCGGTGTTGGTCGCCAGTCCATGTGTGCCGATTCCGCTAGTGGTTGTATCCTGTTTGACAACTCGCTGTCGCCACTTACACTACTGCTGCTGATATTCTTGTTGTCGCCATCGCTGCTACTCCCGCTGCCGCTATCGCTGCTACTGTCGCTGTCGCTATCGCTGCTAGAACCTCTCCTTTGTTCCGTTATCCGTGCTGCTGTCGTGCTCTGTTGCGCTGTGGTCGACATGTTCTCTGCCACTTGCTGTTGTATGTACAAGGCTGGAAGCTTTCTCACTTTCTCTTCGCCGAGTAGAAGGTGGAGTGTCTTCGCCAGTTCTCGTCGCTCGTCTTCCGCTTCGGCTGGTTGGAACCAATTGCTGAAGTCCCGTGTTGGATATTCCCGATCTGGGGCGAGCAGAAATAACTTAGCAATATGCAGCAAAAAGGCGCCGCAGTCGACCATGTTCCGCTGCTTAGGTACACTGATGTTGAAAGTGGGCATCGTAGCTGCTGTAAATGTCTTTTCTGTCACAGTTGGGTGATGCCTGTTATATTCGCTATTTAGAAATGCTCGAAGGATTATGGCAACGTGCGGTCTCTCGTGCGTAAAATACGAGTCGAAGAGGAGAATATCGTCACGCCGTCGGCCACCTTCTGTGAAACGGACTGTGGCCAGGAACCAATGGTTTGCTTTCATGATTGGCAAGATCATATACGTTTTTTGACGCAGGTTCACGCCTTGCGTCCACTTCGCTAGCCGTAGGAAGTCTTTGGCGTTATGTACGCTTGCTAACTGCGTGAAAAACTGTGCGCTGAATACATGTACCCTGTCTCTTGCCTCGCTCGTCAGTTGATTCCACAAACATTGCAGATACACGTCGATGAGGGTATCATTTAGTAGGCGTCCGCTGGATATCCGTTCGTAGTCGTCCGAATATATGGGTATGCCGCATATATGGTGTGATGATTATTTCCCGCAGCAGGGAAATTATCACACAACGCTGAGTGAGTTTAACAACGAAAAGTATAAAGATGTATATATATTAAACGAATTGGGATAAATTATTAACAGGAATAACTAATAGTTGATCACTCTGTATAATCACTCTGTATAAGTTACTAACAGAAATTAATAATAGTTCGATAACAATTAACATAACGGACTAACAAAAGAAATAAAGGTTCGAAGCAAACAAGCAACGGTGAGCGCGAAGTTGAGTGACACGAAACAAGGTCAAAGCAGAAGAAACAGAAAAGGTGAACAACACGAGAACCTACAAGGTCACACGAAAACACGGAAGACAGGAACAACATAAACGTGTTGACGAACTAAATAATCGAACTTAGCGGAGAACGGGAACTTGTTTTCGAACAAACGAGACAACGCCAGAGCATAGCGGGAAACGTATAACGGAAGCAAGGAAAAGTGGTCTATAAAAGAACGAACAACCAAGCAACAGGATTCAGTCGAGTTTGAGCCAAGACGTCGTGAAGTGCAGAGTTAAATCCCAGCAGAGAACCAGAGTATACTTTAAAACAGTGAACAGTGAATAGTGAGCAGAGATATATATACATATAAAACTTATTGATTTGCGTGCGTAAGCCCTTCAATAAAGTGTCTTTGACAATTATACTTCGTATCGCTGCATCTGTTGTGCGTAAGCCCATCAGCGATCAGCACCAACACTTTATTGACTTGTGTGCGTAAGCCCTTCAATAACGTGCCTTTGACAATTATCCTTCGCATCGCTGCATCTGTTGTGCGTAAGCCCATCAGCGATCAGCACCGACATTTATTGACTTGTGTGCGTAAGCCCTTCAATAAAGTGTCTTTGACAATTATACTTCGCATCGCTGCATCTGTTGTGCGTAAGCCCATCAGCGATCAGCACCAACACTTTATTGACTTGTGTGCGTAAGCCCTTCAATAACGTGTCTTTGACAATTATACTTCGCATCGCTGCATCTGTTGTGCGTAAGCCCATCAGCGATCAGCACCGACATTTATTGACTTGTGTGCGTAAGCCCTTCAATAAAGTGTCTTTGACAATTATACTTCGCACCGCTGCGTCTGTTGCGCGTACGCCCACCAGCGGAGCCCGAACGACCACGACGACGCTACAAGCATTACTATTACTACTAATATTACCAGTACTATTATTAGCAGTAAAACAAGCCTTGTTAGTTTTAAGCATCAATATATTGTAACTACGAAAATAAGCGAAAGGAGATCAAATAAACGAATCATTGTACCATAGAACCTCAGGTCTTGTAATTCGAACCCTGGACATCCGCTGAGATTATCTCGGCTAACCGAAGTTCGTTACAAGTGGCGCCCGAACAGGGACTTAAGTTTACAAAGTCATACGCTTACAATACACACATCGAAGGACGAAGGATGGTTCGTGTCAGTTGGGTACATGAGCTCTCCAACGACGAACTGGTGAAAGTCATGGAGACGTATGGCGTATCCACTGCAGGCTCCAGTAAGGAAAAACGGAGACGATTCAGCGCTTGGATCGTAAATGGGGTCCACGAGGCTGCTGTAAATGAAGAGCTCAACGCACTCGAAGAGAAGCACCGACGTAAAACTGGCGCTTGGTCCGAGAAGAAGACAGCGAATATGAGGAACAGCGTGGAAGACCCAGAAGTCACCGTCATGACTTCTTCCAGCTTGACTCCAAGAAGTATATCAGTGGCGCAGCAGGCACCGGTTCCACATTACGCGATGGTTATCGACATCGTGCGGAAGTGGTCAGAAAGATACGACGGCGAGAAGGATCCACTCCTATTCACAGAGCGCATTGAAGAACTGGCAGAGACGTTTGGCCTAGATATTGACATGCTACCAAGGACAATGCCAGAGTTGCTGAAAGGAAGGGCACTGTTATGGTTCCGTAACAACAATGCAAAGTGGCAGCACTGGGAAGCCTTTAAAACAGACTTCCACAATTTCTTCTTGCCGGCCCGTTATTTTGAGAGTCTGGAGGATAAGATCCGGAAATCACATCACCTAGAAGGAGAAGCGTTTAAAAATTATGTTATTCGTCTACAAAATATGATGAGATACGCAGATTAAACCGAGAGTCAAAAATTAGAACGAATCTACAGGAACAGCAGGAAAGAATTCCAGTTCTATATTAGACGGATGGATTTCAACAGTCTACAAGAACTGTTAACGCTGGCTGCAGACCTCGAGTGTCTCGCGAGTGGAGTCCCACCCATGAGCTTGGTGTGTGCACAGTGGAAGTTCCCGGATAATAAAATTCTCAGTCCTCAGCAAGAGAATGATTATGTTGGCCGACCATTACAAGGACCATTACAACGACCATTACCAGTGCTCGCAGAGCACTGCCAGAACGCCAAATCGATCCTAGGACAGCTTGCCGAAACTGCGGTCTGGAAGGGCATCGGGCCCAGGGTTGCCGTAACAGACAGGTTTTGTTCTGTTGGGAGTGCGGACGTCGAGGAGTTCGCACCGTAGATTGCTGCCGACAGCGAGCGGGAAACGGCTTGGGACCACGTCAACGGCGAGTGGAGGCGGAAATCCCGAGGCCGGCGACTCGCGAACAGTAGAGGCCAGAAGTCTGTGCGTCGAAAGGGGCCGGGTTTACGCGAGAGTACAAGTGAACGGCGAGCAATACGACGCGACAGTAGACACCGGAGCGACGAGGAGCTTCATCAGCAGACGCCTGGCGGAGAAAGTTAGAAGAGATACTAATGTCACACCAAAAGCAACCACGATCACACTAGCCGACAACTCACGGAAAACCTGCGTGGGCGAAATTACACTACAGATTAGCTTAGAGAAGGAGACCTTTAAAATGTCAATGCTGGTTTTACCAGAAGTCGTCGATGACATCATCTTGGGTATGGACTTTTTATGCTCCACCGGTACTACCATTAAATGTGGTGGCAAGACACTGAAGCTGACAGAACATCAGGTGCCAACATCATACACAAGGTGCACAACCATACAAGAGAGTCGTGAGGTTACCATGGAGGAGGCAACAATAATTCTTCAAGTAGAGCTGAAGAAATTCGAAGACATCAAGGGTCCAAGTCACATTACGAGTCACAAGATCATCATGCGAGACGAGAGACCAATCAAACAACGTTACTTTCCACGAAACCCAGCCATGCAAGAAGTGATCAACGAAGAAGTCAACGCATTACTGGAGAACGGGTGCATTGAACCGTCCCATAGTCCATTCAGTGCGCCAATAGTGTTAGTGAAGAAGAAAACGGGAAAATGGCGACTATGCATCGATTATCGCCAGTTGAACGCAAAGTCTGTTCCGGACGCATATCCAATTCCACGAATTCAACATATTCTAGACCGGCTGCGAGACGCAAAATACATAAGCAGTCTAGATTTGATGAATGGATACTGGCAGATTCCCATGGATGAGAACAGCAAGCAGTACACAGCTTTTACCGTACCCGGCAGGGGCTTGTTTCATTGGCGAGTAATGCCCTTTGGGTTACATTCGGCCCCAGCAACTTTCCAGAGAGCACTAGACCAAGTCATCGGGGCAGATTTGGAGCCGTACGCATTCGCTTATTTGGACGACATAATAGTCACGGGGTCCACGTTGGCAGAGCACATCAAGAATTTAAAAGAAGTTTTCCGTCGACTACGTTAGGCAAATCTCAGGCTTAACGTTGACAAGTGCGATTTCTTTAAACGGGAAGTGAAATACTTAGGACACATGGTCAGCGAGCAAGGGATTCACACGGACCCGGACAAAGTTTCTGCGATTCAGCAACTCAAGCCGCCAACGAATGTTCGAGAACTACGCCGGTATCTCGGCATAGCATCGTGGTATCGTCGATTCGTACCAGGCTTCGCCGACATAGTGCAACCTCTGACGTCAATGCTGAAGAAGGGAAAACACTGGAAGTGGGATGCACCACAAGCGGAGGCATTCAATACCCTCAAGTCCAAGCTGACAGAAGCGCCGGTGCTGGCTTGTCCAGACTTCGCGCAAGAATTCACGCTACAGACGGACGCAAGCAACTTTGGTTTAGGAGCGGTGCTCACACAGGAATTCGACGGGAACGAGCGAGTGATCGCATATGCAAGTCGACGACTGAATCCAGCGGAACGCAATTATTCTGCAACAGAGAAGGAATGCCTAGCAATTATCTGGGGAATCAGGAAAATGCGGTCATACCTCGAAGGATACCATTTCAACGTAGTCACGGACCACCTGTCTCTCAAATGGTTGAACTCGATCGAGAATCCGTCAGGACGAATTGCCAGATGGGCACTCGAATTGCAGCAGTACAGATTTGACATAAAATATCGCCGAGGAAAGTTAAATGTTGTTGCCGACGCTTTATCGCGTCAACCAGAAGAAACCGCAGGGAGAATCAGCGCAGTGGACGGTAAAGCAGATAGAGGCACGTGTCCATGGTTGGACAAAAGGATCAAAGACGTCAGAGAAAACCCGCAGAAGTTCAACGACTACATCATACAGGATGGTCAACTCTACCGCCATATTGCGAACACTTTAGACGACGAGGAATACATACCCTGGAAGCTATGCGTCGCAACGAACCAACGAGCACAAGTATTACAGGAAAACCACGATAACCCATGTGCCGCACACGGCGGTATACGAAAGACATCTGCAAGAATTGCCGCTAAGTATTACTGGCCTGGAATGTTCAGGGATATCAAACGATATGTCCGAGGGTGTAAACTATGTCAACAATATAAACCGAGTCAACGCAAACCAGCAGGACATATGCTGTCAAAAATCGAGAAAAGTCCGTGGGAAACACTATGCACCCATTTCGTGGGACCGCTTCCACGGTCGAAACATGGAAATTGTATGTTGTTGGTGTTCTTCGATAAGTTCTCCAAGTGGACCGAAATGGTACCCCTACGCAAAGCCTCAACGGAGAACTTAAAGAAAGCCTTTCGAGAACGAATTCTGGCGCGCTTTGGTGTACCTAAAGTTCTGATCTCTGACAATGGAGCACAATTTACGAGTCGAAGTTTCCGCAACTTTCTGGCGGAAATGGGCATCAGGCACCAATACACAGCACCGTACACACCACAAGAAAACCCGACGGAACGCATTAATCGAACGTTGAAAACAATGATCGCGCAACTCGCAGGAAGTCACCACAAAGCCTGGGACGAGATGTTGCCAGAGGTATCTTTAGCCATCAATAGTAGCGTATCAGAAAGTACAGGGTATAGCCCAGCCTTCCTTACACAAGGAAGAGAACTGCGACTACCGAAGACACTATATGACGGAGTCACGAATGGGACGGGACACGAAAGCAACGACGCACAAAGGAGAACAACGAGGCTCACGGAAGCGTATCAAATAGCCCGCAGAAACATGCAACAATCAGCGCAACAACAGGCACGACACTACGACTTGCGACGTCGTCAGTGGAAACCCTCAGTTGGCCAAGCAGTGTTGGTGAAACAACATCCCCTGTCTAAAGCAGTGGACAATTTCGCAGCGAAATTGGCACCACGGTTTGAAGGTCCGTATTACGTGGTTGACTTTATATCACCAGTAATCGTGAAAGTTAGAAAAGACGGAGAAACCCGAACTCGCACAGCGCACGTAAGCGAACTTAAGGAGCTCCATCATCAAACACTCGAAGCAAATGTAACTACGCGACGTGAAGACAGTAATCCGGATAACCGAATGAATAACCAGAGTTCTCAAAACAATATGAAGACAAATTAGTCCAGCACAAGGGATGCAAAATACCGAGGTCAAGAACGACGAGACGAAACAGATTTGCACTAAATTAAACGAACACGCGAGAACAAAAAAAAAAAAAAAAAAAAAAACACATAAATTTGTTTGAACGACGACGACGTCGTTCGACGACGTGAAGTAGGACTACACCGAACCGAACCTAGAATGCGGCAAGACAAGGAACAGCGAAGTTTGAAAGACATAAAACGTTAATAAACAATATAATAAAAGTGTTGAAGTACATACTATACCCAAGAACACAGCAACTCACCTAAAATCATCCGATGTTCAAGAAGACGGTGGCATCGATCAACGAGGAACGCATCGAATACATTATCCCACGAAAACCTAAAACAAGAAAACAATGAAACTAAGAGTAAACATAAAAGTTACTTACCAAGTTTCCGAAACTGAGGTCAGACATTCAACAACGATGCGAATGCTGCGTTCCACCTTATGCTGCATTTCACCTTCTCCACAAAGTCCAAAAAAAATCCACAAAGTTATTCTTTAAAGTTATTTTTTTTACCTAACTAAAACTAACCACTAGAACTGAAATATATTTAACAACATGAATCAAAACAAACACACGAAGAAATAATACAACAGAATGTCACATCAGACATTGGAAAACGAGTGGGGTTACACCAAAGACGACTGGAAGAATCGATCATTCCAAGTTTATGGTACACGAGTTATAGCGAAAATTATCACTTTTACGATGATGATAGAGCACGGACAATGCACGTATCACCTGAAATAAGGAAACAGAGAGGTGAGGGCTAAAGCTAACCCCGAGAAGGCTAAGAATTAAAAAAAAAAAAAAAATAATATACAAAAAATTTAAACTATATTATATAAGGAAAATTAATAATGAAATTACGATCGAAATAAATAATGAAATCGAAATTGGAATTAATATTAATATTAAAGGTATAACAGCAATTGCTATTTAATAAATAGTAAGTACGAAATCATAGTAATATTAATAAAAATTAATATTAAGGCAATAAGATAAGAATCAATATAACGTCATGGATTATCGTCTTTTGAATATTAAAGAAATAATTACTTGAAGAGATATAAGAAATAATACATAGTCTAGGAATAACAAATACATAAAAGTGGACTAAAGAAAGTTAAAGGAAAACAAGAGCAACATCAGCAACAACAAACACAAGCGATCGAGAAACAAACGAAGCCAAAGTCAACGCACTTGCACTTGAAACGAAACACATAAAGCATCATCGAACTTGAACTTGAAAATCAAGTACATAGAGCATCAACGAGAATATATACATAGAAGTCAGAAACGTGAACTTGAAAACGACTACATAACTGTCGTCGACCGAAAATACATGTGAGCGCAAAGGAAAACAAAAGCCGAAGAAATAACATGTACACGAAAAATTGCAATCAAACGCAATGAACACATAATTAAACCACGATTACCGGTTTGTACGAGTAACAAAAGTGAGTAATTAGAGAGTTAAAACTAAACACATAGTTACGGGAAATTTGAAGCATGTACAAAAGCGGACGAAACAAAGAAGTAGGTTTTAAGGTCATTTTAACGACGCGGGAAAATCACTTTAAGTTTATGCTCAGAAGTGATCAGTGGAGTCTGAAAAGTGTTTAAAAAAACAAGTGAAGTGCAAATATATATAGTGGGAAAATTATAAAAGATTATGGAGTTCGGAACGATTACGATCAATGAGAGTGAGACAACAACAACGCAAATGAAGACAACAACAGCTCATATGAAGACAACAACAACACCAAAACACACCAGCACAAAATAACCACCACAACATCAAAAAGTAGAAACCGAGTAACCGTATCACGCAACCTCACCGAGGAAAGGAGGGAGTGTGATGATTATTTCCCGCAGCAGGGAAATTATCACACAACGCTGAGTGAGTTTAACAACGAAAAGTATAAAGATGTATATATATTAAACGAATTGGGATAAATTATTAACAGGAATAACTAATAGTTGATCACTCTGTATAATCACTCTGTATAAGTTACTAACAGAAATTAATAATAGTTCGATAACAATTAACATAACGGACTAACAAAAGAAATAAAGGTTCGAAGCAAACAAGCAACGGTGAGCGCGAAGTTGAGTGACACGAAACAAGGTCAAAGCAGAAGAAACAGAAAAGGTGAACAATACGAGAACCTACAAGGTCACACGAAAACACGGAAGACAGGAACAACATAAACGTGTTGACGAACTAAATAATCGAACTTAGCGGAGAACGGGAACTTGTTTACGAACAAACGAGACAACGCCAGAGCATAGCGGGAAACGTATAACGGAAGCAAGGAAAAGTGGTCTATAAAAGAACGAACAACCAAGCAACAGGATTCAGTCGAGTTTGAGCCAAGACGTCGTGAAGTGCAGAGTTAAATCCCAGCAGAGAACCAGAGTATACTTTAAAACAGTGAACAGTGAATAGTGAGCAGAGATATATATACATATGAAACTTATTGATTTGCGTGCGTAAGCCCTTCAATAACGTGCCTTTGACAATTATCCTTCGCATCGCTGCATCTGTTGTGCGTAAGCCCATCAGCGATCAGCACCGACATTTATTGACTTGTGTGCGTAAGCCCTTCAATAAAGTGTCTTTGACAATTATACTTCGCATCGCTGCATCTGTTGTGCGTAAGCCCATCAGCGATCAGCACCAACACTTTATTGACTTGTGTGCGTAAGCCCTTCAATAACGTGTCTTTGACAATTATACTTCGCATCGCTGCATCTGTTGTGCGTAAGCCCATCAGCGATCAGCACCGACACTTATTTACTTGTGTGCGTAAGCGCTTCAATAAAGTGTCTTTGACAATTATACTTCGCACCGCTGCGTCTGTTGCGCGTACGCCCACCAGCGGAGCCCGAACGACCACGACGACGCTACAAGCATTACTATTACTACTAATATTACCAGTACTATTATTAGCAGTAAAACAAGCCTTGTTAGTTTTAAGCATCAATATATTGTAACTACGAAAATAAGCGAAAGGAGATCAAATAAACGAATCATTGTACCATAGAACCTCAGGTCTTGTAATTCGAACCCTGGACATCCGCTGAGATTATCTCGGCTAACCGAAGTTCGTTACAATGGATATGGGTGGTTGAACATCGTGTTCCGAAATGACTGCTACTTTCGATGGTTCGTCCAATGGTGGTGCTGCGGTCGGCGCTGTTGCTGTGGGGTCCTGCCTCCATTTATGTATGGGTAGGAAACGCGGCTTGCTCTGGCGTCGCCGTTTCTGTGATGTCGTCGGTTGCTGATCAACCACCTGAGGGGACGCTGACGCAGCTTCTGGCGGCGCAGCTCGTGTTGGCGCTACTGAGGTGTGAGCTGAGAGCGTTGCCTGCGCTGTCGGCGTCGCCGTAACGCGCTGCTGCGGAGTCGCTTAATGAGCTATTCGGTTTTTTATTTTTCCCATTTTATCTTAAAACTGTCACTTTTACTTTATGTCGTAAGTCGAGAACTCTCTTGGATCGCTGTCGAATTGAGACTGTGATCGATTGCATGTTGTTACCTTTGATGAGCCACTCAAAGGTTTTGTTTGGCCTAACGGGACATAGTCGATATGTTGATTTAAGACCGCGAGCCTGGCAGACTGCGCTCGTTCGTTTCTGTATTTCTGCTTCGCTTCCCCATGCGTAACAAATTGTTGTTGTGGTTTTGTCCTCAGTTCTTGTCTTCTACGCAGTTTTATCTCACGGTTAATGTAAAGCAGTTGCGGTGCGGCGATTTCGGACTGCCATGCCTGGCACACGAGTGTTTTCGACGCTTGTAATACAGTTAATCCTTCTGCCATGATAATGAAGATAAAAATCTCGTTGCCATTTGTTGTTATGCTTAACTTTGATGATGAAATATTACATTTGATTTCATGCAATACGTGTTTCCTTATATATTAAGTGGAGGTTTCTGTGTTTTTTAAAACGCAGAAATAAACCTAATTCTATATTTAGCGATTCCAGCGCATTTCTTTTGTTTCTAATAATCTCCGTTTATTTATCTAAATGTTATTTATTATTTATCTAAATGGTAACCTATTTATGTAGTTTGACTATGAACTGAATGCAATATGTAGAATTTTAATCTCGTTCCACAAGCGCGATTGGAATCGCTTGGCTCTCTTCGTGGAAAGGTTTTAGCTCGCCAACGTGAACTCTGTGCACGGATGATCCACCGATTCGTTTGACGTTCACAATGACTGGTGATATGAACGAGATGACGCGAAATGGGCCTTCGTATTTAGGAGCCAGCTTCGCTGCAAAGTGATCTGTTGCTTTGGATAAGACATGTTTTTTAATAAGAACTTTGTCGCCAACATTCGGCGCCCAGTCTCGTCGACGTAAATTATAATGACGCGCTTGTTCTTGCGTGCCTTATGCGCACCTCGCTTTCACTATGTCAAAAATCTCCTTCAGTTCTTGCTCCCGTTCAGTAGGGTTTCGTGGTATCCGTCCTGTGCCTTGCGTCATTTCGTCGAACAATGCGTTTGGCAGTCGGAGCTCTCGCCCTTGAGTTTCAGCGAAGGCGAAACTGGCGAAATCCACCGAAAATGGACCAGGAAGACTTGCAACTACAAAGAAAGCTGTGAAGAAACCTGCAGCCAAGAAATAAAGCTAAAACATGTATAGTTATGAAGATGGCAATCATGTTAAAAGCCCTTTTCAGGGCTACAAATTGACTTATTAAAGAGATATAGACTTTCTTATAACTTGAGTAGATTATATCAATTTTTGAATAAATGTATTTTTTGTAAATATTTATTATGCTACTTAAATGTTACTCATTTCGTGCTTTTTTTTTATAATTAACAAAAATTTCTTAAATTGAAAATGTCAAAGTTGAAATTGCAAAATCGAAAAACAAAGAAAAATACGCAGATGGCAACCCTGACTAATGTCGATTTAGCGGGTATTCACTTTACTTGAGTTTTCAATTAGAAATTTTTAACAAAAAAAAAAAAAAAATAAAATCGATAATTAATATTTCTTATTGTGTTGAAAGTAAATAAATTTTTTATCTTTTTAAAATAATTATTTTGTGGCCCTGAAAAGGGCCTTTAAACGGTTTAAAGTCTGTGTAAAGATGAGCGAATTACTTGGAGCTGGTATATTTAGTAACAGCTTTAGTTCCTTCGCTTACAGCATGCTTAGCCAATTCACCGGGCAACAGAAGACGAACAGCAGTTTGGATTTCGCGACTTGTTATTGTTGATCTTTTGTTGTAGTGTGCCAAGCGAGATGCTTCAGCAGCAATTCTTTCGAAGATGTCATTGACGAAACTGTTCATGATGCTCATCGCTTTCGAAGAAATTCCAGTGTCGGGATGAACTTGCTTCAGAACTTTGTAAATGTAGATAGCATAGCTTTCCTTCCTCTTGCGCTTCTTCTTCTTATCGTTCTTGGTAATGTTCTTCTGAGCCTTTCCAGCTTTTTTAGCAGCCTTTCCACTAGTTTTAGGTGGCATTTTAGAATAATTTAATCACAATTACTAAATTCCAGTTTCGAGAAATTAGTGTAGTTCATATCTGCCTTTTGATTAACGTACTTTTCATGTATACTAACTTAGTTAGATTAAATACTAAAAATAATATAAGGAAAAAATTTGGAATTTTTAGTCGCACTCTTAGTTAGAGATTTGTGTTGTGAACTAGTATAAAGATAATTTAAAACATGTCTGGACGTGGAAAAGGTGGCAAAGTTAAGGGAAAGGCAAAGTCACGCTCAAACCGAGCTGGTCTTCAGTTTCCTGTTGGCAGAATTCATCGTTTGTTGCGTAAAGGCAATTATGCTGAACGTGTTGGTGCTGGTGCTCCCGTTTATCTCGCAGCTGTAATGGAGTATTTGGCTGCTGAAGTGTTGGAATTGGCTGGTAATGCTGCACGAGATAATAAGAAGACCAGAATCATTCCTCGTCACTTGCAATTGGCCATTCGCAACGATGAAGAATTGAATAAACTATTGTCTGGCGTAACAATCGCCCAAGGCGGTGTGTTGCCCAACATCCAAGCTGTATGGTTGCCGAAGAAAACAGAAAAGAAGGCATAAACAGATTTCTCTGGCAAAAATAAAACAACCGTCCTTTTAAGGACGACAAATTTTATTAAAATATTGAGATTAAATAGCTATTTTCTTAAATTAATAATAATTCGCTACTATATTCCATGGTAGCTAATTTCCATTCGAATAAATATTCCATAATACCATGATATTCCTATGAAAAAAGGAAACGAAACGCAGCAGTGGCTGTCTCTTTCTCTCTCTGAAATGAATGTCCTATTCTCTCCTAGAAATGATTCTATGAGAAACACACACACACGCACACACAAACATACATAGGTAAAGGAATTTGTGGACGGCAAATAGAATTGAAAAATGGAGTTACGCCCCGACAGCGGTAACGGTATTCTGAGTAGAGCGGATGTATAGAAAATGTATAGAGTCGAACTTTCAAGGAGTTTTGTTGTTGCCGTCGGGCTTTTTGCTTTTTTTGTATATTTTTGTCCCGCTTTTTCTTTCGCTGTGCTTAAGGCTTTCGCCTCAGCCAACTAAAATGCTTATATGTATTTCAACTAACTAATAATAATTACTAATAGATAATTAGAATAGAAATTTTTATCACTTTATTTATTTATTTTGTGGTCCTGAAAAGGACCGATTAATGAATAAGTTGGTATTTAACCGCCGAAACCATAAAGGGTTCTGCCTTGACGTTTCAATGCATAAACAACATCCATTGCTGTTACTGTCTTCCTTTTGGCATGTTCAGTATATGTTACAGCATCGCGAATAACATTTTCCAAAAATACTTTCAGAACACCACGTGTCTCTTCGTATATTAAACCGGAGATACGTTTTACTCCGCCACGACGAGCTAAACGACGTATGGCTGGCTTAGTAATACCTTGGATATTATCACGAAGTACTTTACGATGACGTTTAGCTCCACCTTTGCCTAAACCTTTTCCGCCTTTACCGCGTCCAGTCATTTCGATACAATGATATATTTAGTTATCTAACGAGCACAAGAAGTTAAATGATTTCAAAAAATTCGTGTACCGGCATTTATAGATAAAACGTTCTACTATTCCTTAATACATGAATGGGATGGCAATATGGTTTAATTGAAGATTTTAGTCGTAAGACACATGTACGATTGAAACATATTTAGTAAAATAAACTATCTTATAGATTGAAATGTATCGCATAGATACAAACATCGCAAAAGGTAAAACGAACTAAAAACCACAACGTTGAACAGCAAGCAACATCGAGTAACAAGCAATCCAACACGACAAGGAAGGCAGCGAAGAAGGCCACCCAACCTTGTATGTTTTAATATCGAGGTTAAAACTTTGTCAGCACAGCTTAACACTCTGTTAGGCCATAAAAATTTTTCCTTTAACTTAATTAACAAAAATATCACGCACATAAAAGCGGGTATTATGAACGATTACATAGCTATCAAAAACTATCTAACAGCAAACAAAATACTTTGCTGATTCGTAATAAAAAACAGCTGCGTAGGAAAATATTCAGGTGTATTGATCCCCTGAGGAAAATTACTCTGAAAGCAATTTTACGCAATGCTGATAAGATTATTGAAGATCAAATACGCATTTGTGAAGATCAGTATTGGTCAAAGTTTTTCAAAAATATCAAAATGAACCACAAAACATACAGAAATATTAGAAATTTAAGTGGGCTAAACAAGACGCTCGATCTTCCCGTACTCATCTCTAACGATGAAGTGGCCATTGAAAGCAATAGTGATAAAGTTAATGCACTTGCAGTGAACTTCCAGAGATATTTCCACCCTAGAGGAAGCACTGACGAAGTGTCAATGTTAGTCAATGAAGGTATTGAGGAGCTCCGGAACAATGATCCTCTCTTTGAATTCAGCAATGAATACAAGGCAGATGGAGAAAATTGCGAAGGAGATCCTCCTGGATACAAAAACTTTATCAACGTGGCAGACGTTGGCACAGCGATAGGGATGAAGAACACAAAGAAGAGCTCTGGAGGTGATCGGATCTCTAATTTTATATTGAAGAAGACAGACTCGTTTACATGGAAATTCTTGGCTGTACTGTTCAACCACTCATACAACGTTGGCTACTTCCCACATTCTTGGAAATGTGAGAAAGTGCTTCCGATAGTCAAGCCTGGTAAAAATGTTCAACAACTTGATAGCTACAGGCCAATCTCACTGCTCTCAAATATAGGCAAATTATTTGAATCTGTCATCCTTGATAAGATCAAAAGTCATATAGCAGAAAAGAGCATTCTGAAGAACTACCAGTTTGGCTTCAGACCAGCATACTCTACAAATCATGCGCTCACCCTGATGTCGGGCTATGTGACGGAAAATCTGAAAAAAAAAGAAACACAATAGCTGTAAGCCTCGATTTCCAAAAAGCGTTTGATACGGTATGGTCTGAAGCCATTGTATACAAAATGTTCAAAATATTTAGGTTTGACAGGCTCGTCTGCCGTATAATTTTAAATTATTTGGAAAATCGAACGTTCTATGTACACTGCAACAATGAATCGTCCACAATTAAATCTGTATGCTCTGGGGTTCCGCAGGGGTCGATATTGGGTCCTGTTCTCTTCAATTTATTTCTAGCAGACATTCCTGATCCGAGTTCTGAGTTGTTAGTTCTAGTTTATGCAGATGACTTCCTCATCCTGTGCTCAAAACCACGGGCTGCAATGGCCAATGTCATCCTAAATGAGTATCTATGCTCACTAACGAGCTACTTTGATAAATGGAAGCTGCGGTTGAACGCTAGTAAGTGCGAATCAATAATCTTCAAAGGAATTCAAAGCGACATTTTCCCTAATGCCAGGAGATTTATACCTGAGATAGAGATAAATAATGAACAGATAACCAACAAAACTGAAATTAAATACCTGGGAGTCATCTTTGACACCAAGTTTAAATTCACACATCACATTAAACATATCTTATCAAAAGCAAGGAAAACATTCTTTGCCTATATAAAATTCATAAAAAGCGCGAAAGACATGCAAAACAACATCAAACTGAACCTCTACAAACAAATAGTAATAATAAGCTATGCGTACCCTGTATGGTTTAGCATCTCGTCCAGCCAGATGGAAAAGCTCAGAGCATTTGAACGCAGAATGCTAAGGTTATGCTCAGGCATACATCGAACAGAGTTTGTGAATGCAAATAACGTCAGAACTTACATTTCTAATAGGAAGCTCTATGAGCACTGTAAAACCTCTAGACTGGACTCCTTTATGGCGAACACAGCATTAAATTTCATCAATAAACTGTCAGATTTAGATAACAGCTTGATAAGACAATATGTAGAGAAAACAGCCAATATTGAGTACCCAGTTACTGAAAAATACTTATGCCCAATTTATATTAAAGTTTTAAACGACAATAACAATTTCATAATTGCAAACAAAGTTTTGTTCTACCATAGAAGGTACAACACCTACAACATTGAAAACACTGTATACAATACAGCACAATTTTAGATGACTTATTTTTATATTGCATTGTCTAGTCTTAGTCTTAAGTTTAGTTTAAGTTATTAGTCTTAGTCAACAATGTAATCCCGTTTTTCCCTTTTTGTCGGGAACCTAATATAATTGTTAAACACAATAATGTGAATGAGTAATACTCATAATATATCCTGACTTCACAATCTTAGATAAATACATTTTGTATGTTAAGAAATCTATAATGTAAAGCTATTTTGTAAGAAAAATGTAATGATTATCTGGAAATAAACAATCGCAATCGCAATCGCATAGATACTAAATTCAAGTAATTAAAATGGCTCGTACTAAGCAAACTGCTCGTAAATCGACTGGTGGTAAAGCTCCACGTAAGCAATTGGCAACAAAGGCAGCACGTAAAAGTGCACCAGCAACAGGTGGTGTTAAAAAGCCACATCGTTATCGTCCAGGTACAGTTGCATTGCGTGAAATTCGTCGCTATCAGAAAAGTACTGAATTGTTAATACGTAAATTGCCATTTCAACGTTTGGTACGTGAAATAGCTCAGGATTTTAAAACTGATTTACGTTTTCAAAGTTCAGCTGTTATGGCATTACAAGAAGCAAGTGAAGCATATTTGGTTGGTCTTTTCGAAGATACAAACTTGTGTGCGATTCATGCTAAACGTGTAACAATAATGCCAAAAGATATCCAATTGGCTCGTCGTATCCGTGGTGAACGTGCTTAAGATGTCAATGATGTTTTAAATTTAATCGGTCCTTTTAAGGACCACAAATGAATGAATTAAAGAGATTAATTAAACTTATTTACTAATAATTAATTAATTAATAATTTAGTATAAATATGAATTTTTTGAATCTGTAAAGTATTATTTTATTGAAAGTTGATGAATTATCGATGGAATATGGTGTATTATTGGGTGTAAATGATAGTTTGGATATTAGACATGGCATAGAATTCGATTGTTTATTGTTTTTGATGGAAAATTGTGTTAATAAAGTGATATTTGTAGGAGAATCGTTAAAGAATCGTTAGGCTGATATGAAAGTTTGTAAGAGGTTGTAAGAGGTAAATTGTAGTGATAAATGTTGCATTGACGGTTGGAGTGACAATAGTGAGCAGTTGTTTTAGTATTTCGAAGGGATTTAGTGTTTAATATTCATTAATATAGATTAAAAGACATTAATATAGTTGTGAAATAGTGGAGAGAGTGATATTTATGGAAAATTAGAGTTGGAAATTGTAAATTGTAGTGATAAATGTTGTCGGCAGCAAGGTATTAATTTCGAGATAATGCGTTGGGTGAATTTAATGCAATGTTTAAGTTTGGTAAAAGGCATAATATAGTGTTGTGTTATGTGTGAAAGACATTCTTTGTAGCATTAATAAATAAACGGATAGACTATTGGCGAGAAAAATATTGTAATAGTAATGATTTATAAAGTTGCTTGGAAGAAGAATTTGAAGAAATCAATTTTGTAATCTAAATGATTACTTGTTTACGTATTTATATAGTGGAATATTGGTGAAGGAATGTAGTGAAAGAGATGGTGGATGCAATAATTATTTTTAATATAGATTAATAAATGATGAATTGTTATTATTTGCAGGTAATATTGATTAAAATCAGTTTAAAAGCGATACAATTCAATAGTGCAGATATTATCAAAATTATACAAATACATACATGGATGCTTGCAGTCTCGGCAATTCTCAGTATTTTAGGTGTCGAGAAATTGTGGTAAAATTGAATAAAAATATAAAGCAACTATATTTAATACCGTTTAATATAATAAATATTATAGCAAAAATGTCAGAAGCGCCTGTTACTGCAGCAACACCCATTGCTGCAGCTATTGAAAATAAGTAGTATATTGTGAAAGGACACACTGCAAAAGCATAAAGACTTCTGTGAATGAAAATTAGTGAAAGGACACATTGCAAAATTATAAAGACATCTGTGAGTGAAAATAAAAAAATAAAAGAAAATTAGTGAAAGGACACGAAAATTAATAAAGAGTACTTAAAACGCGAAACTATTTGTGAAAGGACACTACATAATATACATTTTATATTAAAAAGAAGAAAAAAGTAAAGTTAAAATGAGTGAAGAAAACGCTTTAAGTGAGCAGGCTGCGGCCAATCGATTTAGTGCGCTAGCTGAATTCCCAGAATACAAAATTGTTAACAAAACTGCAAAGAGACCTCATAAGGAGACTAAAGAATCAAGAAAAGTTACTGTGAAGAAACAGGAGAAACTGATTTCACAACTTCACAAACTGAATCATCAGCTCACCAAGAAAAATACCGAGTTGGTGGAAAATCAAAAAAAAATGTTCGCAGAAATTGAAGTGCTGAAGCAGCTAATTAAGGGAAAGCAAGGTGAAGCACCGGTCCGCATTCAGTGTGACGTTGTTCCGCCTGAAGAAACTGATGAGCATGACGACATGGAAGTGACATTCTCTGACGCGGATGAAGATGACGAACTACTTCCAATGAACAAAGAGGAAAATGCTGATGAGCGTACTATCAACGAAGCAGATTTCCCTCCGATTAACAATAAGATGACTGCACCCAAAAACAAGGTAAACTCTAAAGGAATCTCTACCCAACCTATGACTAAAGTATCCACGGACCCGTCAAGACCAGCTGGTGATACAATGAGAACAAATAACAAGGACATCAAGCCCCCAACTCTGATATGCTACAACATAAACCAAAAACAAATAATTAGTGACATCACGAAAATACTTAAGCATAAGAATTTTACTATAAATATTGTAAGCAAGGACGTTACACATATCAAATCGCTAGTTATATACGATTATAACTTAATCAAAAACTTTTTAAAACAAAATAATGTTAATTTTTACACCTTTACACCAAGCGGTGAGAAACCTATTTCTATTGTTATCAAAAAGCTGCCGGGAGAGTACGACAAAGAAGAAATACTTGCATACATCGAAAACTTAAAATTAGACATAAATATAGTAAATCTTACTAAACTAAAAAATAACTGGCTGATACAACTAGGCAGGGAATCTAACGTTAGGGAGTTTTATAACATAAAATACATTTTAAACTGCAGCGTATCTCTAGAAAAGTTGAATCCGCCAAAAGTAACGCAGTGCAAAAACTGCCAAAGATTTTCGCACGTGGCTAGCAACTGCAACATGCCCTATAGGTGTGTTAAATGTTTAGCATCTCACAAACCAGGAGAGTGCAAGGTGCCCCCAAAAGAAAACAATAATGAAGAAATAGTATACACAGACCAGGGAACTGGCAAAGTGATTAAAAGATTAGGCGTTGAGGTAGCTTGCGTAAACTGCAATGAATTAGGACACACTGCAAATTTTAATGGTTGCCCGAAAAGAGTTCAGGCAATGAAACGCATAGAGGAGCGTAAAAACTCCGCTATCGTAAACGTAATGCGTCGTGGGAGCAAAAATATAGGCGAGCAATCCCTAAAAGTGACTAAAACATTTTCTTACGCTTCAGCACTAAAAAGTGACACCAGACGTCACAATGGTAGTAAGGTCTTGCAAAGCAATGCCGTTAGTAAAATAAGCGACGACTGCAATAGGCTGCTTGGTAGTAGCTTATTCCAGTGCATAAACAAAGTCAATGCTTTTTCGCAAAAATATTTTAAGCTTTCCAACGACGAAGACAAAACGATGGCGCTATTCAAGCTGCTCACGGAGTTACGCATGAACGCTAATGGGTAGACAATTAAAATGCATTTTTATTAATGTAAATTCACTAATATCCATTCAAGACATTTTTTTAACGTGTTTCTCAAAGAACATAACCCTAATATTGTGCTCATCGCGGAGCACAGGCTAAGCGATAAGCACAAAATAAATTTTCAAAATTACAGGCTCATTAAGCAGCAAACTGGTGTGGGTCTGGGTAGGTCTTATACAGCGGTCTGCATCAGGGAGAGTTTCAGGCACAAAATCATTGGCTGTGACGTCACAGAGAACTTGCACAGCATTGGTGTGAAATATTCCTGGCTGACGGAAATGAAATTGTTTTCGTCTCTCTCTACAACAAGCCAAATGAACCACTAACGAATGCAGACCTAGACAAAGTCATGAGTTCAATCAATAGCCAACAATTTATAATAGCTGGCGATTTGAATGCAAGGCACCCCTTTTGGGGGGATGTAGTGGCAAACCAAAATGGTACACGCCTCCATTCTTGGCTGAGGGACAACCCCGTAATAGAAATTATACCTACAAAACATCCGACAAGAGTGGCTAGGCGATCTGAATCTTTTCTAGATATATTTATGGTCTCGCCAACAGTTAAAATAAATTTCTCCAGGGGGTATGACAACTGTCTAAGGGTCCTTCCCTTCGAGTCTGACCACCACGCAGTGGAACTATGCATGCAACTTGACGAAGCTGTCATGAACTGTCCACCAAAACTCATCCCGGACTACAGAAGATTCAACAAAGTCAAATTTAATGATGTTGTGGAAAACGGCCTTGTTGGTTTTGCACTGCCTGTGAACCGGAACGCCACAAAGACGGAAATTGACACGGGCATAAAAGTGTTAAACAGGGCTCTTAACCAAGCCATCTCTGATGCCTTACCTCGGATAGAGGTAAAGAATCGTGGTCTCACTGCCCTCCCGCAAAGCATCCTTCAATTGATTAAAGAGAAAAAAAGGCTCCGTAGAGCACTTCACCGCAGTGTGAACCCAAGGGTAATCAATACGCTGCAGGCGACCATAAACGCTCTTAGTAAAGACATAAAGCACATGATTGCAAATTGGGAAAACAAATATTGGGAAAACTACTTCGCTGGAATCAAAATGAACAGCAACACATACAAAAAAATTAAGAACGTCTGCGGCCTTCAGCGCAAATCTGAGCTACCTACACTGATATTAAACACCCCAAACTACCCTAACACGCACGTGAGTGTAACAAATAACGAGGAGAAGGTTAATGTGATTTCATCAGTTTTTGAAAAAATACACAAGCAAAACGCACACCTAGGCGATGTAGGCTTCGCACGGCATGTAGAGGAACGCATCTCAGAACTAATTAACTCTAATGAGCCAATCACAAACTTCTGCAGCTTTGCGAAAGCTGATGGCTCTTCCAACACCAACGTTCACGTGCTGACAAGCGCAAGAGACATAAAAGAGAAGATTAAAAGTCTAAACAACAAGAAAAGTTATGGTGACGACGGAATCTCAAATTTTCTGCTAAGGAAAACAAGTCCGCGCCTTTGGGAAGCCCTGGCCACGTTGTTCAACCAATGTTACAACATTGGATACTTCCCCACGCAATGGAAAACAGCGAAAATTATCCCAGTCCACAAAGTAAACAGTGACCCCAGTAAGCCGAGCAACTACCGCCCAATATCTTTGCTGTCCAACATAAGCAAACTTTTCGAGGCTTTCCTAATGGAAAACCTCTACAAACACATAGACGAAGGAAATCTCCTGCTAAAATGCCAACTGGGCTTTAGAAGAGGACACTCCACCAACCATGCGCTATCTATTCTGTCAGACTTTGTAACCAGCAACCTAAACCGGCGTCGAGCAACGATTGCGGTGGCACTGGACTTTGAGAAGGCCTTCGACACCGTCTGGGTCGAAGGTCTAATCTATAAGTTGTACAGAAAACTTCAAATCAACAAATTTCTCTGCAGACTGCTGTACGACTACCTGTCCGGACGCTCTTTCTACGTAGCTAGCGGAGAGCATAAGTCTGCCATCAGACAGGTCGCAGCAGGGGTTCGCCAAGGTTCGCTTTTGGGTCCAATACTCTACAACCTGTTCTTGTCAGACTTTCCACAACCAGACACTGTCTCATCTAATCCAAACAGATTGCTTGCACTTATCTATGCAGATGATACCCTAATACTAGGCTCCACACCTCTCCTTAGGGATAGCAACGAGCAGCTAAACTCCTACCTAAGCTATCTATTCGCATTCTTTCAGAAGTGGCGAATAAAAACTAACGTTGACAAATGTGAGTGTACAGTTTTCAAAGGACACAGCAAACTGCTCTTCCCTAACGCAAGGACATACCAGCCAAGCATACTTATAAATAATACCAAAATTATTTACAAAGACAGGTTAAAGTATCTAGGGGTTATCTTGCACAGCAAGTTCAATTTTGTAACACACATAGACAACATCTTTAGCAAAGCTAGAAAAAGGTTTTTCCTATACATGAGTGTCTTAAAAGGTGCAAAAAATCTAAACTGTAAAGTAAAACTAAACCTTTACAAACAGATAATCAGACCAACCATTGCTTACGCCTTTCCAATATGGTTCGATATCTCTTCAAGCCAGATGGAAAGGCTTAGCGCATTCGAAAGGAAAATGCTAAGATATATTACAAACCTTCACTACCAAAATTACTTAACAAACGGCATCCGGAAAAGGGTAGCAATTAGGGACCTCTACAAAAAAGCGCAGCTAAGCAGGATAGACTACTTCCTCATACATTCTGCTCGAAAATTTTTAGATAATCTTATAAACGTAGACAATGACCTCATTAAAGACCTCCTAAATAAGCAGCAGTGTCTAGAGCTGCCAATTGAAGATAGGTTTCTATCGCCAGTCCACCTAAAGCACATGCTGGAAAACAACCAGCTGCACTCTAACAACAAACTGATATATTATCACAGACGATATGGCACACGTGATCTGACACAAAATCTGGTGTATAACACAGATGCTATACTCTTGTAAATAATATTGTAAACATTTTGTAAATATTCTGTAAATAAAAATTGTATATAGTAGGTTAATATATTTTTAAGTTATTCTTTAAGTTAGTTTTAAGTTAGCTATAAGTCGACGCCTCAATAAAGAACTTGAAGGAACGCGGTGGATCTTCATTGTTGGCAATCAAAAAGTATATTGCTGCTACGTACAAATGCGATGCACAGAAATTGGCACCATTTATTAAGAAATATTTAAAATCTGCAGTTGCCAATGGCAAACTTATCCAGACGAAGGGAAAGGGAGCATCGGGATCATTTAAATTGTCAGTTGCTGCTAATAAAGTAAAAGCAGCTAAACCAGTTGAAAGCAAGAAGAAAACTGCAAAGGTTGTCGCAAAGAAGGAGACTTTGAGTAAGAAAGTGGCAAGTGGAGATAAGAAAGCGAAGAAGCTTGTTGCTGGTAAGAAGTTGGCAGTAAAGAAGAGTGTTGCGGCGAAACCGCAACCAAAAGTAGCAAAAACTGAGATGGCGAAATCGAAAACTATTAAAGCGAAAAGCACATCGACCATTTCAGCGAAGGCGAAACTGGCGAAATCCACCAAAAATGGACCAGGAAGACTTGCAACTACAAAGAAAGCTGTGAAGAAACCTGCAGCCAAGAAATAAAGCTAAAACATGTATAGTTATGAAGATGGCAATCATGTTAAAAGCCCTTTTCAGGGCTACAAATTGACTTATTAAAGAGATATAGACTTTCTTATAACTTGAGTAGATTATATCAATTTTTGAATAAATGTATTTTTTGTAAATATTTATTATGCTACTTAAATGTTACTCATTTCGTGCTTTTTTTTATAATTAACAAAAATTTCTTAAATTGAAAATGTCAAAGTTGAAATTGCAAAATCGAAAAACAAAGAAAAATACGCAGATGGCAACCCTGACTAATGTCGATTTAGCGGGTATTCACTTTACTTGAGTTTTCAATTAGAAATTTTTAACAAAAAAAAAAAAAAAATAAAATCGATAATTAATATTTCTTATTGTGTTGAAAGTAAATAAATTTTTTATCTTTTTAAAATAATTATTTTGTGGCCCTGAAAAGGGCCTTTAAACGGTTTAAAGTCTGTGTAAAGATGAGCGAATTACTTGGAGCTGGTATATTTAGTAACAGCTTTAGTTCCTTCGCTTACAGCATGCTTAGCCAATTCACCGGGCAACAGAAGACGAACAGCAGTTTGGATTTCGCGACTTGTTATTGTTGATCTTTTGTTGTAGTGTGCCAAGCGAGATGCTTCAGCAGCAATTCTTTCGAAGATGTCATTGACGAAACTGTTCATGATGCTCATCGCTTTCGAAGAAATTCCAGTGTCGGGATGAACTTGCTTCAGAACTTTGTAAATGTAGATAGCATAGCTTTCCTTCCTCTTGCGCTTCTTCTTCTTATCGTTCTTGGTAATGTTCTTCTGAGCCTTTCCAGCTTTTTTAGCAGCCTTTCCACTAGTTTTAGGTGGCATTTTAGAATAATTTAATCACAATTACTAAATTCCAGTTTCGAGAAATTAGTGTAGTTCATATCTGCCTTTTGATTAACGTACTTTTCATGTATACTAACTTAGTTAGATTAAATACTAAAAATAATATAAGGAAAAAATTTGGAATTTTTAGTCGCACTCTTAGTTAGAGATTTGTGTTGTGAACTAGTATAAAGATAATTTAAAACATGTCTGGACGTGGAAAAGGTGGCAAAGTTAAGGGAAAGGCAAAGTCACGCTCAAACCGAGCTGGTCTTCAGTTTCCTGTTGGCAGAATTCATCGTTTGTTGCGTAAAGGCAATTATGCTGAACGTGTTGGTGCCGGTGCTCCCGTTTATCTCGCAGCTGTAATGGAGTATTTGGCTGCTGAAGTGTTGGAATTGGCTGGTAATGCTGCACGAGATAATAAGAAGACCAGAATCATTCCTCGTCACTTGCAATTGGCCATTCGCAACGATGAAGAATTGAATAAACTATTGTCTGGCGTAACAATCGCCCAAGGCGGTGTGTTGCCCAACATCCAAGCTGTATGGTTGCCGAAGAAAACAGAAAAGAAGGCATAAACAGATTTCTCTGGCAAAAATAAAACAACCGTCCTTTTAAGGACGACAAATTTTATTAAAATATTGAGATTAAATAGCTATTTTCTTAAATTAATAATAATTCGCTACTATATTCCATGGTAGCTAATTTCCATTCGAATAAATATTCCATAATACCATGATATTCCTATGAAAAAAGGAAACGAAACGCAGCAGTGGCTGTCTCTTTCTCTCTCTGAAATGAATGTCCTATTCTCTCCTAGAAATGATTCTATGAGAAACACACACACACGCACACACAAACATACATAGGTAAAGGAATTTGTGGACGGCAAATAGAATTGAAAAATGGAGTTACGCCCCGACAGCGGTAACGGTATTCTGAGTAGAGCGGATGTATAGAAAATGTATAGAGTCGAACTTTCAAGGAGTTTTGTTGTTGCCGTCGGGCTTTTTGCTTTTTTTGTATATTTTTGTCCCGCTTTTTCTTTCGCTGTGCTTAAGGCTTTCGCCTCAGCCAACTAAAATGCTTATATGTATTTCAACTAACTAATAATAATTACTAATAGATAATTAGAATAGAAATTTTTATCACTTTATTTATTTATTTTGTGGTCCTGAAAAGGACCGATTAATGAATAAGTTGGTATTTAACCGCCGAAACCATAAAGGGTTCTGCCTTGACGTTTCAATGCATAAACAACATCCATTGCTGTTACTGTCTTCCTTTTGGCATGTTCAGTATATGTTACAGCATCGCGAATAACATTTTCCAAAAATACTTTCAGAACACCACGTGTCTCTTCGTATATTAAACCGGAGATACGTTTTACTCCGCCACGACGAGCTAAACGACGTATGGCTGGCTTAGTAATACCTTGGATATTATCACGAAGTACTTTACGATGACGTTTAGCTCCACCTTTGCCTAAACCTTTTCCGCCTTTACCGCGTCCAGTCATTTTGATACAATGATATATGTAGTTATCTAACGAGCACAAGAAGTTAAATGATTTCAAAAAATTCGTGTACCGGCATTTATAGATAAAACGTTCTACTATTCCTTAATACATGAATGGGATGGCAATATGGTTTAATTGAAGATTTTAGTCGTAAGACAAATGTACGATTGAAACATATTTAGTAAAATAAACTATCTTATAGATTGAAATGTATCGCATAGATACAAACATCGCAAAAGGTAAAACGAACTAAAAACCACAACGTTGAACAGCAAGCAACATCGAGTAACAAGCAATCCAACACGACAAGGAAGGCAGCGAAGAAGGCCACCCATCCTTGTATGTTTTAATATCGAGGTTAAAACTTTGTCAGCACAGCTTAACACTCTGTTAGGCCATAACAATTTTTCCTTTAACTTAATTAACAAAAATATCACGCACATAAAAGCGGGTATTATGAACGATTACATAGCTATCAAAAACTATCTAACAGCAAACAAAATACTTTGCTGATTCGTAATAAAAAACAGCTGCGTAGGAAAATATTCAGGTGTATTGATCCCCTGAGGAAAATTACTCTGAAAGCAATTTTACGCAATGCTGATAAGATTATTGAAGATCAAATACGCATTTGTGAAGATCAGTATTGGTCAAAGTTTTTCAAAAATATCAAAATGAACCACAAAACATACAGAAATATTAGAAATTTAAGTGGGCTAAACAAGACGCTCGATCTTCCCGTACTCATCTCTAACGATGAAGTGGCCATTGAAAGCAATAGTGATAAAGTTAATGCACTTGCAGTGAACTTCCAGAGATATTTCCACCCTAGAGGAAGCACTGACGAAGTGTCAATGTTAGTCAATGAAGGTATTGAGGAGCTCCGGAACAATGATCCTCTCTTTGAATTCAGCAATGAATACAAGGCAGATGGAGAAAATTGCGAAGGAGATCCTCCTGGATACAAAAACTTTATCAACGTGGCAGACGTTGGCACAGCGATAGGGATGAAGAACACAAAGAAGAGCTCTGGAGGTGATCGGATCTCTAATTTTATATTGAAGAAGACAGACTCGTTTACATGGAAATTCTTGGCTGTACTGTTCAACCACTCATACAACGTTGGCTACTTCCCACATTCTTGGAAATGTGAGAAAGTGCTTCCGATAGTCAAGCCTGGTAAAAATGTTCAACAACTTGATAGCTACAGGCCAATCTCACTGCTCTCAAATATAGGCAAATTATTTGAATCTGTCATCCTTGATAAGATCAAAAGTCATATAGCAGAAAAGAGCATTCTGAAGAACTACCAGTTTGGCTTCAGACCAGCATACTCTACAAATCATGCGCTCACCCTGATGTCGGGCTATGTGACGGAAAATCTGAACAAAAAAAGAGCCACAATAGCTGTAAGCCTCGATTTCCAAAAAGCGTTTGATACGGTATGGTCTGAAGCCATTGTATACAAAATGTTCAAAATATTTAGGTTTGACAGGCTCGTCTGCCGTATAATTTTAAATTATTTGGAAAATCGAACGTTCTATGTACACTGCAACAATGAATCGTCCACAATTAAATCTGTATGCTCTGGGGTTCCGCAGGGGTCGATATTGGGTCCTGTTCTCTTCAATTTATTTCTAGCAGACATTCCTGATCCGAGTTCTGAGTTGTTAGTTCTAGTTTATGCAGATGACTTCCTCATCCTGTGCTCAAAACCACGGGCTGCAATGGCCAATGTCATCCTAAATGAGTATCTATGCTCACTAACGAGCTACTTTGATAAATGGAAGCTGCGGTTGAACGCTAGTAAGTGCGAATCAATAATCTTCAAAGGAATTCAAAGCGACATTTTCCCTAATGCCAGGAGATTTATACCTGAGATAGAGATAAATAATGAACAGATAACCAACAAAACTGAAATTAAATACCTGGGAGTCATCTTTGACACCAAGTTTAAATTCACACATCACATTAAACATATCTTATCAAAAGCAAGGAAAACATTCTTTGCCTATATAAAATTCATAAAAAGCGCGAAAGACATGCAAAACAACATCAAACTGAACCTCTACAAACAAATAGTAATAATAAGCTATGCGTACCCTGTATGGTTTAGCATCTCGTCCAGCCAGATGGAAAAGCTCAGAGCATTTGAACGCAGAATGCTAAGGTTATGCTCAGGCATACATCGAACAGAGTTTGTGAATGCAAATAACGTCAGAACTTACATTTTTAATAGGAAGCTCTATGAGCACTGTAAAACCTCTAGACTGGACTCCTTTATGGCGAACACAGCATTAAATTTCATCAATAAACTGTCAGATTTAGATAACAGCTTGATAAGACAATATGTAGAGAAAACAGCCAATATTGAGTACCCAGTTACTGAAAAATACTTATGCCCAATTTATATTAAAGTTTTAAACGACAATAACAATTTCATAATTGCAAACAAAGTTTTGTTCTACCATAGAAGGTACAACACCTACAACATTGAAAACACTGTATACAATACAGCACAATTTTAGATGACTTATTTTTATATTGCATTGTCTAGTCTTAGTCTTAAGTTTAGTTTAAGTTATTAGTCTTAGTCAACAATGTAATCCCGTTTTTCCCTTTTTGTCGGGAACCTAATATAATTGTTAAACACAATAATGTGAATGAGTAATACTCATAATATATCCTGACTTCACAATCTTAGATAAATACATTTTGTATGTTAAGAAATCTATAATGTAAAGCTATTTTGTAAGAAAAATGTAATGATTATCTGGAAATAAACAATCGCAATCGCAATCGCATAGATACTAAATTCAAGTAATTAAAATGGCTCGTACTAAGCAAACTGCTCGTAAATCGACTGGTGGTAAAGCTCCACGTAAGCAATTGGCAACAAAGGCAGCACGTAAAAGTGCACCAGCAACTGGTGGTGTTAAAAAGCCACATCGTTATCGTCCAGGTACAGTTGCATTGCGTGAAATTCGTCGCTATCAGAAAAGTACTGAATTGTTAATACGTAAATTGCCATTTCAACGTTTGGTACGTGAAATAGCTCAGGATTTTAAAACTGATTTACGTTTTCAAAGTTCAGCTGTTATGGCATTACAAGAAGCAAGTGAAGCATATTTGGTTGGTCTTTTCGAAGATACAAACTTGTGTGCGATTCATGCTAAACGTGTAACAATAATGCCAAAAGATATCCAATTGGCTCGTCGTATCCGTGGTGAACGTGCTTAAGATGTCAATGATGTTTTAAATTTAATCGGTCCTTTTAAGGACCACAAATGAATGAATTAAAGAGATTAATTAAACTTATTTACTAATAATTAATTAATTAATAATTTAGTATAAATATGAATTTTTTGAATCTGTAAAGTATTATTTTATTGAAAGTTGATGAATTATCGATGGAATATGGTGTATTATTGGGTGTAAATGATAGTTTGGATATTAGACATGGCATAGAATTCGATTGTTTATTGTTTTTGATGGAAAATTGTGTTAATAAAGTGATATTTGTAGGAGAATCGTTAAAGAATCGTTAGGCTGATATGAAAGTTTGTAAGAGGTTGTAAGAGGTAAATTGTAGTGATAAATGTTGCATTGACGGTTGGAGTGACAATAGTGAGCAGTTGTTTTAGTATTTCGAAGGGATTTAGTGTTTAATATTCATTAATATAGATTAATAGACATTAATATAGTTGTGAAATAGTGGAGAGAGTGATATTTATGGAAAATTAGAGTTGGAAATTGTAAATTGTAGTGATAAATGTTGTCGGCAGCAAGGTATTAATTTCGAGATAATGCGTTGGGTGAATTTAATGCAATGTTTAAGTTTGGTAAAAGGCATAATATAGTGTTGTGTTATGTGTGAAAGACATTCTTTGTAGCATTAATAAATAAACGGATAGACTATTGGCGAGAAAAATATTGTAATAGTAATGATTTATAAAGTTGCTTGGAAGAAGAATTTGAAGAAATCAATTTTGTAATCTAAATGATTACTTGTTTACGTATTTATATAGTGGAATATTGGTGAAGGAATGTAGTGAAAGAGATGGTGGATGCAATAAATTTTTTTAATATAGATTTTTAAATGATGAATTGTTATTATTTGCAGGTAATATTGATTAAAATCAGTTTAAAAGCGATACAATTCAATAGTGCAGATATTATCAAAATTATACAAATACATACATGGATGCTTGCAGTCTCGGCAATTCTCAGTATTTTAGGTGTCGAGAAATTGTGGTAAAATTGAATAAAAATATAAAGCAACTATATTTAATACCGTTTAATATAATAAATATTATAGCAAAGATGTCAGAAGCGCCTGTTACTGCAGCAACACCCATTGCTGCAGCTATTGAAAATAAGTAGTATATTGTGAAAGGACACACTGCAAAAGCATAAAGACTTCTGTGAATGAAAATTAGTGAAAGGACACATTGCAAAATTATAAAGACATCTGTGAGTGAAAATAAAAAAATAAAAGAAAATTAGTGAAAGGACACGAAAATTAATAAAGAGTACTTAAAACGCGAAACTATTTGTGAAAGGACACTACATAATATACATTTTATATTAAAAAGAAGAAAAAAGTAAAGTTAAAATGAGTGAAGAAAACGCTTTAAGTGAGCAGGCTGCGGCCAATCGATTTAGTGCGCTAGCTGAATTCCCAGAATACAAAATTGTTAACAAAACTGCAAAGAGACCTCATAAGGAGACTAAAGAATCAAGAAAAGTTACTGTGAAGAAACAGGAGAAACTGATTTCACAACTTCACAAACTGAATCATCAGCTCACCAAGAAAAATACCGAGTTGGTGGAAAATCAAAAAAAAATGTTCGCAGAAATTGAAGTGCTGAAGCAGCTAATTAAGGGAAAGCAAGGTGAAGCACCGGTCCGCATTCAGTGTGACGTTGTTCCGCCTGAAGAAACTGATGAGCATGACGACATGGAAGTGACATTCTCTGACGCGGATGAAGATGACGAACTACTTCCAATGAACAAAGAGGAAAATGCTGATGAGCGTACTATCAACGAAGCAGATTTCCCTCCGATTAACAATAAGATGACTGCACCCAAAAACAAGGTAAACTCTAAAGGAATCTCTACCCAACCTATGACTAAAGTATCCACGGACCCGTCAAGACCAGCTGGTGATACAATGAGAACAAATAACAAGGACATCAAGCCCCCAACTCTGATATGCTACAACATAAACCAAAAACAAATAATTAGTGACATCACGAAAATACTTAAGCATAAGAATTTTACTATAAATATTGTAAGCAAGGACGTTACACATATCAAATCGCTAGTTATATACGATTATAACTTAATCAAAAACTTTTTAAAACAAAATAATGTTAATTTTTACACCTTTACACCAAGCGGTGAGAAACCTATTTCTATTGTTATCAAAAAGCTGCCGGGAGAGTACGACAAAGAAGAAATACTTGCATACATCGAAAACTTAAAATTAGACATAAATATAGTAAATCTTACTAAACTAAAAAATAACTGGCTGATACAACTAGGCAGGGAATCTAACGTTAGGGAGTTTTATAACATAAAATACATTTTAAACTGCAGCGTATCTCTAGAAAAGTTGAATCCGCCAAAAGTAACGCAGTGCAAAAACTGCCAAAGATTTTCACACGTGGCTAGCAACTGCAACATGCCCTATAGGTGTGTTAAATGTTTAGCATCTCACAAACCAGGAGAGTGCAAGGTGCCCCCAAAAGAAAACAATAATGAAGAAATAGTATACACAGACCAGGGAACTGGCAAAGTGATTAAAAGATTAGGCGTTGAGGTAGCTTGCGTAAACTGCAATGAATTAGGACACACTGCAAATTTTAATGGTTGCCCGAAAAGAGTTCAGGCAATGAAACGCATAGAGGAGCGTAAAAACTCCGCTATCGTAAACGTAATGCGTCGTGGGAGCAAAAATATAGGCGAGCAATCCCTAAAAGTGACTAAAACATTTTCTTACGCTTCAGCACTAAAAAGTGACACCAGACGTCACAATGGTAGTAAGGTCTTGCAAAGCAATGCCGTTAGTAAAATAAGCGACGACTGCAATAGGCTGCTTGGTAGTAGCTTATTCCAGTGCATAAACAAAGTCAATGCTTTTTCGCAAAAATATTTTAAGCTTTCCAACGACGAAGACAAAACGATGGCGCTATTCAAGCTGCTCACGGAGTTACGCATGAACGCTAATGGGTAGACAATTAAAATGCATTTTTATTAATGTAAATTCACTAATATCCATTCAAAAAAGACATTTTTTTAACGTGTTTCTCAAAGAACATAACCCTAATATTGTGCTCATCGCGGAGCACAGGCTAAGCGATAAGCACAAAATAAATTTTCAAAATTACAGGCTCATTAAGCAGCAAACTGGTGTGGGTCTGGGTAGGTCTTATACAGCGGTCTGCATCAGGGAGAGTTTCAGGCACAAAATCATTGGCTGTGACGTCACAGAGAACTTGCACAGCATTGGTGTGAAATATTCCTGGCTGACGGGAATGAAATTGTTTTCGTCTCTCTCTACAACAAGCCAAATGAACCACTAACGAATGCAGACCTAGACAAAGTCATGAGTTCAATCAATAGCCAACAATTTATAATAGCTGGCGATTTGAATGCAAGGCACCCCTTTTGGGGGGATGTAGTGGCAAACCAAAATGGTACACGCCTCCATTCTTGGCTGAGGGACAACCCCGTAATAGAAATTATACCTACAAAACATCCGACAAGAGTGGCTAGGCGATCTGAATCTTTTCTAGATATATTTATGGTCTCGCCAACAGTTAAAATAAATTTCTCCAGGGGGTATGACAACTGTCTAAGGGTCCTTCCCTTCGAGTCTGACCACCACGCAGTGGAACTATGCATGCAACTTGACGAAGCTGTCATGAACTGTCCACCAAAACTCATCCCGGACTACAGAAGATTCAACAAAGTCAAATTTAATGATGTTGTGGAAAACGGCCTTGTTGGTTTTGCACTGCCTGTGAACCGGAACGCCACAAAGACGGAAATTGACACGGGCATAAAAGTGTTAAACAGGGCTCTTAACCAAGCCATCTCTGATGCCTTACCTCGGATAGAGGTAAAGAATCGTGGTCTCACTGCCCTCCCGCAAAGCATCCTTCAATTGATTAAAGAGAAAAAAAGGCTCCGTAGAGCACTTCACCGCAGTGTGAACCCAAGGGTAATCAATACGCTGCAGGCGACCATAAACGCTCTTAGTAAAGACATAAAGCACATGATTGCAAATTGGGAAAACAAATATTGGGAAAACTACTTCGCTGGAATCAAAATGAACAGCAACACATACAAAAAAATTAAGAACGTCTGCGGCCTTCAGCGCAAATCTGAGCTACCTACACTGATATTAAACACCCCAAACTACCCTAACACGCACGTGAGTGTAACAAATAACGAGGAGAAGGTTAATGTGATTTCCTCAGTTTTTGAAAAAATACACAAGCAAAACGCACACCTAGGCGATGTAGGCTTCGCACGGCATGTAGAGGAACGCATCTCAGAACTAATTAACTCTAATGAGCCAATCACAAACTTCTGCAGCTCTGCGAAAGCTGATGGCTCTTCCAACACCAACGTTCACGTGCTGACAAGCGCAAGAGACATAAAAGAGAAGATTAAAAGACTAAACAACAAGAAAAGTTATGGTGACGACGGAATCTCAAATTTTCTGCTAAGGAAAACAAGTCCGCGCCTTTGGGAAGCCCTGGCCACGTTGTTCAACCAATGTTACAACATTGGATACTTCCCCACGCAATGGAAAACAGCGAAAATTATCCCAGTCCACAAAGTAAACAGTGACCCCAGTAAGCCGAGCAACTACCGCCCAATATCTTTGCTGTCCAACATAAGCAAACTTTTCGAGGCTTTCCTAATGGAAAACCTCTACAAACACATAGACGAAGGAAATCTCCTGCTAAAATGCCAACTGGGCTTTAGAAGAGGACACTCCACCAACCATGCGCTATCTATTCTGTCAGACTTTGTAACCAGCAACCTAAACCGGCGTCGAGCAACGATTGCGGTGGCACTGGACTTTGAGAAGGCCTTCGACACCGTCTGGGTCGAAGGTCTAATCTATAAGTTGTACAGAAAACTTCAAATCAACAAATTTCTCTGCAGACTGCTGTACGACTACCTGTCCGGACGCTCTTTCTACGTAGCTAGCGGAGAGCATAAGTCTGCCATCAGACAGGTCGCAGCAGGGGTTCCCCAAGGTTCGCTTTTGGGTCCAATACTCTACAACCTGTTCTTGTCAGACTTTCCACAACCAGACACTGTCTCATCTAATCCAAACAGATTGCTTGCACTTATCTATGCAGATGATACCCTAATACTAGGCTCCACACCTCTCCTTAGGGATAGCAACGAGCAGCTAAACTCCTACCTAAGCCATCTATTCGCATTCTTTCAGAAGTGGCGAATAAAAACTAACGTTGACAAATGTGAGTGTACAGTTTTCAAAGGACACAGCAAACTGCTCTTCCCTAACGCAAGGACATACCAGCCAAGCATACTTATAAATAATACCAAAATTATTTACAAAGACAGGTTAAAGTATCTAGGGGTTATCTTGCACAGCAAGTTCAATTTTGTAACACACATAGACAACATCTTTAGCAAAGCTAGAAAAAGGTTTTTCCTATACATGAGTGTCTTAAAAGGTGCAAAAAATCTAAACTGTAAAGTAAAACTAAACCTTTACAAACAGATAATCAGACCAACCATTGCTTACGCCTTTCCAATATGGTTCGATATCTCTTCAAGCCAGATGGAAAGGCTTAGAGCATTCGAAAGGAAAATGCTAAGATATATTACAAACCTTCACTACCAAAATTACTTAACAAACGGCATCCGGAAAAGGGTAGCAATTAGGGACCTCTACAAAAAAGCGCAGCTAAGCAGGATAGACTACTTCCTCATACATTCTGCTCGAAAATTTTTAGATAATCTTATAAACGTAGACAATGACCTCATTAAAGACCTCCTAAATAAGCAGCAGTGTCTAGAGCTGCCAATTGAAGATAGGTTTCTATCGCCAGTCCACCTAAAGCACATGCTGGAAAACAACCAGCTGCACTCTAACAACAAACTGATATATTATCACAGACGATATGGCACACGTGATCTGACACAAAATCTGGTGTATAACACAGATGCTATACTCTTGTAAATAATATTGTAAACATTTTGTAAATATTCTGTAAATAAAAATTGTATATAGTAGGTTAATATATTTTTAAGTTATTCTTTAAGTTAGTTTTAAGTTAGCTATAAGTCAAATAATGTAATGCCTCTCCCGGCCAAGCTGCAGCAACCTTATACTAATGTAATAGTTGTGAAAATGAAACAACTCTAACGAAAGCACAAAAAGTGCCATAGATTAAATAAAATAAAAACCCTTGAAAAATACTTAGTATGTAAGGGAAACTGTTACTTGTCAGTTATTTTTAAGCCTATGTGTTACACTACTTTTTGTAAATAATTTTTTCTGGTAAATAAAGTATCATTGGTAAAATTGAATAAAAATATAAAGCAACTATATTTAATATCGTTTAATATAATAAATATTATAGTAAAGATGTCAGAAGCGCCTGTTACTGCAGCAGCACCCATTGCAACAGATATTGAAAAGAAGGCTACTAAGAAAGTAGCTAAGAAGCCGTCGGCAGCGTCTACTCATCCGCCAACACAACAAATGGTAGACGCCTCAATAAAGAACTTGAAGGAACGCGGTGGATCTTCATTGTTGGCAATCAAAAAGTATATTGCTGCTACGTAGAAATGCGATGCACAGAAATTGGCACCATTTATTAAGAAATATTTAAAATCTGCAGTTGCCAATGGCAAACTTATCCAGACGAAGGGAAAGGGAGCATCGGGATCATTTAAATTGTCAGTTGCTGCTAATAAAGTAAAAGCAGCTAAACCAGTTGAAAGCAAGAAGAAAACTGCAAAGGTTGTCGCAAAGAAGGAGACTTTGAGTAAGAAAGTGGCAAGTGGAGATAAGAAAGCGAAGAAGCTTGTTGCTGGTAAGAAGTTGGCAGTAAAGAAGAGTGTTGCGGCGAAACCGAAACCAAAAGTAGCAAAAACTGAGATGGCGAAATCGAAAACTATTAAAGCGAAAAGCACCTCGACCATTTCAGCGAAGGCGAAACTGGCGAAATCCACCAAAAATGGACCAGGAAGACTTGCAACTACAAAGAAAGCTGTGAAGAAACCTGCAGCCAAGAAATAAAGCTAAAACATGTATAGTTATGAAGATGGCAATCATGTTAAAAGCCCTTTTCAGGGCTACAAATTGACTTATTAAAGAGATATAGACTTTCTTATAACTTGAGTAGATTATATCAATTTTTGAATAAATGTATTTTTTGTAAATATTTATTATGCTACTTAAATGTTACTCATTTCTTGCTTTTTTTTATAATTAACAAAAATTTCTTAAATTGAAAATGTCAAAGTTGAAATTGCAAAATCGAAAAACAAAGAAAAATACGCAGATGGCAACCCTGACTAATGTCGATTTAGCGGGTATTCACTTTACTTGAGTTTTCAATTAGAAATTTTTAACAAAAAAAAAAAAAAAATAAAATCGATAATTAATATTTCTTATTGTGTTGAAAGTAAATAAATTTTTTATCTTTTTAAAATAATTATTTTGTGGCCCTGAAAAGGGCCTTTAAACGGTTTAAAGTCTGTGTAAAGATGAGCGAATTACTTGGAGCTGGTATATTTAGTAACAGCTTTAGTTCCTTCGCTTACAGCATGCTTAGCCAATTCACCGGGCAACAGAAGACGAACAGCAGTTTGGATTTCGCGACTTGTTATTGTTGATCTTTTGTTGTAGTGTGCCAAGCGAGATGCTTCAGCAGCAATTCTTTCGAAGATGTCATTGACGAAACTGTTCATGATGCTCATCGCTTTCGAAGAAATTCCAGTGTCGGGATGAACTTGCTTCAGAACTTTGTAAATGTAGATAGCATAGCTTTCCTTCCTCTTGCGCTTCTTCTTCTTATCGTTCTTGGTAATGTTCTTCTGAGCCTTTCCAGCTTTTTTAGCAGCCTTTCCACTAGTTTTAGGTGGCATTTTAGAATAATTTAATCACAATTACTAAATTCCAGTTTCATTAACATTAACATTAACATTATAAACTTTATTATTCGAATTTTGTATATACAATTTGACTTACAAATATTCTTAAAATTAACATGCATACAGATAAATAAATAAATATATACATATAATATTTACAAGTGGCGCAGATACAGGGGCCACTGGAGCAATGAAGTTGCGAAAGAATTAAAATAAGAAAATTTTAAAAAAGTGAAAGAAAATGACAGAAGTCAGCAATGAATGGCAGCGGAAGCCGCACTACCCACGGTAGTAGAGTTGGTCAGCCTGGGCGTAGAAATCGGAGCTCACTCCTGGATGCAGGAACGAGCTCAGGAACAAGTATCTCGGAGCGGGTGGATACCGAAGCAGAGCACGGATGTCATCGTCTACCGTCTTGTATGCCGTGTTGTCTGCCGTCTTGTATGTCGTCTGGTCTGTCGTCTTGTCTGCCGTCTTGTCTACCGTCTTGTCTGCCGTCTTGTCTGCCGTCCTGTCTGCCGTCTTGTCTGCCGTCTTGTCTGCCGTCTTATCTGCCGTCTTGTCTGCCGTCTTCTCTGCCGTCTTGTCTACCGTCTTGTATGCCGTCTTGTCTGCCGTCTTGTATGGCTTCTGGTCTGTCGTCCTGTCTGCCGTCTTGTCTGCCGTCTTGTCTGCCGTCTTGTCTGCCGTCTTGTCTGCCGTCCTGTCCGCCGTCTTGTCTGCCATCTTGTCTGCCGTCTTGTCTGCCGTCTTGTCTACCGTCTTGTCTGCCGTCTTGTCTGCCGTCTTGTGTGCCGTCTTGTCTGCCGTCTTCTCTGCCGTCTTCTCTGCCGTCTTGTATGTCGTCTGGTCTGTCGTCCTGTCTGTCGTCTTGTCTGCCGTCTTGTATGTCGTCTGGTCTGTCGTGCTGTCTGCCGTCTTGTCTGCCGTCTTCTCTGCCGTCTTGTCAACCGTCTTGTCTGCCGTCTTGTCTGCCATCTTGTCTGCCGTCTTGTCTGCCGTCTTGTCTACCGTCTTGTCTGCCGTCTTGTCTGCCGTCTTGTGTGCCGTCTTGTCTGCCGTCTTCTCTGCCGTCTTGTCTGCCGTCTTGTATGTCGTCTGGTCTGTCGTCCTGTCTGCCGTCTTGTCTACCGTCTTGTCTGCCGTCTTGTCTGCCGTCCTGTCTGCCGTCTTGTCTGCCGTCTTGTCTGCCGTCTTATCTGCCGTCTTCTCTGCCGTCTTGTCTACCGTCTTGTATGCCGTCTTGTCTGCCGTCTTGTATGGCTTCTGGTCTGTCGTCCTGTCTGCCGTCTTGTCTGCCGTCTTGTCTGCCGTCTTGTCTGCCATCTTGTCTGCCGTCTGGTCTGCCGTCTTGTCTACCGTCTTGTCTGCCGTCTTGTCAGCCGTCTTGTGTGCCGTCTTGTCTGCCGTCTTCTCTGCCGTCTTGTATGTCGTCTGGTCTGTCGTCCTGTCTGCCGTCTTGTCTGCCGTCTTGTCTGCCGTCTTATCTGCCGTCCTGTCTGCCGTCCTGTCTGCCGTCTTGTCTGCCGTCTTGTCTGCCGTCTTGTCTACCGTCTTGTATGCCGTCTTGTCTGCCGTCTTGTCTGCCGTCTTGTCTGCCGTCTTGTCTGCCGTCTTGTCTGCCGTCTTGTCTGCCGTCTTGTCTGCCGTCTTGTCTGCCCTCTTGTCTGCCGTCTTGTCTGCCGTCTTGTCTGCCGTCTTGTCTGCCTTCTTGTCTGCCGTCTTGTCTGCCGTTTTGTCTGCCGTCTTGTTTGCCGTCTTGTCTGCCGTCTTGTCTGCCGTCTTGTCTGCCGTCTTATCTGCCGTCTTGTCTGCCGTCTTGTCTGCCGTCTTGTGTGCCGTCTTGTCTGCCGTCTTGTATGTCGTTTGGTCTGTCGTCTGGACTGTCTTCTTGTCTGCCGTCTTGTCTGCCGTCTTGTCTGCCGTCTTGTCTGCCGTCTTGTCTGCCGTCTTCTCTGCCGTCTTGTCAACCGTCTTGTCTGCCGTCTTGTATGTCGTCTGGTCTGTCGTCCTGTCTGCCGTCTTGTCTACCGTCTTGTATGCCGTCTTGTCTGCCGTCTTGTATGTCGTCTGGTCTGTCGTCCTGTCTGCCGTCTTGTCTGCCGTCTTGTCTGCCGTCTTATCTGCCGTCTTGTCTGCCGTCTGGTCTGTCGTCCTGTCTGCCGTCTTGTCTGCCGTCTTGTCTGCCTTCTTGTCTGCCGTCTTGTCTGCCGTCTTGTCTGCCGTCTTGTATGGCTTCTGGTCTGTCGTCTTGTCTGCCGTCTTGTATGCCGTCTTGTCTGCCGTCCTGTCTGCCGTCTTGTCTACCGTCTTGTATGCCGTCTTGTCTGCCGTCTTCTCTGCCGTCTTGTCTACCGTCTTGTATGCCGTCTTGTATGTCGTCTGGTCTGTCGTCCTGTCTGCCGTCTTGTGTGACGTCTTGTCTGCCGTCTTGTCTACCGTCTTGTATGCCGTCTTGTCTGCCGTCTTGTATGTCGTCTGGTCTGTCGTCCTGTCTGCCGTCTTGTCTGCCGTCTTGTCTGCCGTCTTGTCTGCCGTCTTGTCTGCCGTCTTGTCTGCCGTCCTGTCTGCCGTCTTATCTGCCGTCTTGTCTGCCGTCTTGTCTGCCGTCTTGTATGTCGTCTGGTCTGTCGTCCTGTCTGCCGTCTTGTGTGACGTCTTGTCTGCCGTCTTGTCTACCGTCTTGTATGCCGTCTTGTCTGCCGTCTTGTATGTCGTCTGGTCTGTCGTCCTGTCTGCCGTCTTGTCTGCCGTCTTGTATGGCTTCTGGTCTGTCGTCCTGTCTGCCGTCTTGTCTGCCGTCTTGTATGTCGTCTGGTCTGTCGTCCTGTCTGCCGTCTTGTCTGCTGTCTTGTCTGCCGTCTTGTCTGCCGTCCTGTCTGCCGTCTTGTCTGCCGTCTTGTCTGCCGTCTTCTCTGCAGTCTTGTCTACCGTCTTGTCTGCCGTCTTGTATGTCGTCTGGTCTGTCGTCCTGTCTGCCGTCTTGTCTGCCGTCTTGTCTGCCGTCTTGTCTGCCGTCCTGTCTGCCGTCCTGTCTGCCGTCCTGTCTGCCGTCCTGTCTGCCGTCTTGTCTGCCGTCTTGTCTGCCGTCTTGTCTACCGTCTTGTATGCCGTCTTGTCTGCCGTCTTGTATGTCGTCTGGTCTGTCGTCCTGTCTGCCGTCTTGTCTGCCGTCTTGTATGTCGTCTGGTCTGTCGTCCTGTCTGCCGTCTTGTCTGCCGTCTTGTCTGCCGTCTTGTCTGCCTTCTTGTCTGCCGTCTTGTCTGCCGTCTTGTCTGCCGTCTTGTCTGCCTTCTTGTCTGCCGTCTTGTCTGCCGTCTTGTCTGCCGTCTTTTCTGCCGTCTTCTTGCCGTCTTGTCTACCGTCTTGTATGCCGTCTTGTCTGCCGTCTTGTCTGCCGTCTTGTATGTCTTCTGGTCTGTCGTCCTGTCTGCCGTCTTGTCTGCCGTCTTGTCTGCTGTCCTGTCTGCCGTCTTGTCTGCCATCTTGTCTGCCGTCTTGTCTGCCGTCTTGTCTGCCGTCTTGTCTGCCGTCTTGTCTGCCGTCTTGTATGTCGTTTGGTCTGTCGTCTGGACTGTCGTCTTGTCTGCCGTCTTGTCTGCCGCCTTGTCTGCCATCTTGTCTGCCGTCTTGTCTGCCGTCTTGTCTGCCGTCTTCTCTGCCGTCTTGTCAACCGTCTTGTCTGCCGTCTTGTATGTCGTCTGGTCTGTCGTCCTGTCTGCCGTCTTGTCTACCGTTTTGTCTGCCGTCTTGTCTGCCGTCTTGTCTGCCGTCTTGTCTGCCGTCTTGTCTGCCGTCTTGTCTGCCGTCCTGTCTGCCGTCTTATCTGCCGTCTTGTCTGCCGTCTTGTATGTCGTCTGGTCTGTCGTCCTGTCTGCCGTCTTGTCTACCGTTTTGTCTGCCGTCTTGTCTGCCGTCTTGTCTGCCGTCTTGTCTGCCGTCTTGTCTGCCGTCTTGTCTGCCGTCTTGTCTGCCGTCTTGTCTGCCGTCTTCTCTGCCGTCTTGTCTACCGTCTTGTATGCCGTCTTGTCTGCCGTCTTGTATGGCTTCTGGTCTGTCGTCCTGTCTGCCGTCTTGTCTGCCGTCTTATCTGCCGTCTTGTCTGCCGTCTTGTCTGCCGTCCTGTCTGCCGTGTTGTCTGCCATCTTGTCTGCCGTCTTGTCTGCCGTCTTGTCTGCCGTCTTGTCTACCGTCTTGTCTGCCGTCTTGTCTGCCGTCTTGTGTGCCGTCTTGTGTGCCGTCTTGTCTGCCGATTTATCTGCCGTCTTGTCTGCCGTCTTGTCTGCCGAGTTGTCTGCCGTCTTGTCTGCCGTCTTGTATGTCGTTTGGTCTGTCGTCTGGACTGTCGTCTTGTCTGCCGTCTTGTCTGCCGTCTTGTCTGCCGTCTTGTCTGCCGTCTTGTCTGCCGTCTTGTCTGCCGTCTTGTCTGCCGTCTTGTCTGCCGTCTTGTCTGCCGTCTTGTCTGCCGTCTTGTCTGCCGTCTTCTCTGCCGTCTTGTCAACCGTCTTGTCTGCCGTCTTGTATGTCGTCTGGTCTGTCGTCCTGTCTGCCGTCTTGTCTACCGTCTTGTATGCCGTGTTGTCTGCCGTCCTGTCTGCCGTCTTGTCTGCCGTCTTGTCTGCCGTCTTATCTGCCGTCTTGTCTGCCGTCTTCTCTGCCGTCTTGTCTACTGTCTTGTATGCCGTCTTGTCTGCCGTCTTGTATGCCGTCTTGTCTGCCGTCTTGTATGGCTTCTGGTCTGTCGTCCTGTCTGCCGTCTTGTCTGCCGTCTTGTCTGCCGTCTTGTCTGCCGTCCTGTCTGCCGTCTTGTCTGCCATCTTGTCTGCCGTCTTGTCTACCGTCTTGTATGCCGTCTTGTCTGCCGTCTTGTATGTCGTCTGGTCTGTCGTCCTGTCTGCCGTCTTGTCTGCCGTCTTGTCTGCCGTCTTGTCTGCCGTCTTGTCTGCCGTCTTGTCTGCCGTCTTGTATGTCGTCTGGTCTGTCGTCTTGTCTGCCGTCTTGTCTGCCGTCTTGTCTGCCGTCTTGTCTGCCTTCTTGTCTGCCGTCTTGTCTGCCGTCTTGTCTGCCGTCTTGTCTGCCGTCTTGTATGTCGTCTGGTCTGTCGTCCTGTCTGCCGTCTTGTCTACCGTTTTGTCTGCCGTCTTGTCTGCCGTCTTGTCTGCCGTCTGGTCTGCCGTCTTGTCTGCCGTCTTGTCTGCCGTCTTCTCTGCCGTCTTGTCTACCGTCTTGTATGCCGTCTTGTCTGCCGTCTTGTATGGCTTCTGGTCTGTCGTCCTGTCTGCCGTCTTGTCTGCCGTCTTGTCTGCCGTCTTGTCTGCCGTCTTGTCTGCCGTCCTGTCTGCCGTGTTGTCTGCCATCTTGTCTGCCGTCTTGTCTGCCGTCTTGTCTGCCGTCTTGTCTACCGTCTTGTCTGCCGTCTTGTCTGCCGTCTTGTGTGCCGTCTTGTGTGCCGTCTTGTCTGCCGATTTATCTGCCGTCTTGTCTGCCGTCTTGTCTGCCGTGTTGTCTGCCGTCTTGTCTGCCGTCTTGTATGTCGTTTGGTCTGTCGTCTGGACTGTCGTCTTGTCTGCCGTCTTGTCTGCCGTCTTGTCTGCCGTCTTGTCTGCCGTCTTGTCTGCCGTCTTCTCTGCCGTCTTGTCAACCGTCTTGTCTGCCGTCTTGTATGTCGTCTGGTCTGTCGTCCTGTCTGCCGTCTTGTCTACCGTCTTGTCTGCCGTGTTGTCTGCCGTCCTGTCTGCCGTCTTATCTGCCGTCTTGTCTGCCGTCTTATCTGCCGTCTTGTCTGCCGTCTTCTCTGCCGTCTTGTCTACTGTCTTGTATGCCGTCTTGTCTGCCGTCTTGTATGCCGTCTTGTCTGCCGTCTAGTATGGCTTCTGGTCTGTCGTCCTGTCTGCCGTCTTGTCTGCCGTCTTGTCTGCCGTCTTGTCTGCCGTCCTGTCTGCCGTCTTGTCTGCCATCTTGTCTGCCGTCTTGTCTACCGTCTTGTATGCCGTCTTGTCTGCCGTCTTGTATGTCGTCTGGTCTGTCGTCCTGTCTGCCGTCTTGTCTGCCGTCTTGTCTGCCGTCTTGTCTGCCGTCTTGTCTGCCGTCTTGTCTGCCGTCTTGTCTGCCGTCTTGTATGTCGTCTGGTCTGTCGTCTTGTCTGCCGTCTTGTCTACCGTCTTGTCTGCCTTCTTGTCTGCCGTCTTGTCTGCCGTCTTGTCTGCCGTCTTGTCTGCCGTCTTGTCTCCCGTCTTGTCTGCCGTCTTGTGTGACGTCTTCTCTGCCGTCTTGTCTACCGTCTTGTATGCCGTCTTGTCTGCCGTCTTGTCTGCCGTCTTGTATGTCGTCTGGTCTGTCGTCCTGTCTGCCGTCTTGCCTGCCGTCTTGTCTGCCGTCTTGTCTGCCGTCTTGTCTGCCGTCTTGTCTGCCGTCCTGTCTGCCGTCTTGTCTGCCGTCTTGTCTGCCGTCTTGTCTGCCGACTTATCTGCCGTCTTGTCTGCCGTCTTCTGTCTGTCGTCTTGTCTGCCGTCTTTTCTGCCGTCTTGTCTGCCGTCTTGTCTGCCGTCTGGTCTGCCGTCTTGTCTGCCGTCTTGTTTGCCGTCTTGTCTCCCGTCTTGTCTGCCGTCTTGTCTGCCGTCTTGTCTGCCGTCTTGTCTGCCGTCTTGTCTGCCGTCTTGTCTGCCGTTTTGTCTGCCGTCTTGTCTGCCGACTTGTCTGCCGTCTTGTCTGCCGTCTTGTCTGCCGTCTTGTCTGCCGTCTTGTCTGCCGTCTTGTCTGCCGTCTTGTCTGCCGTCTTGTCTGCCGTCTTGTCTGCCGTCTTGTATGTCGTCTGGTCTGTCGTTGGTCTGTCGTCTTGTCTGCCGTCTTGTCTGCCGTCTTGTCTGCCGTCTTGTCTGCCGTCTTGTCTGCCGTCTTGTCTGCCGTTTTGTCTGCCGTCTTGTATGTCGTCTTGTATGTCGTCTTGTATGTCGTCTGGTCTGTCGTCTTGTCTGCCGTCTTGTCTGCCGTCTTGTCTGCCGTCTTGTCTGCCGTCTTGTCTGCGTCTTGTCTGCCGTCTTGTCTGCCGACTTGTCTGCCGACTTGTCTGCCGTCTTGTCTGCCGTCTTGTCTGCCGTCTTGTCTGCCGTCTTGTCTGCCGTCTTGTCTGCCGTCTTGTCTGCCGTCTTGTCTCCCGTCTTGTCTGCCGTCTTGTCTGCCGTCTTGTCTGCCGTCTTGTCTGCCGTCTTGTCTGCCGTCTTGTCTGCCGTCTTGTCTGCCGTCTTGTCTGCCGTCTTGTCTGCCGTCTTGTATGTCATCTGGTCTGTGGTCTTGTATGCCGTCTTGTCTGCCGTCTTGTCTGCCGTCTTGTCTGCCGTCTTGTCTCCCGTCTTGTCTGCCGTCTTGTCTGCCGTCTTGTCTGCCGTCTTGTCTGCCGTCTTGTCTGCCGTTTTGTCTGCCGTCTTGTCTGCCGACTTGTCTGCCGTCTTGTATGTCGTCTTGTATGTCGTCTTGTATGTCGTCTGGTCTGTCGTCTTGTCTGCCGTCTTGTCTGCCGTCTTGTCTGCCGTCTTGTCTGCCGTCTTGTATGTCGTCTTGTATGTCGTCTTGTATGTCGTCTGGTCTGTCGTCTTGTCTGCCGTCTTGTCTGCCGTCTTGTCTGCCGTCTTGTCTGCCGTCTTGTCTGCCGTCTTGTCTGCCGTCTTGTCTGCCGTCTTGTCTGCCGTCTTGTCTGCCGTCTTGTCTGCCGACTTGTATGTCGTCTTGTCTGCCGTCTTATCTGCCGTCTTGTATGTCGTCTTGTATGTCGTCTGGTCTGCCGTCTTGTCTGCCGTCTTGTCTGCCGTCTTGTCTGCCGTTTTGTCTGCCGTCTTGTCTGCCGACTTGTATGTCGTCTTGTCTGCCGTCTTATCTGCCGTCTTGTATGTCGTCTTGTATGTCGTCTGGTCTGTCGTCTTGTCTGCCGTCATGTCTGCCGTCTTGTCTGTGGTCTTGTCTGCCGTCTTGTCTGCCGTTTTGTCTGCCGTCTTATCTGCCGTCTTATCTGCCGTCTTGTCTGCCGTCTTGTCTGCCGTCTTGTATGTCGTCTTGTATGTCGTCTGGTCTGTCGTCTTGTCTGCCGTCTTGTCTGCCGTCTTGTCTGTCGTCTTTTCTGCCGTCTTGTCTGCCGTTTTGTCTGCCGTCTTGTCTGCCGTCTTGTCTGCGGTCTTGTATGTCGTCTTGTATATCGTCTGGTCTGTCGTCTTGTCTGCCGTCTTGTCTGCTGACTTGTCTGCCGTCTTGTCTGCCGTCTTGTCTGCCGTCTTGTCTGCCGTTTTGTCTGCCGTCTTGTCTGCCGACTTGTCTGCCGTCTTGTCTGCCGTCTTGTCTGCCGTCTTGTCTGCCGTCTTGTCTGCCGTCTTGTCTACCGTCTTGTCTGCCGTTTTGTCTGCCGTCTTGTCTGCCGACTTGTCTGCCGTCTTGTATGTCGTCTTGTATGTCGTCTTGTATGTCGTCTTGTCTGCCGTCTTGTCTGCTGTCTTGTCTGCCGTCTTGTCTGCCGTCTTGTCTGCCGACTTGTCTGCCGTCTTGTCTGCCGTCTTGTCTGCCGTCTTGTCTGCCGTCTTGTCTGCCGTCTTGTATGTCGTCTGGTCTGTCGTCTTGTCTGCCGTCTTGTCTGCCGTCTTGTCTGCCGTCTTGTCTGCCGTCTTGTCTGCCGTCTTGTCTGCCGTCTTGTCTGCCGTCTTGTCTGCCGTCTTGTCTGCCGTCTTGTCTGCCGTCTTGTCTGCCGTCTTGTCTGCCGTCTTGTCTGCCGTCTTGTCTGCCGTCTTGTCTGCCGTTTTGTCTGCCGTCTTGTCTGCCGACTTGTCTGCCGTCTTGTCTGCCGTCTTGTATGTCGTCTTGTATATCGTCTTGTCTGCCGTCTTGTATGTCGTCTTGTCTGCCGTATTGTCTGCCGTCTTGTCTGCCGTCTTGTCTGCCGTCTTGTCTGCCGTCTTATCTGCCGTCTTATCTGCCGTCTTGTCTGCCGTCTTGTCTGCCGTCTTGTATGTCGTCTTGTATGTCGTCTGGTCTGTCGTCTTGTCTGCCGTCTTGTCTGCCGTCTTGTCTGTGGTCTTGTCTGCCGTCTTGTCTGCCGTTTTGTCTGCCGTCTTATCTGCCGTCTTATCTGCCGTCTTGTCTGCCGTCTTGTCTGCCGTCTTGTATGTCGTCTTGTATGTCGTCTGGTCTGTCGTCTTGTCTGCCGTCTTGTCTGTCGTCTTGTCTGCCGTCTTGTCTGCCGTTTTGTGTGCCGTCTTGTCTGCCGTCTTGTCTGCCGTCTTGTTTGTCGTCTTGTATATCGTCTGGTCTGTCGTCTTGTCTGCCGTCTTGTCTGCCGTCTTGTCTGCCGTCTTGTCTGCCGTCTTGTCTGCCGTCTTGTCTGCCGTCTTGTCTGCCGTCTTGTCTGCCGTCTTGTCTGCCGTCTTGTCTGCCGTCTTGTCTGCCGTCTTGTCGGCCGTCTTGTCTGCCGTCTTGTCTGCCGTCTTGTCTGCCGTCTTGTCTGCCGTTTTGTCTGCCGTCTTGTCTGCCGTTTTGTCTGCCGTCTTGTCTGCCGACTTGTATGTCGTCTTGTCTGCCGTCTTGTCTGCCGTCTTGTATGTCGTCTTGTATGTCGTCTTGTCTGTCGTCTTGTCTGCCGTCATGTCTGCCGTCTTGTCTGCCGTCTTGTCTGCCGTCTTATCTGCCGTCATGTCTGCCGTCTTGTCTGTGGTCTTGTCTGCCGTTTTGTCTGCCGTCTTATCTGCCGTCTTATCTGCCGTCTTGTCTGCCGTCTTGTCTGCCGTCTTGTATGTCGTCTTGTATGTCGTCTGGTCTGTCGTCTTGTCTGCCGTCTTGTCTGTCGTCTTGTCTGCCGTCTTGTCTGCCGTTTTGTGTGCCGTCTTGTCTGCCGTCTTGTCTGCCGTCTTGTTTGTCGTCTTGTATATCGTCTGGTCTGTCGTCTTGTCTGCCGTCTTGTCTGTTGTCTTGTCTGCCGTCTTGTCTGCCGTTTTGTGTGCCGTCTTGTCTGCCGTCTTGTCTGCCGTCTTGTCTGCCGTCTTGTCTGCCGTCTTGTATGTCGTTTGGTCTGTCGTCTGGACTGTCTTCTTGTCTGCCGTCTTGTCTGCCGTCTTGTCTGCCGTCTTGTCTGCCGTCTTGTCTGCCGTCTTCTCTGCCGTCTTGTCAACCGTCTTGTCTGCCGTCTTGTATGTCGTCTGGTCTGTCGTCCTGTCTTCCGTCTTGTCTACCGTCTTGTATGCCGTCTTGTCTGCCGTCTTGTATGTCGTCTGGTCTGTCGTCCTGTCTGCCGTCTTGTCTGCCGTCTTGTCTGCCGTCTTATCTGCCGTCTTGTCTGCCGTCTGGTCTGTCGTCCTGTCTGCCGTCTTGTCTGCCGTCTTGTCTGCCTTCTTGTCTGCCGTCTTGTCTGCCGTCTTGTCTGCCGTCTTGTATGGCTTCTGGTCTGTCGTCTTGTCTGCCGTCTTGTATGCCGTCTTGTCTGCCGTCCTGTCTGCCGTCTTGTCTACCGTCTTGTATGCCGTCTTGTCTGCCGTCTTCTCTGCCGTCTTGTCTACCGTCTTGTATGCCGTCTTGTATGTCGTCTGGTCTGTCGTCCTGTCTGCCGTCTTGTGTGACGTCTTGTCTGCCGTCTTGTCTACCGTCTTGTATGCCGTCTTGTCTGCCGTCTTGTATGTCGTCTGGTCTGTCGTCCTGTCTGCCGTCTTGTCTGCCGTCTTGTCTGCCGTCTTGTCTGCCGTCTTGTCTGCCGTCTTGTCTGCCGTCCTGTCTGCCGTCTTATCTGCCGTCTTGTCTGCCGTCTTGTCTGCCGTCTTGTATGTCGTCTGGTCTGTCGTCCTGTCTGCCGTCTTGTGTGACGTCTTGTCTGCCGTCTTGTCTACCGTCTTGTCTGCCGTCTTGTATGTCGTCTGGTCTGTCGTCCTGTCTGCCGTCTTGTCTGCCGTCTTGTATGGCTTCTGGTCTGTCGTCCTGTCTGCCGTCTTGTCTGCCGTCTTGTATGTCGTCTGGTCTGTCGTCCTGTCTGCCGTCTTGTCTGCCGTCTTGTCTGCCGTCTTGTCTGCCGTCCTGTCTGCCGTCTTGTCTGCCGTCTTGTCTGCCGTCTTCTCTGCAGTCTTGTCTACCGTCTTGTCTGCCGTCTTGTATGTCGTCTGGTCTGTCGTCCTGTCTGCCGTCTTGTCTGCCGTCTTGTCTGCCGTCTTGTCTGCCGTCCTGTCTGCCGTCCTGTCTGCCGTCCTGTCTGCCGTCCTGTCTGCCGTCTTGTCTGCCGTCTTGTCTGCCGTCTTGTCTGCCGTCTTGTCTACCGTCTTGTATGCCGTCTTGTCTGCCGTCTTGTATGTCGTCTGGTCTGTCGTCCTGTCTGCCGTCTTGTCTGCCGTCTTGTATGTCGTCTGGTCTGTCGTCCTGTCTGCCGTCTTGTCTGCCGTCTTGTCTGCCGTCTTGTCTGCCTTCTTGTCTGCCGTCTTGTCTGCCGTCTTGTCTGCCGTCTTGTCTGCCTTCTTGTCTGCCGTCTTGTCTGCCGTCTTGTCTGCCGTCTTTTCTGCCGTCTTCTTGCCGTCTTGTCTACCGTCTTGTATGCCGTCTTGTCTGTCGTCTTGTCTGCCGTCTTGTATGTCTTCTGGTCTGTCGTCCTGTCTGCCGTCTTGTCTGCCGTCTTGTCTGCTGTCCTGTCTGCCGTCTTGTCTGCCATCTTGTCTGCCGTCTTGTCTGCCGTCTTGTCTGCCGTCTTGTCTGCCGTCTTGTATGTCGTTTGGTCTGTCGTCTGGACTGTCGTCTTGTCTGCCGTCTTGTCTGCCGCCTTGTCTGCCATCTTGTCTGCCGTCTTGTCTGCCGTCTTGTCTGCCGTCTTCTCTGCCGTCTTGTCAACCGTCTTGTCTGCCGTCTTGTATGTCGTCTGGTCTGTCGTCCTGTCTGCCGTCTTGTCTACCGTTTTGTCTGCCGTCTTGTCTGCCGTCTTGTCTGCCGTCTTGTCTGCCGTCTTGTCTGCCGTCTTGTCTGCCGTCTTGTCTGCCGTCTTGTCTGCCGTCTTCTCTGCCGTCTTGTCTACCGTCTTGTATGCCGTCTTGTCTGCCGTCTTGTATGGCTTCTGGTCTGTCGTCCTGTCTGCCGTCTTGTCTGCCGTCTTATCTGCCGTCTTGTCTGCCGTCTTGTCTGCCGTCCTGTCTGCCGTGTTGTCTGCCATCTTGTCTGCCGTCTTGTCTGCCGTCTTGTCTGCCGTCTTGTCTACCGTCTTGTCTGCCGTCTTGTCTGCCGTCTTGTGTGCCGTCTTGTGTGCCGTCTTGTCTGCCGATTTATCTGCCGTCTTGTCTGCCGTCTTGTCTGCCGAGTTGTCTGCCGTCTTGTCTGCCGTCTTGTATGTCGTTTGGTCTGTCGTCTGGACTGTCGTCTTGTCTGCCGTCTTGTCTGCCGTCTTGTCTGCCGTCTTGTCTGCCGTCTTGTCTGCCGTCTTGTCTGCCGTCTTGTCTGCCGTCTTGTCTGCCGTCTTGTCTGCCGTCTTGTCTGCCGTCTTCTCTGCCGTCTTGTCAACCGTCTTGTCTGCCGTCTTGTATGTCGTCTGGTCTGTCGTCCTGTCTGCCGTCTTGTCTACCGTCTTGTATGCCGTGTTCTCTGCCGTCCTGTCTGCCGTCTTGTCTGCCGTCTTGTCTGCCGTCTTATCTGCCGTCTTGTCTGCCGTCTTCTCTGCCGTCTTGTCTACTGTCTTGTATGCCGTCTTGTCTGCCGTCTTGTATGCCGTCTTGTCTGCCGTCTTGTATGGCTTCTGGTCTGTCGTCCTGTCTGCCGTCTTGTCTGCCGTCTTGTCTGCCGTCTTGTCTGCCGTCCTGTCTGCCGTCTTGTCTGCCATCTTGTCTGCCGTCTTGTCTACCGTCTTGTATGCCGTCTTGTCTGCCGTCTTGTATGTCGTCTGGTCTGTCGTCCTGTCTGCCGTCTTGTCTGCCGTCTGGTCTGCCGTCTTGTCTGCCGTCTTGTCTGCCGTCTTCTCTGCCGTCTTGTCTACCGTCTTGTATGCCGTCTTGTCTGCCGTCTTGTATGGCTTCTGGTCTGTCGTCCTGTCTGCCGTCTTGTCTGCCGTCTTGTCTGCCGTCTTGTCTGCCGTCTTGTCTGCCGTCTTGTCTGCCGTCCTGTCTGCCGTGTTGTCTGCCATCTTGTCTGCCGTCTTGTCTGCCGTCTTGTCTGCCGTCTTGTCTACCGTCTTGTCTGCCGTCTTGTCTGCCGTCTTGTGTGCCGTCTTGTGTGCCGTCTTGTCTGCCGATTTATCTGCCGTCTTGTCTGCCGTCTTGTCTGCCGTGTTGTCTGCCGTCTTGTCTGCCGTCTTGTATGTCGTTTGGTCTGTCGTCTGGACTGTCGTCTTGTCTGCCGTCTTGTCTGCCGTCTTGTCTGCCGTCTTGTCTGCCGTCTTGTCTGCCGTCTTGTCTGCCGTCTTCTCTGCCGTCTTGTCTGCCGTCTGGTCTGCCGTCTTGTCTGCCGTCTTGTCTGCCGTCTTCTCTGCCGTCTTGTCTGCCGTCTTGTCTGCCGTCTTGTCTGCCGTCTTGTCTGCCGTCTTCTCTGCCGTCTTGTCAAACGTCTTGTCTGCCGTCTTGTATGTCGTCTGGTCTGTCGTCCTGTCTGCCGTCTTGTCTACCGTTTTGTCTGCCGTCTTGTCTGCCGTCTTGTCTGCCGTCTGGTCTGCCGTCTTGTCTGCCGTCTTGTCTGCCGTCTTCTCTGCCGTCTTGTCTACCGTCTTGTATGCCGTCTTGTCTGCCGTCTTGTATGGCTTCTGGTCTGTCGTCCTGTCTGCCGTCTTGTCTGCCGTCTTGTCTGCCGTCTTGTCTGCCGTCTTGTCTGCCGTCTTGTCTGCCGTCCTGTCTGCCGTGTTGTCTGCCATCTTGTCTGCCGTCTTGTCTGCCGTCTTGTCTGCCGTCTTGTCTGCCGTCTTGTCTGCCGTCTTGTCTGCCGTCTTGTGTGCCGTCTTGTGTGCCGTCTTGTCTGCCGATTTATCTGCCGTCTTGTCTGCCGTCTTGTCTGCCGTGTTGTCTGCCGTCTTGTCTGCCGTCTTGTATGTCGTTTGGTCTGTCGTCTGGACTGTCGTCTTGTCTGCCGTCTTGTCTGCCGTCTTGTCTGCCGTCTTGTCTGCCGTCTTGTCTGCCGTCTTGTCTGCCGTCTTCTCTGCCGTCTTGTCAAACGTCTTGTCTGCCGTCTTGTATGTCGTCTGGTCTGTCGTCCTGTCTGCCGTCTTGTCTACCGTCTTGTCTGCCGTGTTGTCTGCCGTCCTGTCTGCCGTCTTATCTGCCGTCTTGTCTGCCGTCTTATCTGCCGTCTTGTCTGCCGTCTTCTCTGCCGTCTTGTCTACTGTCTTGTATGCCGTCTTGTCTGCCGTCTTGTATGCCGTCTTGTCTGCCGTCTTGTATGGCTTCTGGTCTGTCGTCCTGTCTGCCGTCTTGTCTGCCGTCTTGTCTGCCGTCTTGTCTGCCGTCCTGTCTGCCGTCTTGTCTGCCATCTTGTCTGCCGTCTTGTCTACCGTCTTGTATGCCGTCTTGTCTGCCGTCTTGTATGTCGTCTGGTCTGTCGTCCTGTCTGCCGTCTTGTCTGCCGTCTTGTCTGCCGTCTTGTCTGCCGTCTTGTCTGCCGTCTTGTATGTCGTCTTGTCTGCCGTCTTGTCTCCCGTCTTGTCTGCCGTCTTGTCTGCCGTCTTGTGTGACGTCTTCTCTGCCGTCTTGTCTACCGTCTTGTATGCCGTCTTGTCTGCCGTCTTGTATGTCGTCTGGTCTGTCGTCCTGTCTGCCGTCTTGTCTACCGTCTTGTCTGCCGTGTTGTCTGCCGTCCTGTCTGCCGTCTTATCTGCCGTCTTGTCTGCCGTCTTATCTGCCGTCTTGTCTGCCGTCTTCTCTGCCGTCTTGTCTACTGTCTTGTATGCCGTCTTGTCTGCCGTCTTGTATGCCGTCTTGTCTGCCGTCTTGTATGGCTTCTGGTCTGTCGTCCTGTCTGCCGTCTTGTCTGCCGTCTTGTCTGCCTTCTTGTCTGCCGTCTTGTCTGCCGTCTTGTCTGCCGTCTTGTCTGCCGTCTTGTCTCCCGTCTTGTCTGCCGTCTTGTCTGCCGTCTTGTGTGACGTCTTCTCTGCCGTCTTGTCTACCGTCTTGTATGCCGTCTTGTCTGCCGTCTTGTCTGCCGTCTTGTATGTCGTCTGGTCTGTCGTCCTGTCTGCCGTCTTGCCTGCCGTCTTGTCTGCCGTCTTGTCTGCCGTCTTGTCTGCCGTCTTGTCTGCCGTCCTGTCTGCCGTCTTGTCTGCCGTCTTGTCTGCCGTCTTGTCTGCCGACTTATCTGCCGTCTTGTCTGCCGTCTTCTGTCTGTCGTCTTGTCTGCCGTCTTTTCTGCCGTCTTGTCTGCCGTCTTGTCTGCCGTCTGGTCTGCCGTCTTGTCTGCCGTCTTGTTTGCCGTCTTGTCTCCCGTCTTGTCTGCCGTCTTGTCTGCCGTCTTGTCTGCCGTCTTGTCTGCCGTCTTGTCTGCCGTCTTGTCTGCCGTTTTGTCTGCCGTCTTGTCTGCCGACTTGTCTGCCGTCTTGTCTGCCGTCTTGTCTGCCGTCTTGTCTGCCGTCTTGTCTGCCGTCTTGTCTGCCGTCTTGTCTGCCGTCTTGTCTGCCGTCTTGTCTGCCGTCTTGTATGTCGTCTGGTCTGTCGTTGGTCTGTCGTCTTGTCTGCCGTCTTGTCTGCCGTCTTGTCTGCCGTCTTGTCTGCCGTCTTGTCTGCCGTCTTGTCTGCCGTTTTGTCTGCCGTCTTGTATGTCGTCTTGTATGTCGTCTTGTATGTCGTCTGGTCTGTCGTCTTGTCTGCCGTCTTGTCTGCCGTCTTGTCTGCCGTCTTGTCTGCCGTCTTGTCTGCGTCTTGTCTGCCGTCTTGTCTGCCGACTTGTCTGCCGACTTGTCTGCCGTCTTGTCTGCCGTCTTGTCTGCCGTCTTGTCTGCCGTCTTGTCTGCCGTCTTGTCTGCCGTCTTGTCTGCCGTCTTGTCTCCCGTCTTGTCTGCCGTCTTGTCTGCCGTCTTGTCTGCCGTCTTGTCTGCCGTCTTGTCTGCCGTCTTGTCTGCCGTCTTGTCTGCCGTCTTGTCTGCCGTCTTGTCTGCCGTCTTGTCTGCCGTCTTGTATGTCATCTGGTCTGTGGTCTTGTATGCCGTCTTGTCTGCCGTCTTGTCTGCCGTCTTGTCTGCCGTCTTGTCTCCCGTCTTGTCTGCCGTCTTGTCTGCCGTCTTGTCTGCCGTCTTGTCTGCCGTCTTGTCTGCCGTCTTGTCTGCCGTTTTGTCTGCCGTCTTGTCTGCCGACTTGTCTGCCGTCTTGTATGTCGTCTTGTATGTCGTCTGGTCTGTCGTCTTGTCTGCCGTCTTGTCTGCCGTCTTGTCTGCCGTCTTGTCTGCCGTCTTGTCTGCCGTCTTGTCTGCCGTCTTGTCTGCCGTCTTGTCTGCCGTCTTGTCTGCCGTCTTTTCTGCCGTCTTGTCTGCCGTTTTGTCTGCCGTCTTGTCTGCCGACTTGTATGTCGTCTTGTCTGCCGTCTTATTTGCCGTCTTGTATGTCGTCTTGTATGTCGTCTGGTCTGTCGTCTTGTCTGCCGTCATGTCTGCCGTCTTGTCTGTGGTCTTGTCTGCCGTCTTGTCTGCCGTTTTGTCTGCCGTCTTATCTGCCGTCTTATCTGCCGTCTTGTCTGCCGTCTTGTCTGCCGTCTTGTATGTCGTCTTGTATGTCGTCTGGTCTGTCGTCTAGTCTGCCGTCTTGTCTGCCGTCTTGTCTGTCGTCTTTTCTGCCGTCTTGTCTGCCGTTTTGTCTGCCGTCTTGTCTGCCGTCTTGTCTGCGGTCTTGTATGTCGTCTTGTATATCGTCTGGTCTGTCGTCTTGTCTGCCGTCTTGTCTGCTGACTTGTCTGCCGTCTTGTCTGCCGTCTTGTCTGCCGTCTTGTCTGCCGTTTTGTCTGCCGTCTTGTCTGCCGACTTGTCTGCCGTCTTGTCTGCCGTCTTGTCTGCCGTCTTGTCTGCCGTCTTGTCTGCCGTCTTGTCTACCGTCTTGTCTGCCGTTTTGTCTGCCGTCTTGTCTGCCGACTTGTCTGCCGTCTTGTATGTCGTCTTGTATGTCGTCTTGTCTGCCGTCTTGTCTGCTGTCTTGTCTGCCGTTTTGTCTGCCGTCTTGTCTGCCGACTTGTCTGCCGTCTTGTCTGCCGTCTTGTCTGTCGTCTTGTCTGCCGTCTTGTCTGCCGTCTTGTCTGCCGTCTTGTATGTCGTCTGGTCTGTCGTCTTGTCTGCCGTCTTGTCTGCCGTCTTGTCTGCCGTCTTGTCTGCCGTCTTGTCTGCCGTCTTGTCTGCCGTCTTGTCTGCCGTCTTGTCTGCCGTCTTGTCTGCCGTCTTGTCTGCCGTCTTGTCTGCCGTCTTGTCTGCCGTTTTGTCTGCCGTCTTGTCTGCCGACTTGTCTGCCGTCTTGTCTGCCGTCTTGTATGTCGTCTTGTATATCGTCTTGTCTGCCGTCTTGTATGTCGTCTTGTCTGCCGTATTGTCTGCCGTCTTGTCTGCCGTCTTGTCTGCCGTCTTGTCTGCCGTCTTATCTGCCGTCTTATCTGCCGTCTTGTCTGCCGTCTTGTCTGCCGTCTTGTATGTCGTCTTGTATGTCGTCTGGTCTGTCGTCTTGTCTGCCGTCTTGTCTGCCGTCTTGTCTGTGGTCTTGTCTGCCGTCTTGTCTGCCGTTTTGTCTGCCGTCTTATCTGCCGTCTTATCTGCCGTCTTGTCTGCCGTCTTGTCTGCCGTCTTGTATGTCGTCTTGTATGTCGTCTGGTCTGTCGTCTTGTCTGCCGTCTTGTCTGTCGTCTTGTCTGCCGTCTTGTCTGCCGTTTTGTGTGCCGTCTTGTCTGCCGTCTTGTCTGCCGTCTTGTTTGTCGTCTTGTATATCGTCTGGTCTGTCGTCTTGTCTGCCGTCTTGTCTGCCGTCTTGTCTGCCGTCTTGTCTGCCGTCTTGTCTGCCGTCTTGTCTGCCGTCTTGTCTGCCGTCTTGTCTGCCGTCTTGTCTGCCGTCTTGTCTGCCGTCTTGTATGTCATCTGGTCTGTGGTTTTGTATGCCGTCTTGTCTGCCGTCTTGTCTGCCGTCTTGTCTGCCGTTTTGTCTGCCGTCTTGTCTGCCGACTTGTCTGCCGTCTTGTATGTCGTCTTGTATGTCGTCTTGTATGTCGTCTGGTCTGTCGTCTTGTCTGCCGTCTTGTCTGCCGTCTTGTCTGCCGTCTTGTCTGCCGTCTTGTCTGCCGTCTTGTCTGCCGTCTTGTCTGCCGTCTTGTCTGCCGTCTTGTCGGCCGTCTTGTCTGCCGTCTTGTCTGCCGTCTTGTCTGCCGTCTTGTCTGCCGTTTTGTCTGCCGTCTTGTCTGCCGTTTTGTCTGCCGTCTTGTCTGCCGACTTGTATGTCGTCTTGTCTGCCGTCTTGTCTGCCGTCTTGTATGTCGTCTTGTATGTCGTCTTGTCTGTCGTCTTGTCTGCCGTCATGTCTGCCGTCTTGTCTGCCGTCTTGTCTGCCGTCATGTCTGCCGTCATGTCTGCCGTCTTGTCTGTGGTCTTGTCTGCCGTTTTGTCTGCCGTCTTATCTGCCGTCTTATCTGCCGTCTTGTCTGCCGTCTTGTCTGCCGTCTTGTATGTCGTCTTGTATGTCATCTGTTCTGTCGTTTTGTCTGCCGTCTTGTCTGTTGTCTTGTCTGCTGTCTTGTCTTCCGTTTTGTGTGCCGTCTTGTCTGCCGTCTTGTCTGCCGTCTTGTTTGTCGTCTTGTATATCGTCTGGTCTGTCGTCTTGTCTGCCGTCTTGTCTGCCGTCTTGTCTGCCGTCTTGTCTGCCGTCTTGTCTGCCGTCTTGTCTGCCGTCTTGTCTGCCGTCTTGTCTGCCGTCTTGTATGTCATCTGGTCTGTGGTTTTGTATGCCGTCTTGTCTGCCGTCTTGTCTGCCGTCTTGTCTGCCGTCTTGTCTGCCGTTTTGTCTGCCGTCTTGTCTGCCGACTTGTCTGCCGTCTTGTATGTCGTCTTGTATGTTGTCTTGTATGTCGTCTGGTCTGTCGTCTTGTCTGCCGTCTTGTCTGCCGTCTTGTCTGCCGTCTTGTCTGCCGTCTTGTCTGCCGTCTTGTCTGCCGTCTTGTCTGCCGTCTTGTCTGCCGTCTTGTCGGCCGTCTTGTCTGCCGTCTTGTCTGCCGTCTTGTCTGCCGTCTTGTCTGCCGTTTTGTCTGCCGTCTTGTCTGCCGTTTTGTCTGCCGTCTTGTCTGCCGACTTGTATGTCGTCTTGTCTGCCGTCTTGTCTGCCGTCTTGTATGTCGTCTTGTATGTCGTCTTGTCTGTCGTCTTGTCTGCCGTCATGTCTGCCGTCTTGTCTGCCGTCTTGTCTGCCGTCATGTCTGCCGTCATGTCTGCCGTCTTGTCTGTGGTCTTGTCTGCCGTTTTGTCTGCCGTCTTATCTGCCGTCTTATCTGCCGTCTTGTCTGCCGTCTTGTATGTCGTCTTGTATGTCGTCTTGTCTGTTGTCTTGTCTGCCGTCTTGTCTGCCGTCTTGTCTGCCGTCTTGTATGTCGTCTTGTATATCGTCTGGTCTGTCGTCTTGTCTGCCGTCTTGTCTGCCGTCTTGTCTGCCGTCTTGTCTGCCGTCTTGTCTGCCGTCTTGTCTGCCGACTTGTCTGCCGTCTTGTCTGCCGACTTGTCTGCCGTCTTGTCTGCCGTCTTGTCTGCCGTCTTGTCTGCCGTTTTGTCTGCCGTCTTGTCTGCCGACTTGTCTGCCGTCTTGTCTGCCGTCTTGTCTGCCGTCTTGTCTGCCGTCTTGTCTGCCGTCTTGTCTACCGTCTTGTCTGCCGTTTTGTCTGCCGTCTTGTCTGCCGACTTGTCTGCCGTCTTGTATGTCGTCTTGTATGTCGTTTTGTCTGCCGTCTTGTATGTCGTCTTGTATGTCGTCTTGTCTGTCGTCTTGTCTGCCGTCATGTCTGCCGTCTTGTCTGCCGTCTTGTCTGCCGTCATGTCTGCCGTCTTGTCTGCCGTCTTGTATGTCGTCTTGTATGTCGTCTTGTCTGTCGTCTTGTCTGCCGTCATGTCTGCCGTCTTGTCTGCCGTCTTGTCTGCCGTCATGTCTGCCGTCATGTCTGCCGTCTTGTCTGTGGTCTTGTCTGCCGTTTTGTCTGCCGTCTTATCTGCCGTCTTATCTGCCGTCTTGTCTGCCGTCTTGTCTGCCGTCTTGTATGTCGTCTTGTATGTCGTCTTGTCTGTCGTCTGGTCTGTCGTCTTGTCTGCCGTCTTGTCTGCCGTCTTGTCTGTCGTCTTGTCTGCCGTCTTGTCTGCCGTTTTGTCTGCCGTCTTGTCTGCCGTCTTGTCTGCCGTCTTGTATGTCGTCTTGTATATCGTCTGGTCTGTCGTCTTGTCTGCCGTCTTGTCTGCCGTCTTGTCTGCCGTCTTGTCTGCCGTCTTGTCTGCCGTCTTGTCTGCCGACTTGTCTGCCGTCTTGTCTGCCGACTTGTCTGCCGTCTTGTCTGCCGTCTTGTCTGCCGTCTTGTCTGCCGTTTTGTCTGCCGTCTTGTCTGCCGACTTGTCTGCCGTCTTGTCTGCCGTCTTGTCTGCCGTCTTGTCTGCCGTCTTGTCTGCCGTCTTGTCTACCGTCTTGTCTGCCGTTTTGTCTGCCGTCTTGTCTGCCGACTTGTCTGCCGTCTTGTATGTCGTATTGTATGTCGTCTTGTCTGCCGTCTTGTCTGCCGTCTTGTCTGCCGTCTTGTCTGCCGTCTTGTCTGCCGTTTTGTCTGTCGTCTTGTCTGCCGTCTTGTCTGCCGTCTTGTCTGTGGTCTTGTCTGCCGTCTTGTCTGCCGTCTTGTCTGCCGTTTTGTCTGCCGTCTTATCTGCCGTCTTATCTGCCGTCTTGTCTGCCGTCTTGTCTGCCGTCTTGTATGTCGTCTGGTCTGTCGTCTTATCTGCCGTCTTGTCTGCCGTCTTGTCTGCCGTCTTGTATGTCGTCTTGTATGTCGTCTTGTATGTCGTCTGGTCTGTCGTCTTGTCTGCCGTCTTGTCTGCCGTCTTGTCTGCCGTCTTGTCTGCCGTTTTGTCTGCCGTCTTATCTGCCGTCTTATCTGCCGTCTTGTCTGCCGTCTTGTCTGCCGTCTTGTCTGCCGTCTTGTATGTCGTCTTGTATGTCGTCTGGTCTGTCGTCTTGTCTGCCGTCTTGTCTGTCGTCTTGTCTGCCGTCTTGTCTGCCGTTTTGTGTGCCGTCTTGTCTGCCGTCTTGTCTGCCGTCTTGTTTGTCGTCTTGTATATCGTCTGGTCTGTCGTCTTGTCTGCCGTCTTGTCTGCCGTCTTGTCTGCCGTCTTGTCTGCCGTCTTGTCTGCCGTCTTGTCTGCCGTCTTGTCTGCCGTCTTGTCTGCCGTCTTGTATGTCATCTGGTCTGTGGTTTTGTATGCCGTCTTGTCTGCCGTCTTGTCTGCCGTCTTGTCTGCCGTCTTGTCTGCCGTTTTGTCTGCCGTCTTGTCTGCCGACTTGTCTGCCGTCTTGTATGTCGTCTTGTATGTCGTCTTGTATGTCGTCTGGTCTGTCGTCTTGTCTGCCGTCTTGTCTGCCGTCTTGTCTGCCGTCTTGTCTGCCGTCTTGTCTGCCGTCTTGTCTGCCGTCTTGTCTGCCGTCTTGTCTGCCGTCTTGTCTGCCGTCTTGTCTGCCGTCTTGTCTGCCGTCTTGTCTGCCGTCTTGTCTGCCGTTTTGTCTGCCGTCTTGTCTGCCGTTTTGTCTGCCGTCTTGTCTGCCGACTTGTATGTCGTCTTGTCTGCCGTCTTGTCTGCCGTCTTGTATGTCGTCTTGTATGTCGTCTTGTCTGTCGTCTTGTCTGCCGTCATGTCTGCCGTCTTGTCTGCCGTCTTGTCTGCCGTCATGTCTGCCGTCATGTCTGCCGTCTTGTCTGTGGTCTTGTCTGCCGTTTTGTCTGCCGTCTTATCTGCCGTCTTATCTGCCGTCTTGTCTGCCGTCTTGTCTGCCGTCTTGTATGTCGTCTTGTATGTCGTCTTGTCTGTCGTCTGGTCTGTCGTCTTGTCTGCCGTCTTGTCTGCCGTCTTGTCTGTCGTCTTGTCTGCCGTCTTGTCTGCCGTTTTGTCTGCCGTCTTGTCTGCCGTCTTGTCTGCCGTCTTGTATGTCGTCTTGTATATCGTCTGGTCTGTCGTCTTGTCTGCCGTCTTGTCTGCCGTCTTGTCTGCCGTCTTGTCTGCCGTCTTGTCTGCCGTCTTGTCTGCCGACTTGTCTGCCGTCTTGTCTGCCGTCTTGTCTGCCGTCTTGTCTGCCTTCTTGTCTGCCGTCTTGTCTGCCGTCTTGTCTGCCGTCTTGTCTGCCGTCTTGTCTCCCGTCTTGTCTGCCGTCTTGTCTGCCGTCTTGTGTGACGTCTTCTCTGCCGTCTTGTCTACCGTCTTGTATGCCGTCTTGTCTGCCGTCTTGTCTGCCGTCTTGTATGTCGTCTGGTCTGTCGTCCTGTCTGCCGTCTTGCCTGCCGTCTTGTCTGCCGTCTTGTCTGCCGTCTTGTCTGCCGTCTTGTCTGCCGTCCTGTCTGCCGTCTTGTCTGCCGTCTTGTCTGCCGTCTTGTCTGCCGACTTATCTGCCGTCTTGTCTGCCGTCTTCTGTCTGTCGTCTTGTCTGCCGTCTTTTCTGCCGTCTTGTCTGCCGTCTTGTCTGCCGTCTGGTCTGCCGTCTTGTCTGCCGTCTTGTCTGCGTCTTGTCTGCCGTCTTGTCTGCCGTCTTGTCTGCCGTCCTGTCTGCCGTCTTGTCTGCCATCTTGTCTGCCGTCTTGTCTGCCGTCTTGTCTGCCGTCTTGTATGTCGTCTGGTCTGTCGTCTTGTCTGCCGTCTTGTCTGCCGTCTTGTCTGCCTTCTTGTCTGCCGTCTTGTCTGCCGTCTTGTCTGCCGTCTTGTCTGCCGTCTTGTCTCCCGTCTTGTCTGCCGTCTTGTCTGCCGTCTTGTGTGACGTCTTCTCTGCCGTCTTGTCTACCGTCTTGTATGCCGTCTTGTCTGCCGTCTTGTCTGCCGTCTTGTATGTCGTCTGGTCTGTCGTCCTGTCTGCCGTCTTGCCTGCCGTCTTGTCTGCCGTCTTGTCTGCCGTCTTGTCTGCCGTCTTGTCTGCCGTCCTGTCTGCCGTCTTGTCTGCCGTCTTGTCTGCCGTCTTGTCTGCCGACTTATCTGCCGTCTTGTCTGCCGTCTTCTGTCTGTCGTCTTGTCTGCCGTCTTTTCTGCCGTCTTGTCTGCCGTCTTGTCTGCCGTCTGGTCTGCCGTCTTGTCTGCCGTCTTGTTTGCCGTCTTGTCTCCCGTCTTGTCTGCCGTCTTGTCTGCCGTCTTGTCTGCCGTCTTGTCTGCCGTCTTGTCTGCCGTCTTGTCTGCCGTTTTGTCTGCCGTCTTGTCTGCCGACTTGTCTGCCGTCTTGTCTGCCGTCTTGTCTGCCGTCTTGTCTGCCGTCTTGTCTGCCGTCTTGTCTGCCGTCTTGTCTGCCGTCTTGTCTGCCGTCTTGTATGTCGTCTGGTCTGTCGTTGGTCTGTCGTCTTGTCTGCCGTCTTGTCTGCCGTCTTGTCTGCCGTCTTGTCTGCCGTCTTGTCTGCCGTCTTGTCTGCCGTTTTGTCTGCCGTCTTGTATGTCGTCTTGTATGTCGTCTTGTATGTCGTCTGGTCTGTCGTCTTGTCTGCCGTCTTGTCTGCCGTCTTGTCTGCCGTCTTGTCTGCCGTCTTGTCTGCGTCTTGTCTGCCGTCTTGTCTGCCGACTTGTCTGCCGACTTGTCTGCCGTCTTGTCTGCCGTCTTGTCTGCCGTCTTGTCTGCCGTCTTGTCTGCCGTCTTGTCTGCCGTCTTGTCTGCCGTCTTGTCTCCCGTCTTGTCTGCCGTCTTGTCTGCCGTCTTGTCTGCCGTCTTGTCTGCCGTCTTGTCTGCCGTCTTGTCTGCCGTCTTGTCTGCCGTCTTGTATGTCATCTGGTCTGTGGTCTTGTATGCCGTCTTGTCTGCCGTCTTGTCTGCCGTCTTGTCTCCCGTCTTGTCTGCCGTCTTGTCTGCCGTCTTGTCTGCCGTCTTGTCTGCCGTCTTGTCTGCCGTTTTGTCTGCCGTCTTGTCTGCCGACTTGTCTGCCGTCTTATCTGCCGTCTTGTATGTCGTCTTGTATGTCGTCTGGTCTGTCGTCTTGTCTGCCGTCATGTCTGCCGTCTTGTCTGTGGTCTTGTCTGCCGTCTTGTCTGCCGTTTTGTCTGCCGTCTTATCTGCCGTCTTATCTGCCGTCTTGTCTGCCGTCTTGTCTGCCGTCTTGTCTGCCGTCTTGTATGTCGTCTTGTATGTCGTCTGGTCTGTCGTCTTGTCTGCCGTCTTGTCTGCCGTCTTGTCTGTCGTCTTTTCTGCCGTCTTGTCTGCCGTTTTGTCTGCCGTCTTGTCTGCCGTCTTGTCTGCGGTCTTGTATGTCGTCTTGTATATCGTCTGGTCTGTCGTCTTGTCTGCCGTCTTGTCTGCTGACTTGTCTGCCGTCTTGTCTGCCGTCTTGTCTGCCGTCTTGTCTGCCGTTTTGTCTGCCGTCTTGTCTGCCGACTTGTCGGCCGTCTTGTCTGCCGTCTTGTCTGCCGTCTTGTCTGCCGTCTTGTCTGCCGTCTTGTCTACCGTCTTGTCTGCCGTTTTGTCTGCCGTCTTGTCTGCCGACTTGTCTGCCGTCTTGTATGTCGTCTTGTATGTCGTCTTGTCTGCCGTCTTGTCTGCTGTCTTGTCTGCCGTTTTGTCTGCCGTCTTGTCTGCCGACTTGTCTGCCGTCTTGTCTGCCGTCTTGTCTGTCGTCTTGTCTGCCGTCTTGTCTGCCGTCTTGTCTGCCGTCTTGTATGTCGTCTGGTCTGTCGTCTTGTCTGCCGTCTTGTCTGCCGTCTTGTCTGCCGTCTTGTCTGCCGTCTTGTCTGCCGTCTTGTCTGCCGTCTTGTCTGCCGTCTTGTCTGCCGTCTTGTCTGCCGTCTTGTCTGCCGTCTTGTCTGCCGTTATGTCTGCCGTCTTGTCTGCCGACTTGTCTGCCGTCTTGTCTGCCGTCTTGTATGTCGTCTTGTATATCGTCTTGTCTGCCGTCTTGTATGTCGTCTTGTCTGCCGTATTGTCTGCCGTCTTGTCTGCCGTCTTGTCTGCCGTCTTGTCTGCCGTCTTATCTGCCGTCTTATCTGCCGTCTTGTCTGCCGTCTTGTCTGCCGTCTTGTATGTCGTCTTGTATGTCGTCTGGTCTGTCGTCTTGTCTGCCGTCTTGTCTGCCGTCTTGTCTGTGGTCTTGTCTGCCGTCTTGTCTGCCGTTTTGTCTGCCGTCTTATCTGCCGTCTTATCTGCCGTCTTGTCTGCCGTCTTGTCTGCCGTCTTGTATGTCGTCTTGTATGTCGTCTGGTCTGTCGTCTTGTCTGCCGTCTTGTCTGTCGTCTTGTCTGCCGTCTTGTCTGCCGTTTTGTCTGCCGTCTTGTCTGCCGTCTTGTCTGCCGTCTTGTTTGTCGTCTTGTATATCGTCTGGTCTGTCGTCTTGTCTGCCGTCTTGTCTGCCGTCTTGTCTGCCGTCTTGTCTGCCGTCTTGTCTGCCGTCTTGTCTGCCGTCTTGTCTGCCGTCTTGTATGTCATCTGGTCTGTGGTTTTGTATGCCGTCTTGTCTGCCGTCTTGTCTGCCGTCTTGTCTGCCGTCTTGTCTGCCGTTTTGTCTGCCGTCTTGTCTGCCGACTTGTCTGCCGTCTTGTATGTCGTCTTGTATGTCGTCTTGTATGTCGTCTGGTCTGTCGTCTTGTCTGCCGTCTTGTCTGCCGTCTTGTCTGCCGTCTTGTCTGCCGTCTTGTCTGCCGTCTTGTCTGCCGTCTTGTCTGCCGTCTTGTCGGCCGTCTTGTCTGCCGTCTTGTCTGCCGTCTTGTCTGCCGTCTTGTCTGCCGTTTTGTCTGCCGTCTTGTCTGCCGTTTTGTCTGCCGTCTTGTCTGCCGACTTGTATGTCGTCTTGTCTGCCGTCTTGTCTGCCGTCTTGTCTGTCGTCTTGTCTGCCGTCTTGTCTGCCGTTTTGTCTGCCGTCTTGTCTGCCGTCTTGTCTGCCGTCTTGTATGTCGTCTTGTATATCGTCTGGTCTGTCGTCTTGTCTGCCGTCTTGTCTGCCGTCTTGTCTGCCGTCTTGTCTGCCGTCTTGTCTGCCGTCTTGTCTGCCGACTTGTCTGCCGTCTTGTCTGCCGACTTGTCTGCCGTCTTGTCTGCCGTCTTGTCTGCCGTCTTGTCTGCCGTTTTGTCTGCCGTCTTGTCTGCCGACTTGTCTGCCGTCTTGTCTGCCGTCTTGTCTGCCGTCTTGTCTGCCGTCTTGTCTGCCGTCTTGTCTACCGTCTTGTCTGCCGTTTTGTCTGCCGTCTTGTCTGCCGACTTGTCTGCCGTCTTGTATGTCGTCTTGTATGTCGTCTTGTCTGCCGTCTTGTCTGCCGTCTTGTCTGCCGTCTTGTCTGCCGTCTTGTCTGCCGTCTTGTCTGCCGTTTTGTCTGTCGTCTTGTCTGCCGTCTTGTCTGCCGTCTTGTCTGCCGTCTTGTATGTCGTCTGGTCTGTCGTCTTGTCTGCCGTCTTGTCTGCCGTCTTGTCTGCCGTCTTGTCTGCCGTCTTGTCTGCCGTCTTGTCTGCCGTCTTGTCTGCCGACTTGTCTGCCGTCTTGTCTGCCGACTTGTCTGCCGTCTTGTCTGCCGTCTTGTCTGCCGTCTTGTCTGCCGTCTTGTCTGCCGTCTTGTCTGCCGTCTTGTCTGCCGTCTTGTCTGCCGACTTGTCTGCCGTCTTGTCTGCCGTTTTGTCTGCCGTCTTGTATGTCGTCTTGTATGTCGTCTTGTATGTCGTCTGGTCTGTCGTCTGGTCTGTCGTCTTGTCTGCCGTCTTGTCTGCCGTCTTGTCTGTCGTCTTGTCTGCCGTCTTGTCTGCCGTTTTGTCTGCCGTCTTGTCTGCCGTCTTGTCTGCCGTCTTGTATGTCGTCTTGTATATCGTCTGGTCTGTCGTCTTGTCTGCCGTCTTGTCTGCCGTCTTGTCTGCCGTCTTGTCTGCCGTCTTGTCTGCCGTCTTGTCTGCCGACTTGTCTGCCGTCTTGTCTGCCGACTTGTCTGCCGTCTTGTCTGCCGTCTTGTCTGCCGTTTTGCCTGACGTTTTGTCTGCCGTCTTGTCTGCCGACTTGTCTGCCGTCTTGTCTGCCGTCTTGTCTGCCGTCTTGTCTGCCGTCTTGTCTGCCGTCTTGTCTACCGTCTTGTCTGCCGTCTTGTCTGCCGTCTTGTATGTCATCTGGTCTGTGGTTTTGTATGCCGTCTTGTCTGCCGTCTTGTCTGCCGTCTTGTCTGCCGTCTTGTCTGCCGTTTTGTCTGCCGTCTTGTCTGCCGACTTGTCTGCCGTCTTGTATGTCGTCTTGTATGTCGTCTTGTATGTCGTCTGGTCTGTCGTCTTGTCTGCCGTCTTGTCTGCCGTCTTGTCTGCCGTCTTGTCTGCCGTCTTGTCTGCCGTCTTGTCTGCCGTCTTGTCTGCCGTCTTGTCTGCCGTCTTGTCTGCCGTCTTGTCGGCCGTCTTGTCTGCCGTCTTGTCTGCCGTCTTGTCTGCCGTCTTGTCTGCCGTTTTGTCTGCCGTCTTGTCTGCCGTTTTGTCTGCCGTCTTGTCTGCCGACTTGTATGTCGTCTTGTCTGCCGTCTTGTCTGCCGTCTTGTATGTCGTCTTGTATGTCGTCTTGTCTGTCGTCTTGTCTGCCGTCATGTCTGCCGTCTTGTCTGCCGTCTTGTCTGCCGTCATGTCTGCCGTCATGTCTGCCGTCTTGTCTGTGGTCTTGTCTGCCGTTTTGTCTGCCGTCTTATCTGCCGTCTTATCTGCCGTCTTGTCTGCCGTCTTGTCTGCCGTCTTGTATGTCGTCTTGTATGTCGTCTTGTCTGTCGTCTGGTCTGTCGTCTTGTCTGCCGTCTTGTCTGCCGTCTTGTCTGTCGTCTTGTCTGCCGTCTTGTCTGCCGTTTTGTCTGCCATCTTGTCTGCCGTCTTGTCTGCCGTCTTGTATGTCGTCTTGTATATCGTCTGGTCTGTCGTCTTGTCTGCCGTCTTGTCTGCCGTCTTGTCTGCCGTCTTGTCTGCCGTCTTGTCTGCCGTCTTGTCTGCCGACTTGTCTGCCGTCTTGTCTGCCGACTTGTCTGCCGTCTTGTCTGCCGTCTTGTCTGCCGTCTTGTCTGCCGTTTTGTCTGCCGTCTTGTCTGCCGACTTGTCTGCCGTCTTGTCTGCCGTCTTGTCTGCCGTCTTGTCTGCCGTCTTGTCTGCCGTCTTGTCTACCGTCTTGTCTGCCGTTTTGTCTGCCGTCTTGTCTGCCGTCTTGTATGTCGTCTTGTATGTCGTCTGGTCTGTCGTCTTGTCTGCCGTCTTGTCTGTCGTCTTGTCTGCCGTCTTGTCTGCCGTTTTGTCTGCCGTCTTGTCTGCCGTCTTGTCTGCCGTCTTGTTTGTCGTCTTGTATATCGTCTGGTCTGTCGTCTTGTCTGCCGTCTTGTCTGCCGTCTTGTCTGCCGTCTTGTCTGCCGTCTTGTCTGCCGTCTTGTCTGCCGTCTTGTCTGCCGTCTTGTCTGCCGTCTTGTATGTCATCTGGTCTGTGGTTTTGTATGCCGTCTTGTCTGCCGTCTTGTCTGCCGTCTTGTCTGCCGTTTTGTCTGCCGTCTTGTCTGCCGACTTGTCTGCCGTCTTGTATGTCGTCTTGTATGTCGTCTTGTATGTCGTCTGGTCTGTCGTCTTGTCTGCCGTCTTCTCTGCCGTCTTGTCTGCCGTCTTGTCTGCCGTCTTGTCTGCCGTCTTGTCTGCCGTCTTGTCTGCCGTCTTGTCTGCCGTCTTGTCGGCCGTCTTGTCTGCCGTCTTGTCTGCCGTCTTGTCTGCCGTCTTGTCTGCCGTTTTGTCTGCCGTCTTGTCTGCCGTTTTGTCTGCCGTCTTGTCTGCCGACTTGTATGTCGTCTTGTCTGCCGTCTTGTCTGCCGTCTTGTCTGTCGTCTTGTCTGCCGTCTTGTCTGCCGTTTTGTCTGCCGTCTTGTCTGCCGTCTTGTCTGCCGTCTTGTATGTCGTCTTGTATATCGTCTGGTCTGTCGTCTTGTCTGCCGTCTTGTCTGCCGTGTTGTCTGCCGTCTTGTCTGCCGTCTTGTCTGCCGTTTTGTCTGCCGACTTGTCTGCCGTCTTGTCTGCCGACTTGTCTGCCGTCTTGTCTGCCGTCTTGTCTGCCGTCTTGTCTGCCGTTTTGTCTGCCGTCTTGTCTGCCGACTTGTCTGCCGTCTTGTCTGCCGTCTTGTCTGCCGTCTTGTCTGCCGTCTTGTCTGCCGTCTTGTCTACCGTCTTGTCTGCCGTTTTGTCTGCCGTCTTGTCTGCCGACTTGTCTGCCGTCTTGTATGTCGTCTTGTATGTCGTCTTGTCTGCCGTCTTGTCTGCCGTCTTGTCTGCCGTCTTGTCTGCCGTCTTGTCTGCCGTCTTGTCTGCCGTTTTGTCTGTCGTCTTGTCTGCCGTCTTGTCTGCCGTCTTGTCTGCCGTCTTGTATGTCGTCTGGTCTGTCGTCTTGTCTGCCGTCTTGTCTGCCGTCTTGTCTGCCGTCTTGTCTGCCGTCTTGTCTGCCGTCTTGTCTGCCGTCTTCTCTGCCGTCTTGTCTGCCGTCTTGTCTGCCGTCTTGTCTGCCGTCTTGTCTGCCGTCTTGTCTGCCGTCTTGTCTGCCGTCTTGTCTGCCGTCTTGTCTGCCGACTTGTCTGCCGTCTGGTCTGCCGACTTGTCTGCCGTCTTGTCTGCCGTCTTGTCTGCCGTCTTGTCTGCCGTTTTGTCTGCCGTCTTGTCTGCCGACTTGTCTGCCGTCTTGTCTGCCGTCTTGTCTGCCGTCTTGTCTGCCGTCTTGTCTGCCGTCTTGTCTACCGTCTTGTCTGCCGTTTTGTCTGCCGACTTGTCTGCCGTCTTGTCTGCCGTCTTGTATGTCGTCTTGTATATCGTCTTGTCTGCCGTCTTGTATGTCGTCTTGTCTGCCGTATTGTCTGCCGTCTTGTCTGCCGTCTTGTCTGCCGTCTTGTCTGCCGTCTTGTCTGCCGTCTTATCTGCCGTCTTATCTGCCGTCTTGTCTGCCGTCTTGTCTGCCGTCTTGTATGTCGTCTTGTATGTCGTCTGGTCTGTCGTCTTGTCTGCCGCCTTGTCTGCCGTCTTGTCTGTGGTCTTGTCTGCCGTCTTGTCTGCCGTTTTGTCTGCCGTCTTATCTGCCGTCTTATCTGCCGTCTTGTCTGCCGTCTTGTCTGCCGTCTTGTATGTCGTCTTGTATGTCGTCTGGTCTGTCGTCTTGTCTGCCGTCTTGTCTGCCGTCTTGTCTGTCGTCTTGTCTGCCGTCTTGTCTGCCGTTTTGTCTGCCGTCTTGTCTGCCGTCTTGTCTGCCGTCTTGTATGTCGTCTTGTATATCGTCTGGTCTGTCGTCTTGTCTGCCGTCTTGTCTGCCGTCTTGTCTGCCGTCTTGTCTGCCGTCTTGTCAGCCGTCTTGTCTGCCGTCTTGTCTGCCGTCTTGTCTGCCGTCTTGTCTGCCGTTTTGTCTGCCGTCTTGTCTGCCGACTTGTCTGCCGTCTTGTCTGCCGTCTTGTCTGCCGTCTTGTCTGCCGTTTTGTCTGCCGTCTTGTCTGCCGACTTGTCTGCCGTCTTGTCTGCCGTCTTGTCTGCCGTCTTGTCTGCCGTCTTGTCTGCCGTCTTGTCTACCGTCTTGTCTGCCGTTTTGTCTGCCGTCTTGTCTGCCGACTTGTCTGCCGTCTTGTATGTCGTCTTGTATGTCGTCTTGTCTGCCGTCTTGTCTGCCGTCTTGTCTGCCGTCTTGTCTGCCGTCTTGTCTGCCGTCTTGTCTGCCGTTTTGTCTGCCGTCTTGTCTGCCGTCTTGTCTGCCGTTTTGTCTGCCGTCTTGTATGTCGTCTTGTATGTCGTCTTGTATGTCGTCTGGTCTGTCGTCTTGTCTGCCGTCTGCTCTGCCGTCTTGTCTGCCGCCTTGTCTGCGTTTTGTCTACCGTCTTGTCTGCCGACTTGTCTGCCGACTTGTCTGCCGTCTTGTCTGCCGTCTTGTCTGCCATCTTGTCTGCCGTCTTGTCTGCCGTCTTGTCTGCCGTCTTGTCTGCCGTCTTGTCTGCCGTCTTGTCTGCCGTCTTGTCTGCCGTCTTGTCTGCCGTCTTGTATGTCATCTGGTCTGTGGTCTTGTATGACGTCTTGTCTGCCGTCTTGTCTGCCGTCTTGTCTGCCGTCTTGTCTCCCGTCTTGTCTGCCGTCTTGTCTGCCGTCTTGTCTGCGGTCTTGTCTGCCGTCTTGTCTGCCGTCTTGTATGTCGTCTGGTCTGTCGTCTTGTCTGCCGTCTTGTCTGCCGTCTTGTCTGTCGTCTTGTCTGCCGTCTTGTCTGCCGTCTTGTCTGCTGTCTTGTCTGCCGTCTTGTATGTCGTCTTGTATATCGTCTTGTCTGCCGTCTTGTCTGCCGTCTTGTCTGCCGTCTTGTCTGCCGTCTTGTATGTCGTCTTGTATATCGTCTTGTCTGCCGTCTTGTATGTCGTCTTGTCTGCCGTATTGTCTGCCGTCTTGTCTGCCGTCTTGTCTGCCGTCTTGTCTGCCGTCTTGTCTGCCGTCTTATCTGCCGTCTTATCTGCCGTCTTGTCTACCGTCTTGTCTGCCGTCTTGTATGTCGTCTTGTATGACGTCTGGTCTGTCGTCTTGCCTGCCGTCTTGTCTGCCGTCTTGTCTGTGGTCTTGTCTGCCGTCTTGTCTGTGGTCTTGTCTGCCGTTTTGTCTGCCGTTTTGTCTGCCGTCTTATCTGCCGTCTTATCTGCCGTCTTGTCTGCCGTCTTGTCTGCCGTCTTGTATGTCGTCTTGTATGTCGTCTGGTCTGTCGTCTTGTCTGCCGTCTTGTCTGCCGTCTTGTCTGTCGTCTTGTCTGCCGTCTTGTCTGCCGTTTTGTCTGCCGTCTTGTCTGCCGTCTTGTCTGCCGTCTTGTATGTCGTCTTGTATATCGTCTGGTCTGTCGTCTTGTCTGCCGTCTTGTCTGCCGTCTTGTCTGCCGTCTTGTCTGCCGTCTTGTCTGCCGTCTTGTCTGCCGTTTTGTCTGCCGTCTTGTCTGCCGACTTGTCTGCCGTCTTGTCTGCCGTCTTGTCTGCCGTCTTGTCTGCCGTTTTGTCTGCCGTCTTGTCTGCCGACTTGTCTGCCGTCTTGTCTGCCGTCTTGTCTGCCGTCTTGTCTGCCGTCGTGTCTACCGTCTTGTCTGCCGTTTTGTCTGCCGTCTTGTCTGCCGACTTGTCTGCCGTCTTGTATGTTGTCTTGTATGTCGTCTTGTCTGCCGTCTTGTCTGCCGTCTTGTCTGCCGTCTTGTCTGCCGTCTTGTCTGCCGTCTTGTCTGCCGTCTTGTCTGCCGTTTTGTCTGCCGTCTTGTCTGCCGACTTGTCTGCCGTCTTGTCTGCCGTCTTGTCTGTCGTCTTGTCTGCCGTCTTGTCTGCCGTCTTGTCTGCCGTCTTGTATGTCGTCTGGTCTGTCGTCTTGTCTGCCGTCTTGTCTGCCGTCTTGTCTGCCGTCTTGTCTGCCGTCTTGTCTGCCGTCTTGTCTGCCGTCTTGTCTGCCGTCTTGTCTGCCGTTTTGTCTGCCGTCTTGTCTGCCGACTTGTCTGCAGTCTTGTATGTCGTCTTGTATGTCGTCTGGTCTGTCGTCTTGTCTGCCGTCTTGTCTGCCGTCTTGTCTGCCGTCTTGTCTGCCGTCTTGTCTGCCGTCTTGTCTGCCGTCTTGTCTGCCGTCTTGTCTGCCGACTTGTCTGCCGTCTTGTCTGCCGTCTTGTCTGTCGTCTTGTCTGCCGTCTTGTCTGCCGTCTTGTCTGCCGTCTTGTCTGCCGTCTTGTATGTCGTCTGGTCTGTCGTCTTGTCTGCCGTCTTGTCTGCCGTCTTCTCTGCCGTCTTCTCTACCGTCTTGTCTGCCGTCTTGTCTGCCGTCTTGTCTGCCGTCTTGTCTGCCGTTTTGTCTGCCGTCTTGTCTGCCGACTTGTCTGCCGTCTTGTATGTCGTCTTGTATGTCGTCTTGTCTGCCGTCTTGTCTGCCGTCTTGTCTGCCGTCTTGTCTGCCGTCTTGTCTGCCGTCTTGTCTGCCGTCTTGTCTGCCGTCTTGTCTGCCGTTTTGTCTGCCGTCTTGTCTGCCGACTTGTCTGCCGACTTGTCTGCCGTCTTGTCTGCCGTCTTGTCTGCCGTCTTGTCTGCCGTTTTGTCTGCCGTCTTGTCTGCCGACTTGTCTGCCGTCTTGTCTGCCCTCTTGTCTGCCGTCTTGTATGTCATCTGGTCTGTGGTCTTGTCTGCCGTCTTGTCTGCCGTCTTGTCTGCCGTCTTGTCTGCAGTCTTGTCTCCCGTCTTGTCTGCCGTCTTGTCTGCCGTCTTGTCTGCTGTCTTGTCTGCCGTCTTGTCTGCCGTCTTGTATGTCGTCTGGTCTGTCGTCTTGTCTGCCGTCTTGTTTGCCGTCTTGTCTGCCGTCTTGTCTGCCCTCTTGTCTGCCGTCTTGTATGTCATCTGGTCTGTGGTCTTGTCTGCCGTCTTGTCTGCCGTCTTGTATGTCGTCTGGTCTGTCGTCTTGTCTGCCGTCTTGTCTGCCGTCTTGTCTGTCGTCTTGTCTGTCGTCTTGTCTGCCGTCTTGTCTGCCGTCTTGTCTGCTGTCTTGTCTGCCGTCTTGTATGTCGTCTTGTATATCGTCTTGTCTGCCGTCTTGTCTGCCGTCTTGTCTGCCGTCTTGTCTGCCGTCTTGTCTGCCGTCTTGTCTGCCGTCTTGTATATCGTCTTGTCTGCCGTCTTGTATGTCGTCTTGTCTGCCGTCTTGTCTGCCGTCTTGTCTGCCGTCTTGTCTGCCGTCTTATCTGCCGTCTTATCTGCCGTCTTGTCTGCCGTCTTGTATGCCGTCTTGTATGTCGTCTTGTATGTCGTCTGGTCTGTCGTCTTGTCTGCCGTCTTGTCTGCCGTCTTGTCTGTGGTCTTGTCTGCCGTCTTGTCTGCCGTTTTGTCTGCCGTCTTATCTGCCGTCTTATCTGCCGTCTTGTCTGCCGTCTTGTCTGCCGTCTTGTATGTCGTCTTGTATGTCGTCTGGTCTGTCGTCTTGTCTGCCGTCTTGTCTGCCGCCTTGTCTGTCGTCTTGTCTGCTATCTTGTCTGCCGTTTTGTCTGCCGTCTTGTCTGCCGTCTTGTCTGCCGTCTTGTATGTCGTCTCGTATATCGTCTGGTCTGCCGTCTTGTCTGCCGTCTTGTCTGCCGTCTTGTCTGCCGTCTTGTCTGCCGTTTTGTCTGCCGTCTTGTCTGCCGACTTGTCTGCCGTCTTGTCTGCCGTCTTGTCTGCCGTCTTGTCTGCCGTTTTGGCTGCCGTCTTGTCTGCCGACTTGTCTGCCGTCTTGTCTGCCGTCTTGTCTGCCGTCTTGTCTGCCGTCTTGTCTGCCGTCTTGTCTACCGTCTTGTCTGCCGTTTTGTCTGCCGTCTTGTCTGCCGACTTGTCTGCCGTCTTGTATGTCGTCTTGTATGTCGTCTTGTCTGCCGTCTTGTCTGCCGTCTTGTCTGCCGTCTTGTCTGCCGTCTTGTCTGCCGTCTTGTCTGCCGTCTTGTCTGCCGTTTTGTCTGCCGTCTTGTCTGCCGACTAATCTGCCGTCTTGTCTGCCGTCGTGTCTGTCGTCTTGTCTGCCGTCTTGTCTGCCGTCTTGTCTGCCGTCTTGTATGTCGTCTGGTCTGTCGTCTTGTCTGCCGTCTTGTCTGCCGTCTTGTCTGTCGTCTTGTCTGCCGTCTTTTTTGCCGTCTTGTCTGCCGTCTTGTATGTCGTCTGGTCTGTCGTCTTGTCTGCCGTCTTGTCTGCCGTCTTGTCTGCCGTCTTGTCTGCCGCCTTGTCTGCCGTCTTGTCTGCCGTCTTGTCTGCCGTCTTGTCTGCCGTCTTGTCTGCCGTCTTGTCTGCCGTCTTGTCTGCCGTCTTGTATGTCGTCTTGTATGTCGTCTTGTCTGCCGTCTTGTCTGCCGTCTTGTCTGCCGTCTTGTCTGCCGTCTTGTCTGCCTTCTTGTCTGCCGTTTTGTCTGCCGTCTTGTCTGCCGACTTGTCTGCCGTCTTGTCTGCCGTCTTGTCTGCCGTCTTGTCTGCCGTTTTGTCTGCCGTCTTGTCTGCCGACTTGTCTGCCGTCTTGTCTGCCGTCTTGTCTGCCGTCTTGTCTGCCGTTTTGTCTGCCGTTTTGTCTGCCGACTTGTCTGCCGTCTTACCATGTCGTCTTGTATGTCGTCTTGTCTGCCGTCTTGTCTGCCGTCTTGTCTGCCGTCTTGTCTGCCGTCTTGTCTGCCGTCTTGTCTGCCGTCTTGTCTGCCGTCTTGTCTGCCGTCTTGTCTGCCGTTTTGTCTGCCGTCTTGTCTGCCGTCTTGTCTGTCGTCTTGTCTGCCGTCTTGTCTGCCGTCTTGTCTGCCGTCTTGTATGTCGTCTGGTCTGTCGTCTTGTCTGCCGTCTTGTCTGCCGTCTTGTCTGCCGTCTTGTCTGCCGTCTTGTCTGCCGTCTTGTCTGCCGTCTTGTCTGCCGTTTTGTCTGCCGTCTTGTCTGCCGACTTGTCTGCCGTCTTGTATGTCGTCTTGTATGTCGTCTTGTATGTCGTCTGGTCTGTCGTCTTGTCTGCCGTCTTGTCTGCCGTCTTGTCTGCCGTCTTGTCTGCCGTCTTGTATGTCGTCTGGTCTGCCGTCTTGTCTGCCATCTTGTCTGCCGTCTTGTATGTCGTCTGGTCTGTCGTCTTGTCTGCCGTCTTGTCTGCCGTCTTGTCTGCCGTCTTGTCTGCCGTCTTGTCTGCCGTCTTGTCTGCCGTTTTGTCTGCCGTCTTGTCTGCCGTCTTGTCTGTGGTCTTGTCTGCCGTCTTGTCTGCCGTTTTGTCTGCCGTCTTATCTGCCGTCTTATCTGCCGTCTTGTCTGCCGTCTTGTCTGCCGTCTTGTATGTCGTCTTGTATGTCGTCTGGTCTGTCGTCTTGTCTGCCGTCTTGTCTGCCGTCTTGTCTGTCGTCTTGTCTGCTGTCTTGTCTGCCGTTTTGTCTGCCGTCTTGTCTGCCGTCTTGTCTGCCGTCTTGTCTGCCGTCTTGTCTGCCGTCTTGTATGTCGTCTTGTATGTCGTCTTGTCTGCCGTCTTGTCTGCCGTCTTGTCTGCCGTCTTGTCTGCCGTCTTGTCTGCCTTCTTGTCCGCCGTTTTGTCTGCCGTCTTGTCTGCCGACTTGTCTGCCGTCTTGTCTGCCGTCTTGTCTGCCGTCTTGTCTGCCGTTTTGTCTGCCGTCTTGTCTGCCGACTTGTCTGCCGTCTTGTCTGCCGTCTTGTCTGCCGTCTTGTCTGCCGTTTTGTCTGCCGTTTTGTCTGCCGTTTTGTCTGCCGACTTGTCTGCCGTCTTACCATGTCGTCTTGTATGTCGTCTTGTCTGCCGTCTTGTCTGCCGTCTTGTCTGCCGTCTTGTCTGCCGTCTTGTCTGCCGTCTTGTCTGCCGTCTTGTCTGCCGTCTTGTCTGCTGTCTTGTCTGCCGTCTTGTCTGCCGTCTTGTCTGCCGTTTTGTCTGCCGTCTTGTCTGCCGACTTGTCTGCCGTCTTGTCTGCCGTCGTGTCTGTCGTCTTGTCTGCCGTCTTGTCTGCCGTCTTGTCTGCCGTCTTGTATGTCGTCTGGTCTGTCGTCTTGTCTGCCGTCTTGTCTGCCGTCTTGTCTGCCGTCTTGTCTGCCGTCTTGTCTGCCGTCTTGTCTGCCGTCTTGTCTGCCGTCTTGTCTGCCGTCTTGTCTGCCGTCTTGTCTGCCGTCTTGTCTGCCGACTTGTCTGCCGTCTTGTATGTCGTCTTGTATGTCGTCTTGTATGTCGTCTGGTCTGTCGTCTTGTCTGCCGTCTTGTCTGCTGTCTTGTCTGCCGTCTTGTCTGCCGTCTTGTCTGCCATCTTGTCTGCCGTCTTGTATGTCGTCTGGTCTGTCGTCTTGTCTGCCGTCTTGTCTGCCGTCTTGTCTGCCGTCTTGTCTGCCGTCTTGTCTGCCGTCTTGTCTGCCGTCTTGTCTGCCGACTTGTCTGCCGTCTTGTCTGCCGTCTTGTCTGCCGTCTTGTCTGCCGTCTTGTCTGCCGTCTTGTCTACCGTCTTGTCTGCCGTTTTGTCTGCCGTCTTGTCTGCCGACTTGTCTGCCGTCTTGTATGTCGTCTTGTCTGCCGTCTTGTCTGCCGTCTTGTCTGCCGTCTTGTCTGCCGTCTTGTATGTCGTCTGGTCTGTCGTCTTGTCTGCCGTCTTGTCTGCCGTCTTGTCTGCCGTCTTGTCTACCGTCTTGTCTGCCATCTTGTCTGCCGTCTTGTCTGCCGTCTTGTCTGCCGTCTTGTCTGCCGTTTTGTCTGCCGTCTTGTCTGCCGACTTGTCTGCAGTCTTGTATGTCGTCTTGTATGTCGTCTTGTATGTCGTCTTGTATGTCGTCTGGTCTGTCGTCTTGTCTGCCGTCTTGTCTGCCGTCTTGTCTGCCGTCTTGTCTGCCGTCTTGTCTACCGTATTGTCTGCCGTCTTGTCTGCCGTCTTGTCTGCCGTCTTGTCTGCCGTTTTGTCTGCCGTCTTGTCTGCCGACTTGTCTGCCGTCTTGTATGTCGTCTTGTATGTCGTCTTGTCTGCCGTCTTGTCTGCCGTCTTGTCTGCCGTCTTGTCTGCCGTCTTGTCTGCCGTCTTGTCTGCCGTCTTGTCTGCCGTTTTGTCTGCCGTCTTGTCTGCCGACTTGTCTGCCGTCTTGTCTGCCGTCTTGTCTGCCGTCTTGTCTGCCGTTTTGTCTGCCGTCTTGTCTGCCGACTTGTCTGCCGTCTTGCCTGCCGTCTTGTCTGCCGTCTTGTCTGCCGTCTTGTCTGCCGTCTTGTCTACCGTCTTGTCTGCCATCTTGTCTGCCGTCTTGTCTGCCGTCTTGTCTGCCGTCTTGTCTGCCGTTTTGTCTGCCGTCTTGTCTGCCGTCTTGTCTGCCGACTTGTCTGCCGTCTTGTCTGCCGTCTTGTCTGTCGTCTTGTCTGCCGTCTTGTCTGCCGTCTTGTCTGCCGTCTTGTATGTCGTCTGGTCTGTCGTCTTGTCTGCCGTCTTGTCTGCCGTCTTCTCTGCCGTCTTGTCTACCGTATTGTCTGCCGTCTTGTCTGCCGTCTTGTCTGCCGTCTTGTCTGCCGTTTTGTCTGCCGTCTTGTCTGCCGACTTGTCTGCCGTCTTGTATGTCGTCTTGTATGTCGTCTTGTATGTCGTCTTGTCTGCCGTCTTGTCTGCCGTCTTGTCTGCCGTCTTGTCTGCCGTCTTGTCTGCCGTCTTGTCTGCCGTCTTGTCTGCCGTCTTGTCTGCCGTTTTGTCTGCCGTCTTGTCTGCCGACTTGTCTGCCGTCTTGTCTGCCGTCTTGTCTGCCGTCTTGTCTGCCGTTTTGTCTGCCGTCTTGTCTGCCGACTTGTCTGCCGTCTTGCCTGCCGTCTTGTCTGCCGTCTTGTCTGCCGTTTTGTCTGCCGTCTTGTCTGCCGACTTGTCTGCCGTCTTACCACATCCATAACCACATCCATAGCGACTAGCGATTAGCGGCACTGGAATCGCCGCTAAGCTCCAGTGAATAAATTAAACAATAGCGACTAGCGCCTAACGGCGTGTGTAAAAAAAAGACAATAAAAGCTGTTAAAAAATAGAAAACGAATACTCAGTATTCATATTTAAGAAGAGTTCATTTTTAAAATGTTAAAAATTTGAGAGAAACTCATATTGCTCTCTCACAAATGTCAAACGAGAAACAACAACTGGAAAAGAGTACGTAAATATTTTGGCCGCTAAGGAAAAATTAGAAATAGATCGAAGGCTAGCGTCGAGCGGCGTAGCGGCGACTGGAAAGATTTATTGTTTTTTCTTGTTCCCCATAAGAGCCCATGTAATTTTGAGAGTTGAGTTAGGCGCTAGTCGGTAGTCGCTATGGCGTCTTGTATGTCGTCTTGTCTGCCGTCTTGTCTGCCGTCTTGTCTGCCGTCTTGTCTGCCGTCTTGTCTGCCGTCTTGTCTGCCGTCTTGTCTGCCGTCTTGTCTGCCGTTTTGTCTGCCGTCTTGTCTGCCGACTTGTCTGCCGTCTTGTCTGCCGTCTTGTCTGTCGTCTTGTCTGCCGTCTTGTCTGCCGTCTTGTCTGCCGTCTTGTCTGCCGTCTTGTATGTCGTCTGGTCTGTCGTCTTGTCTGCCGTCTTGTCTGCCGTCTTGTCTGCCGTCTTGTCTGCCGTCTTGTCTGCCGTCTTGTCTGCCGTCTTGTATGTCATCTGGTCTGTGGTCTTGTCTGCCGTCTTGTCTGCCGTCTTGTCTGCCGTCTTGTCTGCCGTCTTGTCTCCCGTCTTGTCTGCCGTCTTGTCTGCCGTCTTGTCTGCTGTCTTGTCTGCCGTCTTGTCTGCCGTCTTGTATGTCGTCTGGTCTGTCGTCTTGTCTGCCGTCTTGTCTGCCGTCTTGTCTGTCGTCTTGTCTGTCGTCTTGTTTGCCGTCTTGTCTGCCGTCTTGTCTGCTGTCTTGTCTGCCGTCTTGTATGTCGTCTTGTATATCGTCTTGTCTGCCGTCTTGTCTGCCGTCTTGTCTGCCGTCTTGTCTGCCGTCTTGTATGTCGTCTTGTATATCGTCTTGTCTGCCGTCTTGTATGTCGTCTTGTCTGCCGTCTTGTCTGCCGTCTTGTCTGCCGTCTTGTCTGCCGTCTTGTCTGCCGTCTTGTCTGCCGTCTTATCTGCCGTCTTATCTGCCGTCTTGTCTGCCGTCTTGTCTGCCGTCTTGTCTGCCGTCTTGTATGTCGTCTTGTATGTCGTCTGGTCTGTCGTCTTGTCTGCCGTCTTGTCTGCCGTCTTGTCTGTGGTCTTGTCTGCCGTCTTGTCTGCCGTTTTGTCTGCCGTCTTATCTGCCGTCTTATCTGCCGTCTTGTCTGCCGTCTTGTCTGCCGTCTTGTCTGCCGTCGTGTCTGTCGTCTTGTCTGCCGTCTTGTCTGCCGTCTTGTATGTCGTCTGGTCTGTCGTCTTGTCTGCCGTCTTGTCTGCTGTCTTGTCTGCCGTCTTGTCTGCCGTCTTGTCTGCCGTCTTGTCTGCCGTCTTGTCTGCCGACTTGTATGTCGTCTTGTATGTCGTCTTGTATGTCGTCTGGTCTGTCGTCTTGTCTGCCGTCTTGTCTGCCGTCTTGTCTGCCGTCTTGTCTGCCGTCTTGTCTGCCGTCTTGTCTGCCGTCTTGTCTGCCGTCTTGTCTGCCGTCTTGTCTGCCGACTTGTCTGCCGTCTTGTCTGCCGTCTTGTCTGTCGTCTTGTCTGCCATCTTGTCTGCCGTCTTGTATGTCGTCTGGTCTGTCGTCTTGTCTGCCGTCTTGTCTGCCGTCTTGTCTGCCGTCTTGTCTGCCGTCTTGTCTGCCGTCTTGTCTGCCGTTTTGTCTGCCGTCTTGTCTGCCGTCTTGTCTGTGGTCTTGTCTGCCGTCTTGTCTGCCGTTTTGTCTGCCGTCTTATCTGCCGTCTTATCTGCCGTCTTGTCTGCCGTCTTGTCTGCCGTCTTGTATGTCGTCTTGTATGTCGTCTGGTCTGTCGTCTTGTCTGCCGTCTTGTCTGCCGTCTTGTCTGTCGTCTTGTCTGCTGTCTTGTCTGCCGTTTTGTCTGCCGTCTTGTCTGCCGTCTTGTCTGCCGTCTTGTCTGCCGTCTTGTCTGCCGTCTTGTCTGCCGTCTTGTCTGCCGTCTTGTATGTCGTCTTGTATGTCGTCTTGTCTGCCGTCTTGTCTGCCGTCTTGTCTGCCGTCTTGTCTGCCGTCTTGTCTGCCTTCTTGTCTGCCGTTTTGTCTGCCGTCTTGTCTGCCGACTTGTCTGCCGTCTTGTCTGCCGTCTTGTCTGCCGTCTTGTCTGCCGTTTTGTCTGCCGTCTTGTCTGCCGACTTGTCTGCCGTCTTGTCTGCCGTCTTGTCTGCCGTCTTGTCTGCCGTTTTGTCTGCCGTTTTGTCTGCGGTTTTCTCTGCCGACTTGTCTGCCGTCTTACCATGTCGTCTTGTATGTCGTCTTGTCTGCCGTCTTGTCTGCCGTCTTGTCTGCCGTCTTGTCTGCCGTCTTGTCTGCCGTCTTGTCTGCCGTCTTGTCTGCCGTCTTGTCTGCTGTCTTGTCTGCCGTCTTGTCTGCCGTTTTGTCTGCCGTCTTGTCTGCCGACTTGTCTGCCGTCTTGTCTGCCGTCGTGTCTGTCGTCTTGTCTGCCGTCTTGTCTGCCGTCTTGTCTGCCGTCTTGTATGTCGTCTGGTCTGTCGTCTTGTCTGCCGTCTTGTCTGCCGTCTTGTCTGCCGTCTTGTCTGCCGTCTTGTCTGCCGTCTTGTCTGCCGTCTTGTCTGCCGTCTTGTCTGCCGTCTTGTCTGCCGACTTGTCTGCCGTCTTGTATGTCGTCTTGTCTGTCGTCTTGTCTGCCGTCTTGTCTGCCGTCTTGTCTGCCGTCTTGTCTGCCGTCTTGTCTGCCGTCTTGTCTGCCGTCTTGTCTGCCGTCTTGTCTGCCGACTTGTCTGCCGTCTTGTATGTCGTCTTGTATGTCGTCTTGTATGTCGTCTGGTCTGTCGTCTTGTCTGCCGTCTTGTCTGCTGTCTTGTCTGCCGTCTTGTCTGCCGTCTTGTCTGCCATCTTGTCTGCCGTCTTGTATGTCGTCTGGTCTGTCGTCTTGTCTGCCGTCTTGTCTGCCGTCTTGTCTGCCGTCTTGTCTGCCGTCTTGTCTGCCGTCTTGTCTGCCGACTTGTCTGCCGTCTTGTCTGCCGTCTTGTCTGCCGTCTTGTCTGCCGTCTTGTCTGCCGTCTTGTCTACCGTCTTGTCTGCCGTTTTGTCTGCCGTCTTGTCTGCCGACTTGTCTGCCGTCTTGTATGTCGTCTTGTATGTCGTCTTGTCTGCCGTCTTGTCTGCCGTCTTGTCTGCCGTCTTGTCTGCCGTCTTGTCTGCCGTCTTGTCTGCCGTCTTGTCTGCCGTTTTGTCTGCCGTCTTGTCTGCCGACTTGTCTGCCGTCTTGTCTGCCGTCTTGTCTGCCGTCTTGTCTGCCGACTTGTCTGCAGTCTTGTATGTCGTCTTGTATGTCGTCTTGTATGTCGTCTGGTCTGTCGTCTTGTCTGCCGTCTTGTCTGCCGTCTTGTCTGCCGTCTTGTCTGCCGTCTTGTCTGCCGTCTTGTCTGCCGTCTTGTCTACCGTATTGTCTGCCGTCTTGTCTGCCGTCTTGTCTGCCGTCTTGTCTGCCGTTTTGTCTGCCGTCTTGTCTGCCGACTTGTCTGCCGTCTTGTATGTCGTCTTGTATGTCGTCTTGTCTGCCGTCTTGTCTGCCGTCTTGTCTGCCGTCTTGTCTGCCGTCTTGTCTGCCGTCTTGTCTGCCGTCTTGTCTGCCGTTTTGTCTGCCGTCTTGTCTGCCGACTTGTCTGCCGTCTTGTCTGCCGTCTTGTCTGCCGTCTTGTCTGCCGTTTTGTCTGCCGTCTTGTCTGCCGACTTGTCTGCCGTCTTGCCTGCCGTCTTGTCTGCCGTCTTGTCTGCCGTCTTGTCTGCCGTCTTGTCTACCGTCTTGTCTGCCATCTTGTCTGCCGTCTTGTCTGCCGTCTTGTCTGCCGTCTTGTCTGCCGTTTTGTCTGCCGTCTTGTCTGCCGTCTTGTCTGCCGACTTGTCTGCCGTCTTGTCTGCCGTCTTGTCTGTCGTCTTGTCTGCCGTCTTGTCTGCCGTCTTGTCTGCCGTCTTGTATGTCGTCTGGTCTGTCGTCTTGTCTGCCGTCTTGTCTGCCGTCTTCTCTGCCGTCTTGTCTACCGTATTGTCTGCCGTCTTGTCTGCCGTCTTGTCTGCCGTCTTGTCTGCCGTTTTGTCTGCCGTCTTGTCTGCCGACTTGTCTGCCGTCTTGTATGTCGTCTTGTATGTCGTCTTGTATGTCGTCTTGTCTGCCGTCTTGTCTGCCGTCTTGTCTGCCGTCTTGTCTGCCGTCTTGTCTGCCGTCTTGTCTGCCGTCTTGTCTGCCGTTTTGTCTGCCGTCTTGTCTGCCGACTTGTCTGCCGTCTTGTCTGCCGTCTTGTCTGCCGTCTTGTCTGCCGTTTTGTCTGCCGTCTTGTCTGCCGACTTGTCTGCCGTCTTGCCTGCCGTCTTGTCTGCCGTCTTGTCTGCCGTTTTGTCTGCCGTCTTGTCTGCCGACTTGTCTGCCGTCTTACCACATCCATAACCACATCCATAGCGACTAGCGATTAGCGGCACTGGAATCGCCGCTAAGCTCCAGTGAATAAATTAAACAATAGCGACTAGCGCCTAACGGCGTGTGTAAAAAAAAGACAATAAAAGCTGTTAAAAAATAGAAAACGAATACTCAGTATTCATATTTAAGAAGAGTTCATTTTTAAAATGTTAAAAATTTGAGAGAAACTCATATTGCTCTCTCACAAATGTCAAACGAGAAACAACAACTGGAAAAGAGTACGTAAATATTTTGGCCGCTAAGGAAAAATTAGAAATAGATCGAAGGCTAGCGTCGAGCGGCGTAGCGGCGTAGCGGCGACTGGAAAGATTTATTGTTTTTTCTTGTTCCCCATAAGAGCCCATGTAATTTTGAGAGTTGAGTTAGGCGCTAGTCGGTAGTCGCTATGGCGTCTTGTATGTCGTCTTGTCTGCCGTCTTGTCTGCCGTCTTGTCTGCCGTCTTGTCTGCCGTCTTGTCTGCCGTCTTGTCTGCCATCTTGTCTGCCGTCTTGTCTGCCGTTTTGTCTGCCGTCTTGTCTGCCGACTTGTCTGCCGTCTTGTCTGCCGTCTTGTCTGTCGTCTTGTCTGCCGTCTTGTCTGCCGTCTTGTCTGCCGTCTTGTCTGCCGTCTTGTATGTCGTCTGGTCTGTCGTCTTGTCTGCCGTCTTGTCTGCCGTCTTGTCTGCCGTCTTGTCTGCCGTCTTGTCTGCCGTCTTGTCTGCCGTCTTGTATGTCATCTGGTCTGTGGTCTTGTCTGCCGTCTTGTCTGCCGTCTTGTCTGCCGTCTTGTCTGCCGTCTTGTCTGCCGTCTTGTCTGCTGTCTTGTCTGCCGTCTTGTCTGCCGTCTTGTATGTCGTCTGGTCTGTCGTCTTGTCTGCCGTCTTGTCTGCCGTCTTGTCTGTCGTCTTGTCTGTCGTCTTGTTTGCCGTCTTGTCTGCCGTCTTGTCTGCTGTCTTGTCTGCCGTCTTGTATGTCGTCTTGTATATCGTCTTGTCTGCCGTCTTGTCTGCCGTCTTGTCTGCCGTCTTGTCTGCCGTCTTGTATGTCGTCTTGTATATCGTCTTGTCTGCCGTCTTGTATGTCGTCTTGTCTGCCGTCTTGTCTGCCGTCTTGTCTGCCGTCTTGTCTGCCGTCTTGTCTGCCGTCTTGTCTGCCGTCTTATCTGCCGTCTTATCTGCCGTCTTGTCTGCCGTCTTGTCTGCCGTCTTGTCTGCCGTCTTGTATGTCGTCTTGTATGTCGTCTGGTCTGTCGTCTTGTCTGCCGTCTTGTCTGCCGTCTTGTCTGTGGTCTTGTCTGCCGTCTTGTCTGCCGTTTTGTCTGCCGTCTTATCTGCCGTCTTATCTGCCGTCTTGTCTGCCGTCTTCTCTGCCGTCTTGTATGTCGTCTTGTATGTCGTCTGGTCTGTCGTCTTGTCTGCCGTCTTGTCTGCCGTCTTGTCTGTCGTCTTGTCTGCTGTCTTGTCTGCCGTTTTGTCTGCCGTCTTGTCTGCCGTCTTGTCTGCCGTCTTGTATGTCGTCTTGTATATCGTCTGGTCTGTCGTCTTGTCTGCCGTCTTGTCTGCCGTCTTGTCTGCCGTTTTGTCTGCCGTCTTGTCTGCCGACTTGTCTGCCGTCTTGTCTGCCGTCTTGTCTGCCGTCTTGTCTGCCGTTTTGTCTGCCGTCTTGTCTGCCGACTTGTCTGCCGTCTTGTCTGCCGTCTTGTCTGCCGTCTTGTCTGCCGTCTTGTCTGCCGTCTTGTCTGCCGTCTTGTCTACCGTCTTGTCTGCCGTTTTGTCTGCCGTCTTGTCTGCCGACTTGTCTGCCGTCTTGTATGTCGTCTTGTATGTCGTCTTGTATGTCGTCTTGTCTGCCGTCTTGTCTGCCGTCTTGTCTGCCGTCTTGTCTGCCGTCTTGTCTGCCGTTTTGTCTGCCGTCTTGTCTGCCGACTTGTCTGCCGTCTTGTCTGCCGTCGTGTCTGTCGTCTTGTCTGCCGTCTTGTCTGCCGTCTTGTCTGCCGTCTTGTATGTCGTCTGGTCTGTCGTCTTGTCTGCCGTCTTGTCTGCTGTCTTGTCTGCCGTCTTGTCTGCCGTCTTGTCTGCCGTCTTGTCTGCCGTCTTGTCTGCCGACTTGTATGTCGTCTTGTATGTCGTCTTGTATGTCGTCTGGTCTGTCGTCTTGTCTGCCGTCTTGTCTGCCGTCTTGTCTGCCGTCTTGTCTGCCGTCTTGTCTGCCGTCTTGTCTGCCGTCTTGTCTGCCGTCTTGTCTGCCGTCTTGTCTGCCGTCTTGTCTGCCGACTTGTCTGCCGTCTTGTCTGCCGTCTTGTCTGCCGTCTTGTCTGTCGTCTTGTTTGCCGTCTTGTCTGCCGTCTTGTCTGCCGTCTTGTATGTCGTCTGGTCTGTCGTCTTGTCTGCTGTCTTGTCTGCCGTTTTGTCTGCCGTCTTGTCTGCCGTCTTGTCTGCCGTCTTGTATGTCGTCTTGTATATCGTCTGGTCTGTCGTCTTTTCTGCCGTCTTGTCTGCCGTCTTGTCTGCCATCTTGTCTGCCGTCTTGTCTGCCGTCTTGTCTGCCGTCTTGTCTGCCGTTTTGTCTGCCGTCTTGTCTGCCGACTTGTCTGCCGTCTTGTCTGCCGTCTTGTCTGCCGTCTTGTCTGCCGTTTTGTCTGCCGTCTTGTCTGCCGACTTGTCTGCCGTCTTGTCTGCCGTCTTGTCTGCCGTCTTGTCTGCCGTCTTGTCTGCCGTCTTGTCTGCCGTCTTGTCTACCGTCTTGTCTGCCGTTTTGTCTGCCGTCTTGTCTGCCGACTTGTCTGCCGTCTTGTATGTCGTCTTGTATGTCGTCTTGTCTGCCGTCTTGTCTGCCGTCTTGTCTGCCGTCTTGTCTGCCGTCTTGTCTGCCGTCTTGTCTGCCGTTTTGTCTGCCGTCTTGTCTGCCGACTTGTCTGCCGTCTTGTCTGCCGTCTTGTCTGCCGTCTTGTCTGCCGTCTTGTCTGCCGTCTTGTCTGCCGTCTTGTCTGCCGTCTTGTCTGCCGTCTTGTCTGCCGTCTTGTCTGCCGTCTTGTCTGCCGTCTTGTCTGCCGACTTGTATGTCGTCTTGTATGTCGTCTTGTATGTCGTCTGGTCTGTCGTCTTGTCTGCCGTCTTGTCTGCCGTCTTGTCTGCCGTCTTGTCTGCCGTCTTGTCTGCCGTCTTGTCTGCCGTCTTGTCTGCCGTCTTGTCTGCCGTCTTGTCTGCCGTCTTGTCTGCCGTCTTGTCTGCCGTCTTGTCTGCCGTCTTGTCTGCCGTCTTGTCTGCCGTCTTGTCTGCCGTCTTGTCTGCCGTCTTGTCTGCCGTCTTGTCTGCCGACTTGTCTGCCGTCTTGTCTGCCGTCTTGTCTGTCGTCTTGTATGTCGTCTTGTCTGCCGTCTTGTCTGCCGTCTTGTCTGCCGTCTTGTCTGCCGTCTTGTCTGCCGTCTTGTCTGCCGTTTTGTCTGCCGTCTTGTCTGCCGACTTGTCTGCCGTCTTGTCTGCCGTCGTGTCTGTCGTCTTGTATATCGTCTGGTCTGTCGTCTTTTCTGCCGTCTTGTCTGCCGTCTTGTCTGCCATCTTGTCTGCCGTCTTGTCTGCCGTCTTGTCTGCCGTCTTGTCTGCCGTTTTGTCTGCCGTCTTGTCTGCCGACTTGTCTGCCGTCTTGTCTGCCGTCTTGTCTGCCGTCTTGTCTGCCGTCTTGTCTGCCGACTTGTCTGCCGTCTTGTCTGCCGTCTTGTCTGTCGTCTTGTATGTCGTCTTGTCTGCCGTCTTGTCTGCCGTCTTGTCTGCCGTCTTGTCTGCCGTCTTGTCTGCCGTCTTGTCTGCCGTTTTGTCTGCCGTCTTGTCTGCCGACTTGTCTGCCGTCTTGTCTGCCGTCGTGTCTGTCGTCTTGTATATCGTCTGGTCTGTCGTCTTTTCTGCCGTCTTGTCTGCCGTCTTGTCTGCCATCTTGTCTGCCGTCTTGTCTGCCGTCTTGTCTGCCGTCTTGTCTGCCGTTTTGTCTGCCGTCTTGTCTGCCGACTTGTCTGCCGTCTTGTCTGCCGTTTTGTCTGCCGTCTTGTCTGCCGACTTGTCTGCCGTCTTGTCTGCCGTCTTGTCTGCCGACTTGTCTGCCGTCTTGTCTGCCGTCTTGTCTGTCGTCTTGTCTGCCGTCTTGTCTGTCGTCTTGTATGTCGTCTTGTCTGCCGTCTTGTCTGCCGTCTTGTCTGCCGTCTTGTCTGCCGTCTTGTCTGCCGTCTTGTCTGCCGTTTTGTCTGCCGTCTTGTCTGCCGACTTGTCTGCCGTCTTGTCTGCCGTCGTGTCTGTCGTCTTGTATATCGTCTGGTCTGTCGTCTTTTCTGCCGTCTTGTCTGCCGTCTTGTCTGCCATCTTGTCTGCCGTCTTGTCTGCCGTCTTGTCTGCCGTCTTGTCTGCCGTCTTGTCTGCCGTCTTGTCTGCCGTTTTGTCTGCCGTCTTGTCTGCCGACTTGTCTGCCGTCTTGTCTGCCGTCGTGTCTGTCGTCTTGTATATCGTCTTGTATGTCGTCTTGTCTGCCGTCTTGTCTGCCGTCTTGTCTGCCGTCGTGTCTGTCGTCTTGTATATCGTCTGGTCTGTCGTCTTTTCTGCCGTCTTGTCTGCCGTCGTGTCTGTCGTCTTGTATATCGTCTGGTCTGTCGTCTTTTCTGCCGTCTTGTCTGCCGTCTTGTCTGCCATCTTGTCTGCCGTCTTGTCTGCCGTCTTGTCTGCCGTCTTGTCTGCCGACTTGTCTGCCGTCTTGTCTGCCGTCTTGTCTGTCGTCTTGTCTGCCGTCTTGTCTGTCGTCTTGTATGTCGTCTTGTCTGCCGTCTTGTCTGCCGTCTTGTCTGCCGTCTTGTCTGCCGTCTTGTCTGCCGTCTTGTCTGCCGTTTTGTCTGCCGTCTTGTCTGCCGACTTGTCTGCCGTCTTGTCTGCCGTCGTGTCTGTCGTCTTGTATATCGTCTGGTCTGTCGTCTTTTCTGCCGTCTTGTCTGCCGTCTTGTCTGCCATCTTGTCTGCCGTCTTGTCTGCCGTCTTGTCTGCCGTCTTGTCTGCCGTCTTGTCTGCCGTCTTGTCTGCCGTCTTGTCTGCCGTCTTGTCTGCCGTTTTGTCTGCCGTCTTGTCTGCCGACTTGTCTGCCGTCTTGTCTGCCGTCGTGTCTGTCGTCTTGTATATCGTCTGGTCTGTCGTCTTTTCTGCCGTCTTGTCTGCCGTCGTGTCTGTCGTCTTGTATATCGTCTGGTCTGTCGTCTTTTCTGCCGTCTTGTCTGCCGTCTTGTCTGCCATCTTGTCTGCCGTCTTGTCTGCCGTCTTGTCTGCCGTCTTGTCTGCCGACTTGTCTGCCGTCTTGTCTGCCGTCTTGTCTGTCGTCTTGTCTGCCGTCTTGTCTGTCGTCTTGTATGTCGTCTTGTCTGCCGTCTTGTCTGCCGTCTTGTCTGCCGTCTTGTCTGCCGTCTTGTCTGCCGTCTTGTCTGCCGTTTTGTCTGCCGTCTTGTCTGCCGACTTGTCTGCCGTCTTGTCTGCCGTCGTGTCTGTCGTCTTGTATATCGTCTGGTCTGTCGTCTTTTCTGCCGTCTTGTCTGCCGTCTTGTCTGCCATCTTGTCTGCCGTCTTGTCTGCCGTCTTGTCTGCCGTCTTGTCTGCCGTCTTGTCTGCCGTCTTGTCTGCCGTTTTGTCTGCCGTCTTGTCTGCCGACTTGTCTGCCGTCTTGTCTGCCGTCGTGTCTGTCGTCTTGTATATCGTCTTGTATGTCGTCTTGTCTGCCGTCTTGTCTGCCGTCTTGTCTGCCGTCTTGTCTGCCGTCTTGTCTGCCGTCTTGTCTGCCGTTTTGTCTGCCGTCTTGTCTGCCGACTTGTCTGCCGTCTTGTCTGCCGTCGTGTCTGTCGTCTTGTATATCGTCTGGTCTGTCGTCTTTTCTGCCGTCTTGTCTGCCGTCTTGTCTGCCATCTTGTCTGCCGTCTTGTCTGCCGTCTTGTCTGCCGTCTTGTCTGCCGTTTTGTCTGCCGTCTTGTCTGCCGACTTGTCTGCCGTCTTGTCTGCCGTTTTGTCTGCCGTCTTGTCTGCCGACTTGTCTGCCGTCTTGTCTGCCGACTTGTCTGCCGTCTTGTCTGCCGTCTTGTCTGCCGTCTTGTCTGCCGTTTTGTCTGCCGTCTTGTCTGCCGACTTGTCTGCCGTCTTGTCTGCCGTCTTGTCTGCCGTCTTGTCTGCCGTCTTGTCTGCCGTCTTGTCTGCCGTCTTGTCTACCGTCTTGTCTGCCGTTTTGTCTGCCGTCTTGTCTGCCGACTTGTCTGCCGTCTTGTATGTCGTCTTGTATGTCGTCTTGTCTGCCGTCTTGTCTGCCGTCTTGTCTGCCGTCTTGTCTGCCGTCTTGTCTGCCGTCTTGTCTGCCGTTTTGTCTGCCGTCTTGTCTGCCGACTTGTCTGCCGTCTTGTCTGCCGTCTTGTCTGCCGACTTGTCTGCCGTCTTGTCTGCCGTCTTGTCTGTCGTCTTGTATGTCGTCTTGTCTGCCGTCTTGTCTGCCGTCTTGTCTGCCGTCTTGTCTGCCGTCTTGTCTGCCGTCTTGTCTGCCGTTTTGTCTGCCGTCTTGTCTGCCGACTTGTCTGCCGTCTTGTCTGCCGTCGTGTCTGTCGTCTTGTATATCGTCTGGTCTGTCGTCTTTTCTGCCGTCTTGTCTGCCGTCTTGTCTGCCATCTTGTCTGCCGTCTTGTCTGCCGTCTTGTCTGCCGTCTTGTCTGCCGTCTTGTCTGCCGTCTTGTCTGCCGTCTTGTCTGCCGTCTTGTCTGCCGTCTTGTCTGCCGTCTTGTCTGCCGTCTTGTCTGCCGTCTTGTCTGCCGTCTTGTCTGCCGTCTTGTCTGCCGTCTTGTCTGCCGTCTTGTCTGCCGTCTTGTCTGCCGACTTGTCTGCCGTCTTGTCTGCCGTCTTGTCTGTCGTCTTGTATGTCGTCTTGTCTGCCGTCTTGTCTGCCGTCTTGTCTGCCGTCTTGTCTGCCGTCTTGTCTGCCGTCTTGTCTGCCGTCTTGTCTGCCGTCTTGTCTGCCGTCTTGTCTGCCGTCTTGTCTGCCGTCTTGTCTGCCGTCTTGTCTGCCGTCTTGTCTACCGTCTTGTCTGCCGTTTTGTCTGCCGTCTTGTCTGCCGACTTGTCTGCCGTCTTGTATGTCGTCTTGTATGTCGTCTTGTCTGCCGTCTTGTCTGCCGTCTTGTCTGCCGACTTGTCTGCCGTCTTGTATGTCGTCTTGTATGTCGTCTTGTCTGCCGTCTTGTATGTCGTCTTGTATGTCGTCTTGTCTGCCGTCTTGTCTGCCGTCTTGTCTGCCGTCGTGTCTGTCGTCTTGTCTGCCGTCTTGTCTGCCGTCTTGTCTGCCGTCTTGTCTGCCGTCTTGTCTGCCGTCTTGTCTGCCGTCTTGTCTGCCGTCTTGTCTGCCGTCTTGTCTGCCGTCTTGTCTGCCGACTTGTATGTCGTCTTGTATGTCGTCTTGTATGTCGTCTGGTCTGTCGTCTTGTCTGCCGTCTTGTCTGCCGTCTTGTCTGCCGTCTTGTCTGCCGTCTTGTCTGCCGTCTTGTCTGCCGTCTTGTCTGCCGTCTTGTCTGCCGTCTTGTCTGCCGTCTTGTCTGCCGTCTTGTCTGCCGACTTGTCTGCCGTCTTGTCTGCCGTCTTGTCTGTCGTCTTGTATGTCGTCTTGTCTGCCGTCTTGTCTGCCGTCTTGTCTGCCGTCTTGTCTGCCGTCTTGTCTGCCGTCTTGTCTGCCGTTTTGTCTGCCGTCTTGTCTGCCGACTTGTCTGCCGTCTTGTCTGCCGTCGTGTCTGTCGTCTTGTATATCGTCTGGTCTGTCGTCTTTTCTGCCGTCTTGTCTGCCGTCTTGTCTGCCATCTTGTCTGCCGTCTTGTCTGCCGTCTTGTCTGCCGTCTTGTCTGCCGTTTTGTCTGCCGTCTTGTCTGCCGACTTGTCTGCCGTCTTGTCTGCCGTCTTGTCTGCCGTCTTGTCTGCCGTTTTGTCTGCCGTCTTGTCTGCCGACTTGTCTGCCGTCTTGTCTGCCGTCTTGTCTGCCGTCTTGTCTGCCGTCTTGTCTGCCGTCTTGTCTGCCGTCTTGTCTACCGTCTTGTCTGCCGTTTTGTCTGCCGTCTTGTCTGCCGACTTGTCTGCCGTCTTGTATGTCGTCTTGTATGTCGTCTTGTCTGCCGTCTTGTCTGCCGTCTTGTCTGCCGTCTTGTCTGCCGTCTTGTCTGCCGTCTTGTCTGCCGTTTTGTCTGCCGTCTTGTCTGCCGACTTGTCTGCCGTCTTGTCTGCCGTCGTGTCTGTCGTCTTGTCTGCCGTCTTGTCTGCCGTCTTGTCTGCCGTCTTGTCTGCCGTCTTGTCTGCCGTCTTGTCTGCCGTCTTGTCTGCCGTCTTGTCTGCCGTCTTGTCTGCCGTCTTGTCTGCCGTTTTGTCTGCCGTCTTGTCTGCCGACTTGTCTGCCGTCTTGTCTGCCGTCTTGTCTGCCGTCTTGTCTGCCGTTTTGTCTGCCGTCTTGTCTGCCGACTTGTCTGCCGTCTTGTCTGCCGTCTTGTCTGCCGTCTTGTCTGCCGTCTTGTCTGCCGTCTTGTCTGCCGTCTTGTCTACCGTCTTGTCTGCCGTTTTGTCTGCCGTCTTGTATGTCGTCTGGTCTGTCGTCTTGTCTGCCGTCTTGTCTGCCGTCTTGTCTGCCGTCTTGTCTGCCGTCTTGTCTGCCGTCTTGTCTGCCGTCTTGTATGTCATCTGGTCTGTGGTCTTGTCTGCCGTCTTGTCTGCCGTCTTGTCTGCCGTCTTGTCTGCCGTCTTGTCTGCCGTCTTGTCTGCTGTCTTGTCTGCCGTCTTGTCTGCCGTCTTGTATGTCGTCTGGTCTGTCGTCTTGTCTGCCGTCTTGTCTGCCGTCTTGTCTGTCGTCTTGTCTGTCGTCTTGTTTGCCGTCTTGTCTGCCGTCTTGTCTGCTGTCTTGTCTGCCGTCTTGTATGTCGTCTTGTATATCGTCTTGTCTGCCGTCTTGTCTGCCGTCTTGTCTGCCGTCTTGTCTGCCGTCTTGTATGTCGTCTTGTATATCGTCTTGTCTGCCGTCTTGTATGTCGTCTTGTCTGCCGTCTTGTCTGCCGTCTTGTCTGCCGTCTTGTCTGCCGTCTTGTCTGCCGTCTTGTCTGCCGTCTTATCTGCCGTCTTATCTGCCGTCTTGTCTGCCGTCTTGTCTGCCGTCTTGTCTGCCGTCTTGTATGTCGTCTTGTATGTCGTCTGGTCTGTCGTCTTGTCTGCCGTCTTGTCTGCCGTCTTGTCTGTGGTCTTGTCTGCCGTCTTGTCTGCCGTTTTGTCTGCCGTCTTATCTGCCGTCTTATCTGCCGTCTTGTCTGCCGTCTTCTCTGCCGTCTTGTATGTCGTCTTGTATGTCGTCTGGTCTGTCGTCTTGTCTGCCGTCTTGTCTGCCGTCTTGTCTGTCGTCTTGTCTGCTGTCTTGTCTGCCGTTTTGTCTGCCGTCTTGTCTGCCGTCTTGTCTGCCGTCTTGTATGTCGTCTTGTATATCGTCTGGTCTGTCGTCTTGTCTGCCGTCTTGTCTGCCGTCTTGTCTGCCATCTTGTCTGCCGTCTTGTCTGCCGTCTTGTCTGCCGTCTTGTCTGCCGTTTTGTCTGCCGTCTTGTCTGCCGACTTGTCTGCCGTCTTGTCTGCCGTCTTGTCTGCCGTCTTGTCTGCCGTTTTGTCTGCCGTCTTGTCTGCCGACTTGTCTGCCGTCTTGTCTGCCGTCTTGTCTGCCGTCTTGTCTGCCGTCTTGTCTGCCGTCTTGTCTGCCGTCTTGTCTACCGTCTTGTCTGCCGTTTTGTCTGCCGTCTTGTCTGCCGACTTGTCTGCCGTCTTGTATGTCGTCTTGTATGTCGTCTTGTATGTCGTCTTGTCTGCCGTCTTGTCTGCCGTCTTGTCTGCCGTCTTGTCTGCCGTCTTGTCTGCCGTTTTGTCTGCCGTCTTGTCTGCCGACTTGTCTGCCGTCTTGTCTGCCGTCGTGTCTGTCGTCTTGTCTGCCGTCTTGTCTGCCGTCTTGTCTGCCGTCTTGTATGTCGTCTGGTCTGTCGTCTTGTCTGCCGTCTTGTCTGCTGTCTTGTCTGCCGTCTTGTCTGCCGTCTTGTCTGCCGTCTTGTCTGCCGTCTTGTCTGCCGACTTGTATGTCGTCTTGTATGTCGTCTTGTATGTCGTCTGGTCTGTCGTCTTGTCTGCCGTCTTGTCTGCCGTCTTGTCTGCCGTCTTGTCTGCCGTCTTGTCTGCCGTCTTGTCTGCCGTCTTGTCTGCCGTCTTGTCTGCCGTCTTGTCTGCCGTCTTGTCTGCCGACTTGTCTGCCGTCTTGTCTGCCGTCTTGTCTGCCGTCTTGTCTGTCGTCTTGTTTGCCGTCTTGTCTGCCGTCTTGTCTGCCGTCTTGTATGTCGTCTGGTCTGTCGTCTTGTCTGCTGTCTTGTCTGCCGTTTTGTCTGCCGTCTTGTCTGCCGTCTTGTCTGCCGTCTTGTATGTCGTCTTGTATATCGTCTGGTCTGTCGTCTTTTCTGCCGTCTTGTCTGCCGTCTTGTCTGCCATCTTGTCTGCCGTCTTGTCTGCCGTCTTGTCTGCCGTCTTGTCTGCCGTTTTGTCTGCCGTCTTGTCTGCCGACTTGTCTGCCGTCTTGTCTGCCGTCTTGTCTGCCGTCTTGTCTGCCGTTTTGTCTGCCGTCTTGTCTGCCGACTTGTCTGCCGTCTTGTCTGCCGTCTTGTCTGCCGTCTTGTCTGCCGTCTTGTCTGCCGTCTTGTCTGCCGTCTTGTCTACCGTCTTGTCTGCCGTTTTGTCTGCCGTCTTGTCTGCCGACTTGTCTGCCGTCTTGTATGTCGTCTTGTATGTCGTCTTGTCTGCCGTCTTGTCTGCCGTCTTGTCTGCCGTCTTGTCTGCCGTCTTGTCTGCCGTCTTGTCTGCCGTTTTGTCTGCCGTCTTGTCTGCCGACTTGTCTGCCGTCTTGTCTGCCGTCGTGTCTGTCGTCTTGTCTGCCGTCTTGTCTGCCGTCTTGTCTGCCGTCTTGTCTGCCGTCTTGTCTGCCGTCTTGTCTGCCGTCTTGTCTGCCGTCTTGTCTGCCGTCTTGTCTGCCGTCTTGTCTGCCGTCTTGTCTGCCGACTTGTATGTCGTCTTGTATGTCGTCTTGTATGTCGTCTGGTCTGTCGTCTTGTCTGCCGTCTTGTCTGCCGTCTTGTCTGCCGTCTTGTCTGCCGTCTTGTCTGCCGTCTTGTCTGCCGTCTTGTCTGCCGTCTTGTCTGCCGTCTTGTCTGCCGTCTTGTCTGCCGTCTTGTCTGCCGACTTGTCTGCCGTCTTGTCTGCCGTCTTGTCTGTCGTCTTGTATGTCGTCTTGTCTGCCGTCTTGTCTGCCGTCTTGTCTGCCGTCTTGTCTGCCGTCTTGTCTGCCGTCTTGTCTGCCGTTTTGTCTGCCGTCTTGTCTGCCGACTTGTCTGCCGTCTTGTCTGCCGTCGTGTCTGTCGTCTTGTATATCGTCTGGTCTGTCGTCTTTTCTGCCGTCTTGTCTGCCGTCTTGTCTGCCATCTTGTCTGCCGTCTTGTCTGCCGTCTTGTCTGCCGTCTTGTCTGCCGTTTTGTCTGCCGTCTTGTCTGCCGACTTGTCTGCCGTCTTGTCTGCCGTCTTGTCTGCCGTCTTGTCTGCCGTTTTGTCTGCCGTCTTGTCTGCCGACTTGTCTGCCGTCTTGTCTGCCGTCTTGTCTGCCGTCTTGTCTGCCGTCTTGTCTGCCGTCTTGTCTGCCGTCTTGTCTACCGTCTTGTCTGCCGTTTTGTCTGCCGTCTTGTCTGCCGACTTGTCTGCCGTCTTGTATGTCGTCTTGTATGTCGTCTTGTCTGCCGTCTTGTCTGCCGTCTTGTCTGCCGTCTTGTCTGCCGTCTTGTCTGCCGTCTTGTCTGCCGTTTTGTCTGCCGTCTTGTCTGCCGACTTGTCTGCCGTCTTGTCTGCCGTCGTGTCTGTCGTCTTGTCTGCCGTCTTGTCTGCCGTCTTGTCTGCCGTCTTGTCTGCCGTCTTGTCTGCCGTCTTGTCTGCCGTCTTGTCTGCCGTCTTGTCTGCCGTCTTGTCTGCCGTTTTGTCTGCCGTCTTGTCTGCCGACTTGTCTGCCGTCTTGTCTGCCGTCTTGTCTGCCGTCTTGTCTGCCGTTTTGTCTGCCGTCTTGTCTGCCGACTTGTCTGCCGTCTTGTCTGCCGTCTTGTCTGCCGTCTTGTCTGCCGTCTTGTCTGCCGTCTTGTCTGCCGTCTTGTCTACCGTCTTGTCTGCCGTTTTGTCTGCCGTCTTGTCTGCCGACTTGTCTGCCGTCTTGTATGTCGTCTTGTATGTCGTCTTGTCTGCCGTCTTGTCTGCCGTCTTGTCTGCCGTCTTGTCTGCCGTCTTGTCTGCCGTCTTGTCTGCCGTTTTGTCTGCCGTCTTGTCTGCCGACTTGTCTGCCGTCTTGTCTGCCGTCGTGTCTGTCGTCTTGTCTGCCGTCTTGTCTGCCGTCTTGTCTGCCGTCTTGTCTGCCGTCTTGTCTGCCGTCTTGTCTGCCGTCTTGTCTGCCGTCTTGTCTGCCGTCTTGTCTGCCGTCTTGTCTGCCGACTTGTATGTCGTCTTGTATGTCGTCTTGTATGTCGTCTGGTCTGTCGTCTTGTCTGCCGTCTTGTCTGCCGTCTTGTCTGCCGTCTTGTCTGCCGTCTTGTCTGCCGTCTTGTCTGCCGTCTTGTCTGCCGTCTTGTCTGCCGTCTTGTCTGCCGTCTTGTCTGCCGTCTTGTCTGCCGACTTGTCTGCCGTCTTGTCTGCCGTCTTGTCTGTCGTCTTGTTTGCCGTCTTGTCTGCCGTCTTGTCTGCCGTCTTGTATGTCGTCTTGTATGTCGTCTGGTCTGTCGTCTTGTCTGCCGTCTTGTCTGCCGTCTTGTCTGCCGTCTTGTCTGCCGTCTTGTCTGCCGTCTTGTCTGCCGTCTTGTCTGCCGTCTTGTCTGCCGTCTTGTCTGCCGTCTTGTCTGCCGTCTTGTCTGCCGACTTGTCTGCCGTCTTGTCTGCCGTCTTGTCTGTCGTCTTGTTTGCCGTCTTGTCTGCCGTCTTGTCTGCCGTCTTGTATGTCGTCTGGTCTGTCGTCTTGTCTGCCATCTTGTCTGCCGTCTTGTCTGCCGTCTTGTCTGCCGTCTTGTCTGCCGTTTTGTCTGCCGTCTTGTCTGCCGACTTGTCTGCCGTCTTGTCTGCCGTCTTGTCTGCCGTCTTGTCTGCCGTTTTGTCTGCCGTCTTGTCTGCCGACTTGTCTGCCGTCTTGTCTGCCGTCTTGTCTGCCGTCTTGTCTGCCGTCTTGTCTGCCGTCTTGTCTGCCGTCTTGTCTACCGTCTTGTCTGCCGTTTTGTCTGCCGTCTTGTCTGCCGACTTGTCTGCCGTCTTGTATGTCGTCTTGTATGTCGTCTTGTCTGCCGTCTTGTCTGCCGTCTTGTCTGCCGTCTTGTCTGCCGTCTTGTCTGCCGTCTTGTCTGCCGTCTTGTCTGCCGTTTTGTCTGCCGTCTTGTCTGCCGTCTTGTCTGCCGTCGTGTCTGTCGTCTTGTCTGCCGTCTTGTCTGCCGTCTTGTCTGCCGTCTTGTCTGCCGACTTGTCTGCCGTCTTGTCTGCCGACTTGTCTGCCGTCTTGTCTGCCGTCTTGTCTGCCGTCTTGTCTGCCGTCTTGTCTGCCGTTTTGTCTGCCGTTTTGTCTGCCGACTTGTCTGCCGTCTTGTATGTCGTCTTGTCTGCCGTCTTGTCTGCCGTCTTGTCTGCCGTCTTGTCTGCCGTCTTGTCTGCCGTCTTGTCTGCCGTCTTGTCTGCCGTCTTGTCTGCCGTTTTGTCTGCAGTCTTGTCTGCCGACTTGTCTGCCGTCTTGTCTGCCGTCTTGTCTGTCGTCTTGTCTGCCGTCTTGTCTGCCGTCTTGTCTGCCGTCTTGTCTGCCGTCTTGTATGTCGTCTGGTCTGTCGTCTTGTCTGCCGTCTTGTCTGCCGTCTTGTCTGCCGTCTTGTCTGCCGTCTTGTCTGCCGTCTTGTCTGCCGTCTTGTCTGCCGTCTTGTCTGCCGTTTTGTCTGCCGTCTTGTCTGCCGACTTGTCTGCCGTCTTGTATGTCGTCTTGTATGTCGTCTTGTATGTCGTCTGGTCTGTCGTCTTGTCTGCCGTCTTGTCTGCCGTCTTGTCTGCTGTCTTGTCTGCCGTCTTGTCTGCCGTCTTGTCTGCCATCTTGTCTGCCGTCTTGTATGTCGTCTGGTCTATCGTCTTGTCTGCCGTCTTGTCTGCCGTCTTGTCTGCCGTCTTGTCTGCCGTCTTGTCTGCCGTCTTGTCTGCCGTTTTGTCTGCCGTCTTGTCTGCCGTCTTGTATGTCGTCTTGTATGTCGTCTGGTCTGTCGTCTTGTCTGCCGTCTTGTCTGCCGTCTTGTCTGCCGTCTTGTCTGCCGTCTTGTCTGCCGTCTTGTCTGCCGTCTTGTCTGCCGTTTTGTCTGCCGTCTTGTCTGCCGACTTGTCTGCCGTCTTGTATGTCGTCTTGTATGTCGTCTTGTCTGCCGTCTTGTCTGCCGTCTTGTCTGCCGTCTTGTCTGCCGTCTTGTCTGACGTCTTGTCTGCCGTCTTGTCTGCCGTCTTGTCTGCCGTCTTGTCGGCCGTCTTGTCTGCCATCTTGTCTGCCGTCTTGTCTGCCGTCTTGTCTGCCGTTTTGTCTCCCGTCTTGTCTGCCGACTTGTCTGCCGTCTTGTATGTCGTCTTGTATGTCGTCTTGTCTGCCGTCTTGTCTGCCGTCTTGTCTGCCGTCTTGTCTGCCGTCTTGTCTGCCGTCTTGTCTGCCGTCTTGTCTGCCGTCTTGTCTGCCGTTTTGTCTGCCGTCTTGTCTGCCGACATGTCTGCCGTCTTGTCTGCCGTCTTGTCTGCCGTCTTGTCTGCCGTTTTGTCTGCCGTCTTGTCTGCCGACTTGTCTGCCGTCTTGCCTGCCGTCTTGTCTGCCGTCTTGTCTGCCGTTTTGTCTGCCGTCTTGTCTGCCGACTTGTCTGCCGTCTTACCACATCCATAACCACATCCATAGCGACTAGCGATTAGCGGCACTGGAATCGCCGCTAAGCTCCAGTGAATAAATTAAACAATAGCGACTAGCGCCTAACGGCGTGTGTAAAAAAAAGACAATAAAAGCTGTTAAAAAATAGAAAACGAATACTCAGTATTCATATTTAAGAAGAGTTCATTTTTAAAATGTTAAAAATTTGAGAGAAACTCATATTGCTCTCTCACAAATGTCAAACGAGAAACAACAACTGGAAAAGAGTACGTAAATATTTTGGCCGCTAAGGAAAAATTAGAAATAGATCGAAGGCTAGCGTCGAGCGGCGTAGCGGCGTAGCGGCGACTGGAAAGATTTATTGTTTTTTCTTGTTCCCCATAAGAGCCCATGTAATTTTGAGAGTTGAGTTAGGCGCTAGTCGGTAGTCGCTATGGCGTCTTGTATGTCGTCTTGTCTGCCGTCTTGTCTGCCGTCTTGTCTGCCGTCTTGTCTGCCGTCTTGTCTGCCGTCTTGTCTGCCGTCTTGTCTGCCGTCTTGTCTGCCGTCTTGTCTGCCGTTTTGTCTGCCGTCTTGTCTGCCGACTTGTCTGCCGTCTTGTCTGCCGTCTTGTCTGTCGTCTTGTCTGCCGTCTTGTCTGCCGTCTTGTCTGCCGTCTTGTATGTCGTCTGGTCTGTCGTCTTGTCTGCCGTCTTGTCTGCCGTCTTGTCTGCCGTCTTGTCTGCCGTCTTGTCTGCCGTCTTGTCTGCCGTCTTGTCTGCCGTCTTGTCTGCCGTCTTGTCTGCCGTTTTGTCTGCCGTCTTGTCTGCCGTCTTGTATGTCGTCTGGTCCGTCGTCTTGTCTGCCGTCTTGTCTGCCGTCTTGTCTGCCGTCTTGTCTGCCGTCTTGTCTGCCGTCTTGTCTGCCGTCTTGTCTGCCGTCTTGTCTGCCGTCTTGTCTGCCGTCTTGTCTGCCGTCTTGTCTGCCGTTTTGTCTGCCGTCTTGTCTGCCGACTTGTCTGCCGTCTTATCTGCCGTCTTGTCTGTCGTCTTGTCTGCCGTCTTGTCTGCCGTCTTGTCTGCCGTCTTGTATGTCGTCTGGTCTGTCGTCTTGTCTGCCGTCTTGTCTGCCGTCTTGTCTGCCGTCTTGTCTGCCGTCTTGTCTGCCGTCTTGTCTGCCGTCTTGTCTGCCGTCTTGTCTGCCGTCTTGTCTGCCGTCTTGTCTGCCGTCTTGTATGTCATCTGGTCTGTGGTCTTGTCTGCCGTCTTGTCTGCCGTCTTGTCTGCCGTCTTGTCTGCCGTCTTGTCTGCCGTCTTGTCTGCCGTCTTGTCTGCCGTCTTGTCTCCCGTCTTGTCTGCCGTCTTGTCTGCCGTCTTGTCTGCCGTTTTGTCTGCCGTCTTGTCTGCCGTCTTGTCTGCCGTCTTGTCTGCCGTCTTGTCTGTCGTCTTGTCTGCCGTCTTGTCTGCCGTCTTGTCTGCCGTCTTGTATGTCGTCTGGTCTGTCGTCTTGTCTGCCGTCTTGTCTGCCGTCTTGTCTGCCGTCTTGTCTGCCGTCTTGTCTGCCGTCTTGTCTGCCGTCTTGTATGTCATCTGGTCTGTGGTCTTGTCTGCCGTCTTGTCTGCCGTCTTGTCTGCCGTCTTGTCTCCCGTCTTGTCTGCCGTCTTGTCTGCCGTCTTGTCTGCCGTCTTGTCTGCCGTCTTGTCTGCCGTCTTGTCTGCCGTTTTGTCTGCCGTCTTGTCTGCCGACTTGTCTGCCGTCTTGTCTGCCGTCTTGTCTGTCGTCTTGTCTGCCGTCTTGTCTGCCGTCTTGTCTGCCGTCTTGTATGTCGTCTGGTCTGTCGTCTTGTCTGCCGTCTTGTCTGCCGTCTTGTCTGCCGTCTTGTCTGCCGTCTTGTCTGCCGTCTTGTCTGCCGTCTTGTCTGCCGTCTTGTCTGCCGTCTTGTCTGCCGTCTTGTATGTCATCTGGTCTGTGGTCTTGTCTGCCGTCTTGTCTGCCGTCTTGTCTGCCGTCTTGTCTGCCGTCTTGTCTGCCGTCTTGTCTGCCGTCTTGTCTGCTGTCTTGTCTGCCGTCTTGTCTGCCGTCTTGTATGTCGTCTGGTCTGTCGTCTTGTCTGCCGTCTTGTCTGCCGTCTTGTCTGTCGTCTTGTCTGTCGTCTTGTCTGCCGTCTTGTCTGCCGTCTTGTCTGCTGTCTTGTCTGCCGTCTTGTATGTCGTCTTGTATATCGTCTTGTATATCGTCTTGTCTGCCGTCTTGTCTGCCGTCTTGTCTGCCGTCTTGTATGTCGTCTTGTATATCGTCTTGTCTGCCGCCTTGTATGTCGTCTTGTCTGCCGTCTTGTCTGCCGTCTTGTCTGCCGTCTGGTCTGCCGTCTTATCTGCCGTCTTATCTGCCGTCTTGTCTGCCGTCTTGTCTGCCGTCTTGTATGTCGTCTTGTATGTCGTCTGGTCTGTCGTCTTGTCTGCCGTCTTGTCTGCCGTCTTGTCTGTGGTCTTGTCTGCCGTCTTGTCTGCCGTTTTGTCTGCCGTCTTATCTGCCGTCTTATCTGCCGTCTTGTCTGCCGTCTTGTCTGCCGTCTTGTATGTCGTCTGGTCTGTCGTCTTGTCTGCCGTCTTGTCTGCCGTCTTGTCTGCCGTCTTGTCTGTCGTCTTGTCTGCTGTCTTGTCTGCCGTTTTGTCTGCCGTCTTGTCTGCCGTCTTGTATGTCGTCTTGTATATCGTCTGGTCTGTCGTCTTGTCTGCCGTCTTGTCTGCCGTCTTGTCTGCCGTCTTGTCTGCCGTCTTGTCTGCCGTCTTGTCTGCCGTCTTGTCTGCCGTTTTGTCTGCCGTCTTGTCTGCCGACTTGTCTGCCGTCTTGTCTGCCGTCTTGTCTGCCGTCTTGTCTGCCGTTTTGTCTGTCGTCTTGTCTGCTGTCTTGTCTGCCGTTTTGTCTGCCGTCTTGTCTGCCGTTTTGTCTGCCGTCTTGTCTGCCGTCTTGTATGTCGTCTTGTATATCGTCTGGTCTGTCGTCTTGTCTGCCGTCTTGTCTGCCGTCTTGTCTGCCGTCTTGTCTGCCGTCTTGTCTGCCGTCTTGTCTGCCGTTTTGTCTGCCGTCTTGTCTGCCGACTTGTCTGCCGTCTTGTCTGCCGTCTTGTCTGCCGTCTTGTCTGCCGTTTTGTCTGCCGTCTTGTCTGCCGACTTGTCTGCCGTCTTGTCTGCCGTCTTGTCTGCCGTCTTGTCTGCCGTCTTGTCTACCGTCTTGTCTGCCGTTTTGTCTGCCGACTTGTCTGCCGTCTTGTATGTCGTCTTGTATGTCGTCTTGTATGTCGTCTTGTCTGCCGTCTTGTCTGCCGTCTTGTCTGCCGTCTTGTCTGCCGTCTTGTCTGCCGTCTTGTCTGCCGTCTTGTCTGCCGTTTTGTCTGCCGTCTTGTCTGCCGACTTGTCTGCCGTCTTGTCTGCCGTCGTGTCTGTCGTCTTGTCTGCCGTCTTGTCTGCCGTCTTGTATGTCGTCTGGTCTATCGTCTTGTCTGCCGTCTTGTCTGCCGTCTTGTCTGCCGTCTTGTCTGCCGTCTTGTCTGCCGTCTTGTCTGCCGTCTTGTCTGCCGTCTTGTCTGCCGTCTTGTCTGCCGTCTTGTCTGCCGTCTTGTCTGCCGTCTTGTCTGCCGTCTTGTATGTCGTCTTGTATGTCGTCTGGTCTGTCGTCTGGTCTGTCGTCTTGTCTGCCGTCTTGTCTGCCGTCTTGTCTGCCGTCTTGTCTGCCGTCTTGTCTGCCGTCTTGTCTGCCGTCTTGTCTGCCGTCTTGTCTGCCGTCTTGTCTGCCGTCTTGTCTGCCGACTTGTCTGCCGTCTTGTCTGCCGTCTTGTCTGCCGTCTTGTCTGTCGTCTTGTCTGCCGTCTTGTCTGCCGTCTTGTCTGCCGTCTTGTATGTCGTCTGGTCTGTCGTCTTGTCTGCCGTCTTGTCTGCCGTCTTGTCTGCCGTCTTGTCTGCCGTCTTGTCTGCCGTCTTGTCTGCCGTCTTGTCTGCCGTTTTGTCTGCCGTTTTGTCTGCCGTCTTGTCTGCCGACTTGTCTGCCGTCTTGTATGTCGTCTTGTATGTCGTCTTGTATGTCGTCTGGTCTGTCGTCTTGTCTGCCGTCTTGTCTGCTGTCTTGTCTGCCGTCTTGTCTGCCGTCTTGTCTGCCATCTTGTCTGCCGTCTTGTATGTCGTCTGGTCTGTCGTCTTGTCTGCCGTCTTGTCTGCCGTCTTGTCTGCCGTCTTGTCTGCCGTCTTGTCTGCCGTCTTGTCTGCCGTCTTGTCTGCCGTTTTGTCTGCCGTCTTGTCCTCCGACTTGTATGTCGTCTTGTATGTCGTCTGGTCTGTCGTCTTGTCTGCCGTCTTGTCTGCCGTCTTGTCTGCCGTCTTGTCTGCCGTCTTGTCTGCCGTCTTGTCCGCCGTTTTGTCTGCCGTCTTGTCTGCCGACTTGTCTGCCGTCTTGTACGTCGTCTTGTCTGCCGTCTTGTCTGCCGTCTTGTCTGCCGTCTTGTCTGCCGTCTTGTCTGCCGTCTTGTCTGCCGTCTTGTCTGCCGTCTTGTCTGCCGTCTTGTCTGCCGTCTTGTCTGCCGTCTTGTCTGCCGTCTTGTCTGCCGTCTTGTCTGCCGTTTTGTCTACCGACTTGTCTGCCGTCTTGTATGTCGTCTTGTATGTCGTCTTGTCTGTCGTCTTGTCTGCCGTCTTGTCTGCCGTCTTGTCTGCCGTCTTGTCTGCCGTCTTGTCTGCCGTCTTGTCGGCCGTCTTGTCTGCCATCTTGTCTGCCGTCTTGTCTGCCATCTTGTCTGCCGTCTTGTCTGCCGTTTAGTCTGCCGTCTTGTCTGCCGTCTTGTCTGCCGTCTTGTCTGCCGTCTTGTCTGCCGTCTTGTCTGTCGTCTTGTCTGCCGTCTTGTCTGCCGTCTTGTCTGCCGTCTTGTATGTCGTCTGGTCTGCCGTCTGGTCTGTCGTCTTGTCTGCCGTCTTGTCTGCCGTCTTGTCTGCCGTTTTGTCTGCCGTCTTGTCTGCCGTCTTGTCTGCCGTCTTGTCTGCCGTCTTGTCTGCCGTTTTGTCTGCCGTCTTGTCTGCCGACTTGTCTGCCGTCTTGTATGTCGTCTTGTATGTCGTCTTGTATGTCGTCTGGTCTGCCGTCTTGTCTGCCGTCTTGTCTGCCGTTTTGTCTGCCGTCTTGTCTGCCGTCTTGTCTGCCGTCTTGTCTGCCGTCTTGTCTGCCGTCTTGTCTGCCGTCTTGTCTGCCGTCTTGTCTGCCGTCTTGTCTGCCGTCTTGTCTGCCGTCTTGTCTGCCGTCTTGTCTGCCGTCTTGTCTGCCGTCTTGTCTGCCGTCTTGTCTGCCGTCTTGTCTGCCGTCTTGCCTGCCGTCTTGTCTGCCGTCTTGTCTGCCGTCTTGTCTGCCGTTTTGTCTGCCGTCTTGTCTGCCGACTTGTCTGCCGTCTTGTATGTCGTCTTGTATGTCGTCTTGTATGTCGTCTGGTCTGTCGTCTTGTCTGCCGTCTTGTCTGCCGTCTTGTCTGCTGTCTTGTCTGCCGTCTTGTCTGCCGTCTTGTCTGCCATCTTGTCTGCCGTCTTGTATGTCGTCTGGTCTGTCGTCTTGTCTGCCGTCTTGTCTGCCGTTTTGTCTGCCGTCTTGTCCTCCGACTTGTATGTCGTCTTGTATGTCGTCTTGTATGTCGTCTGGTCTGTCGTCTTGTCTGCCGTCTTGTCTGCCGTCTTGTCTGCCGTCTTGTCTGCCGTCTTGTATGTCGTCTTGTATGTCGTCTTGTATGTCGTCTGGTCTGCCGTCTTGTCTGCCGTCTTGTCTGCCGTTTTGTCTGCCGTCTTGTCTGCCGTCTTGTCTGCCGTCTTGTCTGCCGTCTTGTCTGCCGTCTTGTCTGCCGTCTTGTCTGCCGTCTTGTCTGCCGTCTTGTCTGCCGTCTTGTCTGCCGTCTTGTCTGCCGTCTTGTCTGCCGTTTTGTCTGCCGTCTTGTCTGCCGTCTTGTCTGCCGTCTTGTCTGCCGTCTTGTCTGCCGTCTTGTCTGCCGTCTTGTCTGCCGTCTTGTCTGCCGTCTTGTCTGCCGTCTTGTCTGCCGTCTTGTCTGCCGTCTTGTCTGCCGTCTTGTCTGCCGTCTTGTCTGTCGTCTTGTCTGCCGTCTTGTCTGTCGTCTTGTATGTGGTCTGGTCTGTCGTCTTGTCTGCCGTCTTGTCTGCCGTCTTGTCTGCCGTCTTGTCTGCCGTCTTGTCTGCCGTCTTGTCTGCCGTCTTGTCTGCCGTCTTGTCTGCCGTCTTGTCTGCCGTCTTGTCGGCCGTTTTGTCTGCCGTCTTGTCTGCCGACTTGTCTGCCGTCTTGTATGTAGTCTTGTATGTCGTCTTGTATGTCGTCTGGTCTGTCGTCTTGTCTGCCGTCTTGTCTGCCGTCTTGTCTGCTGTCTTGTCTGCCGTCTTGTCTGCCGTCTTGTCTGCCATCTTGTCTGCCGTCTTGTATGTCGTCTGGTCTGTCGTCTTGTCTGCCGTCTTGTCTGCCGTCTTGTCTGCCGTCTTGTCTGCCGTCTTGTCTGCCGTCTTGTCTGCCGTTTTGTCTGCCGTTTTGTCTGCCGTCTTGTCCTCCGACTTGTATGTCGTCTTGTATGTCGTCTTGTATGTCGTCTGGTCTGTCGTCTTGTCTGCCGTCTTGTCTGCCGTCTTGTCTGCCGTCTTGTCTGCCGTCTTGTCTGCCGTCTTGTCCGCCGTTTTGTCTGCCGTCTTGTCTGCCGACTTGTCTGCCGTCTTGTCTGCCGTCTTGTCTGCCGTCTTGTCTGCCGTCTTGTCTGCCGTCTTGTCTGCCGTCTTGTCTGCCGACTTGTCTGCCGTCTTGTATGTCGTCTTGTATGTCGTCTTGTATGTCGTCTGGTCTGTCGTCTTGTCTGCCGTCTTGTCTGCCGTCTTGTCTGCTGTCTTGTCTGCCGTCTTGTCTGCCGTCTTGTCTGCCATCTTGTCTGCCGTCTTGTCTGCCGTCTTCTCTGCCGTCTTGTCTGCCGTCTTGTCTGCCGTCTTGTCTGCCGTCTTGTCTGCCGTTTTGTCTGCCGTTTTGTCTGCCGTCTTGTCCTCCGACTTGTATGTCGTCTTGTATGTCGTCTTGTATGTCGTCTGGTCTGTCGTCTTGTCTGCCGTCTTGTCTGCCGTCTTGTCTGCCGTCTTGTCTGTCGTCTTGTCTGCCGTCTTGTCTGCCGTCTTGTCTGCCGTCTTGTCTGCCGTCTTGTCTGCCGTCTTGTCTGCCGTCTTGTCTGCCGTCTTGTCTGCCGTCTTGTCTGCCGTTTTGTCTGCCGTCTTGTCTGCCGTCTTGTCTGCCGTCTTGTCTGCTGTCTTGTCTGCCGTCTTGTCTGCCGTCTTGTCTGCCATCTTGTCTGCCGTCTTGTATGTCGTCTGGTCTGTCGTCTTGTCTGCCGTCTTGTCTGCCGTCTTGTCTGCCGTCTTGTCTGCCGTCTTGTCTGCCGTCTTGTCTGCCGTCTTGTCTGCCGTTTTGTCTGCCGTTTTGTCTGCCGTCTTGTCCTCCGACTTGTATGTCGTCTTGTATGTCGTCTTGTATGTCGTCTGGTCTGTCGTCTTGTCTGCCGTCTTGTCTGCCGTCTTGTCTGCCGTCTTGTCTGCCGTCTTGTATGTCGTCTTGTATGTCGTCTTGTATGTCGTCTGGTCTGCCGTCTTGTCTGCCGTCTTGTCTGCCGTTTTGTCTGCCGTCTTGTCTGCCGTCTTGTATGTCGTCTTGTATGTCGTCTTGTATGTCGTCTGGTCTGCCGTCTTGTCTGCCGTCTTGTCTGCCGTTTTGTCTGCCGTCTTGTCTGCCGTCTTGTCTGCCGTCTTGTCTGCCGTCTTGTCTGCCGTCTTGTCTGCCGTCTTGTCTGCCGTCTTGTCTGCCGTCTTGTCTGCCGTCTTGTCTGCCGTTTTGTCTGCCGTCTTGTCTGCCGTCTTGTCTGCCGTCTAGTCTGCCGTCTTGTCTGCCGTCTTGTCTGCCGTCTTGTCTGCCGTCTTGTCTGCCGACTTGTCTGCCGTCTTGTATGTCGTCTTGTATGTCGTCTTGTATGTCGTCTGGTCTGTCGTCTTGTCTGCCGTCTTGTCTGCCGTCTTGTCTGCTGTCTTGTCTGCCGTCTTGTCTGCCGTCTTGTCTGCCATCTTGTCTGCCGTCTTGTATGTCGTCTGGTCTGTCGTCTTGTCTGCCGTCTTGTCTGCCGTCTTGTCTGCCGTCTTGTCTGCCGTCTTGTCTGCCGTTTTGTCTGCCGTTTTGTCTGCCGTCTTGTCCTCCGACTTGTATGTCGTCTTGTATGTCGTCTGGTCTGTCGTCTTGTCTGCCGTCTTGTCTGCCGTCTTGTCTGCCGTCTTGTCTGCCGTCTTGTCTGCCGTCTTGTCCGCCGTTTTGTCTGCCGTCTTGTCTGCCGACTTGTCTGCCGTCTTGTCTGCCGTCTTGTCTGCCGTTTTGTCTGCCGTCTTGTCTGCCGACTTGTCTGCCGTCTTGTCTGCCGTCTTGTCTGCCGTCTTGTCTGCCGTCTTGTCTGCCGTCTTGTCTGCCGTCTTGTCTGCCGTCTTGTCTGCCGTCTTGTCTGCCGACTTGTCTGCCGTCTTGTCTGCCGTCTTGTCTGCCGTCTTGTCTGCCGTCTTGTCTGCCGTCTTGTCTGCCGTCTTGTCTGCCGTCTTGTCTGCCGTCTTGTATGTCGTCTGGTCTGTCGTCTTGTCTGCCGTCTTGTCTGCCGTCTTGTCTGCCATCTTGTCTGCCGTCTTGTCTGCCGTCTTCTCTGCCGTCTTGTCTGCCGTCTTGTCTGCCGTCTTGTCTGCAGTCTTGTCTGCCGTTTTGTCTGCCGTTTTGTCTGCCGTCTTGTCCTCCGACTTGTATGTCGTCTTGTATGTCGTCTTGTATGTCGTCTGGTCAGTCGTCTTGTCTGCCGTCTTGTCTGCCGTCTTGTCTGCCGTCTTGTCTGTCGTCTTGTCTGCCGTCTTGTCTGCCGTCTTGTCTGCCGTCTTGTCTGCCGTCTTGTCTGCCGTCTTGTCTGCCGTCTTGTCTGCCGTTTTGTCTGCCGTCTTGTCTGCCGTCTTGTCTGCCGTCTTGTCTGCCGTCTTGTCTGCCGTCTTGTCTGCCGTCTTGTCTGCCGTCTTGTCTGCCGTCTTGTCTGCCGTCTTGTCTGCCGTTTTGTCTGCCGTCTTGTCTGCCGTCTTGTCTGCCGTCTAGTCTGCCGTCTTGTCTGCCGTCTTGTCTGCCGTCTTGTCTGCCGTCTTGTCTGCCGACTTGTCTGCCGTCTTGTATGTCGTCTTGTATGTCGTCTTGTATGTCGTCTGGTCTGTCGTCTTGTCTGCCGTCTTGTCTGCCGTCTTGTCTGCTGTCTTGTCTGCCGTCTTGTCTGCCCTCTTGTCTGCCATCTTGTCTGCCGTCTTGTATGTCGTCTGGTCTGTCGTCTTGTCTGCCGTCTTGTCTGCCGTCTTGTCTGCCGTCTTGTCTGCCATCTTGTCTGCCGTTTTGTCTGCCGTTTTGTCTGCCGTCTTGTCCTCCGACTTGTATGTCGTCTTGTATGTCGTCTGGTCTGTCGTCTTGTCTGCCGTCTTGTCTGCCGTCTTGTCTGCCGTCTTGTCTGCCGTCTTGTCTGCCGTCTTGTCCGCCGTTTTGTCTGCCGTCTTGTCTGCCGACTTGTCTGCCGTCTTGTCTGCCGTCTTGTCTGCCGTTTTGTCTGCCGTCTTGTCTGCCGACTTGTCTGCCGTCTTGTCTGCCGTCTTGTCTGCCGTCTTGTCTGCCGTCTTGTCTGCCGTCTTGTCTGCCGTCTTGTCTGCCGTCTTGTCTGCCCTCTTGTCTGCCGACTTGTCTGCCGTCTTGTCTGCCGTCTTGTCTGCCGTCTTGTCTGCCGTCTTGTCTGCCGTCTTGTCTGCCGTCTTGTCTGCCGTCTTGTCTGCCGTCTTGTATGTCGTCTGGTCTGTCGTCTTGTCTGCCGTCTTGTCTGCCGTCTTGTCTGCCGTCTTGTCTGCCATCTTGTCTGCCGTCTTGTCTGCCGTCTTCTCTGCCGTCTTCTCTGCCGTCTTGTCTGCCGTCTTGTCTGCCGTCTTGTCTGCAGTCTTGTCTGCCGTTTTGTCTGCCGTTTTGTCTGCCGTCTTGTCCTCCGACTTGTATGTCGTCTTGTATGTCGTCTTGTATGTCGTCTGGTCTGTCGTCTTGTCTGCCGTCTTGTCTGCCGTCTTGTCTGCCGTCTTGTCTGTCGTCTTGTCTGCCGTCTTGTCTGCCGTCTTGTCTGCCGTCTTGTCTGCCGTCTTGTCTGCCGTCTTGTCTGCCGTCTTGTCTGCCGTCTTGTCTGCCGTCTTGTCTGCCGTTTTGTCTGCCGTCTTGTCTGCCGACTTGTCTGCCGTCTTGTATGTCGTCTTGTATGTCGTCTTGTATGTCGTCTGGTCTGTCGTCTTGTCTGCCGTCTTGTCTGCCGTCTTGTCTGCTGTCTTGTCTGCCGTCTTGTCTGCCGTCTTGTCTGCCATCTTGTCTGCCGTCTTGTATGTCGTCTGGTCTGCCGTCTTGTCTGCCGTCTTGTCTGCCGTCTTGTCTGCCGTCTTGTCTGCCGTCTTGTCTGCCGTCTTGTCTGCCGTTTTGTCTGCCGTTTTGTCTGCCGTCTTGTCCTCCGACTTGTATGTCGTCTTGTATGTCGTCTTGTATGTCGTCTGGTCTGTCGTCTTGTCTGCCGTCTTGTCTGCCGTCTTGTCTGCCGTCTTGTCTGCCGTCTTGTATGTCGTCTTGTATGTCGTCTTGTATGTCGTCTGGTCTGCCGTCTTGTCTGCCGTCTTGTCTGCCGTTTTGTCTGCCGTCTTGTCTGCCGTCTTGTATGTCGTCTTGTATGTCGTCTTGTATGTCGTCTGGTCTGCCGTCTTGTCTGCCGTCTTGTCTGCCGTTTTGTCTGCCGTCTTGTCTGCCGTCTTGTCTGCCGTCTTGTCTGCCGTCTTGTCTGCCGTCTTGTCTGCCGTCTTGTCTGCCGTCTTGTCTGCCGTCTTGTCTGCCGTCTTGTCTGCCGTTTTGTCTGCCGTCTTGTCTGCCGTCTTGTCTGCCGTCTAGTCTGCCGTCTTGTCTGCCGTCTTGTCTGCCGTCTTGTCTGCCGTCTTGTCTGCCGACTTGTCTGCCGTCTTGTATGTCGTCTTGTATGTCGTCTTGTATGTCGTCTGGTCTGTCGTCTTGTCTGCCGTCTTGTCTGCCGTCTTGTCTGCTGTCTTGTCTGCCGTCTTGTCTGCCGTCTTGTCTGCCATCTTGTCTGCCGTCTTGTATGTCGTCTGGTCTGTCGTCTTGTCTGCCGTCTTGTCTGCCGTCTTGTCTGCCGTCTTGTCTGCCGTCTTGTCTGCCGTTTTGTCTGCCGTTTTGTCTGCCGTCTTGTCCTCCGACTTGTATGTCGTCTTGTATGTCGTCTGGTCTGTCGTCTTGTCTGCCGTCTTGTCTGCCGTCTTGTCTGCCGTCTTGTCTGCCGTCTTGTCTGCCGTCTTGTCCGCCGTTTTGTCTGCCGTCTTGTCTGCCGACTTGTCTGCCGTCTTGTCTGCCGTCTTGTCTTCCGTCTTGTCTGCCGTCTTGTCTGCCGTCTTGTCTGCCGTTTTGTCTGCCGTTTTGTCTGCCGACTTGTCTGCCGTCTTGTCTGCCGTCTTGTCTGCCGTCTTGTCTGCCGTCTTGTCTGCCGTCTTGTCTGCCGTCTTGTCTGCCGTCTTGTCTGCCGTCTTGTCTGCCGTCTTGTCTGCCGTCTTGTCTGCCGTTTTGTCTGCCGTCTTGTCTGCCGTCTTGTCTGCCGTCTAGTCTGCCGTCTTGTCTGCCGTCTTGTCTGCCGTCTTGTCTGCCGTCTTGTCTGCCGACTTGTCTGCCGTCTTGTATGTCGTCTTGTATGTCGTCTTGTATGTCGTCTGGTCTGTCGTCTTGTCTGCCGTCTTGTCTGCCGTCTTGTCTGCTGTCTTGTCTGCCGTCTTGTCTGCCGTCTTGTCTGCCATCTTGTCTGCCGTCTTGTATGTCGTCTGGTCTGTCGTCTTGTCTGCCGTCTTGTCTGCCGTCTTGTCTGCCGTCTTGTCTGCCGTCTTGTCTGCCGTTTTGTCTGCCGTTTTGTCTGCCGTCTTGTCCTCCGACTTGTATGTCGTCTTGTATGTCGTCTGGTCTGTCGTCTTGTCTGCCGTCTTGTCTGCCGTCTTGTCTGCCGTCTTGTCTGCCGTCTTGTCTGCCGTCTTGTCCGCCGTTTTGTCTGCCGTCTTGTCTGCCGACTTGTCTGCCGTCTTGTCTGCCGTCTTGTCTGCCGTCTTGTCTGCCGTCTTGTCTGCCGTCTTGTCTGCCGTTTTGTCTGCCGTTTTGTCTGCCGACTTGTCTGCCGTCTTGTCTGCCGTCTTGTCTGCTGTCTTGTCTGCCGTCTTGTCTGCCGTCTTGTCTGCCATCTTGTCTGCCGTCTTGTATGTCGTCTGGTCTGTCGTCTTGTCTGCCGTCTTGTCTGCCGTCTTGTCTGCCGTCTTGTCTGCCGTCTTGTCTGCCGTTTTGTCTGCCGTTTTGTCTGCCGTCTTGTCCTCCGACTTGTATGTCGTCTTGTATGTCGTCTGGTCTGTCGTCTTGTCTGCCGTCTTGTCTGCCGTCTTGTCTGCCGTCTTGTCTGCCGTTTTGTCTGCCGTTTTGTCTGCCGTCTTGTCCTCCGACTTGTATGTCGTCTTGTATGTCGTCTGGTCTGTCGTCTTGTCTGCCGTCTTGTCTGCCGTCTTGTCTGCCGTCTTGTCTGCCGTCTTGTCTGCCGTCTTGTCTGCCGTCTTGTCCGCCGTTTTGTCTGCCGTCTTGTCTGCCGACTTGTCTGCCGTCTTGTCTGCCGTCTTGTCTGCCGTCTTGTCTGCCGTCTTGTCTGCCGTCTTGTCTGCCGTTTTGTCTGCCGTCTTGTCTGCCGTCTTGTATGTCGTCTTGTATGTCGTCTTGTATGTCGTCTGGTCTGCCGTCTTGTCTGCCGTCTTGTCTGCCGTTTTGTCTGCCGTCTTGTCTGCCGTCTTGTCTGCCGTCTTGTCTGCCGTCTTGTCTGCCGACTTGTCTGCCGTCTTGTCTGCCGTCTTGTCTGCCGTCTTGTCTGCCGTCTTGTCTGCCGTCTTGTCTGCCGTTTTGTCTGCCGTTTTGTCTGCCGACTTGTCTGCCGTCTTGTCTGCCGTCTTGTCTGCCGTCTTGTCTGCCGTCTTGTCTGCCGTCTTGTCTGCCGTCTTGTCTGCCGTCTTGTCTGCCGTCTTGTCCGCCGTTTTGTCTGCCGTCTTGTCTGCCGACTTGTCTGCCGTCTTGTCTGCCGTCTTGGCTGCCGTCTTGTCTGCCGTCTTGTCTGCCGTCTTGTCTGCCGTTTTGTCTGCCGTTTTGTCTGCCGACTTGTCTGCCGTCTTGTCTGCCGTCTTGTCTGCCGTCTTGTCTGCCGTCTTGTCTGCCGTCTTGTCTGCCGTCTTGTCTGCCGTCTTGTATGTCGTCTGGTCTGTCGTCTTGTCTGCCGTCTTGTCTGCCGTCTTGTCTGCCGTCTTGTCTGCCGTCTTGTCTGCCATCTTGTCTGCCGTCTTGTCTGCCGTCTTGTCTGCCGTCTTGTCTGCCGACTTGTCTGCCGTCTTGTCTGCCGTCTTGTCTGCCGTCTTGTCTGCCGTCTTGTCTGCCGTCTTGTATGTCGTCTGGGCTGTCGTCTTGTCTGCCGTCTTGTCTGCCGTCTTGTCTGCTGTCTTGTCTGCCGTCTTGTCTGCCGTCTTGTCTGCCGTCTTGTCTGCCGTCTTGTCTGCCGTCTTGTCTGCCGTCTTGTCTGCCGTCTTGTCTGCCGTCTTGTATGTCGTCTGGTCTGTCGTCTTGTCTGCCGTCTTGTCTGCCGTCTTGTCTGCCGTCTTGTCTGCCGTCTTGTCTGCCGTCTTGTCTGCCGTCTTGTCTGCCGTCTTGTCTGCCGACTTGTCTGCCGTCTTGTCTGCCGTCTTGTCTGCCGTCTTGTCTGCCGTCTTGTCTGCCGTCTTGTCTGCCGTCTTGTCTGCCGTCTTGTCTGCCGTCTTGTCTGCCGTCTTGTCTGCCGACTTGTCTGCCGTCTTGTCTGCCGTCTTGTCTGCCGTCTTGTCTGCCGTCTTGTCTGCCGTCTTGTCTGCCGTCTTGTCTGCCGTCTTGTCTGCCGTCTTGTATGTCGTCTGGTCTGTCGTCTTGTCTGCCGTCTTGTCTGCCGTCTTGTCTGCCGTCGTGTATGTCGTCTTGTCTGCCGTCTTGTCTGGCGTCTTGTCTGGCGTCTTGTCTGCCGTCTTGTCTGCCGTCTTGTCTGCCGTCTTGTCTGCCGTCTTGTCTGCCGTCTTGTCTGCCGTCTTGTCTGCCGTCTTGTCTGCCGTTTTGTCTGCCGTTTAGTCTGCCGTCTTGTCTGCCGTCTTGTCTGCCGTCTTGTCTGCCGTCTTGTCTGCCGTCTTGTCTGCCGTTTTGTCTGCCGTCTTGTCTGCCGACTTGTCTGCCGACTTGTCTGCCGACTTGTCTGCCGACTTGCCTGCCGTCTTGCCTGCCGTCTTGCCTGCCGTCTTGTCTGCCGTCTTGTCTGCCGTCTTGTCTGCCGTCTTGTCTACCGTCTTGTCTGCCGTTTTGTCTGCCGTCTTGTCTGCCGTCTTGTCTGCCGACTTGTCTGCCGTCTTGTATGTCGTCTTTTCTGCCGTCTTGTCTGCCGTCTTGTCTGCGGTCTTGTCTGCCGTCTTGTCTGCCGTCTTGTCTGCCGTCTTGTCTGCCGTCTTGTCTGCCGTTTTGTCTGCCGTTTTGTCTGCCGTCTTGTCTGCCGACTTGTCTGCCGACTTGTCTGCCGTCTTGTCTGCCGTCTTGTCTGCCGACTTGTCTGCCGTCTTGTCTGCCGTCTTGTCTGCCGTCTTGTCTGCCGTCATGTCTGCCGTATTGTCTGCCGTCTTATCTGCCGTCTTGTCTGCCGTCTTATCAGCCGTCTTATCTGCCGTCTGTCTGCCGTCTTGTCTGCCGTCTTGTCTGCCGTCTTGTATGTCGTCTTGTATGTCGTCTGGACTGTCGTCTTGTCTGTCGTCTTGTCTGCCGTCTTATCTGCCGTCTTATCAGCCGTCTTATCTGCAGTCTTATCTGCCGTCTTATCTGCCGTCTTGTCTGCCGTCTTGTCTGCCGTCTTGTCTGCCGTCTTGTCTGCCGTCTTGTCTGCCGTCTTGTCTGCCGTCTTGTCTGCCGTCTTGTCTGCCGTCTTGTCTGCCGTCTTGTCTGCTGTCTTGTCTGCCGTCTTGTCTGCCGTCTTGTCTGCCGTCTTGTCTGCTGTCTTGTCTGCCGTCTTGTCTGCCGTCTTGTCTGCCGTCTTGTCTGCCGTCTTGTCTGCCGTCTTGTCTGCCGTCTTGTCTGCCGTCTTGTCTGCCGTCTGGTCTGCCGTCTTGTCTGCCGTCTTGTCTGCCGACTTGTCTGCCGTCTTGTCTGCCGACTTGTCTGCCGTCTTGTCTGCCGACTTGTCTGCCGTCTTGTATGTCGTCTTGTATGTCGTCTTGTATGTCGTCTGGTCTGTCGTCTTGTCTGCCGTCTTGTCTGCCGTCTTGTCTGCCGTCTTGTCTGCCGTCTTGTCTGCCGTTTTGTCTGCCGCCTTGTCTGCCGACTTGTCTGCCGTCTTGTCTGCCGTCTTGTCTGCCGTCTTGTCTGCCGTTTTGTCTGCCGTTTAGTCTACCGTCTTGTCTGCCGTCTTGTCTGCCGTCTTGTCTGCCGTCTTGTCTGCCGTCTTGTCTGCCGTCTTGTCTGCCGTCTTGTCTGCCGTCTTGTCTGCCGACTTGTCTGCCGTCTTGTATGTCGTCTTGTCTGCCGTCTTGTCTGCCGTCTTGTCTGCCGTCTTGTCTGCCGTCTTGTCTGCCGTTTTGTCTGCCGTTTAGTCTGCCGTCTTGTCTGCCGTCTTGTCTGCCGTCTTGCCGCCTTGTCTGCCGTCTTGTCTGCCGTCTTGTCTGTCATCTTGTCTGCCGTCTTGTCTGCCGTCTTGTCTGCCGCCTTGTCTGCCGTCTTGTCTGCCGTCTTGTCTGTCGTCTTGTCTGTCGTCTTGTATATCGTCTTGGCTGCCGACTGGTCTGCCGACTTGTCTGCGGACTTGTCTGCCGACTTGTCTGTCGTCTTGTATGTCGTCTTGTCTTCCGCATTGCCTGCCGTCTTGTCAGCCGTCTTCTCTGCCGTGTTGTCTGCCGTCTTGTCTGCCATCTTGTCTCCCGTCATGTCTGCCGCCTTGTCTGCCGTCTTGTCTGCCGTCTTGTCTGCCTTTTTGTCTGCCGTCTTGTCTGCCGTCTTGTCTGCCTTTTTGTCTGCCTTTTAGTCTGCCGTCTCGTCTACCGTCTTGTCTGCTGTCTTGTCTGCCGTCTTGTCTGCCGTCTTTTATGTCGTCTTGTGTGCCGTCATGTCTGCCATCTTGTCTGCCATCTTGTCTGCCGTCTTGTCTGCCGTATTGCCTGCCGTCTTGTCTGCCGTCTTAACGGCCATCTTGTCTGCCGTCTTGTATGCCGTCTTGTATGTCGTCTTGTCTGCCGCCTTGTCTGCCGTCTTGTCTGCCATCTTGTCTGCCATCTTGTCTGCCGTCTTGTCTGCCAGCTTGTCTGCCGTCTTGTCTGCCGTCTTGTCTGCCATCTTGTCTGTCGTCTTGTATGTCGTCCTGGCAGCCATCTGGTCTGCTGACTTGTCTGCCGCCTTGTCTGCCGTCTTGTCTGCCGCCTTGTCTGTCATCTTGTCTGCCGTCTTGTCTGCCGTCTTGTCTGCCGTCTTGTCTGCCGCCTTGTCTGCCGTCTTGTCTGCCGTCTTGTCTGCCGTCTTGTCTGTCGTCTTGTATATCGTCTTGGCTGCCGACTGGTCTGCCGACTTGTCTGCCGACTTGTCTGTCGTCTTGTATGTCGTCTTGTCTTCCGCATTGCCTGCCGTCTTGTCAGCCGTCTTCTCTGCCGTGTTGTCTGCCGTCTTGTCTGCCATCTTATCTCGCGTCATGTCTGCCGCCTTGTCTGCCGTCTTGTCTGCCGTCTTGTCTGCCGTCTTGTCTGCCTTTTTGTCTGCCGTCTTGTCTACCGTCTTTTCTGCTGTCTTGTATGCGGTCTTGTCTGTCGTCTTTTATGTCGTCTTGTGTGCCGTCTTGTCTGCCATCTTGTTTGCCGTCTTGTCTGCCGTATTGCCTGCCGTCTTGTCTGCCGTCTTAACGGCCATCTTGTCTGCCGTCTTGTCTGCCGTCTTGTCTGCCGTCTTGTCTGCCGTCTTGTCTGCCGTCTTGTCTGCCGTCTTGTCTGCCGTTTTGTCTGCCGTCTTGTCTGCCGACTTGTCTGCCGTCTTGTATGTCGTCTTGTATGTCGTCTTGTATGTCGTCTGGTCTGTCGTCTTGTCTGCCGTCTTGTCTGCCGTCTTGTCTGCTGTCTTGTCTGCCGTCTTGTCTGCCGTCTTGTCTGCCATCTTGTCTGCCGTCTTGTATGTCGTCTGGTCTGTCGTCTTGTCTGCCGTCTTGTCTGCCGTTTTGTCTGCCGTTTTGTCTGCCGTCTTGTCCTCCGACTTGTATGTCGTCTTGTATGTCGTCTTGTATGTCGTCTGGTCTGTCGTCTTGTCTGCCGTCTTGTCTGCCGTCTTGTCTGCCGTCTTGTCTGCCGTCTTGTCTGCCGACTTGTCTGCCGTCTTGTATGTCGTCTTGTCTGCCGTCTTGTCTGCCGTCTTGTCTGCCGTCTTGTCTGCCGTCTTGTCTGCCGTTTTGTCTGCCGTTTAGTCTGCCGTCTTGTCTGCCGTCTTGTCTGCCGTCTTGCCGCCTTGTCTGCCGTCTTGTCTGCCGTCTTGTCTGTCATCTTGTCTGCCGTCTTGTCTGCCGTCTTGTCTGCCGTCTTGTCTGCCGACTTGTCTGCCGTCTTGTATGTCGTCTTGTCTGCCGTCTTGTCTGCCGTCTTGTCTGCCGTCTTGTCTGCCGTCTTGTCTGCCGTTTTGTCTGCCGTTTAGTCTGCCGTCTTGTCTGCCGCCTTGTCTGCCGTCTTGTCTGCCGTCTTGTCTGCCGTCTTGTCTGTCGTCTTGTATATCGTCTTGGCTGCCGACTGGTCTGCCGACTTGTCTGCCGACTTGTCTGTCGTCTTGTATGTCGTCTTGTCTTCCGCATTGCCTGCCGTCTTGTCAGCCGTCTTCTCTGCCGTGTTGTCTGCCGTCTTGTCTGCCATCTTATCTCGCGTCATGTCTGCCGCCTTGTCTGCCGTCTTGTCTGCCGTCTTGTCTGCCGTCTTGTCTGCCTTTTTGTCTGCCGTCTTGTCTACCGTCTTTTCTGCTGTCTTGTATGCGGTCTTGTCTGTCGTCTTTTATGTCGTCTTGTGTGCCGTCTTGTCTGCCATCTTGTTTGCCGTCTTGTCTGCCGTATTGCCTGCCGTCTTGTCTGCCGTCTTAACGGCCATCTTGTCTGCCGTCTTGTCTGCCGTCTTGTCTGCCGTCTTGTCTGCCGTCTTGTCTGCCGTCTTGTCTGCCGTCTTGTCTGCCGTTTTGTCTGCCGTCTTGTCTGCCGACTTGTCTGCCGTCTTGTATGTCGTCTTGTATGTCGTCTTGTATGTCGTCTGGTCTGTCGTCTTGTCTGCCGTCTTGTCTGCCGTCTTGTCTGCTGTCTTGTCTGCCGTCTTGTCTGCCGTCTTGTCTGCCATCTTGTCTGCCGTCTTGTATGTCGTCTGGTCTGTCGTCTTGTCTGCCGTCTTGTCTTCCGTTTTGTCTGCCGTTTTGTCTGCCGTCTTGTCCTCCGACTTGTATGTCGTCTTGTATGTCGTCTTGTATGTCGTCTGGTCTGTCGTCTTGTCTGCCGTCTTGTCTGCCGTCTTGTCTGCCGTCTTGTCTGCCGTCTTGTATGTCGTCTTGTATGTCGTCTTGTATGTCGTCTGGTCTGCCGTCTTGTCTGCCGTCTTGTCTGCCGTTTTGTCTGCCGTCTTGTCTGCCGTCTTGTATGTCGTCTTGTATGTCGTCTTGTATGTCGTCTGGTCTGCCGTCTTGTCTGCCGTCTTGTCTGCCGTTTTGTCTGCCGTCTTGTCTGCCGTCTTGTCTGCCGTCTTGTCTGCCGTCTTGTCTGCCGTCTTGTCTGCCGTCTTGTCTGCCGTCTTGTCTGCCGTCTTGTCTGCCGTCTTGTCTGCCGTTTTGTCTGCCGTCTTGTCTGCCGTCTTGTCTGCCGTCTAGTCTGCCGTCTTGTCTGCCGTCTTGTCTGCCGTCTTGTCTGCCGTCTTGTCTGCCGACTTGTCTGCCGTCTTGTATGTCGTCTTGTATGTCGTCTTGTATGTCGTCTGGTCTGTCGTCTTGTCTGCCGTCTTGTCTGCCGTCTTGTCTGCTGTCTTGTCTGCCGTCTTGTCTGCCGTCTTGTCTGCCATCTTGTCTGCCGTCTTGTCTGCCGTCTTGTCTGCCGTCTTGTCTGCCGTCTTGTCTGCCGTCTTGTCTGCCGTCTTGTCTGCCGTCTTGTCTGCCGTCTTGTCTGCCGTCTTGTCTGCCGACTTGTCTGCCGTCTTGTCTGCCGTCTTGTCTGCCGTCTTGTCTGCCGTCTTGTCTGCCGTCTTGTATGTCGTCTGGTCTGTCGTCTTGTCTGCCGTCTTGTCTGCCGTCTTGTCTGCCGTCTTGTCTGCCGTCTTGTCTGCCGTCTTGTCTGCCGTCTTGTCTGCCGTCTTGTCTGCCGTCTTGTCTGCCGTCTTGTCTGCCGTCTTGTCTGCCGTCTTGTCTGCCGTCTTGTATGTCGTCTGGTCTGTCGTCTTGTCTGCCGTCTTGTCTGCCGTCTTGTCTGCCGTCTTGTCTGCCGTCTTGTCTGCCGTCTTGTCTGCCGTCTTGTCTGCCGTCTTGTCTGCCGACTTGTCTGCCGTCTTGTCTGCCGTCTTGTCTGCCGTCTTGTCTGCCGTCTTGTCTGCCGTCTTGTCTGCCGTCTTGTCTGCCGTCTTGTCTGCCGTCTTGTCTGCCGACTTGTCTGCCGTCTTGTCTGCCGTCTTGTCTGCCGTCTTGTCTGCCGTCTTGTATGTCCTCTGGTCTGTCGTCTTGTCTGCCGTCTTGTCTGCCGTCTTGTCTGCCGTCTTGTCTGCCGTCTTGTCTGCCGTCTTGTCTGCCGTCTTGTCTGCCGTCTTGTCTGCCGTCTTGTCTGCCGTCTTGTCTGCCGTCTTGTCTGCCGTCTTGTATGTCGTCTGGTCTGTCGTCTTGTCTGCCGTCTTGTCTGCCGTCTTGTCTGCCGTCTTGTCTGCCGTCTTGTCTGCCGTCTTGTCTGCCGTCTTGTCTGCCGTCTTGTCTGCCGTCTTGTCTGCCGTCTTGTCTGCCGTCTTGTCTGCCGTCTTGTCTGCCGACTTGTCTGCCGTCTTGTCTGCCGTCTTGTCTGCCGTCTTGTCTGCCGTCTTGTCTGCCGTCTTGTATGTCGTCTGGTCTGTCGTCTTGTCTGCCGTCTTGTCTGCCGTCTTGTCTGCCGTCGTGTATGTCGTCTTGTCTGCCGTCTTGTCTGGCGTCTTGTCTGGCGTCTTGTCTGCCGTCTTGTCTGCCGTCTTGTCTGCCGTCTTGTCTGCCGTCTTGTCTGCCGTCTTGTCTGCCGTCTTGTCTGCCGTCTTGTCTGCCGTTTTGTCTGCCGTTTAGTCTGCCGTCTTGTCTGCCGTCTTGTCTGCCGTCTTGTCTGCCGTCTTGTCTGCCGTCTTGTCTGCCGTTTTGTCTGCCGTCTTGTCTGCCGACTTGTCTGCCGACTTGTCTGCCGACTTGTCTGCCGACTTGTCTGCCGACTTGCCTGCCGTCTTGCCTGCCGTCTTGCCTGCCGTCTTGTCTGCCGTCTTGTCTGCCGTCTTGTCTGCCGTCTTGTCTACCGTCTTGTCTGCCGTTTTGTCTGCCGTCTTGTCTGCCGTCTTGTCTGCCGACTTGTCTGCCGTCTTGTATGTCGTCTTTTCTGCCGTCTTGTCTGCCGTCTTGTCTGCGGTCTTGTCTGCCGTCTTGTCTGCCGTCTTGTCTGCCGTCTTGTCTGCCGTCTTGTCTGCCGTCTTGTCTGCCGTTTTGTCTGCCGTTTTGTCTGCCGTCTTGTCTGCCGACTTGTCTGCCGACTTGTCTGCCGTCTTGTCTGCCGTCTTGTCTGCCGACTTGTCTGCCGTCTTGTCTGCCGTCTTGTCTGCCGTCTTGTCTGCCGTCATGTCTGCCGTATTGTCTGCCGTCTTATCTGCCGTCTTGTCTGCCGTCTTATCAGCCGTCTTATCTGCCGTCTGTCTGCCGTCTTGTCTGCCGTCTTGTCTGCCGTCTTGTATGTCGTCTTGTATGTCGTCTGGACTGTCGTCTTGTCTGTCGTCTTGTCTGCCGTCTTATCTGCCGTCTTATCAGCCGTCTTATCTGCAGTCTTATCTGCCGTCTTATCTGCCGTCTTGTCTGCCGTCTTGTCTGCCGTCTTGTCTGCCGTCTTGTCTGCCGTCTTGTCTGCCGTCTTGTCTGCCGTCTTGTCTGCCGTCTTGTCTGCCGTCTTGTCTGCCGTCTTGTCTGCTGTCTTGTCTGCCGTCTTGTCTGCCGTCTTGTCTGCCGTCTTGTCTGCTGTCTTGTCTGCCGTCTTGTCTGCCGTCTTGTCTGCCGTCTTGTCTGCCGTCTTGTCTGCCGTCTTGTCTGCCGTCTTGTCTGCCGACTTGTCTGCCGTCTTGTCTGCCGTCTTGTCTGCCGTCTTGTCTGCCGACTTGTCTGCCGTCTTGTCTGCCGACTTGTCTGCCGTCTTGTATGTCGTCTTGTATGTCGTCTTGTATGTCGTCTGGTCTGTCGTCTTGTCTGCCGTCTTGTCTGCCGTCTTGTCTGCCGTCTTGTCTGCCGTCTTGTCTGCCGTTTTGTCTGCCGCCTTGTCTGCCGACTTGTCTGCCGTCTTGTCTGCCGTCTTGTCTGCCGTCTTGTCTGCCGTTTTGTCTGCCGTTTAGTCTACCGTCTTGTCTGCCGTCTTGTCTGCCGTCTTGTCTGCCGTCTTGTCTGCCGTCTTGTCTGCCGTCTTGTCTGCCGTCTTGTCTGCCGTCTTGTCTGCCGACTTGTCTGCCGTCTTGTATATCGTCTTGGCTGCCGACTGGTCTGCCGACTTGTCTGCCGACTTGTCTGTCGTCTTGTATGTCGTCTTGTCTTCCGCATTGCCTGCCGTCTTGTCAGCCGTCTTCTCTGCCGTGTTGTCTGCCGTCTTGTCTGCCATCTTATCTCGCGTCATGTCTGCCTTTTTGTCTGCCGTCTTGTCTACCGTCTTTTCTGCTGTCTTGTATGCGGTCTTGTCTGTCGTCTTTTATGTCGTCTTGTGTGCCGTCTTGTCTGCCATCTTGTTTGCCGTCTTGTCTGCCGTATTGCCTGCCGTCTTGTCTGCCGTCTTAACGGCCATCTTGTCTGCCGTCTTGTATGCCGTCTTGTATGTCGTCTTGTATGCCGCCTTGTCTGCCGTCTTGGGTGCCATCTTGTCTGCCATCTTGTCTGCCGTCTTGTCTGCCAGCTTGGCTGCCGTCTTGTCTGCCGTCTTGTCTGCCATCTTGTCTGTCGTCTTGTATGTCGTCCTGGCAGCCGTCTGGTCTGCTGACTTGTCTGCCGCCTTGTCTGCCGTCTTGTCTGCCGTCTTGTCTGCCATCTTGTCTGCCGTCTTGTCTGCCGTCTTGTCTGCCGTCTTGTCTGCCGCCTTGTCTGCCGTCTTGTCTGCCATCTTGTCTGTCATCTTGTATATCGTCTTGGCTGCCGACTGGTCTGCCGACTTGTCTGCCGACTTGTCTGTCGTATTGCCTGCCGTCTTGTCTGCCGTCTTAATGGCCATCTTGTCTGCCGTCTTGTCTGCCGTATTGCCTGCCGTCTTGTCTGCCGTCTTAACGGCCATCTTGTCTGCCGTCTTGTATGCCGTCTTGTATGTCGTCTTGTCTGCCGCCTTGTCTGCCGTCTTGTCTGCCATCTTGTCTGCCATCTTGTCTGCCGTCTTGTCTGCCAGCTTGTCTGCCGTCTTGTCTGGCGTCTTGTCTACCATCTTGTCTGTCGTCTTCCGTCTTGTCTGTCGTCTTGTATATCGTCTTGGCTGCCGACTGGTCTGCCGACTTGTCTGTCGTCTTGTATGTCGTCTTGTCTTCCGCATTGCCTGCCGTCTTGTCAGCCGTCTTCTCTGCCGTGTTTTCTGCCGTCTTGTCTGCCATCTTATCTCGCGTCATGTCTGCCGCCTTGTCTGCCGTCTTGTCTGCCGTCTTGTCTGCCGTCTTGTCTGCCGTCTTGTCTGCCGTCTTGTCTGCCGTCTTGTCTGCCTTTTTGTCTGCCGTCTTGTCTACCGTCTTTTCTGCTGTCTTGTATGCGGTCTTGTCTGCCGTCTTTTATGTCGTCTTGTGTGCCGTCTTGTCTGCCATCTTGTCTGCCGTCTTGTCTGCCGTATTGCCTGCCGTCTTGTCTGCCGTCTTAACGGCCATCTTGTCTGCCGTCTTGTATGCCGTCTTGTATGTCGTCTTGTATGCCGCCTTGTCTGCCGTCTTGGGTGCCATCTTGTCTGCCATCTTGTCTGCCGTCTTGTCTGCCAGCTTGTCTGCCGTCTTGTCTTCCGTCTTGTCTGCCATCTTGTCTGTCGTCTTGTATGTCGTCCTGGCAGCCGTCTTGTCTACCGTCTTGTCTGCCGTCTTGTCTGCCGTCTTGTCTGCCGTCTTGTCTGCCGTCTTGTCTGCCGTCTTGTCTGCCGTCTTGTCTGCCGTCTTGTCTGCCGTCTTGTCTGCCATCTTGTCTGCCGTCTTGTCTGCCGTCTTGTCTGCCTTTTTGTCTGACTTTTTGTCTGCCTTTTTGTCTGCCGTCTTGTCTACCGTCTTGTCTGCCGTCTTGTCTGCCGTCTTGTCTGCCGTCTTGTCTGCCGTCTTGTCTGCCGTCTTGTCTGCCGCCTTGTCTGCCGTCTTCTCTGCCGTCTTGTCTGCAGTATTGTCTGCCGTCTTATCTGCCGTATTGCCTGCCGTCTTGTCTGCCGTCTTAATGGCCTTCTTGTCTGCCGTCTTGTCTGCCGTCTTGTCTGCCGTCTTGTCTGCCGTCTTGTATGTCGTATTGTCTGCCGCCTTGTGTGCCGTCTTGTCTGCCGTCTTGTCTGCCTTTTTGTCTGCCTTTTAGTCTGCCGTCTCGTCTACCGTCTTGTCTGCTGTCTTGTCTGCCGCCTTGTCTGCCGTCTTTTATGTCGTCTTGTGTGCCGTCTTGTCTGCCATCTTGTCTGCCATCTTGTCTGCCGTCTTGTATGCCGTCTTGTCTGCCCCCTTGTCTGCCGTCTTGTCTGCCAGCTTGTCTGCCGTCTTGTCTGCCGTCTTGTCTGCCATCTTGTCTGTCGTCTTGTATGTCGTCCTGGCAGCCGTCTGGTCTGCTGACTTGTCTGCCGCCTTGTCTGCCGTCTTGTCTGCCGTCTTGTCTGCCATCTTGTCTGCCGTCTTGTCTGCCGTCTTGTCTGCCGTCTTGTCTGCCGTCTTGTCTGCCGCCTTGTCTGCCGTCTTGTCTGCCATCTTGTCTGTTGTCTTGTATATCGTCTTGGCTGCCGACTGGTCTGCCGACTTGTCTGCTGTCTTGTCTGCCGTCTTGTCTGCCGTCTTGTATGTCGTCTTGTCTGCCGCCTTGTCTGCCGTCTTGTCTGCCATCTTGTCTGCCATCTTGTCTGCCGTCTTGTCTGCCAGCTTGTCTGCCGTCTTGTCTGCCGTCTTGTCTGCCATCTTGTCTGTCGTCTTGTATGTCGTCTTGTCTGCCGTCTTGTCTGCCGCCTTGTCTGCCGTCTTGTCTGCCGTCTTGTATGTCGTCTTGTCTTCCGCATTGCCTGCCGTCTTGTTAGCCGTCTTCTCTGCCGTAATGTCTGCCGTCTTGTCTGCCATCTTGTCTCGCGTCATGTCTGCCGCCTTGTCTGCCGTCTTGTCTGCCGTCTTGTCTGCCGTCTTGTCTGCCGTCTTGTCTGTCATCTTGTCTGCCGTCTTGTCGGCCGTCTTGTCTGCCGTCTTGTCTGCCGCCTTGTCTGCCGTCTTGTCTGCCGTCTTGTCTGCCGTCTTGTCTGTCGTCTTGTATATCGTCTTGGCTGCCGACTGGTCTGCCGACTTGTCTGCCGACTTGTCTGTCGTCTTGTATGTCGTCTTGTCTTCCGCATTGCCTGCCGTCTTGTCAGCCGTCTTCTCTGCCGTGTTGTCTGCCGTCTTGTCTGCCATCTTGTCTCGCGTCATGTCTGCCGCCTTGTCTGCCGTCTTGTCTGCCGTCTTGTCTGCCTTTTTGTCTGCCGCCTTGTCTACCGTCTTTTCTGCTGTCTTGTATGCGGTCTTGTCTGCCGTCTTTTATGTCGTTTTGTGTGCCGTCTTGTCTGCCATCTTGTCTGCCGTCTTGTCTGCCGTATTGCCTGCCGTCTTCTCTGCCGTCTTAACGGCCATCTTGTCTGCCGTCTGGTATGCCGTCTTGTATGTCGTCTTGTATGCCGCCTTGTCTGCCGTCTTGGGTGCCATCTTGTCTGCCATCTTGTCTGCCGTCTTGTCTGCCGTCTTGTCTGCCAGCTTGTCTGCCGTCTTGTCTGCCGTCTTGTCTGCCATCTTGTCTGTCGTCTTGTATGTCGTCCTGGCAGCCGTCTGGTCTGCTGACTTGTCTGCCGTCTTGTCTGCAGTCTTGTCTGCCGTCTTGTCTGCCATCTTGTCTGCCGTCTTGTCTGCCGTCTTGTCTGCAGTCTTGTCTGCCGTCTTGTCTGCCATCTTGTCTGTCCTCTTGTATATCGTCTTGGCTGCCGACTGGTCTGCCGACTTGTCTGCCGACTTGTCTGTCGTCTTGTATGTCGTCTTGTCTTCCGCATTACCTGCCGTCTTCTCTGCCGTCTTCTCTTCCGCATTGCCTGCCGTCTTGTCAGCCGTCTTGTCTGCCGTCTTATCTGCCGTCTTGTTTGTCGGCTTGTCTGAGGTCTTGTCTGCCGTGTTGTCTGCCGTCTTGTCTGCCATCTTGTCTCCCGTCATGTCTGCCGCCTTGTCTGCCGTCTTGTCTGCCTTTTTGTCTGCCGTCTTGTCTACCGTCTTTTCTGCTGTCTTGTCTGCGGTCTTGTCTGCCGTCTTTTATGTCGTCTTGTGTGCCGTCTTGTATGCTGTCTTGTCTGCCAGCTTGTCTGCCGTCATGTCTGCCATATTGCCTGCCGTCTTGTCTGCCGTCTTAACGGCCATCTTGTCTGCCGTCTTGTCTGCTGTCTTGTCTGCCGTCTTGTCTGCAATCTTGTCTGCCGTTCTGTCTGCCGTCTTTTGTGCCGTAATTCCAATCGTCTTGCCTGTCCACTCATCTTGTCTGTTGTCTTGTTTGCCGTCTTGTCTGCCATCTTGTCTGCCGTCTTTTCTGCCGTCTTGTCAGCCGTCTTTTCTGCCGCCTTGTCTGCCGTCTTGTCTGCCGTCTTGTCTGTCGTCTTGTATATCGTTTTGGCTGCCGACTGGTCTGCCGCCTTGTCTGCCGCCTTGTCTGCCGTCTTGTCTGCCGTCTTGTATGTCGTCTTGGCTGCCGTCTGGTCTGCCGTCTTATCTGCCGTCTTGTGTGCCGTCTTGTCTGCCATCTTGTCTGTCGTCTTGTATATCGTTTTGGCTGCCGTCTTGTCTGCCGTCTTGTCTGCCGTCTTGTCTGCCGTCTTGTCTGCCGTCTTGTCTGCCGTCTTGTCTGCCGTCTTGTATGTCGTCTTGGCTGCCGTCTGGTCTGCCGTCTTATCTGCCGTCTTTTGTGCCATCTTGTCTGCCGTCTTGTCTTCCGCATTGCCTGCCGTCTTGTCAGCCGTCTTGTCAGCCGTCTTGTCTGCCGTCTTATCTGCCGTCTTGTTTGTCGGCTTGCCTGAGGTCTTGTCTGCCGTCTTGTCTTCCGTCTTGTTTGCCGTCTTGCCTGAGGTCTTGTCTGCCGTGTTGTCTGCCGTCTTGTATGTAGTCATGTCTGCTGTCTTGTCTGCCGTCTTATCGGCCGTCTTATCTGCCGTCGTCCCTGAGGTTTTGTCTGCCGTCTTGTCTACCGTCTTGTCTGCCGTCTTGTCTGCCGTCTTGTCTGCCATCTTGTCTGCCGTCTTGCCTGCCGTCTTGTCTGCCGTCTTGTCTGCCGTCTTGTCTGCTGTCTTGTCTGCCGTCTTGTCTGCCGTCTTGTCTGCCGTCTTGTCTGCTGTCTTGTCTGCCGTCTTGTCTGCCGTCTTGTCTGCCTTTTTGTCTGACTTTTTGTCTGCCTTTTTGTCTGCCGTCTTGTCTACCGTCTTGTCTGCCGTCTTCTCTGCCATCTTGTCTGCCATCTTGTCTGCCGTCTTGTCTGCCGTCTTAATGGCCATCTTGTCTGCCGTCTTGTCTGCCGTCTTGTATGTCGTCTTGTCTGCCGCCCTGTCTGCCGTCTTGTCTGCCGTCTTGTCTGCCGTCTTGTCTGCCTTTTTGTCTACCTTTTAGTCTGCCGTCTCGTCTACCGTCTTGTCTGCTGTCTTGTCTGCCGTCTTGTCTGCCGTCTTTTATGTCGTCTTGTATGCCGTCTTGTCTGCCATCTTGTATGTCGTCCTGTCTGCCGCCTTGTCTGCCGTCTTGTCTGCCATCTTGTCTGCCGTCTTGTCTGCCATCTTGTCTGTCGTCTTGTATATCGTCTTGGTTGCCGACTGGTCTGCCGACTTGTCTGCCGACTTGTCTGCCGACTTGTCTGCCGACTTGTCTGTCGTCTTGTATGTCGTCTTGTCTTCCGCATTACCTGCCGTCTTGTCTGCCGTCTTATCTGCTGTCTTGTTTGTCGGCTTGTCTGAGGTCTTGTCTGCCGTGTTGTCTGCCAGCTTGTCTGCCGTCTTGTCTGCCATCTTGTCTGCCGTCTTGTCTGCCGTCTTGTCTGCCTTCTTGTCTGTCATCTTGTCTGCTGTCTTGTCTGCCGTCTCGTCTGCCGTCTTGTCTGCCGCCTTGTCTGCCGTCTTGTCTGCCATCTTGTCTGTCGTCTTGTATATCGTCTTGGCTGCCGACTGGTCTGCCGACTTGTCTGCCGACTTGTCTGCCGACTTGTCTGCCGACTTGTCTGTCGTCTTGTATGTCGTCTTGTCTTCCGCATTGCCTGCCGTCTTGTCAGCCGTCTTCTCTGCGGTGTTGTCTGCCGTCTTGTCTGCCATCTTGTCTCCCGTCATGTCTGCCGCCTTGTCGGCCGTCTTGTCTGCCCTCTTGTCTGCCGTATTGCCTGCCGTCTTGTCTGCCGTCTTAACGGCCATCTTGTCTGCCGTCTTGTCTGCCGTCTGGTCTGCCATCTTGTCTGCCGTCTTGTCTGCCGTCTTGTCTGCCGTCTTTTCTGCCGTCTTGTCTGCCGTCTTGTCTGCAGTCTTTTATGTCGTCTTGTGTGCCGTCTTGTCTGCCATCTTGTCTGCCATGTTGTCTGCTGTCTTGTCTGCCGTATTGCCTGCCGTCTTGTCTGCCGTCTTAACGGCCATCTTGTCTGCCGTCTTGTCTGCCGTCTTGTCTGTCATCTTGTCTGCCGTTCTGTCTGCCGTCTTTTGTGCCGTAATGCCAATCGTCTTGCCTGTCCACTCATCTTGTCTGTTGTCTGGTTTGCCGTCTTGTCTGCCATCTTGTCTGCCGTCTTTTCTGCCGTCTTGTCTGCCGTCTTGTCTGCCGCCTTGTCTGCCGTCTTGTCTGCTGTCTTGTCTGCCGCCCTGTCTGCCGTCTTGTCTGCCGTCTTGTCTGCCTTTTTGTCTGCCTTTTAGTCTGCCGTCTCGTCTAACGTCTTGTCTGCTGTCTTGTCTGCCGTCTTGTCTGCCGTCTTTTATGTCGTCTTGTATGCCGTCTTGTCTGCCATCTTGTATGTCGTCCTGTCTGCCGCCTTGTCTGCCGTCTTGTCTGCCATCTTGTCTGCCGTCTTGTCTGCCATCTTATCTGTCGTCTTGTATATCGTCTTGGCTGCCGACTGGTCTGCCGACTTGTCTGCCGACATGTCTGTCGTCTTGTATGTCGTCTTGTCTTCCGCATTACCTGCCGTCTTGTCTGCCGTCTTATCTGCTGTCTTGTTTGTCGGCTTGTCTGAGGTCTTGTCTGCCGTGTTGTCTGCCAGCTTGTCTGCCGTCTTGTCTGCCATCTTGTCTGCCGTCTTGTCTGCCGCCTTGTCTGCCGTCTTGTCTGCCGTCTTGTCTGTCATCTTGTCTGCTGTCTTGTCTGCCGTCTCGTCTGCCGTCTTGTCTGCCGCCTTGTCTGCCGTCTTGTCTGCATTCTTGTCTGTCGTCTTGTATATCGTCTTGGCTGCCGACTGGTCTGCTGACTTGTCTGCCGACTTGTCTGTCGTCTTGTATGTCGTCTTGTCTTTCGCATTGCCTGCCGTCTTGTCAGCCGTCTTCTCTGCCGTGTCGTCTGCCGTCTTGTCTGCCATCTTGTCTCCCGTCATGTCTGCCGCCTTGTCGGCCGTCTTGTCTGCCCTCTTGTCTGCCGAATTGCCTGCCCTCTTGTCTGCCGTCTTAACGGCCATCTTGTCTGCCGTCTTGTCTGCCGTCTTGTCTGCCGTCTTAATGGCCATCTTGTCTGCCGTCTTGTCTGCCGTCTTTTCTGCCGTCTTTTCTGCCGTCTTGTCTGCCGTCTTGTCTGCCATGTTGTCTGCTGTCTTGTCTGCCGTATTGCCTGCCGTCTTGTCTGCCGTCTTAACGGCCATCTTGTCTGCCGTCTTGTCTGCCGTCTTGTCTGCCGTCTTGTCTGTCATCTTCTCTGCCGTTCTGTCTGCCGTCTTTTGTGCCGTAATGCCAATCGTCTTGCCTGTCCACTCATCTTGTCTGTTGTCTGGTTTGCCGTCTTGTCTGCCATCTTGTCTGCCGTCTTTTCTGCCGTCTTGTCTGCCGTCTTGTCTGCCGCCTTGTCTGCCGTCTTGTCTGCTGTCTTGTCTGCCGTCTTGTCTGTTGTCTTGTTTATCGTCTTGGCTGCCGACTGGTCTGCTGACTTGTCTGCCGCCTTGTCTGCTGTCTTGTCTGTCGTCTTGTATGTCGTCTTGGCTGCCGTCTTTTCTGTCGTCTTGTCTGCCGCCTTGTCTGCCGCCTTGTCTGCCGTCTTGTCTGTCGTCTTGTATGTCGTCTTGGCTGCCGCCTGGTCTGCCGTCTTGTCAGCCGTCTTGTTTGTCGGCTTGCCTGAGGTCTTGTCTGCCGTCTTGTCTTCCGTCTTGTCTGCCGTCTTGTCTGCTGTCTTGTCTGCCGTCTTGTCTGTTGTCTTGTTTATCGTCTTGGCTGCCGACTGGTCTGCTGACTTGTCTGCCGCCTTGTCTGCTGTCTTGTCTGTCGTCTTGTATGTCGTCTTGGCTGCCGTCTTTTCTGTCGTCTTGTCTGCCGCCTTGTCTGCCGCCTTGTCTGCCGTCTTGTCTGTCGTCTTGTATGTCGTCTTGGCTGCCGCCTGGTCTGCCGTCTTATCTGCCGTCTTGTTTGTCGGCTTGCCTGAGGTCTTGTCTGCCGTCTTGTCTTCCGTCTTGTCTGCCGTCTTGTCTGCCGTCTTGTCTGCTGTCTTGTCTGCCGTCTTGTCTGCCATCTTTTATGTCGTCTTGTGTGCCGTCTTGTCTGCCATCTTGTCTGCCATCTTGTCTGCCGTCTTGTCTGCCGTCTTGTCTGCCGTCTTAATGGCCATCTTGTCTGCCGTCTTGTCTGCCGTCTTGTATGTCGTCTTGTCTGCCGCCCTGTCTGCCGTCTTGTCTGCCGTCTTGTCTGCCTTTTTGTCTGCCTTTTTGTCTGACTTTTTGTCTGCCTTTTTGTCTGCCGTCTTGTCTACCGTCTTGTCTGCTGTCTTGTCTGCCGTCTTGTCTGCCGTCTTTTATGTCGTCTTGTGTGCCGTCTTGTCTGCCATCTTGTCTGCCATCTTGTCTGCCGTCTTGTCTGCCGTCTTGTCTGCCGTCTTAATGGCCATCTTGTCTGCCGTCTTGTCTGCCGTCTTGTATGTCGTCTTGTCTGCCGCCCTGTCTGCCGTCTTGTCTGCCGTCTTGTCTGCCTTTTTGTCTGCCTTTTAGTCTGCCGTCTCGTCTAACGTCTTGTCTGCTGTCTTGTCTGCCGTCTTGTCTGCCGTCTTTTATGTCGTCTTGTATGCCGTCTTGTCTGCCATCTTGTATGTCGTCCTGTCTGCCGCCTTGTCTGCCGTCTTGTCTGCCATCTTGTCTGCCGTCTTGTCTGCCATCTTGTCTGTCGTCTTGTATATCGTCTTGGCTGCCGACTGGTCTGCCGACTTGTCTGTCGTCTTGTATGTCGTCTTGTCTTCCGCATTACCTGCCGTCTTGTCTGCCGTCTTATCTGCTGTCTTGTTTGTCGGCTTGTCTGAGGTCTTGTCTGCCGTGTTGTCTGCCAGCTTGTCTGCCGTCTTGTCTGCCATCTTGTCTGCCGTCTTGTCTGCCGCCTTGTCTGCCGTCTTGTCTGCCGTCTTGTCTGTCATCTTGTCTGCTGTCTTGTCTGCCGTCTCGTCTGCCGTCTTGTCTGCCGCCTTGTCTGCCGTCTTGTCTGCATTCTTGTCTGTCGTCTTGTATATCGTCTTGGCTGCCGACTGGTCTGCCGACTTGTCTGCCGACTTGTCTGTCGTCTTGTCTTCCGCATTGCCTGCCGTCTTGTCAGCCGTCTTCTCTGCCGTGTTGTCTGCCGTCTTGTCTGCCATCTTGTCTCCCGTCATGTCTGCCGCCTTGTCGGCCGTCTTGTCTGCCCTCTTGTCTGCCGTATTGCCTGCCGTCTTGTCTGCCGTCTTAACGGCCATCTTGTCTGCCGTCTTGTCTGCCGTCTGGTCTGCCATCTTGTCTGCCGTCTTGTCTGCCGTCTTGTCTGCCGTCTTTTCTGCCGTCTTGTCTGCCGTCTTGTCTGCCATGTTGTCTGCTGTCTTGTCTGCCGTATTGCCTGCCGTCTTGTCTGCCGTCTTAACGGCCATCTTGTCTGCCGTCTTGTCTGCCGTCTTGTCTGCCGTCTTGTCTGTCATCTTCTCTGCCGTTCTGTCTGCCGTCTTTTGTGCCGTAATGCCAATCGTCTTGCCTGTCCACTCATCTTGTCTGTTGTCTGGTTTGCCGTCTTGTCTGCCGTCTTTTCTGCCGTCTTGTCTGCCGTCTTGTCTGCCGCCTTGTCTGCCGTCTTGTCTGCTGTCTTGTCTGCCGTCTTGTCTGTCGTCTTGTTTATCGTCTTGGCTGCCGACTGGTTTGCTGACTTGTCTGCCGCCTTGTCTGCTGTCTTGTCTGTCGTCTTGTATGTCGTCTTGGCTGCCGTCTTTTCTGTCGTCTTGTCTGCCGCCTTATCTGCCGTCTTGTCTTGTGTCTTGTCTGCCGTCTTGTCTGTCGTCTGGTTTATCGTCTTGGCTGCCGACTGGTCTGCTGACTTGTCTGCCGCCTTGTCTGCCGCCTTGTCTGCCGTCTTGTCTGTCGTCTTGTATGTCGTCTTGGCTGCCGCCTGGTCTGCCGTCTTGTCAGCCGTCTTGTCTGCCGTCTTATCTGCCGTCTTGTTTGTCGGCTTGCCTGAGGTCTTGTCTGCCGTCTTGTCTTCCGTCTTGTCTGCCGTCTTGTCTGCCATCTTGTCTGCCGTCTTGTCTGCCGTCTTGTCTGCTGTCTTGTCTGCCGTCTTGTCTGCCATCTTGTCTGCCGTCTTGTCTGCCGTCTTATCTGCCGTCTTGTCTGCCGTCTTGTCTGCCGTCTTGTCTGCTGTCTTGTCTTTGCCGTCTTGTCTGCCGTCTTGTCTGCCGTCTTGTCTGCCGTCTTGTCTGCTGTCTTGTCTGCCGTCTTGTCTGCTGTCTTGTCTGCCGTGTTGTTAATTACGTTAAGCATTGTTAAATTGGCCAAAATGTATGTGACGTTAAGTTTTATTTAGTTTGGATAGCTTTCACAATTCCGACCTACAACATCCCTCCACCCTTCGGGTAAGAAAAATTTAATATTGTAGTATTAAATTTTTCTTTTACATTAATGTATATTCGTGAGGGTGCAGCTGAATTGTTGCTTAATTAGGTTTATTTACATTCTATTTTTCAAAACGTGTAATTGTGTTACATTTGGTGAAATCATGTGTGTAAATGAAAATTAATGACTGATGAAAGCGTCAGGTTTCAGCTCGATGATGATGTTTGACGATATGGATGATGTTTCTCTCTTTGATGACGTTGACATCTAGTGCCTCGAGACGATGCTGCAGCTAACATTGTTAACGTTTGGGTTGCATTGTAGTAAAATTTAGAAATGTGTTGATTTCAGCGTCGTGAGATGCTGCCATCATTCTGGTCTACTTCATGATTGTTTCTTTTAATCGGTTCCATTGAAATAGATAAATTAACTGCGATTTAAAATTTGGAACATTTGTGAAGTGTTTTGGTCGCTTGTACGTATATCGGTTGATAATAACGGTTTGCCATCAGTGTCGATGCAGTAAGTGTTTGTCGCATTTGACCTGTCTTGTTGCCACCGAAATGTTCTTATCACACCAGTGCGTGACTAAGCGCCATATCATAACTCTTCGATCGGAATGAAATAACGATATTTGTTTTAGAGTATTGCTGCAATTTTAAACTTCCACAGATTATACTAATATTTTTCTGTTCTTCTGTATATTTGTATATCTTCATATATAATTCGTAATTTTGTATACATTTTGAAAACTTTTAGTTGTCTTGTTTTCTGCAACCTGAGCGAAATTAATTTTTTTTTTGTTTTTTTTGTTTTTCTCTTTGTTGAAATAAATTGGCTCTTAACTGTTTAAGGCGTTCTCCCTTCCACCGTCGATGAAGCCAATTTATAACGAGTGCTGGAGCATTGATTAATGATTGAGCGTCTCTTGTTGTTGTTGTTGTGGTTTTTTTTTATGGTTGGTTGAATGAATATGTTAATGATGCATTATATGTTGGATTATTGGTGTTTGCCTGTGTGTAACATATGGAGTATGTTTGTATCTTTATTTCAATTTGATGTAACTGTTGTAACTAATTCTAAATAAATTTGTAATGATGTTGTTATTTCTTATTTGCTATTTTTAAATTTTCATTTAGCTGTCGTTGTTTAGCTATATACGTATATATTTATTGATATTAATATATAATATTAAATATTTTTTAATGATCTGTATAATATTTATTAGTGATTTTAGTTCAAACTAACAATTGTGGTTATAATTGTATACAGTCAGTATATATTGATCAGTTTTCTAACTACCTTATAAGTTACAAATTCAATTAAAAATATTTACAAATTAACGACTATAATTTATTATGTTTAAAATATCAAACAACAGTTAATTACTAATTGTTAGCTTCATTATTAACTTACTTATTACTAATTGTGGCTTAACTTACTAATTGTGGCTAATATTTATTTTATATTATTCTAATTAATTGTTTTTATTATTTTTTTTCGTTTTCGTTTTTCTTTGGGCTTTTTATATTCTATATTTTTATGGATTTTATATTCTTTGGGTTCATTTCAATTTTCTTATGCACTTTTAAATTAAAAACAAAACGCGCAAGCAAAATGTGTAAAGTGGTGTCGTATAACCGGGTGCACGGCCTAGAGCGGAAACTCATAGTGCAATGACTTTCCGTTCTGAGTGCATGAGCCTTTGTCATATTATATTATTATTAATATTAACTCAAAAAAAAATATGTACCTTTTGGATTGTGCCTTTAACATAATTTCTGCAACTTTAGCGGATTATTCAATTTATCTTGTTCTTGTTCTTTGAAATAAATGTTATAAATTGGGTGTTGTCGTGGATTTACTAGCATTTACAAGTATTACCTCAATCAGTCATTTTACCTATAAATAAACTAATAATGGAATTCAACCCCATCTGTTGTGGCTCCGGATTTTGTGTAGTGGCCGTGATCGAGAGGCGGCTTTCACAAATTGAAGAAAGCTGTTGGGACATCGACCCCTTGATCGCTGCTATACGTTCAATGTTGGAACTGCACAGGATGTCTAATTCAGTGGAGCTGCTGGCTACCGTTGTCGGGATGCTGAAACTCGCCATGCATTACCCAGGCGTCGACTGTGACGCTTTGCCAATGTGGATTGAGGATATCAGTCTAACCGGAAGAAAGTTTTCATAACCAAACGATTGAATTTTATTAATGAAACAAATTGTCGTTAAATGTTACAATGTGAATTCGTTTCTGACGTGCAATAAAAATAAAAGCTTTAAAAAAAAAAAATTGTGTCTTGTTTTTGTTGTTGACCTTTTTTTTTTTTTTTTTTCTGGTGTTACGTTAATCTGCTGAGCTTTTTGTTTAGGTTGAGTTGAAATTTTCTGTGTTGGGGACGTTTCTGAATTGCATTTATTATTGTTTGGTGAGATGTGCATGTTTTATGGTTTTTGTAACATAAAGAAAAGAAACAGAAACAGATTTCTTTTTGAAAAAACAAAAAAAAAAAATCTTTATTCTTTCGAACGGATTAATATTAACATAACTTATATTTTTGTATTCTACTTGTTAAATATTGCAATTTGGGGACATTTCACATTCTGCTTGTGTCGTCCTCATCCGTCTTACTTCACGTAGCGTTGGCTCGTGGATCACTTTGATGGTCGGTCTTTGTATTACTTGCTGCGTTGTTGTATTAGTAAGCTCATTTTTCTTTCTTATACATGCTATCATAATTACTAACAATATTACTATTATTGTTGTTATTGATAGGCCTGTGGTTTCGATGAGTGTTTGCTTCTATCTCATTTCATGTGTAGCGGCTATTTTCTTTACGTCTTCTTCCAACGCTGAGAATGATTTCTCTTCCACTGTCAGGCTTTGACGTAATTTGCCGTGATCGGTTATCATGATAGGTTTTAAATTAATTTGTGTTGTTTTCTCATTTATTTTAGATGGTAAACTCTCTTTTAAGAATTGTATAAAGTTACTGTGGTCTGTTTTAGTTATTGACTGGGTTATTGTGTCTTCGTGGTCGTCAATGAATTCGAGTGTTAAGTCTTTGTTATGTACGACGCAATTTTTTGTTATGGTTAATATTCCTAATTTTTTCAGGGTAATCTTTGTTTCGTATGTTTCGCAATCTGCCTTGAATGTTTTGTCGTTGCGGAAATTATACAACCACTTGTTTGGCGATTCCATTTTCATAATTATACCCTCACTTGCTGGTACCGCCTTGGCTACGCAGATGTTTTTGGCATCTATATTGTCTTGTAGTAATGCTATTTCACAATTTTGGTGCGTTTCGCTTAATATTTTCCCTGTTGTTTTACATATTAACAAATCTCCCATCTTGTCTATGTTACTTGTAATTTGCGTTTTTATTCTATGGCATTTATCTATTTCTTGTTTGGATAATTCGACAAATTGCGATTTTCTTTCTGACTCTCCAATATAATCAAATGATGGTTTTATTGTTATATCATATGTCGTATTTGTGAAAACTATCGTTTGGTAAATTTTGAATATTTTATACGTTACGGATTCTGCCAATGGAATAGTTATTTTTACTAATAAATTCTTTCCGGTAGGTAACGTATTCACTTCTGCTAACTGATGTAATTTAAAAATGTCGTAAAGTATCCAATTCGCTTTCCCTGTTATATTTAGTTTTGGTATTATTTGTAACAGTTCCTTTTCGTTCAATATTGACGGATGCAGGGTACCTTTTAATAAGTCGTCCAGTATTTCTAATTCTTGTTGCTGTTCTCCCTGGATTTTCACTAGGTTGGCTTGGATTGACGACTGTATTTCCATTATTTGTATTAAATATTTTAAGCTCTTTATCTGTTTGTCATTTTCGTTATTTATTGGTATTTGATTTTTTACCGCGTCGAATAAGGCTGTTTGCAATTTATCTATTTCATTTAACGAACTATTTATGGCTTCTGTTGTATTTTTGTATACCGCGGACATTAGTGTTAACTGATTTTCCATAATTTTGTACGTCTTTGTTTGTTCAGCATCTACGTTATTTAAGTGGTTATAGATTTCATTAGCGTCTTGGTGGCTCATTGTGCCGAATGCCCAGTTTAATGCGTCACCAATGAAGTTTAGTGCTCTCCTTGTTCTTTTGTGGTTTCCATATGTTTGCGTAATTGTTTCTTCATTTGTAAGCAAAAGCCTAACTGTCGCATTGATTGGTGTTATTAAATTCATGCACGATTCTGCGCATTCCTCCATTGTTAAAACTTCATCAATCTTTTAGCAAATGTTCCTCATATTGTGAATGTATGTTATTATTCCGTTGATGACTTCTTCGTAATCGTTTGGTTCAAATGTCGTCACTATTGTCCATGTATCCTTGTAAAACAATGCGTGACTAGTTTCTTCAAAAACCATTGGTGTTTCCGGCAATTCTTTTGCTTCCAACGCTGTAATTCCGCTTATAAGGTTAATTGCAGTCACTATCCATACAATTTTGGCAATCATTTTTGTTTTTCCCTGTGTAGAAATGTGCGGTTTGTTTTGGAATTTAATACTGTTTTATAAATTGCTATAGTAAATATATATTTTAGTTTTTATTGTAATGTTTATTTTTTGCTATAATAGTTTGTGTGTTTTGTTGTTATCTAAGTTAACCTATTATTACTATTATATTTAATTTTACCAGATTATTTGCTTTTATATAACTTAAGTAGATTGTTAAGATATGGTTTTTCTTTACCTTTCACTAGTATAATTGTAGTTACGGAAGATTTAATTTGCTTAACTACATAGGGTCCTATCCATATCGGAGAAAATTTGTTTTTCCTCATTTGATTTTTCAGTAATACCTTATCACCTACTTTATATTCTATTGAATTTAACTTATTATCGTATTGATTTTTAGCTAGTTCCTTGGCCCTATCTTGATTTTTCTTAACTAACTCGTGTGCTCTTTGTATCTGATACTTAAGTACTTTGTTTGGATCGTCTGTGTTGTAAATTGGACTACATTTTCGTCTTAAATTCGTTGGCATGTCTATGTCAAATCCGAATAAAGTCCGGAAAGGTGTTTGCTTTGTTGTTATATGAGGCGTATGGTTATGAACGTGCATAGCTGCTGTTAACCACTGGTCCCAATTTGAACCATCCTCTTTAGCGAAACTGCGTAAATATTCAGCTAAAGGTCGGTGGCTACGCTCTAACGAACCATTTGCTTGTGGATGATACGGTGTTATGTGTAGTTTTTTAATGCCTAGAAGTTTGCAAGTGTCTGAGAATAATTTGGAAATGAAATTTGTACCGTTATCTGTTATTAACAGTCTTGGTATGCCGAAACGTATTATAATCTCGTCATAGAAAACCCTAGCTACTGTGCTTGCCTCTGCGTCTGGGATGGCTGCGCATGCCATGAATTTAGAAAAATCATCTTGGAAAGTTAAAATATATTTGTTGCCTGACACAGTTTCTGGCAAAATTCCTACTATGTCCATATATACTTTATCGAACGGCCGAACTGGTGTATCAGTCAAAACTAGCGGCATTTTCGTTAATTTTGAACTTTTGTTAACTTGACATTTTGGACATGTTTTAACATATTCTTTTATCTGTTTTTGCATTCCTGGCCACCTATATTGTTGCCTAATGCGCAGATAAGTTTTCACTGTTCCTTGATGTCCGCCTAATGGCGTATTGTGGAAGTCTTTTATTACAGTTTGTATGTCCTTTGGATCTGTCAGCAAAATTATACTATTGTTTCCAATAGCCTTTAGGCTATCAGGTTCGACTGAATCGCAGTTTGGCGTTATTGCTTTGGGCTTTGCTTCTTTCTATGTTGTGATCGTGTTTGCACTGCTACTATTTTGTTTTGTGGTATCCTGCTTAACGCATCTGCATTAAGGTTTTTCTTTCCTGGTTTATATAAAATTTCGAAATCGTATTCTGATAATTTGTGTCTAAATCTTGCTAATCTTGAAGTTTGATCTTTTAAATTTGCTATTCCTCTTTGTGGTTGGTGGTCTGTTAAGATTTTGAAATGTCTACCTAATAGATATGCCCTGAAGTTCCTCGTTGCCCACACTATTGCTAGAAATTCCCTTTCTATTGTCGAATATCGTTTTTCCGTGTCACTTAATGCCCGACTGGCGAAAGCTATTGGTCTATCCTCGCCTACTTCGCCTTGTGACAATACTGCACTTAATGCTTCATTACTTGCATCGGTAGTTAAAAGGAATTCTCGTGAAAAATCGGGATATGCAAGCACTGGTGGCGTCATGACTGCTTCTTTCAACAGCTCGAAAGCTTTTTTGGCAGTTGTCCGACCAAACAAACTTAGCGTCCTTACGTAATAATTTATTTATTGGTAACGCTATTTTAGCTGTATCTTTTATAAATTTTCTGTAGTAATTTATTAAACCGAGAAATGCTTGTACTTGTTTTCTGTTTTTCGGGGGTAGAATGTTTTTAACACATTCTACTTTGCTTGGATCGGGTAGGGCTCCCTTTTCTGAACATTTATGGCCTAGGTACACGACCTCTCGTCGTAGAAACTGACATTTACTTATGTTGAGTTTTAAACAGTTTTTTCTCATTACTTCGAAAACTTTAGTTAATCGGTTTTCATGTTGAGCCAGATTGCTTCCATATATCACTATGTCGTCTAAATAAACAAAACAGTCCATTCCTTGTAGTCCTGTTAGAATATGGTTCATTAAACGCTGAAATGTTGCTGGAGCTCCTGTTAATCCAAATGGCATTCTGTTAAACTCGAAATGTCCCAATGCAGAACTAAATGCGGTTTTTTGCTTATCCTTTTTGTCCATTAGCACTTGGTGATATCCACTGGCTAAATCAAGTGTCGAAAAATAGCGACTGTTTCCTAACTGGTCCAATATTTCATCAATTCGAGGTAGTGGGAAGACTTGTTGAACTGTTGCTTCGTTTAACTTCCTGTAATCAATTACTAATCGCCATTTTTTCTCGCCATCTTTTCCACTCCTTTTGGGCACTAACAGCAGTGGAGAGTTCCATGGAGACACGCTTGGCGATATCAAATTTTCATCTAATAGCTTTTGAATCTGCTTATTTATTTCTTCTTTGTTTGTATGGGGAATGCGATATTGTTTTTGGTTAATCGGCGGTTGGTCCGTCTTTGTTAGAATTTTGTGCGTCAAGACCGGTGTGAATGTTAATTTGTCACCCTCTAAAAGGAAAATGTCGTGGTAAGACTTGCATAGTTCTATAATTGATTCTCTTTCCTCTATATTTAGAGAAGGATCCAAATCTAATTCTTCCATTAATCTATTAATTCTTTGCGTTTTGTTTACACTAACTATATTGTTGATCGTACTCTTAAAACTAGATGATGTTCCACTTATATTATATATTGCTGTTACTTTGCCATCTTTTACATTAGACAGCGTTTCTCCTAGGTATATTCCCGGTGCAATTTCTTGTTTATTTACCATAACAGTCGTGAATTTAGTTTTAACTTTTAACTTAGTTAATCTGACGGTTCTTGCATTTACTACTGTGTTATTTATGGTCTGACTATTATCACCCTTTAAGCATTTAAATGGTAATTTTGTAACGAACTGTTTGCTGTTGTTAAAAAATGTCAAATTCTTTGTGAGAGTGTTTATAATGGATCTGTTCCATAAATTATCTCTTCCTAAAATGCCGTCCGCTGGTACACCTTGTTCAAGCTGTACTGTATGCATCTTAAAATTCAAATTTTGAATAGCATTATGATATATATTAATAGACCCTTTTGTGGTGATTCGCCCACCGAAAGCTCCACTCAATTCTTTTTTATCGGATTTGTTCAGAATTGAACTTGGTTTCAACGCATTTTCTTTTATTAAGCTCGTGTCTGCTCCCGTATCTACAAGTAAAGTGAGTTTTTCATTTACAGCCTCTTTGCGTGGTAATTCAATGAACACATCATTTAACTTGTTTTGAGTAATTTTGGACATCATGCTGTTGTCGAGATGATTACATGTTAACCAAGGAAAGGTTGGAAATTTGTTTTGCTTTAAGTATTTTAGAATAACTGCATTTATTGCAGCCATCAGTTTTAACACTGTATTTCCTGCGATATTTTTTATGTGAGTCAAATAGTCTAATTCATTATATTTTTCATTCAATAATTTACAGCATTTGTAACCTGCTGAAACGCCCTCGGTGATTGTTGAGCATATTAATTGTATAATAAGTAAAATTATCGTTATTAATTGTGTTCCGAGTTGTATGACTTTTTCACCTGTTATCGCTGAAGTTACAAATACTTCTTCGACCGTATAATTTCTTTTCGTACTATGCGCTTTGTTATCTTTAATTTGACTGCTGCTTCCATTCATAAACTTAGAAATCGGCAACGTTTCCACAATCGCTTTTGATGTCGGATTAACTATTACCACTTCATTTGGCCTCGAGTTACTTAAATTTTTGGGTTCCCAGCTTATTGGCCTTGTCTGGGCCCCTGTCTGTTTCCCTGAAACGTTTCCCAGTTCCTCTTAGCATGGCAATCCTTCAAAAAATGTCCCTGTCGGTTGCACCAGTAGCAAACCAGACTTTTCGGCTCCGTCCTCTTTATCGATGATTCGGTTGTAAATTTTCCCTGTTGTGTGTGTCGTTGCCTTTCCTGATTATCCTGTCTATAACTTTTTTTGTTTTGTCGTGGTTGTTGCTGCCTTTGTTGCTGATAATCGTTTCTCCTGAATGGATTTCCGTTGTGTTCTTGGCAGTTGTCTTTCGGAGTTTGAGTTTTACATCTACTGCTAACTTCGTGACCATACCTGCGACATTCTTCACAATATGGCGTGTTTTTCCTGAGCAGACATTCGTCCCTTGTATGTCGCCGTTTATTACAAAAAGAGCAGACTATTCTATCTTGCAATCCGCTGGGTTTTTTATTGATGTTGTTGTTCAATTCTCTAAATGTAGGATTTGTTTGGTAACGTTCGTTGTGTGTATAAGAAATGTTTGTTGGTATCATTGTTGATAGGGCTGATGTCATGTTGATATTTAACGAGCCTGTATGCAGAGCATTACTCCTTTGTATAGTTTCATATGTGTCAACAGCAATGCGATCATTTCTTCAATCGTTTTACCTACAACGTTTAGCATATGGACCCGAAGCGTTGCGTCTTTTAATCCAGATTTAAATGCTGTTTTTGTTGTTGTTTTAACCATGTTTAACAACGCGGTATCGCCTTGACCTTTATAAAAATTTTTTAGGATTTCGGTCGCTTGAGCTCTAAGTGTATTTAGCCGTCTGCCGAACTGTCTAACGTCTTCATTACTTGCTTGGCTACAACTTTGTAAATTAGTTAAAACCGACTCTAGTGACACGGTTGGTAGATATGCTCTTTTTATGGTTAGATAAAGTTCTTCCAAGCTTTTAACCGGTTTTGAACGTACTAAGTCGAACGCATCTCCATGTAGTCGAAGTTTGATGCAGTCTATATAATCTTGGATATTACTTGGACTTACTCCTTTAGTAGCCAGTTCGCAGCCCTGTATAAATTTGTAGACTTCTCCCCTTAAGTCTGGTGATTGCGTTCCGGAGAATAGGTGTACTAATCCATTTACAATCTTCGATATCTCTGCTATACACATCTTGCAGTTGGTCGTTGTGTGTGCAAACTGTGGAAATTGAATATTATTTATTTCCGACGGACAAGTATCAGCTACAAGAGCTTCTTTATGGACGAGTGACTGTTCGCTTAATAGCTCAATCTATTGGCTTAGAAGCCTATTTTGCTCTTTTAATTCCTGTACTCTTTTGTTTGCGCTTTCTAAAGATATGTAACCTTCTTTTGATTTCTGCGGCGATTGCGATAGTATTTTATTTAAAGTCTCTTCTGTTAGTCCTTTTTTATTTAACAAGCCAGAAAGCGTTTTATTTTCTGCTTCTAAAGTCTGTATTAGTTCTTCTTGAAACTGTTTATCAACTAGATTGTTGTCGTAACGATTTTTTAACGCTCTAAATTGTGATTCCCAATCATCCAATTGTTGATCTTTATTTTGTATTATTTGCTTAGTGAACGAAATTAACTCTTCTATAATTGTGTCTAATTTTTCTACCTGGGTAATTCTACCTAATTCTCTTAATCTTCCTTTTATTAACTCTAGATTCTCTTTGTTTGATACTGTTCCTTTTAGAATATCCCAAAGTTTCGTAACTAATTCTTCTAACTGTCTTTCAAGTTCTTTGTGGACCCTTTATAATTTTATGTAATCTTGTAACTGTGATGACTCTGCCATTAATTTATTTTGTCTTAGTGCGCTTAAAACTGTTATTCTTCGCGAGTTATTACTGTAAAATAAAATTTATCAATATTTCTCGCGATATTTTGTTATTTTTATTAATCTGACTCGTGCCTTGTAAACAAGTTATATTATTTGTGTTCTTGCTTTCCTTTTTTTTTATATTCTTTTTAATTCTTACTATGGCTCTGCTTTAAATAGTTGTTCATAATTATGCAAGCGATGCATTTTAATTTCATGCTCAAGTTTTTTTTTCTTAATTTTTGCTTTTTCTGCTTGTTTCTTTTCAATTTCAAACTCTGAATTAAAACAAATGCGCGGACGTAGCGACGCTTCGCTAGAGCATTGACTCCGAGTTATTTGACCTACTTTCAACGCGTGCTAGTCAAAGTACTTTAATACTTCTCGAGTTTATTGTCTTATTTGATTTGATTATTGTCAAATTTTGTATGGGTTAAATTTTGACAAAATTAGCAAGCAATGACATTTAAATTTAATGTTGAATATTTTTCAAATAAATTAATCAATGGCTTTAGTTTCAAGACGTTTCTTTGAAGAAATTTTTAAACGATTGAAAATTTCATTTGTATTTACTGAAAAAAAAATTTTGCTAACTAACGATTATCGGTTCGAAAGACCGGCTGCGCCAAAAATGTTGTGTGTTTGATGGGAGTCTTTTTTTTCTATACAACAGTGTTGTGCACATATGCTACACCGAGCATAGTTTCACGATCCGAAGATGAAGCCTATTAGAGTTTGTGTGTGTGTGTGTGTGGGTTGACTTATTATTTGGCGAGTCACGCCGACTTAAGCTGGCCACAAGGCCGTGCTTTTTGGTTGGCTTTTAAGCGAGCCCCGCTATATTGAGTGCTGGCCACAAGGCCGAACTGTGTTTGGCTTTTAAGCGAGCCCCGCTATATTCCATTCATATATGGCCACAAGGCCGTAGTTAATTATTAATCGACAAATGTTAGTTAAGTTTTATGCGACTTTATTCAACTTACACTTTTCGCGTTCAAAATTACAATCCCTCGCTTAAGTCTAAGCGTTTCTTATTTATAGTTTCGTATCGATCAGAATTGTGACGAAGCTATGTTTCGCAATAATTCTTGATACAAAAGTGCGAATTATTGCAATAATTATTTCCGCGTTCATTCGACGCAAACTTTAAGCTTATGCTTATTAAGCTAATAATGTGGCCTAGTTCGGTCGAGCGTTCGTTGACTTGAACTTGGTGACAACGACCGTCATTTATTGAATATTTCACATTGTGCCCAAAAGTATGTGTTGTTAATTACGTTAAGCATTGTTAACAATTGGCCAAAATGTATGTGACGTTAAGTTTTATTTAGTTTGGAGAGCTTTCACAATTCCGACCTACAACACCGTCTTATCTGCCGTCTTCCCTGAGGTTTTGTCTGCCGTCTTGTCGGCCGTCTGGTCTGCCGTCTTGTCTGCCGTCTTGTCTGCCGTCTTGTCTGCCGTCTTGTCTGCCGTCTTGTCTGCAGTCTTGTCTGCCGTCTTGTCTGCCGTCTTGTCTGCCGTCTTTTCTGCCGTCTTGTCTGCCGTCTTGTCTGCCGTCTTGTCTGCCGTCTTGTCTGCCGTCTTGTCTGCCATCTTGTCTGCCGTCTTGTCTGCCGTCTTGTCTGCCGTCTTGTCTGCCGTCTTGTCTGCTGTCTTGTCTGCTGTCTTGTCTGCCGTCTTGTCTGCCGTCTTGTCTGCCATCTTGTCTGCCGTCTTGTCTGCCGTCTTGTCTGCCGTCTTGTCTGCCGTCTTGTCTGCCGTCTTGTCTGCTGTCTTGTCTGCTGTCTTGTCTGCCGTCTTGTCTGCCTTTTTGTCTGCCTTTTTGTCTGCCGTCTTGTCTACCGTCTTGTCTGCTGTCTTGTCTGCCGTCTTTTATGTCGTCTTGTGTGCCATCTTTTGTGCCATCTTGTCTGCCATCTTTTCTGCCGTCTTGTCTGCCGTATTGCCTGCCGTCTTGTCTGCCGTCTTTTATGTCGTCTTGTCTGCCGTCTTGTCTGCCGTCTTGTCTGCATTCTTGTCTGCCATCTTGTCTGACGTCTTGTCTGCCAGCTTGTCTGCCGTCTTGTCTGCCATCTTGTCTGCCATCTTGTCTGCCGTCTTGTGTGCCGTCTCGTCTGCCTTTTAGTCTGCCGTCTTGTCTGCCATCTTGTCTGCCATCTTTTCTGCCGTGTTGTCTGCCGTATTGCCTGCCGTCTTGTCTGCCGTCTTAACGGCCATCTTTTCGGCCATCTTTTCGGCCATCTTTTCTGCCGTCTTGTCTGCCGTCTTGTCTGCCGTCTTGTATGTCGTCTCTTTGCCGGCTTGTCTGCCGTCTTGTCTGCCATCTTGTCTGCCATCTTGTCTGCCGTCTTGTCTGCCTTTTTGTCTGCCTTTTAGACTGCCGTCTTGTCTGCCGTATTGCCTGCCGTCTTGTCTGCCGTATTGCCTGCCGTCTTGTCTACCGTCTTGTCTGCTGTCTTGTCTGCCGTCTTGTCTGCCGTCTTTTATGTCGTCTTGTCTGCCGCCTTGTCTGCCGTCTTGTCTGCAATCCTGTCTGCCGTCTTGTCTGCCGTCTTGTCTGCCAGCTTGTCTGCCGTCTTGTCTGCCGTCTTTTCTGCCATCTTGTCTGTCGTCTTGTATGTCGTCCTGGCAGCCGTCTGGTCTGCTGACTTGTCTGCCGCCTTGTCTGCCGTCTTGTCTGCCGTCTTGTCTGCCGTCTTGTCTGCCATCTCGTCTGTCGTCTTGTATGTCGTCTTGTCTGCCGCCTTGTCTGCCGTCTTGTCTGCCATCTTGTCTGCCATCTTGTCTGTCGTCTTGTATGTCGTCCTGGCAGCCGTCTGGTCTGCTGACTTGTCTGCCGCCTTGTCTGCCGTCTTGTCTGTCGTCTTGTATGTCGTCTTGGCTGCCGTCTTGTATGCCGTCTTGTATGTCGTCTTGTATGCCGTCTTGTATGTCGTCTTGTCTGCCGCCTTGTCTGCCGTCGTGTCTGCCGTCTTGTCTGCCATCTTGTCTGCCGTCTTGTCTGCCGTCTTGTCTGCTGTCTTGTCTGCCGTCTTGTCTGCCATCTTGTCTGCCGTCTTGTCTGCCGTCTTATCTGCCGTCTTGTCTGCCGTCTTGTCTGCCGTCTTGTCTGCTGTCTTGTCTTTGCCGTCTTGTCTGCCGTCTTGTCTGCTGTCTTGTCTGCCGTCTTGTCTGCTGTCTTGTCTGCCATCTTGTCTGCCGTCTTGTCTGCTGTCTTGTCTGCCGTCTTGTCTGCCATCTTGTCTGCCGTCTTGTCTGCCATCTTATCTGCCGTCTTGTCTGCCGTCTTGTCTGCCATCTTGTCTGCCGTCTTGTCTGCCGTCTTATCTGCCGTCTTGTCTGCCGTCTTATCTGCCGTCTTGTCTGCCGTCTTGTCCGCCGTCTTGTCTGCTGTCTTGTCTTTGCCGTCTTGTCTGCCGTCTTGTCTGCCGTCTTGTCTGCCGTCTTGTCTGTCGTCTTGTATGTCGTCTTGGCTGCCGTCTTTTCTGTCGTCTTGTCTGCCGCCTTATCTGCCGTCTTGTCTTGTGTCTTGTCTGCCGTCTTGTCTGTCGTCTGGTTTATCGTCTTGGCTGCCGACTGGTCTGCTGACTTGTCTGCCGCCTTGTCTGCCGCCTTGTCTGCCGTCTTGTCTGTCGTCTTGTATGTCGTCTTGGCTGCCGCCTGGTCTGCCGTCTTGTCAGCCGTCTTGTCTGCCGTCTTATCTGCCGTCTTGTTTGTCGGCTTGCCTGAGGTCTTGTCTGCCGTCTTGTCTTCCGTCTTGTCTGCCGTCTTGTCTGCCATCTTGTCTGCCGTCTTGTCTGCCGTCTTGTCTGCTGTCTTGTCTGCCGTCTTGTCTGCCATCTTGTCTGCCGTCTTGTCTGCCGTCTTATCTGCCGTCTTGTCTGCCGTCTTGTCTGCCGTCTTGTCTGCTGTCTTGTCTTTGCCGTCTTGTCTGCCGTCTTGTCTGCCGTCTTGTCTGCTGTCTTGTCTGCCGTCTTGTCTGCTGTCTTGTCTGCCGTGTGTTGTTAATTACGTTAAGCATTGTTAAATTGGCCAAAATGTATGTGACGTTAAGTTTTATTTAGTTTGGATAGCTTTCACAATTCCGACCTACAACATCCCTCCACCCTTCGGGTAAGAAAAATTTAATATTGTAGTATTAAATTTTTCTTTTACATTAATGTATATTCGTGAGGGTGCAGCTGAATTGTTGCTTAATTAGGTTTATTTACATTTTATTTTTCAAAACGTGTAATTGTGTTACATTTGGTGAAATCATGTGTGTAAATGAAAATTAATGACTGATGAAAGCGTCAGGTTTCAGCTCGATGATGTTTGACGATATGGATGATGTTTCTCTCTTTGATGACGTTGACATCTAGTGCCTCGAGACGATGCTGCAGCTAACATTGTTAACGTTTGGGTTGCATTGTAGTAAAATTTAGAAATGTGTTGATTTCAGCGTCGTGAGATGCTGCCATCATTCTGGTCTACTTCATGATTGTTTCTTTTAATCGGTTCCATTGAAATAGATAAATTAACTGCGATTTAAAATTTGGAACATTTGTGAAGTGTTTTGCTCGCTTGTACGTATATCGGTTGATAATAACGGTTTGCCATCAGTGTCGATGCAGTAAGTGTTTGTCGCATTTGACCTGTCTTGTTGCCACCGAAATGTTCTTATCACACCAGTGCGTGACTAAGCGCCATATCATAACTCTTCGATCGGAATGAAATAACGATATTTGTTTTAGAGTATTGCTGCAATTTTAAACTTCCACAGATTATACTAATATTTTTCTGTTCTTCTGTATATTTGTATATCTTCATATATAATTCGTAATTTTGTATACATTTTGAAAACTTTTAGTTGTCTTGTTTTCTGCAACCTGAGCGAAATTAATTTTTTTTTTGTTTTTTTTTTTTCTCTTTGTTGAAATAAATTGGCTCTTAACTGTTTAAGGCGTTCTCCCTTCCACCGTCGATGAAGCCAATTTATAACGAGTGCTGGAGCATTGATTAATGATTGAGCGTCTCTTGTTGTTGTTGTTGTGGTTTTTTTTTATGGTTGGTTGAATGAATATGTTAATGATGCATTATATGTTGGATTATTGGTGTTTGCCTGTGTGTAACATATGGAGTATGTTTGTATCTTTATTTCAATTTGATGTAACTGTTGTAACTAATTCTAAATAAATTTGTAATGATGTTGTTATTTCTTATTTGCTATTTTTAAATTTTCATTTAGCTGTCGTTGTTTAGCTATATACGTATATATTTATTGATATTAATATATAATATTAAATATTTTTTAATGATCTGTATAATATTTATTAGTGATTTTAGTTCAAACTAACAATTGTGGTTATAATTGTATACAGTCAGTATATATTGATCAGTTTTCTAACTACCTTATAAGTTACAAATTCAATTAAAAATATTTACAAATTAACGACTATAATTTATTATGTTTAAAATATCAAACAACAGTTAATTACTAATTGTTAGCTTCATTATTAACTTATGTTGGGTTGCAAGAGAAGAGAAGATGCGATGGGAATGAGGTTAGGTTTAGTTTTGATTAAAGAAAATAGACTCACCGGTGCGTTGGAAATGGTGCTGGCCGCAAGAGGGATGTGTGCTGGTTGAATCACGTTGATGAAAGCGATGAGACGATGATAAAATTGATGATATTGGTAGGCTTGCGTGTAGATTTGGTGACGTCGCTCGGACGTCCAAAAAGGTGTGTTGTTTGAGAGGTTGCCGAAAGATGAGGTGTGTGGCGTGCTTGTAGATTCGGTGATGTCGAAAAAAACGAGTTGTGATATGATGTAATGATGATAACTTTGATGTGTAATGATGAGAAGATTGGTAGGTGGTTACAGTTTGGTGTTGATGATCGGACGTCCAAAAAGGTAAGAAGGTTTTTTCCAACCGGAAGTCTTCAGTGTCGTAAAAACTGCAAGAAAAACCAAAAACACGGCCATGGGAAGGCCGGGAAAGGGGCAGTGCTGCCAGAGCGAATGCATTTCCACGGGTGTGGGAAACACACTCGCTCATAGAGGGCGCCAAGGGTTTTGGCGTGAACATACCGGCCGCCTTGCAGTACTGCAATTTGGCTCAGGGGGTGGCATCTCGAGAGGGGGTTGTCGAGGTGGCCTGGGACTTCGGCAGTGGTAGGGAACTGAGAGGGGTGGGAGAAAATTATGAATGTGCGGGAAGGAGAATCAGTTTGGTGATCGGACGGGTGATGTGTCCTTTTTCGGTTCGGACGTCGGCGACGCGAATTCGAGAGTCGGAACCGGGATACGTGCGCGAGACGCGGCCTAATCTCCACTGAGTGGGAGGTAGGTTGTCATCACGCAAAACGACGAGATCGTTTACCTGGAGATCAGGTTGCGGGGTTTTCCATTTGCTCCGCCGTTGGAGTTCGGAAAGATATTCATTTTTCCACCGATTGCAGAATTGTTGATAGATGGCTTTGAGCTTCTGCCATCTATTAACAATTTTCATCGGTGACGCGAGCAGTTCGGGTTCTGCGGGTGTTAGAATCGGCCCTCCAATAAGGAAGTGACCGGGGGTCAGCGGTTGCAGGTCAGATGGGTTTTCTGACATGCTGCTGAGGGGCCTCGAGTTGAGGCATGCTTCCACCTTGGCGAGAATTGTGGAGAATTCTTCGAAGGTGAAGCGCTGATCGCCCACAAACTTTCGGAAGTGAAGTTTGAAGCTTTTTACGCCAGCTTCCCAGAGTCCTCCCATATGCGGTGCAGCGGCGGGAATGAAATGCCATTGCAGCTGGTGGTGGGCCCATTGGTTGGTGATGGTGTTCTTCGAACGGTTGACGAAGTCCGTCCATTCCTTAGCCAAGGACCTGGATGCTCCCACGAAGTTCTTCCCGTTGTCCGAGTAGACATCCTTGGGGCATCCTCTCCGGGCGGCGAATCGGTTGAAAGCGGCGAGGAATGCCGGTGTAGAGAGGTCACTGACGGCCTCTAGATGTATGGCCTTCGTCGCGAAGCAGACGAAGACGCATACATACCCCTTGGTGATGAGGCAAGCGCGTCCAGTGTAGTTCTTGATGTCAAACGGTCCCGCGAAGTCGAGGCCGGTGGCAGCAAAGGGGCGCGAGATCTGGGTCCGTTCAGGGGGTAGAGCGGCCATGATTTGCGTTTGTGTCTGCTTTTTCTGCAGTACACATGGTTTGCAGCTGTGAATCGTGGTTTTTATCAGATTCTTGGCTTTGGGAATCCAAAATTGCGTCCTTAGCAATCGCAACATGAGTGAGTTGCCTCCATGCAATGTGATGTCATGCATGAAGCGGATCAGAAGCCGGGAGTATTGGCAATTGTAGGGGAGGATGATGGGGTGACGTTCATCATATGCCATAGAGGGGCATGATGATAAGCGCCCACCCATGCGGAGCAATCCATCGTCGGAGAGGAATGGATTGAGCGAGAGGATCGAGCTCTTTGGTTCGAGGGTCGTCTTCCTCTCGAGACAGCGGTATTCGTTCGCGAACTGATGCCGTTGGGTTAGGGCGATCAGCCGCGCTGTGACGAATCGGATTTCGTCGGGGTAGATGGTTGGGTCGGTTCGTAGAAACTGGGTGCGTTTCTGAGGGTGGGTGTGGTCGTGAAATCGGAAGATGTACGCGATCACGCGAAGCGCTCTAGGGAGAGAAGAGAATCTTTCTAGAACGTCTTCGTACGGGGGTAGGCGAGCAACGTGCGCCTTGATGGGCTTGGCTTCCAAATCAGTCTCGGCCGATTGATGAAGGTCAGAGTGAGGCCAAAATCGCTCGTTCTTTTGGAGCCAATCAGGACCGTGCCACCAGAGTTTGGTGTCGCGTAACTCGAGCGGGAACATGCCACGACTGGCCAAGTCAGCTGGGTTGTGCTGTGACTCGACGTGGAACCAATGGGTGGCATCCGCTATTTCTATTATTTTGGTGACACGGTTGGCCACAAATGTGGTCCAAGTGCATGGAGGGCGTTTTAGCCATGCCAGCACAATGGTGGAATCCGTCCAGCAATACAATTTGTATTGTGGCAGATTGAGTTGCGGCAGCAATGCGTTGAGCATATCTGCCAGCAGGGCTGCGCCACAGAGCTCAAGACGCGGTATGGATAGCGTCTTGATCGGAGCAACTCTGGTTTTCGCGTAGAGGAGGGAGGTATGGGTGTGAGTGGGGGTGCAAGTGCGTAGATACACGGCACCTGCATATGCCAGCTCTGAGGCGTCTGAAAACGCATGGATCTCGAGAGCACTGGCTGGCGTGTAGTGCGTCCAACGCGGAATTTTCAGCAGGGAGATCTGGTGATAGCATTTGACGAATTTTAGCCACCTTTGGAGCGTGTGGTGGTTTAGCGGTTCGTCCCAATCAGTGCCGTCAAGCCACACTTGTTGCATCACGGTTTTTGCAACAACAATGACAGGTGCCAGCCAGCCGGCCGGATCGAAGAGTTTCGCGATGAGCGACAACATTTCTCGTTTGGTGTACGAGGGCAGGATTTCGGTGAGTTTAGCATCGAGATTGAAGCAATCGGTGCTTGCATTCCATCTGATGCCGAGGGTTTTCGCTGAACTGGCGTCTTCGAGCTCGAGGAAGTCCGAGTTAAGAAGATCTTGCGAAGGGATGCCACTCAACAAGCTAGTGTGGTTGGCAGTCCATTTCCGCATAGTGAAGGCTGCCGATTGGAGGGCGGCGACCAGCTCATGGCGCATTCGTATAGCCGAATCGAGCTCATGGGATCCGCATAAGGCGTCATCCACGTACATGCTGGACTTCAGAGCTGATGAGGCGAGAGGAAGTGTCTTTTCAACATCTTGAGCAAGCTGTTGAAGCGTACGAATCGCGAGGTATGGAGCACAGTTAACGCCAAACGTCACGGTGCGAAGTTCGAAATCTTGTACCTCTTCGGAGGGGGAGTTCCGAAAGAGGATTCGCTGGTAGCGCGATTGTTCGGGGTGAACCAGGATTTGGCGGTACATTTTCTCAATGTCGCCATTGAAGACGTATCGGTACAAACGCCAACGAAGTAGGAGGAATGTTAGATCCGACTGGAGCGGCGGCCCGGTGTAGAGGGCGTCATTGAGGCTCAGGCCATTGGAGCTTGGACAAGAGGCGTTGAAAACAACTCGCACCTTGGTGGAGCTGCTTTCCGGTTTCAGAACCGCGTGGTGAGGGAGGTAGTAATTTCCAGGTGTAGGAAATGTTTCTGTCGGGGTGACCTTGGACATATGATCGAGTTCGGAGTACTCTCGAATCACGTTGTCGTAGGTATTCTTGAAGTCGGGTGTTTTCAAGAGGCGGGATTCGTTGCGCAAGAATTGCTTGAGAGCGATTTCTCGCGAACGACCAAGCTGAAGTTGCGAAGGGAAACCTTCTTTGAAAGGGAGGCGGACGACGTAGCGTCCGTCGGTACGCCGTTGGGTGGTGGCGGCGTACAGGTTCTCGCAGAAGGTCTCGGCGGGTGTGAGCGCAGGTTTCTGCGGAACCTCCTCGATCTCCCAGAAGCGGGAGAGTTGCTGATCCATAGAGACTTCGTTGAAGAACGAGACTCTAGTGGTTACCACGGGGTGTGTGGATTTTTGTGGGATTGGACCGGTAATGATCCAACCGAAGATGGTTTCTTGGGCTATGAGAGAGCCCAAGAAATTTCGCTTAATGCCATCAAGGAGGATTAAGGGGTATAGATCAGCTCCGATCAGGATGTCGATCTGATCGCCTTGGTAAAACTGTTCGTCAGCCAATGCCAGGTCAGGCATTGAAGCGAAGAGTGTTCGATCGAGCGAACAGACTGGTAAGTTGCCGGTGAGTTTCGGCAGCACTAAAGCCGTGGCTTCAATGCGTAGATGGGGGTCTTTGGGGGAATCCAGGGTGAATTTGCACTGTTTGCTGACATGAGCAGTGACAGTTTCATTCACGCTGGCAATTTGTGCTTGAATGATTTTGGTGGGAAGACGCAAGCGTTGCTGAACACGTTCAGTGAGGAAAGTGGCTTCCGATCCAGGATCGATAAGCGCACGAGCGGGGTACAGTTCATCGCGGTGGCGGATATTTACCATAGCCGTAGCGAGAAGCACTTGCTTCGGACGCGAGGTGAAGCAAGTTAGTACGTTTGACGTGGGAGGGGTTGCAGTGGACTGTATTTGAGATTGTGGAGGAGGTGGTGTAGCGCGAGAGGGCGCTGGAGGGTGTCGGGAAGGGTTGCTCGTGTGGATGCCGCGGTGTGGTTGGTGTTGAGGGCGTGAGGTGGAGGGTTGAGTGTTCGCATGGGTTAGCGAAGACGTCGTGGTAGCCACCTCGCGATGCAAGAGTGTATGATGTCGTTTGGTGCACGACATGCAAGTGAAAGCACTCTTGCAATCCTTAAGTTGATGCGAATGTGCTAGACAATTCGTACAGAACTTAAGGTTGCTGATTGTTGTCCATCGCTTGTCTGGCTGCATCGCCAGAAAGCGTGAACAACGGCGTATGGGGTGAGACGGGTCACTGCATAGGGGGCAGTTGACCGCGATCATGTTTGCCTGGAAGGTGTTCACAGGCTTAGGTGGGGCGGCATTACGAGCTGTGCTGCCCGTCACCCTCTTGGGTGTTGGTGCGGATTTTCGGATGTCGTCAACAGTTTCTAACGTCTGGAAATGCGACGTCAGAAACTCATCCATTTCTTTCCACGAAGGAATTTCGCGTTTCTGTGTGATGGAGCGTTCCCACAGAGCAAGTGTGGTTTCGGGAAGTCGCGATGAACATAGATGTACTATGATCGCATCCCAACTGTTGACATCGATGTCAAGCAGGTCGAGAGCCCCGAGAGTGTTGTTGATGTCACGTTGCAGGCGTTTGATCGCGGCGCCTGACTCGTGAGTCACGGGAGTTAGATTAAAGAGCGTGCGAAGATGAGAATTGACGAGGATTCGCTTATTCTCGAAGCGATCTGTCAGGTTTCGCCACGCTTGAGCGAAACCACTGTCTACGAGAGGAGACTTTTGAACAATCTCCTTGGCTTCACCGCGAGTTTTTTGGTTTAGGTGGAACAACTTTTCGACGGGCGAAAGTCGATTGTTCCGAATATAGAGCGCGGAGAACATATCGCGGAACGTTGGCCACGACTCGTAGTCTCCTTTGAAGACATCAGTGTCACACGGTGGCAAACTGATGTTATATCCTGAGTGGGTAGCCTCATCCGCGCGGTGTGATGCCTCAAGGCCAGTGTTCGTAATTCGAGATGTGCTTGCTGCGTTGAGGTGCAGCTGCTCCTGAATCTTTGCAGTGAGCCGTACGTAGAGCTTGAAGTATCGTTGTTGCTTGGAGCGGGCAACGATGATCTCGCTAGAGGTGGTGTCAGAGTTGTCGAGCGGTGAAGCTTTGGCCACCAGAAATTCCAAGGCGTCATTGAAGGCGTTCTTCAGATCCATCCATACTGCCTTGAGTTCCTCCATATAGGTGTGGAGTGTGAATTCAGAGTGGTCGGTGTCAGGGGATGCATCGAGTTCGCGAGCGAAATCCTCTAAGGTCTCGCAGACATTCATGAACTTGGTGAGTGGGTCCATGGCGATTGGGTGGTTGGTTGGTTTTGGGGTAGACGGCAACTGAGAACTCGAGCGGGGTGTCGAGGTGTTATCGCCCAATGGATCGACGGGTTTCAGCAACGGCATGCGGACACTCACGGGGTGTGGGTGTGGTCGCAAATCTCGGCTTCAGTGGGTGAAGCTTAAGCGAATCGCGAGAGCCGAGAAGTCAACTTAATTAGAGGTTAATTAAGTTGCTTTGGAAATATCTCAAATGTAAACGCGGTATTTGAGAGTTAAGTCGCGTTGATTCGAATTAAGTTGACGATAACCGTGTTGATAGAGGTTGGTAGTCAACCGGGTTAGTCGGAATTATTTTTACAATAAATCGAATCAATTGCGATGACGTCGTGAATGAATTCAATTAATTTAATGTAATCGCGCTGAGAAATCGCGTTAATCGGTGATGAATACAAATAATCCGAATTAATTTAATTCAATTTAATTCACGCGCGGAGAAATTAGCTGCGTTTATGCAAATTAAATCGGAAATTAACTTTGATTAATTTAATTTAAATTAATTCACACGCGGAGAAACTAAATGCGTTAATTCAAATTAAATCGGAAATGAGATTGATTTTGAAATAAATCGAGTTAATTGAATTTAATTTAATCGCGGAGAAAATTGATTGCAAGTTAAGTCGAAAATAATTCGGCAAATATTTTGAGATTTGTAGCAGGATGATTCGCGATGTCGTTGCTGAGTCGCTCGTGGGGATTCGGACGCGGCGCGGTGGATGAGCAGTGTCACCTGGGGGCGGTGCACTAAACGGCAGGTTGCCAATGAAACACAAGTGTATATATTTTTTTTTTTTTTAAAAAAACTTTATTTATTTTTGGTAATTTTATTCTCGCCAGCACTGTACAATACCTAGATGGGTTAAGAGAAAATAAGTAAAACACAAGAAGGGTTTGGGAAAGATTTATTTTATTTTACTACACGAATTGTACAGCAGTGCGTTGTAATTGATATTGTTGTTGTTGTATTGTTGTTGTTGTTGTATTGTTTTATTATTTTTGCTTTAACACTGGGTGGCGGTGTCGTACGGCGTTCGTGGGACGTAACGAGACGAACGTTCGTCTCAGCGAGTGAGTCGCGGGTGACTCGAGACGTCACGATCGTCCGTAGTGAATATGCACTTCACGAGCCGATTTATAACACACACGCACACCACTTGTTTCACTTTTAGGCGACCTGAGTATTCCGGGGATGGAATTACTCCGCGAGTTTTAATAAGTGAGCTGTTGCAGCTTACTTGTTGCTTGGCGGAGCAACGTTTGAGCAAAATCACGCGATCGCGACGCCGAACCGAAATCACCGACAGGGGTGGAGCACGCACAAATATGATATGTTTTTTGTATGAAATGTAATGTATAGAATGTAAAAATATATTGTAGGGTGTAATCTGTTATAGGATGGGGTGGATTACTAAGTAATCCGACTCGAATAGGACCAAAATGTTGGGTTGCAAGAGAAGAGAAGATGCGATGGGAATGAGGTTAGGTTTAGTTTTGATTAAAGAAAATAGACTCACCGGTGCGTTGGAAATGGTGCTGGCCGCAAGAGGGATGTGTGCTGGTTGAATCACGTTGATGAAAGCGATGAGACGATGATAAAATTGATGATATTGGTAGGCTTGCGTGTAGATTTGGTGACGTCGCTCGGACGTCCAAAAAGGTGTGTTGTTTGAGAGGTTGCCGAAAGATGAGGTGTGTGGCGTGCTTGTAGATTCGGTGATGTCGAAAAAAACGAGTTGTGATATGATGTAATGATGATAACTTTGATGTGTAATGATGAGAAGATTGGTAGGTGGTTACAGTTTGGTGTTGATGATCGGACGTCCAAAAAGGTAAGAAGGTTTTTTCCAACCGGAAGTCTTCAGTGTCGTAAAAACTGCAAGAAAAACCAAAAACACGGCCATGGGAAGGCCGGGAAAGGGGCAGTGCTGCCAGAGCGAATGCATTTCCACGGGTGTGGGAAACACACTCGCTCATAGAGGGCGCCAAGGGTTTTGGCGTGAACAACTTACTTATTACTAATTGTGGCTTAACTTACTAATTGTGGCTAATATTTATTTTATATTATTCTAATTAATTGTTTTTATTATTTTTTTTTCGTTTTCGTTTTTCTTTGGGCTTTTTATATTCTATATTTTTATGGATTTTATATTCTTTGGGTTCATTTCAATTTTCTTATGCACTTTTAAATTAAAAACAAAACGCGCAAGCAAAATGTGTAAAGTGGTGTCGTATAACCGGGTGCACGGCCTAGAGCGGAAACTCATAGTGCAATGACTTTCCGTTCTGAGTGCATGAGCCTTTGTCATATTATATTATTATTAATATTAACTCAAAAAAAAAAATGTACCTTTTGGATTGTGCCTTTAACATAATTTCTGCAACTTTAGCGGATTATTCAATTTATCTTGTTCTTGTTCTTTGAAATAAATGTTATAAATTGGGTGTTGTCGTGGATTTACTAGCATTTACAAGTATTACCTCAATCAGTCATTTTACCTATAAATAAACTAATAATGGAATTCAACCCCATCTGTTGTGGCTCCGGATTTTGTGTAGTGGCCGTGATCGAGAGGCGGCTTTCACAAATTGAAGAAAGCTGTTGGGACATCGATCCCTTGATCGCTGCTATATGTTCAATGTTGGAACTGCACAGGATGTCTAATTCAGTGGAGCTGCTGGCTACCGTTGTCGGGATGCTGAAACTCGCTATGCATTACCCAGGCGTCGACTGTGACGCTTTGCCAATGTGGATTGAGGATATCAGTCTAACCGGAAGAAAGTTTTCTTAACCAAACGATTGAATTTTATTAATGAAACAAATTGTCGTTAAATGTTACAATGTGAATTCGTTTCTGACGTGCAATAAAAATAAAAGCTTTAAAAAAAAAAAATTGTGTCTTGTTTTTGTTGTTGACCTTTTTTTTTTTTTTTTTTCTGGTGTTACGTTAATCTGCTGAGCTTTTTGTTTAGGTTGAGTTGAAATTTTCTGTGTTGGGGACGTTTCTGAATTGCATTTATTATTGTTTGGTGAGATGTGCATGTTTTATGGTTTTTGTAACATAAAGAAAAGAAACAGAATCAGATTTCTTTTTGAAAAAACAAAAAAAAAAAATCTTTATTCTTTCGAACGGATTAATATTAACATAACTTATATTTTTGTATTCTACTTGTTAAATATTGCAATTTGGGGACATTTCACATTCTGCTTGTGTCGTCCTCATCCGTCTTACTTCACGTAGCGTTGGCTCGTGGATCACTTTGATGGTCGGTCTTTGTATTACTTGCTGCGTTGTTGTATTAGTAAGCTCATTTTTCTTTCTTATACATGCTATCATAATTACTAACAATATTACTATTATTGTTGTTATTGATAGGCCTGTGGTTTCGATGAGTGTTTGCTTCTATCTCATTTCATGTGTAGCGGCTATTTTCTTTACGTCTTCTTCCAACGCTGAGAATGATTTCTCTTCCACTGTCAGGCTTTGACGTAATTTGCCGTGATCGGTTATCATGATAGGTTTTAAATTAATTTGTGTTGTTTTCTCATTTATTTTAGATGGTAAACTCTCTTTTAAGAATTGTATAAAGTTACTGTGGTCTGTTTTAGTTATTGGCTGGGTTATTGTGTCTTCGTGGTCGTCAATGAATTCGAGTGTTAAGTCTTTGTTATGTACGACGCAATTTTTTGTTATGGTTAATATTCCTAATTTTTTCAGGGTAATCTTTGTTTCGTATGTTTCGCAATCTGCCTTGAATGTTTTGTCGTTGCGGAAATTATACAACCACTTGTTTGGCGATTCCATTTTCATAATTATACCCTCACTTGCTGGTACCGCCTTGGCTACGCAGATGTTTTTGGCATCTATATTGTCTTGTAGTAATGCTATTTCACAATTTTGGTGCGTTTCGCTTAATATTTTCCCTGTTGTTTTACATATTAACAAATCTCCCATCTTGTCTATGTTACTTGTAATTTGCGTTTTTATTCTATGGCATTTATCTATTTCTTGTTTGGATAATTCGACAAATTGCGATTTTCTTTCTGACTCTCCAATATAATCAAATGATGGTTTTATTGTTATATCATATGTCGTATTTGTGAAAACTATCGTTTGGTAAATTTTGAATATTTTATACGTTACGGATTCTGCCAATGGAATAGTTATTTTTACTAATAAATTCTTTCCGGTAGGTAACGTATTCACTTCTGCTAACTGATGTAATTTAAAAATGTCGTAAAGTATCCAATTCGCTTTCCCTGTTATATTTAGTTTTGGTATTATTTGTAACAGTTCCTTTTCGTTCAATATTGACGGATGCAGGGTACCTTTTAATAAGTCGTCCAGTATTTCTAATTCTTGTTGCTGTTCTCCCTGGATTTTCACTAGGTTGGCTTGGATTGACGACTGTATTTCCATTATTTGCATTAAATATTTTAAGCTCTTTATCTGTTTGTCATTTTCGTTATTTATTGGTATTTGATTTTTTACCGCGTCGAATAAGGCTGTTTGCAATTTATCTATTTCATTTAACGAACTATTTATGGCTTCTGTTGTATTTTTGTATACCGCGGACATTAGTGTTAACTGATTTTCCATAATTTTGTACGTCTTTGTTTGTTCAGCATCTACGTTATTTAAGTGGTTATAGATTTCATTAGCGTCTTGGTGGCTCATTGTGCCGAATGCCCAGTTTAATGCGTCACCAATGAAGTTTAGTGCTCTCCTTGTTCTTTTGTGGTTTCCATATGTTTGCGTAATTGTTTCTTCATTTGTAAGCAAAAGCCTAACTGTCGCATTGATTGGTGTTATTAAATTCATGCACGATTCTGCGCATTCCTCCATTGTTAAAACTTCATCAATCTTTTAGCAAATGTTCCTCATATTGTGAATGTATGTTATTATTCCGTTGATGACTTCTTCGTAATCGTTTGGTTCAAATGTCGTCACTATTGTCCATGTATCCTTGTAAAACAATGCGTGACTAGTTTCTTCAAAAACCATTGGTGTTTCCGGCAATTCTTTTGCTTCAAACGCTGTAATTCCGCTTATAAGGTTAATTGCAGTCACTATCCATACAATTTTGGCAATCATTTTTGTTTTTCCCTGTGTAGAAATGTGCGGTTTGTTTTGGAATTTAATACTGTTTTATAAATTGCTATAGTAAATATATATTTTAGTTTTTATTGTAATGTTTATTTTTTGCTATAATAGTTTGTGTGTTTTGTTGTTATCTAAGTTAACCTATTATTACTATTATATTTAATTTTACCAGATTATTTGCTTTTATATAACTTAAGTAGATTGTTAAGATATGGTTTTTCTTTACCTTTCACTAGTATAATTGTAGTTACGGAAGATTTAATTTGCTTAACTACATAGGGTCCTATCCATATCGGAGAAAATTTGTTTTTCCTCATTTGATTTTTTAGTAATACCTTATCACCTACTTTATATTCTATTGAATTTAACTTATTATCGTATTGATTTTTTGCTAGTTCCTTGGCCCTATCTTGATTTTTCTTAACTAACTCGTGTGCTCTTTGTATCTGATACTTAAGTACTTTGTTTGGATCGTCTGTGTTGTAAATTGGACTACATTTTCGTCTTAAATTCGTTGGCATGTCTATGTCAAATCCGAATAAAGTCCGGAAAGGTGTTTGCTTTGTTGTTATATGAGGCGTATGGTTATGAACGTGCATAGCTGCTGTTAACCACTGGTCCCAATTTGAACCATCCTCTTTAGCGAAACTGCGTAAATATTCAGCTAAAGGTCGGTGGCTACGCTCTAACGAACCATTTGCTTGTGGATGATACGGTGTTATGTGTAGTTTTTTAATGCCTAGAAGTTTGCAAGTGTCTGAGAATAATTTGGAAATGAAATTTGTACCGTTATCTGTTATTAACAGTCTTGGTATGCCGAAACGTATTATAATCTCGTCATAGAAAACCCTAGCTACTGTGCTTGCCTCTGCGTCTGGGATGGCTGCGCATGCCATGAATTTAGAAAAATCATCTTGGAAAGTTCAAATATATTTGTTGCCTGACACAGTTTCTGGCAAAATTCCTACTATGTCCATATATACTTTATCGAACGGCCGAACTGGTGTATCAGTCAAAACTAGCGGCATTTTCGTTAATTTTGAACTTTTGTTAACTTGACATTTTGGACATGTTTTAACATATTCTTTTATCTGTTTTTGCATTCCTGGCCACCTATATTGTTGCCTAATGCGCAGATAAGTTTTCACTGTTCCTTGATGTCCGCCTAATGGCGTATTGTGGAAGTCTTTTATTACAGTTTGTATGTCCTTTGGATCTGTCAGCAAAATTATACTATTGTTTCCAATAGCCTTTAGGCTATCAGGTTCGACTGAATCGCAGTTTGGCGTTATTGCTTTGGGGTCTGTGATTTGAATTTGCTTCTTTCTATGTTGTGATCGTGTTTGCACTGCTACTATTTTGTTTTGTGGTATCCTGCTTAACGCATCTGCATTAAGGTTTTTCTTTCCTGGTTTATATAAAATTTCGAAATCGTATTCTGATAATTTGTGTCTAAATCTTGCTAATCTTGAAGTTTGATCTTTTAAATTTGCTATTCCTCTTTGTGGTTGGTGGTCTGTTAAGATTTTGAAATGTCTACCTAATAGATATGCCCTGAAGTTCCTCGTTGCCCACACTATTGCTAGAAATTCCCTTTCTATTGTCGAATATCGTTTTTCCGTGTCACTTAATGCCCGACTGGCGAAAGCTATTGGTCTATCCTCGCCTACTTCGCCTTGTGACAATACTGCACTTAATGCTTCATTACTTGCATCGGTAGTTAAAAGGAATTCTCGTGAAAAATCGGGATATGCAAGCACTGGTGGCGTCATGACTGCTTCTTTCAACAGCTCGAAAGCTTTTTTGGCAGTTGTCCGACCAAACAAACTTAGCGTCCTTACGTAATAATTTATTTATTGGTAACGCTATTTTAGCTGTATCTTTTATAAATTTTCTGTAGTAATTTATTAAACCGAGAAATGCTTGTACTTGTTTTCTGTTTTTCGGGGGTAGAATGTTTTTAACACATTCTACTTTGCTTGGATCGGGTAGGGCTCCCTTTTCTGAACATTTATGGCCTAGGTACACGACCTCTCGTCGTAGAAACTGACATTTACTTATGTTGAGTTTTAAACAGTTTTTTCTCATTACTTCGAAAACTTTAGTTAATCGGTTTTCATGTTGAGCCAGATTGCTTCCATATATCACTATGTCGTCTAAATAAACAAAACAGTCCATTCCTTGTAGTCCTGTTAGAATATGGTTCATTAAACGCTGAAATGTTGCTGGAGCTCCTGTTAATCCAAATGGCATTCTGTTAAACTCGAAATGTCCCAATGCAGAACTAAATGCGGTTTTTTGCTTATCCTTTTTGTCCATTAGCACTTGGTGATATCCACTGGCTAAATCAAGTGTCGAAAAATAGCGACTGTTTCCTAACTGGTCCAATATTTCATCAATTCGAGGTAGTGGGAAGACTTGTTGAACTGTTGCTTCGTTTAACTTCCTGTAATCAATTACTAATCGCCATTTTTTCTCGCCATCTTTTCCACTCCTTTTGGGCACTAACAGCAGTGGAGAGTTCCATGGAGACACGCTTGGCGATATCAAATTTTCATCTAATAGCTTTTGAATCTGCTTATTTATTTCTTCTTTGTTTGTATGGGGAATGCGATATTGTTTTTGGTTAATCGGCGGTTGGTCCGTCTTTGTTAGAATTTTGTGCGTCAAGACCGGTGTGAATGTTAATTTGTCACCCTCTAAAAGGAAAATGTCGTGGTAAGACTTGCATAGTTCTATAATTGATTCTCTTTCCTCTATATTTAGAGAAGGATCCAAATCTAATTCTTCCATTAATCTATTAATTCTTTGCGTTTTGTTTACACTAACTATATTGTTGATCGTACTCTTAAAACTAGATGATGTTCCACTTATATTATATATTGCTGTTACTTTGCCATCTTTTACATTAGACAGCGTTTCTCCTAGGTATATTCCCGGTGCAATTTCTTGTTTATTTACCATAACAGTCGTGAGTTTAGTTTTAACTTTTAACTTAGTTAATCTGACGGTTCTTGCATTTACTACTGTGTTATTTATGGTCTGACTATTATCACCCTTTAAGCATTTAAATGGTAATTTTGTAACGAACTGTTTGCTGTTGTTAAAAAATGTCAAATTCTTTGTGAGAGTGTTTATAATGGATCTGTTCCATAAATTATCTCTTCCTAAAATGCCGTCCGCTGGTACACCTTGTTCAAGCTGTACTGTATGCATCTTAAAATTCAAATTTTGAATAGCATTATGATATATATTAATAGACCCTTTTGTGGTGATTCGCCCACCGAAAGCTCCACTCAATTCTTTTTTATCGGATTTGTTCAGAATTGAACTTGGTTTCAACGCATTTTCTTTTATTAAGCTCGTGTCTGCTCCCGTATCTACAAGTAAAGTGAGTTTTTCATTTACAGCCTCTTTGCGTGGTAATTCAATGAACACATCATTTAACTTGTTTTGAGTAATTTTGGACATCATGCTGTTGTCGAGATGATTACATGTTAACCAAGGAAAGGTTGGAAATTTGTTTTGCTTTAAGTATTTTAGAATAACTGCATTTATTGCAGCCATCAGTTTTAACACTGTATTTCCTGCGATATTTTTTATGTGAGTCAAATAGTCTAATTCATTATATTTTTCATTCAATAATTTACAGCATTTGTAACCTGCTGAAACGCCCTCGGTGATTGTTGAGCATATTAATTGTATAATAAGTAAAATTATCGTTATTAATTGTGTTCCGAGTTGTATGACTTTTTCACCTGTTATCGCTGAAGTTACAAATACTTCTTCGACCGTATAATTTCTTTTCGTACTATGCGCTTTGTTATCTTTAATTTGACTGCTGCTTCCATTCATAAACTTAGAAATCGGCAACGTTTCCACAATCGCTTTTGATGTCGGATTAACTATTACCACTTCATTTGGCCTCGAGTTACTTAAATTTTTGGGTTCCCAGCTTATTGGCCTTGTCTGGGCCCCTGTCTGTTTCCCTGAAACGTTTCCCAGTTCCTCTTAGCATGGCAATCCTTCAAAAAATGTCCCTGTCGGTTGCACCAGTAGCAAACCAGACTTTTCGGCTCCGTCCTCTTTATCGATGATTCGGTTGTAAATTTTCCCTTTTGTGTGTGTCGTTGCCTTTCCTGATTATCCTGTCTATAACTTTTTTTGTTTTGTCGTGGTTGTTGCTGCCTTTGTTGCTGATAATCGTTTCTCCTGAATGGATTTCCGTTGTGTTCTTGGCAGTTGTCTTTCGGAGTTTGAGTTTTACATCTACTGCTAACTTCGTGACCATACCTGCGACATTCTTCACAATATGGCGTGTTTTTCCTGAGCAGACATTCGTCCCTTGTATGTCGCCGTTTATTACAAAAAGAGCAGACTATTCTATCTTGCAATCCGCTGGGTTTTTTATTGATGTTGTTGTTCAATTCTCTAAATGTAGGATTTGTTTGGTAACGTTCGTTGTGTGTATAAGAAATGTTTGTTGGTATCATTGTTGATAGGGCTGATGTCATGTTGATATTTAACGAGCCTGTATGCAGAGCATTACTCCTTTGTATAGTTTCATATGTGTCAACAGCAATGCGATCATTTCTTCAATCGTTTTACCTACAACGTTTAGCATATGGACCCGAAGCGTTGCGTCTTTTAATCCAGATTTAAATGCTGTTTTTGTTGTTGTTTTAACCATGTTTAACAACGCGGTATCGCCTTGACCTTTATAAAAATTTTTTAGGATTTCGGTCGCTTGAGCTCTAAGTGTATTTAGCCGTCTGCCGAACTGTCTAACGTCTTCATTACTTGCTTGGCTACAACTTTGTAAATTAGTTAAAACCGACTCTAGTGACACGGTTGGTAGATATGCTCTTTTTATGGTTAGATAAAGTTCTTCCAAGCTTTTAACCGGTTTTGAACGTACTAAGTCGAACGCATCTCCATGTAGTCGAAGTTTGATGCAGTCTATATAATCTTGGATATTACTTGGACTTACTCCTTTAGTAGCCAGTTCGCAGCCCTGTATAAATTTGTAGACTTCTCCCCTTAAGTCTGGTGATTGCGTTCCGGAGAATAGGTGTACTAATCCATTTACAATCTTCGATATCTCTGCTATACACATCTTGCAGTTGGTCGTTGTGTGTGCAAACTGTGGAAATTGAATATTATTTATTTCCGACGGACAAGTATCAGCTACAAGAGCTTCTTTATGGACGAGTGACTGTTCGCTTAATAGCTCAATCTATTGGCTTAGAAGCCTATTTTGCTCTTTTAATTCCTGTACTCTTTTGTTTGCGCTTTCTAAAGATATGTAACCTTCTTTTGATTTCTGCGGCGATTGCGATAGTATTTTATTTAAAGTCTCTTCTGTTAGTCCTTTTTTATTTAACAAGCCAGAAAGCGTTTTATTTTCTGCTTCTAAAGTCTGTATTAGTTCTTCTTGAAACTGTTTATCAACTAGATTGTTGTCGTAACGATTTTTTAACGCTCTAAATTGTGATTCCCAATCATCCAATTGTTGATCTTTATTTTGTATTATTTGCTTAGTGAACGAAATTAACTCTTCTATAATTGTGTCTAATTTTTCTACCTGGGTAATTCTACCTAATTCTCTTAATCTTCCTTTTATTAACTCTAGATTCTCTTTGTTTGATACTGTTCCTTTTAGAATATCCCAAAGTTTCGTAACTAATTCTTCTAACTGTCTTTCAAGTTCTTTGTGGACCCTTTATAATTTTATGTAATCTTGTAACTGTGATGACTCTGCCATTAATTTATTTTGTCTTAGTGCGCTTAAAACTGTTATTCTTCGCGAGTTATTACTGTAAAATAAAATTTATCAATATTTCTCGCGATATTTTGTTATTTTTATTAATCTGACTCGTGCCTTGTAAACAAGTTATATTATTTGTGTTCTTGCTTTCCTTTTTATACCCTACACCTTAAGGTTGAGGGTATATTCACTTTCTACCGGAGTGTGTAACGCATAGAACTAGACAAGATAGGTATGGAAAAGTATATATATTCTTGATCAGCATCACCACCGAAATTGAAATAACGATGTCTGTCCGTCTGTCTGTCTGTCTGTCTGTCCGTTGAAATCACGATCACGGGAGAACGGATTAAGATTTCAAAATGAAATTTGGCAAAAATATTCGTTGCTATGTTGGGGTGTTTCGTATTGAAAATGGGCAAAATCGCCCAAGGCCCACGCCTACTTTTTATATCGAGAGTGCAGGTACCTCTGTTTTGCCTATTAAAAAAGGCTATATCAGCATCACTTTTTGAGAGAAGACAAGAAAATTTTATATGTAGGTTTAGACTAATGCTTCCAGTTAATATGCCAAATATGGGCGTGATCCGCCCACTTTAAAAAAAATTTTTTGTTTTTATTATTATAATAATATATATATTGTATATTTATTATTAGATATATAATATATATATTGTATCTATATACGAGTATATTATATCGCACCATTTCTTAATATATATACGAGTATATACGCAGCTTTAAGGTGTAGGGTATTTCGGCTACAGCCCGGCTGTAGACAACACCTTTACTAGTTTTATATTCTTTTTAATTCTTACTATGGCTCTGCTTTAAATAGTTGTTCATAATTATGCAAGCGATGCATTTTAATTTCATGCTCAAGTTTTTTTTTCTTAATTTTTGCTTTTTCTGCTTGTTTCTTTTCAATTTCAAACTCTGAATTAAAACAAATGCGCGGACGTAGCGACGCTTCGCTAGAGCATTGACTCCGAGTTATTTGACCTACTTTCAACGCGTGCTAGTCAAAGTACTTTAATACTTCTCGAGTTTATTGTCTTATTTGATTTGATTATTGTCAAATTTTGTATGGGTTAAATTTTGACAAAATTAGCAAGCAATGACATTTAAATTTAATGTTGAATATTTTTCAAATAAATTAATCAATGGCTTTAGTTTCAAGACGTTTCTTTGAAGAAATTTTTAAACGATTGAAAATTTCATTTGTATTTACTGAAAAAAAAATTTTGCTAACTAACGATTATCGGTTCGAAAGACCGGCTGCGCCAAAAATGTTGTGTGTTTGATGGGAGTCTTTTTTTTCTATACAACAGTGTTGTGCACATATGCTACACCGAGCATAGTTTCACGATCCGAAGATGAAGCCTATTAGAGTTTGTGTGTGTGTGTGTGTGGGTTGACTTATTATTTGGCGAGTCACGCCGACTTAAGCTGGCCACAAGGCCGTGCTTTTTGGTTGGCTTTTAAGCGAGCCCCGCTATATTGAGTGCTGGCCACAAGGCCGAACTGTGTTTGGCTTTTAAGCGAGCCCCGCTATATTCCATTCATATATGGCCACAAGGCCGTAGTTAATTATTAATCGACAAATGTTAGTTAAGTTTTATGCGACTTTATTCAACTTACACTTTTCGCGTTCAAAATTACAATCCCTCGCTTAAGTCTAAGCGTTTCTTATTTATAGTTTCGTATCGATCAGAATTGTGACGAAGCTATGTTTCGCAATAATTCTTGATACAAAAGTGCGAATTATTGCAATAATTATTTCCGCGTTCATTCGACGCAAACTTTAAGCTTATGCTTATTAAGCTAATAATGTGGCCTAGTTCGGTCGAGCGTTCGTTGACTTGAACTTGGTGACAACGACCGTCATTTATTGAATATTTCACATTGTGCCCAAAAGTATGTGTTGTTAATTACGTTAAGCATTGTTAACAATTGGCCAAAATGTATGTGACGTTAAGTTTTATTTAGTTTGGAGAGCTTTCACAATTCCGACCTACAACACCGTCTTATCTGCCGTCTTCCCTGAGGTTTTGTCTGCCGTCTTGTCGGCCGTCTGGTCTGCCGTCTTGTCTGCCGTCTTGTCTGCCATCTTGTCTGCCGTCTTGTCTGCCGTCTTGTCTGCCGTCTTGTCTGCCGTCTTTTCTGCCGTCTTGTCTGCCGTCTTGTCTGCCGTCTTGTCTGCCGTCTTGTCTGCCGTCTTGTCTGCCATCTTGTCTGCCGTCTTGTCTGCCGTCTTGTCTGCCGTCTTGTCTGCCGTCTTGTCTGCTGTCTTGTCTGCCGTTTTGTCTGCCGTCTTGTCTGCCTTTTTGTCTGCCTTTTTGTCTGCCGTCTTGTCTACCGTCTTATCTGCTGTCTTGTCTGCCGTCTTGTCTGCCGTCTTTTATGTCGTCTTGTGTGCCATCTTTTGTGCCATCTTGTCTGCCATCTTTTCTGCCGTCTTGTCTGCCGTATTGCCTGCCGTCTTGTCTGCCGTCTTAACGGCCATCTTGTCTGCCGTCTTGTATGTCGTCTTGTCTGCCGCCTTGTCTGCCGCCTTGTCTGCCATCTTATCTGCATCTTGTCTGCCGTCTTGTATGCCGTCTTGTCTGCCGTCTTGTCTGCCGTCTTGTCTGCCTTTTTGTCTGCCTTTTAGTCTGCCGTCTTGTCTACCGTCTTGTCTGCTGTCTTGTCTGCCGTCTTGTCTGCCGTCTTTTATGTCGTCTTGTGTGCCGTCTTGTCTGCCATCTTGTCTGCCATCTTGTCTGCCGTCTTGTCTGCCGTCTTAACGGCCATCTTGTCTGCCATCTTGTCTGTCGTCTTGTATGTCGTCCTGGCAGCCGTCTGGTCTGCTGACTTGTCTGCCGCCTTGTCTGCCGTATTGTCTGTCGTCTTGTATGTCGTCTTGTCTGCCGCCTTGTCTGCCGTCTTGTCTGCCATCTTGTCTGCCATCTTGTCTGTCGTCTTGTATGTCGTCCTGGCAGCCGTCTGGTCTGCTGACTTGTCTGCCGCCTTGTCTGCCGCCTTGTCTACCGTCTTGTCTGTCGTCTTGTATGTCGTCTTGGCTGCCGTCTTGTATGCCGTCTTGTATGTCGTCTTGTCTGCCGCCTTGTCTGCCGTCTTGTCTGCTGTCTTATCTGCATCTTGTCTGCCGTCTTGTCTGCCGTCTTGTCTGTCGTCTTGTCTGCTGTCTTGTCTGCCGTCTTGTCTGCCGTCTTGTCTGCCTTTTTGCCTGCCGTCTTGTCTACCGTCTTGTCTGCTGTCTTGTCTGCCGTCTTGTCTGCCGTCTTTTATGTCGTCTTGTCTGCCGCCTTGTCTGCCGTCTTGTCTGCCATCTTGTCTGCCGTCTTGTCTGCCGTCTTGTCTGCCAGCTTGTCTGCCGTCTTGTCTGCCGTCTTTTCTGCCATCTTGTCTGTCGTCTTGTATGTCGTCCTGGCAGCCGTCTGGTCTGCTGACTTGTCTGCCGCCTTGTCTGCCGTCTTGTCTGCCGTCTTGTCTGCCGTCTTGTCTGCCATCTCGTCTGTCGTCTTCTATGTCGTCTTGTCTGCCGCCTTGTCTGCCGTCTTGTCTGCATTCTTGTCTGCCGTCTTGTCTGTCGTCTTGTATGTCGTCTTGGGTGCCGTCTAGTATGCCGTCTTGTATGTCGTCTTGTATGCCGTCTTGTATGTCGTCTTGTCTGCCGCCTTGTCTGCCGTCGTGTCTGCTATCTTATCTGCATCTTGTCTGCCGCCTTGTCTGCCGTCTTGTTTGCCGTCTTGTCTGTCGTCTTGTGTATCGTCTTGGCTGCCGACATGTCTGCCGACATGTCTGCCGCCTTGTCTACCGTCTTGTCTGCCGTCTATTATGTCGTCTTGTCTGCCGCCTTGTCTGCCGTCTTATCTGCCATCTTGTCTGCCATCTTGTTTGCCGTCTTGTCTGCCAGCTTGTCTGCCGTCTTGTCTGCCGTCTTGTCTGCCATCTTGTCTGTCGTCTTGTATGTCGTCCTGGCAGCCGTCTGGTCTGCTGACTTGTCTGCCGCCTTGTCTGCCGTCTTGTCTGCCGTCTTGTCTGCTGTCTTGCCTGCCGTCTTGTCTGCCGTCTTTTATGTCGTCTTGTCTGCCGCCTTGTCTGCCGTCTTTTCTGCCATCTTGTCTGCCATCTTGTCTGCCGTCTTGTCTGCCAGCTTGTCTGCTGTCTTGTCTGCCGTCTTGTCTGCCGTCTTGTCTGCCTTTTTGTCTGCCTTTTAGTCTGCCGTCTTGTCTACCGTCTTGTCTGCTGTCTTGTCTGCCGTCTTGTCTGCCGTCTTTTATGTCGTCTTGTCTGCCGCCTTGTCTGCCGTCTTGTCTGCCATCTTGTCTGCCATCTTGTCTGCCGTCTTGTCTGCCAGCTTGTCTGCCGTCTTGTCTGCCGTCTTGTCTGCCATCTTGTCTGTCGTCTTGTATGTCGTCCTGGCAGCCGTCTGGTCTGCCGCCTTGTCTGCCGTCTTGTTTGCCGTCTTGGCTGTCGTCTTGTGTATCATCTTGGCTGCCGACTGGTCTGCCGACTTGTCTGCCGCCTTGTCTACCGTCTTGTCTGTCGTCTTGTCTGCCGTCTTGTCTGCCGTCTTGTCTGCCGTCTTGTCTGCCGTCTTGTCTGCCGTCTTGTCTGCCGTCTTGTCTGCCATCTTGTCTGCCGTCTTGTCTGCCGTCTTGTCTGCCGTCTTGTCTGCTGTCTTGTCTGCCGTCTTGTCTGCCATCTTGTCTGCCGTCTTGTCTGCCGTCTTATCTGCCGTCTTGTCTGCCGTCTTGTCTGCTGTCTTGTCTTTGTCGTCTTGCCTGAGGTCTTGGCTGCCGTGTTGTCTGCCGTGTTGTCTGCCGTCTTGTATGTCGTCGTGTCTGCCGTCTTGTCGGCCGTCTTGTCTGCCGTCTTGTCTACCGTCTTGTCTGCCGTCTTGTCTGTCGTCTTGTCTGCCGTCTTGTCTGCCGTCTTGTCTGCCGTCTTGTCTGCCGTCTTGTCTGCCGCCTTGTCTGCCGTCTTGTCTGCCGTCTTGTCTGCCGTCTTGTCTGCCGTCTTGTCTGCCGTCTTGTGTGCCGTCTTGTCTGCCGTCTTGTCTGCCGTCTTGTCTGCCATCTTGTCAGCCGTCTTGTCTGCCGTCTTGTCTGCCGTCTTGTCTGCCGTCTTGTCTGCCGTCTTGTCTGCCGTCTTGTCTGCTGTCTTGTCTGCCGTCTTGTCTGCTGTCTTGTCTGCCGTCTTGTCTGCCGTCTTGTCTGCCTTTTTGTCTGCCTTTTTGTTTGCCGTCTTGTCTACCGTCTTGTCTGCTGTCTTGTCTGCCGTCTTGTCTGCCGTCTTTTATGTCGTCTTGTGTGCCGTCTTGTCTGCCATCTTGTCTGCCATCTTTTCTGCCGTCTTGTCTGCCGTATTGCCTGCCGTCTTCTCTGCCATCTTAACGGCCATCTTATCTGCCGTCTTGTATGTCGTCTTGTCTGCCGCCTTGTCTGCCGTCTTGTCTGCCATCTTGTCTGCCATCTTGTCTGCCATCTTGTCTGCAGTCTTGTGTGCCGTCTTGTGTGCTGTCTTGTCTGCCGTCTTGTCTGCCGTCTTGTCTGCCTTTTTGTCTGCCTTTTAGTCTGCCGTCTTGTCTGCCGTATTGCCTGCCCTCTTGTCTGCCGTATTAACGGCCATCTTGTCTGCCGTCTTGTCTGCCGTCTTGTATGTCATCTTGTCTGCCTTTTTGTCTGCCTTTTAGTCTGCCGTCTTGTCTACCGTCTTGTCTGCTGTCTTGTCTGCCGTCTTGTCTGCCGTCTTTTATGTCGTCTTGTGTGCCATCTTTTGTGCCATCTTGTCTGCCATCTTTTCTGCCGTCTTGTCTGCCGTATTGCCTGCCGTCTTGTCTGCCGTCTTAACGGCCATCTTGTCTGCCGTCTTGTATGTCGTCTTGTCTGCCGCCTTGTCTGCCGCCTTGTCTGCCATCTTATCTGCATCTTGTCTGCCGTCTTGTATGCCGTCTTGTCTGCCGTCTTGTCTGCCGTCTTGTCTGCCTTTTTGTCTGCCTTTTAGTCTGCCGTCTTGTCTGCCGTATTGCCTGCCCTCTTGTCTGCCGTCTTAACGGCCATCTTGTCTGCCATCTTTTCTGCCGTCTTGTCTGCCGTATTGCCTGCCGTCTTGTCTGCCGTCTTAACGGCCATCTTGTCTGCCGTCTTGTATGTCGCCTTGTCTGCCGCCTTGTCTGCCGCCTTGTCTGCCATCTTATCTGCATCTTGTCTGCCGTCTTGTATGCCGTCTTGTCTGCCGTCTTGTCTGCCGTCTTGTCTGCCTTTTTGTCTGCCTTTTAGTCTGCCGTCTTGTCTACCGTCTTGTCTGCTGTCTTGTCTGCCGTCTTGTCTGCCGTCTTTTATGTCGTCTTGTGTGCCGTCTTGTCTGCCATCTTGTCTGCCATCTTGTCTGCCGTCTTGTCTGCCGTCTTAACGGCCATCTTGTCTGCCATCTTGTCTGTCGTCTTGTATGTCGTCCTGGCAGCCGTCTGGTCTGCTGACTTGTCTGCCGCCTTGTCTGCCGTATTGTCTGTCGTCTTGTATGTCGTCTTGTCTGCCGCCTTGTCTGCCGTCTTGTCTGCCATCTTGTCTGCCATCTTGTCTGTCGTCTTGTATGTCGTCCTGGCAGCCGTCTGGTCTGCTGACTTGTCTGCCGCCTTGTCTGCCGCCTTGTCTACCGTCTTGTCTGTCGTCTTGTATGTCGTCTTGGCTGCCGTCTTGTATGCCGTCTTGTATGTCGTCTTGTCTGCCGCCTTGTCTGCCGTCTTGTCTGCTATCTTATCTGCATCTTGTCTGCCGTCTTGTCTGCCGTCTTGTCTGTCGTCTTGTCTGCTGTCTTGTCTGCCGTCTTGTCTGCCGTCTTGTCTGCCTTTTTGCCTGCCGTCTTGTCTACCGTCTTGTCTGCTGTCTTGTCTGCCGTCTTGTCTGCCGTCTTTTATGTCGTCTTGTCTGCCGCCTTGTCTGCCGTCTTGTCTGCCATCTTGTCTGCCGTCTTGTCTGCCGTCTTGTCTGCCAGCTTGTCTGCCGTCTTGTCTGCCGTCTTTTCTGCCATCTTGTCTGTCGTCTTGTATGTCGTCCTGGCAGCCGTCTGGTCTGCTGACTTGTCTGCCGCCTTGTCTGCCGTCTTGTCTGCCGTCTTGTCTGCCGTCTTGTCTGCCATCTCGTCTGTCGTCTTGTATGTCGTCTTGTCTGCCGCCTTGTCTGCCGTCTTGTCTGCATTCTTGTCTGCCGTCTTGTCTGTCGTCTTGTATGTCGTCTTGGGTGCCGTCTAGTATGCCGTCTTGTATGTCGTCTTGTATGCCGTCTTGTATGTCGTCTTGTCTGCCGCCTTGTCTGCCGTCGTGTCTGCTATCTTATCTGCATCTTGTCTGCCGCCTTGTCTGCCGTCTTGTTTGCAGTCTTGTCTGTCGTCTTGTGTATCGTCTTGGCTGCCGACATGTCTGCCGACATGTCTGCCGCCTTGTCTACCGTCTTGTCTGCCGTCTATTATGTCGTCTTGTCTGCCGCCTTGTCTGCCGTCTTATCTGCCATCTTGTCTGCCATCTTGTCTGCCGTCTTGTCTGCCAGCTTGTCTGCCGTCTTGTCTGCCGTCTTGTCTGCCATCTTGTCTGTCGTCTTGTATGTCGTCCTGGCAGCCGTCTGGTCTGCTGACTTGTCTGCCGCCTTGTCTGCCGTCTTGTCTGCCGTCTTGTCTGCTGTCTTGCCTGCCGTCTTGTCTGCCGTCTTTTATGTCGTCTTGTCTGCCGCCTTGTCTGCCGTCTTTTCTGCCATCTTGTCTGCCATCTTGTCTGCCGTCTTGTCTGCCAGCTTGTCTGCTGTCTTGTCTGCCGTCTTGTCTGCCGTCTTGTCTGCCTTTTTGTCTGCCTTTTAGTCTGCCGTCTTGTCTACCGTCTTGTCTGCTGTCTTGTCTGCCGTCTTGTCTGCCGTCTTTTATGTCGTCTTGTCTGCCGCCTTGTCTGCCGTCTTGTCTGCCATCTTGTCTGCCATCTTGTCTGCCGTCTTGTCTGCCAGCTTGTCTGCCGTCTTGTCTGCCGTCTTGTCTGCCATCTTGTCTGTCGTCTTGTATGTCGTCCTGGCAGCCGTCTGGTCTGCCGCCTTGTCTGCCGTCTTGTTTGCCGTCTTGTCTGTCGTCTTGTGTATCGTCTTGGCTGCCGACTGGTCTGCCGACTTGTCTGCCGCCTTGTCTACCGTCTTGTCTGTCGTCTTGTCTGCCGTCTTGTCTGCCGTCTTGTCTGCCGTCTTGTCTGCCGTCTTGTCTGCCGTCTTGTCTGCCGTCTTGTCTGCCATCTTGTCTGCCGTCTTGTCTGCCGTCTTGTCTGCCGTCTTGTCTGCTGTCTTGTCTGCCGTCTTGTCTGCCATCTTGTCTGCCGTCTTGTCTGCCGTCTTATCTGCCGTCTTGTCTGCCGTCTTGTCTGCTGTCTTGTCTTTGTCGTCTTGCCTGAGGTCTTGGCTGCCGTGTTGTCTGCCGTGTTGTCTGCCGTCTTGTATGTCGTCGTGTCTGCCGTCTTGTCGGCCGTATTGTCTGCCGTCTTGTCTACCGTCTTGTCTGCCGTCTTGTCTGTCGTCTTGTCTGCCGTCTTGTCTGCCGTCTTGTCTGCCGTCTTGTCTGCCGTCTTGTCTGCCGCCTTGTCTGCCGTCTTGTCTGCCGTCTTGTCTGCCGTCTTGTCTGCCGTCTTGTCTGCCGTCTTGTGTGCCGTCTTGTCTGCCGTCTTGTCTGCCATCTTGTCAGCCGTCTTGTCTGCCGTCTTGTCTGCCGTCTTGTCTGCCGTCTTGTCTGCCGTCTTGTCTGCTGTCTTGTCTGCCGTCTTGTCTGCTGTCTTGTCTGCCGTCTTGTCTGCCGTCTTGTCTGCCTTTTTGTCTGCCTTTTTGTTTGCCGTCTTGTCTACCGTCTTGTCTGCTGTCTTGTCTGCCGTCTTGTCTGCCGTCTTTTATGTCGTCTTGTGTGCCGTCTTGTCTGCCATCTTGTCTGCCATCTTTTCTGCCGTCTTGTCTGCCGTATTGCCTGCCGTCTTCTCTGCCATCTTAACGGCCATCTTATCTGCCGTCTTGTATGTCGTCTTGTCTGCCGCCTTGTCTGCCGTCTTGTCTGCCATCTTGTCTGCCATCTTGTCTGCCATCTTGTCTGCAGTCTTGTGTGCCGTCTTGTGTGCTGTCTTGTCTGCCGTCTTGTCTGCCGTCTTGTCTGCCTTTTTGTCTGCCTTTTAGTCTGCCGTCTTGTCTGCCGTATTGCCTGCCCTCTTGTCTGCCGTCTTAACGGCCATCTTGTCTGCCGTCTTGTCTGCCGTCTTGTATGTCGTCTTGTCTGCCTTTTTGTCTGCCTTTTAGTCTGCCGTCTTGTCTGCCGTATTGCCTGCCGTCTTGTCTGTCGTCTTGTGTATCGTCTTGGCTGCCGACTGGTCTGCCATCTTGTTTGCCGCCTTGTCTACCGTCTTGTCCGTCGTCTTGTCTGCCGTCTTGTCTGCCGTCTTGTCTGCCCTCTTGTCTGCCATCTTGTCTGCCGTCTTGTCTGCCGTCTTGTCTGCCATCTTGTCTGCCGTCTTGTCTGCCGTCTTGTCTGCTGTCTTGTCTGCCGTCTTGTCTGCCGTCTTGTCTGCCGTCTTGTCTGCCGTCTTAACGGCCATCTTGTCTGCCTTTTTGTCTGCCTTTTAGTCTGCCGTCTTGTCTGCCGTATTGCCTGACGTCTTGTCTGCCGTCTTAACGGCCATCTTGTCTGCCGTATTGCCTGCCGTCTTGTCTGCCGCCTTGTCTGCCGTCTTGTCTGCCATCTTGTCTGCCATCTTGTCTGCCGTGTTGTGTGCCGTCTTGTGTGCCGTCTTGTCTGCTGTCTTGTCTGCCGTCTTGTCTGCCGTCTTGTCTGCCTTTTTGTCTGCCTTTTTGTCTGCCTTTTAGTCTGCCGTCTTGTCTGCCGTATTGCCTGCCCTCTTGTCTGCCGTCTTAACGGCCATCTTGTCTGCCGTCTTGTCTGCCGTCTTGTATGTCGTCTTGTCTGCCTTTTTGTCTGCCTTTTAGTCTGCCGTCTTGTCTGCCGTATTGCCTGCCGTCTTGTCTGCCGTCTTAACGGCCATCTTGTCTGCCGTATTGCCTGCCGTCTTGTCTGCCGCCTTGTCTGCCGCCTTGTCTGCCGTCTTGTCTGCCGTCTTGTCTGCATTCTTGTCTGCCATCTTGTCTGACGTCTTGTCTGCCAGCTTGTCTGCCGTCTTGTCTGCCATCTTGTCTGCCATCTTGTCTGCCGTCTTGTGTGCCGTCTTGTCTGCCTTTTAGTCTGCCGTCTTGTCTGCCGTCTTGTCTGCCATCTTGTCTGCCATCTTTTCTGCCGTGTTGTCTGCCGTATTGCCTGCCGTCTTGTCTGCCGTCTTAACGGCCATCTTTTCGGCCATCTTTTCTACCGTCTTGTCTGCCGTCTTGTCTGCCGTCTTGTATGTCGTCTCTTTGCCGGCTTGTCTGCCGTCTTGTCTGCCATCTTGTCTGCCATCTTGTCTGCCGTCTTGTCTGCCTTTTTGTCTGCCTTTTAGACTGCCGTCTTGTCTGCCGTATTGCCTGCCGTCTTGTCTGCCGTATTGCCTGCCGTCTTGTCTACCGTCTTGTCTGCTGTCTTGTCTGCCGTCTTGTCTGCCGTTTTTTATGTCGTCTTGTCTGCCGCCTTGTCTGCCGTCTTGTCTGCAATCTTGTCTGCCGTCTTGTCTGCCGTCTTGTCTGCCAGCTTGTCTGCCGTCTTGTCTGCCGTCTTTTCTGCCATCTTGTCTGTCGTCTTGTATGTCGTCCTGGCAGCCGTCTGGTCTGCTGACTTGTCTGCCGCCTTGTCTGCCCTCTTGTCTGTCGTCTTGTATGTCGTCTTGGCTGCCGTCTTGTATGCCGTCTTGTATGTCGTCTTGTATGCCGTCTTGTATGTCGTCTTGTCTGCCGCCTTGTCTGCCGTCGTGTCTGCTATCTTATCTGCATCTTGTCTGCCACCTTGTCTGCCGTCTTGTTTGCCGTCTTGTCTGTCGTCTTGTGTATCGTCTTGGCTGCTGACAGGACTGCCGACTTGTCTGCCGCCTTGTCTACCGTCTTGTCTGCCGTCTTTTATGTCGTCTTGTCTGCCGCCTTGTCTGCCGTCTTGTCTGCCATCTTATCTGCCATCTTGTCTGCCGTCTTGTCTGCCAGCTTGTATGCCGTCTTGTCTGCCGTCTTGTCTGCCATCTTGTCTGTCGTCTTGTATGTCGTCCTGGCAGCCGTCTGGTCTGCTGACTTGTCTGCCGCCTTGTCTGCCGTCTTGCCTGCCGTCTTGTCTGCTGTCTTGTCTGCCGTCTTGTCTGCCGTCTTTTATGTCGTCTTGTCTGCCGCCTTGTCTGCCGTCTTGTCTGCCATCTTGTCTGCCATCTTGTCTGCCGTCTTATCTGCCAGCTTGTCTGCTGTCTTGTCTGCCGTCTTGTCTACCGTCTTGTCTGCTGTCTTGTCTGCCGTCTTGTCTGCCGTCTTTTATGTCGTCTTGTCTGCCGCCTTGTCTGCCGTCTTGTCTGCCATCTTGTCTGCCATCTTGTCTGCCGTCTTGTCTGCCAGCTTGTCTGCCATCTTGTCTGCCGTCTTGTCTGCCATCTTGTCTGTCGTCTTGTATGTCGTCCTGGCAGCCGTCTGGTCTGCCGCCTTGTCTGCCGTCTTGTCTGTCGTCTTGTGTATCGTCTTGGCTGCCGACTGGTCTGCCGACTTGTCTGCCGCTTTATCTACCGTCTTGTCTGTCGTCTTGTCTGCCGTCTTGTCTGCCGTCTTGTCTGCCGTCTTGTCTGCCGTCTTGTCTGCCGTCTTGTCTGCCATCTTGTCTGCCGTCTTGTCTGCCGTCTTGTCTGCTGTCTTGTCTGCCGTCTTGTCTGCCATCTTGTCTGCCGTCTTGTCTGCCGTCTTATCTGCCGTCTTGTCTGCCGTCTTGTCTGCTGTCTTGTCTTTGCCGTCTTGTCTGAGGTCTTGGCTGCCGTGTTGTCTGCCGTCTTGTATGTCGTCATGTCATCTTGTCTGCCGCCTTGTCTGCCATCTTGTCTGCCATCTTGTCTGCCGTGTTGTGTGCCCTCTTGTCTGCTGTCTTGTCTGCCGTCTTGTCTGCCGTCTTGTCTGCCGTCTTGTCTGCCTTTTTGTCTGCCTTTTTGTCTGCCTTTTAGTCTGCCGTCTTGTCTGCCGTATTGCCTGTCCTCTTGTCTGCCGTCTTAACGGCCATCTTGTCTGCCGTCTTGTCTGCCGTCTTGTATGTCGTCTTGTCTGCCTTTTTGTCTGTCTTTTAGTCTGCCGTCTTGTCTGCCGTCTTGTCTGCCATCTTGTCTGTCGTCTTGTATGTCGTCCTGGCAGCCGTCTGGTCTGCTGACTTGTCTGCCGCCTTGTCTGCCGTCTTGTCTGCCGTCTTGTCTGCTGTCTTGTCTGCCGTCTTGTCTGCCGTCTTTTATGTCGTCTTGTCTGCCGCCTTGTCTGCCGTCTTGTCTGCCATCTTGTCTGCCATCTTGTCTGCCGTCTTGTCTGCCAGCTTGTCTGCTGTCTTGTCTGCCGTCTTGTCTACCGACTTGTCTGCCGCCTTGTCTACCGTCTTGTCTGCCGTCTTTTATGTCGTCTTGTCTGCCGCCTTGTCTGCCGTCTTGTCTGCCATCTTATCTGCCATCTTGTCTGCCGTCTTGTCTGCCAGCTTGTCTGCCGTCTTGTCTGCCGTCTTGTCTGCCATCTTGTCTGTCGTCTTGTATGTCGTCCTGGCAGCCGTCTGGTCTGCTGACTTGTCTGCCGCCTTGTCTGCCGTCTTGTCTGCCGTCTTGTCTGCTGTCTTGTCTGCCGTCTTGTCTGCCGTCTTTTATGTCGTCTTGTCTGCCGCCTTGTCTGCCGTCTTGTCTGCCATCTTGTCTGCCATCTTGTCTGCCGTCTTGTCTGCCAGCTTGTCTGCTGTCTTGTCTGCCGTCTTGTCTACCGTCTTGTCTGCTGTCTTGTCTGCCGTCTTGTCTGCCGTCTTTTATGTCGTCTTGTCTGCCGCCTTGTCTGCCGTCTTGTCTGCCATCTTGTCTGCCATCTTGTCTGCCGTCTTGTCTGCCAGCTTGTCTGCCGTCTTGTCTGCCGTCTTGTCTGCCATCTTGTCTGTCGTCTTGTATGTCGTCCTGGCAGCCGTCTGGTCTGCCGCCTTGTCTGCCGTCTTGTCTGTCGTCTTGTGTATCGTCTTGGCTGCCGACTGGTCTGCCGACTTGTCTGCCGCCTTGTCTACCGTCTTGTCTGTCGTCTTGTCTGCCGTCTTGTCTGCCGTCTTGTCTGCCGTCTTGTCTGCCGTCTTGTCTGCCATCTTGTCTGCCGTCTTGTCTGCCGTCTTGTCTGCTGTCTTGTCTGCCGTCTTGTCTGCCATCTTGTCTGCTGTCTTGTCTGCCGTCTTGTCTGCCGTCTTTTATGTCGTCTTGTCTGCCGCCTTGTCTGCCGTCTTGTCTGCCATCTTGTCTGCCATCTTGTCTGCCGTCTTGTCTGCCGCCTTGTCTGCCGTCTTGTCTGCCATCTTGTCTGCCATCTTGTCTGCCGTCTTGTCTGCCAGCTTGTCTGCTGTCTTGTCTGCCGTCTTGTCTACCGTCTTGTCTGCTGTCTTGTCTGCTGTCTTGTCTGCCGTCTTGTCTGCCGTCTTTTATGTCGTCTTGTCTGCCATCTTGTCTGCCATCTTGTCTGCCATCTTGTCTGCCGTCTTGTCTGCCAGCTTGTCTGCTGTCTTGACTGCCGTCTTGTCTACCGTCTTGTCTGCTGTCTTGTCTGCCGTCTTGTCTGCCGTCTTTTATGTCGTCTTGTCTGCCGCCTTGTCTGCCAGCTTGTCTGCTGTCTTGTCTGCCGTCTTGTCTACCGTCTTGTCTGCTGTCTTGTCTGCCGTCTTGTCTGCCGTCTTTTATGTCGTCTTGTCTGCCGCCTTGTCTGCCGTCTTGTCTGCCATCTTGTCTGCCATCTTGTCTGCCGTCTTGTCTGCCGCCTTGTCTGCCGTCTTGTCTGCCATCTTGTCTGCCATCTTGTCTGCCGTCTTGTCTGCCAGCTTGTCTGCTGTCTTGTCTGCCGTCTTGTCTACCGTCTTGTCTGCTATCTTGTCTGCCGTCTTGTCTGCCGTCTTTTATGTCGTCTTGTCTGCCGCCTTGTCTGCCGTCTTGTCTGCCATCTTGTCTGCCATCTTGTCTGCCGTCTTGTCTGCCAGCTTGTCTGCCGTCTTGTCTGCCGTCTTGTCTGCCATCTTGTCTGTCGTCTTGTATGTCGTCCTGGCAGCCGTCTGGTCTGCTGACTTGTCTGCCGCCTTGTCTGCCGTCTTGTCTGCCGTCTTGTCTGCTGTCTTGTCTGCCGTCTTGTCTGCCGTCTTTTATGTCGTCTTGTCTGCCGCCTTGTCTGCCGTCTTGTCTGCCATCTTGTCTGCCATCTTGTCTGCCGTCTTGTCTGCCAGCTTGTCTGCTGTCTTGTCTGCCGTCTTGTCTACCGTCTTGTCTGCTGTCTTGTCTGCCGTCTTGTCTGCCGTCTTTTATGTCGTCTTGTCTGCCGCCTTGTCTGCCGTCTTGTCTGCCATCTTGTCTGCCATCTTGTCTGCCGTCTTGTCTGCCGCCTTGTCTGCCGTCTTGTCTGCCATCTTGTCTGCCATCTTGTGTGCCGTCTTGTCTGCCAGCTTGTCTGCTGTCTTGTCTGCCGTCTTGTCTACCGTCTTGTCTGCTGTCTTGTCTGCCAGCTTGTCTGCCGTCTTGTCTGCCATCTTGTCTGCCATTTTATCTGCCATCTTGTCTGCCGTCTTGTCTGCCAGCTTGTCTGCCGTCTTGTCTGCCGTCTTGTCTGCCATCTTGTCTGTCGTCTTGTATGTCGTCCTGGCAGCCGTCTGGTCTGCTGACTTGTCTGCCGCCTTGTCTGCCGTCTTGTCTGCCGTCTTGTCTGCTGTCTTGTCTGCCGTCTTGTCTGCCGTCTTTTATGTCGTCTTGTCTGCCGCCTGGTCTGCCGTCTTGTCTGCCATCTTGTCTGCCATCTTGTCTGCCGTCTTGTCTGCCAGCTTGTCTGCCAGCTTGTCTGCTGTCTTGTCTGCCGTCTTGTCTACCGTCTTGTCTGCTGTCTTGTCTGCCGTCTTGTCTGCCGTCTTTTATGTCGTCTTGTCTGCCGCCTTGTCTGCCATCTTGTCTGCCATCTTGTCTGCCGTCTTGTCTGCCGCCTTGTCTGCCGTCTTGTCTGCCGTCTTGTCTGCCATCTTGTCTGTCGTCTTGTATGTCGTCCTGGCAGCCGTCTGGTCTGCCGCCTTGTCTGCCGTCTTGTCTGTCGTCTTGTGTATCGTCTTGGCTGCCGACTGGTCTGCCGTCTTGTCTGCCATCTTGTCTGCCATCTTGTTTGCCGCCTTGTCTGCCAGCTTGTCTGCTGTCTTGTCTGCCGTCTTGTCTACCGTCTTGTCTGCTGTCTTGTCTGCCGCCTTGTCTGCCGTCTTGTCTGCCGTCTTGTCTGCTGTCTTGTCTGCCGTCTTGTCTGCCATCTTGTCTGCCATCTTGTCTGCCGTCTTGTCTGCCGCCGTGTCTGCCGTCTTTTATGTCGTCTTGTCTGCCGCCTTGTCTGCCGTCTTGTCTGCCATCTTGTCTGCCATCTTGTCTGCCGTCTTGTCTGCCGCCTTGTCTGCCGTCTTGTCTGCCATATTGTCTGCCATCTTGTCTGCCGTCTTGTCTGCCAGCTTGTCTGCTGTCTTGTCTGCCGTCTTGTCTACCGTCTTGTCTGCTGTCTTGTCTGCTGTCTTGTCTGCCGTCTTGTCTGCCGTCTTTTATGTCGTCTTGTCTGCCATCTTGTCTGCCATCTTGTCTGCCGTCTTGTCTGCCAGCTTGTCTGCTGTCTTGTCTGCCGTCTTGTCTACCGTCTTGTCTGCTGTCTTGTCTGCCGTCTTGTCTGCCGTCTTTTATGTCGTCTTGTCTGCCGCCTTGTCTGCCAGCTTGTCTGCTGTCTTGTCTGCCGTCTTGTCTACCGTCTTGTCTGCTGTCTTGTCTGCCGTCTTGTCTGCCGTCTTTTATGTCGTCTTGTCTGCCGCCTTGTCTGCCGTCTTGTCTGCCATCTTGTCTGCCATCTTGTCTGCCGTCTTGTCTGCCGCCTTGTCTGCCGTCTTGTCTGCCATCTTGTCTGCCATCTTGTCTGCCGTCTTGTCTGCCAGCTTGTCTGCTGTCTTGTCTGCCGTCTTGTCTACCGTCTTGTCTGCTATCTTGTCTGCCGTGTTGTCTGCCGTCTTTTATGTCGTCTTGTCTGCCGCCTTGTCTGCCGTCTTGTCTGCCATCTTGTCTGCCATCTTGTCTGCCGTCTTGTCTGCCAGCTTGTCTGCCGTCTTGTCTGCCGTCTTGTCTGCCATCTTGTCTGTCGTCTTGTATGTCGTCCTGGCAGCCGTCTGGTCTGCTGACTTGTCTGCCGCCTTCTCTGCCGTCTTGTCTGCCGTCTTGTCTGCTGTCTTGTCTGCCGTCTTGTCTGCCGTCTTTTATGTCGTCTTGTCTGCCGCCTTGTCTGCCGTCTTGTCTGCCATCTTGTCTGCCATCTTGTCTGCCGTCTTGTCTGCCAGCTTGTCTGCCAGCTTGTCTGCTATCTTGTCTGCCGTCTTGTCTACCGTCTTGTCTGCTGTCTTGTCTGCCGTCTTGTCTGCCGTCTTTTATGTCGTCTTGTCTGCCGCCTTGTCTGCCGTCTTGTCTGCCATCTTGTCTGCCATCTTGTCTGCCGTCTTGTCTGCCGCCTTGTCTGCCGTCTTGTCTGTCATCTTGTCTGCCATCTTGTGTGCCGTCTTGTCTGCCAGCTTGTCTGCTGTCTTGTCTGCCGTCTTGTCTACCGTCTTGTCTGCTGTCTTGTCTGCCAGCTTGTCTGCCGTCTTGTCTGCCGTCTTGTCTGCCATCTTGTCTGCCATCTTATCTGCCATCTTGTCTGCCGTCTTGTCTGCCAGCTTGTCTGCCGTCTTGTCTGCCGTCTTGTCTGCCATCTTGTCTGTCGTCTTGTATGTCGTCCTGGTAGCCGTCTGGTCTGCTGACTTGTCTGCCGCCTTGTCTGCCGTCTTGTCTGCCGTCTTGTCTGCTGTCTTGTCTGCCGTCTTGTCTGCCGTCTTGTCTGCCGCCTTGTCTGCCGTCTTGTCTGCCGTCTTGTCTGCCATCTTGTCTGTCGTCTTGTATGTCGTCCTGGCAGCCGTCTGGTCTGCCGCCTTGTCTGCCGTCTTGTCTGTCGTCTTGTGTATCGTCTTGGCTGCCGACTGGTCTGCCGTCTTGTCTGCCATCTTGTCTGCCATCTTGTCTGCCGTCTTGTCTGCCAGCTTGTCTGCTGTCTTGTCTGCCGTCTTGTCTACCGTCTTGTCTGCTGTCTTGTCTGCCGCCTTGTCTGCCGTCTTGTCTGCCGTCTTGTCTGCTGTCTTGTCTGCCGTCTTGTCTGCCATCTTGTCTGCCATCTTGTCTGCCGTCTTGTCTGCCGCCGTGTCTGCCGTCTTTTATGTCGTCTTGTCTGCCGCCTTGTCTGCCGTCTTGTCTGCCATCTTGTCTGCCATCTTGTCTGCCGTCTTGTCTGCCAGCTTGTCTGCCGTCTTGTCTGCCATCTTGTCTGTCGTCTTGTATGTCGTCCTGGCAGCCGTCTGGTCTGCTGACTTGTCTGCCGCCTTGTCTGCCGTCTTGTCTGCCGTCTTGTCTGCTGTCTTGTCTGCCGTCTTGTCTGCCGTCTTTTATGTCGTCTTGTCTGCCGCCTTGTCTGCCGTCTTGTCTGCCATCTTGTCTGCCATCTTGTCTGCCGTCTTGTCTGCCAGCTTGTCTGCTGTCTTGTCTGCCGCCTTGTCTGCCGTCTTGTCTGCCATCTTGTCTGCCATCTTGTCTGCCGTCTTGTCTGCCAGCTTGTCTGTTGTCTTGTCTGCCGTCTTGTCTACCGTCTTGTCTGCTGTCTTGTCTGCCGTCTTGTCTGCCGTCTTTTATGTCGTCTTGTCTGCCGCCTTGTCTGCCGTCTTGTCTGCCATCTTGTCTGCCATCTTGTCTGCCGTCTTGTCTGCCGCCTTGTCTGCCGTCTTGTCTGCCATCTTTTCTGCCATCTTGTCTGCCGTCTTGTCTGCCAGCTTGTCTGCTGTCTTGTCTGCCGTCTTGTCTACCGTCTTGTCTGCTGTCTTGTCTGCCAGCTTGTCTGCCGTCTTGTCTGCCGTCTTGTCTGCCATCTTGTCTGCCATCTTGTCTGCCGTCTTGTCTGCCAGCTTGTCTGCTGTCTTGTCTGCCGTCTTGTCTACCGTCTTGTCTGCTGTCTTGTCTGCTGTCTTGTCTGCCGTCTTTTATGTCGTCTTGTCTGCCGCCTTGTCTGCCGTCTTGTCTGCCATCTTGTCTGCCATCTTGTCTGCCGTCTTGTCTGCCGCCTTGTCTGCCGTTTTGTCTGCCGTCTTGTCTGCCATCTTGTCTGTCGTCTTGTATGTCGTCCTGGCAGCCGTCTGGTCTGCTGACTTGTCTGCCGCCTTGTCTGCCGTCTTGTCTGCCGTCTTGTCTGCTGTCTTGTCTGCCGTTTTGTCTGCCGACTTTTATGTCGTCTTGTCTGCCGCCTTGTCTGCCGTCTTGTCTGCCATCTTGTCTGCCATCTTGTCTGCCGTCTTGTCTGCCAGCTTGTCTGCTGTCTTGTCTGCCGTCTTGTCTACCGTCTTGTCTGCTGTCTTGTCTGCCGTCTTGTCTGCCGTCTTTTATGTCGTCTTGTCTGCCGCCTTGTCTGCCGTCTTGTCTGCCATCTTGTCTGCCATCTTGTCTGCCGTCTTGTCTGCCGCCTTGTCTGCCGTCTTGTCTGCCATCTTGTCTGCCATCTTGTCTGCCGTCTTGTCTGCCAGCTTGTCTGCTGTCTTGTCTGCCGTCTTGTCTACCGTCTTGTCTGCTGTCTTGTCTGCCAGCTTGTCTGCCATCTTGTCTGCCGTCTTGTCTGCCGTCTTGTCTGCCATCTTATCTGCCATCTTGTCTGCCGTCTTGTCTGCCAGCTTGTCTGCCGTCTTGTCTGCCGTCTTGTCTGCCATCTTGTCTGTCGTCTTGTATGTCGTCCTGGCAGCCGTCTGGTCTGCTGACTTGTCTGCAGCCTTGTCTGCCGTCTTGTCTGCCGTCTTGTCTGCTGTCTTGTCTGCCGTCTTGTCTGCCGTCTTTTATGTCGTCTTGTCTGCCGCCTTGTCTGCTGTCTTGTCTGCCATCTTGTCTGCCATCTTGTCTGCCGTCTTGTCTGCCAGCTTGTCTGCTGTCTTGTCTGCCGTCTTGTCTACCGTCTTGTCTGCTGTCTTGTCTGCCGTCTTGTCTGCCGTCTTTTATGTCGTCTTGTCTGCCGCCTTGTCTGCCGTCTTGTCTGCCATCTTGTCTGCCGTCTTGTCTGCCGCCTTGTCTGCCGTCTTGTCTGCCATCTTGTCTGCCATCTTGTCTGCCGTCTTGTCTGCCAGCTTGTCTGCTGTCTTGTCTGCCGTCTTGTCTACCGTCTTGTCTGCTGTCTTGTCTGCCGTCTTGTCTGCCGTCTTTTATGTCGTCTTGTCTGCCGCCTTGTCTGCCGTCTTGTCTGCCATCTTGTCTGCCATCTTGTCTGCCGTCTTGTCTGCCAGCTTGTCTGCCGTCTTGTCTGCCGTCTTGTCTGCCATCTTGTCTGTCGTCTTGTATGTCGTCCTGGCAGCCGTCTGGTCTGCCGCCTTGTCTGCCGTCTTGTCTGTCGTCTTGTGTATCGTCTTGGCTGCCGACTGGTCTGCCGACTTGTCTGCCGCCTTGTCTACCGTCTTGTCTGTCGTCTTGTCTGCCGTCTTGTCTGCCGTCTTGTCTGCTGTCTTGTCTGCCGTCTTGTCTGCCATCTTGTCTGCCGTCTTGTCTGCCGTCTTGTCTGCCGTCTTATCTGCCGTCTTGTCTGCCGTCTTGTCTGCTGTCTTGTCTTTGCCGTCTTGTCTGAGGTCTTGGCTGCCGTGTTGTCTGCCGTCTTCTATGTCGTCATGTCATCTTGTCTGCCGCCTTGTCTGCCATCTTGTCTGCCATCTTGTCTGCCGTGTTGTGTGCCGTCTTGTCTGCTGTCTTGTCTGCCGTCTTGTCTGCCGTCTTGTCTGCATTCTTGTCTGCCATCTTGTCTGACGTCTTGTCTGCCAGCTTGTCTGCCATCTTGTCTGCCATCTTTTCTGCCGTCTTGTCTGCCGTATTGCCTGCCGTCTTGTCTGCCGTCTTAACGGCCACCTTATCTGCCGTCTTGTCTGCCGTATTGCCTGCCGTCTTGTCTGCCATCTTAACGGCCATCTTGTCTGCCGTCTTGTATGTCATCTTGTCTGCCGTCTTAACGGCCACCTTATCTGCCGTCTTGTCTGCCGTATTGCCTGCCGTCTTGTCTGCCATCTTAACGGCCATCTTGTCTGCCGTCTTGTATGTCATCTTGTCTGCCGCCTTGTCTGCCGTCTTGTCTGCCATCTTGTCTGCCGTCTTGTCTGCCGTTTTGTCTGCCGTCTTGTCTGCCGTCTTGTCCGCCGTCTTGTCTGCTGTCTTGTCTGCCGTCTTGTCTGCTGTCTTGTCTGCCCTCTTGTCTGCTGTCTTGTCTCTTCTGTTAGTCCTTTTTTATTTAACAAGCCAGAAAGCGTTTTATTTTCTGCTTCTTGTCTGCCGTCTTGTGTGCCGTCTTGTCTGCCTTTTAGTCTGCCGTCTTGTCTGCCGTCTTGTCTGCCATCTTGTCTGCCATCTTTTCTGCCGTCTTGTCTGCCGTATTGCCTGCCGTCTTGTCTGCCGTCTTAACGGCCACCTTATCTGCCGTCTTGTCTGCCGTATTGCCTGCCGTCTTGTCTGCCATCTTAACGGCCATCTTGTCTGCCGTCTTGTATGTCATCTTGTCTGCCGCCTTGTCTGCCGTCTTGTCTGCCATCTTGTCTGCCGTCTTGTCTGCCGTTTTGTCTGCCGTCTTGTCTGCCGTCTTGTCCGCCGTCTTGTCTGCTGTCTTGTCTGCCGTCTTGTCTGCTGTCTTGTCTGCCCTCTTGTCTGCTGTCTTGTCTCTTCTGTTAGTCCTTTTTTATTTAACAAGCCAGAAAGCGTTTTATTTTCTGCTTCTAAAGTCTGTATTAGTTCTTCTTGAAACTGTTTATCAACTAGATTGTTGTCGTAACGATTTTTTAACGCTCTAAATTGTGATTCCCAATCATCCAATTGTTGATCTTTATTTTGTATTATTTGCTTAGTGAACGAAATTAACTCTTCTATAATTGTGTCTAATTTTTCTACCTGGGTAATTCTACCTAATTCTCTTAATCTTCCTTTTATTAACTCTAGATTCTCTTTGTTTGATACTGTTCCTTTTAGAATATCCCAAAGTTTCGTAACTAATTCTTCTAACTGTCTTTCAAGTTCTTTGTGGACCCTTTATAATTTTATGTAATCTTGTAACTGTGATGACTCTGCCATTAATTTATTTTGTCTTAGTGCGCTTAAAACTGTTATTCTTCGCGAGTTATTACTGTAAAATAAAATTTATCAATATTTCTCGCGATATTTTGTTATTTTTATTAATCTGACTCGTGCCTTGTAAACAAGTTATATTATTTGTGTTCTTGCTTTCCTTTTTTTTTATATTCTTTTTAATTCTTACTATGGCTCTGCTTTAAATAGTTGTTCATAATTATGCAAGCGATGCATTTTAATTTCATGCTCAATTTTTTTTTTCTTAATTTTTGCTTTTTCTGCTTGTTTCTTTTCAATTTCAAACTCTGAATTAAAACAAATGCGCGGACGTAGCGACGCTTCGCTAGAGCATTGACTCCGAGTTATTTGACCTACTTTCAACGCGTGCTAGTCAAAGTACTTTAATACTTCTCGAGTTTATTGTCTTATTTGATTTGATTATTGTCAAATTTTGTATGGGTTAAATTTTGACAAAATTAGCAAGCAATGACATTTAAATTTAATGTTGAATATTTTTCAAATAAATTAATCAATGGCTTTAGTTTCAAGACGTTTCTTTGAAGAAATTTTTAAACGATTGAAAATTTCATTTGTATTTACTGAAAAAAAAATTTTGCTAACTAACGATTATCGGTTCGAAAGACCGGCTGCGCCAAAAATGTTGTGTGTTTGATGGGAGTCTTTTTTTTCTATACAACAGTGTTGTGCACATATGCTACACCGAGCATAGTTTCACGATCCGAAGATGAAGCCTATTAGAGTTTGTGTGTGTGTGTGTGTGGGTTGACTTATTATTTGGCGAGTCACGCCGACTTAAGCTGGCCACAAGGCCGTGCTTTTTGGTTGGCTTTTAAGCGAGCCCCGCTATATTGAGTGCTGGCCACAAGGCCGAACTGTGTTTGGCTTTTAAGCGAGCCCCGCTATATTCCATTCATATATGGCCACAAGGCCGTAGTTAATTATTAATCGACAAATGTTAGTTAAGTTTTATGCGACTTTATTCAACTTACACTTTTCGCGTTCAAAATTACAATCCCTCGCTTAAGTCTAAGCGTTTCTTATTTATAGTTTCGTATCGATCAGAATTGTGACGAAGCTATGTTTCGCAATAATTCTTGATACAAAAGTGCGAATTATTGCAATAATTATTTCCGCGTTCATTCGACGCAAACTTTAAGCTTATGCTTATTAAGCTAATAATGTGGCCTAGTTCGGTCGAGCGTTCGTTGACTTGAACTTGGTGACAACGACCGTCATTTATTGAATATTTCACATTGTGCCCAAAAGTATGTGTTGTTAATTACGTTAAGCATTGTTAACAATTGGCCAAAATGTATGTGACGTTAAGTTTTATTTAGTTTGGAGAGCTTTCACAATTCCGACCTACAACACCGTCTTATCTGCCGTCTTCCCTGAGGTTTTGTCTGCCGTCTTGTCGGCCGTCTGGTCTGCCGTCTTGTCTGCCGTCTTGTCTGCCGTCTTGTCTGCCGTCTTGTCTGCCGTCTTGTCTGCCGTCTTGTCTGCCGTCTTGTCTGCCGTCTTGTCTGCCGTCTTGTCTGCCGTCTTGTCTGCCGTCTTGTCTGCCGTCTTGTCTGCCGTCTTGTCTGCTGTCTTGTCTGCTGTCTTGTCTGCCGTCTTGTCTGCCTTTTTGTCTGCCTTTTTGTCTGCCGTCTTGTCTACCGTCTTGTCTGCTGTCTTGTCTGCCGTCTTGTCTGCCGTCTTTTATGTCGTCTTGTGTGCCATCTTTTGTGCCATCTTGTCTGCCATCTTTTCTGCCGTCTTGTCTGCCGTATTGCCTGCCGTCTTGTCTGCCGTCTTTTATGTCGTCTTGTCTGCCGTCTTGTCTGCCGTCTTGTCTGCCGTCTTGTCTGCATTCTTGTCTGCCATCTTGTCTGACGTCTTGTCTGCCAGCTTGTCTGCCGTCTTGTCTGCCATCTTGTCTGCCATCTTGTCTGCCGTCTTGTGTGCCGTCTTGTCTGCCTTTTAGTCTGCCGTCTTGTCTGCCGTCTTGTCTGCCATCTTGTCTGCCATCTTTTCTGCCGTGTTGTCTGCCGTATTGCCTGCCGTCTTGTCTGCCGTCTTAACGGCCATCTTTTCGGCCATCTTTTCTGCCGTCTTGTCTGCCGTCTTGTCTGCCGTCTTGTATGTCGTCTCTTTGCCGGCTTGTCTGCCGTCTTGTCTGCCATCTTGTCTGCCATCTTGTCTGCCGTCTTGTCTGCCTTTTTGTCTGCCTTTTAGACTGCCGTCTTGTCTGCCGTATTGCCTGCCGTCTTGTCTGCCGTATTGCCTGCCGTCTTGTCTACCGTCTTGTCTGCTGTCTTGTCTGCCGTCTTGTCTGCCGTCTTTTATGTCGTCTTGTCTGCCGCCTTGTCTGCCGTCTTGTCTGCAATCCTGTCTGCCGTCTTGTCTGCCGTCTTGTCTGCCAGCTTGTCTGCCGTCTTTTCTGCCATCTTGTCTGTCATCTTGTATGTCGTCCTGGCAGCCGTCTGGTCTGCTGACTTGTCTGCCGCCTTGTCTGCCGTCTTGTCTGCCGTCTTGTCTGCCGTCTTGTCTGCCATCTCGTCTGTCGTCTTGTATGTCGTCTTGTCTGCCGCCTTGTCTGCCGTCTTGTCTGCCATCTTGTCTGCCATCTTGTCTGTCGTCTTGTATGTCGTCCTGGCAGCCGTCTGGTCTGCTGACTTGTCTGCCGCCTTGTCTGCCGTCTTGTCTGTCGTCTTGTATGTCGTCTTGGCTGCCGTCTTGTATGCCGTCTTGTATGTCGTCTTGTATGCCGTCTTGTATGTCGTCTTGTCTGCCGCCTTGTCTGCCGTCGTGTCTGCTATCTTATCTGCATCTTGTCTGCCACCTTGTCTGCCGTCTTGTTTGCCGTCTTGTCTGTCGTCTTGTGTATCGTCTTGGCTGCCGACTCTGCCGACTTGTCTGCCGCCTTGTCTACCGTCTTGTCTGCCGTCTTTTATGTCGTCTTGTCTGCCGCCTTGTCTGCCGTCTTGTCTGCCATCTTATCTGCCATCTTGTCTGCCGTCTTGTCTGCCAGCTTGTCTGCCGTCTTGTCTGCCGTCTTGTCTGCCATCTTGTCTGTCGTCTTGTATGTCGTCCTGGCAGCCGTCTGGTCTGCTGACTTGTCTGCCGCCTTGTCTGCCGTCTTATCTGCCGTCTTGTCTGCTGTCTTGTCTGCCGTCTTGTCTGCCGTCTTTTATGTCGTCTTGTCTGCCGCCTTGTCTGCCGTCTTGTCTGCCATCTTGTCTGCCATCTTGTCTGCCGTCTTGTCTGCCAGCTTGTCTGCTGTCTTGTCTGCCGTCTTGTCTACCGTCTTGTCTGCTGTTTTGTCTGCCGTCTTGTCTGCCATCTTGTCTGCCATCTTGTCTGCCGTCTTGTCTGCCAGCTTGTCTGCTGTCTTGTCTGCCGTCTTGTCTACCGTCTTGTCTGCTGTCTTGTCTGCCGTCTTGTCTGCCGTCTTTTATGTCGTCTTGTCTGCCGCCTTGTCTGCCGTCTTGTCTGCCATCTTGTCTGCCATCTTGTCTGCCGTCTTGTCTGCCGCCTTGTCTGCCGTCTTGTCTGCCGTCTTGTCTGCCATCTTGTCTGTCGTCTTGTATGTCGTCCTGGCAGCCGTCTGGTCTGCTGACTTGTCTGCCGCCTTGTCTGCCGTCTTGTCTGCCGTCTTGTCTGCTGTCTTGTCTGCCGTCTTGTCTGCCGTCTTTTATGTCGTCTTGTCTGCCGCCTTGTCTGCCGTCTTGTCTGCCATCTTGTCTGCCATCTTGTCTGCCGTCTTGTCTGCCAGCTTGTCTGCTGTCTTGTCTGCCGTCTTGTCTACCGTCTTGTCTGCTGTCTTGTCTGCCGTCTTGTCTGCCGTCTTTTATGTCGTCTTGTCTGCCGCCTTGTCTGCCGTCTTGTCTGCCATCTTGTCTGCCATCTTGTCTGCCGTCTTGTCTGCCGCCTTGTCTGCCGTCTTGTCTGCCATCTTGTCTGCCATCTTGTCTGCCGTCTTGTCTGCCAGCTTGTCTGCTGTCTTGTCTGCCGTCTTGTCTACCGTCTTGTCTGCTGTCTTGTCTGCCAGCTTGTCTGCCATCTTGTCTGCCGTCTTGTCTGCCGTCTTGTCTGCCATCTTATCTGCCATCTTGTCTGCCGTCTTGTCTGCCAGCTTGTCTGCCGTCTTGTCTGCCGTCTTGTCTGCCATCTTGTCTGTCGTCTTGTATGTCGTCCTGGCAGCCGTCTGGTCTGCTGACTTGTCTGCCGCCTTGTCTGCCGTCTTGTCTGCCGTCTTGTCTGCTGTCTTGTCTGCCGTCTTTTATGTCGTCTTGTCTGCCGCCTTGTCTGCTGTCTTGTCTGCCATCTTGTCTGCCATCTTGTCTGCCAGCTTGTCTGCCGTCTTGTCTGCCGTCTTGTCTGCCATCTTGTCTGTCGTCTTGTCTGCTGTCTTGTCTGCCGTCTTGTCTGCCGCCTTGTCTGCTGTCTTGTCTGCCATCTTGTCTGCCATCTTGTCTGCCGTCTTGTCTGCCAGCTTGTCTGCTGTCTTGTCTGCCGTCTTGTCTACCGTCTTGTCTGCTGTCTTGTCTGCCGTCTTGTCTGCCGTCTTTTATGTTGTCTTGTCTGCCGCCTTGTCTGCCGTCTTGTCTGCCATCTTGTCTGCCGTCTTGTCTGCCGCCTTGTCTGCCGTCTTGTCTGCCATCTTGTCTGCCATCTTGTCTGCCGTCTTGTCTGCCAGCTTGTCTGCTGTCTTGTCTGCCGTCTTGTCTACCGTCTTGTCTGCTGTCTTGTCTGCCGTCTTGTCTGCCGTCTTTTATGTCGTCTTGTCTGCCGCCTTGTCTGCCGTCTTGTCTGCCATCTTGTCTGCCATCTTGTCTGCCGTCTTGTCTGCCAGCTTGTCTGCCGTCTTGTCTGCCGTCTTGTCTGCCATCTTGTCTGTCGTCTTGTATGTCGTCCTGGCAGCCGTCTGGTCTGCCGCCTTGTCTGCCGTCTTGTCTGTCGTCTTGTGTATCGTCTTGGCTGCCGACTGGTCTGCCGCCTTGTCTACCGTCTTGTCTGTCGTCTTGTCTGCCGTCTTGTCTGCCGTCTTGTCTGCCGTCTTGTCTGCCGTCTTGTCTGCCGTCTTGTCTGCCATCTTGTCTGCCGTCTTGTCTGCCGTCTTGTCTGCCGTCTTGTCTGCTGTCTTGTCTGCCGTCTTGTCTGCCATCTTGTCTGCCGTCTTGTCTGCCGTCTTATCTGCCGTCTTGTCTGCCGTCTTGTCTGCTGTCTTGTCTTTGCCGTCTTGTCTGAGGTCTTGGCTGCCGTGTTGTCTGCCGTCTTGTATGTCGTCATGTCATCTTGTCTGCCGCCTTGTCTGCCATCTTGTCTGCCATCTTGTCTGCCGTGTTGTGTGCCGTCTTGTCTGCTGTCTTGTCTGCCGTCTTGTCTGCCGTCTTGTCTGCCTTTTTGTCTGCCTTTTTGTCTGCCTTTTAGTCTGCCGTCTTGTCTGCCGTATTGCCTGTCCTCTTGTCTGCCGTCGTAACGGCCATCTTGTCTGCCGTCTTGTCTGCCGTCTTGTATGTCGTCTTGTCTGCCTTTTTGTCTGCCTTTTAGTCTGCCGTCTTGTCTGCCGTATTGCCTGCCGTCTTGTCTGCCGTCTTAACGGCCATCTTGTCTGCCGTATTGCCTGCCATCTTGTCTGCCGCCTTGTCTGCCGTCTTGTCTGCCGTCTTGTCTGCATTCTTGTCTGCCATCTTGTCTGACGTCTTGTCTGCCAGCTTGTCTGCCGTCTTGTCTGCCATCTTCCATCTTGTCTGCCGTCTTGTGTGCCGTCTTGTCTGCCTTTTAGTCTGCCGTCTTGTCTGCCGTCTTGTCTGCCATCTTGTCTGCCATCTTTTCTGCCGTCTTGTCTGCCGTATTGCCTGCCGTCTTGTCTGCCGTCTTAACGGCCATCTTATCTGCCGTCTTGTCTGCCGTATTGCCTGCCGTCTTGTCTGCCATCTTAACGGCCATCTTGTCTGCCGTCTTGTATGTCATCTTGTCTGCCGCCTTGTCTGCCGTCTTGTCTGCCATCTTGTCTGCCGTCTGTCTGCCGTTTTGTCTGCCGTCTTGTCTGCCGTCTTGTCCGCCGTCTTGTCTGCTGTCTTGTCTGCCGTCTTGTCTGCTGTCTTGTCTGCCCTCTTGTCTGCTGTCTTGTCTCTTCTGTTAGTCCTTTTTTATTTAACAAGCCAGAAAGCGTTTTATTTTCTGCTTCTAAAGTCTGTATTAGTTCTTCTTGAAACTGTTTATCAACTAGATTGTTGTCGTAACGATTTTTTAACGCTCTAAATTGTGATTCCCAATCATCCAATTCTTGGTCTTTATTTTGTATTATTTGCTTAGTGAACGAAATTAACTCTTCTATAATTGTGTCTAATTTTTCTACCTGGGTAATTCTACCTAATTCTCTTAATCTTCCTTTTATTAACTCTAGATTCTCTTTGTTTGATACTGTTCCTTTTAGAATATCCCAAAGTTTCGTAACTAATTCTTCTAACTGTCTTTCAAGTTCTTTGTGGACCCTTTGTAATTTTATGTAATCTTGTAACTGTGATGACTCTGCCATTAATTTATTTTGTCTTAGTGCGCTTAAAACTGTTATTCTTCGCGAGTTATTACTGTAAAATAAAATTTATCAATATTTCTCGCGATATTTTGTTATTTTTATTAATCTGACTCGTGCCTTGTAAACAAGTTATATTATTTGTGTTCTTGCTTTCCTTTTTTTTTTATATTCTTTTTAATTCTTACTATGGCTCTGCTTTAAATAGTTGTTCATAATTATGCAAGCGATGCATTTTAATTTCATGCTCAAGTTTTTTTTTCTTAATTTTTGCTTTTTCTGCTTGTTTCTTTTCAATTTCAAACTCTGAATTAAAACAAATGCGCGGACGTAGCGAGCTTCGCTAGAGCATTGACTCCGAGTTATTTGACCTACTTTCAACGCGTGCTAGTCAAAGTACTTTAATACTTCTCGAGTATATTGTCTTATTTGATTTGATTATTGTCAAATTTTGTATGGGTTAAATTTTGACAAAATTAGCAAGCAATGACATTTAAATTTAATGTTGAATATTTTTCAAATAAATTAATCAATGGCTTTAGTTTCAAGACGTTTCTTTGAAGAAATTTTTAAACGATTGAAAATCTCATTTGTATTTACTGAAAAAAAAATTTTACTAACTAACGATTATCGGTTCTCGAAAGACCGGCTGCGCCAAAAATGTTGTGTGTTTGATGGGAGTCTTTTTTTTCTATACAACAGTGTTGTGCACATATGCTACACCGAGCATAGTTTCACGATCCGAAGATGAAGCCTATTAGAGTTTGTGTGTGTGTGTGTGGGTTGACTTATTATTTAGCGAGTCACGCCGACTTAAGCTGGCCACAAGGCCGTGCTTTTTGGTTGGCTTTTAAGCGAGCCCCGCTATATTGAGTGCTGGCCACAAGGCCAAACTGTGTTTGGCTTTTAAGCGAGCCCCGCTATATTCCATTCATATATGGCCACAAGGCCGTAGTTAATTATTAATCGACAAATGTTAGTTAAGTTTTATGCGACTTTATTCAACTTACACTTTTCGCGTTCAAAATTACAATCCCTCGCTTAAGTCTAAGCGTTTCTTATTTATAGTTTCGTATCGATCAGAATTGTGACGAAGCTATGTTTCGCAATAATTCTTGATACAAAAGTGCGAATTATTGCAATAATTATTTCCGCGTTCATTCGACGCAAACTTTAAGCTTATGCTTATTAAGCTAATAATGTGGCCTAGTTCGGTCGAGCGTTCGTTGACTTGAACTTGGTGACAACGACCGTCATTTATTGAATATTTCACATTGTGCCCAAAAGTATGTGTTGTTAATTACGTTAAGCATTGTTAACAATTGGCCAAAATGTATGTGACGTTAAGTTTTATTTAGTTTGGAGAGCTTTCACAATTCCGACCTACAACACCGTCTTATCTGCCGTCTTCCCTGAGGTTTTGTCTGCCGTCTTGTCGGCCGTCTGGTCTGCCGTCTTGTCTGCCGTCTTGTCTGCCGTCTTGTCTGCCGTCTTGTCTGCCGTCTTGTCTGCCGTCTTGTCTGCCGTCTTGTCTGCCGTCTTGTCTGCCGTCTTGTCTGCCGTCTTGTCTGCCGTCTTGTCTGCCATCTTGTCTGCCGTCTTGTCTGCCGTCTTGTCTGCCGTCTTGTCTGCCGTCTTGTCTGCTGTCTTGTCTGCCGTCTTGTCTGCCGTCTTGTCTGCCTTTTTGTCTGCCTTTTTGTCTGCCGTCTTGTCTACCGTCTTGTCTGCTGTCTTGTCTGCCATCTTGTCTGCCGTCTTTTATGTCGTCTTGCGTGCCATCTTTTGTGCCATCTTGTCTGCCATCTTTTCTGCCATCTTTTCTGCCGTCTTGTCTGCCGTATTGCCTGCCGTCTTGTCTGCCGTCTTTTATGTCGTCTTGTCTGCCGTCTTGTCTGCCGTCTTGTCTGCCGTCTTGTCTGCCATCTTGTCTGCCGTCTTGTCTGCCGTCTTGTCTGCCGTCTTGTCTGCCGTCTTGTCTGCTGTCTTGTCTGCTGTCTTGTCTGCCGTCTTGTCTGCCTTTTTGTCTGCCTTTTTGTCTGCCGTCTTGTCTACCGTCTTGTCTGCTGTCTTGTCTGCCGTCTTTTATGTCGTCTTGTGTGCCATCTTTTGTGCCATCTTGTCTGCCATCTTTTCTGCCGTCTTGTCTGCCGTATTGCCTGCCGTCTTGTCTGCCGTCTTTTATGTCGTCTTGTCTGCCGTCTTGTCTGCCGTCTTGTCTGCCGTCTTGTCTGCATTCTTGTCTGCCATCTTGTCTGACGTCTTGTCTGCCAGCTTGTCTGCCGTCTTGTCTGCCATCTTGTCTGCCATCTTGTCTGCCGTCTTGTGTGCCGTCTTGTTTGCCTTTTAGTCTGACGTCTTGTCTGCCGTCTTGTCTGCCATCTTGTCTGCCATCTTTTCTGCCGTGTTGTCTGCCGTATTGCCTGCCGTCTTGTCTGCCGTCTTAACGGCCATCTTTTCGGCCATCTTTTCGGCCATCTTTTCTGCCGTCTTGTCTGCCGTCTTGTCTGCCGTCTTGTATGTCGTCTCTTTGCCGGCTTGTCTGCCGTCTTGTCTGCCATCTTGTCTGCCATCTTGTCTGCCGTCTTGTCTGCCTTTTTGTCTGCCTTTTAGACTGCCGTCTTGTCTGCCGTATTGCCTGCCGTCTTGTCTGCCGTATTGCCTGCCGTCTTGTCTACCGTCTTGTCTGCTGTCTTGTCTGCCGTCTTGTCTGCCGTCTTTTATGTCGTCTTGTCTGCCGCCTTGTCTGCCGTCTTGTCTGCAATCCTGTCTGCCGTCTTGTCTGCCGTCTTGTCTGCCAGCTTGTCTGCCGTCTTGTCTGCCGTCTTTTCTGCCATCTTGTCTGTCGTCTTGTATGTCGTCCTGGCAGCCGTCTGGTCTGCTGACTTGTCTGCCGCCTTGTCTGCCGTCTTGTCTGCCGTCTTGTCTGCCGTCTTGTCTGCCATCTCGTCTGTCGTCTTGTATGTCGTCTTGTCTGCCGCCTTGTCTACCGTCTTGTCTGCCATCTTGTCTGCCATCTTGTCTGTCGTCTTGTATGTCGTCCTGGCAGCCGTCTGGTCTGCTGACTTGTCTGCCGCCTTGTCTGCCGTCTTGTCTGTCGTCTTGTATGTCGTCTTGGCTGCCGTCTTGTATGCCGTCTTGTATGTCGTCTTGTATGCCGTCTTGTATGTCGTCTTGTCTGCCGCCTTGTCTGCCGTCGTGTCTGCTATCTTATCTGCATCTTGTCTGCCACCTTGTCTGCCGTCTTGTTTGCCGTCTTGTCTGTCGTCTTGTGTATCGTCTTGGCTGCCGACAGGACTGCCGACTTGTCTGCCGCCTTGTCTACCGTCTTGTCTGCCGTCTTTTATGTCGTCTTGTCTGCCGCCTTGTCTGCCGTCTTGTCTGCCATCTTATCTGCCATCTTGTCTGCCGTCTTGTCTGCCAGCTTGTCTGCCGTCTTGTCTGCCGTCTTGTCTGCCATCTTGTCTGTCGTCTTGTATGTCGTCCTGGCAGCCGTCTGGTCTGCTGACTTGTCTGCCGCCTTGTCTGCCGTCTTATCTGCCGTCTTGTCTGCTGTCTTGTCTGCCGTCTTGTCTGCCGTCTTTTATGTCGTCTTGTCTGCCGCCTTGTCTGCCGTCTTGTCTGCCATCTTGTCTGCCATCTTGTCTGCCGTCTTGTCTGCCAGCTTGTCTGCTGTCTTGTCTGCCGTCTTGTCTACCGTCTTGTCTGCTGTCTTGTCTGCCGTCTTGTCTGCCGTCTTTTATGTCGTCTTGTCTGCCGCCTTGTCTGCCGTCTTGTCTGCCATCTTGTCTGCAATATTGTCTGCCGTCTTGTCTGCCAGCTTGTCTGCCGTCTTGTCTGCCGTCTTGTCTGCCATCTTGTCTGTCGTCTTGTATGTCGTCCTGGCAGCCGTCTGGTCTGCCGCATTGTCTGCCGTCTTGTCTGTCGTCTTGTGTATCGTCTTGGCTGCCGACTGGTCTGCCGACTTGTCTGCCGCCTTGTCTACCGTCTTGTCTGTCGTCTTGTCTGCCGTCTTGCCTGCCGTCTTGTCTGCCGTCTTGTCTGCCGTCTTGTCTGCCGTCTTGTCTGCCATCTTGTCTGCCGTCTTGTCTGCCGTCTTGTCTGCTGTCTTGTCTGCCGTCTTGTCTGCCATCTTGTCTGCCGTCTTGTCTGCCGTCTTATCTGCCGTCTTGTCTGCCGTCTTGTCTGCTGTCTTGTCTTTGCCGTCTTGTCTGAGGTCTTGGCTGCCGTGTTGTCTGCCGTCTTGTATGTCGTCATGTCATCTTGTCTGCCGCCTTGTCTGCCATCTTGTCTGCCGTGTTGTGTGCCGTCTTGTCTGCTGTCTTGCCTGCCGTCTTGTCTGCCGTCTTGTCTGCCTTTTTGTCTGCCTTTTTGTCTGCCTTTTAGTCTGCCGTCTTGTCTGCCGTATTGCCTGTCCTCTTGTCTGCCGTCTTAACGGCCATCTTGTCTGCCGTCTTGTCTGCCGTCTTGTATGTCGTCTTGTCTGCCTTTTTGTCTGCCTTTTAGTCTGCCGTCTTGTCTGCCGTCTTGTCTGCCATCTTGTCTGTCGTCTTGTATGTCGTCCTGGCAGCCGTCTGGTCTGCTGACTTGTCTGCCGCCTTGTCTGCCGTCTTGTCTGCCGTCTTGTCTGCTGTCTTGTCTGCCGTCTTGTCTGCCGTCTTTTATGTCGTCTTGTCTGCCGCCTTGTCTGCCGTCTTGTCTGCCATCTTGTCTGCCATCTTGTCTGCCGTCTTGTCTGCCAGCTTGTCTGCTGTCTTGTCTGCCGTCTTGTCTACCGACTTGTCTGCCGCCTTGTCTACCGTCTTGTCTGCCGTCTTTTATGTCGTCTTGTCTGCCGCCTTGTCTGCCGTCTTGTCTGCCATCTTATCTGCCATTTTGTCTGCCGTCTTGTCTGCCAGCTTGTCTGCCAGCTTGTCTGCCAGCTTGTCTGCCGTCTTGTCTGCCGTCTTGTCTGCCATCTTGTCTGTCGTCTTGTATGTCGTCCTGGCAGCCGTCTGGTCTGCCGCCTTGTCTCCCGTCTTGTCTGCCGTCTTGTCTGCTGTCTTGTCTGCCGTCTTGTCTGCCGTCTTTTATGTCGTCTTGTCTGCCGCCTTGTCTGCCGTCTTGTCTGCCATCTTGTCTGCCATCTTGTCTGCCGTCTTGTCTGCCGTCTTGTCTGCCAGCTTGTCTGCTGTCTTGTCTGCCGTCTTGTCTGCTGTCTTGTCTGCCGTCTTGTCTGCCGTCTTTTATGTCGTCTTGTCTGCCGCCTTGTCTGCCGTCTTGTCTGCCATCTTGTCTGCCATCTTGTCTGCCGTCTTGTCTGCCAGCTTGTCTGCCGTCTTGTCTGCCGTCTTGTCTGCCATCTTGTCTGTCGTCTTGTATGTCGTCCTGGCAGCCGTCTGGTCTGCCGCCTTATCTGCCGTCTTGTCTGTCGTCTTGTGTATCGTCTTGGCTGCCGACTGGTCTGCCGACTTGTCTGCCGCCTTGTCTACCGTCTTGTCTGTCGTCTTGTCTGCCGTCTTGTCTGCCGTCTTGTCTGCCGTCTTGTCTGCCGTCTTGTCTGCCGTCTTGTCTGCCATCTTGTCTGCCGTCTTGTCTGCCGTCTTGTCTGCCGTCTTGTCTGCTGTCTTGCCTGCCGTCTTGTCTGCCATCTTGTCTGCCGTCTTGTCTGCCGTCTTATCTGCCGTCTTGTCTGCCGTCTTGTCTGCTGTCTTGTCTTTGCCGTCTTGTCTGAGGTCTTGGCTGCCGTGTTGTCTGCCGTCTTGTATGTCGTCATGTCATCTTGTCTGCCGCCTTGTCTGCCATCTTGTCTGCCATCTTGTCTGCCGTGTTGTGTGCCGTCTTGTCTGCTGTCTTGTCTGCCGTCTTGTCTGCCGTCTTGTCTGCCTTTTTGTCTGCCTTTTTGTCTGCCTTTTAGTCTGCCGTCTTGTCTGCCGTATTGCCTGTCCTCTTGTCTGCCGTCTTAACGGCCATCTTGTCTGCCGTCTTGTCTGCCGTCTTGTATGTCGTCTTGTCTGCCTTTTTGTCTGCCTTTTAGTCTGCCGTCTTGTCTGCCGTATTGCCTGCCGTCTTGTCTGCCGTCTTAACGGCCATCTTGTCTGCCGTATTGCCTGCCATCTTGTCTGCCGCCTTGTCTGCCGTCTTGTCTGCCGTCTTGTCTGCATTCTTGTCTGCCATCTTGTCTGACGTCTTGTCTGCCAGCTTGTCTGCCGTCTTGTCTGCCATCTTCCATCTTGTCTGCCGTCTTGTGTGCCGTCTTGTCTGCCTTTTAGTCTGCCGTCTTGTCTGCCGTCTTGTCTGCCATCTTGTCTGCCATCTTTTCTGCCGTCTTGTCTGCCGTATTGCCTGCCGTCTTGTCTGCCGTCTTAACGGCCATCTTATCTGCCGTCTTGTCTGCCGTATTGCCTGCCGTCTTGTCTGCCATCTTAACGGCCATCTTGTCTGCCGTCTTGTATGTCATCTTGTCTGCCGCCTTGTCTGCCGTCTTGTCTGCCATCTTGTCTGCCGTCTTGTCTGCCGTTTTGTCTGCCGTCTTGTCTGCCGTCTTGTCCGCCGTCTTGTCTGCTGTCTTGTCTGCCGTCTTGTCTGCTGTCTTGTCTGCCCTCTTGTCTGCTGTCTTGTCTCTTCTGTTAGTCCTTTTTTATTTAACAAGCCAGAAAGCGTTTTATTTTCTGCTTCTAAAGTCTATATTAGTTCTTCTTGAAACTGTTTATCAACTAGATTGTTGTCGTAACGATTTTTTAACGCTCTAAATTGTGATTCCCAATCATCCAATTGTTGGTCTTTATTTTGTATTATTTGCTTAGTGAACGAAATTAACTCTTCTATAATTGTGTCTAATTTTTCTACCTGGGTAATTCTACCTAATTCTCTTAATCTTCCTTTTATTAACTCTAGATTCTCTTTGTTTGATACTGTTCCTTTTAGAATATCCCAAAGTTTCGTAACTAATTCTTCTAACTGTCTTTCAAGTTCTTTGTGGACCCTTTGTAATTTTATGTAATCTTGTAACTGTGATGACTCTGCCATTAATTTATTTTGTCTTAGTGCGCTTAAAACTGTTATTCTTCGCGAGTTATTACTGTAAAATAAAATTTATCAATATTTCTCGCGATATTTTGTTATTTTTATTAATCTGACTCGTGCCTTGTAAACAAGTTATATTATTTGTGTTTTTGCTTTCCTTTTTTTTAATATTTTTTTTAATTCTTACTATGGCTCTGCTTTAAATAGTTGTTCATAATTATGCAAGCGAGTTTTTTTTTCTTAATTTTTGCTTTTTCTGCTTGTTTCTTTTCAATTTCAAACTCTGAATTAAAACAAATGCGCGGACGTAGCGACGCTTCGCTAGAGCATTGACTCCGAGTTATTTGACCTACTTTCAACGCGTGCTAGTCAAAGTACTTTAATACTTCTCGAATTTATTGTCTTATTTGATTTGATTATTGTCAAATTTTGTATGGGTTAAATTTTGACAAAATTAGCAAGCAATGACATTTTAATTTAATGTTGAATATTTTTCAAATAAATTAATCAATGGCTTTAGTTTCAAGACGTTTCTTTGAAGAAATTTTTAAACGATTGAAAATCTCATTTGTATTTACTGAAAAAAAAATTTTACTAACTAACGATTATCGGTTCGAAAGACCGGCTGCGCCAAAAATGTGTGTTTGATGGGAGTCTTTTTTTTCTATACAACAGTGTTGTGCACATATGCTACACCGAGCATAGTTTCACGATCCGAAGATGAAGCCTATTAGAGTTTGTGTGTGTGTGTGTGTGGGTTGACTTATTATTTGGCGAGTCACGCCGACTTAAGCTGGCCACAAGGCCGTGCTTTTTGGTTGGCTTTTAAGCGAGCCCCGCTATATTGAGTGCTGGCCACAAGGCCGAACTGTGTTTGGCTTTTAAGCGAGCCCCGCTATATTCCATTCATATATGGCCACAAGGCCGTAGTTAATTATTAATCGACAAATGTTAGTTAAGTTTTATGCGACTTTATTCAACTTACACTTTTCGCGTTCAAAATTACAATCCCTCGCTTAAGTCTAAGCGTTTCTTATTTATAGTTTCGTATCGATCAGAATTGTGACGAAGCTATGTTTCGCAATAATTCTTGATACAAAAGTGCGAATTATTGCAATAATTATTTCCGCGTTCATTCGACGCAAACTTTAAGCTTATGCTTATTAAGCTAATAATGTGGCCTAGTTCGGTCGAGCGTTCGTTGACTTGAACTTGGTGACAACGACCGTCATTTATTGAATATTTCACATTGTGCCCAAAAGTATGTGTTGTTAATTACGTTAAGCATTGTTAACAATTGGCCAAAATGTATGTGACGTTAAGTTTTATTTAGTTTGGAGAGCTTTCACAATTCCGACCTACAACACCGTCTTATCTGCCGTCTTCCCTGAGGTTTTGTCTGCCGTCTTGTCGGCCGTCTGGTCTGCCGTCTTGTCTGCCGTCTTGTCTGCCGTCTTGTCTGCCGTCTTGTCTGCCGTCTTGTCTGCCGTCTTGTCTGCCGTCTTGTCTGCCGTCTTGTCTGCCGTCTTGTCTGCCGTCTTGTCTGCCGTCTTGTCTGCCATCTTGTCTGCCGTCTTGTCTGCCGTCTTGTCTGCCGTCTTGTCTGCCGTCTTGTCTGCTGTCTTGTCTGCCGTCTTGTCTGCCGTCTTGTCTGCCTTTTTGTCTGCCTTTTTGTCTGCCGTCTTGTCTACCGTCTTGTCTGCTGTCTTGTCTGCCATCTTGTCTGCCGTCTTTTATGTCGTCTTGCGTGCCATCTTTTGTGCCATCTTGTCTGCCATCTTTTCTGCCATCTTTTCTGCCGTCTTGTCTGCCGTATTGCCTGCCGTCTTGTCTGCCGTCTTTTATGTCGTCTTGTCTGCCGTCTTGTCTGCCGTCTTGTCTGCCGTCTTGTCTGCCATCTTGTCTGCCGTCTTGTCTGCCGTCTTGTCTGCCGTCTTGTCTGCCGTCTTGTCTGCTGTCTTGTCTGCTGTCTTGTCTGCCGTCTTGTCTGCCTTTTTGTCTGCCTTTTTGTCTGCCGTCTTGTCTACCGTCTTGTCTGCTGTCTTGTCTGCCGTCTTTTATGTCGTCTTGTGTGCCATCTTTTGTGCCATCTTGTCTGCCATCTTTTCTGCCGTCTTGTCTGCCGTATTGCCTGCCGTCTTGTCTGCCGTCTTTTATGTCGTCTTGTCTGCCGTCTTGTCTGCCGTCTTGTCTGCCGTCTTGTCTGCATTCTTGTCTGCCATCTTGTCTGACGTCTTGTCTGCCAGCTTGTCTGCCGTCTTGTCTGCCATCTTGTCTGCCATCTTGTCTGCCGTCTTGTGTGCCGTCTTGTTTGCCTTTTAGTCTGACGTCTTGTCTGCCGTCTTGTCTGCCATCTTGTCTGCCATCTTTTCTGCCGTGTTGTCTGCCGTATTGCCTGCCGTCTTGTCTGCCGTCTTAACGGCCATCTTTTCGGCCATCTTTTCGGCCATCTTTTCTGCCGTCTTGTCTGCCGTCTTGTCTGCCGTCTTGTATGTCGTCTCTTTGCCGGCTTGTCTGCCGTCTTGTCTGCCATCTTGTCTGCCATCTTGTCTGCCGTCTTGTCTGCCTTTTTGTCTGCCTTTTAGACTGCCGTCTTGTCTGCCGTATTGCCTGCCGTCTTGTCTGCCGTCTGGTCTGCCGTCTTGTCTGCCGTCTTGTCTGCCGTCTTGTCTGCCGTCTTGTCTGCCGTCTTGTCTGCCGTCTTGTCTGCCGTCTTGTCTGCTGTCTTGTCTGCCGTCTTGTCTGCCGTCTTGTCTACCGTCTTGTCTGCTGTCTTGTCTGCTGTCTTGTCTGCCGTCTTGTCTGCCGTCTTTTATGTCGTCTTGTGTGCCATCTTTTGTGCCATCTTGTCTGCCATCTTTTCTGCCGTCTTGTCTGCCGTATTGCCTGCCGTCTTGTCTGCCGTCTTAACGGCCATCTTGTCTGCCGTCTTGTATGTCGTCTTGTCTGCCGCCTTGTCTGCCGCCTTGTCTGCCATCTTATCTGCATCTTGTCTGCCGTCTTGTATGCCGTCTTGTCTGCCGTCTTGTCTGCCGTCTTGTCTGCCTTTTTGTCTGCCTTTTAGTCTGCCGTCTTGTCTACCGTCTTGTCTGCTGTCTTGTCTGCCGTCTTGTCTGCCGTCTTGTCTGCCGTCTTTTATGTCGTCTTGTGTGCCATCTTTTGTGCCATCTTGTCTGCCATCTTTTCTGCCGTCTTGTCTGCCGTATTGCCTGCCGTCTTGTCTGCCGTCTTAACGGCCATCTTGTCTGCCGTCTTGTATGTCGTCTTGTCTGCCGCCTTGTCTGCCGCCTTGTCTGCCATCTTATCTGCATCTTGTCTGCCGTCTTGTATGCCGTCTTGTCTGCCGTCTTGTCTGCCGTCTTGTCTGCCTTTTTGTCTGCCTTTTAGTCTGCCGTCTTGTCTACCGTCTTGTCTGCTGTCTTGTCTGCCGTCTTGTCTGCCGTCTTGTCTGCCGTCTTTTATGTCGTCTTGTGTGCCGTCTTGTCTGCCATCTTGTCTGCCATCTTGTCTGCCGTCTTGTCTGCCGTATTGCCTGCCGTCTTGTCTGCCGTCTTAACGGCCATCTTGTCTGCCATCTTGTCTGTCGTCTTGTATGTCGTCCTGGCAGCCGTCTGGTCTGCTGACTTGTCTGCCGCCTTGTCTGCCGTATTGTCTGTCGTCTTGTATGTCGTCTTGTCTGCCGCCTTGTCTGCCGTCTTGTCTGCCGTCTTGTCTGCCATCTTGTCTGCCGTCTTGTCTGCCGTCTTGTCTGCCGTCTTGTCTGCCGTCTTGTCTGCTGTCTTGTCTGCCGTCTTGTCTGCCGTCTTGTCTGCCTTTTTGTCTGCCTTTTTGTCTGCCGTCTTGTCTACCGTCTTGTCTGCTGTCTTGTCTGCCGTCTTGTCTGCCGTCTTTTATGTCGTCTTGTGTGCCATCTTTTGTGCCATCTTGTCTGCCATCTTTTCCGCCGTCTTGTCTGCCGTATTGCCTGCCGTCTTGTCTGCCGTCTTAACGGCCATCTTGTCTGCCGTCTTGTATGTCGTCTTGTCTGCCGCCTTGTCTGCCGCCTTGTCTGCCGCCTTGTCTGCCATCTTATCTGCATCTTGTCTGCCGTCTTGTATGCCGTCTTGTCTGCCGTCTTGTCTGCCGTCTTGTCTGCCTTTTTGTCTGCCTTTTAGTCTGCCGTCTTGTCTACCGTCTTGTCTGCTATCTTGTCTGCCGTCTTGTCTGCCGTCTTGTCTGCCGTCTTTTATGTCGTCTTGTGTGCCGTCTTGTCTGCCATCTTGTCTGCCATCTTGTCTGCCGTCTTGTCTGCCGTATTGCCTGCCGTCTTGTCTGCCGTCTTAACGGCCATCTTGTCTGCCATCTTGTCTGTCGTCTTGTATGTCGTCCTGGCAGCCGTCTGGTCTGCTGACTTGTCTGCCGCCTTGTCTGCCGTATTGTCTGTCGTCTTGTATGTCGTCTTGTCTGCCGCCTTGTCTGCCGTCTTGTCTGCCATCTTGTCTGCCATCTTGTCTGTCGTCTTGTATGTCGTCCTGGCAGCCGTCTGGTCTGCTGACTTGTCTGCCGCCTTGTCTGCCGCCTTGTCTGCCGTCTTGTCTGTCGTCTTGTATGTCGTCTTGGCTGCCGTCTTGTATGCCGTCTTGTATGTCGTCTTGTCTGCCGCATTGTCTGCCGTCTTGTCTGCTATCTTATCTGCATCTTGTCTGCCGTCTTGTCTGCCGTCTTGTCTGCCGTCTTGTCTGCTGTCTTGTCTGCCGTCTTGTCTGCCTTTTTGTCTGCCGTCTTGTCTACCGTCTTGTCTGCTGTCTGGTCTGCCGTCTTGTCTGCCGTCTTTTATGTCGTCTTGTCTGCCGCCTTGTCTGCCGTCTTGTCTGCCATCTTGTCTGCCGTCTTGTCTGCCGTCTTGTCTGCCAGCTTGTCTGCCGTCTTGTCTGCCGTCTTTTCTGCCATCTTGTCTGTCGTCTTGTATGTCGTCCTGGCAGCCGTCTGGTCTGCTGACTTGTCTGCCGCCTTGTCTGCCGTCTTGTCTGCCGTCTTGTCTGCCGTCTTGTCTGCCATCTCGTCTGTCGTCTTGTATGTCGTCTTGTCTGCCGCCTTGTCTGCCGTCTTGTCTGCCATCTTGTCTGCCGTCTTGTCTGTCGTCTTGTATGTCGTCTTGGCTGCCGTCTTGTATGCCGTCTTGTATGTCGTCTTGTATGCCGTCTTGTATGTCGTCTTGTCTGCCGCCTTGTCTGCCGTCGTGTCTGCTATCTTATCTGCATCTTGTCTGCCGCCTTGTCTGCCGTCTTGTTTGCCATCTTGTCTGTCGTCTTGTGTATCGTCTTGGCTGCCGACAGGTCTGCCGACTTGTCTGCCGTCTTGTCTGCCGTCTTGTCTGCCGTCTTGTCTGCCGTCTTGTCTGCCGTCTTGTCTGCCATCTTGTCAGCCGTCTTGTCTGCCGTCTTGTCTGCCGTCTTGTCTGCCGTCTTGTCTGCCGTCTTGTCTGCCGTCTTGTCTACCGTCTTGTCTGCTGTCTTGTCTGCCGTCTTGTCTGCCGTCTTTTATGTCGTCTTGTCTGCCGCCTTGTCTGCCGTCTTGTCTGCCATCTTGTCTGCCGTCTTGTCTGCCGTCTTGTCTGCCAGCTTGTCTGCCGTCTTGTCTGCCGTCTTTTCTGCCATCTTGCCTGTCGTCTTGTATGTTGTCCTGGCAGCCGTCTGCTCTGCTGACTTGTCTGCCGCCTTGTCTGCCGTCTTGTCTGCCGTCTTGTCTGCCGTCTTGTCTGCCGTCTTGTCTGCTGTCTTGTCTTTGTCGTCTTGCCTGAGGTCTTGGCTGCCGTGTTGTCTGCCGTGTTGTCTGCCGTCTTGTATGTCGTCATGTCTGCCGTCTTGTCGGCCGTCTTGTCTGCCGTCTTGTCTACCGTCTTGTCTGCCGTCTTGTCTGCCGTCTTGTCTGCCGTCTTGTCTGCCGTCTTGTCTGCCGTCTTGTCTGCCGTCTTGTCTGCCGTCTTGTCTGCCGTCTTGTCTGCCGTCTTGTCTGCCGTCTTGTCTGCCGTCTTGTTTGCCGTCTTGTCTGCCGTCTTGTCTGCCGTCTTGTCTGCCGTCTTGTCTGCCGTCTTGTCTGCTGTCTTGTCTGCCGTCTTGTCTGCCGTCTTGTCTGCTGTCTTGTCTGCCGTCTTGTCTGCTGTCTTGTCTGCCGTCTTGTCTGCCGTCTTGTCTGCCTTTTTGTCTGCCTTTTTGTTTGCCGTCTTGTCTACCGTCTTGTCTGCTGTCTTGTCTGCCGTCTTGTCTGCCGTCTTTTATGTCGTCTTGTGTGCCGTCTTGTCTGCCATCTTGTCTGCCATCTTTTCTGCCGTCTTGTCTGCCGTATTGCCTGCCGTCTTCTCTGCCATCTTAACGGCCATCTTATCTGCCGTCTTGTATGTCGTCTTGTCTGCCGCCTTGTCTGCCGTCTTGTCTGCCATCTTGTCTGCCATCTTGTCTGCCATCTTGTCTGCAGTCTTGTGTGCCGTCTTGTGTGCTGTCTTGTCTGCCGTCTTGTCTGCCGTCTTGTCTGCCTTTTTGTCTGCCTTTTAGTCTGCCGTCTTGTCTGCCGTATTGCCTGCCCTCTTGTCTGCCGTCTTAACGGCCATCTTGTCTGCCGTCTTGTATGTCGTCTTGTCTGCCTTTTTGTCTGCCTTTTAGTCTGCCGTCTTGTCTGCCGTATTGCCTGCCGTCTTGTCTGTCGTCTTGTGTATCGTCTTGGCTGCCGACTGGTCTGCCGACTTGTCTGCCGCCTTGTCTAACGTCTTGTCTGTCGTCTTGTCTGCCGTCTTGTCTGCCGTCTTGTCTGCAGTCTTGTCTGCCGTCTTGTCTGCCGTCTTGTCTGCCGTCTTGTCTGCCATCTTGTCTGCCGTCTTGTCTGCCGTCTTGTCTGCTGTCTTGTCTGCCGTCTTGTCTGCCGTCTTGTCTGCCGTCTTAACGGCCATCTTGTCTGCCTTTTTGTCTGCCTTTTAGTCTGCCGTCTTGTCTGCCGTATTGCCTGACGTCTTGTCTGCCGTATTGCCTGACGTCTTGTCTGCCGTCTTAACGGCCATCTTGTCTGCCGTATTGCCTGCCGTCTTGTCTGCCGCCTTGTCTGCCGTCTTGTCTGCCATCTTGTCTGCCATCTTGTCTGCCGTGTTGTGTGCCGTTTTGTCTGCTGTCTTGTCTGCCGTCTTGTCTGCCGTCTTGTCTGCCTTTTTGTCTGCCTTTTTGTCTGCCTTTTAGTCTGCCGTCTTGTCTGCCGTATTGCCTGCCCTCTTGTCTGCCGTCTTAACGGCCATCTTGTCTGCCGTCTTGTCTGCCGTCTTGTATGTCGTCTTGTCTGCCTTTTTGTCTGCCTTTTAGTCTGCCGTCTTGTCTGCCGTATTGCCTGCCGTCTTGTCTGCCGTCTTAACGGCCATCTTGTCTGCCGTATTGCCTGCCGTCTTGTCTGCCGCCTTGTCTGCCGTCTTGTCTGCCGTCTTGTCTGCCGTCTTGTCTGCATTCTTGTCTGCCATCTTGTCTGACGTATTGTCTGCCAGCTTGTCTGCCATCTTGTCTGCCATCTTGTCTGCCGTCTTGTGTGCCGTCTTGTCTGCCTTTTAGTCTGCCGTCTTGTCTGCCGTCTTGTCTGCCATCTTGTCTGCCATCTTTTCTGCCGTGTTGTCTGCCGTATTGCCTGCCGTCTTGTCTGCCGTCTTAACGGCCATCTTTTCTGCCGTCTTGTCTGCCGTCTTGTCTGCCGTCTTGTCTGCCGTCTTGTCTGCCGTCTTGTATGTCGTCTCTTTGCCGGCTTGTCTGCCGTCTTGTCTGCCATCTTGTCTGCCATCTTGTCTGCCGTCTTGTCTGCCTTTTTGTCTGCCTTTTAGACTGCCGTCTTGTCTGCCGTATTGCCTGCCGTCTTGTCTGCCGTATTGCCTGCCGTCTTGTCTACCGTCTTGTCTGCTGTCTTGTCTGCCGTCTTGTCTGCCGTCTTTTATGTCGTCTTGTCTGCCGCCTTGTCTGCCGTCTTGTCTGCAATCTTGTCTGCCGTCTTGTCTGCCGTCTTGTCTGCCAGCTTGTCTGCCGTCTTGTCTGCCGTCTTTTCTGCCATCTTGTCTGTCGTCTTGTATGTCGTCCTGGCAGCTGTCTGGTCTGCTGACTTGTCTGCCGCCTTGTCTGCCGTCTTGTCTGCCGTCTTGTCTGCCGTCTTGTCTGCCATCTCGTCTGTCGTCTTGTATGTCGTCTTGTCTGCCGCCTTGTCTGCCGTCTTGTCTGCCATCTTGTCTGTCGTCTTGTATGTCGTCCTGGCAGCCGTCTGGTCTGCTGACTTGTCTGCCGTCTTGTCTGCCGTCTTGTCTGCCGTCTTGTCTGCCTTTTTGTCTGCCTTTTAGTCTGCCGTCTTGTCTGCCGTATTGCCTGTCCTCTTGTCTGCCGTCTTAACGGCCATCTTGTCTGCCGTCTTGTCTGCCGTCTTGTATGTCGTCTTGTCTGCCTTTTTGTCTGCCTTTTAGTCTGCCGTCTTGTCTGCCGTATTAGCTGCCGTCTTGTCTGTCGTCTTGTGTATCGTCTTGGCTGCCGACTGGTCTGCCGACTTGTCTGCCGCCTTGTCTACCGTCTTGTCTGTCGTCTTGTCTGCCGTCTTGTCTGCCGTCTTGTCTGCCGTCTTGTCTGCCGTCTTGTCTGCCGTCTTTCTGCATTCTTGTCTGCCATCTTGTCTGACGTATTGTCTGCCAGCTTGTCTGCCGTCTTGTCTGCCATCTTGTCTGCCATCTTGTCTGCCGTCTTGTGTGCCGTCTTGTCTGCTGTCTTGTCTGCCGTCTTGTCTGCCGTCTTGTCTGCCGTCTTAACGGCCATCTTGTCTGCCTTTTTGTCTGCCTTTTAGTCTGCCGTCTTGTCTGCCGTATTGCCTGACGTCTTGTCTGCCGTATTGCCTGACGTCTTGTCTGCCGCCTTGTCTGCCGCCTTGTCTGCCGTCTTGTCTGCCATCTTGTCTGCCATCTTGTCTGTCGTCTTGTATGTCGTCCTGGCAGCCGTCTGGTCTGCTGACTTGTCTGCCGTCTTGTCTGCCGTATTGCCTGCCCTCTTGTCTGCCGTCTTAACGGCCATCTTGTCTGCCGTCTTGTCTGCCGTCTTGTATGTCGTCTTGTCTGCCTTTTTGTCTGCCTTTTAGTCTGCCGTCTTGTCTGCCGTATTGCCTGCCGTCTTGTCTGCCGTCTTAACGGCCATCTTGTCTGCCGTATTGCCTGCCGTCTTGTCTGCCGCCTTGTCTGCCGTCTTGTCTGCCGTCTTGTCTGCCGTCTTGTCTGCATTCTTGTCTGCCATCTTGTCTGACGTCTTGTCTGCCAGCTTGTCTGCCGTCTTGTCTGCCATCTTGTCTGCCATCTTGTCTGCCGTCTTGTGTGCCGTCTTGTCTGCCTTTTAGTCTGCCGTCTTGTCTGCCGTCTTGTCTGCCATCTTGTCTGCCATCTTTTCTGCCGTGTTGTCTGCCGTATTGCCTGCCGTCTTGTCTGCCGTCTTAACGGCCATCTTTTCTGCCGTCTTGTCTGCCGTCTTGTCTGCCGTCTTGTATGTCGTCTCTTTGCCGGCTTGTCTGCCGTCTTGTCTGCCATCTTGTCTGCCATCTTGTCTGCCGTCTTGTCTGCCTTTTTGTCTGCCTTTTAGACTGCCGTCTTGTCTGCCGTATTGCCTGCCGTCTTGTCTGCCGTAATGCCTGCCGTCTTGTCTACCGTCTTGTCTGCTGTCTTGTCTGCCGTCTTGTCTGTCGTCTTTTATGTCGTCTTGTCTGCCGCCTTGTCTGCCGTCTTGTCTGCAATCTTGTCTGCCGTCTTGTCTGCCATCTTGTCTGCCAGCTTGTCTGCCGTCTTGTCTGCCATCTTGTCTGCCATCTTGTCAGCCGTCTTGTCTGCCGTCTTGTCTGCCGTCTTGTCTGCCGTCTTGTCTGCCGTCTTGTCTGCCGTCTTGTCTACCGTCTTGTCTGCTGTCTTGTCTGCCGTCTTGTCTGCCGTCTTTTATGTCGTCTTGTCTGCCGCCTTGTCTGCCGTCTTGTCTGCCATCTTGTCTGCCGTCTTGTCTGCCGTCTTGTCTGCCAGCTTGTCTGCCGTCTTGTCTGCCGTCTTTTCTGCCATCTTGTCTGTCGTCTTGTATGTTGTCCTGGCAGCCGTCTGCTCTGCTGACTTGTCTGCCGCCTTGTCTGCCGTCTTATCTGCCGTCTTGTCTGCCGTCTTGTCTGCCGTCTTGTCTGCTGTCTTGTCTTTGTCGTCTTGCCTGAGGTCTTGGCTGCCGTGTTGTCTGCCGTGTTGTCTGCCGTCTTGTATGTCGTCATGTCTGCCGTCTTGTCGGCCGTCTTGTCTGCCGTCTTGTCTACCGTCTTGTCTGCCGTCTTGTCTGCCGTCTTGTCTGCCGTCTTGTCTGCCGTCTTGTCTGCCGTCTTGTCTGCCGTCTTGTCTGCCGTCTTGTCTGCCGTCTTGTCTGCCGTCTTGTCTGCCGTCTTGTCTGCCGTCTTGTCTGCCGTCTTGTCTGCCGTCTTGTCTGCCGTCTTGTCTGCCGTCTTGTCTGCCGTCTTGTCTGCCGTCTTGTCTGCCATCTTGTCAGCCGTCTTGTCTGCCGTCTTGTCTGTCGTCTTGTCTGCCGTCTTGTCTGCCGTCTTGTCTGCCGTCTTGTCTGCTGTCTTGTCTGCTGTCTTGTCTGCCGTCTTGTCTGCTGTCTTGTCTGCCGTCTTGTCTGCCGTCTTGTCTGCCTTTTTGTCTGCCTTTTTGTTTGCCGTCTTGTCTACCGTCTTGTCTGCTGTCTTGTCTGCCGTCTTGTCTGCCGTCTTTTATGTCGTCTTGTGTGCCGTCTTGTCTGCCATCTTGTCTGCCATCTTTTCTGCCGTCTTGTCTGCCGTATTGCCTGCCGTCTTCTCTGCCATCTTAACGGCCATCTTATCTGCCGTCTTGTATGTCGTCTTGTCTGCCGCCTTGTCTGCCGTCTTGTCTGCCATCTTGTCTGCCATCTTGTCTGCCATCTTGTCTGCAGTCTTGTGTGCCGTCTTGTGTGCTGTCTTGTCTGCCGTCTTGTCTGCCGTCTTGTCTGCCTTTTTGTCTGCCTTTTAGTCTGCCGTCTTGTCTGCCGTATTGCCTGCCCTCTTGTCTGCCGTCTTAACGGCCATCTTGTCTGCCGTCTTGTATGTCGTCTTGTCTGCCTTTTTGTCTGCCTTTTAGTCTGCCGTCTTGTCTGCCGTATTGCCTGCCGTCTTGTCTGTCGTCTTGTGTATCGTCTTGGCTGCCGACTGGTCTGCCGACTTGTCTGCCGCCTTGTCTACCGTCTTGTCTGTCGTCTTGTCTGCCGTCTTGTCTGCATTCTTGTCTGCCATCTTGTCTGACGTATTGTCTGCCAGCTTGTCTGCCGTCTTGTCTGCCATCTTGTCTGCCATCTTGTCTGCCGTCTTGTGTGCCGTCTTGTCTGCCTTTTAGTCTGCCGTCTTGTCTGCCGTCTTGTCTGCCATCTTGTCTGCCATCTTTTCTGCCGTGTTGTCTGCCGTATTGCCTGCCGTCTTGTCTGCCGTCTTAACGGCCATCTTTTCTGCCGTCTTGTCTGCCGTCTTGTCTGCCGTCTTGTCTGCCATCTTGTCTGCCATCTTTTCTGCCGTGTTGTCTGCCGTATTGCCTGCCGTCTTGTCTGCCGTCTTAACGGCCATCTTTTCTGCCGTCTTGTCTGCCGTCTTGTCTGCCGTCTTGTCTGCCGTCTTGTCTGCCGTCTTGTATGTCGTCTCTTTGCCGGCTTGTCTGCCGTCTTGTCTGCCATCTTGTCTGCCATCTTGTCTGCCGTCTTGTCTGCCTTTTTGTCTGCCTTTTAGACTGCCGTCTTGTCTGCCGTATTGCCTGCCGTCTTGTCTGCCGTATTGCCTGCCGTCTTGTCTACCGTCTTGTCTGCTGTCTTGTCTGCCGTCTTGTCTGCCGTCTTTTATGTCGTCTTGTCTGCCGCCTTGTCTGCCGTCTTGTCTGCAATCTTGTCTGCCGTCTTGTCTGCCGTCTTGTCTGCCAGCTTGTCTGCCGTCTTGTCTGCCGTCTTTTCTGCCATCTTGTCTGTCGTCTTGTATGTCGTCCTGGCAGCTGTCTGGTCTGCTGACTTGTCTGCCGCCTTGTCTGCCGTCTTGTCTGCCGTCTTGTCTGCCGTCTTGTCTGCCATCTCGTCTGTCGTCTTGTATGTCGTCTTGTCTGCCGCCTTGTCTGCCGTCTTGTCTGCCATCTTGTCTGTCGTCTTGTATGTCGTCCTGGCAGCCGTCTGGTCTGCTGACTTGTCTGCCGTCTTGTCTGCCGTCTTGTCTGCCGTCTTGTCTGCATTTTTGTCTGCCTTTTAGTCTGCCGTCTTGTCTGCCGTATTGCCTGTCCTCTTGTCTGCCGTCTTAACGGCCATCTTGTCTGCCGTCTTGTCTGCCGTCTTGTATGTCGTCTTGTCTGCCTTTTTGTCTGCCTTTTAGTCTGCCGTCTTGTCTGCCGTATTAGCTGCCGTCTTGTCTGTCGTCTTGTGTATCGTCTTGGCTGCCGACTGGTCTGCCGACTTGTCTGCCGCCTTGTCTACCGTCTTGTCTGTCGTCTTGTCTGCCGTCTTGTCTGCCGTCTTGTCTGCCGTCTTGTCTGCCGTCTTGTCTGCCGTCTTTCTGCATTCTTGTCTGCCATCTTGTCTGACGTATTGTCTGCCAGCTTGTCTGCCGTCTTGTCTGCCATCTTGTCTGCCATCTTGTCTGCCGTCTTGTGTGCCGTCTTGTCTGCTGTCTTGTCTGCCGTCTTGTCTGCCGTCTTGTCTGCCGTCTTAACGGCCATCTTGTCTGCCTTTTTGTCTGCCTTTTAGTCTGCCGTCTTGTCTGCCGTATTGCCTGACGTCTTGTCTGCCGTATTGCCTGACGTCTTGTCTGCCGCCTTGTCTGCCGCCTTGTCTGCCGTCTTGTCTGCCATCTTGTCTGCCATCTTGTCTGTCGTCTTGTATGTCGTCCTGGCAGCCGTCTGGTCTGCTGACTTGTCTGCCGTCTTGTCTGCCGTATTGCCTGCCCTCTTGTCTGCCGTCTTAACGGCCATCTTGTCTGCCGTCTTGTCTGCCGTCTTGTCTGCCGTCTTGTCTGCATTCTTGTCTGCCATCTTGTCTGACGTCTTGTCTGCCAGCTTGTCTGCCGTCTTGTCTGCCATCTTGTCTGCCATCTTGTCTGCCGTCTTGTGTGCCGTCTTGTCTGCCTTTTAGTCTGCCGTCTTGTCTGCCGTCTTGTCTGCCATCTTGTCTGCCATCTTTTCTGCCGTGTTGTCTGCCGTATTGCCTGCCGTCTTGTCTGCCGTCTTAACGGCCATCTTTTCTGCCGTCTTGTCTGCCGTCTTGTCTGCCGTCTTGTCTGCCGTCTTGTATGTCGTCTCTTTGCCGGCTTGTCTGCCGTCTTGTCTGCCATCTTGTCTGCCATCTTGTCTGCCGTCTTGTCTGCCTTTTTGTCTGCCTTTTAGACTGCCGTCTTGTCTGCCGTATTGCCTGCCGTCTTGTCTGCCGTATTGCCTGCCGTCTTGTCTACCGTCTTGTCTGCTGTCTTGTCTGCCGTCTTGTCTGCCGTCTTTTATGTCGTCTTGTCTGCCGCCTTGTCTGCCGTCTTGTCTGCAATCTTGTCTGCCGTCTTGTCTGCCGTCTTGTCTGCCAGCTTGTCTGCCGTCTTGTCTGCCGTCTTTTCTGCCATCTTGTCTGTCGTCTTGTATGTCGTCCTGGCAGCTGTCTGGTCTGCTGACTTGTCTGCCGCCTTGTCTGCCGTCTTGTCTGCCGTCTTGTCTGCCGTCTTGTCTGCCATCTTGTCTGCCATCTTGTCTGCCGTCTTGTCTGCCTTTTTGTCTGCCTTTTAGACTGCCGTCTTGTATGCCGTATTGCCTGCCGTCTTGTCTGCCGTATTGCCTGCCGTCTTGTCTACCGTCTTGTCTGCTGTCTTGTCTGCCGTCTTGTCTGCCGTCTTTTATGTCGTCTTGTCTGCCGCCTTGTCTGCCGTCTTGTCTGCAATCTTGTATGCCGTCTTGTCTGCCATCTTGTCTGCCAGCTTGTCTGCCGTCTTGTCTGCCGTCTTTTCTGCCATCTTGTCTGTCGTCTTGTATGTCGTCCTGGCAGCTGTCTGGTCTGCTGACTTGTCTGCCGCCTTGTCTGCCGTCTTGTCTGCCGTCTTGTCTGCCGTCTTGTCTGCCATCTCGTCTGTCGTCTTGTATGTCGTCTTGTCTGCCGCCTTGTCTGCCGTCTTGTCTGCCATCTTGTCTGCCATCTTGTCTGTCGTCTTGTATGTCGTCCTGGCAGCCGTCTGGTCTGCTGACTTGTCTGCCGTCTTGTCTGCCGTCTTGTCTGCTGTCTTGTCTGCCGTCTTGTCTGCAGTCTTGTCTGCCGTCTTGTCTGCCGTCTTGTCTGCCGTCTTGTCTGCCGTCTTGTCTGCCGTCTTGTCTGCCGTCTTGTCTGCCGTCTTGTCTGCCGTCTTGTCTGCCGTCTTGTCTGCCGTCTTGTCTGCCGTCTTGTCTGCCGTCTTGTCTGCCGTCTTGTCTGCCGTCTTGTCTGCCGTCTTGTCTGCCGTCTTGTCTGCCGTCTTGTCTGCCATCTTGTCAGCCGTCTTGTCTGCCGTCTTGTCTGTCGTCTTGTCTGCCGTCTTGTCTGCCGTCTTGTCTGCCGTCTTGTCTGCTGTCTTGTCTGCTGTCTTGTCTGCCGTCTTGTCTGCTGTCTTGTCTGCCGTCTTGTCTGCCGTCTTGTCTGCCTTTTTGTCTGCCTTTTTGTTTGCCGTCTTGTCTACCGTCTTGTCTGCTGTCTTGTCTGCCGTCTTGTCTGCCGTCTTTTATGTCGTCTTGTGTGCCGTCTTGTCTGCCATCTTGTCTGCCATCTTTTCTGCCGTCTTGTCTGCCGTATTGCCTGCCGTCTTCTCTGCCATCTTAACGGCCATCTTATCTGCCGTCTTGTATGTCGTCTTGTCTGCCGCCTTGTCTGCCGTCTTGTCTGCCATCTTGTCTGCCATCTTGTCTGCCATCTTGTCTGCAGTCTTGTGTGCCGTCTTGTGTGCTGTCTTGTCTGCCGTCTTGTCTGCCGTCTTGTCTGCCTTTTTGTCTGCCTTTTAGTCTGCCGTCTTGTCTGCCGTATTGCCTGCCCTCTTGTCTGCCGTCTTAACGGCCATCTTGTCTGCCGTCTTGTATGTCGTCTTGTCTGCCTTTTTGTCTGCCTTTTAGTCTGCCGTCTTGTCTGCCGTATTGCCTGCCGTCTTGTCTGTCGTCTTGTGTATCGTCTTGGCTGCCGACTGGTCTGCCGACTTGTCTGCCGCCTTGTCTACCGTCTTGTCTGTCGTCTTGTCTGCCGTCTTGTCTGCCGTCTTGTCTGCAGTCTTGTCTGCCGTCTTGTCTGCCGTCTTGTCTGCCGTCTTGTCTGCCATCTTGTCTGCCGTCTTGTCTGCCGTCTTGTCTGCTGTCTTGTCTGCCGTCTTGTCTGCCGTCTTGTCTGCCGTCTTAACGGCCATCTTGTCTGCCTTTTTGTCTGCCTTTTAGTCTGCCGTCTTGTCTGCCGTATTGCCTGACGTCTTGTCTGCCGTATTGCCTGACGTCTTGTCTGCCGTCTTAACGGCCATCTTGTCTGCCGTATTGCCTGCCGTCTTGTCTGCCGCCTTGTCTGCCGTCTTGTCTGCCATCTTGTCTGCCATCTTGTCTGCCGTGTTGTGTGCCGTTTTGTCTGCTGTCTTGTCTGCCGTCTTCTCTGCCGTCTTGTCTGCCTTTTTGTCTGCCTTTTTGTCTGCCTTTTAGTCTGCCGTCTTGTCTGCCGTATTGCCTGCCCTCTTGTCTGCCGTCTTAACGGCCATCTTGTCTGCCGTCTTGTCTGCCGTCTTGTATGTCGTCTTGTCTGCCTTTTTGTCTGCCTTTTAGTCTGCCGTCTTGTCTGCCGTATTGCCTGCCGTCTTGTCTGCCGTCTTAACGGCCATCTTGTCTGCCGTATTGCCTGCCGTCTTGTCTGCCGCCTTGTCTGCCGTCTTGTCTGCCGTCTTGTCTGCCGTCTTGTCTGCATTCTTGTCTGCCATCTTGTCTGACGTATTGTCTGCCAGCTTGTCTGCCGTCTTGTCTGCCATCTTGTCTGCCATCTTGTCTGCCGTCTTGTGTGCCGTCTTGTCTGCCTTTTAGTCTGCCGTCTTGTCTGCCGTCTTGTCTGCCATCTTGTCTGCCATCTTTTCTGCCGTGTTGTCTGCCGTATTGCCTGCCGTCTTGTCTGCCGTCTTAACGGCCATCTTTTCTGCCGTCTTGTCTGCCGTCTTGTCTGCCGTCTTGTCTGCCGTCTTGTCTGCCGTCTTGTATGTCGTCTCTTTGCCGGCTTGTCTGCCGTCTTGTCTGCCATCTTGTCTGCCATCTTGTCTGCCGTCTTGTCTGCCTTTTTGTCTGCCTTTTAGACTGCCGTCTTGTCTGCCGTATTGCCTGCCGTCTTGTCTGCCGTATTGCCTGCCGTCTTGTCTACCGTCTTGTCTGCTGTCTTGTCTGCCGTCTTGTCTGCCGTCTTTTATGTCGTCTTGTCTGCCGCCTTGTCTGCCGTCTTGTCTGCAATCTTGTCTGCCGTCTTGTCTGCCGTCTTGTCTGCCAGCTTGTCTGCCGTCTTGTCTGCCGTCTTTTCTGCCATCTTGTCTGTCGTCTTGTATGTCGTCCTGGCAGCTGTCTGGTCTGCTGACTTGTCTGCCGCCTTGTCTGCCGTCTTGTCTGCCGTCTTGTCTGCCGTCTTGTCTGCCATCTCGTCTGTCGTCTTGTATGTCGTCTTGTCTGCCGCCTTGTCTGCCGTCTTGTCTGCCATCTTGTCTGTCGTCTTGTATGTCGTCCTGGCAGCCGTCTGGTCTGCTGACTTGTCTGCCGTCTTGTCTGCCGTCTTGTCTGCCGTCTTGTCTGCATTTTTGTCTGCCTTTTAGTCTGCCGTCTTGTCTGCCGTATTGCCTGTCCTCTTGTCTGCCGTCTTAACGGCCATCTTGTCTGCCGTCTTGTCTGCCGTCTTGTATGTCGTCTTGTCTGCCTTTTTGTCTGCCTTTTAGTCTGCCGTCTTGTCTGCCGTATTAGCTGCCGTCTTGTCTGTCGTCTTGTGTATCGTCTTGGCTGCCGACTGGTCTGCCGACTTGTCTGCCGCCTTGTCTACCGTCTTGTCTGTCGTCTTGTCTGCCGTCTTGTCTGCCGTCTTGTCTGCCGTCTTGTCTGCCGTCTTGTCTGCCGTCTTTCTGCATTCTTGTCTGCCATCTTGTCTGACGTATTGTCTGCCAGCTTGTCTGCCGTCTTGTCTGCCATCTTGTCTGCCATCTTGTCTGCCGTCTTGTGTGCCGTCTTGTCTGCTGTCTTGTCTGCCGTCTTGTCTGCCGTCTTGTCTGCCGTCTTAACGGCCATCTTGTCTGCCTTTTTGTCTGCCTTTTAGTCTGCCGTCTTGTCTGCCGTATTGCCTGACGTCTTGTCTGCCGTATTGCCTGACGTCTTGTCTGCCGCCTTGTCTGCCGCCTTGTCTGCCGTCTTGTCTGCCATCTTGTCTGCCATCTTGTCTGTCGTCTTGTATGTCGTCCTGGCAGCCGTCTGGTCTGCTGACTTGTCTGCCGTCTTGTCTGCCGTATTGCCTGCCCTCTTGTCTGCCGTCTTAACGGCCATCTTGTCTGCCGTCTTGTCTGCCGTCTTGTCTGCCGTCTTGTCTGCATTCTTGTCTGCCATCTTGTCTGACGTCTTGTCTGCCAGCTTGTCTGCCGTCTTGTCTGCCATCTTGTCTGCCATCTTGTCTGCCGTCTTGTGTGCCGTCTTGTCTGCCTTTTAGTCTGCCGTCTTGTCTGCCGTCTTGTCTGCCATCTTGTCTGCCATCTTTTCTGCCGTGTTGTCTGCCGTATTGCCTGCCGTCTTGTCTGCCGTCTTAACGGCCATCTTTTCTGCCGTCTTGTCTGCCGTCTTGTCTGCCGTCTTGTCTGCCGTCTTGTATGTCGTCTCTTTGCCGGCTTGTCTGCCGTCTTGTCTGCCATCTTGTCTGCCATCTTGTCTGCCGTCTTGTCTGCCTTTTTGTCTGCCTTTTAGACTGCCGTCTTGTCTGCCGTATTGCCTGCCGTCTTGTCTGCCGTATTGCCTGCCGTCTTGTCTACCGTCTTGTCTGCTGTCTTGTCTGCCGTCTTGTCTGCCGTCTTTTATGTCGTCTTGTCTGCCGCCTTGTCTGCCGTCTTGTCTGCAATCTTGTCTGCCGTCTTGTCTGCCGTCTTGTCTGCCAGCTTGTCTGCCGTCTTGTCTGCCGTCTTTTCTGCCATCTTGTCTGTCGTCTTGTATGTCGTCCTGGCACCTGTCTGGTCTGCTGACTTGTCTGCCGCCTTGTCTGCCGTCTTGTCTGCCGTCTTGTCTGCCATCTTGTCTGCCATCTTGTCTGCCGTCTTGTCTGCCAGCTTGTCTGCTGTCTTGTCTGCCGTCTTGTCTACCGTCTTGTCTGCATTCTTGTCTGCCATCTTGTCTGACGTCTTGTCTGCCAGCTTGTCTGCCGTCTTGTCTGCCATCTTGTCTGCCATCTTGTCTGCCGTCTTGTGTGCCGTCTTGTCTGCCTTTTAGTCTGCCGTCTTGTCTGCCGTCTTGTCTGCCATCTTGTCTGCCATCTTTTCTGCCGTGTTGTCTGCCGTCTTGTCTGCATTCTTGTCTGCCATCTTGTCTGACGTCTTGTCTGCCAGCTTGTCTGCCGTCTTGTCTGCCATCTTGTCTGCCATCTTGTCTGCCGTCTTGTGTGCCGTCTTGTCTGCCTTTTAGTCTGCCGTCTTGTCTGCCGTCTTGTCTGCCATCTTGTCTGCCATCTTGTCTGCCGTCTTGTGTGCCGTCTTGTCTGCTGTCTTGTCTGCCGTCTTGTCTGCCGTCTTGTCTGCCGTCTTAACGGCCATCTTGTCTGCCTTTTTGTCTGCCTTTTAGTCTGCCGTCTTGTCTGCCGTATTGCCTGACGTCTTGTCTGCCGTATTGCCTGACGTCTTGTCTGCCGCCTTGTCTGCCGCCTTGTCTGCCGTCTTGTCTGCCATCTTGTCTGCCATCTTGTCTGTCGTCTTGTATGTCGTCCTGGCAGCCGTCTGGTCTGCTGACTTGTCTGCCGTCTTGTCTGCCGTATTGCCTGCCCTCTTGTCTGCCGTCTTAACGGCCATCTTGTCTGCCGTCTTGTCTGCCGTCTTGTCTGCCGTCTTGTCTGCATTCTTGTCTGCCATCTTGTCTGACGTCTTGTCTGCCAGCTTGTCTGCCGTCTTGTCTGCCATCTTGTCTGCCATCTTGTCTGCCGTCTTGTGTGCCGTCTTGTCTGCCTTTTAGTCTGCCGTCTTGTCTGCCGTCTTGTCTGCCATCTTGTCTGCCATCTTTTCTGCCGTGTTGTCTGCCGTATTGCCTGCCGTCTTGTCTGCCGTCTTAACGGCCATCTTTTCTGCCGTCTTGTCTGCCGTCTTGTCTGCCGTCTTGTCTGCCGTCTTGTATGTCGTCTCTTTGCCGGCTTGTCTGCCGTCTTGTCTGCCATCTTGTCTGCCATCTTGTCTGCCGTCTTGTCTGCCTTTTTGTCTGCCTTTTAGACTGCCGTCTTGTCTGCCGTATTGCCTGCCGTCTTGTCTGCCGTATTGCCTGCCGTCTTGTCTACCGTCTTGTCTGCTGTCTTGTCTGCCGTCTTGTCTGCCGTCTTTTATGTCGTCTTGTCTGCCGCCTTGTCTGCCGTCTTGTCTGCAATCTTGTCTGCCGTCTTGTCTGCCGTCTTGTCTGCCAGCTTGTCTGCCGTCTTGTCTGCCGTCTTTTCTGCCATCTTGTCTGTCGTCTTGTATGTCGTCCTGGCAGCTGTCTGGTCTGCTGACTTGTCTGCCGCCTTGTCTGCCGTCTTGTCTGCCGTCTTGTCTGCCATCTTGTCTGCCATCTTGTCTGCCATCTTGTCTGCCGTCTTGTCTGCCTTTTTGTCTGCCTTTTAGACTGCCGTCTTGTCTGCCGTATTGCCTGCCGTCTTGTCTGCCGTATTGCCTGCCGTCTTGTCTACCGTCTTGTCTGCTGTCTTGTCTGCCGTCTTGTCTGCCGTCTTTTATGTCGTCTTGTCTGCCGCCTTGTCTGCCGTCTTGTCTGCAATCTTGTATGCCGTCTTGTCTGCCATCTTGTCTGCCAGCTTGTCTGCCGTCTTGTCTGCCGTCTTTTCTGCCATCTTGTCTGTCGTCTTGTATGTCGTCCTGGCAGCTGTCTGGTCTGCTGACTTGTCTGCCGCCTTGTCTGCCGTCTTGTCTGCCGTCTTGTCTGCCGTCTTGTCTGCCATCTCGTCTGTCGTCTTGTATGTCGTCTTGTCTGCCGCCTTGTCTGCCGTCTTGTCTGCCATCTTGTCTGCCATCTTGTCTGTCGTCTTGTATGTCGTCCTGGCAGCCGTCTGGTCTGCTGACTTGTCTGCCGTCTTGTCTGCCGTCTTGTCTGCTGTCTTGTCTGCCGTCTTGTCTGCCGTCTTGTCTGCCGTCTTAACGGCCATCTTGTCTGCCTTTTTGTCTGCCTTTTAGTCTGCCGTCTTGTCTGCCGTATTGCCTGACGTCTTGTCTGCCGTATTGCCTGACGTCTTGTCTGCCGCCTTGTCTGCCGCCTTGTCTGCCGTCTTGTCTGCCATCTTGTCTGCCATCTTGTCTGTCGTCTTGTATGTCGTCCTGGCAGCCGTCTGGTCTGCTGACTTGTCTGCCGTCTTGTCTGCCGTATTGCCTGCCCTCTTGTCTACCGTCTTAACGGCCATCTTGTCTGCCGTCTTGTCTGCCGTCTTGTATGTCGTCTTGTCTGCCTTTTTGTCTGCCTTTTAGTCTGCCGTCTTGTCTGCCGTATTGCCTGCCGTCTTGTCTGCCGCCTTGTCTGCCGTCTTGTCTGCCGTCTTGTCTGCCGTCTTGTCTGCATTCTTGTCTGCCATCTTGTCTGACGTCTTGTCTGCCAGCTTGTCTGCCGTCTTGTCTGCCATCTTGTCTGCCATCTTGTCTGCCGTCTTGTGTGCCGTCTTGTCTGCCTTTTAGTCTGCCGTCTTGTCTGCCGTCTTGTCTGCCATCTTGTCTGCCATCTTTTCTGCCGTGTTGTCTGCCGTATTGCCTGCCGTCTTGTCTGCCGTCTTAACGGCCATCTTTTCTGCCGTCTTGTCTGCCGTCTTGTCTGCCGTCTTGTCTGCCGTCTTGTATGTCGTCTCTTTGCCGGCTTGTCTGCCGTCTTGTCTGCCATCTTGTCTGCCATCTTGTCTGCCGTCTTGTCTGCCTTTTTGTCTGCCTTTTAGACTGCCGTCTTGTCTGCCGTATTGCCTGCCGTCTTGTCTGCCGTATTGCCTGCCGTCTTGTCTACCGTCTTGTCTGCTGTCTTGTCTGCCGTCTTGTCTGCCGTCTTTTATGTCGTCTTGTCTGCCGCCTTGTCTGCCGTCTTGTCTGCAATCTTGTCTGCCGTCTTGTCTGCCGTCTTGTCTGCCAGCTTGTCTGCCGTCTTGTCTGCCGTCTTTTCTGCCATCTTGGCTGTCGTCTTGTATGTCGTCCTGGCAGCTGTCTGGTCTGCTGACTTGTCTGCCGCCTTGTCTGCCGTCTTGTCTGCCGTCTTGTCTGCCGTCTTGTCTGCCATCTCGTCTGTCGTCTTGTATGTCGTCTTGTCTGCCGCCTTGTCTGCCGTCTTGTCTGCCATCTTGTCTGCCATCTTGTCTGTCGTCTTGTATGTCGTCCTGGCAGCCGTCTGGTCTGCTGACTTGTCTACCGCCTTGTCTGCCGTCTTGTCTGTCGTCTTGTATGTCGTCTTGGCTGCCGTCTTGTATGCCGTCTTGTATGTCGTCTTGTATGCCGTCTTGTATGTCGTCTTGTCTGCCGCCTTGTCTGCCGTCGTGTCTGCTATCTTATCTGCATCTTGTCTGCCACCTTGTCTGCCGTCTTGTTTGCCGTCTTGTCTGTCGTCTTGTGTATCGTCTTGGCTGCCGACAGGACTGCCGACTTGTCTGCCGCCTTGTCTACCGTCTTGTCTGCCGTCTTTTATGTCGTCTTGTCTGCCGCCTTGTCTGCCGTCTTGTCTGCCATCTTATCTGCCATCTTGTCTACCGTCTTGTCTGCCAGCTTGTCTGCCGTCTTGTCTGCCGTCTTGTCTGCCATCTTGTCTGTCGTCTTGTATGTCGTCCTGGCAGCCGTCTGGTCTGCTGACTTGTCTGCCGCCTTGTCTGCCGTCTTGTCTGCCGTCTTGTCTGCTGTCTTGTCTGCCGTCTTGTCTGCCGTCTTTTATGTCGTCTTGTCTGCCGCCTTGTCTGCCGTCTTGTCTGCCATCTTGTCTGCCATCTTGTCTGCCGTCTTGTCTGCCAGCTTGTCTGCTGTCTTGTCTGCCGTCTTGTCTACCGTCTTGTCTGCTGTCTTGTCTGCCGTCTTGTCTGCCGTCTTTTATGTCGTCTTGTCTGCCGCCTTGTCTGCCGTCTTGTCTGCCATCTTGTCTGCCATCTTGTCTGCCGTCTTGTCTGCCAGCTTGTCTGCCGTCTTGTCTGCCAGCTTGTCTGCCGTCTTGTCTGCCGTCTTGTGTGCCATCTTGTCTGTCGTCTTGTATGTCGTCCTGGCAGCCGTCTGGTCTGCCGCCTTGTCTGCCGTCTTGTCTGTCGTCTTGTGTATCGTCTTGGCTGCCGACTGGTCTGCCGACTTGTCTGCCGCCTTGTCTACCGTCTTGTCTGTCGTCTTGTCTGCCGTCTTGTCTGCCGTCTTGTCTGCCGTCTTGTCTGCCGTCTTGTCTGCCGTCTTGTCTGCCATCTTGTCTGCCGTCTTGTCTGCCGTCTTGTCTGCTGTCTTGTCTGCCGTCTTGTCTGCCATCTTGTCTGCCGTCTTGTCTGCCGTCTTATCTGCCGTCTTGTCTGCCGTCTTGTCTGCTGTCTTGTCTGCCGTCTTGTCTGCCGTCTTGTCTGCCTTTTTGTCTGCCTTTTTGTCTGCCTTTTAGTCTGCCGTATTGCCTGTCCTCTTGTCTGCCGTCTTAACGGCCATCTTGTCTGCCGTCTTGTCTGCCGTCTTGTATGTCGTCTTGTCTGCCTTTTTGTCTGCCTTTTAGTCTGCCGTCTTGTCTGCCGTATTGCCTGCCGTCTTGTCTGCCGTCTTAACGGCCATCTTGTCTGCCGTATTGCCTGCCGTCTTGTATGCCGCCTTGTCTGCCGTCTTGTCTGCCGTCTTGTCTGCATTCTTGTCTGCCATCTTGTCTGACGTCTTGTCTGCCAGCTTGTCTGCCGTCTTGTCTGCCATCTTCCATCTTGTCTGCCGTCTTGTGTGCCGTCTTGTCTGCCTTTTAGTCTGCCGTCTTGTCTGCCGTCTTGTCTGCCATCTTGTCTGCCATCTTTTCTGCCGTCTTGTCTGCCGTATTGCCTGCCGTCTTGTCTGCCGTCTTAACGGCCATCTTTTCTGCCGTCTTGTCTGCCGTCTTGTATGTCGTCTCTTTGCCGGCTTGTCTGCCGTCTTGTCTGCCATCTTGTCTGCCATCTTGTCTGCCATCTTGTCTGCCGTCTTGTCTGCCTTTTTGTCTGCCTTTTAGACTGCCGTCTTGTCTGCCGTATTGCCTGCCGTCTTGTCTGCCGTCTTAACGGCCATCTTTTCTGCCGTCTTGTCTGCCGTATTGCCTGCCGTCTTGTCTGCCATCTTAACGGGCATCTTGTCTGCCGTCTTGTATGTCATCTTGTCTGCCGCCTTGTCTGCCATCTTGTCTGCCATCTTGTCTGCCGTGTTGTGTGCCGTCTTGTCTGCTGTCTTGTCTGCCGTCTTGTCTGCCGTCTTGTCTGCCTTTTTGTCTGCCTTTTTGTCTGCCTTTTAGTCTGCCGTCTTGTCTGCCGTATTGCCTGTCCTCTTGTCTGCCGTCTTAACGGCCATCTTGTCTGCCGTCTTGTCTGCCGTCTTGTCTGCCGTCTTGTCTGCATTCTTGTCTGCCATCTTGTCTGACGTCTTGTCTGCCAGCTTGTCTGCCGTCTTGTCTGCCATCTTGTCTGCCATCTTGTCTGCCGTCTTGTGTGCCGTCTTGTCTGCCTTTTAGTCTGCCGTCTTGTCTGCCGTCTTGTCTGCCATCTTGTCTGCCATCTTTTCTGCCGTGTTGTCTGCCGTATTGCCTGCCGTCTTGTCTGCCGTCTTAACGGCCATCTTTTCTGCCGTCTTGTCTGCCGTCTTGTCTGCCGTCTTGTCTGCCGTCTTGTATGTCGTCTCTTTGCCGGCTTGTCTGCCGTCTTGTCTGCCATCTTGTCTGCCATCTTGTCTGCCGTCTTGTCTGCCTTTTTGTCTGCCTTTTAGACTGCCGTCTTGTCTGCCGTATTGCCTGCCGTCTTGTCTGCCGTATTGCCTGCCGTCTTGTCTACCGTCTTGTCTGCTGTCTTGTCTGCCGTCTTGTCTGCCGTCTTTTATGTCGTCTTGTCTGCCGCCTTGTCTGCCGTCTTGTCTGCAATCTTGTCTGCCGTCTTGTCTGCCGTCTTGTCTGCCAGCTTGTCTGCCGTCTTGTCTGCCGTCTTTTCTGCCATCTTGTCTGTCGTCTTGTATGTCGTCCTGGCAGCTGTCTGGTCTGCTGACTTGTCTGCCGCCTTGTCTGCCGTCTTGTCTGCCGTCTTGTCTGCCATCTTGTCTGCCATCTTGTCTGCCGTCTTGTCTGCCTTTTTGTCTGCCTTTTAGACTGCCGTCTTGTCTGCCGTATTGCCTGCCGTCTTGTCTGCCGTATTGCCTGCCGTCTTCTCTACCGTCTTGTCTGCTGTCTTGTCTGCCGTCTTGTCTGCCGTCTTTTATGTCGTCTTGTCTGCCGCCTTGTCTGCCGTCTTGTCTGCAATCTTGTCTGCCGTCTTGTCTGCCGTCTTGTCTGCCAGCTTGTCTGCCGTCTTGTCTGCCGTCTTTTCTGCCATCTTGTCTGTCGTCTTGTATGTCGTCCTGGCAGCTGTCTGGTCTGCTGACTTGTCTGCCGCCTTGTCTGCCGTCTTGTCTGCCATCTTGTCTGCCGTCTTGTCTGCCATCTCGTCTGTCGTCTTGTATGTCGTCTTGTCTGCCGCCTTGTCTGCCGTCTTGTCTGCCATCTTGTCTGCCATCTTGTCTGTCGTCTTGTATGTCGTCCTGGCAGCCGTCTGGTCTGCTGACTTGTCTGCCGTCTTGTCTGCCGTCTTGTCTGCTGTCTTGTCTGCCGTCTTGTCTGCCGTCTTGTCTGCCGTCTTAACGGCCATCTTGTCTGCCTTTTTGTCTGCCTTTTAGTCTGCCGTCTTGTCTGCCGTATTGCCTGACGTCTTGTCTGCCGTATTGCCTGACGTCTTGTCTGCCGCCTTGTCTGCCGCCTTGTCTGCCGTCTTGTCTGCCATCTTGTCTGCCATCTTGTCTGTCGTCTTGTATGTCGTCCTGGCAGCCGTCTGGTCTGCTGACTTGTCTGCCGTCTTGTCTGCCGTATTGCCTGCCCTCTTGTCTGCCGTCTTAACGGCCATCTTGTCTGCCGTCTTGTCTGCCGTCTTGTATGTCGTCTTGTCTGCCTTTTTGTCTGCCTTTTAGTCTGCCGTCTTGTCTGCATTCTTGTCTGCCATCTTGTCTGACGTCTTGTCTGCCAGCTTGTCTGCCGTCTTGTCTGCCATCTTGTCTGCCATCTTGTCTGCCGTCTTGTGTGCCGTATTGCCTGCCCTCTTGTCTGCCGTCTTAACGGCCATCTTGTCTGCCGTATTGCCTGCCGTCTTGTCTGCCGCCTTGTCTGCCGTCTTGTCTGCCGTCTTGTCTGCCGTCTTGTCTGCATTCTTGTCTGCCATCTTGTCTGACGTCTTGTCTGCCAGCTTGTCTGCCGTCTTGTCTGCCATCTTGTCTGCCATCTTGTCTGCCGTCTTGTGTGCCGTCTTGTCTGCCTTTTAGTCTGCCGTCTTGTCTGCCATCTTGTCTGCCATCTTTTCTGCCGTGTTGTCTGCCGTATTGCCTGCCGTCTTGTCTGCCGTCTTAACGGCCATCTTTTCTGCCGTCTTGTCTGCCGTCTTGTCTGCCATCTTGTATGTCGTCTCTTTGCCGGCTTGTCTGCCGTCTTGTCTGCCATCTTGTCTGCCATCTTGTCTGCCGTCTTGTCTGCCTTTTTGTCTGCCTTTTAGACTGCCGTCTTGTCTGCCGTATTGCCTGCCGTCTTGTCTGCCGTATTGCCTGCCGTCTTGTCTACCGTCTTGTCTGCTGTCTTGTCTGCCGTCTTGTCTGCCGTCTTTTATGTCGTCTTGTCTGCCGCCTTGTCTGCCGTCTTGTCTGCAATCTTGTCTGCCGTCTTGTCTGCCGTCTTGTCTGCCGTCTTTTCTGCCATCTTGTCTGTCGTCTTGTATGTCGTCCTGGCAGCTGTCTGGTCTGCTGACTTGTCTGCCGCCTTGTCTGCCGTCTTGTCTGCCGTCTTGTCTGCCGTCTTGTCTGCCATCTCGTCTGTCGTCTTGTATGTCGTCTTGTCTGCCGCCTTGTCTGCCGTCTTGTCTGCCGTCTTGTCTGCCATCTCGTCTGTCGTCTTGTATGTCGTCCTGGCAGCTGTCTGGTCTGCTGACTTGTCTGCCGCCTTGTCTGCCGTCTTGTCTGCCGTCTTGTCTGCCGTCTTTTCTGCCATCTTGTCTGTCGTCTTGTATGTCGTCCTGGCAGCTGTCTGGTCTGCTGACTTGTCTGCCGCCTTGTCTGCCGTCTTGTCTGCCGTCTTGTCTGCCGTCTTTTCTGCCATCTTGTCTGTCGTCTTGTATGTCGTCCTGGCAGCTGTCTGGTCTGCTGACTTGTCTGCCGTCTTGTCTGCCTTTTAGTCTGCCGTCTTGTCTGCCGTCTTGTCTGCCATCTTGTCTGCCATCTTTTCTGCCGTCTTGTCTGCCGTATTGCCTGCCGTCTTGTCTGCCGTCTTAACGGCCATCTTTTCTGCCGTCTTGTCTGCCGTCTTGTATGTCGTCTCTTTGCCGGCTTGTCTGCCGTCTTGTCTGCCATCTTGTCTGCCATCTTGTCTGCCATCTTGTCTGCCGTCTTGTCTGCCTTTTTGTCTGCCTTTTAGACTGCCGTCTTGTCTGCCGTATTGCCTGCCGTCTTGTCTGCCGTCTTAACGGCCATCTTTTCTGCCGTCTTGTCTGCCGTATTGCCTGCCGTCTTGTCTGCCATCTTAACGGCCATCTTGTCTGCCGTCTTGTATGTCATCTTGTCTGCCGCCTTGTCTGCCATCTTGTCTGCCATCTTGTCTGCCGTGTTGTGTGCCGTCTTGTCTGCTGTCTTGTCTGCCGTCTTGTCTGCCGTCTTGTCTGCCTTTTTGTCTGCCTTTTTGTCTGCCTTTTAGTCTGCCGTCTTGTCTGCCGTATTGCCTGTCCTCTTGTCTGCCGTCTTAACGGCCATCTTGTCTGCCGTCTTGTCTGCCGTCTTGTCTGCCGTCTTGTCTGCATTCTTGTCTGCCATCTTGTCTGACGTCTTGTCTGCCAGCTTGTCTGCCGTCTTGTCTGCTGTCTTGTCTGCCGTCTTGTCTGCCGTCTTTTATGTCGTCTTGTCTGCCGCCTTGTCTGCCGTCTTGTCTGCAATCTTGTCTGCCGTCTTGTCTGCCGTCTTGTCTGCCGTCTTTTCTGCCATCTTGTCTGTCGTCTTGTATGTCGTCCTGGCAGCTGGCTGGTCTGCTGACTTGTCTGCCGCCTTGTCTGCCGTCTTGTCTGCCGTCTTGTCTGCCGTCTTGTCTGCCATCTCGTCTGTCGTCTTGTATGTCGTCTTGTCTGCCGCCTTGTCTGCCGTCTTGTCTGCCGTCTTTTCTGCCATCTTGTCTGTCGTCTTGTATGTCGTCCTGGCAGCTGTCTGGTCTGCTGACTTGTCTGCCGCCTTGTCTGCCGTCTTGTCTGCCGTCTTGTCTGCCGTCTTTTCTGCCATCTTGTCTGTCGTCTTGTATGTCGTCCTGGCAGCTGTCTGGTCTGCTGACTTGTCTGCCGTCTTGTCTGCCTTTTAGTCTGCCGTCTTGTCTGCCGTCTTGTCTGCCATCTTGTCTGCCATCTTTTCTGCCGTCTTGTCTGCCGTATTGCCTGCCGTCTTGTCTGCCGTCTTAACGGCCATCTTTTCTGCCGTCTTGTCTGCCGTCTTGTATGTCGTCTCTTTGCCGGCTTGTCTGCCGTCTTGTCTGCCATCTTGTCTGCCATCTTGTCTGCCATCTTGTCTGCCGTCTTGTCTGCCTTTTTGTCTGCCTTTTAGACTGCCGTCTTGTCTGCCGTATTGCCTGCCGTCTTGTCTGCCGTCTTAACGGCCATCTTTTCTGCCGTCTTGTCTGCCGTATTGCCTGCCGTCTTGTCTGCCATCTTAACGGCCATCTTGTCTGCCGTCTTGTATGTCATCTTGTCTGCCGCCTTGTCTGCCATCTTGTCTGCCATCTTGTCTGCCGTTTTGTGTGCCGTCTTGTCTGCTGTCTTGTCTGCCGTCTTGTCTGCCGTCTTGTCTGCCTTTTTGTCTGCCTTTTTGTCTGCCTTTTAGTCTGCCGTCTTGTCTGCCGTATTGCCTGTCCTCTTGTCTGCCGTCTTAACGGCCATCTTGTCTGCCGTCTTGTCTGCCGTCTTGTCTGCCGTCTTGTCTGCATTCTTGTCTGCCATCTTGTCTGACGTCTTGTCTGCCAGCTTGTCTGCCGTCTTGTCTGCCATCTTGTCTGCCATCTTGTCTGCCGTCTTGTGTGCCGTCTTGTCTGCCTTTTAGTCTGCCGTCTTGTCTGCCGTCTTGTCTGCCATCTTGTCTGCCATCTTTTCTGCCGTGTTGTCTGCCGTATTGCCTGCCGTCTTGTCTGCCGTCTTAACGGCCATCTTTTCTGCCGTCTTGTCTGCCGTCTTGTCTGCCGTCTTGTATGTCGTCTCTTTGCCGGCTTGTCTGCCGTCTTGTCTGCCATCTTGTCTGCCATCTTGTCTGCCGTCTTGTCTGCCTTTTTGTCTGCCTTTTAGACTGCCGTCTTGTCTGCCGTATTGCCTGCCGTCTTGTCTGCCGTATTGCCTGCCGTCTTGTCTACCGTCTTGTCTGCTGTCTTGTCTGCCGTCTTGTCTGCCGTCTTTTATGTCGTCTTGTCTGCCGCCTTGTCTGCCGTCTTGTCTGCAATCTTGTCTGCCGTCTTGTCTGCCGTCTTGTCTGCCAGCTTGTCTGCCGTCTTGTCTGCCGTCTTTTCTGCCATCTTGTCTGTCGTCTTGTATGTCGTCCTGGCAGCTGTCTGGTCTGCTGACTTGTCTGCCGCCTTGTCTGCCGTATTGCCTGTCCTCTTGTCTGCCGTCTTAACGGCCATCTTGTCTGCCGTCTTGTCTGCCGTCTTGTATGTCGTCTTGTCTGCCTTTTTGTCTGCCTTTTAGTCTGCCGTCTTGTCTGCCGTATTGCCTGCCGTCTTGTCTGCTGTCTTGTCTGCCGTCTTGTCTGCCGTCTTGTCTGCCGTCTTAACGGCCATCTTGTCTGCCTTTTTGTCTGCCTTTTAGTCTGCCGTCTTGTCTGCCGTATTGCCTGACGTCTTGTCTGCCGTATTGCCTGACGTCTTGTCTGCCGCCTTGTCTGCCGCCTTGTCTGCCGTCTTGTCTGCCATCTTGTCTGCCATCTTGTCTGTCGTCTTGTATGTCGTCCTGGCAGCCGTCTGGTCTGCTGACTTGTCTGCCGTCTTGTCTGCCGTATTGCCTGTCCTCTTGTCTGCCGTCTTAACGGCCATCTTGTCTGCCGTCTTGTATGTCGTCTTGTCTGCCTTTTTGTCTGCCTTTTAGTCTGCCGTCTTGTCTGCCGTATTGCCTGCCGTCTTGTCTGCCGTCTTAACGGCCATCTTGTCTGCCGTATTGCCTGCCGTCTTGTCTGCCGCCTTGTCTGCCGTCTTGTCTGCCGTCTTGTCTGCATTCTTGTCTGCCATCTTGTCTGACGTCTTGTCTGCCAGCTTGTCTGCCGTCTTGTCTGCCATCTTGTCTGCCATCTTGTCTGCCGTCTTGTGTGCCGTCTTGTCTGCCTTTTAGTCTGCCGTCTTGTCTGCCGTCTTGTCTGCCATCTTGTCTGCCATATTTTCTGCCGTGTTGTCTGCCGTATTGCCTGCCGTCTTGTCTGCCGTCTTAACGGCCATCTTTTCTGCCGTCTTGTCTGCCGTCTTGTCTGCCGTCTTGTATGTCGTCTCTTTGCCGGCTTGTCTGCCGTCTTGTCTGCCATCTTGTCTGCCATCTTGTCTGCCGTCTTGTCTGCCTTTTTGTCTGCCTTTTAGACTGCCGTCTTGTCTGCCGTATTGCCTGCCGTCTTGTCTGCCGTATTGCCTGCCGTCTTGTCTACCGTCTTGTCTGCTGTCTTGTCTGCCGTCTTGTCTGCCGTCTTTTATGTCGTCTTGTCTGCCGCCTTGTCTGCCGTCTTGTCTGCAATCTTGTCTGCCGTCTTGTCTGCCGTCTTGTCTGCCGTCTTTTCTGCCATCTTGTCTGTCGTCTTCTATGTCGTCCTGGCAGCTGTCTGGTCTGCTGACTTGTCTGCCGCCTTGTCTGCCGTCTTGTCTGCCGTCTTGTCTGCCGTCTTGTCTGCCATCTCGTCTGTCGTCTTGTATGTCGTCTTGTCTGCCGCCTTGTCTGCCGTCTTGTCTGCCGTCTTTTCTGCCATCTTGTCTGTCGTCTTGTATGTCGTCCTGGCAGCTGTCTGGTCTGCTGACTTGTCTGCCGCCTTGTCTGCCGTCTTGTCTGTCGTCTTGTATGTCGTCCTGGCAGCTGTCTGGTCTGCTGACTTGTCTGCCATCTTGTCTGCCGTCTTGTCTGCCGTCTTGTCTGCCGTTTTGTCTGCCGTCTTGTCTGCCGTCTTGTCCGCCGTCTTGTCTGCTGTCTTGTCTGCCGTCTTGTCTGCCGTCTTTTGTGTCGTCTTGTGTGCCGTCTTGTGTGCCATCTTGTCTGCCATCTTTTCTGCCGTCTTGTCTGCCGTATTGCCTGCCGTCTTGTCTGCCGTCTTATCTTCCGTCTTATCTGCCGTCTTCCCTGAGGTTTTGTCTGCCGTCTTGTCGGCCGTCTGGTCTGCCGTCTTGTCTGCTGTCTTGTCTGCCGTCTTGTCTGCCGTCTTGTCTGCCGTCTTGTCTGCCGTCTTGTCTGCCGTCTTGTCTGCCGTCTTGTCTGCCGTCTTGTCTGCCATCTTGTCTGCCCTCTTGTCTGCTGTCTTGTCTGCCGTCTTGTCTGCCGTCTTTTATGTCGTCTTGTGTGCCGTCTTGTGTGCCATCTTGTCTGCCATCTTTTCTGCCGTCTTGTCTGCCGTATTGCCTGCCGTCTTGTCTGCCGTCTTATCGGCCGTCTTATCTGCCGTCTTCCCTGAGGTTTTGTCTGCCGTCTTGTCGGCCGTCTGGTCTGCCGTCTTGTCTGCCGTCTTGTCTGCCGTCTTGTCTGCCGTCTTGTCTGCCGTCTTGTCTGCCGTCTTGTCTGCCGTCTTGTCTGCCGTCTTGTCTGCCGTCTTGTCTGCCGTCTTGTCTGCCATCTTGTCTGCCTTCTTGTCTGCCGTCTTGTCTGCTGTCTTGTCTGCCGTCTTGTCTGCCATCTTGTCTGCCGTCTTGTCTGCCGTCTTATCTGCCGTGTTGTCTGCCATCTTGTCTGCTGTCTTGTCTTTGCCGTCTTGGCTGAGGTCTTGCCTGCCGTGTTGTCTGCCGTCTTGTATGTCGTCATGTCTGCTGTCTTGTCTGCCGTCTTATCGGCCGTCTTATCTGCCGTCTTCCCTGAGGTTTTGTCTGCCGTCTTCCCTGACGTTTTGTCTGCCGTCTTGTCTGCCGTCTTGTGTACCGTCTTGTCTGCCGTCTTGTCTGTCGTCTTGTCTGCCGTCTTGTCTGCCGTCTTGTCTGCCGTCTTGTCTGCCGTCTTGTCTGCCGTCTTGTCTGCCGTCTTGTCTGCCATCTTGTCTGCCGTCTTGTCGCCGTCTTGTCTGCCGTCTTGTCTGCCGTCTTGTCTGCTGTCTTGTCTGCCGTCTTATCTGCCGTCTTGTCTGCTGTCTTGTCTGCCTTTTTGTCTGCCGTCTTGTCTACCGTCTTGTCTGCCATCTTGTCTGCCATCTTTTCTGCCGTCTTGTCTGCCGTATTGCCTGCCGTCTTGTCTGCCATCTTAACGGCCATCTTGTCTGCCGTCTTGTATGTCGTCTTGTCTGCCGCCTTGTCTGCCGTCTTGTCTGCCATCTTGTCTGCCATCTTGTCTGCCGTCTTGTGTGCCGTCTTGTCTGCTGTCTTGTCTGCCCTCTTGTCTGCCGTCTTGTCTGCCTTTTTGTCTGCCTTTTAGTCTGCCGTCTTGTCTGCCGCATTGCCTGCCGTCTTGTCTGTCGTCTTAACGGCCATCATGTCTGCCGTCTTGTCTGCCGTCTTGTACGTCGTCTTGTCTGCCTTTTTGTCTGCCTTTTAGTCTGCCGTCTTGTGTGCCGTATTGCCTGCCGTCTTGTCTGCCGTCTTAACGGCCATCTTGTCTGCCGTATTGCATGCCGTCTTTTCTGCCGCCTTGTCTGCCGTCTTGTCTGCCATCTTGTCTGCCATCTTGTCTGCCGTCTTTTCTGCTGTCTTGTCTGCGGTCTTGTCTGCCGTCTTTTTTGTCGTCTTGTGTGCCGTCTTGTCTGCTGTCTTGTCTGCCGTCTTGTCTGCCGGCTTGTCTGCCGTCTTGTCTGCCGTCTTGTCTGCCGTCTTGTCTGTCGTCTTGTCTGTCGTCTTGTCTGCCGTCTTGTGTGCCGTCTTGTCTGCCGTCTTGTCTGCCATCTTGTCTGCCGTCTTGTCTGCCGTCTTGTCTGCCGTCTGGTCTGCCGTCTTGTCTGCCGTCTTGTCTACCGTCTTGTCTGCTGTCTTGTCTGCCGTCTTGTCTGCCGTCTTTTATGTCGTCTTGTGTGCCGTCTTGTCTGCCGTCTTGTCTGCCGTCTTGTCTGCCTTTTTGTCTGCCTTTTAGTCTGCCGTCTTGTCTGCCGTATTGCCTGCCGTCTTGTCTGCCGTCTTAACGGCCATCTTGTCTGCCTTTTTGTCTGCCTTTTAGTCTGCCGTCTTGCCTGCCCTCTTGTCTGCCGTCTTAACGGCCATCTTGTCTGCCGTCTTGTCTACCGGCTTGTATGTCGTCTTGTCTGCCTTTTTGTCTGCCTTTTAGTGTGCCGTCTTGTCTGCCGTCTTAACGGCCATCTTGTCTGCCTTTTTGTCTGCCTTTTAGTCTGCCGTCTTGTCTGCCGTATTGCCTGCCGTCTTGTCTGCCGTATTGCCTGCCCTCTTGTCTGCCGTCTTAACGGCCATCTTGTCTGCCGCCTTGTCTGCCGTCTTGTCTGCATTCTTGTCTGCCATCTTGTCTGCCGTCTTCTCTGCCAGCTTGTCTGCCGTCTTGTCTGCCATCTTGTCTGCCATCTTGTCTGCCGTCTTGTGTGCCGTCTTGATTGCCTTTTAGTCTGCCGTCTTGTCTGCCATCTTGTATGTCATCTTGTCTGCCGCCTTGTCTGCCGTCTTGTCTGCCATCTTGTCTGCCATCTTGTCTGCCGTCTTGTGTGCCGTCTTGTCTGCTGTCTTGTCTGCCGTCTTGTCTGCCGTCTTGTCTGCCTTTTTGTCTGCCTTTTAGACTGCCGTCTTGTCTGCCGTATTGCCTGCCGTCTTGTCTGCCGTCTTAACGGCCATCTTTTCTGCCGTCTTGTCTGCCGTCTTGTATGTCGTCTCTTCTGCCGCCTTGTCTGCCGTCTTGTCTGCCATCTTGTCTGCCATCTTGTCTGCCGTCTTGTCTGGCTTTTTGTCTGCCTTTTAGACTGCCGTCTTGTCTGCCGTATTGCCTGCCGTCTTGTCTGCCGTCTTAACGGCCATCTTTTCTGCCGTCTTGTCTGCCGTATTGCCTGCCGTCTTGTCTGCCGTCTTAACGGCCATCTTGTCTGCCTTTTTGTCTGCCGTCTTGTCTGCCATCTTGTCTGCCATCTTGTCTGCCGTCTTGTGTGCCGTCTTGATTGCCTTTTAGTCTGCCGTCTTGTCTGCCATCTTGTATGTCATCTTGTCTGCCGCCTTGTCTGCCGTCTTGTCTGCCATCTTGTCTGCCATCTTGTCTGCCGTCTTGTGTGCCGTCTTGTCTGCTGTCTTGTCTGCCGTCTTGTCTGCCGTCTTGTCTGCCTTTTTGTCTGCCTTTTAGACTGCCGTCTTGTCTGCCGTATTGCCTGCCGTCTTGTCTGCCGTCTTAACGGCCATCTTTTCTGCCGTCTTGTCTGCCGTCTTGTATGTCGTCTCTTCTGCCGCCTTGTCTGCCGTCTTGTCTGCCATCTTGTCTGCCATCTTGTCTGCCGTCTTGTCTGGCTTTTTGTCTGCCTTTTAGACTGCCGTCTTGTCTGCCGTATTGCCTGCCGTCTTGTCTGCCGTCTTAACGGCCATCTTGTCTGCCGCCTTGTCTGCCGTCTTGTCTGCATTCTTGTCTGCCATCTTGTCTGCCGTCTTCTCTGCCAGCTTGTCTGCCGTCTTGTCTGCCATCTTGTCTGCCATCTTGTCTGCCGTCTTGTGTGCCGTCTTGATTGCCTTTTAGTCTGCCGTCTTGTCTGCCATCTTGTATGTCATCTTGTCTGCCGCCTTGTCTGCCGTCTTGTCTGCCATCTTGTCTGCCATCTTGTCTGCCGTCTTGTGTGCCGTCTTGTCTGCTGTCTTGTCTGCCGTCTTGTCTGCCGTCTTGTCTGCCTTTTTGTCTGCCTTTTAGACTGCCGTCTTGTCTGCCGTATTGCCTGCCGTCTTGTCTGCCGTCTTAACGGCCATCTTTTCTGCCGTCTTGTCTGCCGTCTTGTATGTCGTCTCTTCTGCCGCCTTGTCTGCCGTCTTGTCTGCCATCTTGTCTGCCATCTTGTCTGCCGTCTTGTCTGGCTTTTTGTCTGCCTTTTAGACTGCCGTCTTGTCTGCCGTATTGCCTGCCGTCTTGTCTGCCGTCTTAACGGCCATCTTTTCTGCCGTCTTGTCTGCCGTATTGCCTGCCGTCTTGTCTGCCGTATTGCCTGCCCTCTTGTCTGCCGTCTTAACGGCCATCTTGTCTGCCGTCTTGTCTGCCGTCTTGTATGTCGTCTTGTCTGCCTTTTTGTCTGCCTTTTAGTCTGCCGTCTTGTCTGCCGTATTGCCTGCCGTCTTGTCTGCCGTCTTAACGGCCATCTTGTCTGCGCCTTGTCTGCCGTCTTGTCTGCATTCTTGTCTGCCATCTTGTCTTCTGTCTTGTCTGCCAGCTTGTCTGCCGTCTTGTCTGCCATCTTGTCTGCCATCTTGTCTGCCGTCTTGTGTGCCGTCTTGACTGCCTTTTAGTCTGCCGTCTTGTCTGCCATCTTGTATGTCATCTTGTCTGCCGCCTTGTCTGCCGTCTTGTCTGCCATCTTGTCTGCCGTCTTGTGTGCCGTCTTGTCTGCTGTCTTGTCTGCCGTCTTGTCTGCCGTCTTGTCTGCCTTTTTGTCTGCCTTTTAGACTGCCGTCTTGTCTGCCGTATTGCCTGCCGTCTTGTCTGCCGTCTTAACGGCCATCTTTTCTGCCGTCTTGTCTGCCGTCTTGTATGTCGTCTCTTCTGCCGCCTTGTCTGCCCTCTTGTCTGCCATCTTGTCTGCCATCTTGTCTGCCGTCTTGTCTGGCTTTTTGTCTGCCTTTTAGACTGCCGTCTTGTCTGCCGTCTTAACGGCCATCTTTTCTGCCGTCTTGTCTGCCGTATTGCCTGCCGTCTTGTCTGCTGTCTTAACGGCCATCTTGTCTGCCGTCTTGTATGTCATCTTGTCTGCCGCCTTGTCTGCCGTCTTGTCTGCCATCTTGTCTGCCGTCTTGTGTGCCGTCTTGTCTGCTGTCTTGTCTGCCGTCTTGTCTGCCGTCTTGTCTGCCATCTTGTCTGCCTTTTAGTCTGCCGTCTTGTCTGCCGTATTGCCTGCCGTCTTGTCTGCCGTCTTAACGGCCATCTTGTCTGCCGCCTTGTCTACCATCTTGTCTGCCATCTTGTCTGCCGTCTTGTCTGCCAGCTTGTCTGCCGTCTTGTCTGCCATCTTGTCTGCCATCTTGTCTGCCGTCTTGTGTACCGTCTTGTCTGCTGTCTTGTCTGCCGTCTTGTCTGCCGTCTTGTCTGCCTTTTTGTCTGCCTTTTTGTCTGCCTTTTAGTCTGCCGTATTGCCTGCCGTCTTGTCTGCCGTCTTAACGGCCATCTTGTCTGCCGTCTTGTCTGCCGTCTTGTATGTCGTCTTGTCTGCCGTCTTGTCTGCCTTTTGTCTGCCTTTTAGTCTGCCGTCTTGTCTGCCGTATTGCCTGCCGTCTTGTCTGCCGTCTTAACGGCCGTCTTTTATGTCGTCTTGTGTGCCGTCTTGTCTGCCATCTTGTCTGCCATCTTTTCTGCCGTCTTGTCTGCCGTATTGCCTGCCGTCTTGTCTGCCATCTTAACGGCCATCTTGTCTGCCGTCTTGTATGTCGTCTTGTCTGCCGCCTTGTCTGCCGTCTTGTCTGCCATCTTGTCTGCCATCTTGTCTGCCGTCTTGTGTGCTGTCTTGTCTGCTGTCTTGTCTGCCGTCTTGTCTGCCATCTTGTCTGCCGTATTGCTTGCCGTCTTGTCTGCCATCTTAACGGCCATCTTGTCGGCCGTCTTGTATGTCGTCTTTTCTGCCGCCTTGTCTGCCGTCTTGTCTGCCATCCTGTCTGCCATCTTGTCTGCCGTCTTGTGTGCCGTCTTGTCTGCTGTCTTATCTGCCGTCTTGTCTGCCTTTTAGTCTGCCGTCTTGTCTGCCGTATTGCCTGCCGTCTTGTCTGCCGTCTTAACGGCCATCTTTTCTGCCGTCTTGTCTGCCGTCTTGTCTGCCTTTTTGTCTGCCTTTTAGTCTGCTGTCTTATCTGCCGTCTTGTCTGCCTTTTAGTCTGCCGTCTTGTCTGCCGTATTGCCTGCCGTCTTGTCTGCCGTCTTAACGGCCATCTTTTCTGCCGTCTTGTCTGCCGTCTTGTCTGCCTTTTTGTCTGCCTTTTAGTCTGCCGTATTGCCTGCCGTCTTGTCTGCCGTCTTAACGGCCGTCTTGTATGTCGTCTTGTCTGCCGCCTTGTCTGCCGTCTTGTCTGCCATCTTGTCTGCCATCTTGTCTGCCGTCTTGTGTGCCGTCTTGTCTACTAACTTGTCTGCCGTCTTGTCTGCCGTCTTGTCTGCCTTTTTGTCTGCCTTTTAGTCTGCCGTCTTGTCTGCCGTATTGCCTGCCGTCTTATCTGCCGTCTTAACGACCATCTTGTCTGCCGTATTGCCTGCCGTCTTGTCTGCCGTATTGCCTGCCGTCTTAACGGCCATCTTGTCTGCCGTCTTGTCTGCCGTCTTGTATGTCGTATTGTCTGCCGTGTTGTATGTCGTCTTGGCTGCCGTCTGGTCTGCCGACTTGTCTGCCGTCCTATCTGCCGTCTTGTCTGCCGTTTTGTCTGCTGTCTTGTATGTCATCTTGTCTGCCGTGTTGTATGTCGTCTTGGCTGCCGTCTGGTCTGCCGACTTGTCTGCCGTCCTATCTGCCGTCTTGACTGCCGTTTTGTCTGCCGTCCTATCTGCCGTCTTGTCTGCCGTTTTGTCTGCCGTTTTGTCTGCCGTCTTGTCTGCCGTCTTGTCTGCCGTCTTGTCTGCCGTCTTGTCTGCCGTCTTGTCTGCCGTCTTGTCTGCCGTTCTGTCTGCCGCCTTTTCTGCCGTAATGCCAATCGTCTTGCCTGTCCACTCATCTTGTCTGTTGTCTGGTCTGCCGACTTGTCTGCCGTCTTGTCTGCCGTCTTGTCTTCCGTCTTGTCTTCCGCATTGCCTGGCGTCTTGTCAGCCGTCTTGTCTGCCGTCTTGTCTGCCTTTTTGTCTGCCTTTTTGTCTGCCTTTTTGTCTGCCTTTTTGTCTGCCTTTTAGTCTGCCGTCTTGTATGCTGTCTTGTCCGCCGTCTTGTTTACCGTCTTGTCTGCCGTCTTTTCTGCCGTCTTGTCTACTGTCTTGTCTGCCGCCTTGTCTGCCGTCTTGTTTGCTGTCTTGTCTGCCGTCTTGTCTGTCGTCTTGTATATCGTCTTGGCTGCCGACTGGTCTGCTGACTTCTCTACCGCCTTGTCTGCCGTCTTGTCTGTCGTCTTCTATGTCGTCTTGTATGTCGTCTTGTCTGCCGCCTTGTCTGCCGTCTTGTCTGCTATCTTGTCTGCCATCTTGTCTGTCGTCTTGTATGTCGTCCTAGCAGCCGTCTGGTCTGCTGACTTGTCTGCCGCCTTGTCTGCCGTCTTGTCTGCCGTCTTGTCTGCCATCTTGTCTGCCGTCTTGTCTGCCGTGTTGTATGTCGTCTTGGCTCGTCTGGCGACTTGTCTGCCGTCTTGTCTGCCGTCTTGTCTTCCGTCTTATCTTCCGCATTGCCTGGCGTCTTTTCTGCCGTCTTGTCAGCCGTCTTGTCTGCCGTCTTGTCTGCCGTGTTGTCTGTCGTCTTGGCTGCCGTCTGGTCTGCCGACTTGTCTGCCGTCTTGGCTGCCGACTGGTCTGCCGACTTGTCTGCCGCCATGTCTGCCGTCTTGTCTGTCGTCTTGTTTGTCGTCTTGTCTGCCGTCTTGTCTGCCGTCTTATCTGCCTTTTTGTCTGCCTTTTTGTCTGCCTTTTATTCTGCCGTTTTGTCTACCGTCTTGTCTGCTGTCTTGTCTGCCATCCTGTCTGCCATCTTGTCTGCCGTCTTGTGTGCCGTCTTGTCTGCTGTCTTGTCTGCCGTCTTGTCTGCCTTTTAGTCTGCCTTTTAGACTGCCGTCTTGTCTGCCGTATTGCCTGCCGTCTTGTCTGCCGTCTTAACGGCCATCTTTTCTGCCGTCTTGTCTGCCGTATTGCCTGCCGACTTGTCTGCCATCTTAACGGCCATCTTGTCTGCCGTCTTGTATGTCATCTTGTCTGCCGCCTTGTCTGCCTTTTAGACTGCCGTCTTGTCTGCCATCTTGTCTGCCATCTTGTCTGCCGTCTTGTCTGCCTTTTTGTCTGGCTTTTAGACTGCCGTCTTGTCTGCCGTATTGCCTGCCGTCTTGTCTGCCGTCTTAACGGCCATCTTTTCTGCCGTCTTGTCTGCCGTATTGCCTGCCGTCTTGTCTGCCATCTTAACGGCCATCTTGTCTGCCGTCTTGTATGTCATCTTGTCTGCCGCCTTGTCTGCCATCTTGTCTGCCATCTTGTCTGCCGTGTTGTGTGCCGTCTTGTCTGCTGTCTTGTCTGCCGTCTTGTCTGCCGTCTTGTCTGCCTTTTTGTCTGCCTTTTTGTCTGCCTTTTTGTCTGCCTTTTTGTCTGCCTTTTTGTCTGCCTTTTAGTCTGCCGTCTTTTATGCTGTCTTGTCCGCCGTCTTGTTTACCGTCTTGTCTGCCGTCTTTTCTGCCGTCTTGTCTACTGTCTTGTCTGCCGCCTTGTCTGCCGTCTTGTTTGCTGTCTTGTCTGCCGTCTTGTGTGTCGTCTTGTATATCGTCTTGGCTGCCGACTGGTCTGCTGACTTCTCTACCGCCTTGTCTGCCGTCTTGTCTGTCGTCTTCTATGTCGTCTTGTATGTCGTCTTGTCTGCCGCCTTGTCTGCCGTCTTGTCTGCCATCTTGTCTGCCATCTTGTCTGTCGTCTTGTATGTCGTCCTGGCAGCCGTCTGGTCTGCTGACTTGTCTGCCGCCTTGTCTGCCGTCTTGTCTGCCGTCTTGTCTGCCATCTTGTCTGCCGTCTTGTCTGCCGTGTTGTATGTCGTCTTGGCTCGTCTGCCGACTTGTCTGCCGTCTTGTCTTCCGTCTTATCTTCCGCATTGCCTGGCGTCTTTTCTGCCGTCTTGTCAGCCGTCTTGTCTGCCGTCTTGTCTGCCGTGTTGTCTGTCGTCTTGGCTGCCGTCTGGTCTGCCGACTTGTCTGCCGTCTTGGCTGCCGACTGGTCTGCCGACTTGTCTGCCGCCTTGTCTGCCGTCTTGTCTGTCGTCTTCTATGTCGTCTTGTATGTCGTCTTGTCTGCCGCCTTGTCTGCCGTCTTGTCTGCCATCTTGTCTGCCATCTTGTCTGTCGTCTTGTATGTCGTCCTGGCAGCCGTCTGGTCTGCTGACTTGTCTGCCGCCTTGTCTGCCGTCTTGTCTGCCGTCTTGTCTGCCATCTTGTCTGCCGTCTTGTCTGCCGTGTTGTATGTCGTCTTGGCTCGTCTGCCGACTTGTCTGCCGTCTTGTCTGCCGTCTTGTCTTCCGTCTTATCTTCCGCATTGCCTGGCGTCTTTTCTGCCGTCTTGTCAGCCGTCTTGTCTGCCGTCTTGTCTGCCGTGTTGTCTGTCGTCTTGGCTGCCGTCTGGTCTGCCGACTTGTCTGCCGTCTTGGCTGCCGACTGGTCTGCCGACTTGTCTGCCGCCATGTCTGCCGTCTTGTCTGTCGTCTTGTTTGTCGTCTTGTCTGCCGTCTTGTCTGCCGTCTTATCTGCCTTTTTGTCTGCCTTTTTGTCTGCCTTTTATTCTGCCGTTTTGTCTACCGTCTTGTCTGCTGTCTTGTCTGCCATCCTGTCTGCCATCTTGTCTGCCGTCTTGTGTGCCGTCTTGTCTGCTGTCTTGTCTGCCGTCTTGTCTGCCTTTTAGTCTGCCTTTTAGACTGCCGTCTTGTCTGCCGTATTGCCTGCCGTCTTGTCTGCCATCTTAACGGCCATCTTGTCTGCCGTCTTGTATGTCATCTTGTCTGCCGCCTTGTCTGCCATCTTGTCTGCCATCTTGTCTGCCGTGTTGTGTGCCGTCTTGTCTGCTGTCTTGTCTGCCGTCTTGTCTGCCGTCTTGTTTGCCTTTTTGTCTGCCTTTTTGTCTGCCTTTTAGTCTGCCGTCTTGTCTGCCGTATTGCCTGTCCTCTTGTCTGCCGTCTTAACGGCCATCTTGTCTGCCGTCTTGTCTGCCGTCTTGTATGTCGTCTTGTCAGCCTTTTTGTCTGCCTTTTAGTCTGCCGTCTTGTCTGCCGTATTGCCTGCCGTCTTGTCTGCCGTCTTAACGGCCATCTTGTCTGCCGTCTTAACGGCCATCTTTTCTGCCGTCTTGTCTGCCGTATTGCCTGCCGTCTTGTCTGCCATCTTAACGGCCATCTTGTCTGCCGTCTTGTATGTCATCTTGTCTGCCGTCTTGTCTGCCTTTTTGTCTGCCTTTTAGACTGCCGTCTTGTCTGCCGTATTGCCTGCCGTCTTGTCTGCCGTCTTGTCTGCCGTCTTAACGGCCATCTTTTCTGCCGTCTTGTCTGCCGTATTGCCTGCCGACTTGTCTGCCATCTTAACGGCCATCTTGTCTGCCGTCTTGTATGTCATCTTGTCTGCCGCCTTGTCTGCCTTTTAGACTGCCGTCTTGTCTGCCATCTTGTCTGCCATCTTGTCTGCCGTCTTGTCTGCCTTTTTGTCTGGCTTTTACACTGCCGTCTTGTCTGCCGTATTGCCTGCCGTCTTGTCTGCCGTCTTAACGGCCATCTTTTCTGCCGTCTTGTCTGCCGTATTGCCTGCCGTCTTGTCTGCCATCTTAACGGCCATCTTGTCTGCCGTCTTGTATGTCATCTTGTCTGCCGTCTTGTCTGCCGTCTTAACGGCCATCTTGTCTGCCGTCTTAACGGCCATCTTTTCTGCCGTCTTGTCTGCCGTATTGCCTGCCGTCTTGTCTGCCATCTTAACGGCCATCTTGTCTGCCGTCTTGTATGTCATCTTGTCTGCCGTCTTGTCTGCCTTTTTGTCTGCCTTTTAGACTGCCGTCTTGTCTGCCGTATTGCCTGCCGTCTTGTCTGCCGTCTTAACGGCCATCTTTTCTGCCGTCTTGTCTGCCGTATTGCCTGCCGACTTGTCTGCCATCTTAACGGCCATCTTGTCTGCCGTCTTGTATGTCGTCTTTTCTGCCGCCTTGTCTGCCGTCTTGTCTGCCATCCTGTCTGCCATCTTGTCTGCCGTCTTGTGTGCCGTCTTGTCTGCTGTCTTATCTGCCGTCTTGTCTGCCTTTTAGTCTGCCGTCTTGTCTGCCGTATTGCCTGCCGTCTTGTCTGCCGTCTTAACGGCCATCTTTTCTGCCGTCTTGTCTGCCGTCTTGTCTGCCTTTTTGTCTGCCTTTTAGTCTGCTGTCTTATCTGCCGTCTTGTCTGCCTTTTAGTCTGCCGTCTTGTCTGCCGTATTGCCTGCCGTCTTGTCTGCCGTCTTAACGGCCATCTTTTCTGCCGTCTTGTCTGCCGTCTTGTCTGCCTTTTTGTCTGCCTTTTAGTCTGCCGTATTGCCTGCCGTCTTGTCTGCCGTCTTAACGGCCGTCTTGTATGTCGTCTTGTCTGCCGCCTTGTCTGCCGTCTTGTCTGCCATCTTGTCTGCCATCTTGTCTGCCGTCTTGTGTGCCGTCTTGTCTACTAACTTGTCTGCCGTCTTGTCTGCCGTCTTGTCTGCCTTTTTGTCTGCCTTTTAGTCTGCCGTCTTGTCTGCCGTATTGCCTGCCGTCTTATCTGCCGTCTTAACGACCATCTTGTCTGCCGTATTGCCTGCCGTCTTGTCTGCCGTATTGCCTGCCGTCTTAACGGCCATCTTGTCTGCCGTCTTGTCTGCCGTCTTGTATGTCGTATTGTCTGCCGTGTTGTATGTCGTCTTGGCTGCCGTCTGGTCTGCCGACTTGTCTGCCGTCCTATCTGCCGTCTTGTCTGCCGTTTTGTCTGCTGTCTTGTATGTCATCTTGTCTGCCGTGTTGTATGTCGTCTTGGCTGCCGTCTGGTCTGCCGACTTGTCTGCCGTCCTATCTGCCGTCTTGACTGCCGTTTTGTCTGCCGTCCTATCTGCCGTCTTGTCTGCCGTTTTGTCTGCCGTTTTGTCTGCCGTCTTGTCTGCCGTCTTGTCTGCCGTCTTGTCTGCCGTCTTGTCTGCCGTCTTGTCTGCCGTCTTGTCTGCCGTTCTGTCTGCCGCCTTTTCTGCCGTAATGCCAATCGTCTTGCCTGTCCACTCATCTTGTCTGTTGTCTGGTCTGCCGACTTGTCTGCCGTCTTGTCTGCCGTCTTGTCTTCCGTCTTGTCTTCCGCATTGCCTGGCGTCTTGTCAGCCGTCTTGTCTGCCGTCTTGTCTGCCTTTTTGTCTGCCTTTTTGTCTGCCTTTTTGTCTGCCTTTTTGTCTGCCTTTTAGTCTGCCGTCTTGTATGCTGTCTTGTCCGCCGTCTTGTTTACCGTCTTGTCTGCCGTCTTTTCTGCCGTCTTGTCTACTGTCTTGTCTGCCGCCTTGTCTGCCGTCTTGTTTGCTGTCTTGTCTGCCGTCTTGTCTGTCGTCTTGTATATCGTCTTGGCTGCCGACTGGTCTGCTGACTTCTCTACCGCCTTGTCTGCCGTCTTGTCTGTCGTCTTCTATGTCGTCTTGTATGTCGTCTTGTCTGCCGCCTTGTCTGCCGTCTTGTCTGCCATCTTGTCTGCCATCTTGTCTGTCGTCTTGTATGTCGTCCTAGCAGCCGTCTGGTCTGCTGACTTGTCTGCCGCCTTGTCTGCCGTCTTGTCTGCCGTCTTGTCTGCCATCTTGTCTGCCGTCTTGTCTGCCGTGTTGTATGTCGTCTTGGCTCGTCTGCCGACTTGTCTGCCGTCTTGTCTGCCGTCTTGTCTTCCGTCTTATCTTCCGCATTGCCTGGCGTCTTTTCTGCCGTCTTGTCAGCCGTCTTGTCTGCCGTCTTGTCTGCCGTGTTGTCTGTCGTCTTGGCTGCCGTCTGGTCTGCCGACTTGTCTGCCGTCTTGGCTGCCGACTGGTCTGCCGACTTGTCTGCCGCCATGTCTGCCGTCTTGTCTGTCGTCTTGTTTGTCGTCTTGTCTGCCGTCTTGTCTGCCGTCTTATCTGCCTTTTTGTCTGCCTTTTTGTCTGCCTTTTATTCTGCCGTTTTGTCTACCGTCTTGTCTGCTGTCTTGTCTGCCATCCTGTCTGCCATCTTGTCTGCCGTCTTGTGTGCCGTCTTGTCTGCTGTCTTGTCTGCCGTCTTGTCTGCCTTTTAGTCTGCCTTTTAGACTGCCGTCTTGTCTGCCGTATTGCCTGCCGTCTTGTCTGCCGTCTTAACGGCCATCTTTTCTGCCGTCTTGTCTGCCGTATTGCCTGCCGTCTTGTCTGCCATCTTAACGGCCATCTTGTCTGCCGTCTTGTATGTCATCTTGTCTGCCGTCTTGTCTGCCTTTTTGTCTGCCTTTTAGACTGCCGTCTTGTCTGCCGTATTGCCTGCCGTCTTGTCTGCCGTCTTAACGGCCATCTTTTCTGAAGTCTTGTCTGCCGTATTGCCTGCCGACTTGTCTGCCATCTTAACGGCCATCTTGTCTGCCGTCTTGTATGTCATCTTGTCTGCCGCCTTGTCTGCCTTTTAGACTGCCGTCTTGTCTGCCATCTTGTCTGCCATCTTGTCTGCCGTCTTGTCTGCCTTTTTGTCTGGCTTTTAGACTGCCGTCTTGTCTGCCGTATTGCCTGCCGTCTTGTCTGCCGTCTTAACGGCCATCTTTTCTGCCGTCTTGTCTGCCGTATTGCCTGCCGTCTTGTCTGCCATCTTAACGGCCATCTTGTCTGCCGTCTTGTATGTCATCTTGTCTGCCGCCTTGTCTGCCATCTTGTCTGCCATCTTGTCTGCCGTGTTGTGTGCCGTCTTGTCTGCTGTCTTGTCTGCCGTCTTGTCTGCCGTCTTGTCTGCCTTTTTGTCTGCCTTTTTGTCTGCCTTTTTGTCTGCCTTTTTGTCTGCCTTTTAGTCTGCCGTCTTTTATGCTGTCTTGTCCGCCGTCTTGTTTACCGTCTTGTCTGCCGTCTTTTCTGCCGTCTTGTCTACTGTCTTGTCTGCCGCCTTGTCTGCCGTCTTGTTTGCTGTCTTGTCTGCCGTCTTGTCTGTCGTCTTGTATATCGTCTTGGCTGCCGACTGGTCTGCTGACTTCTCTACCGCCTTGTCTGCCGTCTTGTCTGTCGTCTTCTATGTCGTCTTGTATGTCGTCTTGTCTGCCGCCTTGTCTGCCGTCTTGTCTGCCATCTTGTCTGCCATCTTGTCTGTCGTCTTGTATGTCGTCCTGGCAGCCGTCTGGTCTGCTGACTTGTCTGCCGCCTTGTCTGCCGTCTTGTCTGCCGTCTTGTCTGCCATCTTGTCTGCCGTCTTGTCTGCCGTGTTGTATGTCGTCTTGGCTCGTCTGCCGACTTGTCTGCCGTCTTGTCTGCCGTCTTGTCTTCCGTCTTATCTTCCGCATTGCCTGGCGTCTTTTCTGCCGTCTTGTCAGCCGTCTTGTCTGCCGTCTTGTCTGCCGTGTTGTCTGTCGTCTTGGCTGCCGTCTGGTCTGCCGACTTGTCTGCCGTCTTGGCTGCCGACTGGTCTGCCGACTTGTCTGCCGCCATGTCTGCCGTCTTGTCTGTCGTCTTGTTTGTCGTCTTGTCTGCCGTCTTGTCTGCCATCTTATCTGCCTTTTTGTCTGCCTTTTTGTCTGCCTTTTATTCTGCCGTTTTGTCTACCGTCTTGTCTGCTGTCTTGTCTGCCATCCTGTCTGCCATCTTGTCTGCCGTCTTGTGTGCCGTCTTGTCTGCTGTCTTGTCTGCCGTCTTGTCTGCCTTTTAGTCTGCCTTTTAGACTGCCGTCTTGTCTGCCGTATTGCCTGCCGTCTTGTCTGCCGTCTTAACGGCCATCTTTTCTGCCGTCTTGTCTGCCGTATTGCCTGCCGTCTTGTCTGCCATCTTAACGGCCATCTTGTCTGCCGTCTTGTATGTCATCTTGTCTGCCGTCTTGTCTGCCTTTTTGTCTGCCTTTTAGACTGCCGTCTTGTCTGCCGTATTGCCTGCCGTCTTGTCTGCCGTCTTAACGGCCATCTTTTCTGCCGTCTTGTCTGCCGTATTGCCTGCCGACTTGTCTGCCATCTTAACGGCCATCTTGTCTGCCGTCTTGTATGTCATCTTGTCTGCCGCCTTGTCTGCCTTTTAGACTGCCGTCTTGTCTGCCATCTTGTCTGCCATCTTGTCTGCCGTCTTGTCTGCCTTTTTGTCTGGCTTTTAGACTGCCGTCTTGTCTGCCGTATTGCCTGCCGTCTTGTCTGCCGTCTTAACGGCCATCTTTTCTGCCGTCTTGTCTGCCGTATTGCCTGCCGTCTTGTCTGCCATCTTAACGGCCATCTTGTCTGCCGTCTTGTATGTCATCTTGTCTGCCGCCTTGTCTGCCATCTTGTCTGCCATCTTGTCTGCCGTGTTGTGTGCCGTCTTGTCTGCTGTCTTGTCTGCCGTCTTGTCTGCCGTCTTGTCTGCCTTTTTGTCTGCCTTTTTGTCTGCCTTTTAGTCTGCCGTCTTGTCTGCCGTATTGCCTGTCCTCTTGTCTGCCGTCTTAACGGCCATCTTGTCTGCCGTCTTGTCTGCCGTCTTGTATGTCGTCTTGTCAGCCTTTTTGTCTGCCTTTTAGTCTGCCGTCTTGTCTGCCGTATTGCCTGCCGTCTTGTCTGCCGTCTTAACGGCCATCTTGTCTGCCGTCTTAACGGCCATCTTTTCTGCCGTCTTGTCTGCCGTATTGCCTGCCGTCTTATCTGCCATCTTAACGGCCATCTTGTCTGCCGTCTTGTATGTCATCTTGTCTGCCGTCTTGTCTGCCTTTTTGTCTGCCTTTTAGACTGCCGTCTTGTCTGCCGTATTGCCTGCCGTCTTGTCTGCCGTCTTAACGGCCATCTTTTCTGCCGTCTTGTCTGCCGTATTGCCTGCCGACTTGTCTGCCATCTTAACGGCCATCTTGTCTGCCGTCTTGTATGTCATCTTGTCTGCCGCCTTGTCTGCCTTTTAGACTGCCGTCTTGTCTGCCATCTTGTCTGCCATCTTGTCTGCCGTCTTGTCTGCCTTTTTGTCTGGCTTTTAGACTGCCGTCTTGTCTGCCGTATTGCCTGCCGTCTTGTCTGCCGTCTTAACGGCCATCTTTTCTGCCGTCTTGTCTGCCGTATTGCCTGCCGTCTTGTCTGCCATCTTAACGGCCATCTTGTCTGCCGTCTTGTATGTCATCTTGTCTGCCGCCTTGTCTGCCATCTTGTCTGCCATCTTGTCTGCCGTGTTGTGTGCCGTCTTGTCTGCTGTCTTGTCTGCCGTCTTGTCTGCCGTCTTGTCTGCCTTTTTGTCTGCCTTTTTGTCTGCCTTTTTGTCTGCCTTTTTGTCTGCCTTTTAGTCTGCCGTCTTGTATGCTGTCTTGTCCGCCGTCTTGTTTACCGTCTTGTCTGCCGTCTTTTCTGCCGTCTTGTCTACTGTCTTGTCTGCCGCCTTGTCTGCCGTCTTGTTTGCTGTCTTGTCTGCCGTCTTGTCTGTCGTCTTGTATATCGTCTTGGCTGCCGACTGGTCTGCTGACTTCTCTACCGCCTTGTCTGCCGTCTTGTCTGTCGTCTTCTATGTCGTCTTGTATGTCGTCTTGTCTGCCGCCTTGTCTGCCGTCTTGTCTGCCATCTTGTCTGCCATCTTGTCTGTCGTCTTGTATGTCGTCCTGGCAGCCGTCTGGTCTGCTGACTTGTCTGCCGCCTTGTCTGCCGTCTTGTCTGCCGTCTTGTCTGCCATCTTGTCTGCCGTCTTGTCTGCCGTGTTGTATGTCGTCTTGGCTCGTCTGCCGACTTGTCTGCCGTCTTGTCTGCCGTCTTGTCTTCCGTCTTATCTTCCGCATTGCCTGGCGTCTTTTCTGCCGTCTTGTCAGCCGTCTTGTCTGCCGTGTTGTCTGTCGCCTTGGCTGCCTTCTGGTCTGCCGACTTGTCTGCCGTCTTGGCTGCCGACTGGTCTGCCGACTTGTCTGCCGCCATGTCTGCCGTCTTGTCTGTCGTCTTGTTTGTCGTCTTGTCTGCCGTCTTGTCTGCCGTCTTATCTGCCTTTTTGTCTGCCTTTTTGTCTGCCTTTTATTCTGCCGTTTTGTCTACCGTCTTGTCTGCTGTCTTGTCTGCCATCCTGTCTGCTATCTTGTCTGCCGTCTTGTGTGCCGTCTTGTCTGCTGTCTTGTCTGCCGTCTTGTCTGCCTTTTAGTCTGCCTTTTAGACTGCCGTCTTGTCTGCCGTATTGCCTGCCGTCTTGTCTGCCGTCTTAACGGCCATCTTTTCTGCCGTCTTGTCTGCCGTATTGCCTGCCGTCTTGTCTGCCATCTTAACGGCCATCTTGTCTGCCGTCTTGTATGTCATCTTGTCTGCCGTCTTGTCTGCCTTTTTGTCTGCCTTTTAGACTGCCGTCTTGTCTGCCGTATTGCCTGCCGTCTTGTCTGCCGTCTTAACGGCCATCTTTTCTGCCGTCTTGTCTGCCGTATTGCCTGCCGACTTGTCTGCCATCTTAACGGCCATCTTGTCTGCCGTCTTGTATGTCATCTTGTCTGCCGCCTTGTCTGCCTTTTAGACTGCCGTCTTGTCTGCCATCTTGTCTGCCATCTTGTCTGCCGTCTTGTCTGCCTTTTTGTCTGGCTTTTAGACTGCCGTCTTGTCTGCCGTATTGCCTGCCGTCTTGTCTGCCGTCTTAACGGCCATCTTTTCTGCCGTCTTGTCTGCCGTATTGCCTGCCGTCTTGTCTGCCATTTTAACGGCCATCTTGTCTGCCGTCTTGTATGTCATCTTGTCTGCCGCCTTGTCTGCCATCTTGTCTGCCATCTTGTCTGCCGTGTTGTGTGCCGTCTTGTCTGCTGTCTTGTCTGCCGTCTTGTCTGCCGTCTTGTCTGCCTTTTTGTCTGCCTTTTTGTCTGCCTTTTTGTCTGCCTTTTTGTCTGCCTTTTAGTCTGCCGTCTTTTATGCTGTCTTGTCCGCCGTCTTGTTTACCGTCTTGTCTGCCGTCTTTTCTGCCGTCTTGTCTACTGTCTTGTCTGCCGCCTTGTCTGCCGTCTTGTTTGCTGTCTTGTCTGCCGTCTTGTCTGTCGTCTTGTATATCGTCTTGGCTGCCGACTGGTCTGCTGACTTCTCTACCGCCTTGTCTGCCGTCTTGTCTGTCGTCTTCTATGTCGTCTTGTATGTCGTCTTGTCTGCCGCCTTGTCTGCCGTCTTGTCTGCCATCTTGTCTGCCATCTTGTCTGTCGTCTTGTATGTCGTCCTGGCAGCCGTCTGGTCTGCTGACTTGTCTGCCGCCTTGTCTGCCGTCTTGTCTGCCGTCTTGTCTGCCATCTTGTCTGCCGTCTTGTCTGCCGTGTTGTATGTCGTCTTGGCTCGTCTGCCGACTTGTCTGCCGTCTTGTCTGCCGTCTTGTCTTCCGTCTTATCTTCCGCATTGCCTGGCGTCTTTTCTGCCGTCTTGTCAGCCGTCTTGTCTGCCGTCTTGTCTGCCGTGTTGTCTGTCGTCTTGGCTGCCGTCTGGTCTGCCGACTTGTCTGCCGTCTTGGCTGCCGACTGGTCTGCCGACTTGTCTGCCGCCATGTCTGCCGTCTTGTCTGTCGTCTTGTTTGTCGTCTTGTCTGCCGTCTTGTCTGCCATCTTATCTGCCTTTTTGTCTGCCTTTTTGTCTGCCTTTTATTCTGCCGTTTTGTCTACCGTCTTGTCTGCTGTCTTGTCTGCCATCCTGTCTGCCATCTTGTCTGCCGTCTTGTGTGCCGTCTTGTCTGCTGTCTTGTCTGCCGTCTTGTCTGCCTTTTAGTCTGCCTTTTAGACTGCCGTCTTGTCTGCCGTATTGCCTGCCGTCTTGTCTGCCGTCTTAACGGCCATCTTTTCTGCCGTCTTGTCTGCCGTATTGCCTGCCGTCTTGTCTGCCATCTTAACGGCCATCTTGTCTGCCGTCTTGTATGTCATCTTGTCTGCCGTCTTGTCTGCCTTTTTGTCTGCCTTTTAGACTGCCGTCTTGTCTGCCGTATTGCCTGCCGTCTTGTCTGCCGTCTTAACGGCCATCTTTTCTGCCGTCTTGTCTGCCGTATTGCCTGCCGACTTGTCTGCCATCTTAACGGCCATCTTGTCTGCCGTCTTGTATGTCATCTTGTCTGCCGCCTTGTCTGCCTTTTAGACTGCCGTCTTGTCTGCCATCTTGTCTGCCATCTTGTCTGCCGTCTTGTCTGCCTTTTTGTCTGGCTTTTAGACTGCCGTCTTGTCTGCCGTATTGCCTGCCGTCTTGTCTGCCGTCTTAACGGCCATCTTTTCTGCCGTCTTGTCTGCCGTATTGCCTGCCGTCTTGTCTGCCATCTTAACGGCCATCTTGTCTGCCGTCTTGTATGTCATCTTGTCTGCCGCCTTGTCTGCCATCTTGTCTGCCATCTTGTCTGCCGTGTTGTGTGCCGTCTTGTCTGCTGTCTTGTCTGCCGTCTTGTCTGCCGTCTTGTCTGCCTTTTTGTCTGCCTTTTAGTCTGCCGTCTTGTCTGCCGTATTGCCTGTCCTCTTGTCTGCCGTCTTAACGGCCATCTTGTCTGCCGTCTTGTCTGCCGTCTTGTATGTCGTCTTGTCAGCCTTTTTGTCTGCCTTTTAGTCTGCCGTCTTGTCTGCCGTATTGCCTGCCGTCTTGTCTGCCGTCTTAACGGCCATCTTGTCTGCCGTCTTAACGGCCATCTTTTCTGCCGTCTTGTCTGCCGTATTGCCTGCCGTCTTATCTGCCATCTTAACGGCCATCTTGTCTGCCGTCTTGTATGTCATCTTGTCTGCCGTCTTGTCTGCCTTTTTGTCTGCCTTTTAGACTGCCGTCTTGTCTGCCGTATTGCCTGCCGTCTTGTCTGCCGTCTTAACGGCCATCTTTTCTGCCGTCTTGTCTGCCGTATTGCCAGCCGACTTGTCTGCCATCTTAACGGCCATCTTGTCTGCCGTCTTGTATGTCATCTTGTCTGCCGCCTTGTCTGCCTTTTAGACTGCCGTCTTGTCTGCCATCTTGTCTGCCATCTTGTCTGCCGTCTTGTCTGCCTTTTTGTCTGGCTTTTAGACTGCCGTCTTGTCTGCCGTATTGCCTGCCGTCTTGTCTGCCGTCTTAACGGCCATCTTTTCTGCCGTCTTGTCTGCCGTATTGCCTGCCGTCTTGTCTGCCATCTTAACGGCCATCTTGTCTGCCGTCTTGTATGTCATCTTGTCTGCCGCCTTGTCTGCCATCTTGTCTGCCATCTTGTCTGCCGTGTTGTGTGCCGTCTTGTCTGCTGTCTTGTCTGCCGTCTTGTCTGCCGTCTTGTCTGCCTTTTTGTCTGCCTTTTTGTCTGCCTTTTTGTCTGCCTTTTTGTCTGCCTTTTAGTCTGCCGTCTTGTATGCTGTCTTGTCCGCCGTCTTGTTTACCGTCTTGTCTGCCGTCTTTTCTGCCGTCTTGTCTACTGTCTTGTCTGCCGCCTTGTCTGCCGTCTTGTTTGCTGTCTTGTCTGCCGTCTTGTCTGTCGTCTTGTATATCGTCTTGGCTGCCGACTGGTCTGCTGACTTCTCTACCGCCTTGTCTGCCGTCTTGTCTGTCGTCTTCTATGTCGTCTTGTATGTCGTCTTGTCTGCCGCCTTGTCTGCCGTCTTGTCTGCCATCTTGTCTGCCATCTTGTCTGTCGTCTTGTATGTCGTCCTGGCAGCCGTCTGGTCTGCTGACTTGTCTGCCGCCTTGTCTGCCGTCTTGTCTGCCGTCTTGTCTGCCATCTTGTCTGCCGTCTTGTCTGCCGTGTTGTATGTCGTCTTGGCTCGTCTGCCGACTTGTCTGCCGTCTTGTCTGCCGTCTTGTCTTCCGTCTTATCTTCCGCATTGCCTGGCGTCTTTTCTGCCGTCTTGTCAGCCGTCTTGTCTGCCGTCTTGTCTGCCGTGTTGTCTGTCGTCTTGGCTGCCGTCTGGTCTGCCGACTTGTCTGCCGTCTTGGCTGCCGACTGGTCTGCCGACTTGTCTGCCGCCATGTCTGCCGTCTTGTCTGTCGTCTTGTTTGTCGTCTTGTCTGCCGTCTTGTCTGCCGTCTTATCTGCCTTTTTGTCTGCCTTTTTGTCTGCCTTTTATTCTGCCGTTTTGTCTACCGTCTTGTCTGCTGTCTTGTCTGCCATCCTGTCTGCCATCTTGTCTGCCGTCTTGTGTGCCGTCTTGTCTGCTGTCTTGTCTGCCGTCTTGTCTGCCTTTTAGTCTGCCTTTTAGACTGCCGTCTTGTCTGCCGTATTGCCTGCCGTCTTGTCTGCCGTCTTAACGGCCATCTTTTCTGCCGTCTTGTCTGCCGTATTGCCTGCCGTCTTGTCTGCCATCTTAACGGCCATCTTGTCTGCCGTCTTGTATGTCATCTTGTCTGCCGTCTTGTCTGCCTTTTTGTCTGCCTTTTAGACTGCCGTCTTGTCTGCCGTATTGCCTGCCGTCTTGTCTGCCGTCTTAACGGCCATCTTTTCTGCCGTCTTGTCTGCCGTATTGCCTGCCGACTTGTCTGCCATCTTAACGGCCATCTTGTCTGCCGTCTTGTATGTCATCTTGTCTGCCGCCTTGTCTGCCTTTTAGACTGCCGTCTTGTCTGCCATCTTGTCTGCCATCTTGTCTGCCGTCTTGTCTGCCTTTTTGTCTGGCTTTTAGACTGCCGTCTTGTCTGCCGTATTGCCTGCCGTCTTGTCTGCCGTCTTAACGGCCATCTTTTCTGCCGTCTTGTCTGCCGTATTGCCTGCCGTCTTGTCTGCCATCTTAACGGCCATCTTGTCTGCCGTCTTGTATGTCATCTTGTCTGCCGCCTTGTCTGCCATCTTGTCTGCCATCTTGTCTGCCGTGTTGTGTGCCGTCTTGTCTGCTGTCTTGTCTGCCGTCTTGTCTGCCGTCTTGTCTGCCTTTTTGTCTGCCTTTTTGTCTGCCTTTTAGTCTGCCGTCTTGTCTGCCGTATTGCCTGTCCTCTTGTCTGCCGTCTTAACGGCCATCTTGTCTGCCGTCTTGTCTGCCGTTTTGTATGTCGTCTTGTCTGCCTTTTTGTCTGCCTTTTAGTCTGCCGTCTTGTCTGCCGTATTGCCTGCCGTCTTGTCTGCCGTCTTAACGGCCATCTTGTCTGCCGTATTGCCTGCCATCTTGTCTGCCGTCTTGTCTGCCGTCTTGTCTGCCGTCTTGTCTGCATTCTTGTCTGCCATCTTGTCTGACGTCTTGTCTGCCAGCTTGTCTGCCGTCTTGTCTGCCATCTTCCATCTTGTCGGCCGTCTTTTGTGCCGTCTTGTCTGCCTTTTAGTCTGCCGTCTTGTCTGCCGTCTTGTCTGCCATCTTGTCTGCCATCTTTTCTGCCGTCTTGTCTGCCGTATTGCCTGCCGTCTTGTCTGCCGTCTTAACGGCCATCTTATCTGCCGTCTTGTCTGCCGTATTGCCTGCCGTCTTGTCTGCCATCTTAACGGCCATCTTGTCTGCCGTCTTGTATGTCATCTTGTCTGCCGCCTTGTCTGCCGTCTTGTCTGCCATCTTGTCTGCCGTCTTGTCTGCCGTTTTGTCTGCCGTCTTGTCTGCCGTCTTGTCCGCCGTCTTGTCTGCTGTCTTGTCTGCCGTCTTGTCTGCCGTCTTTTATGTCGTCTTGTGTGCCGTCTTGTGTGCCATCTTGTCTGCCATCTTTTCTGCCGTCTTGTCTGCCGTATTGCCTGCCGTCTTGTCTGCCGTCTTATCGGCCGTCTTATCTGCCGTCTTCCCTGAGGTTTTGTCTGCCGTCTTGTCGGCCGTCTGGTCTGCCGTCTTGTCTGCCGTCTTGTCTGCCGTCTTGTCTGCCGTCTTGTCTGCCGTCTTGTCTGCCGTCTTGTCTGCCGTCTTGTCTGCCATCTTGTCTGCCCTCTTGTCTGCTGTCTTGTCTGCCGTCTTGTCTGCCGTCTTTTATGTCGTCTTGTGTGCCGTCTTGTGTGCCATCTTGTCTGCCATCTTTTCTGCCGTCTTGTCTGCCGTATTGCCTGCCGTCTTGTCTGCCGTCTTATCGGCCGTCTTATCTGCCGTCTTCCCTGAGGTTTTGTCTGCCGTCTTGTCGGCCGTCTGGTCTGCCGTCTTGTCTGCCGTCTTGTCTGCCGTCTTGTCTGCCGTCTTGTCTGCCGTCTTGTCTGCCGTCTTGTCTGCCATCTTGTCTGCCGTCTTGTCTGCCGTCTTGTCTGCCTTTTTGTCTGCCTTTTAGTCTGCCGTCTTGTCTGCCGTATTGCCTGCCGTCTTGTCTGCCGTCTTAACGGCCGTCTTTTATGTCGTCTTGTGTGCCGTCTTGTCTGCCATCTTGTCTGCCATCTTGTCTGCCATCTTGTCTGCCGTCTTGTGTGCTGTCTTGTCTGCTGTCTTGTCTGCCGTCTTGTCTGCCATCTTGTCTGCCGTATTGCTTGCCGTCTTGTCTGCCATCTTAACGGCCATCTTGTCGGCCGTCTTGTATGTCGTCTTTTCTGCCGCCTTGTCTGCCGTCTTGTCTGCCATCCTGTCTGCCATCTTGTCTGCCGTCTTGTGTGCCGTCTTGTCTGCTGTCTTATCTGCCGTCTTGTCTGCCTTTTAGTCTGCCGTCTTGTCTGCCGTATTGCCTGCCGTCTTGTCTGCCGTCTTAACGGCCATCTTTTCTGCCGTCTTGTCTGCCGTCTTGTCTGCCTTTTTGTCTGCCTTTTAGTCTGCTGTCTTATCTGCCGTCTTGTCTGCCTTTTAGTCTGCCGTCTTGTCTGCCGTATTGCCTGCCGTCTTGTCTGCCGTCTTGTCTGCCGTCTTGTGTGCCGTCGTGTCTACTAACTTGTCTGCCGTCTTGTCTGCCGTCTTGTCTGCCTTTTTGTCTGCCTTTTAGTCTGCCGTCTTGTCTGCCGTATTGCCTGCCGTCTTGTCTGCCGTCTTAACGACCATCTTGTCTGCCGTATTGCCTGCCGTCTTGTCTGCCGTATTGCCTGCCGTCTTGTCTGCCATCTTAACGGCCATCTTGTCTGCCGTCTTGTATGTCGTCTTGTCTGCCGCCTTGTCTGCCGTCTTGTCTGCCATCTTGTCTGCCATCTTGTCTGCCGTCTTGTGTGCTGTCTTGTCTGCTGTCTTGTCTGCCGTCTTGTCTGCCATCTTGTCTGCCGTATTGCTTGCCGTCTTGTCTGCCATCTTAACGGCCATCTTGTCGGCCGTCTTGTATGTCGTCTTTTCTGCCGCCTTGTCTGCCGTCTTGTCTGCCATCGTGTCTGCCATCTTGTCTGCCGTCTTGTGTGCCGTCTTGTCTGCTGTCTTATCTGCCGTCTTGTCTGCCTTTTAGTCTGCCGTCTTGTCTGCCGTATTGCCTGCCGTCTTGTCTGCCGTCTTAACGGCCATCTTTTCTGCCGTCTTGTCTGCCGTCTTGTCTGCCTTTTTGTCTGCCTTTTAGTCTGCTGTCTTATCTGCCGTGTTGTCTGCCTTTTAGTCTGCCGTCTTGTCTGCCGTATTGCCTGCCGTCTTGTCTGCCGTCTTAACGGCCATCTTTTCTGCCGTCTTGTCTGCCGTCTTGTCTGCCTTTTTGTCTGCCTTTTAGTCTGCCGTATTGCCTGCCGTCTTGTCTGCCGTCTTAACGGCCGTCTTGCATGTCGTCTTGTCTGCCGCCTTGTCTGCCGTCTTGTCTGCCATCTTGTCTGCCATCTTGTCTGCCGTCTTGTGTGCCGTCGTGTCTACTAACTTGTCTGCCGTCTTGTCTGCCGTCTTGTCTGCCTTTTTGTCTGCCTTTTAGTCTGCCGTCTTGTCTGCCGTATTGCCTGCCGTCTTGTCTGCCGTCTTAACGACCATCTTGTCTGCCGTATTGCCTGCCGTCTTGTCTGCCGTATTGCCTGCCGTCTTAACGGCCATCTTGTCTGCCGTCTTGTCTGCCGTCTTGTATGTCGTATTGTCTGCCGTGTTGTATGTCGTCTTGGCTGCCGTCTGGTCTGCCGACTTGTCTGCCGTCCTATCTGCCGTCTTGTCTGCCGTTTTGTCTGCTGTCTTGTATGTCATCTTGTCTGCCGTGTTGTATGTCGTCTTGGCTGCCGTCTGGTCTGCCGACTTGTCTGCCGTCCTATCTGCCGTCTTGACTGCCGTTTTGTCTGCCGTCCTATCTGCCGTCTTGTCTGCCGTTTTGTCTGCCGTTTTGTCTGCCGTCTTGTCTGCCGTCTTGTCTGCCGTCTTGTCTGCCGTCTTGTCTGCCGTCTTGTCTGCCGTCTTGTCTGCCGTCTTGTCTGCCGTCTTGTCTGCCGTTCTGTCTGCCGCCTTTTCTGCCGTAATGCCAATCGTCTTGCCTGTCCACTCATCTTGTCTGTTGTCTGGTCTGCCGACTTGTCTGCCGTCTTGTCTGCCGTCTTGTCTTCCGTCTTGTCTTCCGCATTGCCTGGCGTCTTGTCAGCCGTCTTGTCTGCCGTCTTGTCTGCCTTTTTGTCTGCCTTTTTGTCTGCCTTTTTGTCTGCCTTTTTGTCTGCCTTTTAGTCTGCCGTCTTGTATGCTGTCTTGTCCGCCGTCTTGTTTACCGTCTTGTCTGCCGTCTTTTCTGCCGTCTTGTCTACTGTCTTGTCTGCCGCCTTGTCTGCCGTCTTGTTTGCTGTCTTGTCTGCCGTCTTGTCTGTCGTCTTGTATATCGTCTTGGCTGCCGACTGGTCTGCTGACTTCTCTACCGCCTTGTCTGCCGTCTTGTCTGTCGTCTTCTATGTCGTCTTGTATGTCGTCTTGTCTGCCGCCTTGTCTGCCGTCTTGTCTGCCATCTTGTCTGCCATCTTGTCTGCCATCTTGTCTGTCGTCTTGTATGTCGTCCTGGCAGCCGTCTGGTCTGCTGACTTGTCTGCCGCCTTGTCTGCCGTCTTGTCTGCCGTCTTGTCTGCCGTCTTGTCTGCCATCTTGTCTGCCGTCTTGTCTGCCGTGTTGTATGTCGTCTTGGCTCGTCTGCCGACTTGTCTGCCGTCTTGTCTGCCGTCTTGTCTTCCGTCTTATCTTCCGCATTGCCTGGCGTCTTTTCTGCCGTCTTGTCTGCCGTCTTGTCTGCCGCCTTGTCTGCCGTCTTGTGTGCTGTCTTCGCTTCCGCATTGCCTGCCGTCTTGTCTTCCGCATTGCCTGTCGTCTTGTCTTCCGCATGCCCGCCGTCTTGTCAGCCGTCTTGTCTGCCGCCTTATCTGCCGTGTGGTATTCCGTCTTGTCCGCCGTCTTGTCTACCGTCTTGTCTGCCGTCTTGTCTGCCGTCTTGTCTGCCGTCTTGTCTGCAGTCTTGTCTGCCGTCTGTCTTCCGCATTGCCTGGAGTCTTGTCAGCCGTCTTGTCTGCCGTCTTGTCTGCCGTCTTGTCTGCCGTCTTGTCAGCCGTCTTGTCTGCCGTCTTGTCTGCCGTGTTGTATGTCGTCTTGGCTGCCGTCTGGTCTGCCGACTTGTCTGCCGTCTTGGCTGCCGACTGGTCTGCCGACTTGTCTGCCGCCATGTCTGCCGTCTTGTCTGTCGTCTTGTTTGTCGTCTTGTCTGCCGTCTTGTCTGCCGTCTTATCTGCCTTTTTGTCTGCCTTTTTGTCTGCCTTTTATTCTGCCGTTTTGTCTACCGTCTTGTCTGCTGTCTTGTCTGCCATCCTGTCTGCCATCTTGTCTGCCGTCTTGTGTGCCGTCTTGTCTGCTGTCTTGTCTGCCGTCTTGTCTGCCTTTTAGTCTGCCGTCTTGCCTGCCGTATTGCCTGCCGTATTGCCTGCCGTCTTGTCTGCCGTCTTAACGGCCATCTTTTCTGCCGTCTTGTCTGCCGTATTGCCTGCCGTCTTGTCTGCCGTCTTAACGGCCATCTTGTCTGCCGTCTTGTCTGCCGTCTTGTATGTCGTCTTGTCTGCCGACTTGTCTGCCGACTTGTCTGCCTTTTAGTCTGCCGTATTGCCTGCCGTCTTGTCTGCCGTCTTAACGGCCGTTTTTATGTCGTCTTATGTGCCGTCTTGTCTGCCATCTTGTCTGCCATCTTTTCTGCCGTCTTGCCTGCCGTATTGCCTGCCGTCTTGTCTGCCATCTTAACGGCCATCTTGTCTGCCGTCTTGTATGTCGTCTTGTCTGCCGCCTTATCTGCCGTCTTGTCTGCCATCTTGTCTGCCATCTTGTCTGCCATCTTGTCTGTCGTCTTGTATGTCGTCTTGGCTGCCGTCTGGTCTGCCGACTTGTCTGACGTCTTGTCTGCCGTCTTGTCTTCCGTCTTGTCTTCCGCATTGCCTGGCCTCTTGTCAGCCGTCTTGTCTGCCGTCTTGTCTGCCTTTTTGTCTGCCTTTTTGTCTGCCTTTTTGTCTGCTTTTTAGTCTGCCGTATTGCCTGCCGTCTTGTCTGCCGTCTTAACGGCCATCTTGTCTGCCGTCTTGTGTGCCGTCTTGTCTGCCGTCTTGTATGTCGTCTTGTCTGCCGTCTTGTCTGCCTTTTTGTCTGCCTTTTAGTCTGCCGTCTTGTATGCTGTCTTATCCGCCGTCTTGTTTACCGTCTTGTCTGCCGTCTTGTCTGCCGTCTTGTCTGCCGTCTTATCTGCCTTTTTGTCTGCCTTTTTGTCTGCCTTTTATTCTGCCGTTTTGTCTACCGTCTTGTCTGCTGTCTTGTCTGCCGTCTTGTCTGCCGTCTTTTATGTCGTCTTGTGTGCCGTCTTGTCTGCTATCTTGTCTGCCATCTTGTCTGCCGTCTTGTCTGCCGTATTGCCTACCGTCTTGTCTGCCGTCTTAACGGCCATCTTGTCTGCCGTCTTAACGGCCATCTTGTCTGCCGTCTTGCCTGCCGTCTTGTCTGCCATCTTGTCTGCCGTCTTGTCTGCCGTTCTGTCTGCCGTCATTTGTGCCGTAATGCCAATCGTCTTGCCTGTCCACTCATCTTGTCTGTTGTCTTGTTTGCCGTCTTGTCTGCCATCTTGTCTGCCGTCTTGTCTGCCGTCTTGTCTGCCATCTTGTCTGCCATCTTGTCTGCCATCTTGTCTTGTCTGCCATCTTGTCTGCCGTCTTGTCTGCTGTCTTGTCTTCCGCATTAGCTGCCGTTTTGTCTGCCGCATTGCCTGGCGTCTTGTCAGCCGTCTTGACTGCCGTCTTGTCTGCCGTCTTGTCTGCCGTGTTGTATGTCGTCTTGGCTGCCGTCTGGTCTGTCGTCTTGTCTGCCATCTTGTCTGCCATCTTGTCTGCCGTCTTCTATGTCGTCTTGTATGTCGTCTTGTCTGCCGCCTTGTCTGCCGTCTTGTCTGCCATCTTGTCTGCCATCTTGTCTGTCGTCTTGTATGTCGTCCTGGCAGCCGTCTGGTCTGTTGACTTGTCTGCCGCCTTGTCTGCCGTCTTGTCTGCCGTCTTGTCTGCCGTCTTGTCTGCCGCCTTGTCTGCCGTCTTGTCTGCCGTCTTGTCTGTCGTCTTGTATATCGTCTTGGCTGCCGACTGGTCTGCCGACTTGTCTGCCGCCATGTCTGCCGTCTTGTCTGTCGTCTTGTTTGCCGTCTTGGCTGCCGTCTGGTCTGCCGTCTTATCTGCCGTCTTGTCTGCCGTCTTGTCTGCCGTCTTATCTGCCTTTTTGTCTGCCTTTTTGTCTGCCTTTTTGTCTGCCTTTTATTCTGCCGTTTTGTCTACCGTCTTGTCTGCTGTCTTGACTGCCGTCTTGTCTGCCGTCTTTTATGTCGTCTTGTGTGCCGTCTTGTCTGCTATCTTGTCTGCCATCTTGTCTGCCGTCTTGTCTGCCGTATTGCCTACCGTCTTGTCTGCCGTCTTAACGGCCATCTTGTCTGCCGTCTTAACGGCCATCTTGTCTGCCGTCTTGTCAGCCGTCTTGACTGCCGTCTTGTCTGCCGTCTTGTCTGCCGTGTTGTATGTCGTCTTGGCTGCCGTCTGGTCTGTCGTCTTGTCTGCCATCTTGTCTGCCATCTTGTCTGCCGTCTTCTATGTCGTCTTGTATGTCGTCTTGTCTGCCGCCTTGTCTGCCGTCTTGTCTGCCATCTTGTCTGCCATCTTGTCTGTCGTCTTGTATGTCGTCCTGGCAGCCGTCTGGTCTGTTGACTTGTCTGCCGCCTTGTCTGCCGTCTTGTCTGCCTTTTTGTCTGCCTTTTAGTCTGCCGTCTTGTATTCTGTCTTATCCGCCGTCTTGTTTACCGTCTTGTCTGCCGTCTTGTCTGCCGTCTTGTCTGCCGTCTTATCTGCCTTTTTGTCTGCCTTTTTGTCTGCCTTTTATTCTGCCGTTTTGTCTACCGTCTTGTCTGCTGTCTTGTCTGCCGTCTTGTCTGCCGTCTTTTATGTCGTCTTGTGTGCCGTCTTGTCTGCTATCTTGTCTGCCATCTTGTCTGCCGTCTTGTCTGCCGTATTGCCTACCGTCTTGTCTGCCGTCTTAACGGCCATCTTGTCTGCCGTCTTAACGGCCATCTTGTCTGCCGTCTTGCCTGCCGTCTTGTCTGCCATCTTGTCTGCCGTCTTGTCTGCCGTTCTGTCTGCCGTCATTTGTGCCGTAATGCCAATCGTCTTGCCTGTACACTCATCTTGTCTGTTGTCTTGTTTGCCGTCTTGTCTGCCATCTTGTCTGCCGTCTTGTCTGCCGTCTTGTCTGCCATCTTGTCTGCCATCTTGTCTGCCATCTTGTCTTGTCTGCCATCTTGTCTGCCGTCTTGTCTGCTGTCTTGTCTTCCGCATTAGCTGCCGTTTTGTCTGCCGCATTGCCTGGCGTCTTGTCAGCCGTCTTGACTGCCGTCTTGTCTGCCGTCTTGTCTGCCGTGTTGTATGTCGTCTTGGCTGCCGTCTGGTCTGTCGTCTTGTCTGCCATCTTGTCTGCCATCTTGTCTGCCGTCTTCTATGTCGTCTTGTATGTCGTCTTGTCTGCCGCCTTGTCTGCCGTCTTGTCTGCCATCTTGTCTGCCATCTTGTCTGTCGTCTTGTATGTCGTCCTGGCAGCCGTCTGGTCTGTTGACTTGTCTGCCGCCTTGTCTGCCGTCTTGTCTGCCATTTTGTCTGCCGTCTTGTCTGCCGTGTTGTATGTCGTCTTGGCTGCCGTCTTGTCTGCCGACTTGTCTGCCGTCTTGTCTGCCGTCTTGTCTTCCGTCTTATCTTCCGCATTGCCTGGCGTCTTTTCTGCCGTCTTGTCTGCCGTCTTGTCTGCCGTCTTGTCTGCCGCCTTGTCTGCCGTCTTGTCTGCCGTCTTGTCTGTCGTCTTGTATATCGTCTTGGCTGCCGACTGGTCTGCCGACTTGTCTGCCGCCATGTCTGCCGTCTTGTCTGTCGTCTTGATTGTCGTCTTGGCTGCCGTCTGGTCTGCCGTCTTATCTGCCGTCTTGTGTGCCGTCTTGTCTGCCGTCTTGTCTGCCATCTTGTCTGCCGTCTTGTCTTCCGCATTGCCTGCCGTCTTGTCAGCCGTCCTGTCTGCCGTCTTATTAGCCGTCTTGTTTGTCGGCTTGCCTGAGGTCTTGGCTGCCGTGTTGTCTGCCGTCTTGTATGTCGTCATGTCTGCTGTCTTGTCTGCCGTCTTATCGGACGTTTTATCTGCCGTCTTCCCTGAGCTTTTGTCTGCCGTCTTCCCTGAGGTTTTGTCTGCCGTCTTGTCTGTCGTCTTGTCTGCCGTCTTGTCTGCCGTCTTGTCTGCCGTCTTGTCTGCCGTCTTGTCTGCCATCTTGTCTGCCGTCTTGTCTGCCGTGTTGTATGTCGTCTTGGCTGCCGTCTTGTCTGCCGACTTGTCTGCCGTCTTGTCTGTCGTCTTGTCTGCCGTCTTGTCTGCCGTCTTGTCTGCCGTCTTGTCTGCCGTCTTGTCTGCCGTCTTGTCTGCCATCTTGTCTGCCGTCTTGTCTGCCCTGTTGTATGTCGTCTTGGCTGCCGTCTTGTCTGCCGACTTGTCTGCCGCCTTGTCTGCCGTCTTGTCTGCTGTCTTGTCTGCCGTCTTGTCTGTCGTCCTGTATATCGTCTTGGCTGCCGACTGGTCTGCTGACTTGTCTACCGCCTTGTCTGCCGTCTTGTCTGTCGTCTCCTATGTCGTCTTGTATGTCGTCTTGTCTGCCGCCTTGTCTGCCGTCTTGTCTGCCATCTTGTCTGCCATCTTGTCTGTCGTCTTGTATGTCGTCCTGGCAGCCGTCTGGTCTGTTGACTTGTCTGCCGCCTTGTCTGCCGTCTTGTCTGCCATTTTGTCTGCCGTCTTGTCTGCCGTGTTGTATGTCGTCTTGGCTGCCGTCTTGTCTGCCGACTTGTCTGCCGTCTTTTCTGCCGTCTTGTCTTCCGTCTTATCTTCCGCATTGCCTGGCGTCTTTTCTGCCGTCTTGTCTGCCGTCTTGTCTGCCGTCTTGTCTGCCGCCTTGTCTGCCGTCTTGTCTGCCGTCTTGTCTGTCGTCTTGTATATCGTCTTGGCTGCCGACTGGTCTGCCGACTTGTCTGCCGCCATGTCTGCCGTCTTATCTGTCGTCTTGTTTGTCGTCTTGGCTGCTGTCTGGTCTGCCGTCTTAGCTGCCGTCTTGTGTGCCGTCTTGTCTGCCGTCTTGTCTGCCATCTTGTCTGCCGTCTTGTCTTCCGCATTGCCTGCCGTCTTGTCAGCCGTCCTGTCTGCCGTCTTATTAGCCGTCTTGTTTGTCGGCTTGCCTGAGGTCTTGTCTACCGTCTCGTCTTCCGTCTTGTCTTCCGTCTTGTTTGGCGTCTTGCCTGAGGTCTTGGCTGCCGTGTTGTCTGCCGTCTTGTATGTCGTCATGTCTGCTGTCTTGTCTGCCGTCTTATCGGACGTTTTATCTGCCGTCTTCCCTGAGGTTTTGTCTGCCGTCTTCCCTGAGGTTTTGTCTGCCGTCTTGTCTGTCGTCTTGTCTGCCGTCTTGTCTTACGTCTTGTCTGCCGTCTTGTCTGCCGTCTTGTCTGCCATCTTGTCTGCCGTCTTGTCTGCCGTCGTGTCTGCCGTCTTGTCTGCCGTCTTGTCTGCCGTCTTGTCTGCCGTCTTGTCTGCTGTCTTGTCTGCCGTCTTGTCTGCCGTCTTGTCTGCCTTTTTGTCTGCCGTCTTGTCTACCGTCTTGTCTGCTGTCTTGTCTGCCGTCTTGTCTGCCGTCTTTTATGTCGTCTTGTGTGCCGTCTTGTCTGCCATCTTGTCTGCCATCTTTTCTGCCGTCTTGTCTGCCGTATTGCCTGCCGTCTTGTCTGCCGTCTTAACGGCCATCTTGTCTGCCGTCTTGTATGTCGTCTTGTCTGCCGTATTGCCTGCCGTCTTGTCTGCCGTCTTAACGGCCATCTTGTCTGCCGTATTGCCTGCCGTCTTGTCTGCCGCCATGTCTGCCGTCTTGTCTGCCATCTTGTCTGCCATCTTGTCTGCCGTCTTGTGTGCCGTCTTGTCTGCTGTCTTGTCTGCCGTCTTGTCTGCCGTTCTGTCTGCCGTCTTTTCTGCCGTAATGCCTGCCGTCTTGTCTGCCGTCTTAACGGCCATCTTGTCTGCCGTATTGCCTGCCGTCTTGTCTGCCGCCATGTCTGCCGTCTTGTCTGCCATCTTGTCTGCCATCTTGTCTGCCGTCTTGTGTGCCGTCTTGTCTGCTGTCTTGTCTGCCGTCTTGTCTGCCGTTCTGTCTGCCGTCTTTTCTGCCGTAATGCCAATCGTCTTGCCTGTCCACTCATCTTGTCTGTTGTCTTGTTTGCCGTCTTGTCTGCCATCTTGTCTGCCGTCTTGTGTGCCGTCTTGTCTGCCGTCTTGTCTGCCATCTTGTCTGCCGTCTTGTCTGCCGTCTTGTCTGCCGTCTTGTCTGCCGTCTTGTCTGCCGTCTTGTCTGCCATCTTGTCTGCCATCTTGTTTGCCATCTTGTCTTGTCTGCCATCTTGTCTGCCGTCTTGTCTGCCGTCTTGTCTGCTGTCTTGTCTGCCGTCTTGTATGTCGCCTTGGCTGCCGTCTGGTCTGCCGACTTGTCTGCCGTCTTGTATGCCGTCTTGTTCGCCGTCTTGTCTGCCGTCTTGTCTACCGTCTTGTCTGCCGTCTTGTCTGCCGTCTTGTCTGCCGTCTTGTCTGCCATCTTGTCTGCCATCTTGTCTGTCATCTTGTATGTTGTCCTGGCAGCCGTCTGGTCTGCTGACTTGTCTGCCGCCTTGTCTGCCGTCTTGTGTGCCGTCTTTTCTGCCGCCTTGTCTGCCGTCTTGTTTGCCGTCTTGTCTGTCGTCTTGTTTGTCGTCTTGGCTGCCGTCTGGTATGCCGACTTGTCTGCCGCCATGTCTGCCGTCTTGTCTGCCGTCTTGTCTGCCGTCTTGTCTGCCGTCTTGTCTGCCGTCTTGTCTGCCGTCTTGTCTGCTGTCTTGTCTGACGTCTTGTCTGCCGTCTTGTCTGCCTTTTTGTCTGCCTTTTTGTCTGCCGTCTTGTCTTCCGGTCTGTCTGCCGTCTTGTCTGCCGTCTTTTATGTCGTCTTGTGTGCCGTCTTGTCTGCTGTCTTGTCTGCCGTCTTGTCTGCCGTCTTGTCTGCCTTTTTGTCTGCCTTTTCGTCTGCCTTTTTGTCTGCCGTCTTGTCTTCCGGTCTGTCTGCTGTCTTGTCTGCCGTCTTGTCTGCCGTCTTTTCTGTCGTCTTGTGTGCCGTCTTGTCTGCCATCTTGTCTGTCATCTTGTCTGCCGTCTTGTCTGCCGTCTTGTCTGCCGTCTTGTCTGCCGTCTTGTCTGCTGTCTTGTCTGCCGTCTTGTCTGCCGTCTTGTCTGCCTTTTTGTCTGCCTTTTTGTCTGCCTTTTTGTCTGCCGTCTTGTCTTCCGGTCTGTCTGCTGTCTTGTCTGCCGTCTTGTCTGCCGTGTTTTATGTCGTCTTGTGTGCCGTCTTGTCTGCCATCTTGTCTGCCATCTTTTCTGCCGTCTTGTCTGCCGTCTTGTCTGCCGTCTTTTCTGTCGTCGTGTGTGCCGTCTTGTCTGCCATCTCGTCTGCCATCTTGTCTGCCGTATTACCTGCCGTCTTGTCTGCCGTCTTAACTGCCACCTTGTCTGCTGTCTTGTCTGCCGTCTTGTCTGCCGTCTTCTCTGTCGCCTTGTGTGCCGTCTTGTCTGCCATCTTGTCTGCCATCTTGTGTTCCGCATTGCCTGCCGTCTTGTCAGCCGTCTTGTCTGCCGTCTTGTCTGCCGTGTTGTATGTCGTCTTGGCTGCCGTCTGGTCTGCCGACTTGTCTGCCGTCCTATCTGCCGTCTTGTCTGCCGTTTTGTCTGCCGTCTTGTATGCCGTCTTGTCCGCCGTCTTGTCCGCCGTCTTGTATACCGTCTTGTCTGCCGTCTTGTGTTCCGCATTGCCTGCCGTCTTGTCAGCCGTCTTGTCATCCGTCTTGTCTGCTGTCTTGTCTGCCGTCTTGTCTGCCGTCTTGTCTGCCGTCTTGTCTGTCGTCTTGTTTGTCGTCTTGGCTGCCGTCTGGTCTGCCGACTTGTCTGCCGTCTTGTCTGCCGTCTTGTCTGCCGTCTTGTCTGCCGTCTTGTCTGCCGTCTTGTCTGCCGTCTTGTCTGCCGTCTTGTCTGCCGTCTTGTCTGCCATCTTGTCTGCCGTCTTGTCTGCCGTCTTGTATGTCGTATTGTCTGCCGTGTTGTATGTCGTCTTGGCTGCCGTCTGGTCTGCCGACTTGTCTGCCGTCCTATCTGCCGTCTTGTCTGCCGTTTTGTCTGCTGTCTTGTATGTCATCTTGTCTGCCGTGTTGTATGTCGTCTTGGCTGCCGTCTCGTCTGCCGACTTGTCTGCCGTCCTATCTGCCGTCTTGACTGCCGTTTTGTCTGCCGTCCTATCTGCCGTCTTGTCTGCCATTTTGTCTGCCGTTTTGTCTGCCGTCTTGTCTGCCGTCTTGTCTGCCGTCTTGTCTGCCGTCTTGTCTGCCGTCTTGTCTGCCGTCTTGTCTGCCGTCTTGTCTGCCGTCTTGTCTGCCGTCTTGTCTGCCGTTCTGTCTGCCGCCTTTTCTGCCGTAATGCCAATCGTCTTGCCTGTCCACTCATCTTGTCTGTTGTCTGGTCTGCCGACTTGTCTGCCGTCTTGTCTGCCGTCTTGTCTTCCGTCTTGTCTTCCGCATTGCCTGGCGTCTTGTCAGCCGTCTTGTCTGCCGTCTTGTCTGCCTTTTTGTCTGCCTTTTTGTCTGCCTTTTTGTCTGCCTTTTTGTCTGCCTTTTAGTCTGCCGTCTTGTATGCTGTCTTGTCCGCCGTCTTGTTTACCGTCTTGTCTGCCGTCTTTTCTGCCGTCTTGTCTACTGTCTTGTCTGCCGCCTTGTCTGCCGTCTTGTTTGCTGTCTTGTCTGCCGTCTTGTCTGTCGTCTTGTATATCGTCTTGGCTGCCGACTGGTCTGCTGAATTCTCTACCGCCTTGTCTGCCGTCTTGTCTGTCGTCTTCTATGTCGTCTTGTATGTCGTCTTGTCTGCCGCCTTGTCTGCCGTCTTGTCTGCCATCTTGTCTGCCATCTTGTCTGTCGTCTTGTATGTCGTCCTGGCAGCCGTCTGGTCTGCTGACTTGTCTGCCGCCTTGTCTGCCGTTTTGTCTGCCGTCTTGTCTGCCATCTTGTCTGCCGTCTTCTCTGCCGTGTTGTATGTCGTCTTGGCTCGTCTGCCGACTTGTCTGCCATCTTGTCTGCCGTCTTGTCTTCCGTCTTATCTTCCGCATTGCCTGGCGTCTTTTCTGCCGTCTTGTCTGCCGTCTTGTCTGCCGCCTTGTCTGCCGTCTTGTGTGCTGTCTTCTCTTCCGCATTGCCTGCCGTCTTGTCTTCCGCATTGCCTGTCGTCTTGTCTTCCGCATGCCCGCCGTCTTGTCAGCCGTCTTGTCTGCCGCCTTATCTGCCGTGTGGTATTCCGTCTTGTCCGCCGTCTTGTCTACCGTCTTGTCTGCCGTCTTGTCTGCCGTCTTGTCTGCCGTCTTGTCTGCAGTCTTGTCTGCCGTCTGTCTTCCGCATTGCCTGGAGTCTTGTCAGCCGTCTTGTCTGCCGTCTTGTCTGCCGTCTTGTCAGCCGTCTTGTCTGCCGTGTTGTCTGTCGTCTTGGCTGCCGTCTGGTCTGCCGACTTGTCTGCCGTCTTGGCTGCCGACTGGTCTGCCGACTTGTCTGCCGCCATGTCTGCCGTCTTGTCTGTCGTCTTGTTTGTCGTCTTGTCTGCCGTCTTGTCTGCCGTCTTATCTGCCTTTTTGTCTGCCTTTTTGTCTGCCTTTTATTCTGCCGTTTTGTCTACCGTCTTGTCTGCTGTCTTGTCTGCCATCCTGTCTGCCATCTTGTCTGCCGTCTTGTGTGCCGTCTTGTCTGCTGTCTTGTCTGCCGTCTTGTCTGCCTTTTAGTCTGCCGTCTTGCCTGCCGTATTGCCTGCCGTCTTGTCTGCCGTCTTAACGGCCATCTTTTCTGCCGTCTTGTCTGCCGTATTGCCTGCCGTCTTGTCTGCCGTCTTAACGGCCATCTTGTCTGCCCTCTTGTCTGCCGTCTTGTATGTCGTCTTGTCTGCCGACTTGTCTGCCTTTTAGTCTGCCGTATTGCCTGCCGTCTTGTCTGCCGTCTTAACGGCCATCTTGTCTGCCGTATTGCCTGCCGTCTTGTATGCCGCCTTGTCTGCCGTCTTGTCTGCCGTCTTGTCTGCATTCTTGTCTGCCATCTTGTCTGACGTCTTGTCTGCCAGCTTGTCTGCCGTCTTGTCTGCCATCTTCCATCTTGTCTGCCGTCTTGTGTGCCGTCTTGTGTGCCGTCTTGTCTGCCTTTTAGTCTGCCGTCTTGTCTGCCGTCTTGTCTGCCATCTTGTCTGCCATCTTTTCTGCCGTCTTGTCTGCCGTATTGCCTGCCGTCTTGTCTGCCGTCTTAACGGCCATCTTTTCTGCCGTCTTGTCTGCCGTCTTGTATGTCGTCTCTTTGCCGGCTTGTCTGCCGTCTTGTCTGCCATCTTGTCTGCCATCTTGTCTGCCATCTTGTCTGCCGTCTTGTCTGCCTTTTTGTCTGCCGTCTTGTCTGCCGTATTGCCTGCCGTCTTGTCTGCCGTCTTAACGGCCATCTTTTCTGCCGTCTTGTCTGCCGTATTGCCTGCCGTCTTGTCTGCCATCTTAACGGCCATCTTGTCTGCCGTCTTGTATGTCATCTTGTCTGCCGCCTTGTCTGCCATCTTGTCTGCCATCTTGTCTGCCGTGTTGTGTGCCGTCTTGTCTGCTGTCTTGTCTGCCGTCTTGTCTGCCGTCTTGTCTGCCTTTTTGTCTGCCTTTTTGTCTGCCTTTTAGTCTGCCGTCTTGTCTGCCGTATTGCCTGTCCTCTTGTCTGCCGTCTTAACGGCCATCTTGTCTGCCGTCTTGTCTGCCGTCTTGTATGTCGTCTTGTCTGCCTTTTTGTCTGCCTTTTAGTCTGCCGTCTTGTCTGCCGTATTGCCTGTCGTCTTGTCTGCCGTCTTAACGGCCATCTTGTCTGCCGTATTGCCTGCCATCTTGTCTGCCGTCTTGTCTGCTGTCTTGTCTGCTGTCTTGTCTGCCGTCTTATCTGCCGTCTTGTCTGCCTTTTTGTCTGCCTTTTTGTCTGCCGTCTTGTCTACCGTCTTGTCTGCTGTCTTATCTGCCGTCTTGTCTGCCGTCTTTTATGTCGTCTTGTGTGCCGTCTTGTCTGCCATCTTGTCTGCCATCTTTTCTGCCGTCTTGTCTGCCGTATTGCCTGCCGTCTTGTCTGCCATCTTAACGGCCATCTTGTCTGCCGTCTTGTATGTCGTCTTGTCTGCCGCCTTGTCTGCCGTCTTGTCTGCCATCTTGTCTGCCATCTTGTCTGCCGTCTTGTGTGCCGTCTTGTCTGCTGTCTTGTCTGCCCTCTTGTCTGCCGTCTTGTCTGCCTTTTTGTATGTCGTCTTGTCTGCCGCCTTGTCTGCCGTCTTGTCTGCCATCTTGTCTGTCGTCTTAACGGCCATCTTGTCTGCCGTCTTGTCTGCTGTCTTGTCTGCCCTCTTGTCTGCCTTTTTGTCTGCCTTTTAGTCTGCCGTCTTGTGTGCCGTATTGCCTGCCGTCTTGTCTGCCGTCTTAACGGCCATCTTGTCTGCCGTATTGCATGCCGTCTTTTCTGCCGCCTTGTCTGCCGTCTTGTCTGCCATCTTGTCTGCCGTCTTTTTTATGTCGTCTTGTGTGCCGTCTTGTCTGCTGTCTTGTCTGCCGTCTTGTCTGCCGTCTTGTCTGCCGTCTTGTCTGCCGTCTTGTCTGCCGTCTTGTCTGTCGTCTTGTCTGTCGTCTTGTCTGCCGTCTTGTCTGCCGTCTTGTCTGCCGTCTTGTCTGCCATCTTGTCTGCCGTCTTGTCTGCCGTCTTGTCTGCCGTCTGGTCTGCCGTCTTGTCTGCCGTCTTGTCTACCGTCTTGTCTGCTGTCTTGTCTGCCGTCTTGTCTGCCGTCTTTTATGTCGTCTTGTGTGCCGTCTTGTCTGCCTTTTTGTCTGCCTTTTAGTCTGCCGTCTTGTCTGCCGTATTGCCTGCCGTCTTGTTTGCCGTCTTAACGGCCATCTTGTCTGCCTTTTTGTCTGCCTTTTAGTCTGCCGTCTTGTCTGCCGTATTGCCTGCCGTCTTGTCTGCCGTATTGCCTGCCCTCTTGTCTGCCGTCTTAACGGCCATCTTGTCTGCCGTCTTGTATGTCGTCTTGTCTGCCTTTTTGTCTGCCTTTTAGTCTGCCGTCTTGTCTGCCGTCTTAACGGCCATCTTGTCTGCATTTTTGTCTGCCTTTTAGTCTGCCGTCTTGTCTGCCGTATTGCCTGCCGTCTTGTCTGCCGTATTGCCTGCCCTCTTGTCTGCCGTCTTAACGGCCATCTTGTCTGCCGCCTTGTCTGCCGTCTTTTTTATGTCGTCTTGTCTGCCGTCTTGTCTGCCGTATTGCCTGCCGTCTTGTCTGCCGTATTGCCTGCCCTCTTGTCTGCCGTCTTAACGGCCATCTTGTCTGCCGTCTTGTATGTCGTCTTGTCTGCCTTTTTGTCTGCCTTTTAGTCTGCCGTCTTGTCTGCCGTCTTAACGGCCATCTTGTCTGCATTTTTGTCTGCCTTTTAGTCTGCCGTCTTGTCTGCCGTATTGCCTGCCGTCTTGTCTGCCGTATTGCCTGCCCTCTTGTCTGCCGCCTTGTCTGCCGTCTTGTCTGCCATCTTGTCTGCCGTCTTTTTTATGTCGTCTTGTGTGCCGTCTTGTCTGCTGTCTTGTCTGCCGTCTTGTCTGCCGTCTTGTCTGCCGTCTTGTCTGCCGTCTTGTCTGCCGTCTTGTCTGTCGTCTTGTCTGTCGTCTTGTCTGCCGTCTTGTCTGCCGTCTTGTCTGCCGTCTTGTCTGCCATCTTGTCTGCCGTCTTGTCTGCCGTCTTGTCTGCCGTCTGGTCTGCCGTCTTGTCTGCCGTCTTGTCTACCGTCTTGTCTGCTGTCTTGTCTGCCGTCTTGTCTGCCGTCTTTTATGTCGTCTTGTGTGCCGTCTTGTCTGCCTTTTTGTCTGCCTTTTAGTCTGCCGTCTTGTCTGCCGTATTGCCTGCCGTCTTGTTTGCCGTCTTAACGGCCATCTTGTCTGCCTTTTTGTCTGCCTTTTAGTCTGCCGTCTTGTCTGCCGTATTGCCTGCCGTCTTGTCTGCCGTATTGCCTGCCCTCTTGTCTGCCGTCTTAACGGCCATCTTGTCTGCCGTCTTGTATGTCGTCTTGTCTGCCTTTTTGTCTGCCTTTTAGTCTGCCGTCTTGTCTGCCGTCTTAACGGCCATCTTGTCTGCATTTTTGTCTGCCTTTTAGTCTGCCGTCTTGTCTGCCGTATTGCCTGCCGTCTTGTCTGCCGTATTGCCTGCCCTCTTGTCTGCCGTCTTAACGGCCATCTTGTCTGCCCTCTTGTCTGCCGTCTTGTATGTCGTCTTGTCTGCCGACTTGTCTGCCTTTTAGTCTGCCGTATTGCCTGCCGTCTTGTCTGCCGTCTTAACGGCCATCTTGTCTGCCGTATTGCCTGCCGTCTTGTATGCCGCCTTGTCTGCCGTCTTGTCTGCCGTCTTGTCTGCATTCTTGTCTGCCATCTTGTCTGACGTCTTGTCTGCCAGCTTGTCTGCCGTCTTGTCTGCCATCTTCCATCTTGTCTGCCGTCTTGTGTGCCGTCTTGTGTGCCGTCTTGTCTGCCTTTTAGTCTGCCGTCTTGTCTGCCGTCTTGTCTGCCATCTTGTCTGCCATCTTTTCTGCCGTCTTGTCTGCCGTATTGCCTGCCGTCTTGTCTGCCGTCTTAACGGCCATCTTTTCTGCCGTCTTGTCTGCCGTCTTGTATGTCGTCTCTTTGCCGGCTTGTCTGCCGTCTTGTCTGCCATCTTGTCTGCCATCTTGTCTGCCATCTTGTCTGCCGTCTTGTCTGCCTTTTTGTCTGCCGTCTTGTCTGCCGTATTGCCTGCCGTCTTGTCTGCCGTCTTAACGGCCATCTTTTCTGCCGTCTTGTCTGCCGTATTGCCTGCCGTCTTGTCTGCCATCTTAACGGCCATCTTGTCTGCCGTCTTGTATGTCATCTTGTCTGCCGCCTTGTCTGCCATCTTGTCTGCCATCTTGTCTGCCGTGTTGTGTGCCGTCTTGTCTGCTGTCTTGTCTGCCGTCTTGTCTGCCGTCTTGTCTGCCTTTTTGTCTGCCTTTTTGTCTGCCTTTTAGTCTGCCGTCTTGTCTGCCGTATTGCCTGTCCTCTTGTCTGCCGTCTTAACGGCCATCTTGTCTGCCGTCTTGTCTGCCGTCTTGTATGTCGTCTTGTCTGCCTTTTTGTCTGCCTTTTAGTCTGCCGTCTTGTCTGCCGTATTGCCTGTCGTCTTGTCTGCCGTCTTAACGGCCATCTTGTCTGCCGTATTGCCTGCCATCTTGTCTGCCGTCTTGTCTGCTGTCTTGTCTGCTGTCTTGTCTGCCGTCTTATCTGCCGTCTTGTCTGCCTTTTTGTCTGCCTTTTTGTCTGCCGTCTTGTCTACCGTCTTGTCTGCTGTCTTATCTGCCGTCTTGTCTGCCGTCTTTTATGTCGTCTTGTGTGCCGTCTTGTCTGCCATCTTGTCTGCCATCTTTTCTGCCGTCTTGTCTGCCGTATTGCCTGCCGTCTTGTCTGCCATCTTAACGGCCATCTTGTCTGCCGTCTTGTATGTCGTCTTGTCTGCCGCCTTGTCTGCCGTCTTGTCTGCCATCTTGTCTGCCATCTTGTCTGCCGTCTTGTGTGCCGTCTTGTCTGCTGTCTTGTCTGCCCTCTTGTCTGCCGTCTTGTCTGCCTTTTTGTATGTCGTCTTGTCTGCCGCCTTGTCTGCCGTCTTGTCTGCCATCTTGTCTGTCGTCTTAACGGCCATCTTGTCTGCCGTCTTGTCTGCTGTCTTGTCTGCCCTCTTGTCTGCCTTTTTGTCTGCCTTTTAGTCTGCCGTCTTGTGTGCCGTATTGCCTGCCGTCTTGTCTGCCGTCTTAACGGCCATCTTGTCTGCCGTATTGCATGCCGTCTTTTCTGCCGCCTTGTCTGCCGTCTTGTCTGCCATCTTGTCTGCCGTCTTTTTTATGTCGTCTTGTGTGCCGTCTTGTCTGCTGTCTTGTCTGCCGTCTTGTCTGCCGTCTTGTCTGCCGTCTTGTCTGCCGTCTTGTCTGCCGTCTTGTCTGTCGTCTTGTCTGTCGTCTTGTCTGCCGTCTTGTCTGCCGTCTTGTCTGCCGTCTTGTCTGCCATCTTGTCTGCCGTCTTGTCTGCCGTCTTGTCTGCCGTCTGGTCTGCCGTCTTGTCTGCCGTCTTGTCTACCGTCTTGTCTGCTGTCTTGTCTGCCGTCTTGTCTGCCGTCTTTTATGTCGTCTTGTGTGCCGTCTTGTCTGCCTTTTTGTCTGCCTTTTAGTCTGCCGTCTTGTCTGCCGTATTGCCTGCCGTCTTGTTTGCCGTCTTAACGGCCATCTTGTCTGCCTTTTTGTCTGCCTTTTAGTCTGCCGTCTTGTCTGCCGTATTGCCTGCCGTCTTGTCTGCCGTATTGCCTGCCCTCTTGTCTGCCGTCTTAACGGCCATCTTGTCTGCCGTCTTGTATGTCGTCTTGTCTGCCTTTTTGTCTGCCTTTTAGTCTGCCGTCTTGTCTGCCGTCTTAACGGCCATCTTGTCTGCATTTTTGTCTGCCTTTTAGTCTGCCGTCTTGTCTGCCGTATTGCCTGCCGTCTTGTCTGCCGTATTGCCTGCCCTCTTGTCTGCCGTCTTAACGGCCATCTTGTCTGCCGCCTTGTCTGCCGTCTTGTCTGCATTCTTGTCTGCCATCTTGTCTGCCGTCTTCTCTGCCAGCTTGTCTGCCGTCTTGTCTGCCATCTTGTCTGCCATCTTGTCTGCCGTCTTGTGTGCCGTCTTGACTGCCTTTTAGTCTGCCGTCTTGTCTGCCATCTTGTATGTCATCTTGTCTGCCGCCTTGTCTGCCGTCTTGTCTGCCATCTTGTCTGCCATCTTGTCTGCCGTCTTGTGTGCCGTCTTGTCTGCTGTCTTGTCTGCCGTCTTGTCTGCCGTCTTGTCTGCCTTTTTGTCTGCCTTTTAGACTGCCGTCTTGTCTGCCGTATTGCCTGCCGTCTTGTCTGCCGTCTTAACGGCCATCTTTTCTGCCGTCTTGTCTGCCGTCTTGTATGTCGTCTCTTCTGCCGCCTTGTCTGCCGTCTTGTCTGCCATTTTGTCTGCCATCTTGTCTGCCGTCTTGTCTGGCTTTTTGTCTGCCTTTTAGACTGCCGTCTTGTCTGCCGTATTGCCTGCCGTCTTGTCTGCCGTCTTAACGGCCATCTTTTCTGCCGTCTTGTCTGCCGTATTGCCTGCCGTCTTGTCTGCCGTCTTAACGGCCATCTTGTCTGCCTTTTTGTCTGCCTTTTAGTCTGCCGTCTTGTCTGCCGTATTGCCTGCCGTCTTGTCTGCCGTATTGCCTGCCCTCTTGTCTGCCGTCTTAACGGCCATCTTGTCTGCCGTCTTGTCTGCCGTCTTGTCTGCCGTCTTGTCTGCCGTCTTGTCTGCCGTCTTGTCTGCCGTCTTGTCTGCCGTCTTGTCTGCCGTATTGCCTGCCGTCTTGTCTGCCGTCTTGTGTGCCGTCTTGTCTGCTGTCTTGTCTGCCGTCTTGTCTGCCGTCTTGTCTGCCTTTTTGTCTGCCTTTTAGACTGCCGTCTTGTCTGCCGTATTGCCTGCCGTCTTGTCTGCCGTCTTAACGGCCATCTTTTCTGCCGTCTTGTCTGCCGTCTTGTATGTCGTCTCTTCTGCCGCCTTGTCTGCCCTCTTGTCTGCCATCTTGTCTGCCTTTTAGTCTGCCGTCTTGTCTGGCTTTTTGTCTGCCTTTTAGACTGCCTTTTAGACTGCCGTCTTGTCTGCCGTCTTAACGGCCATCTTTTCTGCCGTCTTGTCTGCCGTATTGCCTGCCGTCTTGTCTGCTGTCTTAACGGCCATCTTGTCTGCCGTCTTGTATGTCATCTTGTCTGCCGCCTTGTCTGCCGTCTTGTCTGCCATCTTGTCTGCCGTCTTGTGTGCCGTCTTGTCTGCTGTCTTGTCTGCCGTCTTGTCTGCCGTCTTGTCTGCCTTTTTGTCTGCCTTTTAGTCTGCCGTCTTGTCTGCCGTTTTGCCTGCCGTCTTGTCTGCCGTCTTAACGGCCATCTTGTCTGCCGCCTTGTCTACCATCTTGTCTGCCATCTTGTCTGCCGTCTTGTCTGCCAGCTTGTCTGCATTCTTGTCTGCCATCTTGTCTTCTGTCTTGTCTGCCAGCTTGTCTGCCGTCTTGTCTGCCATCTTGTCTGCCATCTTGTCTGCCGTCTTGTGTGCCGTCTTGACTGCCTTTTAGTCTGCCGTCTTGTCTGCCATCTTGTATGTGATCTTGTCTGCCGCCTTGTCTGCCGTCTTGTCTGCCATCTTGTCTGCCGTCTTGTGTGCCGTCTTGTCTGCTGTCTTGTCTGCCGTCTTGTCTGCCGTCTTGTCTGCCTTTTTGTCTGCCTTTTAGACTGCCGTCTTGTCTGCCGTATTGCCTGCCGTCTTGTCTGCCGTCTTAACGGCCATCTTTTCTGCCGTCTTGTCTGCCGTCTTGTATGTCGTCTCTTCTGCCGCCTTGTCTGCCCTCTTGTCTGCCATCTTGTCTGCCATCTTGTCTGCCGTCTTGTCTGGCTTTTTGTCTGCCTTTTAGACTGCCTTTTAGACTGCCGTCTTGTCTGCCGTCTTAACGGCCATCTTTTCTGCCGTCTTGTCTGCCGTATTGCCTGCCGTCTTGTCTGCTGTCTTAACGGCCATCTTGTCTGCCGTCTTGTATGTCATCTTGTCTGCCGCCTTGTCTGCCGTCTTGTCTGCCATCTTGTCTGCCGTCTTGTGTGCCGTCTTGTCTGCTGTCTTGTCTGCCGTCTTGTCTGCCGTCTTGTCTGCCTTTTTGTCTGCCTTTTAGTCTGCCGTCTTGTCTGCCGTTTCGCCTGCCGTCTTGTCTGCCGTCTTAACGGCCATCTTGTCTGCCGCCTTGTCTACCATCTTGTCTGCCATCTTGTCTGCCGTCTTGTCTGCCAGCTTGTCTGCCGTCTTGTCTGCCATCTTGTCTGCCATCTTGTCTGCCGTCTTGTGTACCGTCTTGTCTTCTGTCTTGTCTGCCGTCTTGTCTGCCGTCTTGTCTGCCTTTTTGTCTGCCTTTTTGTCTGCCTTTTAGTCTGCCGTATTGCCTGCCGTCTTGTCTGCCGTCTTAACGGCCATCTTGTCTGCCGTCTTGTCTGCCGTCTTGTATGTCGTCTTGTCTGCCGTCTTGTCTGCCTTTTGTCTGCCTTTTTGTCTGCCTTTTAGTCTGCCGTATTGCCTGCCGTCTTGTCTGCCGTCTTAACGGCCGTCTTGCATGTCGTCTTGTCTGCCGCCTTGTCTGCCGTCTTGTCTGCCATCTTGTCTGCCATCTTGTCTGCCGTCTTGTGTGCCGTCTTGTCTACTAACTTGTCTGCCGTCTTGTCTGCCTTTTTGTCTGCCTTTTTGTCTGCCTTTTAGTCTGCCGTCTTGTCTGCCGTATTGCCTGCCGTCTTGTCTGCCGTCTTAACGACCATCTTGTCTGCCGTATTGCCTGCCGTCTTGTCTGCCGTATTGCCTGCCGTCTTAACGGCCATCTTGTCTGCCGTCTTGTATGTCGTATTGTCTGCCGTGTTGTATGTCGTCTTGGCTGCCGTCTGGTCTGCCGACTTGTCTGCCGTCCTATCTGCCGTCTTGTCTGCCGTTTTGTCTGCTGTCTTGTATGTCATCTTGTCTGCCGTGTTGTATGTCGTCTTGGCTGCCGTCTGGTCTGCCGACTTGTCTGCCGTCCTATCTGCCGTCTTGACTGCCGTTTTGTCTGCCGTCCTATCTGCCGTCTTGTCTGCCGTTTTGTCTGCCGTTTTGTCTGCCGTCTTGTCTGCCGTCTTGTCTGCCGTCTTGTCTGCCGTCTTGTCTGCCGTCTTGTCTGCCGTCTTGTCTGCCGTCTTGTCTGCCGTCTTGTCTGCCGTCTTGTCTGCCGCCTTTTCTGCCGTAATGCCAATCGTCTTGCCTGTCCACTCATCTTGTCTGTTGTCTGGTCTGCCGACTTGTCTGCCGTCTTGTCTGCCGTCTTGTCTGCCGTCTTGTCTTCCGTCTTGTCTTCCGCATTGCCTGGCGTCTTGTCAGCCGTCTTGTCTGCCTTCTTGTCTGCCTTTTTGTCTGCCTTTTTGTCTGCCTTTTTGTCTGCCTTTTTGTCTGCCTTTTAGTCTGCCGTCTTGTATGCTGTCTTGTCCGCCGTCTTGTTTACCGTCTTGTCTGCCGTCTTTTCTGCCGTCTTGTCTACTGTCTTGTCTGCCGCCTTGTCTGCCGTCTTGTTTGCTGTCTTGTCTGCCGTCTTGTCTGTCGTCTTGTATATCGTCTTGGCTGCCGACTGGTCTGCTGACTTCTCTACCGCCTTGTCTGCCGTCTTGTCTGTCGTCTTCTATGTCGTCTTGTATGTCGTCTTGTCTGCCGCCTTGTCTGCCGTCTTGTCTGCCATCTTGTCTGCCATCTTGTCTGTCGTCTTGTATGTCGTCCTGGCAGCCGTCTGGTCTGCTGACTTGTCTGCCGCCTTGTCTGCCGTCTTGTCTGCCGTCTTGTCTGCCATCTTGTCTGCCGTCTTGTCTGCCGTGTTGTATGTCGTCTTGGCTCGTCTGCCGACTTGTCTGCCGTCTTGTCTGCCGTCTTGTCTTCCGTGTTATCTTCCGCATTGCCTGGCGTCTTTTCTGCCGTCTTGTCTGCCGTCTTGTCTGCCGCCTTGTCTGCCGCCTTGTGTGCTGTCTTCTCTTCCGCATTCCCTGCCGTCTTGTCTTCCGCATTGCCTGTCGTCTTGTCTTCCGCATGCCCGCCGTCTTGTCAGCCGTCTTGTCTGCCGCCTTATCTGCCGTGTGGTATTCCGTCTTGTCCGCCGTCTTGTCTACCGTCTTGTCTGCCGTCTTGTCTGCCGTCTTGTCTGCCGTCTTGTCTGCAGTCTTGTCTGCCGTCTGTCTTCCGCATTGCCTGGAGTCTTGTCAGCCGTCTTGTCTGCCGTCTTGTCTGCCGTCTTGTCTGCCGTCTTGTCAGCCGTCTTGTCTGCCGTCTTGTCTGCCGTGTTGTCTGTCGTCTTGGCTGCCGTCTGGTCTGCCGACTTGTCTGCCGTCTTGGCTGCCGACTGGTCTGCCGACTTGTCTGCCGCCATGTCTGCCGTCTTGTCTGTCGTCTTGTTTGTCGTCTTGTCTGCCGTCTTGTCTGCCGTCTTATCTGCCTTTTTGTCTGCCTTTTTGTCTGCCTTTTATTCTGCCGTTTTGTCTACCGTCTTGTCTGCTGTCTTGTCTGCCATCCTGTCTGCCATCTTGTCTGCCGTCTTGTGTGCCGTCTTGTCTGCTGTCTTGTCTGCCGTCTTGTCTGCCTTTTAGTCTGCCGTCTTGCCTGCCGTATTGCCTGCCGTCTTGTCTGCCGTCTTAACGGCCATCTTTTCTGCCGTCTTGTCTGCCGTATTGCCTGCCGTCTTGTCTGCCGTCTTAACGGCCATCTTGTCTGCCGTCTTGTCTGCCGTCTTGTATGTCGTCTTGTCTGCCGACTTGTCTGCCTTTTAGTCTGCCGTATTGCCTGCCGTCTTGTCTGCCGTCTTAACGGCCGTTTTTATGTCGTCTTGTGTGCCGTCTTGTCTGCCATCTTGTCTGCCATCTTTTCTGCCGTCTTGCCTGCCGTATTGCCTGCCGTCTTGTCTGCCATCTTAACGGCCATCTTGTCTGCCGTCTTGTATGTCGTCTTGTCTGCCGCCTTATCTGCCGTCTTGTCTGCCATCTTGTCTGCCGTTCTGTCTGCCGTCATTTGTGCCGTAATGCCAATCGTCTTGCCTGTCCACTCATCTTGTCTGTTGTCTTGTTTGCCGTCTTGTCTGCCATCTTGTCTGCCGTCTTCTCTACCGTCTTGTCTGCCATCTTGTCTTCCATCTTGTCTGCCATCTTGTCTTGTCTGCCATCTTGTCTGCCGTCTTGTCTGCCGTCTTGTCTGCTGTCTTGTCTTCCGCATTAGCTGCCGTTTTGTCTTCCGCATTGCCTGGCGTCTTGTCAGCCGTCTTGACTGCCGTCTTGTCTGCCGTCTTGTCTGCCGTGTTGTATGTCGTCTTGGCTGCCGTCTGGTCTGCCGTCTTGTCTGCCATCTTGTCTGCCATCTTGTCTGCCGTCTTTTCTGCCGTCTTGTCTACTGTCTTGTCTGCCGCCTTGTCTGCCGTCTTGTCTGCTGTCTTGTCTGCCGTCTTGTCTGTCGTCTTGTATATCGTCTTGGCTGCCGACTGGTCTGCTGACTTGTCTACCGCCTTGTCTGCCGTCTTGTCTGTCGTCTTCTATGTCGTCTTGTATGTCGTCTTGTCTGCCGCCTTGTCTGCCGTCTTGTCTGCCATCTTGTCTGCCATCTTGTCTGTCGTCTTGTATGTCGTCCTGGCAGCCGTCTGGTCTGCTGACTTGTCTGCCGCCTTGTCTGCCGCCTTGTCTGCCGCCTTGTCTGCCGTCTTGTCTGCCGTCTTGTCTGCCATCTTGTCTGCCGTCTTGTCTGCCGTGTTGTATGTCGTCTTGGCTGCCGTCTTGTCTGCCGACTTGTCTGCCGTCTTGTCTGCCGTCTTGTCTGCCGTCTTGTCTGCCGTCTTGTCTTCCGTCTTATCTTCCGCATTGCCTGGCGTCTTTTCTGCCGTCTTGTCTGCCGTCTTGTCTGCCGTCTTGTCTGTCGTCTTGTATATCGTCTTGGCTGCCGACTGGTCTGCCGACTTGTCTGCCGCCATGTCTGCCGTCTTGTCTGTCGTCTTGTTTGTCGTCTTGTCTGCCGTCTTGTCTGCCGTCTTGTCTGCCGTCTTATCTGCCTTTTTGTCTGCCTTTTATTCTGCCGTTTTGTCTACCGTCTTGTCTGCTGTCTTGTCTGCCGTCTTGTCTGCCGTCTTTTATGTCGTCTTGTGTGCCGTCTTGTCTGCTATCTTGTCTGCCGTCTTGTCTGCCATCTTGTCTGCCGTCTTGTCTGCCGTTCTGTCTGCCGTCATTTGTGCCGTAATGCCAATCGTCTTGCCTGTCCACTCATCTTGTCTGTTGTCTTGTTTGCCGTCTTGTCTGCCATCTTGTCTGCCGTCTTGTCTGCCGTCTTGTCTGCCATCTTGTCTGCCATCTTGTCTGCCATCTTGTCTTGTCTGCCATCTTGTCTGCCGTCTTGTCTGCTGTCTTGTCTTCCGCATTAGCTGCCGTTTTGTCTGCCGCATTGCCTGGCGTCTTGTCAGCCGTCTTGACTGCCGTCTTGTCTGCCGTCTTGTCTGCCGTGTTGTATGTCGTCTTGGCTGCCGTCTGGTCTGTCGTCTTGTCTGCCATCTTGTCTGCCATCTTGTCTGCCGTCTTTTCTGCCGTCTTGTCTACTGTCTTGTCAGCCGCCTTGTCTGCCGTCTTGTCTGCTGTCTTGTCTGCCGTCTTGTCTGTCGTCCTGTATATCGTCTTGGCTGCCGACTGGTCTGCTGACTTGTCTACCGCCTTGTCTGCCGTCTTGTCTGTCGTCTTCTATGTCGTCTTGTATGTCGTCTTGTCTGCCGCCTTGTCTGCCGTCTTGTCTGCCATCTTGTCTGCCATCTTGTCTGTCGTCTTGTATGTCGTCCTGGCAGCCGTCTGGTCTGTTGACTTGTCTGCCGCCTTGTCTGCCGTCTTGTCTGCCGTCTTGTCTGCCATTTTGTCTGCCGTCTTGTCTGCCGTGTTGTATGTCGTCTTGGCTGCCGTCTTGTCTGCCGACTTGTCTGCCGTCTTGTCTGCCGTCTTGTCTTCCGTCTTATCTTCCGCATTGCCTGGCGTCTTTTCTGCCGTCTTGTCTGCCGTCTTGTCTGCCGTCTTGTCTGCCGTCTTGTCTGCCGCCTTGTCTGCCGTCTTGTCTGCCGTCTTGTCTGTCGTCTTGTATATCGTCTTGGCTGCCGACTGGTCTGCCGACTTGTCTGCCGCCATGTCTGCCGTCTGGTCTGCCGTCTTATCTGCCGTCTTGTGTGCCGTCTTGTCTGCCGTCTTGTCTGCCATCTTGTCTGCCGTCTTGTCTTCCGCATTGCCTGCCGTCTTGTCAGCCGTCCTGTCTGCCGTCTTATTAGCCGTCTTGTTTGTCGGCTTGCCTGAGGTCTTGTCTACCGTCTCGTCTTCCGTCTTGTCTTACGTCTTGTTTGGCGTCTTGCCTGAGGTCTTGGCTGCCGTGTTGTCTGCCGTCTTGTATGTCGTCATGTCTGCTGTCTTGTCTGCCGTCTTATCGGACGTTTTATCTGCCGTCTTCCCTGAGGTTTTGTCTGCCGTCTTCCCTGAGGTTTTGTCTGCCGTCTTGTCTGTCGTCTTGTCTGCCGTCTTGTCTGCCGTCTTGTCTGCCGTCTTGTCTGCCGTCTTGTCTGCCATCTTGTCTGCCGTCTTGTCTGCCGTCTTGTCTGCCGTCTTGTCTGCCGTCTTGTCTGCCGTCTTGTCTGCCGTCTTGTCTGCTGTCTTGTCTGCCGTCTTGTCTGCCGTCTTGTCTGCCTTTTTGTCTGCCGTCTTGTCTACCGTCTTGTCTGCTGTCTTGTCTGCCGTCTTGTCTGCCGTCTTTTATGTCGTCTTGTGTGCCGTCTTGTCTGCCATCTTGTCTGCCATCTTTTCTGCCGTCTTGTCTGCCGTATTGCCTGCCGTCTTGTCTGCCGTCTTAACGGCCATCTTGTCTGCCGTCTTGTATGTCGTCTTCTCTGCCGTATTGCCTGCCGTCTTGTCTGCCGTCTTAACGGCCATCTTGTCTGCCGTATTGCCTGCCGTCTTGTCTGCCGCCATGTCTGCCGTCTTGTCTGCCATCTTGTCTGCCATCTTGTCTGCCGTCTTGTGTGCCGTCTTGTCTGCTGTCTTGTCTGCCGTCTTGTCTGCCGTTCTGTCTGCCGTCTTTTCTGCCGTAATGCCAATCGTCTTGCCTGTCCACTCATCTTGTCTGTTGTCTTGTTTGCCGTCTTGTCTGCCATCTTGTCTGCCGTCTTGTGTGCCGTCTTGTCTGCCGTCTTGTCTGCCATCTTGTCTGCCGTCTTGTCTGCCGTCTTCTCTGCCGTCTTGTCTGCCGTCTTGTCTGCCGTCTTGTCTGCCATCTTGTCTGCCATCTTGTTTGCCATCTTGTCTTGTCTGCCATCTTGTCTGCCGTCTTGTCTGCCGTCTTGTCTGCTGTCTTGTCTGCCGTCTTGTATGTCGCCTTGGCTGCCGTCTGGTCTGCCGACTTGTCTGCCGTCTTGTATGCCGTCTTGTTCGCCGTCTTGTCTGCCGTCTTGTCTACCGTCTTGTCTGCCGTCTTGTCTGCCGTCTTGTCTGCCGTCTTGTCTGCCGTCTTGTCTGCCATCTTGTCTGCCGTCTTGTCTGCCGTCTTGTCTGCCATCTTGTCTGCCATCTTGTCTGTCATCTTGTATGTTGTCCTGGCAGCCGTCTGGTCTGCTGACTTGTCTGCCGCCTTGTCTGCCGTCTTGTGTGCCGTCTTTTCTGCCGCCTTGTCTGCCGTCTTGTCTGCCGTCTTGTCTGTCGTCTTGTTTGTCGTCTTGGCTGCCGTCTGGTATGCCGACTTGTCTGCCGCCATGTCTGCCGTCTTGTCTGTCGTCTTGTTTGTCGTCTTGGCTGCCGTCTGGTCTGCCGTCTTATCTGCCGTCTTGTATGCCGTCTTGTCTGCCGTCTTGTCTGCCATCTTGTCTGCCGTCTTGTCTTCCGCATTGCCTGCCGTCTTGTCAGCCGTCCTGTTTGCCGTCTTATCTGCCGTCTTGTTTGTCGGCTTGCCTGAGGTCTTGTCTGCCGTCTTGTCTTCCGTCTTGTTTGCCGTCTTGTCTGCCGTCTTGTCTGCTTTTTTGTCTGCCTTTTAGTCTGCCGTCTTGTCTACCGTCTTGTCTGCTGTCTTGTCTGCCGTCTTATCGGCCGTCTTATCTGCCGTCTTCCCTGAGGTTTTGTCTGCCGTCTTCCCTGAGGTTTTGTCTGCCGTCTTGTCTGCCGTCTTGTCTGCCGTCTTGTCTGCCGTCTTGTCTGCCATCTTGTCTGCCGTCTTGTCTGCCGTCTTGTCTGCCGTCTTGTCTGCCGTCTTGTCTGCCATCTTGTCTGTCGTCTTGTATGTTGTCCTGGCAGCCGTCTGGTCTGCCGTCTTGTCTGCCGTCTTGTCTGCCATCTTGTCTGCCGTCTTGTCTGCCATCTTGTCTGCCATCTTGTCTGTAGTCTTGTATGTTGTCCTGGCAGCCGTCTGGTCTGCTGACTTGTCTGCCGTCTTGTCTGCCGTCTTGTCTGCCATCTTGTCTGCCGTCTTTTCTGCCGCCTTGTCTGCCGTCTTGTCTGCCATCTTGTCTTGTCTGCCGTCTTGTCTGCCGTCTTGTCTGCCGTCTTGTCTGCCGTCGTGTCTCCCGTCTTGTCTGCTGTCTTGTCTGCCGTCTTGTATGTCGCCTTGGCTGCCGTCTGGTCTGCCGACTTGTCTGCCGTCTTGTATGCCGTCTTGTTCGCCGTCTTGTCTGCCGTCTTGTCTACCGTCTTGTCTGCCATCTTGTCTGCCATCTTGTCTGTAGTCTTGTATGTTGTCCTGGCAGCCGTCTGGTCTGCTGACTTGTCTGCCGCCTTGTCTGCCGTCTTGTCTGCCGTCTTGTCTGCCATCTTGTCTGCCGTCTTTTCTGCCGCCTTGTCTGCCGTCTTGTCTGCCGTCTTGTCTGTCGTCTTGTTTGTCGTCTTGGCTGCCGTCTGGTCTGCCGACTTGTCTGCCGCGATGTCTGCCGTCTTGTCTGTCGTCTTGTTTGTCGGCTTGCCTGAGGTCTTGTCTGCCGTCTTGTCTTCCGTCTTGTCTTCCGTCTTGTCTTCCGTCTTGTTTGCCGTCTTGCCTGAGGTCTTGGCTGCCGTGTTGTCTGCCGTGTTGTGTGCCGTCTTGTATGTCGTCATGTCTGCTGTCTTGTCTGCCGTCTTATCGGCCGTCTTATCTGCCGTCTTCCCTGAGGTTTTGTCTGCCGTCTTCCCTGAGGTTTTGTCTGCCGTCTTGTCTGCCGTCTTGTCTGCCGTCTTGTCTTCCATCTTGTCTGCCGTCTTGTCTGCCGTCTTGTCTGCCGTCTTGTCTGCCGTCTTGTCTGCCGTCTTGTCTGCCGTCTTGTCTGCCGTCTTGTCTGCCGTCTTGTCTGCCGTCTTGTCTGCCGTCTTGTCTTCCGCATTGCCTGCCGTCTTGTCAGCCGTCCTGTCTGCCGTCTTATCTGCCGTCTTGTTTGTCGGCTTGCCTGAGGTCTTGTCTGCCGTCTTGTCTTCCGTCTTGTCTTCCGTCTTGTCTTCCGTCTTGTTTGCCGTCTTGCCTGAGGTCTTGGCTGCCGTGTTGTCTGCCGTGTTGTGTGCCGTCTTGTATGTCGTCATGTCTGCTGTCTTGTCTGCCGTCTTATCGGCCGTCTTATCTGCCGTCTTCCCTGAGGTTTTGTCTGCCGTCTTCCCTGAGGTTTTGTCTGCCGTCTTGTCTGCCGTCTTGTCTGCCGTCTTGTCTTCCATCTTGTCTGCCGTCTTGTCTGCCGTCTTGTCTGCCGTCTTGTCTGCCGTCTTGTCTGCCGTCTTGTCTGCCGTCTTGTCTGCCGTCTTGTCTGCCGTCTTGTCTGCCGTCTTGTCTGCCGTCTTGTCTGCCGTCTTGTCTGCCGTCTTGTCTGCTGTCTTGTCTGACGTCTTGTCTGCCGTCTTGTCTGACTTTTTGTCTGCCTTTTTGTCTGCCGTCTTGTCTTCCGGTCTGTCTGCCGTCTTGTCTGCCGTCTTTTATGTCGTCTTGTGTGCCGTCTTGTCTGCTGTCTTGTCTGCCGTCTTGTCTGCCGTCTTGTCTGCCTTTTTGTCTGCCTTTTTGTCTGCCTTTTTGTCTGCCGTCTTGTCTTCCGGTCTGTCTGCTGTCTTGTCTGCCGTCTTGTCTGCCGTCTTTTCTGTCGTCTTGTGTGCCGTCTTGTCTGCCATCTTGTCTGTCATCTTGTCTGCCGTCTTGTCTGCCGTCTTGTCTGCCGTCTTGTCTGCCGTCTTGTCTGCTGTCTTGTCTGCCGTCTTGTCTGCCGTCTTGTCTGCCTTTTTGTCTGCCTTTTTGTCTGCCTTTTTGTCTGCCGTCTTGTCTTCCGGTCTGTCTGCTGTCTTGTCTGCCGTCTTGTCTGCCGTGTTTTATGTCGTCTTGTGTGCCGTCTTGTCTGCCATCTTGTCTGCCATCTTTTCTGCCGTCTTGTCTGCCGTCTTGTCTGCTTTTTTGTCTGCCCTTTAGTCTGCCGTCTTGTCTACCGTCTTGTCTGCTGTCTTGTCTGTCGTCTTGTCTGCCGTCTTTTCTGTCGTCGTGTGTGCCGTCTTGTCTGCCATCTCGTCTGCCATCTTGTCTGCCGTATTACCTGCCGTCTTGTCTGCCATCTTAACTGCCACCTTGTCTGCTGTCTTGTCTGCCGTCTTGTCTGCCGTCTTCTCTGTCGCCTTGTGTGCCGTCTTGTCTGCCATCTTGTCTGCCATCTTGTGTTCCGCATTGCCTGCCGTCCTGTCAGCCGTCTTGTCTGCCGTCTTGTCTGCCGTGTTGTATGTCGTCTTGGCTGCCGTCTGGTCTGCCGACTTGTCTGCCGTCCTATCTGCCGTCTTGTCTGCCGTTTTGTCTGCCGTCTTGTATGCCGTCTTGTATGCCGTCTTGTCCGCCGTCTTGTCCGCCGTCTTGTATACCGTCTTGTCTGCCGTCTTGTGTTCCGCATTGCCTGCCGTCTTGTCAGCCGTCTTGTCATCCGTCTTGTCTGCTGTCTTGTCTGCCGTCTTGTCTGCCGTCTTGTCTGCCGTCTTGTCTGTCGTCTTGTTTGTCGTCTTGGCTGCCGTCTGGTCTGCCGACTTGTCTGCCGCCATGTCTGCCGTCTTGTCTGTCGTCTTGTTTGTCGTCTTGGCTGCCGTCTGGTCTGCCGTCTTATCTGCCGTCTTGTATGCCGTCTTGTCTGCCGTCTTGTCTGCCATCTTGTCTGCCGTCTTGTCTTCCGCATTGCCTGCCGTCTTGTCAGCCGTCCTGTCTGCCGTCTTATCTGCCGTCTTGTTTGTCGGCTTGCCTGAGGTCTTGTCTGCCGTCTTGTCTTCCGTCTTGTTTGCCGTCTTGCCTGAGGTCTTGGCTGCCGTGTTGTCTGCCGTGTTGTGTGCCGTCTTGTATGTCGTCATGTCTGCTGTCTTGTCTGCCGTCTTATCGGCCGTCTTATCTGCCGTCTTCCCTGAGGTTTTGTCTGCCGTCTTCCCTGAGGTTTTGTCTGCCGTCTTGTCTGCCGTCTTGTCTGCCGTCTTGTCTTCCATCTTGTCTGCCGTCTTGTCTGCCGTCTTGTCTGCCGTCTTGTCTGCCGTCTTGTCTGCCGTCTTGTCTGCCGTCTTGTCTGCCGTCTTGTCTGCCGTCTTGTCTGCCGTCTTGTCTGCCGTCTTGTCTGCCGTCTTGTCTGCCGTCTTGTCTGCCGTCTTGTCTGCCGTCTTGTCTGCTGTCTTGTCTGACGTCTTGTCTGCCGTCTTGTCTGACTTTTTGTCTGCCTTTTTGTCTGCCGTCTTGTCTTCCGGTCTGTCTGCCGTCTTGTCTGCCGTCTTTTATGTCGTCTTGTGTGCCGTCTTGTCTGCTGTCTTGTCTGCCGTCTTGTCTGCCGTCTTGTCTGCCTTTTTGTCTGCCTTTTTGTCTGCCTTTTTGTCTGCCGTCTTGTCTTCCGGTCTGTCTGCTGTCTTGTCTGCCGTCTTGTCTGCCGTCTTTTCTGTCGTCTTGTGTGCCGTCTTGTCTGCCATCTTGTCTGTCATCTTGTCTGCCGTCTTGTCTGCCGTCTTGTCTGCCGTCTTGTCTGCCGTCTTGTCTGCTGTCTTGTCTGCCGTCTTGTCTGCCGTCTTGTCTGCCTTTTTGTCTGCCTTTTTGTCTGCCGTCTTGTCTTCCGGTCTGTCTGCTGTCTTGTCTGCCGTCTTGTCTGCCGTGTTTTATGTCGTCTTGTGTGCCGTCTTGTCTGCCATCTTGTCTGCCATCTTTTCTGCCGTCTTGTCTGCCGTCTTGTCTGCTTTTTTGTCTGCCCTTTAGTCTGCCGTCTTGTCTACCGTCTTGTCTGCTGTCTTGTCTGTCGTCTTGTCTGCCGTCTTTTCTGTCGTCGTGTGTGCCGTCTTGTCTGCCATCTCGTCTGCCATCTTGTCTGCCGTATTACCTGCCGTCTTGTCTGCCATCTTAACTGCCACCTTGTCTGCTGTCTTGTCTGCCGTCTTGTCTGCCGTCTTCTCTGTCGCCTTGTGTGCCGTCTTGTCTGCCATCTTGTCTGCCATCTTGTGTTCCGCATTGCCTGCCGTCCTGTCAGCCGTCTTGTCTGCCGTCTTGTCTGCCGTGTTGTATGTCGTCTTGGCTGCCGTCTGGTCTGCCGACTTGTCTGCCGTCCTATCTGCCGTCTTGTCTGCCGTTTTGTCTGCCGTCTTGTCTGTCGTCTTGTTTGTCGTCTTGGCTGCCGTCTGGTCTGCCGACTTGTCTGCCGCCATGTCTGCCGTCTTGTCTGTCGTCTTGTTTGTCGTCTTGGCTGCCGTCTGGTCTGCCGTCTTATCTGCCGTCTTGTATGCCGTCTTGTCTGCCGTCTTGTCTGCCATCTTGTCTGCCGTCTTGTCTTCCGCATTGCCTGCCGTCTTGTCAGCCGTCCTGTCTGCCGTCTTATCTGCCGTCTTGTTTGTCGGCTTGCCTGAGGTCTTGTCTGCCGTCTTGTCTTCCGTCTTGTTTGCCGTCTTGCCTGAGGTCTTGGCTGCCGTGTTGTCTGCCGTGTTGTGTGCCGTCTTGTATGTCGTCATGTCTGCTGTCTTGTCTGCCGTCTTATCGGCCGTCTTATCTGCCGTCTTCCCTGAGGTTTTGTCTGCCGTCTTCCCTGAGGTTTTGTCTGCCGTCTTGTCTGCTGTCTTGTCTGCCGTCTTGTCTGCCGTCTTGTCTGCCGTCTTGTCTGCCGTCTTGTCTGCCATCTTGTCTGCCGTCTTGTCTTCCGTCTTGTCTGCCGTCTTGTCTGTCGTCTTGTCTGCCATCTTGTCTGTCGTCTTGTATGTTGTCCTGGCAGCCGTCTGGTCTGCCGTCTTGTCTGCCGTCTTGTCTGCCGTCTTGTCTGCCGTCTTGTCTGCCATCTTGTCTGCCATCTTGTCTGCCATCTTGTCTGTAGTCTTGTATGTTGTCCTGGCAGCCGTCTGGTCTGCTGACTTGTCTGCCGTCTTGTCTGCCATCTTGTCTGCCGTCTTTTCTGCCGCCTTGTCTGCCGTCTTGTCTGCCATCTTGTCTTGTCTGCCATCTTGTCTGCCGTCTTGTCTGCCGTCGTGTCTGCCGTCTTGTCTGCTGTCTTGTCTGCCGTCTTGTATGTCGCCTTGGCTGCCTTCTGGTCTGCCGACTTGTCTGCCGTCTTGTATGCCGTCTTGTTCGCCGTCTTGTCTGCCGTCTTGTCTACCGTCTTTTCTGCCGTCTTGTCTGCCGTCTTGTCTGCCGTCTTGTCTGCCGTCTTGTCTGCCATCTTGTCTGCCGTCTTGTCTGCCGTCTTGTCTGCCATCTTGTCTGCCATCTTGTCTGTCGTCTTGTATGTTGTCCTGGCAGCCGTCTGGTCTGCTGACTTGTCTGCCGCCTTGTCTGCCGTCTTGTCTGCCGTCTTGTCTGCCGTCTTGTCTGCTGTCTTGTCTGCCGTCTTGTCTGCCGTCTTGTCTGCCTTTTTGTCTGCCTTTTTGTCTGCCGTCTTTTCTTCCGGTCTGTCTGCTGTCTTGTCTGCCGTCTTGTCTGCCGTCTTTTATGTCGTCTTGTGTGCCGTCTTGTCTGCCATCTTGTCTGCCATCTTTTCTGCCGTCTTGTCTGCCGTCTTGTCTGCTTTTTTGTCTGCCCTTTAGTCTGCCGTCTTGTCTACCGTCTTGTCTGCTGTCTTGTCTGCCGTCTTGTCTGCCGTCTTTTCTGTCGTCGTGTGTGCCGTCTTGTCTGCCATCTCGTCTGCCATCTTGTCTGCCGTATTACCTGCCGTCTTGTCTGCCGTCTTAACGGCCACCTTGTCTGCTGTCTTGTCTGCCGTCTTGTCTGCCGTCTTCTCTGTCGCCTTGTGTGCCGTCTTGTCTGCCATCTTGTCTGCCATCTTGTGTTCCGCATTGCCTGCCGTCTTGTCAGCCGTCTTGTCTGCCGTCTTGTCTGCCGTGTTGTATGTCGTCTTGGCTGCCGTCTGGTCTGCCGACTTGTCTGCCGTCCTATCTGCCGTCCTATGTGCCGTCTTGTCTGCCGTTTTGTCTGCCGTCTTGTATGCCTTCTTGTCCGCCGTCTTGTCCGCCGTCTTGTATACCGTCTTGTCTGCCGTCTTGTGTTCCGCATTGCCTGCCGTCTTGTCAGCCGTCTTGTCTGCCGTCTTGTATGCCGTCTTGTCCGCCGTCTTGTCAACCGTCTTGTCTGCCGTCTTGTCTGCCGTCTTGTCTGCCGTCTTGTCTGCCGTCTTGTCTGCCGTCTTGTCTGCCGTCTTATCTGCCATCTTGTCTGCCGTCTTAACGGCCATCTTCTGTCGTCTTGTCTGCCATGTTGTCTGCCGTCTTGTGTGCCGTCTTGTCTGCCATCTTGTCTGCCGTCTTGTGTGCCGTCTTGTCTGCTGTCTTGTCTGCCGTCTTGTCTGTCGTCTTGTGTGCCGTCTTGTCTGCCGTCTTTTCTGTCGTCTTGTGTGCCGTCTTGTCTGCCGTATTGCCTGCCGTCTTGTCTGCCGTCTTAACGGCAGTCTTGTCTGCCGTCTTGTATGTCGTCTTGTCTGCCGCCTTGTCTGCCGTCTTGTCTGCCATCTTGTCTGCCATCTTGTCTGCCGTCTTGTGTGCCGTCTTGTCTGCTGTCTTGTCTGCCGTCTTGTCTGTCGTCTTGTGTGCCGTCTTGTCTGCCATCTTGTCTGCCATCTTGTCTGCCATCTTGTCTGCCGTCTTGTCTGCCGTCTTGTCTGCCGTCTTGTCTGCCGTCTTGTCTGCTGTCTTGTCTGCCGTCTTGTCTGCCGTCTTGTCTGCCGTCTTGTCTGCCGTCTTGTCTGCCGTCTTGTCTGCCTTTTTGTCTGCCGTCTTGTCTTCCGGTCTGTCTGCTGTCTTGTCTGCCGTCTTTTCTGCCGTCTTTTATGTCGTCTTGTGTGCCGTCTTGTCTGCCATCTTGTCTGCCATCTTTTCTGACGTCTTGTCTGCCGTATTGCCTGCCGTCTTGTCTGCCGTCTTAACGGCAGTCTTGTCTGCCGTCTTTTCTGTCGTCTTGTGTGCCGTCTTGTCTGCCATCTTTTCTGCCATCTTGTCTGCCGTCTTGTCTGCCGTCTTGTCTGCCGTCTTGTCTGCCGTCTTGTCTGCTGTCTTGTCTGCCGTCTAGTCTGCCGTCTTGTATGCCTTTTTGTCTGCCTTTTTGTCTGCCGTCTTGTCTTCCGGTCTGTCTGCTGTCTTGTCTGCCGTCTTGTCTGCCGTCTTTTATGTTGTCTTGTGTGCCGTCTTGTCTGCCATCTTGTCTGCCATCTTTTCTGACGTCTTGCCTGCCGTCTTGTCTGCCGTCTTTTCTGCCGTCTTGTGTGCCGTCTTGTCTGCCGTCTTGTCTGCCGTCTTGTCTGCCGTCTTGTCTGCTGTCTTGTCTGCCGTCTTGTCTGCCGTCTTGTCTGCCTTTTTGTCTGCCTTTTTGTCTGCCTTTTTGTCTGCCGTCTTGTCTTCCGGTCTGTCTGCTGTCTTGTCTGCCGTCTTGTCTGCCGTCTTTTATGTCGTCTTGTGTGCCGTCTTGTCTGCCATCTTGTCTGCCATCTTTTCTGCCGTCTTGTCTGCCGTCTTGTCTGCTTTTTTGTCTGCCCTTTAGTCTGCCGTCTTGTCTGCTGTCTTGTCTGCCGTCTTGTCTGCCGTCTTTTCTGTCGTCGTGTGTGCCGTCTTGTCTGCCATCTCGTCTGCCATCTTGTCTGCCGTATTACCTGCCGTCTTGTCTGCCGTCTTAACGGCCATCTTGTCTGCTGTCTTGTCTGCCGTCTTGTCTGCCGTCTTCTCTGTCGTCTTCCGCATTGCCTGCCGTCTTGTCAGCCGTCTTGTCTGCCGTGTTGTTGTAACGAACTTCGGTTAGCCGAGATAATCTCAGCGGATGTCCAGGGTTCGAATTACAAGACCTGAGGTTCTATGGTACAAGGATTCGTTTATTTGAACTTGTTTCGCTTATTTTCGTATTTACAATATATTGATATTTAAAACTAACAATGCGTGTTTTACTGCTAAGTACTGGTAATATTAATAGTAATAGTAATGATGTAGTGTCTTCGTGGTCGTTCGGGCTCCGCTGGTGGGCGTACGCGCAACAGACGCAGCGGAGTTTGGTCGTTAGTTGTTAACAGCGACTTATTGAAGGGCTTTCGCACGCAAATCAATAAGTTTCGATGCTGATCGCTGATGGGCTTACGCACAACAGATGCAGCGATGCGAAGTATAATTGTCTAAGCACTTTATTGAAGGGCTTACGCACGCAAATCAATAAATGTTGGTACTGATCGCTGATGGGCTTACGCACAACAGATGCAGCGATGCGAAGTATAATTGTCAAAGACACTTTATTGAAGGGCTTACGCACACAAATCAATAAACGTTGGTGCTGATCGCTGATGGGCTTACGCACAACAGATGCAGCGATGCGAAGTATAATTGTCACAGACACTTTATTGAAGGGCTTACGCACACAAGTCAATAAATGTTGGTGCTGATCGCTGATGGGCTTACGCACAACAGATGCAGCGATGCGAAGTATATTCGTTAAAGTCACTTTATTGAAGGGCTTACGCACGCAAGTCAATAAGTGATGATGTGTACTGTAGGTCTTCCCTGTGACTGTCTTTTATGCGAATTCTCTGCTCACTATTCACTGTTCACTGTTTTGAAGTATACTCTGGTTCTCTGCTGGGATTTAACTCTGCACTTCACGAAGTCTTGGCTCGAACTCAACTGAATCCCTGTTGCTTGGTTGTTCGCTCTTTTATAGATCACTTTTCCTTGCTTCCGTTATTCATTTTCCGCTATGATCTGGCGTTGTCTCGTTTGTTCGAAAACAAGTTCCCGTTCTCCGCTATGTTCGATTATTTAGTTCGTCAACACGTTTATGTTGTTCCTGTCTTCCGTGTTTTCGTGTGACCTTGTATGCTCTCGTGTTGTTCACCTTTTCTGTTTCTTCTGCTTTGACCTTGTTTCGTGTCACTCAACTTCGCGCTCACCGTTGCTTGTTTGCTTCGAACGTTTATTTCTTTTGTTAGTCCGTTATGTTAATTGTTATCGAACTATTATTAATTTCTGTTAGTAACTTATACAGAGTGATTATACAGAGTGATCAACTATTAGTTATTCCTGTTAATAATTTATCCCAATTCGTTTAATATATATACATCTTTATACTTTTCGTTGTTAAACTCACTCAGCGTTGTGTGATAATTTCCCTGCTGCGGGAAATAATCATCACACTCCCTCCTTTCCTCGGTGAGGTTGCGAGATACGGTTACTCGGTTGCTACTTTTTGTTGTTGTGGTGGTTATTTTGTGCTGGTGTGTTTTGGTGTTGTTGTTGTCTTCATATGACCTGTTGTTGTCTTCATTTGCGTTGTTGTTGTCTCACTCTCATTGATCGTAATTGTTCCGAACTCCATATTCTTCTATAATTTCCCCACTATATATATTTGCACTTCACTTGTTCTTTAACCACTTTTCAGACTCCACTGATCACTTCTAAGCATAAACTTAAAGTGATTTTCCCGCGTCGTTAACATGACCTTAAAACCTACTTCTTTGTTTCGTCCGCTTTGTACATAACTTCAAATTTCCCGTAACTATGTGTTTAGTTTTAATTCTCTAATTACTCACTTTTGTTACTCTTGCAAACCGGTAGTCGTGGTTCAATTATGTGTTCATTGCGTTTGATTGCAATTTTTGTGTACATGTTATTTCTTCGGCTTTTGTTTTCCTTTGCGCTCACATGTATTTTCGGTCGATGACAGTTATGTAGTCGTTTTCAAGTTCACGTTTCTGACTTCTATGTATATATTCTCGTTGATGCTCTATGTACTTGATTTTCAAGTTCAAGTTCGACGATGCTTTATGTGTTTCGTTTCAAGTGCAAGTGCGTTGACTTTGGCTTCGTTTGTTTCTCGATCGCTCGTGTTTGTTGTTGCTGATGTTGCTCTTGTTTTCCTTTTACTTTCTGTAGTCCACTTTTATGTATTTGTTATTCCTAGACTATGTATTATTTCTTATATATCTTCAAGTAATTGTTTCTTTAATATTCAAAAGACGATAATTCATGACGTTATATTGCTTCTTATCTTATTGCCTTAATATTAATTTTTATTGATATTACTATGATTTCGTATTTAATATTTATTAAATAGCAATTGTTCTTATATATTTCATATTAATTCCGATTTCGATTTCATTATTAATTTTCCTTGTATAATATAGTTTAAATTTTTTTTGTATTTTTTTTTTTTAATTCTTAGCCTTCTCGGGGTTTCAGGTGATTCGTGCATTGTCCGTGCTCAATCATCATCCTAAAAGTGATAATTGTCGCCATAACTCGTGTACCATACACTTGGAATGATCGATCCTTCCAGTCGTCTTTGGTGTAACCCCACTCGTTTTCCAATATTTGTTGTGACATTCTGTTGTATTATTTCTTCGTGTGTTTGTTTTCATTTATGTTGTAAAATTTATTTCAGTTGTAATGTTTAGTTTTAGTTTGGTAAAGAATTAACTTTAAAGAATTATAATGTGGATTTATAACAAGTGAAATGCAACATAACGTGGAACGTAGCATTCGCATCGTTGTTGAATGTCCGACTTCAGCTTCGGAAACTTGGTAAGTAACTTTTATGTTTACTCTTAGTTTCATTGTTTTCTTGTTTTAGGTTTTCAAGGGATAATGTATTCGATGCGTTCCTCGTTGATCGATGCCACTGTCTTCTTGAACATCGGATGACTTCAGGTGAGTTGTTGTGTTCTTGGGTATAGTATGTACTTCAATACTTTTATTATATTGTTTATTAACGTTTCACGTCTTTCAGACTTCGCTGCTCCTTGTCTTGCCGCATTGTAGGTTCGGTTCGGTGTAGTCGTGCTTCACGTCGTCGAACGACGTCGTCGTCGTTCAAACAAATTTCTTGTGTTTTTTTTCTTTTTCCGCTCGCGACTCGTGTTGTTGGCGTGTTCGTTTAATTTAGTGCAAATCTGCTTCGTCTCGTCGTTCTTGACCTCGGTATTTTGCATCCCTTGTGCTGGATTAATTTGTCTTACAATTGTTTTTAGAACTCTGGTTATTTATTCGGTTATCCGGATTACTGTCTTCACGTCGCGTAGTTACATTTGCTTCGAGTGTTTGCTGATGGAACTCCTTAAGTTCGCTTACGTGCGGTGTGCGAGTTCGGGTTTCTCCGTCTTTTCTAACTTTCACTATTACTGGTGATATAAAGTCAACCACGTAATAAGGACCTTCAAACCGTGGTGCCAATTTCGCCGCGAAATTGTCCACTGCTTTAGACAGGGGATGTTGTTTCACCAGCACTGCTTGGCCAACTGAGGGTTTCCACTGACGGCGTCGCAAGTCGTAGTGTCGTGTTTGTTGTTGCGCTGATTGTTGCATGTTTCTGCGGGCTACTTGATACGCTTCCATGAGTTTCGTTGCTCTCCCTTGCGCGTCGTTGCTTTCGTGCCCCGTCCCATTCGTGACTCCGTCATATAGTGTCTTCGGTAGTCGCAGTTCTCTTCCTTGTATAAGGAAAGCTGGGCTATACCCCGTACTTTCTGATACACTGCTATTGATGGCTAAAAATACCTCTGGCAACATCTCGTCCCAGGCTTTGTGGTGACTTCCTGCGAGTTGCGCGATCATTGTTTTTAAAGTTCTATTAATGCGTTCCGTCGGGTTTTCTTGTGGTGTATACGGTGCTGTGAATTGGTGCCTGATGCCCATTTCCGCCAGAAAGTTGCGGAAACTTCGACTCGTAAATTGTGCTCCGTTGTCAGAGATCAGAACTTTAGGTACACCAAAGCGCGCCAGAATCCGTTCTCGAAAGGCTTTCTTTAAGTTCTCCGTTGAGGCTTTGCGTAGGGGTACCATTTCGGTCCACTTGGAGAACTTATCGAAGAACACCAACAACATACAATTTCCATGTTTCGACCGTGGAAGCGGTCCCACGAAATCGGTGCATAGTGTTTCCCACGGACTTTTCTCGATTTTCGACAGCATATGTCCCGCCGGTTTGCGTTGACTCGGTTTATATTGTTGGCATAGTTTACACCCTCGGACATATCGTTTGATATCCCTGAACATTCCAGGCCAGTAATACTTAGCGGCAATTCTTGCAGATGTCTTTCGTATACCGCCGTGTGCGGCACATGGGTTATCGTGGTTTTCCTGTAATACTTGTGCTCGTTGGTTCGTTGCGACGCATAACTTCCAGGGTATGTATTCCTCGTCGTCTAAAGTGTTCGCAATATGGCGGTAGAGTTGACCATCCTGTATGATGTAGTCGTTGAACTTCTGCGGGTTTTCTTTGACGTCTTTGATCCTTTTGTCCAACCATGGACACGTGCCTCTATCTGCTTTACCGTCCACTGCGCTGATTCTCCCTGCGGTTTCTTCTGGTTGACGCGATAAAGCGTCGGCAACAACATTTAACTTTCCTCTGCGATATTTTATGTCAAATCTGTACTGCTGCAATTCGAGTGCCCATCTGGCAATTCGTCCTGACGGATTCTCGATCGAGTTCAACCACTTGAGAGACAGGTGGTCTGTGACTACGTTGAAATGGTATCCTTCGAGGTATGACCGCATTTTCCTGATTCCCCAGATAATTGCTAGGCATTCCTTCTCTGTTGCAGAATAATTGCGTTCCGCTGGATTCAGTCGTCGACTTGCATATGCGATCACTCGCTCGTTCCCGTCGAATTCCTGTGTGAGCACCGCTCCTAAACCAAAGTTGCTTGCGTCTGTCTGTAGCGTGAATTCTTGCGCGAAGTCTGGACAAGCCAGCACCGGCGCTTCTGTCAGCTTGGACTTGAGGGTATTGAATGCCTCCGCTTGTGGCGCATCCCACTTCCAGTGTTTTCCCTTCTTCAGCATTGACGTCAGAGGTTGCACTATGTCGGCGAAGCCTGGTACGAATCGACGATACCACGATGCTATGCCGAGATACCGGCGTAGTTCTCGAACATTCGTTGGCGGCTTGAGTTGCTGAATCGCAGAAACTTTGTCCGGGTCCGTGTGAATCCCTTGCTCGCTGACCATGTGTCCTAAGTATTTCACTTCCCGTTTAAAGAAATCGCACTTGTCAACGTTAAGCCTGAGATTTGCCTGACGTAGTCGACGGAAAACTTCTTTTAAATTCTTGATGTGCTCTGCCAACGTGGACCCCGTGACTATTATGTCGTCCAAATAAGCGAATGCGTACGGCTCTAAATCTGCCCCGATGACTTGGTCTAGTGCTCTCTGGAAAGTTGCTGGGGCCGAATGTAACCCAAAGGGCATTACTCGCCAATGAAACAAGCCCCTGCCGGGTACGGTAAAAGCCGTGTACTGCTTGCTGTTCTCATCCATGGGAATCTGCCAGTATCCATTCTTCAAATCTAGACTGCTTATGTATTTTGCGTCTCGCATCCGGTCTAGAATATGTTGAATTCGTGGAATTGGATATGCGTCCGGAACAGACTTTGCATTCAACTGGCGATAATCGATGCATAGTCGCCATTTTCCCGTTTTCTTCTTCACTAACACTATGGGCGCACTGAATGGACTATGGGACGGTTCAATGCACCCGTTCTCCAGTAACGCGTTGATTTCTTCATTAATCACCTCTTGCATGGCTGGATTTCGTGGAAAGTAACGTTGTTTGATTGGTCTCTCGTCTCGCATGATGATCTTGTGACTCGTAATGTGACTTGGACCCCCGATGTCTTCGAATTTCTTCAGCTCTGCTTGTAGAATTTTTGTTGCCTCCTCCATGGTAACTTCACGACTCTCTTGTATGGTTGTTTACCTCGTGCATGATGTTGGTACCTGATGTTCTGTCAGCTTCAGTGTCTGGCCACCACATTTAATGGTAGTACCGGTGGAGCATAAAAAGTCCATACCCAAGATGATGTCATCGACGACTTCTGGTAAAACCAGCATTGACATTTCAAAAGTCTCCTTCTCTAAGCTAATCTGTATTGTAACTTCGCCCACGCAGATTTTCCGTGAGTTGTCGGCTAGTGTGATCGTGGTTGCTTTTGGTGTGACATTATTATCTCTTCTAACTTTCTCCGCCAGGCGTCTGCTGATGAAGCTCCTCGTCGCTCCGGTGTCTATTGTCGCGTCGTATTGCTCGCCGTTCACTTGTACTCTCGCGTAAATCCGGCCCCTTTCGACGCACAGACTTCTGGCCTCTACTGTTCGCGAGTCGCCGGCCTCGGGATTTCCGTCTCCACTCGCCGTTGACGTGGTCCCAAGCCGTTTCCCGCTCGCTGTCGGCAGCAATCTACGGTGCGAACTCCTCGACGTCCGCACTCCCAACAGAACAAAACCTGTCTGTTACGGCAACCCTGGGCCCGATGCCCTTCCAGACCGCAGTTTCGGCAAGCTGTCCTAGGGTCGATTTGGCGTTCTGGCAGTGCCTTGCGAGCATTTCCTTGTAATGGTCGGCCAACATAATCATTCTCTTGCTGAGGACTGAGAATTTTATTATCCGGGAACTTCCACTGTGGACACACCAAGCTCATGGGTGGGCCTCCACTCGCGAGACACTCGAGGTCTGCAGCCAGCGTTAACAGTTCTTGTAGACTGTTGAAATCCATCCGTCTAATATAGAACTGGAATTCTCTTCTGCTGTTCCTGTAGATTCGTTCTAATTTTTGACTCTCGGTATAATCTGCGTATCTCATCATATTTTGTAGACGAATAACATAATTTTTAAACTCTTCTCCTTCTAGGTGATGTGATTTCCGGATCTTATCCTCCAGACTCTCAAAATAACGGGCCGGCAAGAAGAAATTGTGGAAGTCTGTTTTAAAGGCTTCCCAGTGCTGCCACTTTGCATTGTTGTTACGGAACCATAACAGTGCCCTTCCTTTCAGCAACTCTGGCATTGTCCTTGGTAGCATGTCAATATCCAGGCCAAACGTCTCTGCCAGTTCTTCGATGCGCTCTGTGAATAGGAGTGGATCCTTCTCGCCGTCGTATCTTTTTGACCACTTCCGCACGATGTCGATGACCATCGCGTAATGTGGAACCGGTACCTGCTGCGCCACTGATATACTTCTTGGAGTCAAGCTTGAGGAAGTCATGACGGTGACTTCTGGGTCCTCCACGCTGTTCCTCATATTCGCTGTCTTCTTCTCGGACCCAGCGCCAGTTTTACGTCGGTGCTTCTCTTCGAGTGCGTTGAGCTCTTCATTTACAGCGGCCTCGTGGACTCCATTTATGATCCAAGCGCTGAATCGTCTTCGTTTTTCCTTACTGGAGCCTGCAGTGGATACGCCATACGTCTCCATGACTTTCACCAGTTCGTCGTTGGAGAGCTCGTGTACCCAACTGACACGAACCATCCTTCGGCCTTCGATGTGTGTATTATGTAAGCGTATGACTTTGTAAACTTAAGTCCCTGTTCGGGCGCCACTTGTAACGAACTTCGGTTAGCCGAGATAATCTCAGCGGATGTCCAGGGTTCGAATTACAAGACCTGAGGTTCTATGGTACAAGGATTCGTTTATTTGAACTTGTTTCGCTTATTTTCGTATTTACAATATATTGATATTTAAAACTAACAATGCGTGTTTTACTGCTAAGTACTGGTAATATTAATAGTAATAGTAATGATGTAGTGTCTTCGTGGTCGTTCGGGCTCCGCTGGTGGGCGTACGCGCAACAGACGCAGCGGAGTTTGGTCGTTAGTTGTTAACAGCGACTTATTGAAGGGCTTTCGCACGCAAATCAATAACTTTCGATGCTGATCGCTGATGGGCTTACGCACAACAGATGCAGCGATGCGAAGTATAATTGTCTAAGCACTTTATTGAAGGGCTTACGCACGCAAATCAATAAATGTTGGTACTGATCGCTGATGGGCTTACGCACAACAGATGCAGCGATGCGAAGTATAATTGTCAAAGACACTTTATTGAAGGGCTTACGCACACAAATCAATAAACGTTGGTGCTGATCGCTGATGGGCTTACGCACAACAGATGCAGCGATGCGAAGTATAATTGTCACAGACACTTTATTGAAGGGCTTACGCACACAAGTCAATAAATGTTGGTGCTGATCGCTGATGGGCTTACGTACAACAGATGCAGCGATGCGAAGTATATTCGTTAAAGTCACTTTATTGAAGGGCTTACGCACGCAAGTCAATAAGTGATGATGTGTACTGTAGGTCTTCCCTGTGACTGTCTTTTATGCGAATTCTCTGCTCACTATTCACTGTTCACTGTTTTGAAGTATACTCTGGTTCTCTGCTGGGATTTAACTCTGCACTTCACGAAGTCTTGGCTCGAACTCAACTGAATCCCTGTTGCTTGGTTGTTCGCTCTTTTATAGATCACTTTTCCTTGCTTCCGTTATTCATTTTCCGCTATGATCTGGCGTTGTCTCGTTTGTTCGAAAACAAGTTCCCGTTCTCCGCTATGTTCGATTATTTAGTTCGTCAACACGTTTATGTTGTTCCTGTCTTCCGTGTTTTCGTGTGACCTTGTATGCTCTCGTGTTGTTCACCTTTTCTGTTTCTTCTGCTTTGACCTTGTTTCGTGTCACTCAACTTCGCGCTCACCGTTGCTTGTTTGCTTCGAACGTTTATTTCTTTTGTTAGTCCGTTATGTTAATTGTTATCGAACTATTATTAATTTCTGTTAGTAACTTATACAGAATGATTATACAGAGTGATCAACTATTAGTTATTCCTGTTAATAATTTATCCCAATTCGTTTAATATATATACATCTTTATACTTTTCGTTGTTAAACTCACTCAGCGTTGTGTGATAATTTCCCTGCTGCGGGAAATAATCATCACATTGTATGTCGTCTTGGCTGCCGACTTGTCTGCCGTCCTATCTGCCGTCTTGTCTGCCGTTTTGTCTGCCGTCTTGTATGCCGTCTTGTCCGCCGTCTTGTATACCGTCTTGTCTGCCGTCTTGTCTGCCATCTTGTGTTCCGCATTGCCTGCCGTCTTGTCAGCCGTTTTGTCTGCCGTCTTGTATGCCGTCTTGTCCGCCGTCTTGTCAACCGTCTTGTCTGCCGTCTTGTCTTCCGTCTTGTCTGCCGTCTTGTCTGCCGTCTTGTCTGCCGTCTTATCTGCCGTCTTGTCTGCCGTCTTGTCTGCCGTCTTGTCCGCCGTCTTGTCTGCCGTTCTGTCTGCCGTCTTTTCTGCCGTAATGCCAATCGTCTTGCCTGTCCACTCATCTTGTCTGTTGTCTTGTTTGTCGTCTTGTCTGCCATCTTGTCTGCCGTCTTTTCTGCCGTCTTGTCTGTCGTCTTGTCTGCCATCTTGTCTGCCGTCTTGTCCGCCGTCTTGTCTGCCGTTCTGTCTGCCGTCTTTTCTGCCGTAATGCCAATCGTCTTGCCTGTCCACTCATCTTGTCTGTTGTCTTGTTTGTCGTCTTGTCTGCCGTCTTGTCTGCCGTCTTATCTGCCGTCTTGTCTGCCGTCTTAACGGCCATCTTGTCTGCCGTCTTGTCTGCCGTCTTGTATGTCGTCTTGCCTGCCGTGTTGTATGTCGTCTTGGCTGCCGTCTGGTCTGCCGACTTGTCTGCCGTCCTATCTGCCGTCTTGTCTGCCGTTTTGTCTGCCGTCTTGTATGCCGTCTTGTCCGCCGTCTTGTCCGCCGTCTTGTATACCGTCTTGTCTGCCGTCTTGTCTGCCATCTTGTGTTCCGCATTGCCTGCCGTCTTGTCAGCCGTCTTGTCTGCCGTCTTGTATGCCGTCTTGTCCGCCGTCTTGTCAACCGTCTTGTCTGCCGTCTTGTCTGCCGTCTTGTCTGCCGTCTTGTCTGCCGTCTTGTCTGCCGTCTTATCTGCCGTCTTGTCTGCCGTCTTGTCTGCCGTCTTGTCTGCCGTCTTGTTCGCCGTCTTGTCTGCCGTTCTGTCTGCCGTCTTTTCTGCCGTAATGCCAATCGTCTTGCCTGTCCACTCATCTTGTCTGTTGTCTTGCCTGTCCACTCATCTTGTCTGTTGTCTTGTTTGTCGTCTTGTCTGCCATCTTGTCTGCCGTCTTGTCTGCCGTCTTGTCTGTCGTCTTGTCTGCCATCTTGTCTGCCGTCTTGTCCGCCGTCTTGTCAACCGTCTTGTCTGCCGTCTTGTCTGCCGTCTTGTCTGCCGTCTTGTCTGCCGTCTTGTCTGCCGTCTTGTCTGCCGTCTTATCTGCCGTCTTGTCTGCCGTCTTGTCTGCCGTCTTGTCCGCCGTCTTGTCTGCCGTTCTGTCTGCCGTCTTTTCTGCCGTCTTGTAATGCCAATCGTCTTGCCTGTCCACTCATCTTGTCTGTTGTCTTGTTTGTCGTCTTGTCTGCCATCTTGTCTGCCATCTTGTCTGCCATCTTGTCTTGTCTGCCATCTTGTCTGCCGTCTTGTCTGCCGTCTTGTCTGCCGTCTTGTCTGCTGTCTTGTCTGCCGTCTTGTATGTCGTCTTGGCTGCCGTCTGGTCTGCCGACTTGTCTGCCGTCTTGTATGCCGTCTTGTCTACCGTCTTGTCTGCCGTCTTGTCTGCCGTCTTGTGTTCCGCATTGCCTGCCGTCTTGTCAGCCGTCTTGTCTGCCGTCTTGTATGCCGTCTTGTCCGCCGTCTTGTCAACCGTCTTGTCTGCCGTCTTGTCTGCCGTCTTGTCTGCCGTCTTGTCTGCCGTCTTGTCTGCCGTCTTGTCTGCCGTCTTGTCTGCCATCTTGTCTGCCGTCTTGTCCGCCGTCTTGTCTGCCGTTCTGTCTGCCGTCTTTTCTGCCGTAATGCCAATCGTCTTGCCTGTCCACTCATCTTGTCTGTTGTCTTGCCTGTCCACTCATCTTGTCTGTTGTCTTGTTTGTCGTCTTGTCTGCCATCTTGTCTGCCGTCTTGTCTGCCGTCTTGTCTGTCGTCTTGTCTGCCATCTTGTCTGCCGTCTTGTCCGCCGTCTTGTCAACCGTCTTGTCTGCCGTCTTGTCTGCCGTCTTGTCTGCCGTCTTGTCTGCCGTCTTGTCTGCCGTCTTATCTGCCGTCTTGTCTGCCGTCTTGTCTGCCGTCTTGTCTGCCGTCTTGTCCGCCGTCTTGTCTGCCGTTCTGTCTGCCGTCTTTTCTGCCGTCTTGTAATGCCAATCGTCTTGCCTGTCCACTCATCTTGTCTGTTGTCTTGTTTGTCGTCTTGTCTGCCATCTTGTCTGCCATCTTGTCTGCCATCTTGTCTTGTCTGCCATCTTGTCTGCCGTCTTGTCTGCCGTCTTGTCTGCCGTCTTGTCTGCTGTCTTGTCTGCCGTCTTGTATGTCGTCTTGGCTGCCGTCTGGTCTGCCGACTTGTCTGCCGTCTTGTATGCCGTCTTGTCTACCGTCTTGTCTGCCGTCTTGTCTGACGTCTTGTCTGCCGTCTTGTCTGCGTTTTGTCTGCCATCTTGTCTGCCGTCTTGTCTGCCGTCTTGTCTGCCATCTTGTGTGCTGTCTTGTCTTCCGCATTGCCTGCCGTCTTGTCTTCCGCATTGCCTGGCGTCTTGTCAGCCGTCTTGTCTGCCGTCTTGTCAGCCGTCTTGTCTGCCGTCTTGTCAGCCGTCTTGTCTGCCGTGTTGTATGTCGTCTTGGCTGCCGTCTAGTCTGCCGTCTGGTCTGCCGACTTGTCTGCCGTCTTGTCTGCCGTCTTGTCTGCCGTCTTGTCAGCCGTCTTGTCTGCCGTCTTGTCTGCCGTGTTGTCTGTCGTCTTGGCTGCCGTCTGGTCTGCCGACTTGTCTGCCGTCTTGTATGCCATCTTGTATATCGTCTTGGCTGCCGTCTGGTCTGCCGACTTGTCTGCCGTCTTGTCTACCGTCTTGTATGCCGTCTTGTCCGCCGTTTTGTCTGCCGTTTTGTGTGCCGTCTTGTCTGCCGTCTTGTCTGCTGTCTAGTCTGCCATCTCGTCTGCCGTCTTGTCTACCGTCTTGTCTGCCGTCTTGTCTGCCGTCTTTCTTCCGCATTGCCTGGCGTCTGGTCTGCCGACTTGTCAGCCGTCCTATCTGCCGTCATGTCTGCCGTGTTGTCTGCCGTCTTGTGTTCCGCATGGCCTGCCGTCTTGTATTCCGTCTTGTCCGCCGTCTTGTCTACCGTCTTGTCTGCCGTCTTGTCTGCCATCTTGTCTGCCATCTTGTCTTGTCTTCCATCTTGTCTTGTCTTCCATCTTGTCTTGTCTGCCATCTTGTCTGCCGTCTTGTCTGCCGTCTTGTCTGCTGTCTTGTCTGCCGTCTTGTATGTCGTTTTGGCTGCCGTCTGGTCTGCCGACTTGTCTGCCGTCTTGTATGCCGTCTTGTCTTCCGCATTGCCTGTCGTCTTGTCTTCCGCATGCCCGCCGTCTTGTCAGCCGTCTTGTCTGCCGTCTGGTATTCCGTCTTGTCCGCCGTCTTGTCTACCGTCTTGTCTGCCGTCTTGTCTGCCGTCTTGTCTGCCGTCTTGTCTGCCGTCTGTCTTCCGCATTGCCTGGCGTCTTGTCAGCCGTCTTGTCTGCCGTCTAATCAGCCGTCTTATCTGCCGTGTTGTATGTCGTCTTGGCTGCTGTATAGTCTGCCGTCTGGTCTGCCGACTTGTCTGCCGTCTTGTCTGCCGTCTTGTCTGCCGTCTTGTCAGCCGTCTTGTCTGCCGTCTTGTCTGCCGTGTTGTCTGTCGTCTTGGCTGCCGTCTGGTCTGCCGACTTGTCTGCCGTCTTGTATGCCGTCTTGTATGACGTCTTGTCTTCCGCATTGCCTGGCGTCTTGTCAGCCGTCTTGTCTGCGGTCTTGTCTGCCGTGTTGTATGTCGTCTTGGCTGCCGTCTTGTCTGCCGACTTGTCTGCCGTCTTGTCTACCGTCTTGTATGCCGTCTTGTCCGCCGTTTTGTCTGCCATTTTGTTTGCCGTCTTGTCTGCCGTCTTGTCTGCTGTCTTGTCTGCCATCTCGTCTGCCGTCTTGTCTACCGTCTTGTCTGCCGTCTTGTCTGCCGTCTTGTCTGCCGTCTTGTATGTCGTCTTTTCTGCCGTCTTGTCTGCCTTTAAGTCTGCCGTCTTGTCTGCCGTATTACCTGCCGTCTTGTCTGCCGTCTTAACGGCCATTTTGTCTGCTGTATTGCCTGCCATCTTGTCTGCCGCCTTGTCTGCCGTCTTGTCTGCCATCTTGTCTGCAATCTTGTCTGCCGTCTTGTCTGCCAGCTTGTGTGCCGTCTTGTCTGCCATCTTGTCTACCACCTTGTCTGCCGTCTTGTCTGCCGTCTTGTCTGCCGTCTTGTCTGCCTTTTTGTCTGCCTTTTAGTCTGCCGTCTTGTCTGCCGTATTGCCTGCCGTCTTGTCTGCCATCTTAACGGCCATCTTGTCTGCCTTATTGCCTGCCGTCTTGTCTGCCGCCTTGTCTGCCGTCTTGTCTGCCATCTTGTCTGCCTTTTTGTCTGCCGTCTTGTCTGCCGTATTGCCTGCCGTCTTGTCTGCCGCCTTGTCTGCCGTCTTGTCTGCCGTCTTGTCTGCCTTTTTGTCTGCCTTTTAGTCTGCCGTCTTGTCTGCCGTATTGCCTGCCGTCTTGTCTGCCGTCTTAACGGCCATCTTGTCTGCCGTATTGCCTGCCGTCTTGTCTGCCGTCTTGTCTTCCGTCTTAACGGCCATCTTGTCTGCCGTCTTGTCTGCCGTCTTGTCTTCCGTCTTAACGGCCATCTTGTCTGCCGTCTTGTCTGCCGTCTTGTCTGCCGTCTTGTATGTCGTCTCTTCTGCCGTCTTGTCTGCCTTTAAGTCTGCCGTCTTGTCTGCCGTATTGCCTGCCGTCTTGTCTGCCGTCTTAACGGCCATTTTGTCTGCCGTATTGCCTGCCATCTTGTCTGCCGCCTTGTCTGCCGTCTTGTCTGCCATCTTGTCTGCCATCTTGTCTGCCGTCTTGTCTGCCAGCTTGTGTGCCGTCTTGTCTGCCGTCTTGTCTGCCGTCTTGTCTGCCGTTTTGTCTGCCATCTTGTCTGACGTCTTGTCTGCCGTCTTGTCTGCCATCTTGTGTGCTGTCTTCTCTTCCGCATTGCCTGCCGTCTTGTCTTCCGCATTGCCTGTCGTCTTGTCTTCCGCATGCCCGCCGTCTTGTCAGCCGTCTTGTCTGCCGCCTTATCTGCCGTCTGGTATTCCGTCTTGTCCGCCGTCTTGTCTACCGTCTTGTCTGCCGTCTTGTCTGCCGTCTTGTCTGCCGTCTTGTCTGCAGTCTTGTCTGCCGTCTGTCTCCCGCATTGCCTGGCGTCTTGTCAGCCGTCCTATCTGCCGTCATGTCTGCCGTGTTGTCTACCGTCTTGTGTTCCGCATGGCCTGCCGTCTTGTATGCCGTCTTGTCCGCCGTCTTGTCTACCGTCTTGTCTGCCATCTTGTCTGCCGTCTTGTCTGCCGTCTTGTCTGCTGTCTTGTCTGCCGTCTTGTATGTCGTCTTGGCTGCCGTCTGGTCTGCCGACTTGTCTGCCGCCTTGTATGCCGTCTTGTCTACCGTCTTGTCTGCCGTCTTGTTTGCCGTCTTGTCTGCCATCTTGTGTGCTGTCTTTTCTTCCGCATTGCCTGCCGTCTTGTCTTCCGCATGCCCGCCGTCTTGTCAGCCGTCTTGTCTGCCGCCTTATCTGCCGTCTGGTATTCCGTCTTGTCCGCCGTCTTGTCTACCGTCTTGTCTGCCGTCTTCTATGCCGTCTTGTCTTCCGCATTGCCTGGCGTCTTGTCAGCCGTCTTGTCTGCGGTCTTGTCTGCCGTCTTGTCTGCCGTGTTGTATGTCGTCTTGGCTGCCGTCTTGTCTGCCGACTTGGCTGCCGTCTTGTCTACCGTCTTGTATGCCGTCTTGTCCGCCGTTTTGTCTGCCATTTTGTTTGCCGTCTTGTCTGCCGTCTTGTCTGCCGTCTTGTCTGCCGTCTGTCTTCCGCATTGCCTGGCGTCTTGTCAGCCGTCTTGTCTGCCGTCTAATCAGCCGTCTTGTCTGCCGTGTTGTATGTCGTCTTGGCTGCCGTCTAGTCTGCCGTCTGGTCTGCCGACTTGTCTGCCGACTTGTCTGCCGTCTTGTCTGCCGTCTTGTCTGCCGTCTTGTCAGCCGTCTTGTCTGCCGTGTTGTCTGTCGTCTTGGCTGCCGTCTGGTCTGCCGACTTGTCTGCCGTCTTGTATGCCGTCTTGTATGCCGTCTTGTCTTCCGCATTGCCTGGCGTCTTGTCAGCCGTCTTGTCTGCGGTCTTGTCTGCCGTCTTGTCTGCCGTGTTGTATGTCGTCTTGGCTGCCGTCTTGTCTGCCGACTTGTCTGCCGTCTTGTCTACCGTCTTGTATGCTGTCTTGTCCGCCGTTTTGTCTGCCATTTTGTTTGCCGTCTTGTCTGCCGTCTTGTCTGCTGTCTTGTCTGCCATCTCGTCTGCCGTCTTGTCTGCCGTCTTGTATGTCGTCTCTTCTGCCGTCTTGTCTGCCTTTAAGTCTGCCGTCTTGTCTGTCGTATTGCCTGCCGTCTTGTCTGCCGTCTTAACGGCCATTTTGTCTGCCGTATTGCCTGCCATCTTGTCTGCCGCCTTGTCTGCCGTCTTGTCTGCCATCTTGTCTGCAATCTTGTCTGCCGTCTTGTCTGCCAGCTTGTGTGCCGTCTTGTCTGCCATCTTGTCTACCACCTTGTCTGCCGTCTTGTGTGCCGTCTTGTCTGCTGTCTTGTCTGCCGTCTTGTCTGCCGTCTCTTCTGCCGTCTTGTCTGCTTTTTAGTCTGCCGTCTTGTCTGCCGTATTGCCTGCCGTCTTGTCTGCCGTCTTAACGGCCATCTTGTCTGCCGTATTGCCTGCCGTCTTGTCTGCCGTCTTGTCTGCCGTCTTGTCTGCCGTCTTGTCTGCCGTCTTGTCTGCCGTCTTAACGGCCATCTTGTCTGCCGTCTTGTCTGCCGTCTTGTCTGCCGTCTTGTCTGCCGTCTTGTATGTCGTCTCTTCTGCCGTCTTGTCTGCCTTTAAGTCTGCCGTCTTGTCTGCCGTATTGCTTGCCGTCTTGTCTGCCGTCTTAACGGCCATTTTGTCTGCCGTATTGCCTGCCATCTTGTCTGCCGCCTTGTCTGCCGTCTTGTCTGCCATCTTGTCTGCCATCTTGTCTGCCGTCTTGTCTGCCAGCTTGTGTGCCGTCTTGTCTGCCGCCTTGTCTGCCGTCTTGTCTGCCGTTTTGTCTGCCATCTTGTCTGCCGTCTTGTCTGCCGTCTTGTCTGCCGCCTTGTCTGCCGTCTTGTCTGCCATCTTGTCTGCCATCTTATCTGCCGCCTTGTCTGCCGTCTTGTGTGCCGTCTTGTCTGCCGTCTTGTCTGCCGTCTTGTCTGCCTTTTTGTCTGCCTTTTAGTCTGCCGTCTTGTCTGCCGTATTGCCTGCCGTCTTGTCTGCCGTCTTAACGGCCATCTTGTCTGCCGTATTGCCTGCCGTCTTGTCTGCCGTCTTGTCTGCCGTCTTGTCTGCCGTGTTGTATGTCGTCTCTTCTGCCGTCTTGTCTGCCTTTAAGTCTGCCGTCTTGTCTGCCGTATTGCCTGCCGTCTTGTCTGCCGTCTTAACGGCCATTTTGTCTGTCGCCTTGTCTGCCGTCTTGTCTGCCATCTTGTCTGCCGCCTTGTCTGCCGTCTTGTCTGCCTTTTTGTCTGCCTTTTAGTCTGCCGTCTTGTCTGCCGTATTGCCTGCCGTCTTGTCTGCCGTCTTAACGGCCATCTTGTCTGCCGTATTGCCTGCCGTATTGCCTGCCGTCTTGTCTGCCGTCTTGTCTGCCGTCTTGTCTGCCGTCTTAACGGCCATCTTGTCTGCCGTCTTGTCTGCCGTCTTGTATGTCGTCTCTTCTGCCGTCTTGTCTGCCTTTAAGTCTGCCGTCTTGTCTGCCGTATTGCCTGCCGTCTTGTCTGCCGTCTTAACGGCCATTTTGTCTGCCGTATTGCCTGCCATCTTGTCTGCCGCCTTGTCTGCCGTCTTGTCTGCCGTCTTGTCTGCCATCTTGTCTGCCATCTTGTCTGCCGTCTTGTCTGCCAGCTTGTGTGCCGTCTTGTCTGCCGTCTTGTCTGCCGTCTTGTCCGCCGTCTTGTCTACCGTCTTGTCTGCCGTCTTGTCTGCCGTCTTGTCTGCCGTCTTGTCTGCCGTCTTGTCTGCCGTCTTGTCTGCCGTCTGTCTTCCGCATTGCCTGGCGTCTTGTCAGCCGTCTTGTCTGCCGTCTAATCAGCCGTCTTGTCTGCCGTGTTGTATGTCGTCTTGGCTGCCGTCTAGTCTGCCGTCTGGTCTGCCGACTTGTCTGCCGTCTTGTCTGCCGTCTTGTCTGCCGTCTTGTCAGCCGTCTTGTCTGCCGTCTTGTCTGGCGTGTTGTCTGTCGTCTTGGCTGCCGGCTGGTCTGCCGACTTGTCTGCCGACTTGTCTGCCGTCTTGTATGCCGTCTTGTATGCCGTCTTGTCTTCCGCATTGCCTGGCGTCTTGTCAGCCGTCTTGTCTGCGGTCTTGTCTGCCGTCTTGTCTGCCGTGTTGTATGTCGTCTTGGCTGCCGTCTTGTCTGCCGACTTGTCTGCCGTCTTGTCTACCGTCTTGTATGCCGTCTTGTCCGCCGTTTTGTCTGCCATTTTGTTTGCCGTCTTGTCTGCCGTCTTGTCTGCTGTCTTGTCTGCCATCTCGTCTGCCGTCTTGTCTACCGTCTTGTCTGTCGTCTTGTCTGCCGTCTTGTATGTCGTCTCTTCTGCCGTCTTGTCTGCCTTTAAGTCTGCCGTCTTGTCTGCCGTATTGCCTGCCGTCTTGTCTGCCGTCTTAACGGCCATTTTGTCTGCCGTATTGCCTGCCATCTTGTCTGCCGCCTTGTCTGCCGTCTTGTCTGCCATCTTGTCTGCATCTTGTCTGCCGTCTTGTCTGCCAGCTTGTGTGCCGTCTTGTCTGCCATCTTGTCTACCACCTTGTCTGCCGTCTTGTGTGCCGTCTTGTCTGCTGTCTTGTCTGCCGTCTTGTCTGCCGTCTTGTCTGCCTTTTTGTCTGCCTTTTAGTCTGCCGTCTTGTCTGCCGTATTGCCTGCCGTCTTGTCTGCCGTCTTAACGGCCATCTTGTCTGCCTTATTGCCTGCCGTCTCGTCTGCCGCCTTGTCTGCCGTCTTGTCTGCCATCTTGTCTGCCTTTTTGTCTGCCTTTTAGTCTGCTGTCTTGTCTGCCGTATTGCCTGCCGTCTTGTCTGCCGCCTTGTCTGCCGTCTTGTCTGCCGTCTTGTCTGCCTTTTTGTCTGCCTTTTAGTCTGCCGTCTTGTCTGCCGTATTGCCTGCCGTCTTGTCTGCCGTCTTAACGGCCATCTTGTCTGCCGTATTGCCTGCCGTCTTGTCTGCCGTCTTAACGGCCATCTTGTCTGCCGTCTTGTCTGCCGTCTTGTATGTCGTCTCTTCTGCCGTCTTGTCTGCCTTTAAGTCTGCCGTCTTGTCTGCCGTATTGCCTGCCGTCTTGTCTGCCGTCTTAACGGCCATTTTGTCTGCCGTATTGCCTGCCATCTTGTCTGCCGCCTTGTCTGCCGTCTTGTCTGCCATCTTGTCTGCCATCTTGTCTGCCGTCTTGTCTGCCAGCTTGTGTGCCGTCTTGTCTGCCGTCTTGTCTGCCGTCTTGTCTGCCGCCTTATCTGCCGTCTGGTATTCCGTCTTGTCCGCCGTCTTGTCTACCGTCTTGTCTGCCGTCTTGTTTGCCGTCTTGTCTGCCGTCTTGTCTGTAGTCTTGTCTGCCGTCTGTCTTCCGAATTGCCTGGCGTCTTGTCAGCCGTCTTGTCTGCCGTCTTGTCAGCCGTCTTGTCTGCCGTGTTGTATGTCGTCTTGGCTGCCGTCTAGTCTGCCGTCTGGTCTGCCGACTTGTCTGCCGTCTTGTCTGCCGTCTTGTCTGCCGTCTTGTCAGCCGTCTTGTCTGCCGTCTTGTCTGCCGTGTTGTCTGTCGTCTTGGCTGCCGTCTGGTCTGCCGACTTGTCTGCCGTCTTGTATGCCGTCTTGTATGCCGTCTTGTCTTCCGCATTGCCTGGCGTCTTGTCAGCCGTCTTGTCTGCGGTCTTGTCTGCCGTCTTCTCTGCCGTGTTGTATGTCGTCTTGGCTGCCGTCTGGTCTGCCGACTTGTCTGCCGTCTTGTCTGCCGTCTTGTCCGCCGTCTTGTCTGCCGTTCTGTCTGCCGTTCTGTCTGCCGTCTTTTCTGCCGTAATGCCAATCGTCTTGCCTGTCCACTCATCTTGTCTGTTGTCTTGTTTGTCGTCTTGTCTGCCATCTTGTCTGCCGTCTTGTCTGCCGTCTTGTCTGTCGTCTTTTCTGCCATCTTGTCTGCCGTATTATCTGCCGTCTTGTCTGCCATCTTGTCTGCCATCTTGTCTTGTCTTTCATCTTGTCTTGTCTGCCATCTTGTCTGCCGTCTTGTCTGCCGTCTTGTCTGCCGTCTTGTCTGCCGTCTTGTATGTCGTCTTGGCTGCCGTCTGGTCTGCCGACTTGTCTGCCGTCTTGTATGCCGTCTTGTCTACCGTCTTGTCTGCCGTCTTGTCTGCCGTCTTGTCTGCCATCTTGTGTGCTGTCTTCTCTTCCGCATTGCCTGCCGTCTTGTCTTCCGCATTGCCTGTCGTCTTGTCTTCCGCATGCCCGCCGTCTTGTCAGCCGTCTTGTTTGCCGCCTTATCTGCCGTCTGGTATTCCGTCTTGTCCGCCGTCTTGTCTACCGTCTTGTCTGCCGTCTTGTCTGCCGTCTTGTCTGCCGTCTTGTCTGCCGTCTGTCTTCCGCATTGCCTGGCGTCTTGTCAGCCATCTTGTCTGCCGTCTAATCAGCCGTCTTGTCTGCCGTGTAGTATGTCGTCTTGGCTGCCGTCTAGTCTGCCGTCTGGTCTGCCGACTTGTCTGCCGTCTTGTCTGCCGTCTTGTCTGCCGTCTTGTCTGCCGTCTTGTCAGCCGTCTTGTCTGCCGTCTTGTCTGCCGTGTTGTCTGTCGTCTTGGCTGCCGTCTGGTCTGCCGACTTGTCTGCCGTCTTGTATGCCGTCTTGTATGCCGTCTTGTCTTCCGCATTGCCTGGCGTCTTGTCAGCCGTCTTGTCTGCGGTCTTGTCTGCCGTCTTGTCTGCCGTGTTGTATGTCGTCTTGGCTGCCGTCTTGTCTGCCGACTTGTCTGCCGTCTTGTCTAACGTCTTGTATGCCGTCTTGTCCGCCGTTTTGTCTGCCATTTTGTTTGCCGTCTTGTCTGCCGTCTTGTCTGCTGTCTTGTCTGCCGTCTTGTCTGCCGTGTTGTATGTCGTCTTGGCTGACGTCTGGTCTGCCGACTTGTCTGCCATCTTGTCTGCCGTCTTGTCTGCCGTCTTGTCTGCCATCTTGTGTGCTGTCTTCTCTTCCGCATTGCCTGCCGTCTTGTCTTCTGCATTGCCTGTCGTCTTGTCTTCCGCATGCCCGCCGTCTTGTCAGCCGTCTTGTCTGCCGCCTTATCTGCCGTCTGGTATTCCGTCTTGTCCGCCGTCTTGTCTACCGTCTTGTCTGCCGTCTTGTCTGCCGTCTTGTCTGCCGTCTTGTCTGCAGTCTTGTCTGCCGTCTGTCTTCCGCATTGCCTGGAGTCTTGTCAGCCGTCTTGTCTGCCGTCTTGTCTGCCGTGTTGTCTGTCGTCTTGGCTGCCGTCTGGTCTGCCGACTTGTCTGCCGTCTTGTATGCCGTCTTGTATGCCGTCTTGTCTTCCGCATTGCCTGGCGTCTTGTCAGCCGTCTTGTCTGCGGTCTTGTCTGCCGTCTTGTCTGCCGTGTTGTATGTCGTCTTGGCTGCCGTCTTGTCTGCCGACTTGTCTGCCGTCTTGTCTAACGTCTTGTATGCCGTCTTGTCCGCCGTTTTGTCTGCCATTTTGTTTGCCGTCTTGTCTGCCGTCTTGTCTGCTGTCTTGTCTGCCGTCTTGTCTGCCGTGTTGTATGTCGTCTTGGCTGACGTCTGGTCTGACGTCTGGTCTGCCGACTTGTCTGCCATCTTGTCTGCCGTCTTGTCTGCCATCTTGTGTGCTGTCTTCTCTTCCGCATTGCCTGCCGTCTTGTCTTCTGCATTGCCTGTCGTCTTGTCTTCCGCATGCCCGCCGTCTTGTCAGCCGTCTTGTCTGCCGCCTTATCTGCCGTCTGGTATTCCGTCTTGTCCGCCGTCTTGTCTACCGTCTTGTCTGCCGTCTTGTCTGCCGTCTTGTCTGCCGTCTTGTCTGCCGTCTTGTATGCCGTCTTGTCTTCCGCATTGCCTGGCGTCTTGTCAGCCGTCTTGTCTGCGGTCTTGTCTGCCGTCTTGTCTGCCGTGTTGTCTGCCGTCTTGTCTGCCATCTTGTCTGCCGTCTTGTATGCCGTCTTGTATGCCGTCTTGTCTTCCGCATTGCCTGGCGTCTTGTCAGCCGTCTTGTCTGCGGTCTTGTCTGCCGTCTTGTCTGCCGTGTTGTATGTCGTCTTGGCTGACGTCTGGTCTGCCGACTTGTCTGCCGTCTTGTCTACCGTCTTGTATGCCGTCTTGTCTGCAGTCTTGTCTGCCGTCTGTCTTCCGCATTGCCTGGAGTCTTGTCAGCCGTCTTGTCTGCCGTCTTGTCTGCCGTCTTGTCTGCCGTCTTGTCAGCCGTCTTGTCTGCCGTCTTGTCTGCCGTCTTGTCTGCCGTGTTGTCTGTCGTCTTGGCTGCCGTCTGGTCTGCCGACTTGTCTGCCGTCTTGTATGCCGTCTTGTATGCCGTCTTGTCTTCCGCATTGCCTGGCGTCTTGTCAGCCGTCTTGTCTGCGGTCTTGTCAGCCGTCTGGTCTGCCGTCTTGTGTGCCGTCTTGTCTGCCGTCTTGTCAGCCGTCTTGTCTGCCGTCTTGTCTGCCGTGTTGTCTGTCGTCTTGGCTGCCGTCTGGTCTGCCGACTTCTCTGCCGACTTGTCTGCCGTCTTGTATGCCGTCTTGTATGCCGTCTTGTCTTCCGCATTGCCTGGCGTCTTGTCAGCCGTCTTGTCTGCCGTATTGCCTGCCATCTTGTCTGCCGCCTTGTCTGCCGTCTTGTCTGCCATCTTGTTTGCCGTCTTGTATGCCGTCTTGTATGCCGTCTTGTCTTCCGCATTGCCTGGCGTCTTGTCAGCCGTCTTGTCTGCGGTCTTGTCTGCCGTCTTGTCTGCCGTGTAGTATGTCGTCTTGGCTGCCGTCTAGTCTGCCGTCTGGTCTGCCGACTTGTCTGCCGTCTTGTCTGCCGTCTTGTCTGCCGTCTTGTCTGCCGTCTTGTCAGCCGTCTTGTCTGCCGTCTTGTCTGCCGTGTTGTCTGTCGTCTTGGCTGCCGTCTGGTCTGCCGACTTGTCTGCCGTCTTGTATGCCGTCTTGTATGCCGTCTTGTCTTCCGCATTGCCTGGCGTCTTGTCAGCCGTCTTGTCTGCGGTCTTGTCTGCCGTCTTGTCTGCCGTGTTGTATGTCGTCTTGGCTGCCGTCTTGTCTGCCGACTTGTCTGCCGTCTTGTCTAACGTCTTGTATGCCGTCTTGTCCGCCGTTTTGTCTGCCATTTTGTTTGCCGTCTTGTCTGCCGTCTTGTCTGCTGTCTTGTCTGCCATCTCGTCTGCCGTCTTGTCTACCGTCTTGTCTGCCGTCTTGTCTGCCGTCTTGTCTGCCGTCTTGTATGTCGTCTCTTCTGCCGTCTTGTCTGCCTTTAAGTCTGCCGTCTTGTCTGCCGTATTGCCTGCCGTCTTGTCTGCCGTCTTAACGGCCATTTTGTCTGCCGTATTGCCTGCCATCTTGTCTGCCGCCTTGTCTGCCGTCTTGTCTGCCATCTTGTCTGCCATCTTGTCTGCCGTCTTGTCTGCCAGCTTGTGTGCCGTCTTGTCTGCCATCTTGTCTACCACCTTGTCTGCCGTCTTGTGTGCCGTCTTGTCTGCTGTCTTGTCTGCCGTCTTGTCTGCCGTATTGCCTGCCGTCTTGTCTGCCGTCTTAACGGCCATCTTGTCTGCCTTATTGCCTGCCGTCTTGTCTGCCGCCTTGTCTGCCGTCTTGTCTGCCGTCTTGTCCGCCGTCTTGTCTGCCGTTCTGTCTGCCGTCTTTTCTGCCGTCTTGTCTGCCGTCTTGTCTGCAGTCTTGTCTGCCGTCTGTCTTCCGCATTGCCTGGCGTCTTGTCAGCCGTCTTGTCTACCGTCTTGTCAGCCGTCTTGTCTGCCGCCTTATCTGCCGTCTGGTATTCCGTCTTGTCCGCCGTCTTGTCTACCGTCTTGTCTGCCGTCTTGTCTGCCGTCTTGTCTGCCGTCTTGTCTGCAGTCTGTCTTCCGCATTGCCTGGCGTCTTGTAAGCCGTCTTGTCTGTCGTCTTGTCAGCCGTCTTGTCTGCCGTGTTGTATGTCGTCTTGGCTGCCGTCTAGTCTGCCGTCTGGTCTGCCGACTTGTCTGCCGTCTTGTCTGCCGTCTTGTCTGCCGTCTTGTCAGCCGTCTTGTCTGCCGTCTTGTCTGCCGTCTTGTCTGTCGTCTTGGCTGCCGTCTGGTCTGCCGACTTGTCTGCCGTCTTGTATGCCGTCTTGTATGCCGTCTTGTCTTCCGTATTGCCTGCCGTCTTGTCTGCCGTCTTAACGGCCATTTTGTCTGCCGTATTGCCTGCCGCCTTGTCTGCCGTCTTGTCTGCCATCTTGTCTGCCATCTTGTCTGCCGTCTTGTCTGCCAGCTTGTGTGCCGTCTTGTCTGCCGTCTTGCCTACCACCTTGTCTGCCGTCTTGTGTGCCGTCTTGTCTGCTGTCTTGTCTGCCGTCTTGTCTGCCGTCTTGTCTGCCTTTTTGTCTGCCTTTTAGTCTGCCGTCCTGTCTGCCATCTTGTCTGCCTTTTTGTCTGCCTTTTAGTCTGCCGTCTTGTCTGCCGTATTGCCTGCCGTCTTGTCTGCCGTCTTGTCTGCCGTCTTGTCTGCCGTCTTGTCTGCCGTCTTGTCTGCCGTCTTGTCTGCCGTCTTGTATGTCGTCTCTTCTGCCGTCTTGTCTGCCTTTAAGTCTGCCGTCTTGTCTGCCGTCTTGTCTGCCGTCTTAACGGCCATTTTGTCTGCCGTATTGCCTGCCATCTTGTCTGCCGCCTTGTCTGCCGTCTTGTCTGCCATCTTGTCTGCCATCTTGTCTGCCGTCTTGTCTGCCAGCTTGTGTGCCGTCTTGTCTGCCGTCTTTTCTGCCGTCTTGTCTGCCGTTTTGTCTGCCATCTTGTCTGCCGTCTTGTCTGCCGTCTTGTCTGCCATCTTGTGTGCTGTCTTCTCTTCCGCATTGCCTGCCGTCTTGTCTTCTGCATTGCCTGTCGTCTTGTCTTCCGCATGCCCGCCGTCTTGTCAGCCGTCTTGTCTGCCGCCTTATCTGCCGTCTGGTATTCCGTCTTGTCCGCCGTCTTGTCTACCGTCTTGTCTGCCGTCTTGTCTGCCGTCTTGTCTGCCGTCTTGTCTGCAGTCTTGTCTGCCGTCTGTCTTCCGCATTGCCTGGAGTCTTGTCAGCCGTCTTGTCTGCCGTCTTGTCTGCCGTCTTGTCAGCCGTCTTGTCTGCCGTCTTGTCTGCCGTGTTGTCTGTCGTCTTGGCTGCCGTCTTGTATGCCGTCTTGTATGCCGTCTTGTCTTCCGCATTGCCTGGCGTCTTGTCAGCCGTCTTGTCTGCGGTCTTGTCTGCCGTCTTGTCTGCCGTGTTGTCTGCCGTCTTGTCTGCCGTCTTGTATGCCGTCTTGTATGCCGTCTTGTCTTCCGCATTGCCTGGCGTCTTGTCAGCCGTCTTGTCTGCGGTCTTGTCTGCCGTCTTGTCTGCCGTGTTGTATGTCGTCTTGGCTGACGTCTGGTCTGCCGACTTGTCTGCCGTCTTGTCTACCGTCTTGTATGCCGTCTTGTCTGCAGTCTTGTCTGCCGTCTGTCTTCCGCATTGCCTGGAGTCTTGTCAGCCGTCTTGTCTGCCGTCTTGTCTGCCGTCTTGTCTGCCGTCTTGTCAGCCGTCTTGTCTGCCGTCTTGTCTGCCGTCTTGTCTGCCGTGTTGTCTGTCGTCTTGGCTGCCGTCTGGTCTGCCGACTTGTCTGCCGTCTTGTATGCCGTCTTGTATGCCGTCTTGTCTTCCGCATTGCCTGGCGTCTTGTCAGCCGTCTTGTCTGCGGTCTTGTCAGCCGTCTTGTCTGCCGTCTTGTCTGCCGTCTTGTCTGCCGTCTTGTCAGCCGTCTTGTCTGCCGTCTTGTCTGCCGTGTTGTCTGTCGTCTTGGCTGCCGTCTGGTCTGCCGACTTCTCTGCCGACTTGTCTGCCGTCTTGTATGCCGTCTTGTCTTCCGCATTGCCTGGCGTCTTGTCAGCCGTCTTGTCTGCCGTATTGCCTGCCATCTTGTCTGCCGCCTTGTCTGCCGTCTTGTCTGCCATCTTGTCTGCCGTCTTGTATGCCGTCTTGTATGCCGTCTTGTCTTCCGCATTGCCTGGCGTCTTGTCAGCCGTCTTGTCTGCGGTCTTGTCTGCCGTCTTGTCTGCCGTGTTGTATGTCGTCTTGGCTGACGTCTGGTCTGCCGACTTGTCTGCCGTCTTGTCTACCGTCTTGTATGCCGTCTTGTCCGCCGTTTTGTCTGCCGTTTTGTCTGCCGTTTTGTTTGCCGTCTTGTCTGCCGTCTTGTCTGCTGTCTTGTCTGCCATCTCGTCTGCCGTCTTGTCTACCGTCTTGTCTGCCGTCTTGTCTGCCGTCTTGTCTGCCGTCTGTCTTCCGCATTGCCTGGCGTCTGGTCTGCCGACTTGTCAGCCGTCCTATCTGCCGTCATGTCTGCCGTCTTGTCTGCCGTCTTGTCTGCCATCTTGTCTTGTCTTCCATCTTGTCTTGTCTGCCATCTTGTCTGCCGTCTTGTCTGCCGTCTTGTCTGCCGTCTTGTCTGCCGTCTTAACGGCCATTTTGTCTGCCGTATTGCCTGCCATCTTGTCTGCCGCCTTGTCTGCCGTCTTGTCTGCCATCTTGTCTGCCATCTTGTCTGCCGTCTTGTCTGCCAGCTTGTGTGCCGTCTTGTATGTCGTCTCTTCTGCCGTCTTGTCTGCCTTTAAGTCTGCCGTCTTGTCTGCCGTATTGCCTGCCGTCTTGTCTGCCGTCTTAACGGCCATTTTGTCTGCCGTCTTGTCTGCCGTATTGCCTGCCGTCTTGTCTGCCGTATTGCCTGCCGTCTTGTCTGCCGTCTTGTCTGCCGTCTTGTCTGCCGTCTTGTCTGCCGTCTTGTCTGCCGTCTTGTATGTCGTCTCTTCTGCCGTCTTGTCTGCCTTTAAGTCTGCCGTCTTGTCTGCCGTATTGCCTGCCGTATTGCCTGCCGTCTTGTCTGCCGTCTTAACGGCCATTTTGTCTGCCGTATTGCCTGCCATCTTGTCTGCCGCCTTGTCTGCCGTCGTGTCTGCCATCTTGTCTGCCATCTTGTCTGCCGTCTTGTCTGCCAGCTTGTGTGCCGTCTTGTCTGCCGTCTTGTCTGCCGTCTTGTCTGCCGTTTTGTCTGCCATCTTGTCTGCCGTCTTGTCTGCCGTCTTGTCTGCCATCTTGTGTGCTGTCTTCTCTTCCGCATTGCCTGCCGTCTTGTCTTCTGCATTGCCTGTCGTCTTGTCTTCCGCATGCCCGCCGTCTTGTCAGCCGTCTTGTCTGCCGCCTTATCTGCCGTCTGGTATTCCGTCTTGTCCGCCGTCTTTTCTACCGTCTTGTCTGCCGTCTTGTCTGCCGTCTTGTCTGCCGTCTTGTCTGCAGTCTTGTCTGCCGTCTGTCTTCCGCATTGCCTGGAGTCTTGTCAGCCGTCTTGTCTGCCGTCTTGTCTGCCGTCTTGACTGCCGTCTTGTCAGCCGTCTTGTCTGCCGTCTTGTCTGCCGTGTTGTCTGTCGTCTTGGCTGCCGTCTGGTCTGGCGACTTGTCTGCCGTCTTGTATGCCGTCTTGTATGCCGTCTTGTCTTCCGCATGGCCTGCCGTCTTGTATGCCGTCTTGTCCGCCGTCTTGTCTACCGTCTTGTCTGCTGTCTTGTCTGCCATCTTGTCTGCCATCTTGTCTTGTCTTCCATCTTGTCTTGTCTGCCATCTTGTCTGCCGTCTTGTCTGCCGTCTTGTCTGCTGTCTTGTCTACCGTCTTGTATGTCGTCTTCGCTGCCGTCTGGTCTGCCGACTTGTCTGCCGTCTTGTATGCCGTCTTGTCTACCGTCTTGTCTGCCGTCTTGTCTGCCGTTTTGTCTGCCATCTTGTCTGCCGTCTTGTCTGCCGTCTGGTCTGCCATCTTGTGTGCTGTCTTCTCTTCCGCATTGCCTGCCGTCTTGTCTTCCGCATTGCCTGTCGTCTTGTCTTCCGCATGCCCGCCGTCTTGTCAGCCGTCTTGTCTGCCGCCTTATCTGCCGTCTGGTATTCCGTCTTGTCCGCCGTCTTGTCTACCGTCTTGTCTGCCGTCTTGTCTGCCGTCTTGTCTGCAGTCTTGTCTGCCGTCTGTCTTCCGCATTGCCTGGTGTCTTGTCAGCCGTCTTGTCTGCCGTCTTGTCAGCCGTCTTGTCTGCCGTGTTGTATGTCGTCTTGGCTGCCGTCTGGTCTTCCGTCTTGTCTGCCGTCTTATCTGCCGTCTTGTATGCCGTGTTGTACTTTCTCTTTGTTGTAAATTCACCTTCACTCTTATCTTTATTCGACTCACCTTAGGGGACCTGTAAGCATGTGTATGTGTGTGTGTGTGTGAGTGTGTGCCATTTTAATTCACTAAGCGGTTAGGCTCCGCAGATTGACTAGGCGAGCAGATGTCGCCGAATTAGGGAGGGGAGATGTAAAAGAATTCTAAGTTCAATTGAGTAGATTCACTTTATTTAACTTACACTTTTCGACTTTAAACACTTAAAAACGAACTGACTTTTTCAGGACTTTAACACCAACTTGAACTAACTCTTGCAAAACTTGAAAACGAACTAACTTTTACAAGACTTGAACACGAACTAACTCTTACAAAACTTGTAAACGAACTCACTGTTTAATTCTTTGCGGGAGTTGGTTGCAGGCCAAATCGATCAATTCAATTCTGCAACTATCTCAATAATTAATTTGAAGGTGCAGAACTGCGAATTTAGCTTTTATTAAAACAAACGCTATTTCCGTGGCTCGCATGGAGGTTCAACAAACCGTCAGCTCAATGACCGCTCGGTCGGTGACTTCTTCGGTGTCACCTTTCTTGTTGTTTATGTTTTATAAAATAACTCATTCGGCTTTTACTGAATGCCCAAAAGTATGTGCTGCTAATACGTTAAGCGTTTTTAGCAGCGGGCCAGAATGTTATGTTAGTAACAGTGTTAAGCACTGTTATGAATGCTTTGGCTGATTTTGACCTACAACATCCCTCCACCCCTACAATAAGAAAAAATTATTATCTGTAAGAGGATAATTTTTTCTTTTACATATCTTATTAAATTAGGTTCTACGTATAACACAATTATGTAGTTCTTGTAGTCTGTCTACTTCAATATTTACATTACAACTTTTTGACATAATTTTAATTAATTTAGATATTTTATTTCTTGTGCTCTAAGTGGTGTCTTCTTCGCTATTGTCCTTGTCTTTTAGGATCTGATGGCCCATCGATGTCTGCTACTTTTCTGGTCGTTTAATTTGCGTTTAATTGCGTGTTGTGTTGTTCGTCTTTTATAGGTTGGTGGGGGTAGCGGTGATGGTTGGTGTTGGCATTTGTGTTTTTTTTTTTTCTATGCTGTTACTTGTTGTATTTGTTGTGTTTTTCATCTATTGTGCGTCTACCAAGGGGATGTGGTATTTTTGGTAATTTTCAAATTGTCGTCGTTTAGTTATTGATTGTTGGTGCTGCTCTTCTTTTGTACATACTTCAGCTTTTTGAAGGTTTGGTGAGTGCTTCAGTTTTTGGTTTTTGCATGGGTTCATGCTATGGCATGTTATTACTATATCTGCTAATAATGTCCTTATTTTTTCTGAATGTCATTGTTTCCGCCGTTTTAGAGGACGTTGTTGTGAGTTTTAATTCTACCAACTACGTTGGTGTTCTGCTTAATAGCTGTTATTTTTTGTGTATTTTCTACAGTGATGTCATTATCGGTTGTTTTGGCTTTATTATGTCGCTCATACCGATTGCCGACCCTTCTTCTTTATTTGCATGTGTCTCGAGTTTGACATTCAGACGTGGACGGTTGCCCTAATTTTGGTCTTGTAGTTAAACGATTGGTCTGTGCACCCATATTAGGGATTTTGCTTTGTTGTTCAAATTTGTGTTGTTATCCAACAATTGTTATATGATGCTGTCGTGAGGAAGTATCTGACTTGCGTTCCTCGGGTAAAATGTCGTACCAACTTGACGAGCTGTTCACCAGCTACCCTTCCCTGCCGATGTAGTTGTCGCCCTTCTGCCGGTGTTGTTCTCTGGGTTGTCTGGTCAAAACTAGTTGTGGATGGTTGTGAGGTTTAGGTATTCCCACAGTATTCGTGTTGTACTTAAATATGTTAGTATGTATAAAAAAAATATATATATATATGTATATTTTCTCTTTTTATTTTTCTTTCTCTTTTATTATTTTGTTTTTATTAATTATTTTTTTGAATTCTTTTTTTTTTTTTTTTTTTTTTTTTTAGTAGTGCTTATACAATTATATAATGACATTATCGTTAATTAGGATAAAATACAAAAATTTGAAACGATACATAACTAACAGGTTGTCAATATTGATTTCACTTGTTGCATTTTAAATATTTATGTTTTCTTTTTTCTTTTTTTTTTTTTTTGATTTTTCTATTGCTTTCCATGTTTGCCTATTTTTAGAATAAATGGTATTTTATTTCACTCATTATTATATTATTTTTAATAAAAATTGTAATTTTTTAGTTCTATTATTCTTTCTCAAATTGTCTTTTTAAATTTTCCTCAACAGTATTAATTATTCATAACAGTATTAGGTTTTCTAAGTGCTTTAATTAGTTTTAAAGTTCATATTACAATTTATCGTATATTTTGTTACGTATTAATTTAACATTACTGATATTTTTTTTATTAATGAAACTTGTAATTTCTTAACCTATATTTGTTTTTCTTAATTTTTCTAAACTTTGTTCAAATTTGTTAACAGTATTAATTTTATTAACATTTCCTAATGTATTTTATTTTCTAACTTATAAAGAATCTAGTTTTTAGTTCTTATTTTTATAACATTTGTGTTACAGGAACGTATATATATTTTTCTATTACACGTTTAGTATTTTTATGATCATATTCTCATCTAGATCTTAAATCTTCCATTTTATTCTTTTTTATCCCTTTTAATTTTCTTATCGTTATCTTTACATATTTTACATATATTCTATTTATTTTATATTATTCTAGTTACGTGGCATACATGTATAATTGAACTATGTATACCATTATATGTGCATTTATTAAAATATAATTGCATATATAATAAAAATTTTGTTGCTTTATTTTTGCCAAAGTTGTTTTGTTATCTTAATTTCCGTTGTCCGCGCGCGTTTCGTGTTACCGAATAAAATTTTTGTTGTCCATGTTTCTATTTGGTTTTTTTTTTTTTTTTTTTTTTTTTTATCAACCCGCTTCTAAATGTGTTCTGTCTAGTGTTTCGTTTTTTGTGTTTTGTAAAAAGTTTTCAAAACTGTAAAGAGAGCGGAAATTCTAGGGGCTTACAATATATACATATGTATAATTGATTATTATATGTGGCATATATATGCATCATAATTGTGTGATTTTTTATTGAATATGTAGAAATTCTATGTGTATACGTTATATATTCTGTTACTTTTCTTATCTTGATGTTAGCATTACATATTATTAATTGTTGCTAATATTCATTTTATATTATTTGAATTAATTTTTCTTCTTTTTTTTAAAATTTTGTGTTTCTTTGGGCTTTTGATTACTATTGGTTGTTTTATGTTTTATTTTTTTTTTCTCTTTTTCTTTTTCCAATTCTTTGAAATTGAAAGTATGGGAGCATCCCATGACGATATAATTGGAAACCTATTATTCTCCTTATATAGTTCTTTTAGATTTATCTCTTCATCTAATTTCAATGATGTGTTGAGATCTAAATTTTTCAAGAACATCTGTGGCTCCGATACACGAGTCCAAACTGAGCTATATTTACTTTTCACTAGACTATTCTTTTTGAGTAGTGCTTTTTCTCGTGCATACTTATTAAAATCACTGAATCCCCTCATGAAGTTATCACTGCGAATGAAATCTTCCTCCGGTGAATTCGATATTGGAACGTGAACCTTATTATTTCTCATATCTACCGACGTTTTTCCTAGGAACACTCTTGGAGCTATCACTTCTCGTAGTTTCGTCTTCAACTCAGCTATACTTGTTGACCTACCTTTCACTTTATTAATGCCGACATGTTTTACCTCATTTCCTATATTTAATAAGGGTAATTCTATGCTTTCCCCTTCTGAGCCTCTCATTATTAATATTTTCGTTATTGAGTCTATCATGGACTTATTCCACAAATTGTCTCTGCCAAGTATACCATCGCCTGGCAAACCCTGTTCAAGTGGCATGTGTAACGTTAAACCTAGGTTTGGCCAGTTACAATGTGTAACATTGACAGCCCCTTCTGTGGTGGTACAACCCCCAAAAGCCCCATTTAAAACTCGCGTTTCAATTTTATTAACAAACGTGTTATCCTTTATTGATTTCCTTTTTACTAAACTAGTGTCCGCACCAGTGTCAACCAATAAAATGAGTTTTCCATTTTTGGCCCCTTTACAAGGGAATTCTATGAACACGTCATCTAATTTGGTTTCACTTAATGTTGGCATTTCGTTTTTATTAAAAGGATTATACGTTAACCAAGAAAATTTTTCAACTACACTCGCTTTATGATATTTCGAAGCAATTCTATTCATTCTTCTTAATAATTTCACTTTGACACTATTTGCTAACTCTGTTATATACTCAATATATTTTATTATATATTGGCTAACATATATTAACGTTAATTTCCTATAGCTGAGACACACAGCTTCTACAATCGACGCATATACTAACTGCAACATTAGTATGGTGACTATTAAAAACTGTGCTCCAACGTTAACTATTTTCTCACTTGGCAAAATTGATGCATTTCTTATTTTCTTTTCTGTATACTTTTGTTCTGCTACTTGTTGGGCGTTATCTTTGTTGCTCTGTCTATTCTCGTTATTTAAACAATTAAATGGTTCTGAAGCTGGTAACGCTTCCACGATCTTTTTCGATGTCGGATTAACAATTACCACTTCAGCTGGCCTGGATTTACTAATTTGTTTGGGATCCCAGGTTATTGGCCTCGCCTGGGCCCTTGTTGGTTTCCCTGAACCATTTGCCAGTTTTTCTTCGCCTGATAGTTCGCTACCATGTGGCCCTGTCTGTTACACCAGTGGCACACAATTGTTTCTTTACCATCGGTCCGTGTTGTATTTCTAAATGTTGTTCGTTGACCCATGTTTTCCCTGCTGTTGTTATTGTTATTCGTTTTCCAAGACCCGCTTTCTTTGTTAGAATTGTAAGTTTCCCGTCTTTGTGTATTTCCGTATTGTCGTGAATCATTTGGCTGTCTATTTGGATTGCTTAAGTTTTGTGTTCTATTTGTATTCTGAGTACACCTCCAGTTAGTTTCATGTCCATAAATTAAACATTTAGCACAGTATGGTGTGTTTTTCCTAATTAGACATTCGTCCCTTGTATGTCCCCTTCTACTACAAAAACTACACGTTATATTTGTTGTTGGTAGCTTGGAAAAGTTGTTAGTGTAACTTCGTTGTGGTATGTCGTTTTTCCTGTCAACTTGTTGTCGGTTTACTACCGGCTGCTGAAATTGTGTGGTGGGGTCGCTGTAAGTCATATTCTGTTTGTGTCCCACCATACCAACAAACTCGCTGGATTGTCTAATCTCTGCTTGTCTTAACTGATCAGCAATACTTACGGCTTGCTCTACGAGATCTTCTAGTGATTTGTCCGCTGATCCTAACAAATGTAGTCGCAAAGTGCTGTTTTTTAATCCCAATTTAAAAGATTTCATTACGGACTTTGTTATTTCCGCGAGCAGGGCCGCATCGGAGTTACCTTTGTATACACTAGTAGCTATATCTGTCGCTTGTGACCCTAATGACATAAGACGTTCTGCAAACTGCCTTATATCCTCAGTCGGTGATTGGCGTATGTTCTGTATTTCCGTCATAACTGTGTCGAGAGATCTGTACTGTAAATAGTTCTTTTTAATTGTTACGCAAAAATCTTCTACAGTTGCAAACGTTTTTGAGCGCAATAAACTGTATGCGTTCCCGTGAAGCCTTTGTTTTATGCATGCTAAGAAATCTGGCATATCTGTTGCTGATATATTTCGTTTCGCTAAGTCGCAACCTTCTATAAATTTATAGACTTCATTTCGAAGATCAGAAGATGGCGCACCAGAAAAAAGTGGTACTAATCTGTTGACGGTTTTCGCGATTTCTTCTATACCCATTTTTATTTTGTGTTTATTTCTATATTCTAATTGAAAGGAATTTGTATCTATTGGACTAAACACGGGTGTGTTTAATTTTTGTTGTTCAAATAGTTTACCAACCACGTCTGCTGACTGCTTTAAATGTCTATTTTCTTCTGTTAATTTTTGAATTGTTCTTTTTGCGTCGTCTAACGCTGCACCGTCTTCTTTTCTTTCTCGTTCGTATTGATATAATGTCCTGTTTAGCGTTTCGTCCGTTAAACCTTTTTCTTTTAGCCACTCTTTAAGCGAATTACTTTCTTCGTCTGCTTCCTTTAATAGCTGTTCCTGATGTTTTATACTAGTTAAGCTTTCTTCGTACCTTCGTTTTACCGATGCGAATTTTACTTTCCACTCTGCTATTTCGTCTTTTCTACTGTCTAATTTTGTATTTGTTACCAAGATAATTTCTTCTACAATGGCATCTGCCTTTTCTACATTTGTTATATTGCCCAAATCTCTTAATTTTGCTCTTATTAATTCCCAATTTTCTTTATTTCCTACTATTTCCTTTAAAATATTATAAAGCTTCGATACAAATTCTCCTAATTCTTTTTGTAGTTCCTTATGATTTTTTTCTAGTTGCTTATAATTTTCTTCTAACAAAGATTTTGCCATTAATCACTCATTTAATTCTATCAAGTTTCTTATCTCCTACTGTAATTGTATGACTAGTTAATCGCCCTGTTTATTCAAATATTTTTCATTAAGGTTTTTTTTTTTTTGTTTTTGCTTGACAATTCCCCTTTTTTCTACTTCTAAAATTTCAATGTCAACTCAAAACTATCGCACCACCGTTTAACTGGATTTCGTTTTGTTTCGTTCTATTTTTTCTACTTCTATAAATTTTTGCTGATTATGCATCGACCTACTTATTGTGCATGGGTTCATTGAACGCTTGCAAGCACTGCATCTGTTAAAATGTTGAGCTTTTAATTTGAAAACAGTACTTTTTATCTTTATGTTGTGTTGAAACTAAGCTTTTGTTTCAATGTGAATTGTTTTCTTTAACACATTCCTAATTATTTGAAATTTACGAAATCAAAGGAAATAATGTGAAATAACTTTTCCCTTTTCATTAAATTACAAAACACCACTTATCAACATATATTAAGCGCTGAATTCATACAATAAAATCTTTCAATTAAGTGTTCAAATCATCGCTCAACGAAACTGAGCGATTTGCATGCATTAATTTCGATTTTCCCGTAACTTGAAATATATTTGTAGAACTTAAACTTGCTTTTTGATCAAACTGAATAGATGCTCTCTTCCCGTAAATGAGAGGTGTGGAAAAAATTACTCGGAATTTATGCAGATAATCGTTGGTTGTTTAGAAATTGTTACAAAAATTTTGTTTCCCTTTTTCTTGGTAGGTGTCATGGCACATAAACCAATGACAGCCTTAAGGGAGTTTTTTATTGTTTATCTAGGCACTTTAACCAAGACAAACGCTGTAAAGAAAAATACTGCTCAGGGCACTTAAACCGTGAGCAGAAGAATGTTATAATTATTAAAAATGTTTTAAATTCAATACAATTAAAATTTCTCACATATTAATATTTTTCACTTTTACTAATATTTTTCGCGATTATTGGCTCGAAAGCCGGCTGCGCCACTTGTTGTACTTTCTCTTTGTTGTAAATTCACCTTCACTCTTATCTTTATTCGACTCACCTTAGGGGACCTGTAAGCATGTGTATGTGTGTGTGTGTGTGAGTGTGTGCCATTTTAATTCACTAAGCGGTTAGGCTCCGCAGATTGACTAGGCGAGCAGATGTCGCCGAATTAGGGAGGGGAGATGTAAAAGAATTCTAAGTTCAATTGAGTAGATTCACTTTATTTAACTTACACTTTTCGACTTTAAACACTTAAAAACGAACTGACTTTTTCAGGACTTTAACACCAACTTGAACTAACTCTTGCAAAACTTGTAAACGAACTCACTGTTTAATTCTTTGCGGGAGTTGGTTGCAGGCCAAATCGATCAATTCAATTCTGCAACTATCTCAATAATTAATTTGAAGGTGCAGAACTGCGAATTTAGCGTTTATTAAAACAAGCGCTATTTCCGTGGCTCGCATGGAGGTTCAACAAACCGTCAGCTCAATGACCGCTCGGTCGGTGACTTCTTCGGTGTCACCTTTCTTGTTGTTTATGTTTTATAAAATAACTCATTCGGCTTTTACTGAATGCCCAAAAGTATGTGCTGCTAATACGTTAAGCGTTTTTAGCAGCGGGCCAGAATGTTATGTTAGTAACAGTGTTAAGCACTGTTATGAATGCTTTGGCTGATTTTGACCTACAACAGCCGTCTTGTCCGCCGTCTTGTCTGCCGTCTTGTCAGCCCTCTTGTCTGCCGTGTTGTATGTCGTCTTGGCTGCCGTCTGATCTGCCGTCTTGTCTGCCGTCTTGTATGCGGTCTTGTCCGCCGTCTTGTCTGCCGTCTTGTCTGCCGTCTGTCTTCCGCATTGCCTGGCGTCTTGTCAGCCGTCTTGTCTGCCGTCTTGTCTGCCGTCTTGTCAGCCGTCTTGTCAGCCGTCTTGTCTGCCGTGTTGTCTGCCATCTTGTCTGCCGTCTGGTCTGCCGTCTGTTCTGCCGACTTGTCTGCCGTCTTGTCTGCCGTTTTGTCTGCTGTCTTGTCTTCCGCATTACCTGCCGTCTTGTCTTCCGCATTGCCTGGCGTCTTGTCAGCCGTCTTGACTGCCGTCTTGTCCGGCGTCTTGTCCGCCGTCTTGTCCGCCGTCTTGTCTACCGTCTTGTCTGCCGTCTTGTCTGCCGTCTTTTCTGCCGTCTTGTCTGCCATCTTGTCTGCCGTCTTGTCTGCCATCTTGTCTGCCATCTTGTCTGCTGTCTTGTCTTCCGCATTGCCTGCCGTCTTGTCTTCCGCATTGCCTGGTGTCTTGTCAGCCGTCTTGTCTGCCGTCTAGTCTGCCGTGTTGTATGTCGTCTTGGCTGCCGTCTGGTCTGCCGACTTGTCTGCCGTCTTGTCTGCCGTCTTGTCAGCCGTCTTGTCTGCCGTCTTGTCTTCCGCATTGCCTGGCGTCTTGTCAGCCGTCTTGCCTGCCGTCTTAACGGCCATCTTGTCTGCCGTCTTGTCTGCCGTCTTGTATGTCGTCTTGTCTGCCGTCTTGTCTGCCTTTTTGTCTGCCTTTTAGTCTGCCGTCTTGTCTGCCGTATTGCCTGCCGTCTTGTCTGCCGCCTTGTCTGCCGTCTTGTCTGCCGTCTTGTCTGCCATCTTGTCTGCCATCTTGCCTGCCGTCTTGTCTGCCAGCTTGTGTGCCGTCTTGTCTGCCATCTTGTCTGCCACCTTGTCTGCCGTCTTGTGTGCCGTCTTGTCTGCTGTCTTGTCTGCCATCTTGTCTGCCGTCTTGTCTGCCGTCTTGTCTGCCTTTTTGTCTGCCTTTTTGTCTGCCTTTTAGTCTGCCGTATTGCCTGCCGTCTTGTCTGCCGTCTTAACGGCCATCTTGTCTGCCGTCTTGTCTGCCTTTTTGTCTGCCTTTTAGTCTGCCGTCTTGTCTGCCGTATTGCCTGCCGCCTTGTCTGCCGTCTTAACGGCCATCTTGTCTGCCTTATTGCCTGCCGTCTTGTCTGCCGCCTTGTCTGCCGTCTTGTCTGCCATCTTGTCTGCCTTTTTGTCTGCCTTTTAGTCTGCCGTCTTGTCTGCCGTATTGCCTGCCGTCTTGTCTGCCGCCTTGTCTGCCGTCTTGTCTGCCGTCTTGTCTGCCTTTTTGTCTGCCTTTTAGTCTGCCGTCTTGTCTGCCGTATTGCCTGCCGTCTTGTCTGCCGTCTTAACGGCCATCTTGTCTGCCGTATTGCCTGCCGTCTTGTCTGCCGTCTTAACGGCCATCTTGTCTGCCATCTTGTCTGCCGTCTTGTATGTCGTCTCTTCTGCCGTCTTGTCTGCCTTTAAGTCTGCCGTCTTGTCTGCCGTATTGCCTGCCGTCTTGTCTGCCGTCTTAACGGCCATTTCGTCTGCCGTATTGCCTGCCATCTTGTCTGCCGCCTTGTCTGCCGTCTTGTCTGCCATCTTGTCTGCCATCTTGTCTGCCGTCTTGTCTGCCAGCTTGTGTGCCGTCTTGTCTGCCATCTTGTCTACCACCTTGTCTGCCGTCTTGTGTGCCGTCTTGTCTGCCGTCTGGTCTGCCGACTTGTCTGCCGTCCTATATGCCGTCTTGTCTGCCGTTTTGTCTGCCGTTTTGTCTGCCGTTTTGTCTGCCGTCTTGTCTGCCGTCTTGTCTGCCGCCTTGTCTGCCGTCTTGTCTGCCGTCTTGTATGTCGTCTCTTCTGACGTCTTGTCTACCTTTAAGTCTGCCGTCTTGTCTGCCGTATTGCCTGCCGTCTTGTCTGCCGTCTTAACGGCCATTTTGTCTGCCGTATTGCCTGCCATCTTGTCTGCCGCCTTGTCTGCCGTCTTGTCTGCCATCTTGTCTGCCATCTTGTCTGCCGTCTTGTCTGCCAGCTTGTGTGCCGTCTTGTCTGCCATCTTGTCTACCACCTTGTCTGCCGTCTTGTGTGCCGTCTTGTCTGCTGTCTTGTCTGCCGTCTTGTCTGCCGTCTTGTCTGCCTTTTTGTCTGCCTTTTAGTCTGCCGTCTTGTCTGCCGTCTTGTCTGCCGTATTGCCTGCCGTCTTGTCTGCCGTCTTAACGGCCATTTTGTCTGCCGTATTGCCTGCCATCTTGTCTGCCGCCTTGTCTGCCGTCTTGTCTGCCATCTTGTCTGCCATCTTGTCTGCCGTCTTATCTGCCAGCTTGTGTGCCGTCTTGTCTGCCATCTTGTCTACCACCTTGTCTGCCGTCTTGTGTGCCGTCTTGTCTGCTGTCTTGTCTGCCGTCTTGTCTGCCGTCTTGTCTGCCTTTTTGTCTGCCTTTTAGTCTGCCGTCTTGTCTGCCTTATTGCCTGCCGTCTTGTCTGCCGCCTTGTCTGCCGTCCTGTCTGCCATCTTGTCTGCCTTTTTGTCTGCCTTTTAGTCTGCCGTCTTGTCTGCCGTATTGCCTGCCGTCTTGTCTGCCGCCTTGTCTGCCGTCTTGTCTGCCGTCTTGTCTGCCGTCTTGTCTGCCTTTTTGTCTGCCTTTTAGTCTGCCGTCTTGTCTGCCGTATTGCCTGCCGTCTTGTCTGCCGTCTTGTCTGCCGTCTTGTCTGCCGTCTTAACGGCCATCTTGTCTGCCGTCTTGTCTGCCGTCTTGTATGTCGTCTCTTCTGCCGTCTTGTCTGCCTTTAAGTCTGCCGTCTTGTCTGCCGTATTGCCTGCCGTCTTGTCTGCCGTCTTAACGGCCATTTTGTCTGCCGTATTGCCTGCCATCTTGTCTGCCGCCTTGTCTGCCGTCTTGTCTGCCATCTTGTCTGCCATCTTGTCTGCCGTCTTGTCTGCCAGCTTGTCTGTCGTCTTGTCTGCCGTCTTGTCTGCCGTCTTGTCTGCCGTTTTGTCTGCCATCTTGTCTACCGTCTTGTCTGCCGTCTTGTCTTTATCTTGTGTGCTGTCTTCTCTTCCGCATTGCCTGCCGTCTTGTCTTCCGCATTGCCTGTCGTCTTGTTTTCCGCATGCCCGCCGTCTTGTCAGCCGTCTTGTCTGCCGCCTTATCTGCCGTCTGGTATTCCGTCTTGTCCGCCGTCTTATCTACCGTCTTGTCTGCCGTCTTGTCTGCCGTCTTGTCTGCAGTCTTGTCTGCCGTCTGTTTTCCGCATTGCCTGGAGTCTTGTCAGCCGTCTTGTCTGCCGTCTTGTCAGCCGTCTTGTCTGCCGTGTTGTATGTCGTCTTGGCTGCCGTCTAGTCTGCCGTCTGGTCTGCCGACTTGTCTGCCGTCTTGTCTGCCGTCTTGTCTACCGTCTTGTCAGCCGTCTTGTCTGCGTCTTGTCTGCCGTGTTGTCTGTCGTCTTGGCTGCCGTCTGGTCTGCCGACTTGTCTGCCGTCTTGTATGCCGTCTTGTATGCCGTCTTGTCTTCCGCATTGCCTGGCGTCTTGTAAGCCGTCTTGTCTGCGGTCTTGTCTGCCGTCTTGTCTGCCGTGTTGTATGTCGTCTTGGCTGACGTCTGGTCTGCCGACTTGTCTGCCGTCTTGTCTACCGTCTTGTATGCCGTCTTGTCCGCCGTTTTGTCTGCCGTTTTGTCTGCCGTTTTGTTTGCCGTCTTGTCTGCCGTCTTGTCTGCTGTCTTGTCTGCCATCTCGTCTGCCGTCTTGTCTACCGTCTTGTCTGCCGTCTTGTCTGCCGTCTTGTCTGCCGTCTGTCTTCTGCATTGCCTGGCGTCTGGTCTGCCGACTTGTCAGCCGTCCTATCTGCCGTCATGTCTGCCGTCTTGTCTGCCGTCTTGTGTTCCGCATGGCCTGCCGTCTTGTATGCCGTCTTGTCCGCCGTCTTGTCTACCGTCTTGTCTGCCGTCTTGTCTGCCATCTTGTCTGCCATCTTGTCTTGTCTTCCATCTTGTCTTGTCTGCCATCTTGTCTGCCGTCTTGTCTGCCGTCTTGTCTGCTGTCTTGTCTACCGTTTTGTCTGCCATCTTGTCTGTCGTCTTGTCTGCCGTCTTGTCTGCCATCTTGTGTGCTGTCTTCTCTTCCGCATTGCCTGCCGTCTTGTCTGCCGTTTTGTCTGCCATCTTGTCTGCCGTCTTGTCTGCCGTCTTGTCTGCCATCTTGTCTGCTGTCTTGTCTACCGTCTTGTATGTCGTCTTGGCTGCCGTCTGGTCTGCCGACTTGTCTGCCGTCTTGTATGCCGTCTTGTCTACCGTCTTGTCTGCCGTCTTGTCTGCCGTCTTGTCTGCCGTTTTGTCTGCCGTCTTGTCTGCCGTCTTGTATGTCGTCTCTTCTGCCGTCTTGTCTGCCTTTAAGTCTGCCGTCTTGTCTGCCGTATTGCCTGCCGTCTTGTCTGCCGTCTTAACGGCCATTTTGTCTGCCGTATTGCCTGCCATCTTGTCTGCCGCCTTGTCTGCCGTCTTGTCTGCTGTCTTGTCTGCCATCTTGTCTGCCGTCTTGTCTGCCAGCTTGTGTGCCGTCTTGTCTGCCATCTTGTCTACCACCTTGTCTGCCGTCTTGTGTGCCACCTTGTCTGCCGTCTGGTCTGCCGACTTGTCTGCCGTCCTGTATGCCGTCTTGTCTGCCGTTTTGTCTGCCGTTTTGTCTGCCGTCTTGTCTGCCGTCTTGTCTGCCGTCTTGTATGTCGTCTCTTCTGCCGTCTTGTCTGCCTTTAAGTCTGCCGTCTTGTCTGCCGTCTTGTCTGCCGTATTGCCTGCCGTCTTGTCTGCCGTCTTAACGGCCATTTTGTCTGCCGTATTGCTTGCCATCTTGTCTGCCGCCTTGTCTGCCGTCTTGTCTGCCATCTTGTCTGCCATCTTGTCTGCCGTCTTGTCTGCCAGCTTGTGTGCCGTCTTGTCTGCCATCTTGTCTACCACCTTGTCTGCCGTCTTGTGTGCCGTCTTGTCTGCTGTCTTGTCTGCCGTCTTGTCTGCCGTCTTGTCTGCCTTTTTGTCTGCCTTTTAGTCTGCCGTCTTCTCTGCCCTATTGCCTGCCGTCTTGTCTGCCGTCGTAACGGCCATCTTGTCTGCCTTATTGCCTGCCGTCTTGTCTGCGGCCTTGTCTGCCGTCCTGTCTGCCATCTTGTCTGCCTTTTTGTCTGCCTTTTAGTCTGCCGTCTTGTCTGCCGTATTGCCTGCCGTCTTGTCTGCCGCCTTGTCTGCCGTCTTGTCTGCCGTCTTGTCTGCCTTTTTGTCTGCCTTTTAGTCTGCCGTCTTGTCTGCCGTATTGCCTGCCGTCTTGTCTGCCGTATTGCCTGCCGTCTTGTCTGCCGTCTTGTCTGCCGTCTTGTCTGCCGTCTTGTCTGCCGTCTTAACGGCCATCTTGTCTGCCGTCTTGTCTGCCGTCTTGTCTGCCGTCTTGTCTGCCGTCTTGTCTGCCGTCTTGTCTGCCGTCTTAACGGCCATCTTGTCTGCCGTCTTGTCTGCCGTCTTGTCTGCCGTCTTGTATGTCGTCTCTTCTGCCGTCTTGTCTGCCTTTAAGTCTGCCGTCTTGTCTGCCGTATTGCCTGCCGTCTTGTCTGCCGTCTTAACGGCCATTTTGTCTGCCGTATTGCCTGCCATCTTGTCTGCCGCCTTGTCTGCCGTCTTGTCTGCCATCTTGTCTGCCATCTTGTCTGCCGTCTTGTCTGCCAGCTTGTGTGCCGTCTTGTCTGCCGTCTTGTCTGCCGTCTTGTCTGCCGTTTCGTCTGCCATCTTGTCTGCCGTCTTGTCTGCCGTCTTGTCTGCCATCTTGTGTGCTGTCTTCTCTTCCGCATTGCCTGCCGTCTTGTCTTCCGCATTGCCTGTCGTCTTGTTTTCCGCATGCCCGCCGTCTTGTCAGCCGTCTTGTCTGCCGCCTTATCTGCCGTCTGGTATTCCGTCTTGTCCGCCGTCTTGTCTACCGTCTTGTCTGCCGTCTTGTCTGCCGTCTTGTCTGCCGTCTTGTCTGCAGTCTTGTCTGCCGTCTGTCTTCCGCATTGCCTGGAGTCTTGTCAGCCGTCTTGTCTGACGTCTTGTCAGCCGTCTTGTCTGCCGTGTTGTATGTCGTCTTGGCTGCCGTCTAGTCTGCCGTCTGGTCTGCCGACTTGTCTGCCGTCTTGTCTGCCGTCTTGTCTGCCGTCTTGTCTGCCGTCTTGTCAGCCGTCTTGTCTGCCGTCTTGTCTGCCGTGTTGTCTGTCGTCTTGGCTGCCGTCTGGTCTGCCGACTTGTCTGCCGTCTTGTATGCCGTCTTGTATGCCGTCTTGTCTTCCGCATTGCCTGGCGTCTTGTAAGCCGTCTTGTCTGCGGTCTTGTCTGCCGTCTTGTCTGCCGTGTTGTATGTCGTCTTGGCTGACGTCTGGTCTGCCGACTTGTCTGCTGTCTTGTCTACCGTCTTGTATGCCGTCTTGTCCGCCGTTTTGTCTGCCGTTTTGTCTGCCGTTTTGTTTGCCGTCTTGTCTGCCGTCTTGTCTGCTGTATTGTCTGCCATCTCGTCTGCCGTCTTGTCTACCGTCTTGTCTGCCGTCTTGTCTGTCGTCATGTCTGCCGTCTGTCTTCCGCATTGCCTGGCGTCTGGTCTGCCGACTTGTCTGCCGTCCTATCTGCCGTCATGTCTGCCGTCTTGTCTGCCGTCTTGTGTTCCGCATGGCCTGCCGTCTTGTATGCCGTCTTGTCCGCCGTCTTGTCTACCGTCTTGTCTGCCGTCTTGTCTGCCATCTTGTCTGCCATCTTGTCTTGTCTTCCATCTTGTCTTGTTTGCCATCTTGTCTGCCGTCTTGTCTGCCGTCTTGTCTGCTGTCTTGTCTACCGTCTTGTATGTCGTCTTGGCTGCCGTCTGGTCTGCCGACTTGTCTGCCGTCTTGTATGCCGTCTTGTCTACCGTCTTGTCTGCCGTCTTGTCTGCCGTCTTGTCTGCCGTTTTGTCTGCCATCTTGTCTGCCGTCTTGTCTGCCGTCTTGTCTGCCATCTTGTGTGCTGTCTTCTCTTCCGCATTGCCTGCCGTCTTGTCTTCCGCATTGCATGTCGTCTTGTCTTCCGCAAGCCCGCCGTCTTGTCAGCCGTCTTGTCTGCCGCCTTATCTGCCGTCTGTTATTCCTTCTTGTCCGCCGTCTTGTCTACCGTCTTGTCTGCCGTCTTGTCTGCCGTCTTGTCTGCCGTCTTGTCTGCCGTCATGTCTGCAGTCTTGTCTGCCGTCTGTCTTCCGCATTGCCTGCCGTCTTGTCAGCCGTCTTGTCTGCCGTGTTTTATGTCGTCTTGGCTGCCGTCTGGTCTGCCGTCTTGTCTGCCGTCTTATCTGCCGTCTTGTATGCCGTCTTGTCCGCCGTCTTGTCTGCCGTCTTGTCAGCCCTCTTGTCTGCCGTGTTGTATGTCGTCTTGGCTGCCGTCTGGTCTGCCGTCTTGTCTGCCGTCTTATCTGCCGTCTTGTATGCGGTCTTGTCCGCCGTCTTGTCTGCCGTCTTGTCTGCCGTCTGTCTTCCGCCTTGCCTGGCGTCTTGTCAGCCGTCTTGTCTGCCGTCTTGTCTGCCGTCTTGTCAGCCGTCTTGTCTGCCGTGTTGTCTGCCATCTTGTCTGCCGTCTGGCTTGCCGTCTGTTCTGCTGAATTGTCTGCCGTTTTGTCTGCTGTCTTGTCTTCCGCATTACCTGCCGTCTTGTCTTCCGCATTGCCTGGCGTCTTGTCAGCCGTCTTGACTGCCGTCTTGTCCGGCGTCTTGTCCGCCGTCTTGTCCGCCGTCTTGTCTACCGTCTTGTCTGCCGTCTTGTCTGCCGTCTTTTCTGCCGTCTTGTCTGCCATCTTGTCTGCCGTCTTGTCTGCCATCTTGTCTGCCATCTTGTCTGCTGTCTTGTCTTCCGCATTGCCTGCCGTCTTGTCTTCCGCATTGCCTGGTGTCTTGTCAGCCGTCTTGTCTGCCGTCTAGTCTGCCGTGTTGTATGTCGTCTTGGCTGCCGTCTGGTCTGCCGACTTGTCTGCCGTCTTGTCTGCCGTCTTGTCAGCCGTCTTGTCTGCCGTCTTGTCTTCCGTCTTAACGGCCATCTTGTCTGCTGTCTTGTCTGCCGTCTTGTATGTCGTCTTGTCTGCCGTCTTGTCTGCCTTTTTGTCTGCCTTTTAGTCTGCCGTCTTGTCTGCCGTATTGCCTGCCGTCTTGTCTGCCGCCTTGTCTGCCGTCTTGTCTGCCGTCTTGTCTGCCATCTTGTCTGCCATCTTGCCTGCCGTCTTGTCTGCCAGCTTGTGTGACGTCTTGTCTGCCATCTTGTCTGCCACCTTGTCTGCCGTCTTGTGTGCCGTCTTGTCTGCTGTCTTGTCTGCCATCTTGTCTGCCGTCTTGTCTGCCGTCTTGTCTGCCTTTTTGTCTGCCTTTTTGTCTGCCTTTTAGTCTGCCGTATTGCCTGCCGTCTTGTCTGCCGTCTTAACGGCCATCTTGTCTGCCGTCTTGTCTGCCTTTTTGTCTGCCTTTTAGTCTGCCGTCTTGTCTGCCTTATTGCCTGCCGCCTTGTCTGCCGTCTTAACGGCCATCTTGTCTGCCTTATTGCCTGCCGTCTTGTCTGCCGCCTTGTCTGCCGTCTTGTCTGCCATCTTGTCTGCCTTTTTGTCTGCCTTTTAGTCTGCCGTCTTGTCTGCCGTATTGCCTGCCGTCTTGTCTGCCGCCTTGTCTGCCGTCTTGTCTGCCGTCTTGTCTGCCTTTTTGTCTGCCTTTTAGTCTGCCGTCTTGTCTGCCGTATTGCCTGCCGTCTTGTCTGCCGTCTTAACGGCCATCTTGTCTGCCGTATTGCCTGCCGTCTTGTCTGCCGTCTTGTCTGCCGTCTTAACGGCCATCTTGTCTGCCGTCTTGTCTGCCGTCTTGTCTGCCGTCTTGTCTGCCGTCTTGTATGTCGTCTCTTCTGCCGTCTTGTCTGCCTTTAAGTCTGCCGTCTTGTCTGCCGTATTGCCTGCCGTCTTGTCTGCCGTCTTAACGGCCATTTTGTCTGCCGTATTGCCTGCCATCTTGTCTGCCGCCTTGTCTGCCGTCTTGTCTGCCATCTTGTCTGCCATCTTGTCTGCCGTCTTGTCTGCCAGCTTGTGTGCCGTCTTGTCTGCCATCTTGTCTACCACCTTGTCTGCCGTCTTGTGTGCCGTCTTGTCTGCCGTCTGGTCTGTCGACTTGTCTGCCGTCCTATATGCCGTCTTGTCTGCCGTTTTGTCTGCCGTTTTGTCTGCCGTCTTGTCTGCCGTCTTGTCTGCCGTCTTGTCTGTCATCTTGTCTGCCGTCTTAACGGCCGTCTTTTATGTCGTCTTGTGTGCCGTCTTGTCTGCCATCTTGTCTGCCATCTTTTCTGCCGTCTTGTCTGCCATCTTAACGGCCATCTTGTCTGCCGTCTTGTATGTCGTCTTGTCTGCCGCCTTGTCTGCCGTCTTGTCTTCCATCTTGTCTGCCATCTTGTCTGCCGTCTTGTGTGCCGTCTTGTCTGCTGTCTTGTCTGCCGTCTTGTCTGCCGTCTTGTCTGCCTTTTTGTCTGCCTTTTAGTCTGCCATCTTGTCTGCCGTATTGCCTGCCGTCTTGTCTGCCGTCTTAACGGCCATCTTGTCTGCCTTATTGCCTGCCGTCTTGTCTGCCGCCTTGTCTGCCGTCTTGTCTGCCATCTTGTCTGCCGTCTTGTCTGCCGTCTTGTCTGCCATCTTGTCTGCCGTCTTAACGGCCGTCTTTTATGTCGTCTTGTGTGCCGTCTTGTCTGCCATCTCGTCTGCCTTCTTTTCTGCCGTCTTGTCTGCCGTATTGCCTGCCGTCTTGTGTGACGTCTTAACGGCCATATTGTCTGCCGTATTGCCTGCCGTCTTGTCTGCCGTATTGCCTGCCGTCTTGTCTGCCGTATTGCCTGCCGTCTTCTCTGCCGTCTTAACGGCCATCTTGTCTGCCGTCTTGTCTGCCGTCTTGTCTGCCGTCTTGTCTGCCGTCTTGTCTGCCGTCTTGTATGTCGTCTTGTCTGCCGTGTTGTATGTCGTCTTGGCTGCCGTCTGGTCTGCCGACTTGTCTGCCGTCCTATATGCCGTCTTGTCTGCCGTTTTGTCTGCCGTTTTGTCTGCCGTCTTGTCTGCCGTCTTGTCTGCCGTCTTGTCGGCCGTCTTGACTGCCGTCTTGTCTGTCGTCTTGGCTGTCGTCTGGTCTGCCGACTTGTCTGCCGTCCTATATGCCGTCTTGTCTGCCATCTTGTCTGCCGTCTTGTCTGCCGTCTTGTCTGCCATCTTGTCTGCCATCTTGTCTGCCATCTTGTCTGCCATCTTGTCTTGTCTACCATCTTGTCTGCCGTCTTGTCTGCTGTCTTGTCTTCCGCATTAGCTGCCGTTTTGTCTTCCGCATTGCCTGGCGTCTTGTCAGCCGTCTTGACTGCCGTCTTGTCTGCCGTCTTGTCTGCCGTGTTGTATGTCGTCTTGGCTGCCGTCTGGTCTGCCGACTTGTCTGCCGTCTTGTCTGCTGTCTTGTCTTCCGTCTTGTCTTCCGCATTGCCTGGCGTCTTGTCAGCCGTCTTGTCAGCCGTCTTGTCTGCCGTCTTGTCTGCCTTTTTGTCTGCCGTATTGCCTGCCGTCTTGTCTGCCGTCTTAACGGCCATCTTGTCTGCCGTCTTGTCTGCCGTCTTGTATGTCGTCTTGTCCGCCGTCTTGTTTACCGTCTTGTCTGCCGTCTTGTCTGCCGTCTTGTCTGCCGTCTTGTCTGCCGTCTTGTCTGCCATCTTGTCTGCCATCTTTTCTGCCGTCTTTTCTGCCGTCTTGTCTGCCATATTGCCTGCCGTCTTGTCTGCCATCTTAACGGCCATCTTGTCTGCCGTCTTGTATGTCGTCTTGTCTGCCGCCTTGTCTGCCGTTTTGTCTGCCATCTTGTCTGCCATCTTGTCTGCCGTCTTGTGTGCCGTCTTGTCTGCTGTCTTGTCTGCCGTCTTGTCTGCCTTTTTGTCTGCCTTTTAGTCTGCCGTCTTGTCTGCCGTATTGCCTGCCGTCTTGTCTGCCGTCTTAACGGCTATCTTGTCTGCCGTCTTGTCTGCCTTTTTGTCTGCCTTTTAGTCTGCCGTCTTGTCTGCCGTCTTGTCTGTCGTCTTGTCTGCCGTATTGCCTGCCGTCTTGTCTGCCGTCTTAACGGCCATCTTGTCTGCCGTATTGCCTGCCGTCTTGTCTGCCGCCTTGTCTGCCGTCTTGTCTGCCATCTTGTCTGCCATCTTGTCTGCCGCCTTGTGTGCCGTCTTGTCTGCTGTCTTGTCTGCCGTCTTGTCTGCCGTTCTGTCTGCCGTCTTTTCTGCCGTAATGCCAATCGTCTTGCCTGTCCACTCATCTTGTCTGTTGCCTTGTTTGCCGTCTTGTCTGCCATCGTGTCTGCCGTATTGTCTCCCGTCTTGTCTGCCGTCTTGGGTGGCGTCTTGTCTGCCGTCTTGTCTGCCATCTTAACGGCCATCTTGTCTGCCGTCTTGTCTGCCGTCTTGTCTGCCGTCTTGTCTGCCGTATTGCCTGCCGTCTTGTCTGCCGTCTTAACGGCCATCTTGTCTGCCGTATTGCCTGCCGTCTTGTCTGCCGCGTTGTCTGCCGTCTTGTCTGCCATCTTGTCTGCCATCTTGTCTGCCGTCTTGTGTGCCGTCTTGTCTGCTGTCTTGTCTGCCGTCTTGTCTGCCGTTCTGTCTGCCGTCTTTTCTGCCGTAATGCCAATCGTCTTGCCTGTCCACTCATCTTGTCTGTTGTCTTGTTTGCCGTCTTGTCTGCCATCTTGTCTGCCGTCTGGTCTGCCGTCTTATCTGCCGTCTTGTGTGCCGTCTTGTCTGCCGTCTTGTCTGCCATCTTGTCTGCCGTCTTGTCTTCCGCATTGCCTGCCGTCTTGTCAGCCGTCCTGTCTGCCGTCTTATCTGCCGTCTTGTTTGTCGGCTTGCCTGAGGTCTTGTCTGCCGTCTTGTCTTCCATCTTGTCTTCCGTCTTGTTTGCCGTCTTGCCTGAGGTCTTCGCTGCCGTGTTGTCTGCCGTGTTGTCTGCCGTCTTGTCTGCCGTCTTGTCTGCCGTATTGCCTGCCGTCTTGTCTGCCGTCTTAACGGCCATCTTGTCTGCCGTATTGCCCGCCGTCTTGTCTGCGCCTTGTCTGCCGTCTTGTCTGCCATCTTGTCTGCCATCTTGTCTGCTGTCTTGTGTGCCGTCTTGTCTGCTGTCTTGTCTGCCGTCTTGTCTGCCGTTCTGTCTGCCGTCTTTTCTGCCGTAATGCCAATCGTCTTGCCTGTCCACTCATCTTGTCTGTTGTCTTGTTTGCCGTCTTGTCTGCCATCTTGTCTGCCGTATTGTCTGCCTTTTAGTCTGCCGTCTTGTCTGCCGCATTGCCTGCCGTCTTGTCTGCCGTCTTCTCTTCCTTTTTGTCTGCCTTTTAGTCTGCCGTCTTGTCTGCCGTCTTGTCTGCCGTATTGCCTGCCGTCTTGTCTGCCGTCTTAACGGCCATATTGTCTGCCGTATTGCCTGCCGTCTTGTCTGCCGCCTTGTCTGCCGTCTTGTCTGCCATCTTGTCTGCCATCTTGTCTGCCGTCTTGTGTGCCGTCTTGTCTGCTGTCTTGTCTGCCGTCTTGTCTGCCGTTCTGTCTGCCGTCTTTTCTGCTGTAATGCCAATCGTCTTGCCTGTCCACTCATCTTGTCTGTTGTCTTGTTTGCCGTCTTGTCTGCCATCTTGTCTGCCGTATTGTCTGCCTTTTAGTCTGCCGTCTTGTCTGCCGTATTGCCTGCCGTCTTGTCTGCCGTCTTAACGGCCATCTTGTCTGCCGTCCTGTCTGCCTTTTTGTCTGCCTTTTAGTCTGCCGTCTTGTCTGCCGTCTTGTCTGCCGTCTTGTCTGCCGTCTTGTCTCCCGTATTGTCTGCCGTCTTGTCTGCCGTCTTAACGGCCATCTTGTCTGCCGTATTGCCTGCCGTCTTGTCTGCCGCCTTGTCTGCCGTCTTGTCTGCCCTCTTGTCTGCCATCTTGTCTGCCGTCTTGTGTGCCGTCTTGTCTGCTGTCTTGTCTGCCGTCTTGTCTGCCGTTCTGTCTGCCGTCTTTTCTGCCGTAATGCCAATCGTCTTGCCTGTCCACTCATCTTGTCTGTTGTCTTGTTTGCCGTCTTGTCTGCCATCTTGTCTGCCGTCTGGTCTGCCGTCTGGTCTGCCGTCTTATCTGCCGTCTTGTGTGCCGTCTTGTCTGCCGTCTTGTCTGCCATCTTGTCTGCCGTCTTGTCTGCCGTCTTATCTGCCGTCTTGTTTGTCGGCTTACCTGAGGTTTTGTCTGCCGTCTTGTTTGTCGGCTTACCTGAGGTTTTGTCTGCCGTCTTGTCTGCCGTCTTGTCTGCCATCTTGTCTGCCGTCTTGTCTTCCGCATTGCCTGCCGTCTTGTCAGCCGTCCTGTCTGCCGTCTTATCTGCCGTCTTGTTTATCGGCTTACCTGAGGTTTTGTCTGCCGTCTTGTCTGCCGTCTTGTCTGCCGTCTTGTCTGCCGTCTTGTCTGCCGTCTTGTCTGCCGTTTTGTCTGCCGTCTTGTGTGCCATCTTGTCTGCCGTCTTGTCTGCCGTCTTGTCTGCCGTCTTGTCTGCCGTCTTGTCTGCTGTCTTGTCTGCCGTCTTGTCTGCCGTCTTGTCTGCCTTTTTGTCTGCCTTTTTGTCTGCCTTTTTGTCTGCCGTCTTGTCTACCGTCTTGTCTGCTGTCTTGTATGCCGTTTTGTCTGCCGTCTTTTATGTCGTCTTGTGTGCCGTCTTGTCTGCCATCTTGTCTGCCATCTTTTCTGCCGTCTTGTCTGCCGTATTGCCTGCCGTCTTGTCTGCCGTCTTAACGGCCATCTTGTCTGCCGTCTTGTATGTCGTCTTGTCTGCCGCCTTGTCTGCCGTCTTGTCTGCCATCTTGTCTGCCGTCTTGTCTGCCGTCTTGTCTGCCGTCTTGTCTGCTGTCTTGTCTGCCGTCTTGTCTGCCGTCTTGTCTGCCTTTTTGTCTGCCTTTTTGTCTGCCTTTTTGTCTGCCGTCTTGTCTACCGTCTTAACGGCCATATTGTCTGCCGTATTGCCTGCCGTCTTGTCTGCCGCCTTGTCTGCCGTCTTGTCTGCCATCTTGTCTGCCGTCTTGTGTGCCGTCTTGTCTGCTGTCTTGTCTGCCGTCTTGTCTGCCGTTCTGTCTGCCGTCTTTTCTGCTGTAATGCCAATCGTCTTGTCTGTTGTCTTGTTTGCCGTCTTGTCTGCCATCTTGTCTGCCGTATTGTCTGCCTTTCAGTCTGCCGTCTTGTCTGCCGTATTGCCTGCCGTCTTGTCTGCCGTCTTAACGGCCATCTTGTCTGCCGTCCTGTCTGCCTTTTTGTCTGCCTTTTAGTCTGCCGTCTTGTCTGCCGTCTTGTCTGCCGTCTTGTCTGCCGTCTTGTCTGCCGTCTTGTCTGCCGTATTGTCTGCCGTCTTGTCTGCCGTCTTAACGGCCATCTTGTCTGCCGCCTTGTCTGCCGTCTTGTCTGCCCTCTTGTCTGCCATCTTGTCTGCCGTCTTGTGTGCCATCTTGTCTGCTGTCTTGTCTGCCGTCTTGTCTGCCGTTCTGTCTGCCGTCTTTTCTGCCGTAATGCCAATCGTCTTGCCTGTCCACTCATCTTGTCTGTTGTCTTGTTTGCCGTCTTGTCTGCCATCTTGTCTGCCGTATTGTATGCCTTTTAGTCTGCCGTCTTGTCTGCCGTATTGCCTGCCGTCTTGTCTGCCGTCTTAACGGCCATCTTGTATGCCGTCCTGTCTGCCTTTTTGTCTGCCTTTTAGTCTGCCGTCTTGTCTGCCGTCTTGTCTGCCGTCTTGTCTGCCGTATTGTCTGCCGTCTTGTCTGCCGTCTTAACGGCCATCTTGTCTGCCGCCTTGTCTGCCGTCTTGTCTGCCTTTTAGTCTGCCGTCTTGACTGCCGTCTTGTCTGCCGTCTTGTCTGCCGTATTGCCTGCCGTCTTGTCTGCCGTCTTAACGGCCATATTGTCTGCCGTATTGCCTGCCGTCTTGTCTGCCGCCTTGTCTGCCGTCTTGTCTGCCATCTTGTTTGCCGTCTTGTCTGCCATCTTGTCTGCCGTCTGGTCTGCCGTCTTATCTGCCGTCTTGTGTGCCGTCTTGTCTGCCGTCTTGTCTGCCATCTTGTCTGCCGTCTTGTCTTCCGCATTGCCTGCCGTCTTGTCAGCCGTCCTATCTGCCGTCTTATCTGCCGTATTGTTTGTCGGCTTACCTGAGGTTTTGTCTGCCGTCTTGTCTCCCATCTTGTCTGCCGTCTTGTCTTCCGCATTGCCTGCCGTCTTGTCAGCCGTCCTGTCTGCCGTCTTATCTGCCGTCTTGTTTGTCGGCTTACCTGAGGTTTTGTCTGCCGTCTCGTCTGCCGTCTTGTCTGCCGTCTTGTCTGCCGTTTTGTCTGCCGTCTTGTGTGCCATCTTGTCTGCCGTCTTGTCTGCCGTCTTGTCTGCCGTCTTGTCTGCCGTCTTGTCTGCTGTCTTGTCTGCCGTCTTGTCTGCCGTCTTGTCTGCCTTTTTGTTTGCCTTTTTGTCTGCCTTTGTGTCTGCCGTCTTGTCTACCGTCTTGTCTGCTGTCTTGTATGCCGTTTTGTCTGCCGTCTTTTATGTCGTCTTGTGTGCCGTCTTGTCTGCCATCTTGTCTGCCATCTTTTCTGCCGTCTTGTCTGCCGTATTGCCTGCCGTCTTGTCTGCCGTCTTAACGGCCATCTTGTCTGCCGTCTTGTATGTCGTCTTGTCTGCCGCCTTGTCTGCCGTCTTGTCTGCCATCTTGTCTGCCATCTTGTCTACCGTCTTGTGTGCCGTCTTGTCTGCTGTCTTGTCTGCCGTCTTGTCTGCCGTCTTGTCTGCTTTTTTGTGTGCCTTTTAGTCTGCCGTCTTGTCTACCGTCTTGTCTGCTTTCTTGTCTGCCGTCTTGTCTGCCGTCTTTTCTGTCGTCTTGTGTGCCGTCTTGTCTGCCATCTTGTCTGCCGTATTGCCTGCCGTCTTGTCTGCCGTCTTAACGGCCATCTTGTCTGTCGTGTTGTCTGCCGTCCTATCTGCCGTCTTGTCTGCCGTGTTGTATGTCGTCTTGGCTGCCGTCTGGTCTGCCGACTTGTCTGCCGTCCTATCTGCCGTCTTGTATGTCGTCTTGTCTGCCGCCTTGTCTGCCGTCTTGTCTGCCATCTTGTCTGCCATCTTGTCTGCCGTCTTGTGTGCCGTCTTGTCTGCCGTCTTGTCTGCCGTCTTGTCTGCTTTTTTGTCTGCCTTTTAGTCTGCCGTCTTGTCTACTGTCTTGTCTGCTGTCTTGTCTGCCGTCTTGTCTGCCGTCTTTTCTGTCGTCGTGTCTGCCGTCTTGTCTGCCGTCCTATCTGCCGTCTTGTCTGCCGTGTTGTATGTCGTCTTGGCTGCCGTCTGCTCTGCCGACTTGTCTGCCGTCCTATCTGCCGTCTTGTCTGCCGTTTCGTCTGCCGTCTTGTCGGCCGTCTTGTCTGCCGTCTTGTCTGCCGTCTTCTCTGCCGTCTTGTCTGCCGTCTTATCTGCCGTCTTAACGGCCATCTTGTCTACCGTCTTGTATGCCGTCTTGTCCGCCGTCTTGTCCGCCGTCTTGTATACCGTATTGTCTGCCGTCTTGTCTGCCGTCTTGTGTTCCGCATTGCCTGCCGTCTTGTCAGCCGTCTTGTCTGCCGTCTTGTATGCCGTCTTGTCCGCCGTCTTGTCTGCCGTCTTATCTGCCGTCTTAACGGCCATCTTGTCTACCGTCTTGTATGCCGTCTTGTCCGCCGTCTTGTCCGTCGTCTTGTCCGCCGTCTTGTCCGCCGTCTTGTATACCGTCTTGTCTGCCGTCTTGTCTGCCGTCTTGTCTGCCGTCTTGTGTTCCGCATTGCCTGCCGTCTTGTCAGCCGTCTTGTCTGCCGTCTTGTATGCCGTCTTGTCCGCCGTTTTGTCTATTGTCTTGTCTGCCGTCTTGTCTGCCGTCTTGTCTGCCGTCTTGTCTGCCGTCTTGTCTGCCGTCTTGTCTGCCGTCTTGTCTGCCGTCTTGTCTGCCGTCTTGTCTGCCTTCTTATTTGGCGTCTTGTCTGCCGTCTTGTCTGCCTTCTTATTTGGCGTCTTGTCTGGCGTCTTGTCTGCCGTCTTGTCTGCCGTCTTGTCTGCTGTCTTGTCTGCCGTCTTGTCTGCCGTCTTGTCTGCCTTTTTGTCTGCCTTTTTGTCTGCCTTTTTGTCTGCCTTTTTGTCTGCCGTCTTGTCTACCGTCTTGTCTGCTGTCTTGTATGCCGTTTTGTCTGCCGTCTTTTATGTCGTCTTGTGTGCCGTCTTGTCTGCCATCTTGTCTGCCATCTTTTCTGCCGTCTTGTCTGCCGTATTGCCTGCCGTCTTGCCTGCCATCTTAACGGCCATCTTGTCTGCCGTCTTGTATGTCGTCTTGTCTGCCGCCTTGTCTGCCGTCTTGTCTGCCATCTTGTCTGCCATCTTGTCTGCCGTCTTGTGTGCCGTCTTGTCTGCTGTCTTGTCTGCCGTCTTGTCTGCCGTCTTGTCTGCCTTTTTGTCTGCCTTTTTGTCTGCCATCTTGTCTACCGTCTTGTCTGCTGTCTTGTATGCCGTTTTGTCTGCCGTCTTATCTGCCGTCTTGTCTGCCGTCTTGTCTGCAGCCTTGTCTGCCGTCTTGTCTGCCGTCTTGTCTGCCATCTTGTCTGCCGTCTTGTCTGCCGTCTTGTCTGCCATCTTGTATGCTGTCTTGTCTTCCGCATTGCCTGCCGTCTTGTCTTCCGCATTGCCTGGCGTCTTGTCAGCCGTCTTGTCTGCCGTCTTGTCTGCCGTCTTGTCTGCCGTCTTGTCTGCCGTCTTAACGGCCATCTTGTCTGCCGTATTGCCTGCCGTCTTGTCTGCCGCCTTGTCTGCCGTCTTGTCTGCCCTCTTGTCTGCCATCTTGTCTGCCGTCTTGTGTGCCGTCTTGTCTGCTGTCTTGTCTGCCGTCTTGTCTGCCGTTCTGTCTGCCGTCTTTTCTGCCGTAATGCCAATCGTCTTGCCTGTCCACTCATCTTGTCTGTTGTCTTGTTTGCCGTCTTGTATGCGACCTTGTCTGCCGTCTGGTCTGCCGTCTTATCTGCCGTCTTGTGTGCCGTCTTGTCTGCCGTCTTGTCTGCCATCTTGTCTGCTGTCTTGTCTTCCGCATTGCCTGCCGTCTTGTCAGCCGTCCTGTCTGCCGTCTTATCTGCTGTCTTGTTTGTCGGCTTACCTGAGGTTTTGTCTGCCGTCTTGTCTGCCATCTTGTCTGCCGTCTTGTCTTCCGCATTGCCTGCCGTCTTATCAGCCGTCCTGTCTGCCGTCTTATCTGCCGTCTTGTTTGTCGGCTTACCTGAGGTTTTGTCTGCCGTCTTGTCTGCCGTCTTGTCTGCCGTTTTGTCTGCCGTCTTGTGTGCCATCTTGTCTGCCGTCTTGTCTGCCGTCTTGTCTGCCGTCTTGTCTGCCGTCTTGTCTGCTGTCTTGTCTGCCGTCTTGTCTGCCGTCTTGTCTGCCTTTTTGTCTGCCTTTTTGTCTGCCTTTTTGTCTGCCGTCTTGTCTACCGTCTTGTCTGCTGTCTTGTATGCCGTTTTGTCTGCCGTCTTTTATGTCGTCTTGTGTGCCGTCTTGTCTGCCATCTTGTCTGCCATCTTTTCTGCCGTCTTGTCTGCCGTATTGCCTGCCGTCTTGTCTGCCGTCTTAACGGCCATCTTGTCTGCCGTCTTGTATGTCGTCTTGTCTGCCGCCTTGTCTGCCGTCTTGTCTGCCATCTTGTCTGCCATCTTGTCTGTCGTCTTGTGTGCCGTCTTGTCTGCTGTCTTGTCTGCCGTCTTGTCTGCCTTTTAGTCTGCCGTCTTGTCTGCCGTCTTGTCTGCCGTCTTGTCTGCCGTATTGCCTGCCGTCTTGTCTGCCGTCTTAACGGCCATATTGTCTGCCGTATTGCCTGCCGTCTTGTCTGCCGCCTTGTCTGCCGTCTTGTCTGCCATCTTGTCTGCCATCTTTTCTGCCGTCTTGTCTGCCGTATTGCCTGCCGTCTTGTCTGCCATCTTAACGGCCATCTTGTCTGCCGTCTTGTATGTCGTCTTGTCTGCCGCCTTGTCTGCCGTCTTGTCTGCCATCTTGTCTGCCATCTTGTCTGTCGTCTTGTGTGCCGTCTTGTCTGCTGTCTTGTCTGCCGTCTTGTCTGCCTTTTAGTCTGCCGTCTTGTCTGCCGTCTTGTCTGCCGTCTTGTCTACGTCTTGTCTGCTGTCTTGTCTGCCGTCTTGTCTGCCGTCTTTTATGTCGTCTTGTCTGCCGTCTTTTATGTCGTCTTGTGTGCCGTCTTGTCTACCATCTTGTCTGCCATCTTTTCTGAGGTCTTGTCTGCCCTATTGCCTGCCGTCTTGCCTGCCGTCTTAACAGCCATCTTGTCTGCCGTCTTGTATGTCGTCTTGTCTGCCGCCTTGTCTGCCGTCTTGTCTGCCATCTTAACGGCCATCTTGTCTGCCGTCTTGTATGTCGTCTTGTCTGCCGCCTTGTCTGCCGTCTTGTCTGCCATCTTGTCTGCCATCTTGTCTGCCGTCTTGTCTGCTGTCTTGTCTGCCGTCTTGTCTGCCGTCTTGTCTGCCTTTTTGTCTGCCTTTTTGTCTGCCTTTTTGTCTGCCGTCTTGTCTACGTCTTGTCTGCTGTCTTGTCTGCCGTCTTGTCTGCCGTCTTTTATGTCGTCTTGTCTGCCGTCTTTTATGTCGTCTTGTGTGCCGTCTTGTCTACCATCTTGTCTGCCATCTTTTCTGAGGTCTTGTCTGCCCTATTGCCTGCCGTCTTGCCTGCCGTCTTAACAGCCATCTTGTCTGCCGTCTTGTATGTCGTCTTGTCTGCCGCCTTGTCTGCCGTCTTGTCTGCCATCTTATCTGCCATCTTGTCTGCCGTCTTGTGTGCCGTCTTGTCTGCTGTCTTGTCTGCCGTCTTGTCTGCTTTTTTGTCTGCCTTTTTGTCTGCCTTTTAGTCTGCCGTGTTGTCTGCCGTCTTAACGGCCATCTTGTCTGCCGTATTGCCTGCCGTCTTGTCCGCCGTCTTGTCTACCGTCTTATCTGCCGTCTTGTCTGCCGTCTTGTCTGCCGCCTTGTCTGCCGTCTTGTCTGCCGTCTTGTCTGCCATCTTGTCTGCCGTCTTGTCTGCCGTCTTGTCTGCCATCTTGTATGCTGTCTTGTCTTCCGCATTGCCTGCCGTCTTGTCTTCCGCATTGCCTGGCGTCTTGAAAGCCGTCTTGTCTGCCGTCTTGTCTGCCGTCTTAACGGCCGTCTTGTCTGCCGTATTGCCTGCCGTCTTGTCTGCCGCCTTGTCTGCCGTCTTGTCTGCCCTCTTGTCTGCCATCTTGTCTGCCGTCTTGTGTACCGTCTTGTCTGCTGTCTTGTCTGCCGTCTTGTCTGCCGTTCTGTCTGCCGTCTTTTCTGCCGTAATGCCAATCGTCTTGCCTGTCCACTCATCTTGTCTGTTGTCTTGTTTGCCGTCTTGTCTGCCATCTTGTCTGCCGTCTGGTCTGCCGTCTTATCTGCCGTCTTGTGTGCCGTCTTGTCTGCCGTCTTGTCTGCCATCTTGTCTGCTGTCTTGTCTTCCGCATTGCCTGCCGTCTTGTCAGCCGTCCTGTCTACCGTCTTATCTGCCGTCTTGTTTGTCGGCTTACCTGAGGTTTTGTCTGCCGTCTTGTCTGCCATCTTTTCTGCCGTCTTGTCTGCCGTATTGCCTGCCGTCTTGTCTGCCGTCTTAACGGCCATCTTGTCTGCCGTCTTGTATGTCGTCTTGTCTGCCGCCTTGTCTGCCGTCTTGTCTGCCATCTTGTCTGCCATCTTGTCTGTCGTCTTGTGTGCCGTCTTGTCTGCTGTCTTGTCTGCCGTCTTGTCTGCCTTTTAGTCTGCCGTCTTGTCTGCCGTCTTGTCTGCCGTCTTGTCTGCCGTCTTGTCTGCCGTCTTGTCTGCCGTCTTGTCTGCCGTATTGCCTGCCGTCTTGTCTGCCGTCTTAACGGCCATATTGTCTGCCGTATTGCCTGCCGTCTTGTCTGCCGCCTTGTCTGCCGTCTTGTCTGCCATCTTGTCTGCCATCTTGTCTGCCGTCTTGTGTGCCGTCTTGTCTGCTGTCTTGTCTGCCGTTTTGTCTGCCGTTCTGTCTGCCGTCTTTTCTGCTGTAATGCCAATCGTCTTGCCTGTCCACTCATCTTGTCTGTTGTCTTGTATGCCGTCTTGTCTGCCATCTTGTCTGCCGTATTGTCTGCCTTTTAGTCTGCCGTCTTGTCTGCCGTATTGCCTGCCGTCTTGTCTGCCGTCTTAACGGCCATCTTGTCTGCCGTCCTGTCTGCCTTTTTGTCTGCCTTTTAGTCTGCCGTCTTGTCTGCCGTCTTGTCTGCCGTATTGTCTGCCGTCTTGTCTGCCGTCTTAACGGCCATCTTGTCTGCCGCCTTGTCTGCCGTCTTGTCTGCCCTCTTGTCTGCCATCTTGTCTGCCGTCTTGTGTGCCGTCTTGTCTGCTGTCTTGTCTGCTGTCTTGTCTGCCGTCTTGTCTGCCGTTCTGTCTGCCGTCTTTTCTGCCGTAATGCCAATCGTCTTGCCTGTCCACTCATCTTGTCTGTTGTCTTGTTTGCCGTCTTGTCTGCCATCTTGTCTGCCGTATTGTCTGCCTTTTAGTCTGCCGTCTTGTCTGCCGTATTGCCTGCCGTCTTGTCTGCCGTCTTAACGGCCATCTTGTCTGCCGTCCTGTCTGCCTTTTTGTCTGCCTTTTAGTCTGCCGTCTTGTCTGCCGTCTTGTCTGCCGTCTTGTCTGCCGTCTTGTCTGCCGTCTTGTCTGCCGTATTGTCTGCCGTCTTGTCTGCCGTCTTAACGGCCATCTTGTCTGCCTTTTAGTCTGCCGTCTTGTCTGCCGTCTTGTCTGTCGTCTTGTCTGCCGTATTGCCTGCCGTCTTGTCTGCCGTCTTAACGGCCATATTGTCTGCCGTATTGCCTGCCGTCTTGTCTGCCGTCTTTTATGTCGTCTTGTGTGCCGTCTTGTCTGCCATCTTGTCTGCCATCTTTTCTGCCGTCTTGTCTGCCGTATTGCCTGCCGTCTTGTCTGCCGTCTTAACGGCCATCTTGTCTGCCGTCTTGTATGTCGTCTTGTCTGCCGCCTTGTCTGCCGTCTTGTCTGCCATCTTGTCTGCCATCTTGTCTGTCGTCTTGTGTGCCGTCTTGTCTGCTGTCTTGTCTGCCGTCTTGTCTGCCTTTTAGTCTGCCGTCTTGTCTGCCGTCTTGTCTGCCGTCTTGTCTGCCGTATTGCCTGCCGTCTTGTCTGCCGTCTTAACGGCCATATTGTCTGCCGTATTGCCTGCCGTCTTGTCTGCCGCCTTGTCTGCCGTCTTGTCTGCCATCTTGTCTGCCATCTTGTCTGCCATCTTGTCTGTCGTCTTGTGTGCCGTCTTGTCTGCTGTCTTGTCTGCCGTCTTGTCTGCCTTTTAGTCTGCCGTCTTGTCTGCCGTCTTGTCTGCCGTCTTGTCTGCCGTCTTGTCTGCCGTCTTGTCTGCTGTCTTGTCTGCCGTCTTGTCTGCCGTCTTGTCTGCCTTTTTGTCTGCCTTTTTGTCTGCCTTTTTGTCTGCCGTCTTGTCTACCGTCTTGTCTGCTGTCTTGTATGCCGTTTTGTCTGCCGTCTTTTATGTCGTCTTGTGTGCCGTCTTGTCTGCCATCTTGTCTGCCATCTTTTCTGCCGTCTTGTCTGCCGTATTGCCTGCCGTCTTGTCTGCCGTCTTAACGGCCATCTTGTCTGCCGTCTTGTATGTCGTCTTGTCTGCCGCCTTGTCTGCCGTCTTGTCTGCCATCTTGTCTGCCATCTTGTCTGTCGTATTGTGTGCCGTCTTGTCTGCTGTCTTGTCTGCCGTATTGTCTGCCTTTTAGTCTGCCGTCTTGTCTGCCGTCTTGTCTGCCGTCTTGTCTCCCGTATTGCCTGCCGTCTTGTCTGCCGTCTTAACGGCCATATTGTCTGCCGTATTGCCTGCCGTCTTGTCTGCCGCCTTGTCTGCCGTCTTGTCTGCCATCTTGTCTGCCATCTTGTCTGCCGTCTTGTGTGCCGTCTTGTCTGCTGTCTTGTCTGCCGTTTTGTCTGCCGTTCTGTCTGCCGTCTTTTCTGCTGTAATGCCAATCGTCTTGCCTGTCCACTCATCTTGTCTGTTGTCTTGTATGCCGTCTTGTCTGCCATCTTGTCTGCCGTATTGTCTGCCTTTTAGTCTGCCGTCTTGTCTGCCGTATTGCCTGCCGTCTTGTCTGCCGTCTTAACGGCCATCTTGTCTGCCGTCCTGTCTGCCTTTTTGTCTGCCTTTTAGTCTGCCGTCTTGTCTGCCGTCTTGTCTGCCGTATTGTCTGCCGTCTTGTCTGCCGTCTTAACGGCCATCTTGTCTGCCGCCTTGTCTGCCGTCTTGTCTGCCCTCTTGTCTGCCATCTTGTCTGCCGTCTTGTGTGCCGTCTTGTCTGCTGTCTTGTCTGCCGTCTTGTCTGCCGTTCTGTCTGCCGTCTTTTCTGCCGTAATGCCAATCGTCTTGCCTGTCCACTCATCTTGTCTGTTGTCTTGTTTGCCGTCTTGTCTGCCATCTTGTCTGCCGTATTGTCTGCCTTTTAGTCTGCCGTCTTGTCTGCCGTATTGCCTGCCGTCTTGTCTGCCGTCTTAACGGCCATCTTGTCTGCCGTCCTGTCTGCCTTTTTGTCTGCCTTTTAGTCTGCCGTCTTGTCTGCCGTCTTGTCTGCCGTCTTGTCTGCCGTCTTGTCTGCCGTCTTGTCTGCCGTATTGTCTGCCGTCTTGTCTGCCGTCTTAACGGCCATCTTGTCTGCCTTTTAGTCTGCCGTCTTGTCTGCCGTCTTGTCTGTCGTCTTGTCTGCCGTATTGCCTGCCGTCTTGTCTGCCGTCTAAACGGCCATATTGTCTGCCGTATTGCCTGCCGTCTTGTCTGCCGCTTTGTCTGCCGTCTTGTCTGCCATCTTGTTTGCCGTCTTGTCTGCCATCTTGTCTGCCGTCTGGTCTGCCGTCTTATCTGCCGTCTTGTGTGCCATCTTGTCTGCCGTCTTGTCTGCCATCTTGTCTGCCGTCTTGTCTTCCGCATTGCCTGCCGTCTTGTCAGCCGTCCTATCTGCCGTCTTATCTGCCGTCTTGTTTGTCGGCTTACCTGAGGGTTTGTCTGCCGTCTTGTCTCCCATCCTGTCTGCCGTCTTGTCTGCCGTCTTGTCTGCCGTTTTGTCTGCCGTCTTGTGTGCCATCTTGTCTGCCGTCTTGTGTGCCATCTTGTCTGCCGTCTTGTCTGCCGTCTTGTCTGCCGTCTTGTCTGCCGTCTTGTCTGCTGTCTTGTCTGCCGTCTTGTCTGCCGTCTTGTCTGCCGTCTTGTCTGCCGTCTTGTCTGCCGTCTGGTCTGCTGTCTTGTCTGCCGTCTTGTCTGCCGTCTTGTCTGCCTTTTTGTTTGCCTTTTTGTCTGCCTTTGTGTCTGCCGTCTTGTCTACCGTCTTGTCTGCTGTCTTGTATGCCGTTTTGTCTGCCGTCTTTTATGTCGTCTTGTGTGCCGTCTTGTCTGCCATCTTCTCTGCCATCTTTTCTGCCGTCTTGTCTGCCGTATTGCCTGCCGTCTTGTCTGCCGTCTTAACGGCCATCTTGTCTGCCGTCTTGTATGTCGTCTTGTCTGCCGCCTTGTCTGCCGTCTTGTCTGCCATCTTGTCTGCCATTTTGTCTGCCGTCTTGTGTGCCGTCTTGTCTGCTGTCTTGTCTGCCGTCTTGTCTGCCGTCTTGTCTGCTTTTTTGTCTGCCTTTTAGTCTGCCGTCTTGTCTACCGTCTTGTCTGCTTTCTTGTCTGCCGTCTTGTCTGCCGTCTTTTCTGTCGTCTTGTGTGCCGTCTTGTCTGCCATCTTGTCTGCCATCTTGTCTGCCGTATTGCCTGCCGTCTTGTCTGCCGTCTTAACGGCCGTCTTAACGGCCATCTTGTCTGCCGTCTTGTCTGCCGTCCTATCTGCCGTCTTGTCTGCCGTGTTGTATGTCGTCTTGGCTGCCGTCTGGTCTGCCGACTTGTCTGCCGTCCTATCTGCCGTCTTGTATGTCGTCTTGTCTGCCGCCTTGTCTGCCGTCTTGTCTGCCATCTTGTCTGCCATCTTGTCTGCCGTCTTGTGTGCCGTCTTGTCTGCTGTCTTGTCTGCCGTCTTGTCTGCCGTCTTGTCTGCCGTCTTGTCTGCTTTTTTGTCTGCCTTTTAGTCTGCCGTCTTGTCTACCGTCTTGTCTGCTGTCTTGTCTGCCGTCTTGTCTGCCGTCTTTTCTGTCGTCGTGTCTGCCGTCTTGTCTGCCGTCCTATCTGCCGTCTTGTCTGCCGTGTTGTATGTCGTCTTGGCTGCCGTCTGGTCTGCCGACTTGTCTGCCGTCCTATCTGCCGTCTTGTCTGCCGTTTCGTCTGCCGTCTTGTCGGCCGTCTTGTCTGCCGTCTTGTCTGCCGTCTTCTCTGCCGTCTTGTCTGCCGTCTTATCTGCCGTCTTAACGGCCATCTTGTCTGCCGTCTTGTATGCCGTCTTGTCCGCCGTCTTGTCCGCCGTCTTGTATACCGTATTGTCTGCCGTCTTGTCTGCCGTCTTGTCTGCCGTCTTGTGTTCCGCATTGCCTGCCGTCTTGTCAGCCGTCTTGTCTGCCGTCTTGTATGCCGTCTTGTCCGCCGTCTTGTCTGCCGTCTTATCTGCCGTCTTAACGGCCATCTTGTCTACCGTCTTGTATGCCGTCTTGTCCGCCGTCTTGTCCGCCGTCTTGTCCGCCGTCTTGTCCGCCGTCTTGTATACCGTCTTGTCTGCCGTCTTGTCTGCCGTCTTGTCTGCCGTCTTGTGTTCCGCATTGCCTGCCGTCTTGTCAGCCGTCTTGTCTGCCGTCTTGTATGCCGTCTTGTCCGCCGTCTTGTCTACCGTCTTGTCTGCCGTCTTGTCTGCCGTCTTGTCTGCCGTCTTGTCTGCCGTCTTGTCTGCCGTCTTGTCTGCCTTCTTATTTGGCGTCTTGTCTGGCGTCTTGTCTGCCGTCTTGTCTGCCGTCTTGTCTGCGATCTTGTCTGCCGTCTTGTCTGCCGTCTTGTCTGCCGTCTTGTCTGCCGTCTTGTCTGCCGTCTTGTCTGCCGTCTTGTCTGCCGTCTTGTCTGCTGTCTTGTCTGCCGTCTTGTCTGCCGTCTTGTCTGCCGTCTTGTCTGCCTTTTTGTCTGCCTTTTTGTCTGCCTTTTTGTCTGCCGTCTTGTCTACGTCTTGTCTGCTGTCTTGTCTGCCGTCTTGTCTGCCGTCTTTTATGTCGTCTTGTCTGCCGTCTTTTATGTCGTCTTGTGTGCCGTCTTGTCTGCCATCTTGTCTGCCATCTTTTCTGAGGTCTTGTCTGCCCTATTGCCTGCCGTCTTGTCTGCCGTCTTAACACCCATCTTGTCTGCCGTCTTGTATGTCGTCTTGTCTGCCGCCTTGTCTGCCGTCTTGTCTGCCATCTTATCTGCTATCTTGTCTGCCGTCTTGTGTGCCGTCTTGTCTGCTGTCTTGTCTGCCGTCTTGTCTGCCGCCTTGTCTGCCGTCTTGTCTGCCGTCTTGTCTGCCATCTTGTCTGCCGTCTTGTCTGCCGTCTTGTATGCCATCTTGTATGCTGTCTTGTCTTCCGCATTGCCTGCCGTCTTGTCTTCCGCATTGCCTGGCGTCTTGTCAGCCGTCTTGTCTGTCGTCTTGGCTGCCGTCTGGTCTGCCGACTTGTCTGCCGTCTTGTATGCCGTCCTGTCTTCCGCATTGCCTGGCGTCTTGTCAGCCGTCTTGTCTGCCGTTTTGTCTGCCGTCTTGTCTGCCATCTTGTCTGCCGTCTTGTCTGCCTTTTAGTCTGCCGTTTTGTATGCCGTCTTGTCCGCCGTCTTGTCCGCCGTCTTGTCCGCCGTCTTGTTTACCTTCTTGACTGCCGTCTTGTCTGCCGTCTTGTCTGCCGTCTTGTCTGCCTTTTTGTCTGCCTTTTTGTCTGCCTTTTATTCTCCCGTTTTGTCTACCGTCTTGTCTGCTGTCTTGTCTGCCGTCTTGTCTGCCGTCTTGTCTTCCGCATTGCCTGCCGTCTTGTCAGCCGTCCTGTCTGCCATCTTATCTGCCATCTTGTTTGTCGGCTTGCCTGAGGTTTTGTCTGCCGTCTTGTCTGCCGTTTTGTCTGCCGTCTTGTCTGCCATCTTGTCTGCTGTCTTGTCTGCCGTCTTGTCTGCCGTCTTGTCTGCCGTCTTGTCTGCCGTCTTGTCTGCCGTCTTGTCTGCTGTCTTGTCTGCCTTTTTGTCTGCCGTCTTGTCTACCGTCTTGTCTGCTGTCTTGTCTGCCGTCTTGTCTGCCGTCTTGTCTGCCGTCTTTTATGTCGTCTTGTGTGCCGTCTTGTCGTCCATCTTGTCTGCCATCTTTTCTGCCGTCTTGTCTGCCGTCTTGGCTGCCGTCTTAACGGCCATCTTGTCTGCCGTCTTGTATGTCGTCTTGTCTGCCGCCTTGTCTGCCGTCTTGTCTGCCATCTTGTCTGCCATCTTGTCTGCCGTCTTGTGTGCCGTCTTGTCTGCTGTCTTGTCTGCCGTCTTGTCCGCCGTCTTGTCCGCCGTCTTGTATACCGTCTTGTCTGCCGTCTTGTCTGCCGTCTTGTGTTCCGCATTGCCTGCCGTCTTGTCAGCCGTCTTGTCTGCCGTCTTGTATGCCGTGCTTGTCTGCCATCTTAACGGCCATCTTGTCTACCGTCTTGTATGCCGTCTTGTCCGCCGTCTTGTCCGCCGTCTTGTATACCGTCTTGTCTGCCGTCTTGTCTGCCGTCTTGTCTGCCGTCTTGTCTGCCGTCTTGTGTTCCGCATTGCCTGCCGTCTTGTCTGCCGTCTTGTATGCCGTCTTGTCCGCCGTCTTGTCTACCGTCTTGTCTGCCGTCTTGTCTGCCGTCTTGTCTGCCGTCTTGTCTGCCGACTTGTCTGCCGTCTTGTCTGCCGTCTTGTATGCCGTCTTGTCTGCCGTCTTATCTGCCGTCTTGTCTGCCGTCTTGTCTGCCGTCTTGTCTGCCGTCTTCTCTGCCGTTCTGTCTGCCGTCTTTTCTGCCGTAATGCCAATCGTCTTGCCTGTCCACTCATCTTGTCTGTTGTCTTGTTTGCCGTCTTGTCTGCCATCTTGTCTGCCGTCTTGTCTGCCGTCTTGTCTGTCGTCTTGTCTGCCATCTTGTCTGCCGTCTTGTCTTCCGTCTTGTCTGCCGTCTTGTCTGCCATCTCGTCTGAAATCTTGTCTTGTCTGCCGTCTTGTCTGCCGTCTTGTCTGCCATCTCGTCTGCCATCTTGTCTTGTCTGCCGTCTTCTGCGCCGTCTTGTCCGCCGTCTTGCCTACCGTCTTATCTGCCGCCCTGTCTGCGTCTTGTCTGCCGCCTTGTCTGCCGTCTTGTCTGCCGTCTTGTCTGCCATCTTTTCTGCCGTCTTGTCTGCCATCTTGTGTGCTATCTTGTCTTCCGCATTGCCTGCCGTCTTGTCTTCCGCATTGCCTGGCGTCTTGTCAGCCGTCTTGTCTGCCGTCTTGTCTGCCGTGTTGTCTGTCGTCTTGGCTGCCGTCTGGTCTTCCGACTTGTCTGCCGTCTTGTATGCCGTCCTGTCTTCCGCATTGCCTGGCGTCTTGTCAGCCGTCTTGTCTGCCGTTTTGTCTGCCGTCTTGTCTGCCATCTTGTCTGCCGTCTTGTCTGCCTTTTAGTCTGCCGTCTTGTATGCCGTCTTGTCCGCCGTCTTGTCCGCCGTCTTGTTTACCGTCTTGTCTGCCGTCTTGTCTGCCGTCTTGTCTGCTGTCTTGTCTGCCGTCTTGTATGTCGTCTTGGCTGCCGTCTGGTCTGCCGACTTGTCTGCCGTCTTCTGCGCCGTCTTTTCCGCCGTCTTGCCTACCGTCTTATCTGCCGCCCTGTCTGCGTCTTGTCTGCCGCCTTGTCTGCCGTCTTGTCTGCCGTCTTGTCTGCCATCTTGTCTGCCGTCTTGTCTGCCATCTTGTGTGCTATCTTGTCTTCCGCATTGCCTGCCGTCTTGTCTTCCGCATTGCCTGGCGTCTTGTCAGCCGTCTTGTCTGCCGTCTTGTCTCCCGTGTTGTCTGTCGTCTTGGCTGCCGTCTGGTCTTCCGACTTGTCTGCCGTCTTGTATGCCGTCCTGTCTTCCGCATTGCCTGGCGTCTTGTCAGCCGTCTTGTCTGCCGTTTTGTCTGCCGTCTTGTCTGCCATCTTGTCTGCCGTCTTGTCTGCCTTTTAGTCTGCCGTCTTGTATGCCGTCTTGTCCGCCGTCTTGTCCGCCGTCTTGTTTACCGTCTTGTCTGCCGTCTTGTCTGCCGTCTTGTATATCGTCTTGGCTGCCGACTGGTCTGCCGACTTGTCTGCCGCCATGTCTGCCGTGTTGTCTGTCGTCTTGTTTGTCGTCTTGTCCGCCGTCTTGTCCGCCGTCTTGTTAACCGTCTTGTCTGCCGTCTTGTCTGCCATCTTGTCTGCCGTCTTGTCTGCCGTCTTGTATATCGTCTTGGCTGCCGACTGGTCTGCCGACTTGTCTGCCGCCATGTCTGCCGTCTTGTCCACCGTCTTGTTTACCGTCTTGTCTGCCGTCTTGTCTGCCATCTTGTATATCGTCTTGGCTGCCGACTGGTCTGCCGACTTGTCTGCCATCTTGTCCGCTGTCTTGGCTGCCGACTGGTCTGCGGACTTGTCTGCCATCTTGTCCGCTGTCTTATCTGCCGTCTTGTTTGTCGGCTTGCCTGAGGTTTTGTCTGCCGTCTTGTCTGCCGTCTTGTCTGCCGTCTTGTCTGCCGTCTTGTCTGCCGTTTTGTCTGCCATCTTGTCTGCCGTCTTGCCTGCCTTTTAGTCTGCCGTCTTGTATGCCGTCTTGTCCGCCGTCTTGTCCGCCGTCTTGTTTACCGTCTTGTCTGCCGTCTTGTCTGCCGTCTTGTCTGCCGTCTTGTCTGCCTTTTTGTCTGCCTTTTTGTCTGCCTTTTATTCTGCCGTCTTGTCTGCCGTCTTGTCTGCCGTCTTGTCTGCCGTCTTGTCTGCCGTATTGCCTGCCGTCTTGTCTGCCGTCTTAACGGCCATATTGTCTGCCGTATTGCCTGCCGTCTTGTCTGCCGCCTTGTCTGCCGTCTTGTCTGCCATCTTGTCTGCCATCTTGTCTGCCGTCTTGTGTGCCGTCTTGTCTGCCGTCTTGTCTGCCGTATTGTCTGCCGTCTTAACGGCCATCTTGTCTGCCGCCTTGTCTGCCGTCTTGTCTGCCCTCTTGTCTGCCATCTTGTCTGCCGTCTTGTGTGCCGTCTTGTCTGCTGTCTTGTCTGCCGTCTTGTCTGCCGTTCTGTCTGCCGTCTTATCTGCCGTCTTGTTTGTCGGCTTACCTGAGGTTTTGTCTGCCGTCTTGTCTGCCGTCTTGTCTGCCGTCTTGTCTGCCGTCTTGTCTGCCGTCTTGTCTGCCGTCTTGTCTGCCGTTTTGTCTGCCGTCTTGTGTGCCATCTTGTCTGCCGTCTTGTCTGCCGTCTTGTCTGCCGTCTTGTCTGCCGTCTTGTCTGCTGTCTTGTATGCCGTCTTGTCTGCCGTCTTGTCTGCCTTTTTGTTTGCCTTTTCGTCTGCCTTTGTGTCTGCCGTCTTGTCTACCGTCTTGTCTGCTGTCTTGTATGCCGTTTTGTCTGCCGTCTTTTATGTCGTCTTGTGTGCCGTCTTGTCTGCCATCTTTTCTGCCATCTTTTCTGCCGTCTTGTCTGCCGTATTGCCTGCCGTCTTGTCTGCCGTCTTGTCTGCCATCTTGTCTGCCGTCTTGTCTGCCTTTTAGTCTGCCGTCTTGTCTACCGTCTTGTCTGCTTTCTTGTCTGCCGTCTTTTCTGTCGTCTTGTGTGCCGTCTTGTCTGCCATCTTGTCTGCCATCTTGTCTGCCGTATTGCCTGCCGTCTTGTCTGCCGTCTTAACGGCCATCTTGTCTGCCGTCTTGTCTGCCGTCCTATCTGCCGTCTTGTCTGCCGTGTTGTATGTCGTCTTGGCTGCCGTCTGGTCTGCCGACTTGTCTGCCGTCCTATCTGCCGTCTTGTATGTCGTCTTGTCTGCCGCCTTGTCTGCCGTCTTGTCTGCCATCTTGTCTGCCATCTTGTCTGCCGTCTTGTGTGCCGTCTTGTCTGCTGTCTTGTCTGCCGTCTTGTCTGCCGTCTTGTCTGCTTTTTTGTCTGCCTTTTAGTCTGCCGTCTTGTCTACCGTCTTGTCTGCTGTCTTGTCTGCCGTCTTGTCTGCCGTCTTTTCTGTCGTCGTGTGTGCCGTGTTGTCTGCCATCTTGTCTGCCATCTTGTCTGCCATCTTGTCTGCCGTATTGCCTGCCGTCTTGTCTGCCGTCTTAACGGCCATCTTGTCTGCCGTCTTGTCTGCCGTCCTATCTGCCGTCTTGTCTGCCGTGTTGTATGTCGTCTTGGCTGCCGTCTGGTCTGCCGACTTGTCTGCCGTCCTATCTGCCGTCTTGTCTGCCGTTTCGTCTGCCGTCTTGTCGGCCGTCTTGTCTGCCGTCTTGTCTGCCGTCCTATCTGCCGTCTTGTCTGCCGTGTTGTATGTCGTCTTGGCTGCCGTCTGGTCTGCCGACTTGTCTGCCGTCCTATCTGCCGTCTTGTCTGCCGTGTTGTATGTCGTCTTGGCTGCCGTCTGGTCTGCCGACTTGTCTGCCGTCCTATCTGCCGTCTTGTCTGCCATCTTGTCTGCCATCTTGTCTGCCGTCTTGTGTGCCGTCTTGTCTGCTGTCTTGTCTGCCGTCTTGTCTGCCGTCTTGTCTGCTTTTTTGTCTTCCTTTTAGTCTGCCGTCTTGTCTACCGTCTTGTCTGCTGTCTTGTCTGCCGTCTTGTCTGCCGTCTTTTCTGTCGTCGTGTGTGCCGTCTTGTCTGCCATCTTGTCTGCCATCTTGTCTGCCATCTTGTCTGCCATCTTGTCTGCCATCTTGTCTGCCGTATTGCCTGCCGTCTTGTCTGCCGTCTTAACGGCCATCTTGTCTGCCGTCTTGTCTGCCGTCCTATCTGCCGTCTTGTCTGCCGTGTTGTATGTCGTCTTGGCTGCCGTCTGGTCTGCCGACTTGTCTGCCGTCCTATCTGCCGTCTTGTCTGCCGTTTCGTCTGCCGTCTTGTCGGCCGTCTTGTCTGCCGTCTTGTCTGCCGTCCTATCTGCCGTCTTGTCTGCCGTGTTGTATGTCGTCTTGGCTGCCGTCTGGTCTGCCGACTTGTCTGCCGTCCTATCTGCCGTCTTGTCTGCCGTCTTGTCTGCCGTCTTAACGGCCATCTTGTCTGCCGTCTTGTCTGCCGTCCTATCTGCCGTCTTGTCTGCCGTGTTGTATGTCGTCTTGGCTGCCGTCTGGTCTGCCGACTTGTCTGCCGTCCTATCTGCTGTCTTGTATGTCGTCTTGTCTGCCGCCTTGTCTGCCGTCTTGTCTGCCATCTTGTCTGCCATCTTGTCTGCCGTCTTGTGTGCCGTCTTGTCTGCTGTCTTGTCTGCCGTCTTGTCTGCCGTCTTGTCTGCTTTTTTGTCTGCCTTTTAGTCTGCCGTCTTGTCTACCGTCTTGTCTGCTGTCTTGTCTGCCGTCTTGTCTGCCGTCTTTTCTGTCGTCGTGTGTGCCGTCTTGTCTGCCATCTTGTCTGCCATCTTGTCTGCCGTCTTATCTGCCGTCTTAACGGCCATCTTGTCTACCGTCTTGTATGCCGTCTTGTCCGCCTTCTTATTTGGCGTCTTGTCTGGCGTCTTGTCTGCCGTCTTGTCTGCCGTCTTGTCTGCGATCTTGTCTGCCGTCTTGTCTGCCGTCTTGTCTGCCATCTTGTCTGCCGTCTTGTCTGCGGTCTTGTCTGCCGTCTTGTCTGCTGTCTTGTCTGCCGTCTTGTATGCCGTCTTGTCCGCCGTCTTGTCTGCCGTCTTATCTGCCGTCTTGTCTGCCGTCTTGTCTGCCGTCTTGTCTGCCGTTTTGTCTGCCGTCTTGTGTGCCATCTTGTCTGCCGTCTTGTCTGCCGTCTTGTCTGCCGTCTTGTCTGCTGTCTTGTCTGCCGTCTTGTCTGCCGTCTTGTCTGCCTTCTTATTTGGCGTCTTGTCTGGCGTCTTGTCTGCCGTCTTGTCTGCCGTCTTGTCTGCCGTCTTGTCTGCGATCTTGTCTGCCTTTTTGTCTGCCTTTTTGTCTGCCTTTTTGTCTGCCGCCTTGTCTGCCATCTTGTCTGCCGTCTTTTGTGCCGTCTTGTCTGCTGTCTTGTCTGCCGTCTTGTCTGCTTTTTTGTCTGCCGTCTTGTCTGCCTTTTTGTCTGCCTTTTAGTCTGCCGTCTTGTCTACCGTCTTGTCTGCTGTCTTGTCTGCCGTCTTGTCTGCCGTCTTTTATGTCGTCTTGTGTGCCGTCTTGTCTGCCGTCTTGTCTTCCGCATTGCCTGCCGTCTTGTCAGCCGTCTTGTCAGCCGTCTTGTCTGCCGTCTTGTCTGCCGTCTTGTCTGCCGTCTTGTCTGCCGTCTTGTCTGCTTTTTTGTCTGCCTTTTAGTCTGCCGTCTTGTCTACCGTCTTGTCTGCTGTCTTGTCTGCCGTCTTTTCTGTCGTCGTGTGTGCCGTCTTGTCTGCCATCTTGTCTGCCATCTTGTCTGCCGTCCTATCTGCCGTCTTGTCTGCCGTGTTGTATGTCGTCTTGGCTGCCGTCTGGTCTGCCGACTTGTCTGCCGTCCTATCTGCCGTCTTGTCTGCCATCTTGTCTGCCATCTTGTCTGCCGTCTTGTCTGCTGTCTTGTCTGCCGTCTTGTCTGCCGTCTTGTCTGCTTTTTTGTCTGCCTTTAAAGCCTTAACCACATCCATAGCGACTAGCGATTAGCGGCACTGGAATCGCCGCTAAGCTCCAGTGAATAAATTAAACAATAGCGACTAGCGCCTAACGGCGTGTGTAAAAAAAAGACAATAAAAGCTGTTAAAAAATAGAAAACGCATACTCAGTATTCATATTTAAGAAGAGTTCATGTTAAAAATTTGAGAGAGGCTCATATTGCTCTCTCACAAATGTCAAAAGAGAAACAACAACTGGAAAAGAGTACGTAAATATTTTGGCCGCTAAGGAAAAATTAGAAATAGATCGAAGGCTAGCGTCGAGCGGCGTAGCGGCGTAGCGGCGACTGGAAAGATTTATTGTTTTTTCTTGTTCCCCATAAGAGCCCATGTAATTTTGAGAGTTGAGTTAGGCGCTAGTCGGTAGTCGCTATGGATGTGGTTAAGGCTTTAGTCTGCCGTCTTGTCTACCGTCTTGTCTGCTGTCTTGTCTGCCGTCTTGTCTGCCGTCTTTTCTGTCGTCGTGTGTGCCGTCTTGTCTGCCATCTTGTCTGCCATCTTGTCTGCCATCTTGTCTGCCGTATTGCCTGCCGTCTTGTCTGCCATCTTGTCTGCCATCTTGTCTGCCATCTTGTCTGCCATCTTGTCTGCCATCTTGTCTGCCGTATTGCCTGCCGTCTTGTCTGCCGTCTTAACGGCCATCTTGTCTGCCGTCTTGTCTGCCGTCCTATCTGCCGTCTTGTCTGCCGTGTTGTATGTCGTCTTGGCTGCCGTCTGGTCTGCCGACTTGTCTGCCGTCCTATCTGCCGTCTTGTCTGCCGTTTCGTCTGCCGTCTTGTCGGCCGTCTTGTCTGCCGTCTTGTCTGCCGTCCTATCTGCCGTCTTGTCTGCCGTGTTGTATGTCGTCTTGGCTGCCGTCTGGTCTGCCGACTTGTCTGCCGTCCTATCTGCCGTCTTGTCTGCCGTCTTGTCTGCCGTCTTAACGGCCATCTTGTCTGCCGTCTTGTCTGCCGTCCTATCTGCCGTCTTGTCTGCCGTGTTGTATGTCGTCTTGGCTGCCGTCTGGTCTGCCGACTTGTCTGCCGTCCTATCTGCTGTCTTGTATGTCGTCTTGTCTGCCGCCTTGTCTGCCGTCTTGTCTGCCATCTTGTCTGCCATCTTGTCTGCCGTCTTGTGTGCCGTCTTGTCTGCTGTCTTGTCTGCCGTCTTGTCTGCCGTCTTGTCTGCTTTTTTGTCTGCCTTTTAGTCTGCCGTCTTGTCTACCGTCTTGTCTGCTGTCTTGTCTGCCGTCTTGTCTGCCGTCTTTTCTGTCGTCGTGTGTGCCGTCTTGTCTGCCATCTTGTCTGCCATCTTGTCTGCCGTCTTATCTGCCGTCTTAACGGCCATCTTGTCTACCGTCTTGTATGCCGTCTTGTCCGCCTTCTTATTTGGCGTCTTGTCTGGCGTCTTGTCTGCCGTCTTGTCTGCCGTCTTGTCTGCGATCTTGTCTGCCGTCTTGTCTGCCGTCTTGTCTGCCATCTTGTCTGCCGTCTTGTCTGCGGTCTTGTCTGCCGTCTTGTCTGCTGTCTTGTCTGCCGTCTTGTATGCCGTCGTGTCCGCCGTCTTGTCTGCCGTCTTATCTGCCGTCTTGTCTGCCGTCTTGTCTGCCGTCTTGTCTGCCGTTTTGTCTGCCGTCTTGTGTGCCATCTTGTCTGCCGTCTTGTCTGCCGTCTTGTCTGCCGTCTTGTCTGCTGTCTTGTCTGCCGTCTTGTCTGCCGTCTTGTCTGCCTTCTTATTTGGCGTCTTGTCTGGCGTCTTGTCTGCCGTCTTGTCTGCCGTCTTGTCTGCCGTCTTGTCTGCGATCTTGTCTGCCTTTTTGTCTGCCTTTTTGTCTGCCTTTTTGTCTGCCGCCTTGTCTGCCATCTTGTCTGCCGTCTTGTGTGCCGTCTTGTCTGCTGTCTTGTCTGCCGTCTTGTCTGCTTTTTTGTCTGCCGTCTTGTCTGCCTTTTTGTCTGCCTTTTAGTCTGCCGTCTTGTCTGCCGTATTGCCTGCCGTCTTGTCTGCCGTCTTAACGGCCATCTTGTCTGCCGTCTTAACGGCCATCTTGTCTGCCGTCTTGTATGCCGTCTTGTCCGCCGTCTTGTCTACCGTCTTATCTGCCGTCTTGTCTGCCGTCTTGTCTGCCGCCTTGTCTGTCGTCTTGTCTGCCGTCTTGTCTGCCATCTTGTCTGCCGTCTTGTCTGCCGTCTTGTCTGCCATCTTGTATGCTGTCTTGTCTTCCGCATTGCCTGCCGTCTTGTCTGCCTTTTTGTCTGCCTTTTTGTCTGCCTTTTATTCTCCCGTTTTGTCTACCGTCTTGTCTGCTGTCTTGTCTGCCGTCTTGTCTGCCGTCTTTTATGTCGTCTTGTGTGCCGTCTTGTCTGCCGTCTTGTCTTCCGCATTGCCTGCCGTCTTGTCAGCCGTCTTGTCTGCCGTCTTGTCTGCCGTCTTGTCTGCCGTCTTGTCTGCCGTCTTGTCTGCTTTTTTGTCTGCCTTTTAGTCTGCCGTCTTGTCTACCGTCTTGTCTGCTGTCTTGTCTGCCGTCTTTTCTGTCGTCGTGTGTGCCGTCTTGTCTGCCATCTTGTCTGCCATCTTGTCTGCCGTCCTATCTGCCGTCTTGTCTGCCGTGTTGTATGTCGTCTTGGCTGCCGTCTGGTCTGCCGACTTGTCTGCCGTCCTATCTGCCGTCTTGTCTGCCATCTTGTCTGCCATCTTGTCTGCCGTCTTGTCTGCTGTCTTGTCTGCCGTCTTGTCTGCCGTCTTGTCTGCTTTTTTGTCTGCCTTTTAGTCTGCCGTCTTGTCTGCCGTATTGCCTGCCGTCTTGTCTGCCGTCTTAACGGCCATCTTGTCTGCCGTCTTAACGGCCATCTTGTCTGCCGTCTTGTATGCCGTCTTGTCCGCCGTCTTGTCTACCGTCTTATCTGCCGTCTTGTCTGCCGTCTTGTCTACCGCCTTGTCTGTCGTCTTGTCTGCCGTCTTGTCTGCCATCTTGTCTGCCGTCTTGTCTGCCGTCTTGTCTGCCATCTTGTATGCTGTCTTGTCTTCCGCATTGCCTGCCGTCTTGTCTGCCTTTTTGTCTGCCTTTTTGTCTGCCTTTTATTCTCCCGTTTTGTCTACCGTCTTGTCTGCTGTCTTGTCTGCCGTCTTGTCTGCCGTCTTTTATGTCGTCTTGTGTGCCGTCTTGTCTGCCGTCTTGTCTTCCGCATTGCCTGCCGTCTTGTCAGCCGTCTTGTCTGCCGTCTTGTCTGCCGTCTTGTCTGCCGTCTTGTCTGCCGTCTTGTCTGCTTTTTTGTCTGCTGTCTTGTCTGCCGTCTTGTCTGCCATCTTGTCTGCCATCTTGTCTGCCGTATTGCCTGCCGTCTTGTCTGCCGTCTTAACGGCCATCTTGTCTGCCGTCTTGTCTGCCGTCCTATCTGCCGTCTTGTCTGGCGTGTTGTATGTCGTCTTGGCTGCCGTCTGGTCTGCCGACTTGTCTGCCGTCCTATCTGCCGTCTTGTCTGCCGTTTCGTCTGCCGTCTTGTCGGCCGTCTTGTCTGCCGTCTTGTCTGCCGTCCTATCTGCCGTCTTGTCTGCCGTGTTGTATGTCGTCTTGGCTGCCGTCTGGTCTGCCGACTTGTCTGCCGTCCTATCTGCCGTCTTGTCTGCCGTCTTGTCTGCCGTCTTAACGGCCATCTTGTCTGCCGTCTTGTCTGCCGTCCTATCTGCCGTCTTGTCTGCCGTGTTGTATGTCGTCTTGGCTGCCGTCTGGTCTGCCGACTTGTCTGCCGTCCTATCTGCCGTCTTGTATGTCGTCTTGTCTGCCGCCTTGTCTGCCGTCTTGTCTGCCATCTTGTCTGCCATCTTGTCTGCCGTCTTGTGTGCCGTCTTGTCTGCTGTCTTGTCTGCCGTCTTGTCTGCCGTCTTGTCTGCTTTTTTGTCTGCCTTTTAGTCTGCCGTCTTGTCTACCGTCTTGTCTGCTGTCTTGTCTGCCGTCTTGTCTGCCGTCTTTTCTGTCGTCGTGTGTGCCGTCTTGTCTGCCATCTTGTCTGCCATCTTGTCTGCCGTCTTATCTGCCGTCTTAACGGCCATCTTGTCTACCGTCTTGTATGCCGTCTTGTCTGCCGTCTTGTCCGCCGTCTTGTATACCGTATTGTCTGCCGTCTTGTCTGCCGTCTTGTGTTCCGCATTGCCTGCCGTCTTGTCAGCCGTCTTGTCTGCCGTCTTGTATGCCGTCTTGTCCGCCGTCTTGTCTGCCGTCTTATCTGCCGTCTTAACGGCCACCTTGTCTACCGTCTTGTATGCCGTCTTGTCCGCCGTCTTGTCCGCCGTCTTGTCCGCCGTCTTGTCCGCCGTCTTGTATACCGTCTTGTCTGCCGTCTTGTCTGCCGTCTTGTGTTCCGCATTGCCTGCCGTCTTGTCAGCCGTCTTGTGTGCCGTCTTGTATGCCGTCTTGTCCGCCGTCTTGTCTACCGTCTTGTCTGCCGTCTTGTCTGCCGTCTTGTCTGCCGTCTTGTCTGCCGTCTTGTCTGCCCTCTTGTCTGCCGTCTTGTCTGCCTTCTTATTTGGCGTCTTGTCTGGCGTCTTGTCTGCCGTCTTGTCTGCCGTCTTGTCTGCGATCTTGTCTGCCGTCTTGTCTGCCGTCTTGTCTGCCATCTTGTCTGCCGTCTTGTCTGCGGTCTTGTCTGCCGTCTTGTCTGCTGTCTTGTCTGCCGTCTTGTCTGCCTTTTTGTCTGCCTTTTTGTCTGCCTTTTTGTCTGCCGTCTTGTCTACGTCTTGTCTGCTGTCTTGTCTGCCTTCTTATTTGGCGTCTTGTCTGGCGTCTTGTCTGCCGTCTTGTCTGCCGTCTTGTCTGCCGTCTTGTCTGCGATCTTGTCTGCCTTTTTGTCTGCCTTTTTGTCTGCCTTTTTGTCTGCCGCCTTGTCTGCCATCTTGTCTGCCGTCTTGTGTGCCGTCTTGTCTGCTGTCTTGTCTGCCGTCTTGTCTGCTTTTTTGTCTGCCGTCTTGTCTGCCTTTTTGTCTGCCTTTTAGTCTGCCGTCTTGTCTGCCGTATTGCCTGCCGTCTTGTCTGCCGTCTTAACGGCCATCTTGTCTGCCGTCTTAACGGCCATCTTGTCTGCCGTATTGCCTGCCGTCTTGTCCGCCGTCTTGTCTACCGTCTTATCTGCCGTCTTGTCTGCCGTCTTGTCTGCCGCCTTGTCTGTCGTCTTGTCTGCCATCTTGTCTGCCATCTTGTCTGCCGTCTTGTCTGCCGTCTTGTCTGCCATCTTGTATGCTGTCTTGTCTTCCGCATTGCCTGCCGTCTTGTCTGCCTTTTTGTCTGCCTTTTTGTCTGCCTTTTATTCTCCCGTTTTGTCTACCGTCTTGTCTGCTGTCTTGTCTGCCGTCTTGTCTGCCGTCTTTTATGTCGTCTTGTGTGCCGTCTTGTCTGCCGTCTTGTCTTCCGCATTGCCTGCCGTCTTGTCAGCCGTCTTGTCTGCCGTCTTGTCTGCCGTCTTGTCTGCCGTCTTGTCTGCCGTCTTGTCTGCCGTCTTGTCTGCCTTCTTATTTGGCGTCTTGTCTGGCGTCTTGTCTGCCGTCTTGTCTGCCGTCTTGTCTGCGATCTTGTCTGCCGTCTTGTCTGCCGTCTTGTCTGCCGTCTTGTCTGCCGTCTTGTCTGCCATCTTGTCTGCCGTCTTGTCTGCCGTCTTGTCTGCTGTCTTGTCTGCCGTCTTGTCTGCCTTTTTGTCTGCCGCCTTGTCTGCCATCTTGTCTGCCGTCTTGTGTGCCGTCTTGTCTGCTGTCTTGTCTGCCGTCTTGTCTGCTTTTTTGTCTGCCGTCTTGTCTGCCTTTTTGTCTGCCTTTTAGTCTGCCGTCTTGTCTGCCGTATTGCCTGCCGTCTTGTCTGCCGTCTTAACGGCCATCTTGTCTGCCGTATTGCCTGCCGTCTTGTCCGCCGTCTTGTCTACCGTCTTATCTGCCGTCTTGTCTGCCGTCTTGTCTGCCGCCTTGTCTGTCGTCTTGTCTACCGTCTTATCTGCCGTCTTGTCTGCCGTCTTGTCTGCCGCCTTGTCTGTCGTCTTGTCTGCCGTCTTGTCTGCCATCTTGTCTGCCATCTTGTATGCTGTCTTGTCTTCCGCATTGCCTGCCGTCTTGTCTTCCGCATTGCCTGGCGTCTTGTCAGCCGTCTTGTCAGCCGTCTTGTCTGCCGTTTTGTCTGCCGTCTTGTCTGCCATCTTGTCTGCCGTCTTGTCTGCCTTTTAGTCTGCCGTCTTGTATGCCGTCTTGTCCGCCGTCTTGTCCGCCGTCTTGTCCGCATTCTTGTTTACCTTCTTGTCTGCCGTCTTGTCTGCCGTCTTGTCTGCCGTCTTGTCTGCCGTCTTGTCTGCCGTCTTGTCTGCCTTTTTGTCTGCCTTTTTGTCTGCCATTTATTCTCCCGTTTTGTCTACCGTCTTGTCTGCTGTCTTGTCTGCCGTCTTGTCTGCCGTCTTTTATGTCGTCTTGTGTGCCGTCTTGTCTGCCGTCTTGTCTTCCGTCTTGTCTGCCGCCTTGTCTGTCGTCTTGTCTGCCGTCTTGTCTGCCATCTTGTCTGCCATCTTGTATGCTGTCTTGTCTTCCGCATTGCCTGCCGTCTTGTCTTCCGCATTGCCTGGCGTCTTGTCAGCCGTCTTGTCAGCCGTCTTGTCTGCCGTTTTGTCTGCCGTCTTGTCTGCCATCTTGTCTGCCGTCTTGTCTGCCTTTTAGTCTGCCGTCTTGTATGCCGTCTTGTCCGCCGTCTTGTCCGCCGTCTTGTCCGCCGTCTTGTTTTCCTTCTTGTCTGCCGTCCTGTCTGCCGTCTTGTCTGCCGTCTTGTCTGCCTTTTTGTCTGCCTTTTTGTCTGCCTTTTTGTCTGCCTTTTATTCTCCCGTTTTGTCAACCGTCTTGTCTGCTGTCTTGTCTGCCGTCTTGTCTGCCGTCTTTTATGGCTTCTTGTGTGCCGTCTTGTCTGCCGTCTTGTCTACCGCATTGCCTGCCGTCTTGTCAGCCGTCCTGTCTGCCGTCTTATCTGCCATCTTGTTTGTCGGCTTGCCTGAGGTTTTGTCTGCCGTCTTGTCTGCCGTCTTGTCTGCCGTCTTGTCTGCCGTTTTCTCTGCCGTCTTGTCTGCCATCTTGTCTGCTGTCTTGTCTGCCGTCTTGTCTGCCGTCTTGTCTGCCGTCTTGTCTGCCGTCTTGTCTGCTGTCTTGTCTGCCGTCTTGTCTGCCGTCTTGTCTGCCTTTTTGTCTGCCTTTTTGTCTGCCTTTTTGTCTGCCGTCTTGTCTACCGTCTTGTCTGCTGTCTTGTCTGCCGTCTTGTCTGCCGTCTTTTATGTCGTCTTGTGTGCCGTCTTGTCTGCCATCTTGTCTGCCATCTTTTCTGCCGTCTTGTCTGCCGTCTTGTCTGCCGTCTTAACGGCCATCTTGTCTGCCGTCTTGTATGTCGTCTTGTATGTCGTCTTGTCTGCCGCCTTGTCTGCCGTCTTGTCTGCCATCTTGTCTGCCATCTTGTCTGCCGTCTTGTGTGCCGTCTTGTCTGCCGTCTTGCCTGCCGTCTTGTCCGGCGTCTTGTATACCGTCTTGTCTGCCGTCTTGTCTGCCGTCTTGTGTTCCGCATTGCCTGCCGTCTTGTCAGCCGTCTTGTCTGCCGTCTTGTATGCCGTCTTGTCCGCCGTCTTGTCTGCCGTCTTAACGGCCATCTTGTCTACCGTCTTGTATGCCGTCTTGTCTGCCGTCTTGTCCGCCGTCTTGTATACCGTCTTGTCTGCCGTCTTGTCTGCCGTCTTGTCTGCCGTCTTGTCTGCCGTCTTGTGTTCCGCATTGCCTGCCGTCTTGTCTGCCGTCTTGTATGCCGTCTTGTCCGCCGTCTTGTCTACCGTCTTGTCTGCCGTCTTGTCTGCCGTCTTGTCTGCCGTCTTGTCTGCCGACTTGTCTGCCGTCTTGTCTGCCGTCTTGTATGCCGTCTTGTCTGCCGTCTTATCTGCCGTCTTGTCTGCCGTCTTGTCTGCCGTCTTGTCTGCCGTCTTATCTGCCGTTCTGTCTGCCGTCTTTTCTGCCGTAATGCCAATCGTCTTGCCTGTCCACTCATCTTGTCTGTTGTCTTGTTTGCCGTCTTGTCTGCCATCTTGTCTGCCGTCTTGTCTGCCGTCTTGTCTGTCGTCTTGTCTGCCGTCTTGTCTTCCGTCTTGTCTGCCGTCTTGTCTGCCATCTCGTCTGCCATCTTGTCTTGTCTGCCGTCTTGTCTGCCGTCTTGTCTGCCGTCTTGTCTGCTGTCTTGTCTGCCGTCTTGTCTGCCGCCTTGTCTGTCGTCTTGTCTACCGTCTTATCTGCCGTCTTGTCTGCCGTCTTGTCTGCCGCCTTGTCTGTCGTCTTGTCTGCCGTCTTGTCTGCCATCTTGTCTGCCATCTTGTATGCTGTCTTGTCTTCCGCATTGCCTGCCGTCTTGTCTTCCGCATTGCCTGGCGTCTTGTCAGCCGTCTTGTCAGCCGTCTTGTCTGCCGTTTTGTCTGCCGTCTTGTCTGCCATCTTGTCTGCCGTCTTGTCTGCCTTTTAGTCTGCCATCTTGTCTGCCGTCTTGTCTGCCATCTTGTGTGCTATCTTGTCTTCCGCATTGCCTGCCGTCTTGTCTTCCGCATTGCCTGGCGTCTTGTCAGCCGTCTTGTCTGCCGTCTTGTCTGCCGTGTTGTCTGTCGTCTTGGCTGCCGTCTGGTCTTCCGACTTGTCTGCCGTCTTGTATGCCGTCCTGTCTTCCGCATTGCCTGGCGTCTTGTCAGCCGTCTTGTCTGCCGTTTTGTCTGCCGTCTTGTCTGCCGTCTTGTCTGCCGTCTTGTCTGCCGTTTTGTCTGCCGTCTTGTCTGCCATCTTGTCTGCCGTCTTGTCTGCCTTTTAGTCTGCCGTCTTGTATGCCGTCTTGTCCGCCGTCTTGTCCGCCGTCTTGTCCGCCGTCTTGTTTACCGTCTTGTCTGCCGTCTTGTCTGCCGTCTTGTCTGCCGTCTTGTCTGCCGTCTTGTCTGCCTTTTTGTCTGCCTTTTTGTCTGCCTTTTATTCTGCCGTTTTGTCTACCGTCTTGTCTGCCGTCTTGTCTGTCATCTTGTCTGCCGTTCTGTCTGCCGTCATTTGTGCCGTAATGCCAATCGTCTTGCCTGTCCACTCATCTTGTCTCTTGTCTGGTTTGCCGTCTTGTCCGCCGTCTTATCCGCCGTCTTGTTTACCGTCTTGTCTGCCGTATTGTCTGCCGTCTTATCTGCCGTCTTGTCTGCCGTCTTGTCTGCCGTCTTGTCTGCCGTCTTGTCTGCCGTCTTATCTGCCGTTCTGTCTGCCGTCTTTTCTGCGGTAATGCCAATCGTCTTGCCTGTCCACTCATCTTGTCTGTTGTCTTGTTTGCCGTCTTGTCTGCCATCTTGTCTGCCGTCTTGTCTGCCGTCTTGTCTGTCGTCTTGTCTGCCATCTTGTCTGCCGTCTTGTCTGCCGTCTTGTCTGCCGTCTTGTCTGCCATCTTGTCTGCCATCTTGTCTTGTCTGCCATCTTGTCTGCCGTCTTGTCTGCCGTCTTGTCTGCCGTCTTGTCTGCCGTCTTGTCTGCTGTCTTGTCTACCGTCTTGTATGTCGTCTTGGCTGCCGTCTGGTCTGCCGACTTGTCTGCCGTTTTCTCCGCCGTCTTGTCTGCCGTCTTGTCTGCCATCTTGTCTGTCGTCTTGTCTGCCATCTTGTCTGCCGTCTTGTCTGCCGTCTTGTCTGCCGTCTTGTCTGCCATCTTTTCTGCCATCTTGTCTTGTCTGCCATCTTGTCTGCCATCTTGTCTGCCGTCTTGTCTGCCGTCTTGTCTGCCGTTTTGTCTGCCGTCTTGTCTGCCATCTTGTCTGCCGTCTTGTCTGCCTTTTAGTCTGCCGTCTTGTATGCCGTCTTGTCCGCCGTCTTGTCCGCCGTCTTGTTTACCGTCTTGTCTGCCGTCTTGTCTGCCGTCTTGTCTGCCGTCTTGTCTGCCGTCTTGTCTGCCGTCTTGTCTGCCTTTTTGTCTGCCTTTTTGTCTGCCTTTTATTCTGCCGTTTTGTCTACCGTCTTGTCTGCCGTCTCGTCTGCCGTCTTGTCTGTCATCTTGTCTGCCGTTCTGTCTGCCGCCTTGTTTGCCGTCTTGTATGTCGTCTTGTCTGTCGTCTTGTCTGCCGTCTTGTCTGCCGTCTTGTCTGCCGTCTAGTCTGCCGTCTTGTATGTCGTCTTGTCTGCCGTCTTGTCTGCCGTCTTGTCTGCCGTCTTGTCTGCCATCTTTTCTGCCATCTTGTCTTGTCTGCCATCTTGTCTGCCATCTTGTCTGCCGTCTTGTCTGCCGTCTTGTCTGCCGACTTGTCTGCCGACTTGTCTGCCGACTTGTCTGCCGACTTGTCTGCCGTCTTGTCTGCCGTCTTGTCTGCCGTCTTGTCTGCCGTCTTGTCTGCCTTTTTGTCTGCCTTTTTGTCTGCCTTTTATTCTGCCGTTTTGTCTACCGTCTTGTCTGCCGTCTCGTCTGCCGTCTTGTCTGTCATCTTGTCTGCCGTTCTGTCTGCCGCCTTGTTTGCCGTCTTGTATGTCGTCTTGTCTGTCGTCTTGTCTGCCGTCTTGTCTGCCGTCTTGTCTGCCATCTTGTCTGCCATCTTGTCTGCCGTCTTGTCTGCCGTCTTGTCTGCCGTTTTGTCTGCCGTCTTGTCTGCCATCTTGTCTGCCGTCTTGTCTGCCTTTTAGTCTGCCGTCTTGTATGCCGTCTTGTCCGCCGTCTTGTCCGCCGTCTTGTTTACCGTCTTGTCTGCCGTCTTGTCTGCCGTCTTGTCTGCCGTCTTGTCTGCCGTTTTGTCTGCCGTCTTGTCTGCCATCTTGTCTGCCGTCTTGTCTGCCTTTTAGTCTGCCGTCTTGTATGCCGTCTTGTCCGCCGTTTTGTCTGCCGTCTTGTCTGCCATCTTGTCTGCCGTCTTGTCTGCCTTTTAGTCTGCCGTCTTGTATGCCGTCTTGTCCGCCGTCTTGTCCGCCGTCTTGTTTACCGTCTTGTCTGCCGTCTTGTCTGTCATCTTGTCTGCCGTTCTGTCTGCCGCCTTGTTTGCCGTCTTGTATGTCGTCTTGTCTGTCGTCTTGTCTGCCGTCTTGTCTGCCGTCTTGTCTGCCATCTTGTCTGCCATCTTGTCTGCCGTTTTGTCTACCGTCTTGTCTGCCGTCTCGTCTGCCGTCTTGTCTGTCATCTTGTCTGCCGTTCTGTCTGCCGCCTTGTTTGCCGTCTTGTATGTCGTCTTGTCTGTCGTCTTGTCTGCCGTCTTGTCTGCCGTCTTGTCTGCCATCTTGTCTGCCATCTTGACTGCCGTCTTGTCTGCCGTCTTGTCTGCCGTTTTGTCTGCCGTCTTGTCTGCCATCTTGTCTGCCGTCTTGTCTGCCTTTTACTCTGCCGTCTTGTATGCCGTCTTGTCCGCCGTCTTGTCCGCCGTCTTGTTTACCGTCTTGTCTGCCGTCTTGTCTGCCGTCTTGTCTGCCGTCTTGTCTGCCGTCTTGTCTGCCGTTTTGTCTGCCGTCTTGTCTGCCATCTTGTCTGCCGTCTTGTCTGCCTTTTAGTCTGCCGTCTTGTATGCCGTCTTGTCCGCCGTCTTGTTTACCGTCTTGTCTGCCGTCTTGTCTGCCGTCTTGTCTGCCGTCTTGTCTGCCGTCTTGTCTGCCGTCTTGTCTGCCGTCTTGTCTGCCTTTTTGTCTGCCTTTTTGTCTGCCTTTTATTCTGCCGTTTTGTCTACCGTCTTGTCTGCCGTCTCGTCTGCCGTCTTGTCTGTCATCTTGTCTGCCGTTCTGTCTGCCGCCTTGTTTGCCGTCTTGTATGTCGCCTTGTCTGTCGTCTTGTCTGCCGTCTTGTCTGCCGTCTTGTCTGCCATCTTGTCTGCCATCTTGTCTGCCGTCTTGTCTGCCGTCTTGTCTGCCGTTTTGTCTGCCGTCTTGTCTGCCATCTTGTCTGCCGTCTTGTCTGCCTTTTAGTCTGCCGTCTTGTATGCCGTCTTGTCCGCCGTCTTGTCCGCCGTCTTGTTTACCGTCTTGTCTGCCGTCTTGTCTGCCGTCTTGTCTGCCGTCTTGTCTGCCGTCTTGTCTGCCGTCTTGTCTGCCTTTTTGTCTGCCTTTTTGTCTGCCTTTTATTCTGCCGTTTTGTCTACCGTCTTGTCTGCCGTCTCGTCTGCCGTCTTGTCTGTCATCTTGTCTGCCGTTCTGTCTGCCGCCTTGTTTGCCGTCTTGTATGTCGTCTTGTCTGTCGTCTTGTCTGCCGTCTTGTCTGCCGTCTTGTCTGCCGTCTAGTCTGCCGTCTTGTATGTCGTCTTGTCTGCCGTCTTGTCTGCCGTCTTGTCTGCCGTCTTGTCTGCCGTCTTGTCTGCCGTCTTGTCTGCCGTCTTGTCTGCCGTCTTGTCTGCCGTCTTGTCTGCCGTCTTGTCTGCCGTCTTGTCTGCCGACTTGTCTGCCGACTTGTCTGCCGACTTGTCTGCCGACTTGTCTGCCGTCTTGTCTGCCGTCTTGTCTGCCGTCTTGTCTGCCGTCTTGTCTGCCGTCTTGTCTGCCGTCTGTCTGCCGTCTTGTCTGGCGTCTTGTATGTCGTCTTGTATGTCGTCTGGTCTGCCGTCTGGTCTGCCGTCTTGTCTGCCGCCTTGTCTGCCGTCTTGTATGTCGTCTTGTCTGCCGTCTTGTCTGCCGTCTTGTATGTCGTCTTGTCTGCCGTCTTGTCTGCCGTCTTGTATGTCGTCTTGTCTGCCGTCTTGTCTGCCGTCTTGTCTGCCGTCTTGTCTGCCGTCTTGTCTGCCGTCTTGTCTGCCGTCTTGTCTGCCGTCTTGTCTGCCGTCTTGTCTGCCGTCTTGTCTGCCGTCTTGTCTGCCGTCTAGTCTGCCGTCTAGTCTGCCGTCTTGTCTGCCGTCTAGTCTGCCGTCTTGTATGTCGTCTTGTCTGCCGTCTTGTCTGCCGTCTTGTCTGCCGTCTTGTCTGCCGTCTTGTCTGCCGTCTTGTCTGCCGTCTTGTCTGCCGTCTTGTATGTCGTCTTATCTGCCGACTTGTCTGCCGTCTTGACTGCCGTCTTGACTGCCGTCTTTTCTGCCGTCTTGTCTGCCGCCTTGTCTGCCGCCTTGTTTGCCGCCTTGTCTGCCGTCTTGTATGTCGTCTTGTATGTCGTCTGGTCTGCCGTCTGGTCTGCCGTCTTGTCTGCCGCCTTGTCTGCCGTCTTGTATGTCGTCTTGTCTGCCGTCTTGTCTGTCGTCTTGTCTGCCGTCTTGTCTGCCGTCTTGTCTGCCGTCTTGTCTGCCGTCTTGTCTGCCGTCTTGTCTGCCGTCTTGTCTGCCGTCTTGTCTGCCGTCTTGTCTGCCGTCTTGTCTGCCATCTTGTCTGCCATCTTGTCTGCCGTCTTGTCTGCCGTCTTGTATGTCGTCTTGTCTGCCGTCTTGTCTGCCGTCTTGTCTGCCGTCTTGTCTGCCGTCTTGTATGTCGTCTTGTCTGCCGTCTTGTCTGCCGCCTTGTCTGCCGTCTTGTATGTCGTCTTTTCTGCCGTCTTGTCTGCCGTCTTGTCTGCCGTCTTGTCTGCCGTCTTGTCTGCCGTCTTGTCTGCCGTCTTGTCTGCCGTCTTGTCTGCCGTCTTGTCTGCCGTCTTGTCTGCCGTCTTGTCTGCCGTCTTGTCTGCCGTCTTGTCTGCCGTCTTGTCTGCCGTCTTGTCTGCCGGCTGTCTGCCGTCTTGTCTGCCGTCTTGTCTGCCGTCTTGTCTGCCGTCTTGTCTGCCGTCTTGTCTGCCGTCTTGTATGTCGTCTTGTATGTCGTCTTGTCTGCCGTCTTGTCTGCCGTCTTGTCTGCCGTCTTGTCTGCCGACTTGTCTGCCGTCTTGTCTGCCGTCTTGTCTGCCGTCTTGTCTGCCATCTTGTCTGCCATCTTGTCTGCCGTCTTGTCTGCCGTCTTGTCTACCGTCTTGTCTGCCGTCTTGTCTGCCGTCTTATCTGCCGTCTTGTCTGCCGTCTTGTCTGCCGTCTTATCTGCCGTTCTGTCTGCCGTCTTTTCTGCGGTAATGCCAATCGTCTTGCCTGTCCACTCATCTTGTCTGTTGTCTTGTTGCCGTCTTGTCTGCCATCTTGTCTGCCGTCTTGTCTGCCGTCTTGTCTGTCGTCTTGTCTGCCATCTTGTCTGCCGTCTTGTCTGCCGTCTTGTCTGCCGTCTTGTCTGCCATCTTGTCTGCCATCTTGTCTTGTCTGCCATCTTGTCTGCCGTCTTGTCTGCCGTCTTGTCTGCCGTCTTGTCTGCCGTCTTGTCTGCTGTCTTGTCTACCGTCTTGTATGTCGTCTTGGCTGCCGTCTGGTCTGCCGACTTGTCTGCCGTCTTCTCCGCCGTCTTGTCTGCCGTCTTGTCTGCTATCTTGTCTGCCGTCTTGTCTGCCGTCTTGTCTGTCGTCTTGTCTGCCATCTTGTCTGCCGTCTTGTCTGCCGTCTTGTCTGCCGTCTTGTCTGCCATCTTTTCTGCCATCTTGTCTTGTCTGCCATCTTGTCTGCCGTCTTGTCTGCCATCTTGTCTGCCGTTTTGTCTGCCGTCTTGTCTGCCATCTTGTCTGCCGTCTTGTCTGCCTTTTAGTCTGCCGTCTTGTATGCCGTCTTGTCCGCCGTCTTGTCCGCCGTCTTGTCCGCCGTCTTGTTTACCGTCTTGTCTGCCGTCTTATCTGCCGTCTTGTCTGCCGTCTTGTCTGCCGTCTTGTCTGCCGTCTTGTCTGCCTTTTTGTCTGCCTTTTTGTCTGCCTTTTATTCTGCCGTTTTGTCTACCGTCTTGTCTGCCGTCTCGTCTGCCGTCTTGTCTGTCATCTTGTCTGCCGTCATTTGTGCCGTAATGCCAATCGTCATGCCTGTCCACTCATCTTGTCTCTTGTCTGGTTTGCCGTCTTGTCCGCCGTCTTGTCCGCCGTCTTGTCCGCCGTCTTGTTTACCGTCTTGTCTGCCGTCTTGTCTGCCGTCTTGTCTGCCGTCTTATCTGCCGTCTTGTCTGCCGTCTTGTCTGCCGTCTTGTCTGCCGTCTTGTCTGCCGTCTTATCTGCCGTTCTGTCTGCCGTAATGCCAATCGTCTTGCCTGTCCACTCATCTTGTCTGTTGTCTTGTTTGCCGTCTTGTCTGCCATCTTGTCTGTCGTCTTGTCTGCCGTCTTGTCTGCCGTCTTGTATGTCGTCTTGTCTGCCGACTTGTCTGCCGACTTGTCTGCCGACTTTTCTGCCGACTTGTCTGCCGACTTGTCTGCCGACTTGTCTGCCGTCTTGTCTGCCGTCTTGTCTGCCGTCTTGTCTGCAATCTTGTCTGCCGTCTTGTTTGCCGTCTTGTCTGCCGTCTTGTATGTCGTCTTGTCTGCCGTCTTGTCTGTCGTCTTGTCTGCCGTCTTGTCTGCTGTCTTGTCTGCCGTCTTGTATGTCGTCTTGTCTGCCGTCTTGTCTGCCGTCTTGTCTGTCGTCTTGTCTGCCGTCTTGTCTGCCGTCTTGTCTGCCGTCTTGTCTGCCATCTTGTTTGCCGTCTTGTCTGCCGTCTTGTCTGCCGTCTTGTCTGCCATCTTGTCTGCCGTCTTGTCTGCCGTCTTGTATGTCGTCTTGTCTGCCGTCTTGTCTGCCGTCTTGTCTGTCGTCTTGTCTGCCGTCTTGTCTGCCGTCTTGTCTGCCGTCTTGTCTGCCGTCTTGTCTGCCGTCTTGTCTGCCGTCTTGTCTGCCGTCTTGTATGTCGTCTTGTCTGCCGTCTTGTCTGCCGTCTTGTCTGCCGTCTTATCTGCCGTCTTGTCTGCCGTCTTGTCTGCCGTCTTGTATGTCGTCTTGTCTGCCGACTTGTCTGCCGACTTGTCTGCCGTCTTGTCTGCCGTGTTGTTTGCTGTCTTTTCTGCCGTGTTATCTGCCGTCTTGTCTGCCGTCTTGTCTGCCGTCTCGTCTGCCGTCTTGTCTGTCATCTTGTCTGCCGTCATTTGTGCCGTAATGCCAATCGTCATGCCTGTCCACTCATCTTGTCTCTTGTCTGGTTTGCCGTCTTGTCCGCCGTCTTGTCCGCCGTCTTGTCCGCCGTCTTGTTTACCGTCTTGTCTGCCGTCTTGTCTGCCGTCTTGTCTGCCGTCTTATCTGCCGTCTTGTCTGCCGTCTTGTCTGCCGTCTTGTCTGCCGTCTTATCTGCCGTTCTGTCTGCCGTAATGCCAATCGTCTTGCCTGTCCACTCATCTTGTCTGTTGTCTTGTTTGCCGTCTTGTCTGCCATCTTGTCTGCCGTCTTGTCTGCCGTCTTGTATGTCGTCTTGTCTGCCGTCTTGTCTGCCGTCTTGTATGTCGTCTTGTCTGCCGACTTGTCTGCCGACTTGTCTGCCGACTTGTCTGCCGACTTGTCTGCCGACTTGTCTGCCGACTTGTCTGCCGACTTGTCTGCCGACTTGTCTGCCGACTTGTCTGCCGTCTTGTCTGCCGTCTTGTCTGCCGTCTTGTCTGCAATCTTGTCTGCCGTCTTGTTTGCCGTCTTGTCTGCCGTCTTGTATGTCGTCTTGTCTGCCGTCTTGTCTGCCGTCTTGTCTGCCGTCTTGTCTGCTGTCTTGTCTGCCGTCTTGTATGTCGTCTTGTCTGCCGTCTTGTCTGCCGTCTTGTCTGCTGTCTTGTCTGCCGTCTTGTATGTCGTCTTGTCTGCCGTCTTGTCTGCCGTCTTGTCTGTCGTCTTGTCTGTCGTCTTGTCTGCCGTCTTGTCTGCCGTCTTGTCTGCCATCTTGTCTGCCGTCTTGTCTGCCATCTTGTTTGCCGTCTTGTCTGCCGTCTTGTCTGCCGTCTTGTCTGCCATCTTGTCTGCCGTCTTGTCTGCCGTCTTGTCTGCCGTTTTGTCTGCCGTCTTGTCTGTCGTCTTGTCTGCCGTCTTGTCTGCCGTCTTGTCTGCCGTCTTGTCTGCCGTCTTGTCTGCCGTCTTGTCTGCCGTCTTGTCTGCCGTCTTGTCTGCCGTCTTGTATGTCGTCTTGTCTGCCGTCTTGTCTGCCGTCTTGTCTGCCGTCTTGTCTGCCGTCTTGTCTGCCGTCTTGTATGTCGTCTTGTCTGCCGACTTGTCTGCCGACTTGTCTGCCGTCTTGTCTGCCGTGTTGTTTGCTGTCTTTTCTGCCGTGTTATCTGTCGTCTTGTCTGCCGTCTTGTCTGCCGTCTTGTATGTCGTCTTGTCTGCCGACTTGTCTGCCGTCTTGTCTGCCGTCTTGTCTGCCATCTTGTCTGCCGTCTTGTCTGCCGTCTTGTCTGCCGTCTTGTCTGCCGTCTTGTCTGCCGTCTTGACTGCCGTGTTATCTGCAGTCTTGTCTGCCGTCTTGTCTGCCGTCTTGTCTGCCGTCTTGTCTGCCGTCTTGTATGCCGTCTTGTGTGCCGTCTTGTCTGCCGTCTTGCCTGCCGTGTTATCTGCCGTCTTGTCTGCCGTCTTGTCTGCCGTCTTGTCTGCCGTCTTGTCTGCCGTCTTGTCTGCCGTCTTGTCTGCCGTCTTGTCTGCCGTCTTGTCTGCCGTCTTGTGGTCCGTCTTGTCTGCCGTCTTGCCTGCCGTGTTATCTGCCGTCTTGTCTGCCGTCTTGTCTGCCGTCTTGTCTGCCGTCTTGTCTGCCGTCTTGTCTGCCGTCTTGTATGTCGTCTTGTCTGCCGCCTTGTCTGCCGTCTTGTCTGCCGTCTTGTCTCCCGTCTTGTCTGCCGTCTTATCTGCCGTCTTATCTGCCGTCTAGTCTGCCGTCTAGTCTGCCGTCTAGTCTGCCGTCTTGTCTGCCATCTTGTCTGCCTTCTTGTATATCGTCTTGTCTGCCGTCTTGTCTGCCGTGTTATCTGCCGTCTTGTTTGCCGTCTTGTTTGCCGTCTTGTCTGCCGTCTTGTCTGCCGTCTTGTCTGCCGTCTGGTCTGCCGTCTTGTCTGCCGTCTTGTCTGCCGTCTTGTCTGCCGTCTTGTCTGCCGTCTTGTCTGCCGTCTTTTCTGCCGTCTTGTCTGCCGTCTTGTCTGCCGTCTTGTTTGCCGTCTGGTCTGCCGTCTTGTCTGCCGTCTTGTCTGCCGTCTTGTCTGCCGTCTTGTCTGCCGTCTTTTCTGCCGTCTTGTCTGTCGTCTTGTCTGCCGTCTTGTATGTCGTCTTGTCTGCCGACTTGTCTGCCGTCTTGTCTGCCGTCTTGTCTGCCGTCTTGTCTGCCGTCTTGTCTGCCATATTGTCTGCCTTCTTGTATATCGTCTTGTCTGCCGTTATATCTGCTGTGTTGTCTGCCGTCTTTTCTGCCGTGTTATCTACCGTCTTGTTTGCCGTCTTTTTTGCCGTGTTATCTGCCGTCTTGTTTGCCGTCTTGTCTGCCGTCTTGTCTGCCGTCTTGTTTGCCGTCTTGTCTGCCGTCTTGTCTGCCGTCTTTTCTGCCGTCTTGTCTGCCGTCTTGTCTGCCGTCTTGTATGTCGTCTTGTCTGCCGACTTGTCTGCCGATTTGTCTGCCGTCGTGTCTGCCGTCTTGTTTGCCGTCTTTTCTGCCGTGTTATCTGCCGTCTTGTTTGCCGTCTTGTTTGCCGTCTTGTCTGCCGTCTTGTCTACCGTCTTGTCTGCCGTCTTGTCTGCCGTCTTGTCTGCCGTCTTGTCTGCCGTCTTATCTGCCGTCTTGACTGCCGTGTTATCTGCAGTCTTGTCTGCCGTCTTGTCTGCCGTCTTGTCTGCCGTCTTGTATGCCGTCTTGTCTGCCGTCTTGTCTGCCGTCTTGTCTGCCGTCTTGTCTGCCGTCTTGTCTGCCGTTTGTATGTCGTCTTGTATGTCGTCTTGTCTGCCGTCTAGTCTGCCGTCTTGTCTGCCGTCTTGTCTGCCGTCTTGTATGTCGTCTTGTCTGCCGACTTGTCTGCCGATTTGTCTGCCGACTTGTCTGCCGATTTGTCTGCCGTCGTGTCTGCCGTCTTGTTTGCCGTCTTTTCTGCCGTGTTATCTGCCGTCTTGTTTGCCGTCTTGTTTGCCGTCTTGTCCGCCGTCTTGTCTGCCGTCTTGTCTGCCGTCTTGTCTGCCGTCTTGACTGCCGTGTTATCTGCAGTCTTGTCTGCCGTCTTCTCTGCCGTCTTGTCTGCCGTCTTGTCTGCCGTCTTGTATGCCGTCTTGTCTGCCGTCTTGTCTGCCGTCTTGTCTGCCGTCTTGTCTGCCGTCTTGTCTGCCGTCTCGTATGTCGTCTTGTCTGCCGTCTAGTCTGCCGTCTTGTCTGCCGTCTTGTCTGCCGTCTTGTATGTCGTCTTGTCTGCCGTCTTGTCTGCCGTCTTCTCTGCCGTCTTGTCTGCCGTCTTGACTGCCGTCTTGACTGCCGTGTTATCTGCCGACTTGTCTGCCGTCTTGTCTGCCGTCTTGTCTGCCGTCTTGTCTGCCGTCTTGTCTGCCGTCTTGTCTGCCGTCTTATCTGCCGTCTTGTCTGCCGTCTTGTCTGCCGTCTTGTTTGCCGTCTTGTCTGCCGTCTTGTCTGCCGTCTTGTCTGCCGTCTTGTCTGCCGTCTTGTATGTCGTCTTGTCTCCACCTTGTCTGCCGTCTTGTCTGCCGTCTTGTCTGCCGTCTTGTCTGCCGTCTTGTCTGCCGTCTTGTCTGCCGTCTTGTCTGCCGTCTTGTATGTCGTCTTGTCTGCCGTCTTGTCTGCCGTCTTGTCTGCCGTCTTGACTGCCGTCTTGACTGCCGTGTTATCTGCCGTCTTGTCTGCCGTCTTGTCTGCCGTCTTGTCTGCCGTCTTGTCTGCCGTCTTGTCTGCCGTCTTGTCTGCCGTCTTGTATGTCGTCTTGTATGTCGTCTAGTCTGCCGTCTAGTCTGCCGTCTTGTCTGCCGTCTTGTATGTCGTCTTGTATGTCGTCTTGTATGTCGTCTTGTCTGCCGTCTTCTCTGCCGTCTTGTCTGCCGTCTTGACTGCCGTCTTGACTGCCGTGTTATCTGCCGTCTTGTCTGCCGTCTTGTCTGCCGTCTTGTCTGCCGTCTTGTCTGCCGTCTTCTCTGCCGTCTTGTCTGCCGTCTTGACTGCCGTCTTGACTGCCGTGTTATCTGCCGTCTTGTCTGCCGTCTTATCTGCCGTCTTATCTGCCGTCTTATCTGCCGTCTTGTCTGCCGTCTTGTCTGCCGTCTTGTCTGCCGTCTTGTCTGCCGTCTTGTATGTCGTCTTGTCTGCCGTCTTCTCTGCCGTCTTCTCTGCCGTCTTGTCTGCCGTCTTGTCTGCCGTCTTGTCTGCCGTCTTGACTGCCGTCTTGACTGCCGTCTTGACTGCCGTGTTATCTGCCGTCTTGTCTGCCGTCTTGTCTGCCGTCTTGTCTGCCGTCTTGTCTGCCGTCTTGTCTGCCGTCTTGTATGTCGTCTTGTCTGCCGCCTTGTCTGCCGTCTTGTCTGCCGTCTTGTCTGCCGTCTTGTCTGCCGTCTTGTCTGCCGTCTTATCTGCCGTCTTATCTGCCGTCTTATCTGCCGTCTTGTCTGCCGTCTTGTCTGCCGTCTTGTCTGCCGTCTTGTCTGCCGTCTTGTCTGCCGTCTTGTCTGCCGTCTTGTCTGCCGTCTTGTCTGCCGTCTTGTCTGCCGTCTTGTCTGCCGTCTAGTCTGCCGTCTTGTCTGCCGTCTTGTCTGCCGTCTTATCTGCCGTCTAGTCTGCCGTCTTGTCTGCCGTCTTGTCTGCCGTCTTGTCTGCCGTCTTGTCTGCCGTCTTGTCTGCCGTCTTGTCTGCCGTCTTGTCTGCCGTCTTGTCTGCCGTCTTGTCTGCCGTCTTGTCTGCCGTCTTGTCTGCCGTCTTATCTGCCGTCTAGTCTGCCGTCTTGTCTGCCGTCTTGTCTGCCGTCTTGTATGTCGTCTTGTCTGCCGTCTTGTCTGCCGTCTTGTATGTCGTCTTGTATGTCGTCTTGTCTGCCGTCTAGTCTGCCGTCTTGTCTGCCGTCTTGTCTGCCGTGTTGTATGTCGTCTTGTCTGCCGTCTTCTCTGCCGTTTTGTCTGCCGTCTTGTCTGCCGTCTTGTCTGCCGTCTTGTCTGCCGTCTTGTCTGCCGTCTTGTCTGCCGTCTTGTCTGCCGTCTTGTCTGCCGTCTTGTCTGCCGTCTTGTCTGCCGTCTTGTATGTCGTCTTGTATGTCGTCTAGTCTGCCGTCTTCTCTGCCGTCTTCTCTGCCGTCTTGTCTGCCGTCTTGTCTGCCGTCTTGTCTGCCGTCTTGTCTGCCGTCTTGTATGTCGTCTTGTATGTCGTCTTGTATGTCGTCTTGTCTGCCGTCTTGTCTGCCGTCTTGTATGTCGTCTTGTATGTCGTCTTGTCTGCCGTCTAGTCTGCCGTCTTGTCTGCCGTCTTGTCTGCCGTCTTGTATGTCGTCTTGTCTGCCGTCTTCTCTGCCGTCTTGTCTGCCGTCTTGTCTGCCGTCTTGTCTGCCGTCTTGTCTGCCGTCTTGTCTGCCGTCTTGTATGTCGTCTTGTATGTCGTCTTGTCTGCCGTCTAGTCTGCCGTCTTGTCTGCCGTCTTGTCTGCCGTCTTGTATGTCGTCTTGTCTGCCGTCTTCTCTGCCGTCTTGTCTGCCGTCGTGTCTGCCGTCTTGTCTGCCGTCTTGTCTGCCGTCTTGTATGTCGTCTTGTCTGCCGTCTAGTCTGCCGTCTTGTCTGCCGTCTTGTCTGCCGTCTTGTATGTCGTCTTGTCTGCCGTCTTCTCTGCCGTCTTGTCTGCCGTCTTGTCTGCCGTCTTGTCTGCCGTCTTGTCTGCCGTCTTGTCTGCCGTCTTGTCTGCCGTCTTGTCTGCCGTCTTGTCTGCCGTCTTGTCTGCCGTCTTGTCTGCCGTCTTGTCTGCCGTCTTGTCTGCCGTCTTGTCTGCCGTCTTGTCTGCCGTCTTGTCTGCCGTCTTATCTGCCGTCTAGTCTGCCGTCTTGTATGTCGTCTTGTCTGCCGTCTAGTCTGCCGTCTTGTCTGCCGTCTTGTCTGCCGTCTTGTATGTCGTCTTGTCTGCCGTCTTCTCTGCCGTCTTGTCTGCCGTCTTGTCTGCCGTCTTGTCTGCCGTCTTGTCTGCCGTCTTGTCTGCCGTCTTGTCTGCCGTCTTGTCTGCCGTCTTGTCTGCCGTCTTGTATGTCGTCTTGTATGTCGTCTAGTCTGCCGTCTAGTCTGCCGTCTTGTCTGCCGTCTTGTATGTCGTCTTTTATGTCGTCTTGTATGTCGTCTTGTCTGCCGTCTTCTCTGCCGTCTTGTCTGCCGTCTTGACTGCCGTCTTGACTGCCGTGTTATCTGCCGTGTTATCTGCCGTCTTGTCTGCCGTCTTGTCTGCCGTCTTGTCTGCCGTCTTGTCTGCCGTCTTCTCTGCCGTCTTGTCTGCCGTCTTGACTGCCGTCTTGACTGCCGTGTTATCTGCCGTCTTGTCTTCCGTCTTATCTGCCGTCTTATCTGCCGTCTTATCTGCCGTCTTGTCTGCCGTCTTGTCTGCCGTCTTGTCTGCCGTCTTGTCTGCCGTCTTGTCTGCCGTCTTGTATGTCGTCTTGTCTGCCGTCTTCTCTGCCGTCTTGTCTGCCGTCTTGTCTGCCGTCTTGTCTGCCGTCTTGACTGCCGTCTTGACTGCCGTGTTATCTGCCGTCTTGTCTGCCGTCTTGTCTGCCGTCTTGTCTGCCGTCTTGTCTGCCGTCTTGTCTGCCGTCTTGTCTGCCGTCTTGTCTGCCGTCTTGTCTGCCGTCTTGTATGTCGTCTTGTTTGCCGCCTTGTCTGCCGTCTTGTCTGCCGTCTTGTCTGCCGTCTTGTCTGCCGTCTTGTCTGCCGTCTTATCTGCCGTCTTATCTGCCGTCTTATCTGCCGTCTAGTCTGCCGTCTTGTCTGCCGTCTTGTCTGCCGTCTTGTCTGCCGTCTTGTCTGCCGTCTTGTCTGCCGTCTTGTCTGCCGTCTTGTCTGCCGTCTTGACTGCCGTGTTATCTGCAGTCTTGTCTGCCGTCTTGTCTGCCGTCTTGTCTGCCGTCTTGTCTGCCGTCTTGTCTGCCGTCTTGTCTGCCGTCTTGTCTGCCGTCTTGTATGTCGTCTTGTCTGCCGCCTTGTCTGCCGTCTTGTCTGCCGTCTTGTCTGCCGTCTTGTCTGCCGTCTTATCTGCCGTCTTATCTGCCGTCTTGTCTGCCGTCTTGTCTGCCGTCTTGTCTGCCGTCTTGTCTGCCGTCTTGTCTGCCGTCTTGTCTGCCGTCTTGTCTGCCGTCTTGTCTGCCGTCTTGTCTGCCGTCTTATCTGCCGTCTAGTCTGCCGTCTTGTCTGCCGTCTTGTCTGCCGTCTTGTATGTCGTCTTGTCTGCCGTCTTCTCTGCCGTCTTGTCTGCCGTCTTGTCTGCCGTCTTGTCTGCCGTCTTGACTGCCGTCTTGACTGCCGTGTTATCTGCCGTCTTGTCTGCCGTCTTGTCTGCCGTCTTGTCTGCCGTCTTGTCTGCCGTCTTGTCTGCCGTCTTGTCTGCCGTCTTGTCTGCCGTCTTGTCTGCCGTCTTGTCTGCCGTCTTGTCTGCCGTCTTGTCTGCCGTCTTGTCTGCCGTCTTGTCTGCCGTCTTGTATGCCGTCTTGTATGTCGTCTTGTCTGCCGACTTGTCTGCCGACTTGTCTGCCGACTTGTCTGCCGTCTTGTCTGCCGTCTTGTCTGCCGTCTTGTCTGCCTTCTTGTCTGCCGTCTTGTCTGCCGTCTTGTCTGCCGTCTTGTCTGCCGTCTTGTCTGCCGTCTTATCCTCCTGTCTCCTGTGTTGTCTGCCTTCTTGTATATCGTCTTGTCTGCCGTTATATCTGCTGTGTTGTCTGCCGTCTTTTCTGCCGTGTTATCTGCCGTCTTGTTTGCCGTCTTTTCTGCCGTGTTATCTGCCGTCTTGTTTGCCATCTAGTTTGCAGTCTTGTCTGACGTTTTATCTGACGTTTTATCTGCCGTCTTGTGTGCTGTCTTGTCTGCCGTCTTGTCTGCCGTCTTGTCTGCCGTCTTGTCTGCCATCTTGTCTGCCATCTTGTCTGCCGTCTTGTCTGCCGTCTTGTCTGCCGTCTTGTCTGCCGTCTTGTCTGCCGTCTTGTCTGCCGTCTTGTCTGCCGTCTTGTCTGCCGTCTTGTCTGCCGTCTTGTATGTCGTCTTGTCTGCCGACTTGTCTGCCGTCTTGTCTGCCATCTTGTCTGCCGTCTTGTCTGCCGTCTTGTCTGCCGTCTTGTCTGCCGTCTTGCCTGCCGTCTTGTCTGCCGTCTTGTATGTCGTCTTGTCTGCCGACTTGTCTGCCGACTTGTCTGCCGTCTTGTCTGCCGTCTTGTCTGCCGTCTTGTCTGCCGTCTTGTCTGCCGTCTTGTCTGCCGTCTTGTATGTCGTCTTGTCTGCCGTCTTGTCTGCCGCCTTGTCTGCCGTCTTGTCTGCCGTCTTGTCTGCCGTCTTGTCTGCCGTCTTATCTGCCGTCTTATCTGCCGTCTAGTCTGCCGTCTTGTCTGCCGTCTTGTCTGCCGTCTTGTCTGCCGTCTTGTCTGCCGTCTTGTCTGCCGTCTTGTCTGCCGTCTTGTCTGCCGTCTTGTCTGCCGTCTTGTCTGCCGTCTTGTCTGCCATCTTGTCTGCCGTCTTGTCTGCCGTCTTGTCTGCCGTCTTGTCTGCCGTCTTGTATGTCGTCTTGTCTGCCGTCTTGTATGTCGTCTTGTCTGCCGTCTTTTCTGCCGTCTTGTCTGCCGTCTTATCCTCCTGTCTCCTGTGTTGTCTGCCTTCTTGTATATCGTCTTGTCTGCCGTTATATCTGCTGTGTTGTCTGCCGTCTTTTCTGCCGTGTTATCTGCCGTCTTGTTTGCCGTCTTTTCTGCCGTGTCATCTGCCGTCTTGTTTGCCATCTAGTTTGCAGTCTTGTCTGACATTTTATCTGCCGTCTTGTGTGCTGTCTTGTCTGCCGTCTTGTCTGCCGTCTTGTCTACCGTCTTGTCTGCCGTCTTTTCTGCCGTCTTATCTGCCATCTAGTTTGCAGTCTTGTCTGAGGTCTTGTATGTCGTCTTGTCTGCCGTCTTGCCTGCCGCCTTGTCTGCCGTCTTGTCTGCCGTCTTGTCTGCCGTCTTGTCTGCCGTCTTGTCTGCCGTCTTGTATGTCGTCTTGTCTCCACCTTGTCTGCCGTCTTGTCTGCCGTCTTGTCTGCCGTCTTGTCTGCCGTCTTGTCTGCCGTCTTGTCTGCCGTCTTGACTGCCGTCTTGACTGCCGTGTTATCTGCCGTCTTGTCTGCCGTCTTGTCTGCCGTCTTGTCTGCCGTCTTGTCTGCCGTCTTGTCTGCCGTCTTGTTTGCCGTCTTTTCTGCCGTGTTATCTACCGTCTTGTTTGCCGTCTTTTTTGCCGTGTTATCTGCCGTCTTGTTTGCCGTCTTGTCTGCCGTCTTGTCTGCCGTCTTGTTTGCCGTCTTGTCTGCCGTCTTGTCTGCCGTCTTTTCTGCCGTCTTGTCTGCCGTCTTGTCTGCCGTCTTGTATGTCGTCTTGTCTGCCGACTTGTCTGCCGATTTGTCTGCCGTCGTGTCTGCCGTCTTGTTTGCCGTCTTTTCTGCCGTGTTATCTGCCGTCTTGTTTGCCGTCTTGTTTGCCGTCTTGTCTGCCGTCTTGTCTACCGTCTTGTCTGCCGTCTTGTCTGCCGTCTTGTCTGCCGTCTTGTCTGCCGTCTTATCTGCCGTCTTGACTGCCGTGTTATCTGCAGTCTTGTCTGCCGTCTTGTCTGCCGTCTTGTCTGCCGTCTTGTATGCCGTCTTGTCTGCCGTCTTGTCTGCCGTCTTGTCTGCCGTCTTGTCTGCCGTCTTGTCTGCCGTTTGTATGTCGTCTTGTATGTCGTCTTGTCTGCCGTCTAGTCTGCCGTCTTGTCTGCCGTCTTGTCTGCCGTCTTGTATGTCGTCTTGTCTGCCGACTTGTCTGCCGATTTGTCTGCCGACTTGTCTGCCGATTTGTCTGCCGTCGTGTCTGCCGTCTTGTTTGCCGTCTTTTCTGCCGTGTTATCTGCCGTCTTGTTTGCCGTCTTGTTTGCCGTCTTGTCCGCCGTCTTGTCTGCCGTCTTGTCTGCCGTCTTGTCTGCCGTCTTGACTGCCGTGTTATCTGCAGTCTTGTCTGCCGTCTTCTCTGCCGTCTTGTCTGCCGTCTTGTCTGCCGTCTTGTATGCCGTCTTGTCTGCCGTCTTGTCTGCCGTCTTGTCTGCCGTCTTGTCTGCCGTCTTGTCTGCCGTCTCGTATGTCGTCTTGTCTGCCGTCTAGTCTGCCGTCTTGTCTGCCGTCTTGTCTGCCGTCTTGTATGTCGTCTTGTCTGCCGTCTTCTCTGCCGTCTTGTCTGCCGTCTTGACTGCCGTCTTGACTGCCGTGTTATCTGCCGACTTGTCTGCCGTCTTGTCTGCCGTCTTGTCTGCCGTCTTGTCTGCCGTCTTGTCTGCCGTCTTATCTGCCGTCTTGTCTGCCGTCTTGTCTGCCGTCTTGTTTGCCGTCTTGTCTGCCGTCTTGTCTGCCGTCTTGTCTGCCGTCTTGTATGTCGTCTTGTCTCCACCTTGTCTGCCGTCTTGTCTGCCGTCTTGTCTGCCGTCTTGTCTGCCGTCTTGTCTGCCGTCTTGTCTGCCGTCTTGTCTGCCGTCTTGTATGTCGTCTTGTCTGCCGTCTTCTCTGCCGTCTTGTCTGCCGTCTTGACTGCCGTCTTGACTGCCGTCTTGACTGCCGTCTTGACTGCCGTGTTATCTGCCGTCTTGTCTGCCGTCTTGTCTGCCGTCTTGTCTGCCGTCTTGTCTGCCGTCTTGTCTGCCGTCTTGTCTGCCGTCTTGTCTGCCGTCTTGTCTGCCGTCTTGTCTGCCGTCTTGTCTGCCGTCTTGTCTGCCGTCTTGTCTGCCGTCTTGTCTGCCGTCTTGTCTGCCGTCTTGTATGCCGTCTTGTCTGCCGTCTTGTCTGCCGTCTTGTCTGCCGTCTTGTCTGCCGTCTTGTCTGCCGTCTTGTCTGCCGTCTTGTATGTCGTCTAGTCTGCCGTCTTGTCTGCCGTCTTGTCTGCCGTCTTGTATGTCGTCTTGTATGTCGTCTTGTCTGCCGTCTTCTCTGCCGTCTTGTCTGCCGTCTTGTCTGCCGTCTTGTCTGCCGTCTTGTCTGCCGTCTTGTCTGCCGTCTTGTCTGCCGTCTTGTCTGCCGTCTTGTATGTCGTCTTGTATGTCGTCTAGTCTGCCGTCTAGTCTGCCGTCTTGTCTGCCGTCTTGTATGTCGTCTTGTATGTCGTCTTGTATGTCGTCTTGTCTGCCGTCTTCTCTGCCGTCTTGTCTGCCGTCTTGACTGCCGTCTTGACTGCCGTGTTATCTGCCGTCTTGTCTGCCGTCTTGTCTGCCGTCTTGTCTGCCGTCTTGTCTGCCGTCTTCTCTCCCGTCTTGTCTGCCGTCTTGACTGCCGTCTTGACTGCCGTGTTATCTGCCGTCTTGTCTGCCGTCTTATCTGCCGTCTTATCTGCCGTCTTATCTGCCGTCTTGTCTGCCGTCTTGTCTGCCGTCTTGTCTGCCGTCTTGTCTGCCGTCTTGTCTGCCGTCTTGTATGTCGTCTTGTCTGCCGTCTTCTCTGCCGTCTTGTCTGCCGTCTTGTCTGCCGTCTTGTCTGCCGTCTTGACTGCCGTCTTGACTGCCGTCTTGACTGCCGTGTTATCTGCCGTCTTGTCTGCCGTCTTGTCTGCCGTCTTGTCTGCCGTCTTGTCTGCCGTCTTGTCTGCCGTCTTGTATGTCGTCTTGTCTGCCGCCTTGTCTGCCGTCTTGTCTGCCGTCTTGTCTGCCGTCTTGTCTGCCGTCTTGTCTGCCGTCTTATCTGCCGTCTTATCTGCCGTCTTATCTGCCGTCTAGTCAGCCGTCTTGTCTGCCGTCTTGTCTGCCGTCTTGTCTGCCGTCTTGTCTGCCGTCTTGTCTGCCGTCTTGTCTGCCGTCTTGTCTGCCGTCTTGTCTGCCGTCTTGTCTGCCGTCTTGTCTGCCGTCTTGTCTGCCGTCTTGTCTGCCGTCTTGACTGCCGTGTTATCTGCAGTCTTGTCTGCCGTCTTGTCTGCCGTCTTGTATGTCGTCTTGTATGTCGTCTTGTCTGCCGTCTTCTCTGCCGTCTTGTCTGCCGTCTTGACTGCCGTCTTGACTGCCGTGTTATCTGCCGTCTTGTCTGCCGTCTTGTCTGCCGTCTTGTCTGCCGTCTTGTCTGCCGTCTTGTCTGCCGTCTTGTCTGCCGTCTTGTCTGCCGTCTTGTATGTCGTCTTGTCTGCCGCCTTGTCTGCCGTCTTGTCTGCCGTCTTGTCTGCCGTCTTGTCTGCCGTCTTATCTGCCGTCTTATCTGCCGTCTTATCTGCCGTCTAGTCTGCCGTCTTGTCTGCCGTCTTGTCTGCCGTCTTGTCTGCCGTCTTGTCTGCCGTCTTGTCTGCCGTCTTGTCTGCCGTCTTGTCTGCCGTCTTGTCTGCCGTCTTATCTGCCGTCTAGTCTGCCGTCTTGTCTGCCGTCTTGTCTGCCGTCTTGTATGTCGTCTTGTCTGCCGTCTTGTCTGCCGTCTTGTATGTCGTCTTGTATGTCGTCTTGTCTGCCGTCTAGTCTGCCGTCTTGTCTGCCGTCTTGTCTGCCGTGTTGTATGTCGTCTTGTCTGCCGTCTTCTCTGCCGTCTTGTCTGCCGTCTTGTCTGCCGTCTTGTCTGCCGTCTTGTCTGCCGTCTTGTCTGCCGTCTTGTCTGCCGTCTTGTCTGCCGTCTTGTCTGCCGTCTTGTCTGCCGTCTTGTCTGCCGTCTTGTCTGCCGTCTTGTATGTCGTCTTGTATGTCGTCTAGTCTGCCGTCTTCTCTGCCGTCTTCTCTGCCGTCTTCTCTGCCGTCTTGTCTGCCGTCTTGTCTGCCGTCTTGTCTGCCGTCTTGTATGTCGTCTTGTATGTCGTCTTGTATGTCGTCTTGTATGTCGTCTTGTCTGCCGTCTTGTCTGCCGTCTTGTATGTCGTCTTGTCTGCCGTCTAGTCTGCCGTCTTGTCTGCCGTCTTGTCTGCCGTCTTGTATGTCGTCTTGTCTGCCGTCTTCTCTGCCGTCTTGTCTGCCGTCTTGTCTGCCGTCTTGTCTGCCGTCTTGTCTGCCGTCTTGTCTGCCGTCTTGTATGTCGTCTTGTATGTCGTCTTGTCTGCCGTCTAGTCTGCCGTCTTGTCTGCCGTCTTGTCTGCCGTCTTGTATGTCGTCTTGTCTGCCGTCTTCTCTGCCGTCTTGTCTGCCGTCGTGTCTGCCGTCTTGTCTGCCGTCTTGTCTGCCGTCTTGTATGTCGTCTTGTCTGCCGTCTAGTCTGCCGTCTTGTCTGCCGTCTTGTCTGCCGTCTTGTATGTCGTCTTGTCTGCCGTCTTCTCTGCCGTCTTGTCTGCCGTCTTGTCTGCCGTCTTGTCTGCCGTCTTGTCTGCCGTCTTGTCTGCCGTCTTGTCTGCCGTCTTGTCTGCCGTCTTGTCTGCCGTCTTGTCTGCCGTCTTGTCTGCCGTCTTGTCTGCCGTCTTGTCTGCCGTCTTGTCTGCCGTCTTGTCTGCCGTCTTGTCTGCCGTCTTATCTGCCGTCTAGTCTGCCGTCTTGTATGTCGTCTTGTCTGCCGTCTAGTCTGCCGTCTTGTCTGCCGTCTTGTCTGCCGTCTTGTATGTCGTCTTGTCTGCCGTCTTCTCTGCCGTCTTGTCTGCCGTCTTGTCTGCCGTCTTGTCTGCCGTCTTGTCTGCCGTCTTGTCTGCCGTCTTGTCTGCCGTCTTGTCTGCCGTCTTGTCTGCCGTCTTGTATGTCGTCTTGTATGTCGTCTAGTCTGCCGTCTAGTCTGCCGTCTTGTATGTCGTCTTTTATGTCGTCTTGTATGTCGTCTTGTATGTCGTCTTGTCTGCCGTCTTCTCTGCCGTCTTGTCTGCCGTCTTGACTGCCGTGTTATCTGCCGTGTTATCTGCCGTGTTATCTGCCGTCTTGTCTGCCGTCTTGTCTGCCGTCTTGTCTGCCGTCTTGTCTGCCGTCTTCTCTGCCGTCTTGTCTGCCGTCTTGACTGCCGTCTTGACTGCCGTGTTATCTGCCGTCTTGTCTGCCGTCTTATCTGCCGTCTTATCTGCCGTCTTATCTGCCGTCTTGTCTGCCGTCTTGTCTGCCGTCTTGTCTGCCGTCTTGTCTGCCGTCTTGTCTGCCGTCTTCTCTGCCGTCTTGTCTGCCGTCTTCTCTGCCGTCTTGTCTGCCGTCTTGTCTGCCGTCTTGTCTGCCGTCTTGACTGCCGTCTTGACTGCCGTGTTATCTGCCGTCTTGTCTGCCGTCTTGTCTGCCGTCTTGTCTGCCGTCTTGTCTGCCGTCTTGTCTGCCGTCTTGTCTGCCGTCTTGTCTGCCGTCTTGTCTGCCGTCTTGTATGTCGTCTTGTTTGCCGCCTTGTCTGCCGTCTTGTCTGCCGTCTTGTCTGCCGTCTTGTCTGCCGTCTTGTCTGCCGTCTTATCTGCCGTCTTATCTGCCGTCTTATCTGCCGTCTAGTCTGCCGTCTTGTCTGCCGTCTTGTCTGCCGTCTTGTCTGCCGTCTTGTCTGCCGTCTTGTCTGCCGTCTTGTCTGCCGTCTTGTCTGCCGTCTTGTCTGCCGTCTTGTCTGCCGTCTTGACTGCCGTGTTATCTGCAGTCTTGTCTGCCGTCTTGTCTGCCGTCTTGTATGTCGTCTTGTATGTCGTCTTGTCTGCCGTCTTCTCTGCCGTCTCGTCTGCCATCTTGACTGCCGTCTTGACTGCCGTGTTATCTGCCGTCTTGTCTGCCGTCTTGTCTGCCGTCTTGTCTGCCGTCTTGTCTGCCGTCTTGTCTGCCGTCTTGTCTGCCGTCTTGTCTGCCGTCTTGTCTGCCGTCTTGTATGTCGTCTTGTCTGCCGCCTTGTCTGCCGTCTTGTCTGCCGTCTTGTCTGCCGTCTTGTCTGCCGTCTTATCTGCCGTCTTATCTGCCGTCTTGTCTGCCGTCTTGTCTGCCGTCTTGTCTGCCGTCTTGTCTGCCGTCTTGTCTGCCGTCTTGTCTGCCGTCTTGTCTGCCGTCTTGTCTGCCGTCTTGTCTGCCGTCTTATCTGCCGTCTAGTCTGCCGTCTTGTCTGCCGTCTTGTCTGCCGTCTTGTATGTCGTCTTGTCTGCCGTCTTCTCTGCCGTCTTGTCTGCCGTCTTGTCTGCCGTCTTGTCTGCCGTCTTGACTGCCGTCTTGACTGCCGTGTTATCTGCCGTCTTGTCTGCCGTCTTGTCTGCCGTCTTGTCTGCCGTCTTGTCTGCCGTCTTGTCTGCCGTCTTGTCTGCCGTCTTGTCTGCCGTCTTGTCTGCCGTCTTGTCTGCCGTCTTGTCTGCCGTCTTGTCTGCCGTCTTGTCTGCCGTCTTGTCTGCCGTCTTGTCTGCCGTCTTGTCTGCCGTCTTGTATGCCGTCTTGTATGTCGTCTTGTCTGCCGACTTGTCTGCCGACTTGTCTGCCGTCTTGTCTGCCGTCTTGTCTGCCGTCTTGTCTGCCTTCTTGTCTGCCGTCTTGTCTGCCGTCTTGTCTGCCGTCTTGTCTGCCGTCTTGTCTGCCGTCTTATCCTCCTGTCTCCTGTGTTGTCTGCCTTCTTGTATATCGTCTTGTCTGCCGTTATATCTGCTGTGTTGTCTGCCGTCTTTTCTGCCGTGTTATCTGCCGTCTTGTTTGCCGTCTTTTCTGCCGTGTTATCTGCCGTCTTGTTTGCCATCTAGTTTGCAGTCTTGTCTGACGTTTTATCTGACGTTTTATCTGCCGTCTTGTGTGCTGTCTTGTCTGCCGTCTTGTCTGCCGTCTTGTCTGCCGTCTTGTCTGCCATCTTGTCTGCCATCTTGTCTGCCGTCTTGTCTGCCGTCTTGTCTGCCGTCTTGTCTGCCGTCTTGTCTGCCGTCTTGTCTGCCGTCTTGTCTGCCGTCTTGTCTGCCGTCTTGTATGTCGTCTTGTCTGCCGACTTGTCTGCCGTCTTGTCTGCCATCTTGTCTGCCGTCTTGTCTGCCGTCTTGTCTGCCGTCTTGTCTGCCGTCTTGCCTGCCGTCTTGTCTGCCGTCTTGTATGTCGTCTTGTCTGCCGACTTGTCTGCCGACTTGTCTGCCGTCTTGTCTGCCGTCTTGTCTGCCGTCTTGTCTGCCGTCTTGTCTGCCGTCTTGTCTGCCGTCTTGTATGTCGTCTTGTCTGCCGTCTTGTCTGCCGCCTTGTCTGCCGTCTTGTCTGCCGTCTTGTCTGCCGTCTTGTCTGCCGTCTTATCTGCCGTCTTATCTGCCGTCTAGTCTGCCGTCTTGTCTGCCGTCTTGTCTGCCGTCTTGTCTGCCGTCTTGTCTGCCGTCTTGTCTGCCGTCTTGTCTGCCGTCTTGTCTGCCGTCTTGTCTGCCGTCTTGTCTGCCGTCTTGTCTGCCGTCTTGTCTGCCATCTTGTCTGCCGTCTTGTCTGCCGTCTTGTCTGCCGTCTTGTCTGCCGTCTTGTATGTCGTCTTGTCTGCCGTCTTGTATGTCGTCTTGTCTGCCGTCTTTTCTGCCGTCTTGTCTGCCGTCTTATCCTCCTGTCTCCTGTGTTGTCTGCCTTCTTGTATATCGTCTTGTCTGCCGTTATATCTGCTGTGTTGTCTGCCGTCTTTTCTGCCGTGTTATCTGCCGTCTTGTTTGCCGTCTTTTCTGCCGTGTCATCTGCCGTCTTGTTTGCCATCTAGTTTGCAGTCTTGTCTGACATTTTATCTGCCGTCTTGTGTGCTGTCTTGTCTGCCGTCTTGTCTGCCGTCTTGTCTACCGTCTTGTCTGCCGTCTTTTCTGCCGTCTTATCTGCCATCTAGTTTGCAGTCTTGTCTGAGGTCTTGTATGTCGTCTTGTCTGCCGTCTTGCCTGCCGCCTTGTCTGCCGTCTTGTCTGCCGTCTTGTCTGCCGTCTTGTCTGCCGTCTTTTCTGCCGTCTTATCTGCCATCTAGTTTGCAGTCTTGTCTGAGGTCTTGTCTGCCGTCTTGAGTGCCGTGTTATCTGCCGTCTTGTCTGCCGTCTTGTCTGCCGTCTTGTCTGCCGTCTTGTCTGCCGTCTTGTATGCCGTCTTGTATGTCGTCTTGTCTGGCGACTTGTCTGCCGACTTGTCTGCCGTCTTGTCTGCCGTCTTGTCTGCCGTCTTGTCTGCCATCTTGTCTGCCGTCTTGTCTGCCGTCTTGTCTGCCGTCTTGTCTGCCGTCTTGTCTGCCGTCTTGTATGTCGTCTTTACTGCCGTCTTGTATGTCGTCTTGTCTGCCGTCTTATCCGGTGTTGTCTGCCTTCTTGTATATCGTCTTGTTGTGATGATTATTTCCCGCATCAGGGAAATTATCACACAACACAGAGTGAGTTAATCACAAGAATTATAAATAGGTATATATATATATTACATGAAGTGAGGAAATTAGTAACATATGGAATAAATTGAAAAATAAACTTGTTGAAATGCATTCGGACTATTGTATTAACAATTTATTATTAATTAATTAATTTATGTTAATATTGCCAATGATAATCACTCTGTATAAGTCACTAACAGGAATTGATAATAGTTCGATAACAATTAACATAACGGACTAACAAAAGAAATATAGGTTCGAAGCAAACAAGCAACGGTGAGCGTGATGTTGAGTGACACGAAACAAGGTCAAAGCAGAAGAAACAGAAAAGGTGAACAACACGAGAACATACAAGGTCACACGAAAACACGGAAGACAGGAACAACATAAACGTGTTGACGAACTAAATAATCGAACATAGCGGAGAACGGGAACATGTTTTCGAACAAACGAGACAACGCCAGAGCATAGCGGGAAACGTATAACGGAAGCAAGGAAAAGTGGTATATAAAAGAACCAACAACCAAGCAACAGAATTCAGTCGAGTTTGAGCCGAGACTTCGTGAAGTACAGAGTTAAATCCCAGCAGAGAACCAGAGTATACTTTAAAACAGTGAACAGTGAATAGTGAGCAGAGAATTCGCATAAAAGACAGTCACAGGGAAGACCTACAGTACACATCAACACTTATTGACTTGCGTGCGTAAGCCCTTCAATAAAGTGACTTTAACGAATATACTTCGCATCGCTGCATCTGTTGTGCGTAAGCCCATCAGCGATCAGCACCAACGTTTATTGATTTGTGTGCGTAAGCCCTTCAATAAAGTGTCTTTGACAATCATACTTCGCATCGCTGCATCTGTTGTGCGTAAGCCCATCAGCGATCAGCACCAACATTTATTGATTTGCGTGCGTAAGCCCTTCAATAAAGTGTCTTTGACAATTATACTTCGCATCGCTGCATCTGTTGTGCGTAAGCCCATCAGCGATCAGCATCGAAACTTATTGATTTGCGTGCGAAAGCCCTTCAATAAGTAGCTGTTAACAACTAACGACCAAACTCCGCTGCGTCTGTTGCGCGTACGCCCACCAGCGGAGCCCGAACGACCACGAAGACACTACATCATTACTATTACTATTAATATTACCAGTACTTAGCAGTAAAACACGCATTGTTAGTTTTAAATATCAATATATTGTAAATACGAAAATAAGCGAAACAAGTTCAAATAAACGAATCCTTGTACCATAGAACCTCAGGTCTTGTAATTCGAACCCTGGACATCCGCTGAGATTATCTCGGCTAACCGAAGTTCGTTACAAGTGGCGCCCGAACAGGGACTTAAGTTTACAAAGTCATACGCTTACAATACACACATCGAAGGCCGAAGGATGGTTCGTGTCAGTTGGGTACACGAGCTCTCCAACGACGAACTGGTGAAAGTCATGGAGACGTATGGCGTATCCACGGCAGGCTCCAGTAAGGAAAAACGAAGACGATTCAGCGCTTGGATCGTAAATGGGGTCCACGAGGCCGCTGTAAATGAAGAGCTCAACGCACTCGAAGAGAAGCACCGACGTAAAACTGGCGCATGGTCCGAGAAGAAGACAGCGAATATGAGGAACAGCGTGGAAGACCCAGAAGTCACCGTCATGACTTCCTCAAGCTTGACTCCAAGAAGTATATCAGTGGCGCAGCAGGTACCGGTCCCACATTACGCGATGGTTATCGACATCGTGCGGAAGTGGTCAGAAAGATACGACGGCGAGAAGGATCCACTCCTATTCACAGAGCGCATCGAAGAACTGGCAGAGACGTTTGGCTTGGATATCGACATGCTACCAAGGACAATGCCAGAGTTGCTGAAAGGAAGGGCACTGTTATGGTTCCGTAACAACAATGCAAAGTGGCAGCACTGGGAAGCCTTTAAAACAGACTTCCACAATTTCTTCTTGCCGGCCCGTTATTTTGAGAGTCTGGAGGATAAGATCCGAAAATCACATCACCTAGAAGGAGAAGAGTTTAAAGATTATGTTGTTCGTCTACAAAATATGATGAGATACGCAGATTATACCGAGAGTCAAAAATTAGAACGAATCTACAGGAACAGCAGGAAAGAATTCCAGTTCTATATTAGACGGATGGATTTCAACAGTCTACAAGAACTGTTAACGCTGGCTGCAGACCTCGAGTGTCTCGCGAGTGGAGGCCCACCCATGAGCTTAGTGTGTCCACAGTGGAAGTTCCCGGATAATAAAATTCTCAGTCCTTAGCAAGAGAATGATTATGCTGGCCGACCATTACAAGGAAATGCTCGCAAAGCACTTCCAAAACGCCAAATCGATCCTAGGACAGCTTGCCGAAACTGCGGTCTGGAAGGGCATCGGGCCCAAGGTTGCCGTAACAGACAGGTTTTGTTCTGTTGGGAGTGCGGACGTCGAGGAGTTCGCACCGTAGATTGCTGCCGTCAGCGAGCGGGAAACGGCTTGGGACCACGTCAACGGCGAGTGGAGACGGAAATCCCGAGGCCGGCGACTCGCGAACAGTAGAGGCCAGAAGTCTGTGCGTCGAAAGGGGCCGGATTTACGCGAGAGTACAAGTGAACGGCGAGCAATACGACGCGACAGTAGACACCGGAGCGACGAGGAGCTTCATCAGCAGACGCCTGGCGGAGAAAGTTAGAAGAGATACTAATGTCACACCAAAAGCAACCACGATCACACTAGCCGACAACTCACGGAAAACCTGCGTGGGCGAAATTACACTACCGATTAGCTTAGAGAAGGAGACCTTTAAAATGTCAATGCTGGTTTTACCAGAAGTCGTCGATGAAATCATCTTGGGTATGGACTTTTTATGCTCCACCGGTACTACCATTAAATGTGGTGGCCAGACACTGAAGCTGACAGAACATCAGGTGCCAACATCATACACAAGGTGCACAACCATACAAGAGAGTCGTGAGGTTACCATGGAGGAGGCAACAAAAATTCTACAAGCAGAGCTGAAGAAATTCGAAGACATCAGGGGTCCAAGTCACATTACGAGTCACAAGATCATCATGCGAGACGAGAGACCAATCAAACAACGTTACTTTCCACGAAATCCAGCCATGCAAGAGGTGATCAACGAAGAAGTCAACGCATTACTGGAGAACGGGTGCATTGAACCGTCCCATAGTCCATTCAGTGCGCCCATAGTGTTAGTGAATCGATTATCGCCAGTTGAACGCAAAGTCTGTTCCATACGCATATCCAATTCCACGAATTCAACATATTCTAGACCGGCTACGAGACGCAAAATACATAAGCAGTCTCGATTTGAAGAATGGATACTGGCAGATTCCCATGGATGAGAACAGCAAGCAGTACACGGCTTTTACCGTACCCGGCAGGGGCTTGTTTCATTGGCGAGTGATGCCCTTTGGGTTACATTCGGCCCCAGCAACTTTCCAGAGAGCACTAGACCAAGTCATCGGGGCAGATTTAGAGCCGTACGCATTCGCTTATTTGGACGACATAATAGTCACGGGGTCCACGTTGGCAGAGCACATCAAGAATTTAAAAGAAGTTTTGCGTCGACTACGTCAGGCTAATCTCAGGCTTAACGTTGACAAGTGCGATTTCTTTAAACGGGAAGTGAAATACTTAGGACACATGGTCAGCGAGCAAGGGATTCACACGGACCCGGACAAAGTTTCTGCGATTCAGCAACTCAAGCCGCCAACGAATGTTCGAGAACTACGCCGGCATCTCGGCATAGCATCGTGGTATCGTCGATTCGTACCAGGCTTCGCCGACATAGTGCAACCTCTGACGTCAATGCTGAAGAAGGGAAAACACTGGAAGTGGGATGCACCACAAGCGGAGGCATTCAATACCCTCAAGTCCAAGCTGACAGAAGCGCCGGTGCTGGCTTGCCCAGACTTCGCGCAAAAATTCACGCTACAGACGGACGCAAGCAACTTTGGTTTAGGAGCGGTGCTCACACAGGAATTCGACGGGAACGAGCGAGTGATCGCATATGCCAGTCGACGACTGAATCCAGCAGAACGCAATTATTCTGCAACAGAGAAGGAATGCCTAGCAATTATCTGGGGAATCAGGAAAATGCGGTCATACCTCGAAGGATACCATTTCAACGTAGTCACAGACCACCTGTCTCTCAAGTGGTTGAACTCGATCGAGAATCCGTCAGGACGAATTGCCAGATGGGCACTCGAATTGCAGCAGTACAGATTTGACATAAAATATCGCCGAGGAAAGTTAAATGTTGTTGCCGACGCTTTATCGCGTCAACCAGAAGAAACCGCAGGAAGAATCAGCGCAGTGAACAGTAAAGCAGATAGAGGCACGTGTCCATGGTTGGACAGAAGGATCAAAGACGTCGAAGAAAACCCGCAGAAGTTCATCGACTACATCATACAGGATGGTCAACTCTACCGCCATATTGCGAACACCTTAGACGACGAGGAATACATACCCTGGAAGTTATGCGTCGCAACGAACCAACGAGCACAAGTATTACAGGAAAACCACGATAACCCATGTGCCGCACACGGCGGTATACGAAAGACATCTGCAAGAATTGCCGCTAAGTATTACTGGCCTGGAATGTTCAGGGATATCAAACGATATGTCCGAGGGTGTAAAGTATGCCAACAATATAAATCGAGTCAACGCAAACCGGCGGGACATATGCTGTCGAAAATCGAGAAAAGTCCGTGGGAAACACTATGCACCGATTTCGTGGGACCGCTTCCACTTATGTTGTTGGTGTTCTTCGATAAGTTCTCCAAGTGGACCGAAATGGTACCCCTACGCAAAGCCTCAACGGAGAACTTAAAGAAAGCCTTTCGAGAACGGATTCTGGCGCGCTTTGGTGTACCTAAAGTTCTGATCTCTGACAACGGAGCACAATTTACGAGTCGAAGTTTCCGCAACTTTCTGGCGGAAATGGGCATCAGGCACCAATTCACAGCACCGTATACACCCCAAGAAAACCCGACGGAACGCATTAATAGAACTTTGAAAACAATGATCGCGCAACTCGCAGGAAGTCACCACAAAGCCTGGGACGAGATGTTGCCAGAGATATCTTTAGCCATCAATAGCAGTGTATCAGAAATTACGGGGTATAGCCCAGCTTTCCTTATACAAGGAAGAGAACTGCGACTACCGAAGACACTATATGACGGAGTCACGAATGGGACGGGGCACAAAAGCAACGACGCGCAAGGGAGAGCAACGAGGCTCACGGAAGCGTATCAAATAGCCCGCAGAAACATGCAACAATCAGCGCAACAACAAGCACGACACTACGACTTGCGACGCCGTCAGTGGAAACCCTTAGTTGGCCAAGCAGTGTTGGTGAAACAACATCCCCTGTCTAAAGCAGTGGACAATTTCGCGGCGAAATTGGCACCACGGTTTGAAGGTCCTTATTACGTGGTTGACTTTATATCACCAGTAATAGTGAAAGTTAGAAAAGACGGAGAAACCCGAACTCGCACAGCGCACGTAAGCGAACTTAAGGAGTTCCATCAGCAAACACTCGAAGCAAATGTAACTACGCGACGTGAAGACAGTAATCCGGATAACCGAATAAATAACCAGAGTTCTAAAAACAATATCAAGATAAATTAGTCCAGCACGAGTGATGCAAAATACCGAGGTCAAGAACGACGAGACGAAGCAGATTTGCACTAAATTAAACGAACACGCGAGTCGCGAGCGGAAAAAAAAACACAAGAAATTTGTTTGAACGACGACGACGTCGTTCGACGACGTGAAGCACGACTACACCGAACCGAACCTATAATGCGGCAAGACAAGGAACAGCGAAGTCTGAAAGACATGAAACGTAATTAAACAATATAAAAAAGTGTTGGAGTACATACCATACCCAAGAACACAACAACTTACCTGAAGTCATCTGAGGTTCGAAAAGACAGTGGTATCGAGCAAAGAGGAACGTATCGAATACATTATCCCATGAAAACCTAAAACAAGAAAACAATGAAACTAAGAGTAAACATAAAAGTTACTTACCAAGTTTCCGAAGCTGAGGGCGGACATTCAACAACGATGCGAATGCTGCGTTCCACGTTATGCTGCATTTCACCTTTTCCACAAAGTCCAAATTCCACAAAGTTATTCTTTAAAGTTCTTTAAAGTTATTTATCTAACTAAAACTAAACATTTCAACTGAGATATATTTTACAAAATGAATGAAAACAAACACACGAAGAAATAATACAACAGAATGTCACAACAAATATTGGAAAACGAGTGGGGTTACACAAAAGACGACTGGAAGGATCGATCATTCCAAGTGTATGGTACACGAGTTATAGCGACAATTATCACTTTTAGGATGATGATAGAGCACGGACAATGCACGAATCACCTGAAATAAGGAAACAAAGAGGTGAGGTCTAAAGCTAACCCCGAGAAGGCTAAGAATTAAAAAAAATACAAAAAAATTTAAACTATATTATATAAGGAAAATTAATAATGAAATCGATATCGGAATTAATATTAAATATATAAGAGCAATTGCTATTTAATAAATATTAAATACGAAATCATAGTAATATCAATAAAAATTAATATTAAGGCAATAAGATAAGAATCAATATAACGTCATGGATTATCGTCTTTTGAATATTAAAGAAACAATTACTTGAAGATATATAAGAAATAATACATAGTCTAGGAATAACAAATACATAAAAGTGGACTAAAGAAAGTAAAAGGAAAACAAGAGCAACATCAGCAACAACAAACACAAGCGATCGAGAAACAAACGAAGCCAAAGTCAACGCACTTGCACTTGAAACGAAACACATAAAGCATCGTCGAACTTGAACTTGAAAATCAAGTACATAGAGCATCAACGAGAATATATACATAGAAGTCAGAAACGTGAACTTGAAAACGACTACATAACTGTCGTCGACCGAAAATACATGTGAGCGCAAAGGAAAACAAAAGCCGAAGAAATAACATGTACACAAAAATTGCAATCAAACGCAATGAACACATAATTGAACCACGATTACCGGTTTGCAAGAGTAACAAAAGTGAGTAAATAGAGAGTGAAAAACAAACACATAGTTACGGGAAATTTGAAGTTATGTACAAAAGCGGACGAAACAAAGAAGTATGTTTTGAGGTCATGCTAACGACGCGGGAAAATCACTCTAAGTTTATGATTAGAAGTGATCAGTGGAGTCTGAAAAGTGTTTAAAGAACAAGTGAAGTGCAAATATATATAGTGGGAAAATTATAGAAGAATATGGAGTTCGGAACGATTACGAGCAATGAGAGTGATACAACAACAACGCAAATGAAGACAACAACAACACCAAAACACACCAGCACAAAATAACCATCACAACAACAAAAAGTAGCAACCGAGTAACCGTATCTCGCAACCTCACCGAGGAAAGGAGGGAGTGTGATGATTATTTCCCGCAGCAGGGAAATTATCACACAACGCAGAGTGAGTTAATCACAAGAATTATAAATAGGTATATATATATATTACATGAAGTGAGGAAATTAGTAACATATGGAATAAATTGAAAAATAAACTTGTTGAAATGCATTCGGACTATTGTATTAACAATTTATTATTAATTAGTTAATTAATGTTAATATTGCCAATGATAATCACTCTGTATAAGTCACTAACAGGAATTGATAATAGTTCGATAACAATTAACATAACGGACTAACAAAAGAAATATAGGTTCGAAGCAAACAAGCAACGGTGAGCGTGAAGTTGAGTGACACGAAACAAGGTCAAAGCAGAAGAAACAGAAAAGGTGAACAACACGAGAACATACAAGGTCACACGAAAACACGGAAGACAGGAACAACATAAACGTGTTGACGAACTAAATAATCGAACATAGCGGAGAACGGGAACGTGTTTTCGAACAAACGAGACAACGCCAGAGCATAGCGGGAAACGTATAACGGAAGCAAGGAAAAGTAGTCTATAAAAGAACCAACAACCAAGCAACAGAATTCAGTCGAGTTTGAGCCGAGACTTCGTGAAGTACAGAGTTAAATCCCAGCAGAGAACCAGAGTATACTTTAAAACAGTGAACAGTGAATAGTGAGCAGAGAATTCGCATAAAAGACAGTCACAGGGAAGACCTACAGTACACATCAACACTTATTGACTTGCGTGCGTAAGCCCTTCAATAAAGTGACTTTAACGAATATACTTCGCATCGCTGCATCTGTTGTGCGTAAGCCCATCAGCGATCAGCATCGAAACTTATTGATTTGCGTGCGAAAGCCCTTCAATAAGTAGCTGTTAACAACTAACGACCAAACTCCGCTGCGTCTGTTGCGCGTACGCCCACCAGCGGAGCCCGAACGACCACGAAGACACTACATCATTACTATTACTATTAATATTACCAGTACTTAGCAGTAAAACACGCATTGTTAGTTTTAAATATCAATATATTGTAAATACGAAAATAAGCGAAACAAGTTCAAATAAACGAATCCTTGTACCATAGAACCTCAGGTCTTGTAATTCGAACCCTGGACATCCGCTGAGATTATCTCGGCTAACCGAAGTTCGTTACATTGTCTGCCGTTATATCTGCTGTGTTGTCTGCCGTCTTTTCTGCCGTGTTATCTGCCGTCTTGTTTGCCGTCTTTTCTGCCGTGTTATCTGCCGTCTTGTTTGCCATCTAGTTTGCAGTCTTGTCTGACGTTTTATCTGCCGTCTTGTGTGCTGTCTTGTCTGCCGTCTTGTCTGCCGTCTTGTCTGCCGTCTTGTCTGCCGTCTTGTCTGCCGTCTTGTCTGCCGTCTTGTCTGCCGTCTTGTCTGCCGCCTTGTCTGCCGTCTTGTCTGCCGTCTTGTCTGCCGTCTTTTCTGCCGTGTTATCTGCCGTCTTGTTTGCCGTCTTATCTGCCGTCTAGTCTGCCGTCTTGTCTGCCGTCTTGTCTGCCGTCTTGTCTACCGTCTTGTCTGCCGTCTTGTCTGCCGTCTTGTCTGCCGTCTTGTCTGCCGTCTTGTCTGCCGTCTTGACTGCCGTGTTATCTGCCGTCTTGTCTGCCGTCTTGTCTGCCGTCTTGTCTGCCGTCTTGACTGCCGTGTTATCTGCCGTCTTGTCTGCCGTCTTGTCTGCCGTCTTGTCTGCCGTCTTGTCTGCCGTCTTGTATGCCGTCTTGTATGTCGTCTTGTCTGCCGACTTGTCTGCCGACTTGTCTGCCGTCTTGTCTGCCGTCTTGTCTGCCGTCTTGTCTGCCATCTTGTCTGCCGTCTTGTCTGCCGTCTTGTCTGCCGTCTTGTCTGCCGTCTTGTCTGCCGTCTTGTCTGCCGGCTTGTATGTCGTCTTGTCTGCCGTCTTGTATGTCGTCTTGTCTGCCGTCTTGTCTGCCGTCTTGTCTGCCGTCTTGTCTGCCGTCTTATCCTCCTGTCTCCTGTGTTGTATGCCTTCTTGTATATCGTCTTGTCTGCCGTTATATCTGCTGTGTTGTCTGCCGTCTTTTCTGCCGTGTTATCTGCCATCTTGTTTGCCGTCTTTTCTGCCGTGTTATCTGCCGTCTTGTTTGCCATCTAGTTTGCAGTCTTGTCTGACGTTTTATCTGCCGTCTTGTGTGCTGTCTTGTCTGCCGTCTTGTCTGCCGTCTTGTCTGCCGTCTTGTCTGCCGTCTTGTCTGCCGTTTTGTCTGCCGTCTTGTCTGCCGTCTTGTCTGCCGCCTTGTCTGCCGTCTTGTCTGCCGTCTTGTCTGCCGTCTTGTCTGCCGTCTTATCTGCCGTCTTATCTGCCGTCTAGTCTGCCGTCTTGTCTGCCGTCTTGTCTGCCGTCTTGTCTGCCGTCTTGTCTGCCGTCTTGTCTGCCGTCTTGTCTGCCGTCTTGACTGCCGTGTTATCTGCCGTCTTGTCTGCCGTCTTGTCTGCCGTCTTGTCTGCCGTCTTGACTGCCGTGTTATCTGCCGTCTTGTCTGCCGTCTTGTCTGCCGTCTTGTCTGCCGTTTTGTCTGCCGTCTTGTCTGCCGTCTTGTATGCCGTCTTGTATGTCGTCTTGTCTGCCGACTTGTCTGCCGACTTGTCTGCCGTCTTGTCTGCCGTCTTGTCTGCCGTCTTGTCTGCCATCTTGTCTGCCGTCTTGTCTGCCGTCTTGTCTGCCGTCTTGTCTGCCGTCTTGTCTGCCGGCTTGTATGTCGTCTTGTCTGCCGTCTTGTATGTCGTCTTGTCTGCCGTCTTGTCTGCCGTCTTGTCTGCCGTCTTGTCTGCCGTCTTATCCTCCTGTCTCCTGTGTTGTATGCCTTCTTGTATATCGTCTTGTCTGCCGTTATATCTGCTGTGTTGTCTGCCGTCTTGACTGCCGTGTTATCTGCCGTCTTGTCTGCCGTCTTGTCTGCCGTCTTGTCTGCCGTCTTGTCTGCCGTCTTGACTGCCGTGTTATCTGCCGTCTTGTCTGCCGTCTTGTCTGCCGTCTTGTCTGCCGTCTTGTCTGCCGTCTTGTATGCCGTCTTGTATGTCGTCTTGTCTGCCGACTTGTCTGCCGACTTGTCTGCCGTCTTGTCTGCCGTCTTGTCTGCCGCCTTGTCTGCCATCTTGTCTGCCGTCTTGTCTGCCGTCTTGTCTGCCGTCTTGTCTGCCGGCTTGTATGTCGTCTTGTCTGCCGTCTTGTATGTCGTCTTGTCTGCCGTCTTGTCTGCCGTCTTGTCTGCCGTCTTATCTGCCGTCTTATCCTCCTGTCTCCTGTGTTGTATGCCTTCTTGTATATCGTCTTGTCTGCCGTTATATCTGCTGTCTTGTCTGCCGTCTTGTCTGCCGTCTTGTCTACCGTCTTGTCTGCCGTCTTATCTGCTATCTAGTTTGCAGTCTTGTCTGAGGTCTTGTATGTCGTCTTGTCTGCCGTCTTGTCTGCCGCCTTGTCTGCCGTCTTGTCTGCCGTCTTGTCTGCCGTCTTGTCTGCCGTCTTGTCTGCCGTCTTGTCTGCCGTCTTGTCTGCCGTCTTGTCTGCCGTCTTGTCAGCCGTCTTGTCTGCCGTCTTGTCTGCAGTCTTGTCTGCCGTCTTGTCTGCCGTCTTATCCTCCTGTCTCCTGTGTTGTATGCCTTCTTGTATATCGTCTTGTCTGCCGTTATATCTGCTGTCTTGTCTGCCGTCTTGTCTGCCGTCTTGTCTGCCGACTTGTCTGCCGTCTTGTCTGCCGTCTTGTCTGCCGTCTTGTCTGCCATCTTGTCTGCCGTCTTGTCTGCCGTCTTGTCTGCCGTCTTATCTGCCGTCTTATCTGCCGTCTTATCTGCCGTCTAGTCTGCCGTCTTGTCTGCCGTCTTGTCTGCCGTCTTGTCTGCCGTCTTGTCTGCCGTCTTGTCTGCCGTCTTGTCTGCCGTCTTGTCTGCCGTCTTATCCTCCTGTCTCCTGTGTTGTATGCCTTCTTGTATATCGTCTTGTCTGCCGTTATATCTGCTGTCTTGTCTGCCGTCTTGTCTGCCGTCTTGTCTGCCGACTTGTCTGCCGTCTTGTCTGCCGTCTTCTCTGCCGTCTTGTCTGCCATCTTGTCTGCCGGCATCTTGTCTGCCGTCTTGTCTGCCGTCTTGTATGTCGTCTTGTCTGCCGACTTGTCTGCCGACTTGTCTGCCGTCTTGTCTGCCGTCTTGTCTGCCGTCTTGTCTGCCATCTTGTCTGCCGTCTTGTCTGCCGTCTTGTCTGCCGGCTTGTATGTCGTCTTGTCTGCCGTCTTGTATGTCGTCTTGTCTGCCGTCTTGTCTGCCGTCTTGTCTGCCGTCTTGTCTGCCGTCTTATCCTCCTGTCTCCTGTGTTGTATGCCTTCTTGTATATCGTCTTGTCTGCCGTTATATCTGCTGTCTTGTCTGCCGTCTTGTCTGCCGTCTTGTCTGCCGACTTGTCTGCCGTCTTGTCTGCCGTCTTGTCTGCCGTCTTGTCTGCCGTCTTGTCTGCCATCTTGTCTGCCGTCTTGTCTGCCGTCTTGTCTGCCGTCTTATCTGCCGTCTTATCTGCCATCTTGTCTGCCGTCTTGTCTGCCGTCTTGTATGTCGTCTTGTCTGGCGACTTGTCTGCCGACTTGTCTGCCGTCTTGTCTGCCGTCTTGTCTGCCGTCTTGTCTGCCATCTTGTCTGCCGTCTTGTCTGCCGTCTTGTCTGCCGGCTTGTATGTCGTCTTGTCTGCCGTCTTGTATGTCGTCTTGTCTGCCGTCTTGTCTGCCGTCTTGTCTGCCGTCTTGTCTGCCGTCTTATCCTCCTGTCTCCTGTGTTGTATGCCTTCTTGTATATCGTCTTGTCTGCCGTTATATCTGCTGTCTTGTCTGCCGTCTTGTCTGCCGTCTTGTCTGCCGACTTGTCTGCCGACTTGTCTGCCGTCTTGTCTGCCGTCTTGTCTGCCGTCTTGTCTGCCATCTTGTCTGCCGTCTTGTCTGCCGTCTTGTCTGCTGTCTTATCTGCCGTCTTATCTGCCGTCTTATCTGCCGTCTAGTCTGCCGTCTTGTCTGCCGTCTTGTCTGCCGTCTTGTCTGCCGTCTTGTCTGCCGTCTTGTCTGCCGTCTTGTCTGCCGTCTTGACTGCCGTGTTATCTGCCGTCTTGTCTGCCGTCTTGTCTGCCGTCTTGTCTGCCGTCTTGTCTGCCGTCTTGTCTGCCGTCTTGTATGGCGTCTTGTATGTCGTCTTGTCTGCCGACTTGTCTGCCGACTTGTCTGCCGTCTTGTCTGCCGTCTTGTCTGCCGTCTTGTCTGCCATCTTGTCTGCCGTCTTGTCTGCCGTCTTGTCTGCCGTCTTGTCTGCCGTCTTGTCTGCCGGCTTGTATGTCGTCTTGTCTGCCGTCTTGTATGTCGTCTTGTCTGAGGTCTTGTCTGCCGTCTTGTCTGCCGTCTTATCCTCCTGTCTCCTGTGTTGTCTGCCTTCTTGTAAACCGTCTTGTCTGCCGTTATATCTGCTGTGTTGTCTGCAGTTTGCAGTCTTGTCTGACGTTTTATCTGCCGTCTTATCTGCCATCTAGTTTGCAGTCTTGTCTGAGGTCTTGTCTGCCGTCTAGTCTGCCGTCTTGTATGTAGTCTTGCTGCCGTCTTATCTGCCGTCTTGTATGTGGTCTTGTCTGCCGTTTTATCTGCCGTCTTGTCAGCCGTCTTGTCTGCCGTCTTGTCTGCCGTCTTGTCTGCCGACTTGTCTGCCGACTTGTTTCTCCTTCATTTTATAACTTATTTCTTCATTTGCTCATTGGCTTTCCCTTCGTTTTCTTCTTTTTATACAATATTTTCTTCTTTATTTACTCCTTTTTGTGGCAATTTCTGTTGCTTTCCCTACTCATGATTTAAGTTGCCTTTTTTGCCACTTTATCACACATGTGTTTTTGCCATTTTGATCATTCTTTTTGTTGTTGTTGCTGTCTATTTTCACCTTTTTTTCATTAATGCTCTCCTCGTCATTCTCGTTCTGGTTGTTTTTGTTGTTGTTGTTGTTTATAATGAATATTGCATGCTCATTAACAAATGATTTATTCAAGCCGGGGTTGGTCGTTTGAGCCTTCAAATTAAATGAAGGCAAGGTTGAAAATCGCAGTATGTCTGTCTGTCTGCTGCCTGCCACACCCTTAAAACAATACATTTTTGTACTCTGATTGAGGGACAAATTAAAAAAAAACCGAACAAACAAAAAAAAAAATTAAAAAAAATAAAACTTAAATAATAAAAATAAATAAATAATAAAATAATAAACTTAAGAACAGAAACGAAAACACCAACAACAATAATCAAAATAATATTAACAATAATAACAAAGCATTTGACTGCAATTTTTAACACTTATTTTGATGTTCACTCAAGCCAATCGCACATTTTAAAAGCAAGATGTGAGTGCGTGTGTGTTGCCAAAGCATCCAGAACGAGGTAGAAGGAAGGTCAGGAGATGAACGCGCCCAGATAAGTATAAAAAATCAATTCCATAGACGAAGGAGAGCAACAACACATTTGTGATTCTATACCTTTTCCACTTTTAAATAAGAAAGCGTCACTTGTAAATCAGAAATTATCATTTGAAATTTCTCTCATTAAAAGTAACGCTTTCTGAATTACAAGTGACGTTTTCTGATTTACAAGTGACCCTTTCTGATTTTAAAGTGGAAAAGGTGTAGGTTTTCACGAATACAAACTAGATGCATACTTTTTAGCGCTCAAATTAATGCAATATCACAAATAAATATTAAATTTCTCTCTCTCTCTGTCTTTCTCTCTTTCTTTCTTGCTCTCTCTCTCCTCTCTCTCTCCTCTCACTCATTCTCTCACTCTCTCTCTTTCTCTCTCTCTCTCACTCATTCTCTCACTCTCTCTCTTTCTCTCTCTCTCTCTCTCTCTCTCTCTTTTTCTTTTCTCTCTTTCTTTCTCTTTCTCTC